>OY728160.1:1783842637-1785314037 GCA_963277665.1 Viscum album | reverse complement strand
CTTTGTCCTCTCCTCTCTCCCATGTTCTAGAGAGAGAGGCTCAAGACCCAAGGAGCTCACATTGAGCACACTCTTAGGCATCGCTAGAGAAGATATGTGGTGATCATTGGAGTGCCGAATGTGTCGTCACAATTCCGTACTAGCACCCGGATTTGGATGAACAACACTCCCTTTGATTCTTTAAAGCATACGAGGTTGATCTAGAGGTATTCGTCTTCATATTATTTGAGAAAAGATTGCTAAAGATGAACAGATGTCATGCACGGATTCAGATTTAAACCAGGTATTTATTTGGTTTTTTGTGTTTAAAACTCTTCATGTGTGATCCTCGGCTAAGACCGGGTTGATCTGCACCAACATCAACAAGTTTACGTCGATCGTCGGTGAGAAATTTTTAAAATCTCACCGGTTTGGGGCTTTCGCTACACACTCGGTTCCAAAAAGTGGTATCAGAGGTACATGTGTCGACTTTAAGCCTAAATAATTAAATTTGCATTAAAATATGAATATGGAATCGTTTCGGTATCAACACCACAAACCGCATTTGAATCCGATATCAGATGAACCATTTGCAGTCATCCGATGTTTAAAATTAGATTTAAATCAGTTTTTATAAATGATCACCGAGTGGAAATTAGATCACCATAATAGTATTTTCTATGTTGGATGATGATTATTATTATAATAATTTAATTCTAATAATAATAGTTTGATTATAATAATAATTTAATTATTATAGTATTCTATTATAATAATATTTTATTATTATAAGGTATTATTTTTCTAGTCTACCCATAGACTTAAAAATTTTATTTTAATTAATTTTATTTTTTTCCTAAATCATAATGTAGGCTTTATAAATTAAAAAAAAGAGGGATGTTAGGTCTTGAATGATTTTTTTAAAAAAAAATTGGTGTTTGGGGAGACCTGCAAAGTAGGTCTCCTACAAAATACATAAAAAAATGGGTAAAGGCGGGCAGACCTACTTATGCAGGTCCCACTTTTTTTAACAGAAAAAAACAGGAGGTGGGAGACCCGAGCGGGTCTCCCTCACATGGTGCACTACGACCCTACAGGGCTGCCTCCTCCCAACTGCACTGTAGCGGCAGTGCACCCCCTGGCTGCTCAAGGCATCCTCCTACTCACCTGGTCCCCCCCCCCCCCCCCCTGAGGCTACCTCCTGCTCTGGACAGCTGGTCTGAGCGCCGACCACATCGCTCCATGCAGCAGGCCCACACCCATGTCCTCCCAAAGCAGCAAGCGATGCCGCCTGCCCCCTTATTGTAGACCGCCTCCTCGACGCACCAAGCCCGCACCAGGTAAGAGGACCCCCTATGTTTCTCCTTCCCGCAGAGTGGCCAACACCGCACTAGGACCCCCCCCCCCCCCCCCCCCTCCTTCCTCCGCTTGAGCCTCCTCCCCAACAAGCTCTCGTGCCGCCTTCCGACCTCGCAGCAGGACCACGCCAATGAAGCCGGACTGGCCTACTCTGGTGCAGCCATGCCTCCAGCAGCGACACCAACTGACAGCCACACCTCCCTATCCAGGGCGCACAACACACCACACCTACATGGACCCCCTGCACCTGCCGAACCAGCTGCCTCTGATGGCGCCTCCTCCCTGTTGACCGCGACGTCACTCCTCCGTATCCCTTACTAAAAGCCACAGTCGTGCGCTACACCGCCGCGCCCCGCAGCTCAAGTCATTGTGCCATGTCCTGGCGCCAGTGACTCTCGTCCCTTGCGGATCGGCACCCCATTGGTAGCCCCTTTACTGGACAGACCAGCCACCCCCACTCCATATGACGCGCATCCTTGCAAGCGCAGCACCCGGGCAGCTAGATTGGGTCTCTGTGAGGTAATCCCTTATGCCATTGGACTTGATTTGATCCAAAAACATGCTCCGGTTGGTTTTCCTAGCCCAGAACTAGTGTGTACAGACTTGTTTGACTCAAAACTCCCTCATATAGGGTTGGAATTTTCTGGAATGGGACTACACAGGTTCTCCCCAAATTGCATAGCCCCTTCCAGGGTTTTATGGACCCAGGTGATTTAATTTAATCAAAAGTTAATTAAAATAATTAATTTAATTTAAGTTGAGAAATAAAGAAATTAAATATTATTTTTTGGTTATTAAAAATTTGAAGTGGCGTAAGTAATTTAATTTGGTGATTAAATTAATTAATTAATTTAATTTTTAGTTTTAAAATTAAATTAATTAAAAAGGGTCGAACAACGTTAAATTTAATTAAAAAATAGTGATGTTTTTAATTCAATTAAATGCCCTCAAATTTATTTTTATTACAAGTTTAATTTTTATTATGCATTTATTTAATATATGTGAGTTTAATATGTATATGACTGATCATGAGCCTTAGACTTCCCAATGTATGTCTAGCATCTTTTTAATTAGTTATTTAATTATTGCATGTAGTTTTTTAATAATTATTTTAATTAAATAAAATACGATCTTTGTGTTATCTCAAGGGTCATTATATGTATAAGGGCCTATGATATCATTCTCGAAGTTATATTTTTATACCCCGAGACCCCCTCACCTGTGTGCGAGTACTGTTGTATAATTATGAGATAAGGTATGACGCACTTCGCACCATGTGACAGCGACACAACACATATGAGTTGAATACATTGGGGGGGCATGCGATGCAATTCAAGTCACAAGTGACGCAACTCAAGGTATGACCCCCTAGGGTTCTGGTTGGTCCGTTATTCAATCAATGGATCAACCATTAGTACTATCTCATGATCATGTATTAATTCTGTTTTTCAGGGTTTATTATTTTGTGCATGTGTAGTTTATTGCACGATCACATAAAATAATAATAAACAAGCATGCAAGATTAAATGAACATGTGATGCGATATATTTTTCTATTTAATGCATGTTCAGTTGTGAGTGTGATCACATAGTACGAGCTTATAAAAATAGAAAATTATTTCTTTCGCCACACTAAAAATAATAAAACCCACAAAAATATATTAAGTCATAACAACCTCCCGTCATTCAAATTTGGACAAAACTGACTGTTTGAGGTGCTGGTCATGCCATAGGTGAGGGTGCATCTTACTACTGGGTAGTCCTTATAAATGTAATGGGTTAACTTAACTAAAATTGCAGGGAAGAAATAGCCATAGCTATATTTTTCTAATTTTAGAGGCAAGTATTGAGTAAATCAAGCTCTGATTTTAAAAAGTAAGGATTTCACTCAACATATCAAGGAACTGCAAGTTAAAGCATTCCACCAACCAAAATCCGACCTAGAACCCTCCAAGTAGTGGCGTATCCATATCTTGTAGACTATGAGGGGTGGTTCTGGGATTCTTGCAACGAGAATACCCAACCGACATAATATTCTGATTCTTGCACAGAGGGTTAATCAAATCCGTTAAAATAGTGGGAGACATTAAATGATTTATGTAATTAATCAAAATGTATAAACTGGTAATCCAGATAAATATCACTAATATGCTAAAATTTATTTTTTTAGTTAAAATGGAAAGTTAAACCACAAGTTTAAAAGATTCAATATTTTATTTGGACAAAGTAAATGTCCACACTGACACGAGTATCCATGAGTAGTACAGGCATGTGCGCATAGTACTATAATATTGGAAGCTGAAGGTTCCAATGACATCAACATCATAAAACAACTTCAAGAAGCAAGGGTGAAATAGCTTACAGGGGACTAATATTCAAATCATATGATAGTTACATCATTATGCTTTCATCATCGTCTGGTGTCAGTTGTGGTCTCTACACTAAGACATGGATGATATAAACATGAAGTCTCATCTTCGAGATGTTTACAAGGAGAAAATGAGGGAATGATATGAATAAGGTAATGTTACCCTGGTATGTGTAAATTGAAAGATCGATGAAGATATTTAAATGGATCCCTTTCTCAAATCATTTTCACCCCTTTACTCAAGTTTCATTACAAAACGAACAAGTATTGAGTAAATGCTCCATTACCAATTTAGGTAAGGTTCACCAATGGAATAAGAAAAAAAGAAAATTATTTTTTAATTCTTATGGTGAATAAATTGAAAGAAAATGGAAAAAGGTCAAAGGCATTTAATGCCAATGACACATTCGCGACTTCCTTCAATTAATGAGGTATTAACAAAGTTTATTTGCATTGCATATTATAAAATAATACTATGGAAATTTAATATCAATAAACTAATTTAAATAAGCAAGTTACCACTTCTATATTAGGAATATTAATCAATGTAATGTTTCCTTTTTACTTCATGGGTATTTAATACTATATGATTTTTACAAATGTGTATTTAAATTCAATTACCAAGTATAGAAACCTTGCTAGAAGTCAGGTGTATTCTCCAAGTGGATGCAAAAGGGAGATACCTAGGCCAGTAGTGAGAAGTACAAGACTTCTGAATTTCCAAGTGAAAGATTCATGTTGAACTATTTTTGAGTATAACCACAAACATTAATCTAATGTGTCCTTGGATGCAAGGATACAGTCTTTCTGGTTCTGGAATGAATTTTGTTTCAGTAAACTCAATCACTAGTTCAGTAATACATGAATCATAGGCTATTAGTGATGAATATAATTGTAAGACTTATACCCAGTTGTGACAAGGTAATTCTTTTTTAAGTAATACTAAATGTCCATTTCATGAATATATCATGTTTGGTATTTAGGCTCGGCACAGTTAAATACTTTTGGTATTATTAGTGTCTTCAGTTTGGAAAAAAGGAGCCTTTAAAAATAAAGGTATGTCACAAAGCTTATGGAAATAGTTCAACAAGTGAGTATGAACTATTCCAATAATAAGCTAGAGGTATATATAGTTCATAAGATCCCTTTAATTAAGGAATAATAGAGTGAAGTATCTACACGGTAAGCAGATATGAGTTGCTTCGAGTTGGGATACCGAAGAATATCTCGACCAAGCATTCATAAATCATGATAATGCATGGAGTAATTCCTAAACTCACATTACCTTATCCACATCACGACATTGATGTTAATGAGTAGGATTGATGATTAAGTCTTACATGTTAACATTGATCAAAAAACTTTTAGTGTGGAGTAATTCCTAAATGCATATGTTATATTTAAAAATTTTATGTAAGTAATATCAATGTTGCAACTAACAGAAACTTCCGTTATATTTCATGAAATTATTTTCAAATAACGGTGAAATCCCAAAACCATATTCCAACTATAATAAAAAAATGGACATCATACGAGTCATAGTATGATGATAAAACCATTATGTCCTAAGGACATGTGTTTGGATGCAAATAGTTTGTCCAGATACAAACAAACATGCATCAAGATAAACACATTGTGCATCTAAGGTACTTGTCCCAACTCTTGCTTACGATATTACTTAAATCTATAAGATAGAAAAATTATAGTCAAGTGATAGACTATACTTATATAAGGATGCACATCTCTATTAGAGATAGTGGGAGCTAAATTGACTTGTGTTTAGTCAATGCTCATGATACACAAATAGTTGGCATATGAACTAGTTCCAAAAAAGCATGTGGAACAACGTATGTTCTAGAGACACATACTGCGTAGGAAGGATAAAACCATGGTGATGGTTTTTATTCACCGTGGTCGGTGATCTATAATTCAATGTGAATAATATTTTGTAAAAGTAAGAAGTATATGGAAATTATCTAAAATTGGTAAGACCGACTAAAAATTCAATTAATGCATTCCATGCATCAAAGTGAAAATGGTCTTATTATTATGAATAATATGGTGGGTATTCAAGTTAGTTGATACATGGATTGTACAAGTGTAATACCAATAAGGCCCGATTGGTTTGACCAAGTCGTTATGCCTAAATATGTTAGAATTTTACTTATCATAGCTAATTGTATGATCAAATTATTTAGCATTAGATGTCATGACCACCAATTTTGGATGGTGTCTATACCACGCAACCAGAAAGGGATGGTCACATCACAGAATGCTAATATAGGTTTCAAGTTACTGAAATCTGGTTTAGGATTAAAGTAAGCAACATGATCATAGAATATAAATTTGCAATAAATGATTATCTTCTGCCTACGAGAGGTTAGTGGGAGCGCCATTGTTTTCAAATAAATAATATGTTAGGAAACATATAGAAAACAGGAATTGGTCTTACAGATAGTTATGTCCAAAATGATATTTATTCTTCACTGATTGACTTAAACTAGCAAGCTATGTTCTAAGGGAACAAGATCTACTAAGGTTGATCTATAGGTTGCTTGGTCCTAGTCAATAATACATATAGTGACATTGTATTGAAAAATACAAGTTGGAATAATTAAAGAGATGAATTGTTGCCTATGTCATAGGTCATAATATCTTCAGGTTGACATGTCAGGGACATGGGATGATATAAAAGTGGTGAGACAAAATCCATACGTCTAAGCGATGGTTCAATGACACATGCCATAATATGTACAAGAACAGATATTACCCATGTATATTTTACAGTAGGTAAATATCTGTTGTATCTAGGATCACTACAAGGGATGCGGTTAGAACTATCTAATTGTACCTTGACATGTACAAAAGATATGTACCTGGTAAGTGGGGAAGAATGGATACTAGTTTTCGGTGATACAAACTAGACTTCCATATATCAATGTGATCTAATATTGCGTTTAGGCTAAATACGATGAGCAAGTCAAGCTCATATCAGCCAATGGTGGCCATTACTACAAGACTGAGTACATTGCAGCTTCTAAGGCAGCTAAGAAGTAGTTAAATGCAATGATTTTTTCTAGTTCATGGAATCACAAATGGTGAAAAAATTGTTATCATAATGTAAATTATGATATTCTTACTAGCCAAGATGTCAAGTTATGATAGTGAACAAGTGAGATATACTTGGGATTCCATATCTTGAGAAGTTTTACACAAGGAGATGAGGTCGCTATAACAGAATGGCCACATGGCGGAACCGTGGCGGACCCTGTAGCTAAAGCCGTTACTCAGCTGAAAAATGATGTTCATCATGTGAGTAGCTAACAAGTTTGGTTAGAAAGTTGGATCTAGTGCAAGTGGGAGTTTTGAAATAGTAGGTTCCCTAGACCCAAAAAATCAGTGCTTTTCATTACCATATCGTGTATATAGTTAGAAAAGCATGATGTCTTATTACCATTATAGTGTAGACTTTTCTGCATCCACTATTGAAATGGTAATTTCCATAGATTAATTGTCATATCAAAAGGTTATAATAGATCCCATTCTATATTGATAACCTCTAGATACTATGAAATTAATCTTAAATATATGTTCTATGGTGATCTCTAGTAATGAGGTCATCAGGACTGACCCGCCAATAGGAACACCACATGGTTCAGGTGTCATTGGATGTTCCTATCTATGATCATGTGTAATGGCCTCCTGACTTGAGATCATTACCAATGAATGTCATTTTATTGTGTACATTGATGCAAGATGAAAACCATTGAAAAGAAGTTGCGGTGAGGTAGTTTGTGTTGGGTGTGTCATTGGTGGCATGCATTGGTTGAATGGTCAAGAAAGGATTTGTCGCTTCCATGTTATGGAAGTAATATATATCAGGCCATGTTGATAAAGATGGTAGTACCTTAATAATATATTGGCCATGGAATTCAAGGGTAAATCCTTCTAGTTAAATCAAAAATAAATAAAGTAAGATAAGGGCGTTAACATGAGAGTGTTTCATGCTTTATGAGATATTATAGAAAAAGAGATTATATTACACAGTGCCTGTTTGTAGGTTGGTTGTCACTGCTGTGACAATCCATATCTCTTCAGGGGCCATGATGGGTTGCTAGCTCCCACTCTTGGTCTGTGAATACTATTCACTACTATTAAGATAAGGGCCTAGAGGGTCACACACAATAGAGTATTCAAGAATCTTCCCTATTCAGTAGAATATGAGTTTTGGACATGGTTGGACCCACCACTGGGCTCCAGGATTTTCCCAAGAAAAAACAATCACCAATGTAATAAATAAATTCATATTATTAGAGTTTAGAATGATGAGAATTGAATATATTTATTAAATGTATTTATGAGTATTTAGTAAATATATGAAAAATATTAATTGACGAATATTAAATATATTCACGGTTCAATTAACATTTATGGGAATGATGAGTTGATTTAATGACTCAATTATTATCATGTAATATATTTTAATATATTACAAGTAAGTTATAATAATATTTTTGACTCAGATTAGTATTCATAAAATTTCATTTATGGTGCGTTGATTATTCAGGGGTCGGGTTGTCATTTCCGGGTAATTAAATGACACTATAAATATAAGAGTAATGGAGATTTCAATATACTATTCATGTGGATTCTCTCTCCTCTCCTCTATCCCATTTTCTATAGAGAGAGAGGCTCTGGATCCAAGGATCTCCGATCGAGCACTCTCTCAGGCATCTCTAGGGAAGCGATGGGGTGATCATTGGAGTGTCTAAGGTGTCGTCGCAATTTCATGTTAGCACCCAGATTATGAAGAACAGTGCTCCCATGGATTCCTTGAAACATGTGTGGACGATCTAGAGGAATTCAACTTCGGATTCTTTGAGTAGTGATCGCCAACAATGAGAAAACGTCATGCGTGGATTCAGATTTAAACCATGTATTTTATAGTTTATTTTGTGCTTAAAACTCTTCACATGTGGTCCTCAGCTAAGATCAGGCTACTCTTCACCAACTTCCACAACTTTACATTGATCGTCGATGAAATTTTTTTAAAATCCCACCTATTTGGGGATTCTGATGCATGCCTAGTTCCAACAACCATGAAGTGACATTTTTTCATAATTCAGCAAAAGGATACATTTTTTACACTTTTGAAGGACTAGAGGGAGTGAATGAAAGTATGACTCAAATGAATCGCCATAAATGGTAAAGTCATCGATGAATACCTCCATGAAATTCTCAATTAATTTCAAAATGAAACTCATTATAAACCTCTATAAAGTTGCATGATAATTTCAAATGAAAAAATGAATTCTTCTATATGAATATGTTCCATGGGGAGAAATTTAATGTAGTACATTCATGATATTGAGGTGCTATAGGGATTTGGAAGTAGCTGGTGTATCTATAAAGAAAGAATTAATTTAACTTTCTAGCTAATCAGTCAAAAATTTGATCAAGGAAATAAAGAGGGTAGTGATATTTTCATGTCTCAGAATTAAATTTCTAATAATCGATGAACATACACCATTGGGTTTTCACTCGATTTGTGACCAAATATCCATGTTCATTTGTGATGATAGTCATCCCATCCTTATTAGGTACCACATGAATCAGACTTAACCATCCACTATTGAAAATTTGGTAGATAATACCTTCTTGAAAAAGATTGGTAATCTCTTCCCTGACTACCTCAAGGATGAGTGGATTGAGTATTCTTTGTGGTTGTTTGATTGTTTTGGATGAATCTTCAATATGGATGCAATGCATGAAAAGATTAGTTTTGATTCTTGGTATGTCATCTAGGTTACAACATAAGGCCTTTTTGTTTTCCTCTAAAAACTAAACATGTTTGGACTCCACGACTTCAGTATGTGTGGTAGAGAAAATGATAGTATAAGAGTGATCATGGAAAATGAATGCGTATTTAAGGTGTGAACGAAGAGGTTTCTGATCAGTCTCATCGTTTATTTTTTGGGATAGACAACAAAAGAATATAGGGAGGTACTTTAGTTTGTTTTTATTCACTTTTCTTAATATTTTCCAAGGTGGAACAGTAGAGACCATAGTTGGGATGGGATTCAAGAGAGTTTTCAAGATCTTCTAGGTTGATGGAGTCTATGAATGAGAGGTCAATATAAACTTCAACATTTTTGACTTAGTTAATCATGGTGAAAGTTTCACATGATCTTATTTCATTAGAACATAATAATCATAGTAAAATGAGGGTTAATCCCCACATAGAAGTGTCCTTAGAAGCATCGATTGAGAATATAGAGTGATCCTTATATGGGTATCACATGGCTTGAGAAAAGATGAACTTGACTAGTTGGTCACCAAATTCCATTAATAGGATGCTCTAATGGACATCAATCCTAGTTCTAGTTTTCAGGAGGATTGGTATTACTAGAAATATGGGTGATTGAGAAGAGTTTGTCTCACCTTCATTTTCAATGACATAGGAATCGGCTGGGAAGATAATATCATTAACTTAGACAAGGACATCCTCAATTATTCTCTCAAGACTGGTTATGCATTTATTGGATAATTGGATAACAACAATCCTTAGAACAAGGGAACTAGACCAAGGTTGGGGAATATGGATTTGGGAAAGAAATTTATTGAGTCTCATAGGTTTATGGGTGCATCATCGAAGTTGGAACTTTGTATTTGGCATGGAACAGTAAATGTCCCTAGGTCATGGCACTTAATGGGTATGGACTGCTAGGTTGAAACATTATCAATGGTCCTAAGTTTTCTCTTATGGCTCCACAACTCCTTAAGAAACTTTTCATACTTAGGGATTTTTTATGGCATATAATAGAGTAATGATGACATTAACATGTCTAAACAGGTCAAGCATTTCAATATCGGGTTCAAAGGACTTCCTCAGCTTAAATATGGCTTGATAAAAGGGAATTAGGTTCCATAGAGGAGTGGAAGGAGGTGAGTTAGTGGCTTTAAGTTTTTTTTGGATTTTATTTCTTTTTCATTTCCAAGATAAACAATCAAAGGTTCATTTGAGTATCCATAATGAGGTATGGAAATTTGTTTTCCTTATCTAAGTGTAATTGAAAATACATTTCCCTTGGGATTGGCAAATGGTTGAGTTGGGAGATGGGAAGGATTGGTTGTTTACTGCTGGATAAGGTGGGATGAAAGTTGACTGATTTGGGTTTCAATGTTTTTAAGGCTAGAATAGGTGATGGAGTCAAGATCTTCCACAACAATTTCCCTTGGTTTCTTGAAAGAAGTTGCATGTCCCGCATTGAGATTACCTTGATTTTGGTTCTTGGGAAAGTGCATTTATTGGGTTGGGAATTAGGAAGACTCATTAGTATAGTGGAACATAGGAGGACCAATAGGATGGTTGATCCTTTGAGGTTAAGGAACAAATGGATAAGGTTATTAGATGTTACCAAAACCATGACCATATGGGAAATGGATTTTATTTTGGGGGAGGAACTGAGGGGGTTGAGAAATGTGATTACCATACCTCTAGCCTAGGATAAAGGTTGAAGAGAAGAAATCATAGAGGGGTAGGTTGAAGATTCTAATTAAATCACCATATTGTCGAGGGTTGTTGTTCCGCTTAGAATATGATACATTTAGATCCATTGGAATAGAAGGATCATATGGTTCATTTTGTAGTTTTGGAAATGTTTCTATTAGATGAGCTTTAGATTCCACAATTCTTGATTGTTCAAGGCAACATATATTTTGGAGAATATGAGGTTTGTGCTTTGGGAGACATAGCTAGTTGACGCATAAGGTCTGTAAGTTCACTCATCCACTCAGTCATCTTTTTGGGATCTATGGATTGATTTTTCTGGACTTGTTTTACTTGATAATGTGCTGGATTATTGAACTGTCACGTGTTTGTATCCATTTTTCTTATGATATCTCGTACTGTTTTTGGAGTTTTTTCATCAGGAGAACTGCCACATGAAACATCAATGAGAGTTGTCTCCATATCCAATAACCCCTTATAGAAGTATTGGATCAAGATTTGGTCAAGGATTTGATGGGTTAGGAAGGTTGACACAAGTTTCTTGAACCTCTCCCAATACCCATAGAGTGATTCATTAGGGAATTAATGGATTCCACTTATTTCCTTTCAGTTATAAGTAGTATGAGAAGTAGGAAATAATTTCTCTAAGAAGATTCAATTCATAGTATTCCATGTGGTTATCCAACCAAGAGGGAGGTAGTAGATCCATGACTTGGTAGAGTTATCTTGGGAGAAAGAAAATTCTCCAAGTTTGATTTTTTCTTCATAAACCCCCTGAGGATTCATGGTAGAGCACACCACTTGGAACTCTTTGAGGTGTAGAAGAGGATCCTCGCCAGCTAGCCCATGGAAAAGAGGTAAAAATTAATCAAACCCAATTTGAGTTCAAAATAAGCCTCAATATTTTTATATTGAATACAAAGGGGTTTGTAATTCATATCAAGGAAAGTGAGTTATTTAAGGGTTTTTCCCTATGATTGTCCATATATAGTTCAATTGGATGGGAAATAAATGGGTCTTTCATGATTTGATTATCTCTAATAGTCCTCCTAAGTAGGTGAAGATTTCACACGATTTTTGAGTAAAAAGATCTGATGGATTTTTTGGGAGAATACATGGCTTTAGTGAATGATTTTAAAGGATAAGAAAGTTTGTTTTTTTTTACTTTTATGACTTTTAGGAGATGGTGGGTTTTCTTTTTTCTTTTTTCATATATCATTTTTTTTGTTTTTTGTTTTGATTTTTTTTTGTTTTCCTTTTCAAAAATAAAAAACAACCGACTATAAGTTGAACCATACAAAGAGACAACACCATTTGAAGCAAGAATTATTGTCACCTATTGACCATTCAAAGGTTTGGTGCTTTGATAATGTGTATGGCGGGACACTTGTTGAATCTTCGATGATGGTATAGATTTGAGAGTCGATTGTTTTTATGTTTTGTATTTTGAATGGGGGTTTGTTTGAAAATATTAATTAGGTTGATTACTTGATGGAATTTGATTCAAAAATTTAGTATTCATTGGGTTGAGTTCATAATTATGGATTTATGCTTATGATATACTTAACCTTTTCAAAACATTTCATTAAATTACTATCCATTTCATGAGGTGATTTCTATCAGAACTCCCAATTGTTTTGGCTTTAATCCAAGCGATAACTAGGGTTCTAATTGTTTTCAAATATCATTAATGAAAGGTTAGATATTTCATGAACCAATTTTATTTTTTGATACAATAATTCATGGAATCCACATGTCACAAATATGTCCTTAATCCATAACATATTTTTATTTTACCTTCACAATTTTAATTCAAGGAATTTTTAAATGGGAAAAACTAGATATAAATTGACATTCCTAAATTACCACTCACCCTAATGAGAGATTTACTCAGACATTTGAGTGGTTAATAATCTGGTTGGAATTTTTATGGCGATGGGTTGAAAATTGAATAAAAATAATGGGACAAGAAAAGATCAGTGTGCCAAACACACACATAAAATGTTAATAGAGGTAAATATACAATTTTGATTGAATGGTAATGAAAAATAAGAGAATGGGTTTCAAGTAGACTTAAAATATTTTAAGAAGATTAATATTACCAAAAAAGGGTTTATGAGAATTAGAAATTATTATTAATAAACATTATTTGATATTTAATTGAAATGGAATCAAACTTACCCGATTACATTTGAAAACAACTAAAAACAAATAAGAAAATGAAATTTGAGGAAATTTCTCTCTTATTAAAAAAACATCAATTACTATCTTCCTAGGAACTTATAAAGGCTCTATTCATTCTTGACATCCAATTTAAGTACTGAAATTCCGACCCATTATAAGGAGAAGAGGGGGATGTATTTTTAGCCCAGGGTGGTATAATTTTTTCATTCAAAATATTCTCCTCAAGATGGATTGAAACTTTTATAAATCAAAAAACGAATCTTGGGAAAATATTTTTCTTCAAAGTTGTAAATATTAATTTTTAAATTCTACCCAGAAAATTTGGTTCTCATTGGACATTTGGAGCCAATGTTATGGCTATTTGAATAAAAAAATTTCTTCTTCCCATTTTAATTCATAGTTGTTAAATGGAAATAATGTGAATATGTTTGTGAATAGGAATATTCACTCAAATAAAAACCATTTATTCTAAAAATTTGTCCACCTGTATCATGGATTTCACAATGAAAAATATCAGCTCGATTTTATGCCTATATCAGAGGAAATTTCAAGGATTGTTTTACAAATTTTAATTTTAAAATAGAATTGTGGGTTGGACATAAAAACATCATTTGGGCCCCTTTTTTCTAGAGTTGAGCCTTTAAATTTTTATCCAAGATGAATTTTATTATCCTATGACTTTTGATGGAGAATAAAATAATTTGGACATCTATATTGAGCCCAAAAGTTTTTTCTTCATAGATGGTCTAGTTTTCTCAACAGATCTGTTGGGCCTTATTGTGTGTCCATATGACCCTTAAAAAAGAAGAATAATCCAAACTAAATTATAAATATATGTTTTAATTTTCATCTGAAACAATAAATAATAAGAATTTTATAATTTGGATTAATATATTTAATTATATGATAAAAAAAATTAAACTTTAGTTTAATTAAATGAACTTGGAAAATGCTCTTCATATATGTTTATGATGAAAATAAGAACATTTATTGGAAATTAATTGTTTTTAACTAACAATTATATTATGGGAGTAATGTGAAATTATTAATGAATATGTAATATCAACTGATATAGTAATTCATAGAATTATTCAAAGGGATCCTTCATTATTGAGTCTTGATAACTATTTTTATATTTAAAATCAACCAATGATAAATGTTTCTCACCTGAGAAACCAAAATTATTAAAATATTATTAGAGAATATACACAAGAATCTAAATATCCTGATCTATGTAACCATCTATACAAGGATGATAATTCATGATTAACTTAAACTAAGAACCCATTTCTTACTAAATATCATTCGAAAACTAGGAAGTAAAGTGTTGGTCTTAATCAAATACAATCATTGAAGTCACTCCATGAGGCTTCATAATCTCTTGAACTTATAGTATCCAATCTCTCCAACTTTCCCCAACTCTCTAATGGGAAATAATTGTGATAATTTATTCAATAACTCAATGATAACCCAAATGTAATTATTCCCACCAAGTGTTTGAGGAAATCCGATAATGAAGTCTATATACATTTCATCTCACTTCTATATTAGAATGGGAAGAGGTTGAAATAGTCCCATGGGATTTTAATTATAAACATTTATTCTCTAATAGGAATGACATAAAGACACACAATTATCAACAACCCAATTTATCATTCTCCTCCAATACTGGTGCTTCAGATCATAAAAAATCATGGTACATATAGGGTGAAAATACCAACTAAAAAGGTTCCCACCATAAATGAATTGCTACCTCAAGGAAAAAAGAAAATAAAACAACTTTCTAAAAAAATATTTCACCAGGAAACTAATATTAATCACCCATGGTCACCCAACCATTTATAATTCTACCAATATGCTAAAAATAAAGATTTCATGGCTCCTTAAATAAAATTCAATCATCCATGGATTGTGTGACGTTCACAATGGTCAAGTACCCTTGATCGTCCTCATATATCAAATCAAGATTCATATCAGAAAACAAACTTGTCTAATGGAACTTTTATAATTCCTTCACAACATGATTCAGAATCTTTCAGGTCAAGGTGTTGGTCAAACATTCCATTTTCCAAGGCTATTGGATAAGGAAAAATAAAAGGTTTAGAGTTATTTAATCCATCAACTCTATCAGTGATTCAAATCCTTCTAGGAGAATAGGTATTATAAAATTTTCTAATTGGTAAAAATAATAAACATCCCCTTGAAGCGATAGTGGAATCAAGTCTTCAAAGAATGCATCATTACTATGAATTCAAGGTTTTGGGGGTAGTTATTTTAATGAGGTTTTGACTGGAGAGAGATATACATCACAACATGGTCATACTACATCAATAAACACCCCAACCCCATACCCAAAGAATAAAATTACATAGAATAATCCTCTCTAAACTCTAGGAGTGTCAAAATGAGATATTATTTCTATCTTACATTCAACTCCTTGAAGGATCTCTAGAATTTATATTCCCATTGAAATATCACTCCCATTTAGGTTATGAAATTTATTGGATAAACCATGATAAATTTTATACAAATCATGTAACACATATGGGTCACTGACATACCATAGTTGGGATTTTATTTACCTTTGTTTTTGTTCTTGGTGTTCTTGAGTACAGGGGGTCAAAAATAATTATTTTTGGGAAGAAAGACCTTGGTGCATGGTTTGTGGATGGTCTGTCAAATCATGTGTCTAATAATTATAGGGTGTTATTTTGAGGATAACACTCTTCTTAATGGTTTGAGAATAGTTTTCAAAACCATATGGAGTTTCAAGTGTAACTGTGTGTCCTTGTTTTTTGGGAGATGGTATCTCATACACTGTTGGTGCTCTGTATTCCTAATATTACATCCAAACCATTTGATCTACCTAAAATATTAATTTTTTTGAATTCTGTATTTCTTCCCTTGATGTACATAACTCCACTTTGACCTTTATTACCACCCTCATGTTTAGCCCTATCATTTTTCTTAGGAGATCCTCCTCTTGGATCCTTGTGAGATTCCCCATGATTTCATGGTTTTTTTTCTTAAGGTAATCACTTTTCTTCGAGGTTTCTCTTCATATTCCAAACTTATACCTTTTTTCTTCCTCTTTCAAGGAAGAGTGAACCACTAGTATTCCTTATTACTGAATATAAGGTTTTTAATGTAGTATTAGGATTTTTATTTTATTTTTGGTGTGTGAGGACCAATACTCCTTAAATATATTGGTTGTTATTGATGGTGGTATGTTTTATAATGATTTTATCATAGGGGTACCTATTTAAGTTATTTTTACATGGTTAACATTTAATTCATAGTTTCCTCAATTTTTTTTTATCAAAATTACTTTCAGTTGATTTATGAATGGTGGTTTATCATGTTTTATGTGATCCATGATTTTGGTTGGGAATTTTATGATTTAATGGGGCTTTACAAAGGAAGTTGGATTTTAATCATACCATAGGTTTGTTAAAATGTATAAAATAAATTTAGTGCTTTCAAATGGTTTTTAAAAAAAGGTTTTCCAAGTGGTCTTTCATGGTGTTTAACGATTGAATTGTTTTGGGAATAAATTGTTTCGGAATAGGGTTTTAATTGTCTAATGTTAGTATAATTGTTTAAGGATTTAAATTTATTTAAAAGTGAAGGTTTCAAAAAGGGTTTTCCTCGAAGAGGGTATTTTATTTTAAATAAAAATGTTTTACTATGAGTAAGTTTTTGTTTTAAATTAGGAATGTTGGTTTATTAAATTGCTATTTGAAATGGATTTTGTGTGATGGAACATGTGATTGTGTGGTTGGCATTGAATAGAACATGGTAAACCATGGGTATGTGGACAGAGAATTAGGCATTGGGATAATAGCATATGTTATGAACTAGCTAGGTTATATTTTCCAATGAACAGATAGAGACTTTGGGGAGGAAGAATGAAAAATCTTCGAATGTGTTATTCAAGGGACTGAGAGAGCCTTTTAGAAGGATCCTTAAGCGAGCTTCCAAAATATTGACTAATGGACCGCAAGAGCTTCTGGATGTTTGGTCTTGAGGAAGACTTATGGAAATTCCAACTTATTATCCATTATTATCTAGTTATAAAATCATGTTTCTAGAATAAGTCACAGTTGAACCTTATGGTTAGAGACCATGTTGTACATTACTTATGTCAAGTTGATCTTATATAATTTACGAATATGTTAGTCCCATGTTTGATTATACTATGAATTTTTATCTTTCTTTATTTATGTTTATGAGTTATAAAATGATTTTATTTCCATGTGTTTATTCTTAAAACAATTTTTTTAAAGTGATGTTTCTTATGTTTATTCCTTTGACCATATTGCATTACTTGTTTATGTAATGATGTTTTCCCTTATATTATTATTTATTATCATTCTTATTCCATGATTATGGTATTTTTTTCGTGTTCATTTAGAGTGGATTTTATTTCTTTATTTTATCCATGTTGAGAAATGATTTAGAAAACATGTTTTATTTAAAATAAAAACCAAATGGATTTCTAAAGGATTGTTTTCAAGTGAACTTATTTTTAATGTGAAATTGGTTAGGGAAAATGAGTTTTCAAGATATAATTATTGGTAAGAATGGTATAAAATCATTAAAAATATTCATGGTGGTATCCTATAGGGATTTATTCCTCACACCCTGCATATGCCTTTGGGAATATGAAAACTCTATTTTTCAAGACATAAAATGAGGGAAAGGGAAGTTTTTATTTGAAGATCTTCTTCATTATAGTCATTCAGAGGTTTTATTGTTGTTTTAGAGATGGTATCATGGATTTTAAATCACGAGGAGCTATTTTTGAGTTTTTTTTTTCAATTGGGATTCTTGGTACCAGATTTTACTTAGCCTCAATTTTTGGGGGGATTTGATCATTATTTATTTATGTTATGTTTCATGCTTATGAATATGATGCTAATTTTTTTTTATCTCCAGATGCATCCTTTTATTTTTGAAGCTTATACTGAGGTAGTTATGGTATCATTTATCTAGTCATTTATTCATTGGTGAAATAATTCCTAGAAAATAATGTATGATACCTTGATAATAGTTTCCATCCAATGGTGATTAGGATTGTACCTTGGGTATATTTCAGATTGGATCGATAGTCCTACGTATGGACATCTCATTTCAGTTCACTAAAAAATGGTTTTAGAGCATAATATTTTGTTATTTGGGGTGTGGATGGGTAATCTGGGGACTGGGATTCTCATCGAGGATTAAGTGGAGAGTGAGGGTAAGGTCCTAGCAAGCTCTTCATCAAATTGAACCTCAAGTTTCCATGGGTGAATTAGTCTTAAATATTGATCTGGATTTTGGATTTATAATACTTTTATGGATTTGTATATTTTGTGAAGATTTTTTTATCCCTATTGAGCATATTGGATATTTTGGGGGTTATTTTGAGTTTTAGAGGTGAAAATGGTGAATGGGACAAGGTTTCCTAGTTACCACACATGGCTTGGTAAACCATGTGACGCCCATGTGGCGTGGATCTAAGACCATGAAATTTTATGTTTTTTAGTCGGTGAATAGTTTACTATATTGATGAGCATTTTCACATGTTCTCTCAAAATATTTATGATTTTTTGAAATAAGTGTAGCATAGTGTCTAACTAGGGAATCTCTCTTGAGTATAAATTGAATTATACAACCCCTAATAGGCTTGAAAAAATAAAAAATAATCTAAGTGAAAACAAGGATAAGTTTTTTTGGGGTTTTGGTTGATTTAATTTTGAACAAAAAAATACACAAAACCAAAGCAGTAATCAATGAAACAATTTCCTTAAAAACTCCAATATGAGAAGACATAATTGATATACTATACCCATAATCATTAATTCATCATTATAGTATGTGTTTAATATCCATCCAATTATGTTACCCTAACCTTATCAACTACCGAACACTATATAAATCAACACGACCACAAAGATTGGAATAGGTGAACCCTAGGATAACTTCAGGACTTAAAATTGCAACAATTTACTTTGATTATGATCCAAAATCCAAATTATTTCATATGTAAAATTAGGTAATCATATCCTTCATATAAATTAGAATTTACTGAGTTTTGAGACTATACTTGAACCAAAAAATTCTATCCCAAATTAATTAGTTTTGAAAATCAATGTTTCATGGATATATTTTTCATAAGAAATGAATAGTAATGTAATAAAAAATATCATATCTAATTTTATATTATATCACAAATAAACAAAATAAAAATTGGAAAATAAAAAAAATAGCTATCTGATTTCAAAAAAAATGTAACAAGCAAAAAAGAAAAGAAAAAAAAAGAATTGGCGAGAGAGGTGCACCTTCTTGGAAGAGATAATTTTACAAAATATTCCTTTTTAGAAATGGTTAAATATTAAAATGGTACCACCAATTTTTGAAACACCTTAAAAAATCTTATAAATCCCTCCCAAAGAGTGAAATCCCATTTAAATAGTGTTTGGGTGGGTTATGGATTGATATGCTAAAAAGGGTACATGCATAATTCTACCTAAAAAATTTACTCCATGTTGAAACACATTTTCAATCATGTTCCCATGTGAACCAAGAGTTATTAAGGTTTAATGAAATGTTAAATATAGTGAAAATTATCAAATATAAATATTTTAGCTCAATCTAATCATTATTTATGAATTTATTACTGAATTAATTCTGTAACTTCCATTCTACTAAATTTTGTCTAGCCTTGCATTAATGACCATTTTAAGCCCTCCAATTTTGTGGAAAATTTTTCATAGTCTCATTGAAACATGTAAGTAAATTATATACTCATCTGTCCAAAAAAATTTCAATTTAAAATTATACATGTATAGAATGTTATTCAAAAATTACTAATGTGATGTTAAAACTATAAGAATAGAATATTCATGCAATTTAAAAATTCACACTTAAAACCCAAATTTACCTTAAATAATCAAATAAAGATTTATATGGGGAATTATATCAGTTATTATCAACAAATTTTTGGTTAAAACAAATATTATCAACTCACATACCTATACCCTTTTTACTCCTAGGAAAAACCTTATGAGAACTAATCTAGAAAATGATGCTTGTCGAAATTTCACAATCCATGATGGAAATACGAGCATATAAATAATCACAAAAAATAAGTCAATTTTAACAAATTAGGTTGTTTGGGTATCATTAATTTCATAAAATATCAATGATATCAATGAAATGAATCTTTTGGAAACATCTTATTATTCAATCATGCCACAAATTCCTCAGGTTTGTGTGTGTCAACCATTTAAAGCTTGTATCTCCATCCTTTATCTAGAAAATATATGTCATGTAAGATTTCACTTCTTACATAATTTTATTCCAATAAATCTATTCTACATTATTTGTAATAAAATTCCAAAACCCACTCAATTAAGAATTCCTAGAAATAAAACATTATGTTCTCAGCCTAGATATCCCCACATGTTGTATATTTATTCAGTCCCATCATTACTCTGTTATTCATTTATTTATTTTTTGATCATTATTTTTGGATTTTATTTATTTATCTAAGGATTAGAACTATTATATATCATGTGCACATACATAGTTCAATCTAGTACAAAAATGGAATTGATCGAAAGATAAAAAACATATGGAAATATCTTGTTATAATCTTAAAAAATATTATATTAATTAGTTATACCTTCAATTAGGTAAGATAAAATCACATGTAATTATTGTGTGTGAAGTTTTTGGAGATATTAAATTATATAATTTCACACAAACCCCCCACCTTGAATGATGTCAAAAACATCAAAGTCTATATAAAGATACAATCAAACATATCATTTAAAAACTTCCATTTTCACAATAAAATGACCACCATTGATGAAAACATTACCATTCCCAATATTCCCCCCATGAGGTTGGAAAAATAAAACATTCATGTTAAATATATTCCATGGATGCAATGAGTATGTTTCATGATTTATGATTTTGTTTTTTCTTTTTTTGATTTTTTTACAACAGAAAGAAGGAACACACAAAAAGAAAAATCCTAATGAATCTAGTCAAAATATCATCCCCTCCCCCATAAAAAATGTTACATTTTACTCAATGTGAATCAATGGAATAAATTATTCACATGAAATAAAAATATTAATTTTTGGACAAATGACATAAATTTGAGAGGGTAAGTTATAACGTACCATTTTCAAGTGATGATGGGCTCATATAGTGTGATGGCATCAAATGCCTGTTTGTGGAATCCCTCAATGTAATGATTCAAAAGATTCCCATTTATATTAATGATTTTTCCTACAACCTCTTGTGTGACTACCACTACACTATAAGGAAAAACCAGAGATACGACAGAAGGTCACAACCATCAAGAATGCCACATACCAAGCATCATCTTCAATCATGAACTGTGAAGAATGAATTTCTATCCTATATAAAACTCCCTTTCTTGGATCATTTGATAGTGATCATATTTTAATCATTACTTATAGAACATTGAGTTTTCAAATTATGAAAATTGAATTTCCTCAAGCTCCTGAATTTTTATCTTCTTTTGATCTCCACCTTGAGCTAAATCTATGTTTCATTTTTTTATAGATGAAAATTTCTAATGCTCAATATCCTAGGTAATATGATATTATTTCCCAAAAAAATATCTTTTAGGGGAAATATTAATGGAAGTTTATAATTTCATTCTATAATCCCATAGTGTATCATCCAAGCACGTACTAAAATCCTTACTATTTGGATGCATTGTTTTGTCTTAGATTTTATTCAACTCATGATTGGAAACATAAGCCTAGCCATTTTTTTAGGGTGGGGGTAGTGTTGATGTTTTTTGTGTCACACCATATATACAAAGGATGAAAGCAAAATTTTACTAAAAAAGTGTGTCCCTTCATCACTAATGATAACCCTAGTTACTCCAAACCTACATAAATTTTGAACCCTAAAAAATCCTCTATAATATGAGAATCTATAGCCCTTGTGGAATCGGCCTCTACCAATTTTATAACATAATAAATATTGGTAATAATGTATGAGAAACCAAATGATCTTGGAAATAGAGACATAAAATAAATTCCCTATACATATAATATATCACATAACAATATGGGTTGTTGGGGCATCTCATGTCTCCTCAAAATGTTTCTAATATGTTGGAAATGTGAGAATGACTTACAAAACATATGGGAATCATAGAACATTGTGATCCAACATAATCCAGTGTCTAAGATTTTCCTAGATATCCTTTAAGAACCAAAATTTCCACCATAATAAATTTTATGAAAAAAATGAAAAATAGACTCAAACTCATGATCAGTAACACACCTCTTAATGACATGGCCACTACAAATGTAAAAATGGTAAGGATCACCCATCACATAAAACCTAGACTCAATCTTCAATTTTAATGCTATGTGTTTCCTTAGTTTTGTTGGAATTTTTGAAGGAAACCATGTAATTAACTAATTCCTTATGCCAAGGGTGGATACCTTAGATGAAATAAATATTATCATCAAGGAAAGTTTCCTGAATTGGTACCTAGTTTGGTGTGTCATGATCCAACATGTGAGTGATTCTTCTCATTTGGTCATCCACTATGTTCTTTAAACCATTCTCATCCTGTCACACCCGGACTCCGCACTATGGCAATGACTTTTAATTTTATTCTTATTCTATAATTTTTATTTGGCATTAAATTTGTTATGTCGATATGTCTGATGGACTCGACTTGAGTTTTGCGTTGCTGATAAATGTGTGTATTGACTTAGCAATGCCTGATACTTTTTTTTTTTTGGGTCTCGTTTTTAATGTATATTGGCTTGGTTAGCAGCATAATTTTCTGATATAAGTGTGTTTTATTTGAAGAACCTATGTCAAGATTCTTATCACTATTTTATAAAATGTATTGTTGGTTTATCAAACTATGTAAAGGATGCAGTTAGTGTTTTGGTGTGGTTTCAACGTTTGTTTAGTTTCTGAAGTTGGTTTTGGGTGTGTTCTTGATGCAAAACTCTCATACTGCTATTTATAATTATTTTATAAATTGTGTAGTTAATTTTATACCATGCGCAAAGGGTGAAATTGGTTGTATTTGATTTTTGATGTGCATTTATTTTTTAGTAGTCTGTTTGTGAAATATGAGTGTGTTAATGTGTGAAAAACCTATGATGAACTATTTATTAGTGTTTAATTAATTGTTTTGATAGTTTGTTAAGACGTGCAAGGGATGCGGTTTGTGTTTTGATGCGACGTTAAAATGCATTTTATCATAAAAGAGATTTTGGGTGAACTTTTGGTATTCAAAGTTAAGCGAAATGTTTTGAAACATTTTAATAAATTTTCTTAATAGTTTTTGAGTTTTAAAGGTGTTTTTTTAATTGTGCAGTGGGTTTATTATGTTTTGCACGGGCTGCATTTTCTATTTTGACAAGTGAGTGGTGTGTGTTTGGTCTTATAAGAGGTTTTGGGGTAGGTTTTTGTGTTCAATGTCTTGTAGTACCGCTTGGAGTTGTTTTATAAAATTTTTAAGTGGTTTATTAAATCTTGTAAAGTGTGTGAAACATGTTGTATATTGTTTTGGTGTGAGTGTTTTCAAAAGTGGGTTTGAGCATACATATAGGGGTATATGTGTGCGGATATTGTTGTGACAATCATTGGAAGTGTTCAATTAATAGTTTGAGTAGTGTGAAATGTGTTATTGTGGGTACTTGAGGTGCGTGTGTGCTGGAAAAGAATTTTTGATGGAAAATGTACCACTTTGAGCATGCTAAAATGTTTTATAAATTGGTCAAATGTTTGATTATATGTTTAATGGTTTTATTAAATTATATGTGTAGTGCGTTGCGCCTTGCTTCGTTGGTTTTGGGCCGTGCATGTCGAGACATCCTACATGTACATGCACAGGGTAAGACATATATATATATATATATGTGCCCTCTTGTACATATTCGCTCATTGTGTGGGGAATATGTGCAATGCATCTAGGGGTGCGTATATATATATGTATAAATGCATGTGTGTGTATGCGCCTAGTGTCGGTTCGAGTGGCCATCGGTAAGTAGTGACATGTTGAGGTAGGTCCCCTATGCCCAAGCTTTTAATTTTAAATTCATAATTGCTTGATTGTTTTAAAAATATGTTTTACACTATGCTATATATATATACAAGCCATTGAATCTGATTGCGGTTGCTAGGAACTATTATTCCTTGTATTGGTAAATTGAAATGTATTTCAAAGCCGTTGGTCTTAAGTGACTTTTCTTGGAAAAATTGATTTCTTAAGTGGTTTTGAATTGGTAATGTGTATTTCCAAAGGTGTTTGGCCTTTTTGGCCGGTTTATTTTAAAAAGTGTTCCCTTTATGTAATTAAGCATGTTTGGCATCTTAAGAATGTTTTATGAAATAGAAACACCTCTATTGAGGCTCGTTTGTCACTTTAAGATTTGGTTTTCGAAAATAGAAAACCCCTTTTGAGTCATTCCCCTAAATTTGAAAATAAAAATGTGATGCAAGTATTGATGAGTGGTTTATGATATGTGCCTTGTGTAAAGGCTTGTACGTGTTTGTGTGATGTAAAGAGGGGGGAATGCACTTAAGTAGGGAGTGTAGTGGTGAAAGGTTGAATGAGTTTTATATAAAGAAAGTGTAATGTATTTGTTTGATTGCTTGATAAAGAAAACTCACCACCATTTGAAATAGAGCACAATGGGAAACCTGGGTATCTAGGTGGGTAACTAGGAATAGTACGCTAGATGACACGACAGGGGTTCGTCCCAGTTTGTCTAGCAGGATTGACGCAACAACACTAACTAAACGTATGAATTTATGAGGTTCGTGGCCTTCTAAGCCACGTTTTCTGAGGGTCGTGGCCTTCTAAGCCACGTTTTCTAAGGGTCGTGGTCTTCTAAGCCACGTTTCACCGAGGTACGAGGTCCCCAGGTTCCCACTTGTTCTAGCTGCCTATAGGGATTACCCATAGTGCTCATTTGTGACATGCTGCTTGTGATGTAACTTTCTTTTCAGTTGTTTCATACCTGGTGTCTTGTTTGTAAAAATCACATTTTATTCCAAACTGGTTTCTTTTCATTTTGAAATATTAATGCATGATTGGAACCTATTTTGAAAATGTAGTAAGAGTGAAATGATTTATTTGAAAATGCAAACTCATTACTTGAATTTGAAAAGAAGGGAAAACATTATTTTATTATATCTTATTTTCAAACTGGCATTGTTGGATTTCTTATTAAAGGCGGAGGCATAGGACGTGGTTATATTTTGGGCTTTCCTACTGAGCATCTCGGTGCTCTTGCCTGCTTTACTTTTCAGTTGCAGGTTTTAGACTTGGATCACTTTTGGGAGCGAGTGGGGTTGTCGTACCGTGGTGATCCACAGGGTCACCTGAGGTATGTCACGTTTCTTGGCTTATTTCTTTTTCCGCTGCCACGTTGTTCAGTTTATTTTCTTTTATTTATATGCTTGTTCAGTTTATGTTTATTTATCTTGTTATGGGATAAACCGTTCCCAACTGGTTTGTTTTGATGCCCGGCACTAGTTGCCAGCCCGTGGGGATCGGGAATGCCCTTCAGGCCATATCGCGGACCGGGTCGGGCGTTGGGTCGGATGACGACCCACCCTGGTTCGTGACAAAATGGTATCAGAGGTGCCCTTGTTATTTGGGGTGTCAAGTAGATTGGTGATTAGGTGTGTCGGGACTCGAGAGGTAGGTGTGGGGAGGACGTCATGAACCCTTTCCCGTCCCGAGACTCGAGTTTCCAGGGGTAGTCCAAGATTTGAATTTTCTTCTTTCGATTGGTATGTGTGGATGAGGGATGACCAAGGAAGTGAGCCAGTGTTGTGCGGTAGATTTGCATGGAGTAGCGACCCATGTACAGCCCGAGTGCACGGTTCGAGATACTTCCTGCGGTGGATACCCGCTCAGAGCATGGTCTGCTAAGCCATGTTACCGGGTTGGCATCACCACTAGTCCCTTATTTTTGGAAATTTTGATGTGAGTTATGTTTGAACTTCATTTTGGTTGGTGTGAGTAGATCTTAAAAATGAAAATGGATTTTTGTGAAGGTGGTTTCAAATGGGAATGTGGTGTTAGAGTGGAAAAGTGGTTTTGAAATGGAAATTGTTTTCTTTTAACAAATGTGTGGTTTCAAAAGGGAAAATGGGAGGTGTTTTGGAAGTTGTTTTGGAATCTCAGTAACACTTTTTGGAATGTGAATTGGAAAATGTTTTGGAAATTGGAAATGTATTGCTTTGGTGATAAGTTACTTTTTCAAATTGGTTGGGAATTTGTGCTTTATGCTGAATGATCTGTTTTGGAAATGAGAAGTGTCTTGAATTGACCCTTGGTATTCCTATGAGTGATCACATACATTGAGGTGCGCATGTCGCAGGTGGGGAAATTGGTGATGTGAGTGGATGGGTGCTTGAGCTAGAACATGGATAGGTATGTGTGAGACTTCATGGGATATCAATGGTGGATATCTAAGTTGTTTTGTTTGCTGAAAATTGTTTTCAAAAGGGGTTTTTCAAATGTTTAGAAAAGTGAGTGAGGAATTGTTTAGCGTTCTATTTTCATGTTGGGTATTCCTTTTCGTGAGTTCTTGGTTTTGACATACTGAATTGTGGTTGTAATAGTGATTTGAGTTTGAGCTTTTGTTTGTGATTGTGGTGTGGAATTTTGATTTATGATAACTTTTGATTCGGATTCGTGCCTCTTGTTTTGAGTATGCTGCCCAGAAAAGTCCCATAAGTTCTAGTGAGTCACTTCTAGTTGTTGGTTCTACCCAGACTCATAGAGGAGTGGTAGAATTTAATTCTTTTCAGTTATTGTCTGGCATATGTAGTGATAGTGATCTATCGAAGGTAGCGGACTGGCTTGGTTAAATCGTTGGTGTTTCCAGGTTATTGGAAACTCCCAAAACTATGAGAGTCCGTGTTGGTTTGGGTTCGTTTGAAGGTGCACCTTTGGATTGATGGAGGAGATAACCCTAGTGTCGTTGCATGATGATATGACTTGGAAGGTGTTTAGGACCACTCTCATTAGATGGTTTATATTTGTGGAAGCGAAGGTGATGGAAGCGACAAGGCTCGTGAGTGTCCAACAATGCCAACGAATAGTGAAGGCCTACGTTGGGCATCTCAAGAAGTTGGTTCCCTTTTCTCCAAAGATAATGTCTCAGAATCAGTTAGTGTTTCTCTTGTGTGGGGTCTTCTTCTATTGTTCAAGGACCGGTTCCCTTTGGTGTTTGGGATGATTCCCCATTCTATGAGAGCGAACCGGAGGAACCCATCTCAGACAAGTTTTCTTAACAATTCCATCTTCTATTAGTCGGGCTACTCTCTTGTTCGCTTCTTGTGTGGCCGGTTTGGGTACTTTAGGTCTCTTTATCGTCATCCATTGAATACTTGCTGTCAGTTTGGCTATTTGGGAAACTTAGAGAGGTTCTGCTAGCGGCTTCGTCAGGAGGAGTCTCGACAGGAGAATGTCAGCTCCTGACTACGGGGCATCAGATGCTTCAAGACATCAGAGCTCCAACCATAGGTCTCGGAGCGAAGCCTATCATGCAGTCAGGAATCATTGGGTGTGAGGATCCTTGGTTTAATTTTTGTCTCCAATGTTGAAATGGGGACGGTATGAATTTCCTTGTTGTAGCTCTCCCGTCTTTGAAGGTTATGTCCTGCTGTAAGTGGCGTAGAGGCCTCGTTGCCTCGTTGTGGTCTTTGTTCCTTGAATACCCCACTTTGTCAGTAAGGAGGTGTGGTGGTATCATTTTCTTGTAATTTTAGTAGTTGCGCCTCCTCAAATACGAGATTTGGAGTTGACTCTTTATGAATGTGAGTCTCAAGATGATTATCTCTCTCATGTGGATAGATCCTTTAGTGACCCGTTCTTGTTTTAGGATGTTCTCGTTTTGGAGACACTTACGTATTGGGAAATAATGAATAGGGGTTGGTCCGCTACTCATTTTGGGGTCTTTCGTCGATGACCCCATGTGGTGGGGGGTCTAGTTTATGCGGAGAGTTCATGGGTCGGTTTGTGCTGGGTTTCTCGTACTGGTCTGTGATCACTGGTTGAAGCTGGTCAGTCCTTAAATGGTGGGAAGACCCACCATGAATCTTGAAGTGCCTTCTTCAAGGTTTGGTCTATGTGGCGGTTTCCTCTTGGATCAAGTTGACAGTTCTAGAGTTAGTTCATGCTAAGAGCCTCAATGTCGGTTGTGCTAGTCGGGTACTTGTGGTGGGGAGAACCCTCCCCTTTTCTTGATGATTCTTCTCTTCTCAGTTTCCCTCAGAGTTGGACGGGTGTGACTGATGGAGTGAAAAGTCATACCAAGTTCTTGATTTTGTTGGCCTCGTTCAATTTCAAACTCGAGTTTGATTCCTCATTTGGCTGTGTGACTTTCTGGGGGCAGAAAGTTTTTATGGTGGGGAGAATTGTCACACCTGGACTCCGCACTATGGCAATGACTTTTAATTTTATTCTTATTCTATAATTTTTATTTGGCATTAAATTTGTTATGTCGATATGTGTGATGGACTCGACTTGAGTTTTGCATTGCTGATAAATGTGTGTATTGACTCAGCAATGCCTGATACTTTATTTTAATTTTTTTGGGTCTCGTTTTTAATGTATATTGGCTTGGTTAGCAGCATACTTTTCTGATATAAGTGTGTTTTATTTGAAGAACCTATGTCAAGATTCTTATCACTATTTTAAAAAATGTATTGTTGGTTTATCAAACTATGTAAAGGATGCAGTTAGTGTTTTGGTGTGGTTTCAACGTTTGTTTAGTTCCTGAAGTTGGTTTTGGGTGTGTTCTTGATGCAAAACTCTCATACTTCTATTTATAATTATTTTATAAATTGTGTAGTTAATTTTATACCATGTGCAATGGGTGAAATTGGTTGTATTTGATTTTTGATGTGCATTTATTTTTTTAGTAGTCTGTTTGTGAAATATGAGTGTGTTAATGTTTGAAAAACCTATGATGAACTATTTATTAATGTTTAATTAATTGTTTTGATAGTTTTTTAAGACGTGCAAGGGATGCAGTTTCTGTTTTGATGCGACGTTAAAATGCATTTTATCATAAAAGAGATTTTGGGTGAACTTTTGGTATTCAAAGTTAAGCGAAATGTTTTGAAACATTTTAATAAATTTTCTTAATAGTTTTTGAGTTTTAAAGGTGTTTTTTTAATTGTGCAGTGGGTTTATTATGTTTTGCACGGGCTGGATTTTCTATTTTGACAAGTGAGTGGTGTGTGTTTGGTCTTATAAGAGGTTTTGGGGTAGGTTTTTGTGTTCAATGTCTTGTAGTACCGCTTGGAGTTGTTTTATAAAATTTTTAAGTGGTTTATTAAATCTTGTAAAGTGTGTGAAACATGTTGTATATTGTTTTGGTGTGAGTGTTTTCAAAAGTGGGTTTGAGCATACATATAAGGGTATATGTGTGCAGATATTGTTGTTACAATCATTGGAAGTGTTCAATTAATCGTTTGAGTAGTGCGAAATGTGTTATTGTGGGTACTTGAGGTGCGTGTGTGCTGGAAAAGAATTTTTGATGGAAAATGTACCACTTTGAGCATGCTAAAATGTTTTATAAATTGGTCAAATGTTTGATTATATGTTTAATGGTTTTATTAAATTATATGTGTAGTGCGTTGCGCCTTGCTTTGTTGGTTTTGGCCCACGCATGTCGAGACATCCTACATGTACATGCATAGGGTAAGACATATATATATATATATATATATATATATGTGCCCTCTTGTACATATTTGGTCATTGTGTGGGGAATATGTGCAATGCAGCTAGGGGTGCGTATATATATATATGTATAAATGCATGTGTGTGTATGCGCCTAGTGTCGGTTCGAGTGGCCATCGGCAAGCAGCGACATGTTGAGGTAGGTCCCCTATGCCCAAGCTTTTAATTTGAAATTCATAATTGCTTGATTCTTTTAAAAATATGTTTTACACTATGTTATATATATATACATGCCATGGAATCTGATTGCGGTTGCTAGGAACTATTATGCCTTGTATTGGTAAATTGAAATGTATTTCAAAGCCATTGGTCTTAAGTGACTTTTCTTGGAAAAATTGATTTCTTAAGTGGTTTTGAATTGGTAATGTGTATTTCCAAAGGTGATTGGACTTTTTGGCCGGTTGATTTTAAAAAGTGTTCCCTTTATGTAATTAAGCATGTTTGGCATCTTAAGAATGTTTTATGAAATAGAAAAACCTCTATTGAGGCTCGTTTGGCACTTTAAGATTTGGTTTTAAAAAATAGAAAACCCCTTTTGAGTCATTCTCCTAAATTTGAAAATAAAAATGTGATGCAAGTGTTGATGAGTGGTTTATGATATGTGCCTAGTGTAAAGGCTTGTGCATGTTTGTGTGATATAAAGAGGGGGGAATGCACTTAAGTAGGGAGTGTGGTGGTGAAAGGTTGAATGAGTTTTAGATAAAGAAAGTGTAATGTATTTGTTTGATTTCTTGATAAAGAAAACTCACCACCATTTGAAATAGAGCACAATGGGAAACCCGGGTATCTAGGCGGGTAACTAGGACTAGTACGCTAGATGACATGGCAGGGGTTCGTCCCGGTTTGTCTAGCAGGATTGACGCAACAACACTAATTAAACGTATGAATTTCTGAGGGTCGTGGCCTTCTAAGCCACGTTTTCTGAGGGTCGTGGCCTTCTAAGCCACGTTTTTTGAGGGTCGTGGTCTTCTAAGCCACGTTTAACCGAGGTACGAGGTCCCCAGGTTCCCACTTCTTCTAGCTTCCTATAGGGATTACCCATAGTGCTCATTTGTGACATGCTGCTTGTGATGTAACTTTCTTTTCAGTTGTTTCATACCTGGTGTCTTGTTTGTAAAAATCCCATTTTATTCCAAACTGGTTTCTTTTCATTTTGAAATGTTAATGCATGCTTGGAACCTATTTTGAAAATGTAGTAAGAGTGAAATGATTTATTTGAAAATGCAAACTCATTACTTGAATTTGAAAAGAAGGGAAAACATTATTTTATTATATCTTATTTTCAAACTGGCATTGTTGGATTTCTTATTAAAGGCGGAGGCATAAAACGTGGTTATATTTTGGGCTTTCCTACTAAGCATCTCGATGCTCATGCCTGCTTTAATTTTTAGTTGCAGGTTTTAGTCTTGGATCACTTTTGGGAGCGAGCGGGGTTGTCGTACCGTGGTGATCCACAGGGTCACCTGAGGTATGTCACGTTTCTTGGATTATTTCTTTTTCCGCTGCCACATTGTTCAGTTTATTTTCTTTTATTTATATGCTTGTTCGTTTTATGTTTATTTATCTGGTTATGGGATAAACCATTCCCAACTGGTTTGTTTTGATGCCCGGCACTAGTTGCCAGCCTGTGGGGATCGGGAACGCCCTTCGGGCCATGTCGCGGACCGGGTCGGGCGTTGGGTCGGATGACGACCCGGCCTGGTTCGTGACACATCCCCTATTTCAATGTCAAACTTTTAAAGAAGAAGAATCCAATGAATAAGCACTAGTACAAAAAAAAATTAATGTCGGTTAAATAAGAACCGATGTGAAAAATCCATTTTATCTGATTTTTCACGTTCGTTATTATATAACCGATGTGAAAAATCAATTTACATCACTTTTCTACATCGGTTATTAAATAAAAGAAGTGAAAAATCAATTTCCATGAAAATATACTAAAATTTTCACTTATTTTTCACATCATTTATTATAAAACTGAATTGAAAAAATCATTCTTCATCACTTTTTCAAGTCTGTTATTTAATAACCGATGTGAAAAATCGATTTTCATGACTTTTCACATCGGTTTTTTAATAAATGATCTTAAAAGATATTTTTCACGTCGGTTATTAAATGAATGATGTGAAAAATGTTTACAATCATGTTTTTCATTTCCCAAGATTTAATTTTACAAGTCACAGAGCTTAAAAAGAGTTACATATTAAATGTTATGTCCTTCAGAAGTTGATCATCTCTAAAAAAGTATTATGGAAGGTCATCTTCTGAAGGCCATAACTTTTAATCCGTAACTCTATTTGAGCTCTGTGACCTGTGAAATTAATTCTTGGAAAATTCACTACATGTTTGTAAACTTTTTAAACGTCGTTTATTTAATAAGAAACGTGAAAATAGATTTTAACGTCAGTTATTAAAAAACTGACCTGAAAAAGTCATGAAAATCAATTTTTCACGTCGGTTATTTAATAACCGATGTGAAAAGGTGATGAAGATTATTTTTTCACGTTAGTTTTATAATAACTGATGTGAAAAATAAGTGAAAATTTTAATATCTTTTCACCATTGTTATCATAAAACTAATGTGAAAGATAATTTTAATATCTTGCGAACGTGAAATTTCAGTTTTTTTACATCACGACATCAAAATTTTGAATTGCCACCTAAAATTTTTATACTGTTTTTTCTATTATCATATCAATTATAAGTTTCCATTATACACATATACTAATTTAAAAATCATTTATTTCAACCATTATTGTTCCCCCAACTTGACTCGTTTGATCTTTAACGTGAATCAATTATTTCTTCTATCCGCGATCTCTTCAAGGTATATTTTATCATTTATCTATGATTTATTGTTTTTATGATTTGTTTTCTTAATTGATATAAAATTTGACGATCATTTAATTCAACCATAATTTTACCACCAACTCAATTTGTTTGATCATCCATGTGAATCCACTATTTCTTATTTTTGTGATCTCGTCATGGTATTTGTGATTACTTTCCCATGATTTATATTTTCTATGTGTAGTTTTCCTAATTTATAAAAAATTTAACAATTATTATTTTATTATAATGATGGATAATGATTTATATCATGGTAAAACTAAAAATCCTCCTACGGATTCAAAAATTCCTTCTAAGATGAAGCTATGGTTGGCTCATTCAATCTTTCCTTGAAAATAATATCAAACTTCTGATGGTCATAACATTTTATCTGTAACTCAGTTTGAGCTCTAAGACTAGTCAAATCAAAGCTTAGGAAATTATCTACAAGATGGTAAACCTTTTTTTACATCAGTTATTTTAAAACCAACGTTAAAATTACTTTTAATGTCAGTTTTTAAATAACTGACGTAAAAAATGACTTTAAACGTTAGTTTTTTCAAAAATAGACCTAAAATGGATTTTTAACACCATTTCCAGAAGGTATTTCATGTATATTTTTTAAAAAATAATGCTAGAAACCATAAAACCCCATTCTTAATGTCATTTATTAAATAACTGACCTAAAAATCATATTTTTAACATCACTGTCAAAAACGTCGCTTAAAAACTGAAGTTAAAAAGCCAAAAAACCGAGGTAAAAAAGGTTTTTGTACTAGTGAAGTCATGGATTTTCAATTAGCTTATTTAGGAGGTACCTCAAATATACATGTTCAAAGAAAAGTATTTCTTTAGATCCAAATAAATAATGGCGAAATTTATCTAAAGAAAATATGATATAAATAAAATTCTTTTTCATTGTGGATTAATTTCCTTGGGTTGAATCCAAAGTCCTCAATGCATAATAAATATCATGGGACAACCCTTCCACCCTCAATGATAAGAATGATCCCACTACAATGTTTAGAGCATCACACATAATCAAAAATGGGATATCCTACCCTGGGGGATGAATGATTGGGGGTATTGTGAGACTTTTCTTCATCTCATTAAAGGAAACCCAAAAGAATCATCAAATGAAAGATCATAATCCTTTTAAAGAAACCCATACAATGGAAGATAAATATTAATAAATTATATAATTAAGCATCAATAAAATCCTACATTCTTTAGGAAAGATCTAAAATCACACACACTTGAAGGATGTGGAGAGGATTAAATGACATCTTCATTGGATTAATGAACATCTATTGTGTGTCTTTACACTACAATAGCTAATATAATTCCACAATATAGCATGAACATACATTTCTCAATTTTCAAAACTATATTCTTCTCAAAATAATTATACAACACCATTCTATGTCTAAAAAGGAATTCATCAAATAAATAGCCATACATAGTAAAATAATCCTTAAATTCCTCTATTCAAGTCTCGAGAAAATCATAAAAATACTCCCTATGCATCTCTGAAAGGTACTTGGGGCATTTAAAAGTCCAAATGGAATCCTTTGGTAGGAAAGTGTACTAAATTTTCAAGTGAATGTATTCTTATCCTGATCCTCTAGAGTAATAGGTACCTAAAAATTGTAATGACCCCGAATTTAGTAGTTCGGATCCAATGGATTTATTTATTAAATTGTCATATAATACATGAAATCACATGAAAAAGGAACAAATTTTTTATTAGTATTTAAGAAATAGATTCATACATGATACCGTTATTGCATTGGTAATTAAAAACAAAAGATAAAAACAAAAATTAATTTTCATCCTTGAACTCATTCGAAATTATCTTCTTCATAACAATGTGAAAGGAAATAATTAAGGTTGAGTTCAAATTCTCAGTAAGTGTTTAAAATAGTAGAAGAAATAATCAATAAATGAACATAATCAAAATTTAAAGGTAAATAATTGATAACTCTTTTAATTTAACTAATAAACTGATAACTATATTTATCCATATATTTTTTCATAGTGAAAATACTCTGGATAATGATAAATGAATACAAAAAGAAGGGAATTCTTAATTATTGGGTGTCATGTATATGGAAAATGAACCAAAAATACCAATACCTTCTATAATATAGTTCAATATATAGGTAAAAACCTATTTAATTTTATCTTAACTGATCTTTCTCCTAAGACTAGTGATGCATTGAAAAGATATATAATGTTGGGCCCTACCCATCACTACATGTCCAAAGCAATTTTTATATATCAAATAAATTATTTAAAAGCGAATTTATAAATCTAAGTGTCCCATACCACTTTGAAAAATTTAAATACCATTAATACAATGAGATTCATGATATGATATATCAAAGGTGATGTATACACAACTCATAAATTAAGGTGGGTGTATAACATCAAAATATACCTCAATGAAAGGAGATCGAGATAGAGTCCCTTAAAAATGAATTGATTATGTGTATTTTATATAAATATACAAAAAAAGTGTAAATGGAACATGAGATAATAAAAATTCATTTCACACATAATCTTAGCATCATATAATCAATAAAATTGAACTTTTGACCAAAGAGATGTAAATTGAGTTAAGAAATATATTACCACATGTAATCAGTTGAATCGTATGCCCCGTAAAAGTAATAATTATAAAATGAAGAATTTATTACCATGAGGATAATGTGATACATTATATAATATATTTTGTGGATCTACTTATACACTATATAAAAGAAATAAGCGGTGAACATGGAATATATATCATAGAAGTAAAAGATAGATACCAAAATATTGACCTCACTCTTCCTTTTAGTGGTGCATACATAAACCTCCTGTATAATGGTTTAAATAATTTTATTATCTCATTAATGAAATATATTCATATTTATAATACCTTATATGATTATTTTATAACATCTTATGACTCATTCATTAATAATATTTCATTATTTTCATGGTTTCAGGTGCGTTTGTTCCATGGTTTAATGATCAGTTCATTTGTGTAAAATTATGGACGTCCTTATAAAATTGAATTATAACTCTAGAAGTGGAATGTAATAGTATTAACAAAATTAATTAATTAGTAATGGTACCATATATCATTTTTATTTCTTACAATATGTTGATTCATTAAATAAAACATTAATGATAAATGATAAGTTTATTTGGGCAGTTCCTCTGAACACGTTAAAATAGTTTCATTTTATTTACTATTATGAGTAATATTATTTATATAACATGAAATATAATAGAATACAATTATTAAAATAATATTTAATGATAATAATTGTTTTATGACCATCAAATAAGGTCGTAATATAAAATGGACAAAAACATTATTCATGGAAGAGATTAACCGGCATAACTTGAACAATGGTTTCATTTATTTTAATAGGAGGTGGTAATAAATGGTATGGATAAATGATATTTTTTTAATAAAAATAATATTAAATTATTTACATTATTATATAATTATTAATTCTAGGTAGATGAAACAGATAAGGAGAAACTAGAAGAAGATATGAAAATAAGAGAGTTGTTTTGGGAATATTTCCTATTGAATATCACCTCCTTGAGAGACCCTTGAGGACCTTGGATTTGGTATTTCGATGATAAAATAAGAACATGGACATGTGTAGGGTGATTATGGGAGTTTTTTAATATACATCAAGATATTAAAGGCTATTGGGTCAAAATGGGGTGGTGAGGCGTGATATTTATACTTGGGGAGAGGTGAGTTTAAGTTATTAAATAATGAATATTTTATAATTAAATACAACCGCATTGATGTGTCCTTAATTTCTATGAATTTGATTGTTAATTAATGTTTTAGAGTCTGTTTAGGTTCTATAATTACCTCAAACAACCATTAAATGTTGTAATGTTTAAGTATGTCATGCTTATACCTTTTTACTTTAACTCTTGTCATTATTTTACCTATACTGAGGTAAATATTTTTTTTACCCCAATGAATTTGGTATAACTAAAAATTAAATTGAACATAAAACCAAATTTCGATGTTATTATTTAAAATCAATAATCCATTTTAACAAATTCAATTCAAAAAATTAAAAAAATTATATTTAAATTTAATCTTATAGAACCAACAAAAAGGTGGGTTTCTAAAGGGAAAAGTTCTAAAGTTTGAAATGTTTTTATGCCGAATATCAATATGAAATTGATTACAATTACCTAAATTAATTATATTGATATAAAAATTAACAAATTATAAATTAAAAAAATATTTAAAATATAATTTAACTATCTAAATAAATTAAAAGAAAAAAGTAGTTTTAAATTAAAATACTATATTTTCCATTATTCATAAAAAATGGAACTTCTTTAAAAAACACAAAAAATTTACCCTAAGATAATTTTGATATTATAGTTTTAAAAATTATCTTTATTTTTTTAAATAAAACTTATAAAATTTTAAAAAATTATAATTAAAATAGGTGCGCTATTAAAAGGTGAAAATTTTATCTTTTAAAAAAACACATCTTTTTATGCTTTGAATTGGATTTATTTCTTATCTTAATCCTATAAAACCTATTGGATGATTTTAGAAACAATTTACATAATATTTAACATATAAATTTCATTAATATCTCTCACTAATAGTGATTAATTTAATTTATTATGATTAAATTTCATATTGGTAATAGAATTTTATTTATAGATACACATCCTTTATCTTCAATAGGTTCACATTTTTATTTCCAATTAAATGGTAACCAAGGAATACATTTTGTAAAAATATTGAAACTATATTTTCAGAATTTTGTTAATATCATTCATTACTTCCATTCCAATGGATATGTGATAACTGTCATAATTAAATAGTAATATTAAATCTTTTGATTAAGCTCGGTGTTATATGTAACATAAGCTATCAAAGAAATTAAATTTATTTAAGAAGATAGATAATTTAAAATATCAGGGTGTCACATTCTCCCCTCCTTCAATTAATTGAGTCCTCAAAATTTTAAATTGAACTTTGAAAAACAAATTTTGATACTTCAAAATTCCTTTTTGGGAAACACACATCATAAATAATGTAATAAAACATCCTATTTATAATAGGGAAAGGGAAATGAGATGGTCACCACAAAATTAGGATTTCAAATGGGATACAATTTGTGCAAAGTGAAAACTAAGACATGGGAGGGAGATCTAACTACAATGTTATGAAGGTAAGTGATAGAGAACATGGTCATAAAAAAATCTACCATCACAAAATCTCAAATATGTGATGGGTTAAAGAGACCATTGATTTATCAGTAATAAAATTAAACAAATAACATTTTTCATTTCAAATTCATTTCCTATATTTGAGGGATTATTTTAAAATCTAGGTAATAAGTTGAGAAAATTAAACTTAGTTTATTACTTCCCATGTCATAATCATAATCTCATCCATTGGTTATTCTTCTATCCACTTTCACTTCATCCCTTACACCATGAAGTGAATGTTCACGATGAGTTTTTTTCATACCTGAAGAACATTAATGGGTCAAAATATCCAAAATTAATTCCTTTGGACATTAAATTTTTTCTTAAAGAAAATTTTTTATTATATTATATGTAATATAATAAATCACAATTTATCCTAAAAAAATAATATCCAATCTTTAACTTAATTCATTCCACAAGGAGTTAACCTTATGAATTTTCCAGAATTCATCAATCAAAAATTAAATTCCAAATGTTTATAAGGAATGATATAAGATTTCCATAATCAAAATTAGATTCCCCCATCAAAATAATTTAACTATTGTTGCCACATAACAAATATATGTATACCTTGATCACCATCAAACATTAATGAATAGAATCCTGCTTCTAAAAACAATTGTAGGTACATTTTTTTAATCCAAATATGAAGTAAACCCAAAATAAACCATCAAATAACTAACCAAAACTATCCTATAAAAAAATATATTTCCTTATTATCTCAACATTATTAATATATTCAGGGTTATCTACCCTCAATCATGTATTTTCCAAATGATCCAAATGCATCAAAATCACTTCTATCAGTTCTCATCACTATTCATCATAACCATCTAAATCCATAATGAAGATTTTAGTAAATTAAAATCCTTATATACGTCATGATTATTATAACTAGATCATAATTTATAAGATAATTCATGAATCCAAATATGCCTTAACATTAATCATTTACCTCCATTATACAATTCATCATCTTATTCTTCAATACCTCCATCTTTTCATTTACCATTTACAGACTCTTCATCATTAGTATTATAACCATATTTATGATTATCTTCATGATTTTACCCCTAGTACATAGGATTTTATAAATCCCATACTTTCTACATTTAAAAAATTCATTCATTGAAGATAATTAATGGAAATCATTATTCTCATCTAATTTCAATAAACAATTTTTTCAATTTTTTCATGGAAATTATTTTCTTTGTGTCCTTTTCCACACCCAAAACACATTCCTATTATCCTAAATAAACCACTTGGGTGTTTCATCTCATATTATCAATATATATAAAAATGAATCATCTTCCCTTTATGGTATCCACCAGTCGATCCCTCAGGGAACTTTATCCTGCTCTTCTATGGTGAGTCTGAGAGTTGTTGATGGTGTAGGTTTTTAATCATATATCGTGGTAACAAATTATGAATAAACATGATATCCTTTATCATAGTCATCATCTCATTTGGTATCACATTCACCATTAAAACATTTCCTTATAGTTATATCAATTGACTAAAACAAAAAATCATAGTGTGAACAACACTAATCATAGCGATGAATCACATATTGATGAATCACATAGTTATAAAGAATCATTTACAAGATTTCTAAATTATGACACATTATCAATCTATGAATCCTTAGGTTTAACCTAGTTTATCCAGTTTTTATTAAAAAGTATATAGGATTATATCATGAACATAGTCTTATCCTCAAAGTCATTCATAGGTTTATATTCATAATTTATGTATTCCTAAATCTTGTTCCCAAGGTTTTCACTAAATATTCTATGAAACCAACTGCAACGACCATAACTCCAGCACCCCAAAGCTGGTTCCTTTCATTATTACTTTAGCATAATATACATTAAATTTTATCTCAAAGGATGGAATATTTTAATATTCTTGAAGAAATAGATACATACATTATACCCTTATTACAATTGTAATTAAAAACAAAACATAACAATTTAAAGTAATTTTCATCCTTGAAATCATTCAAAATTCTCTTCTTCATAACCTGGTGAAAGGAAACAATTAAGGGTGAGCTCAAATTATTAGTACGGGTTAAATAAAAAATAATAAATAATTAATCAATAAGTATAATTAACATAAAAGGTAAATAATTGACTACACATTCCATTTAATCCATAAAATAATAATGAAACACATCCATATATTTTTTCATAGTGAAAATCCTCTGGATAATGATAATTGAATACAGAGATAAGGGAAGGCTAAATTATTAGATTTCTAGTATCTGGAACATGAACCAAAACTATCAAGACCTTTTAAAAGACATTTCAATATATAGGTAAAAATCTGTTGACTTCTATCTTAACTAATTCATCCCATGAGATTATTGATGCATTTAGGGGCTATATAATGTTAGGACCCGCCCATCTCGGCATGTCCAAAGCATTCATCATATATCAAATAAATGATTTGAAAATAATATTTATAAATAAAAGTGTCCCATACCACTTTTAAACATTTTAATATAATGAACACAATGAGATTATTGATATGTTATATCAAAGTGGTCTTATATAAATATTATAAAAGAAGGTGGTTCTATAACACCATAACATTCCTCAATGAAATGATATTGAGACGAAGTCCCTTACAAATGGTCTAATTATTTGTATTCACTGAAAAGACACGTAAAAATTGTAAATGAAACATGATATAATAAAAATTCATTTCACACATAATCATAGCATTACATAATCAATTAAATAGATGTTTAACCAAATGAATGAAATTTGAGTTTAGAAATATCATACCACTTGTAATCAGTCAAATTTATGATGTATAAAAGGTATAATTATAAAATGAAACCTTCACTACCATGAATATAATGTTATTTAGGATATAAAATATCATGGGTTAGTATGTATTCACTATAAAAAAAGTGGTGAACAAGGAAGAAGATCCAGCACCACTAAAATAAGACACCATAAAAGTGGTGTAATTTGAAGTCAAAATGAAGGATCCAGACTACTTGTCTCTATCCTCAGAGAGTCTGATCCAAGAGGCACTTACCACTGAGGTAGGGATTGAAGTTGAATGTACTCAGGGAGTTGATCCTTTATTTGAATCTATCTCTTATGATTTTATTGAAACCAGATTGTACATCACTCACTATTGTTTTTATTATAATGAATGAGAAATTCTATGCTATAACTTGGAGGAAGAAGAATAAACTGGACATGAACCTGTTAAGGAACATATGATGCTCCTAGAATTTAATGGTCCTAGATTGGAGGAGCCCCATCATGAAGGTATCCAAGTTGTTGAGCCAAAGAAAATAAGACAAGGGGCTAAAGACCCCATGAATATGACATTGGTAGATAAGATGGTTTCCCAAGTAGAAAAAAAGAAGAGGTTGGTTCCATACTTTATCCTACCCCCACCATGCATGTTTTACCACATTGAGAAGGGGTCAGATCTGGTGTACTCTATCCCTGGAGTCCTCTTCAACAAGAACAATGAATTGAAAACTATTAAGAACAACGTGTGGTGGTTCATGTCAAAGAAGATCCGCCCACCATCAGATTATGGATAACAGTTGGTACTACCCATTGGGGGAATTAATAATTTAGGTCCCACTTGGGGTATTATACCATGATTTATCATTATATTATTTTTAGATTTCAATTTCATTTTTTATGAATTAGTTTAGCATACATCCCAGTCCTCCTTATCTTTTTTATATTTAATGACATGATCCTTGTTATTATGTGAGTAGTTCTCTTTTGTAGGTTTATAAATGGGAAATTTAAACATTAAATAGTGGAAGAGAAGTAATAAGAATCATGGTAATTGGAGTTCCTATTTATTGTTTAAATTTTTAAACATCTTTCATTTTTTTTCCAAAACATGTTTTGAGATTTAATGATAAAAATTTCATTCCCACACTTAAATTATTTTTTTACATTACTTATTTAGGATAAATGAGTTTCTTAAGAATCTTAGGATTCCATGTTTTATATTTCAATGTTAATGAGATTGAATGAGTTAAATGGAAAATTGAATGTTTAATGTGAAGCATGGATATTGAAATGATGACTTGTGATTTAATGGAATTGGTTGATTATGTAAATGAAATTTCCTGTCCATTTTTCATGCTTTGAATTTCTGGATTCATGTCAATTGATTTTTTATTATTGATCATTCCTTTAGTGATTGTATAATATTATATTCTAATTCCTGATATGATTTCTAGACCATGTAATTCCTATATTATCTTGAGCATATTTCTTGAGTGATCTTGGTATAAGTCACCTACTAGAACATGCATTGAAACTTGTCAAAGCTATGACTGTACAAAACCCCATTTAAAATTATTGAGGTGTCTTTTTAAAATACATTATCCTTTATTATCACCTTTACATCATTCTTTATTTTATCCCATACATACCATGAATGAACTTTATAGGGATGATCCATGTTCCAATCCATTTATATCCATTCCAACCCTACTATTGATATTTGAATGATATTTTATTGATGAAGTGAGGGGGTAAAGGGAATCATGGTGGAAGGGATATTCTACATTATTAGAAAGATTTTTGGGGGTTCTATTGTGGGAATTGTAAAATGTTGTGGAATTATTCATTGTACTATATTATATTACCCTTCTTTAATAAAAAATTGAATAAAATGAAATAAAAATGGGTTGTGATTTGGGAAAATGAAAAATCACCAATTTCTAGACTGAAAATATTTTTATTGTATGTGGTTAGGTGATATATTTGTGGTTTGACCTAATCTTAACTTTCAAAAAAAGAAAAAAATATTAAAAAGGTAAAAAAATCAAGATGGTGCACAAGTCATTCATTATTCTTATTTGATAAAAACATTTACTTTCAGTTTTGGGGAAGTGGGTGTTTCTATATTGAAGGGGATAATTTCATTAAATTTTTTGATATCATGCATTGTAAATAATAGATAAACCTCCTCCTAGAGTCTTAATTTTTAAAGAATCAAATCCTACTAACTATAAGCCTCAATTCCATTTGAATCTTTATTGAAAGTCATCATGATTTTATAGACTTTTTTCTTTACAAAGTGGAGAAATTAGTTCATTTAAAAGGCCTATAAATAAGCAGCACATTCTAATGATATGAGAATTACTCTAATAGATTTTTATCATGAGATATGAGAAGAAAAGGTGATACAAATCATGATGTGTCATACTTAATAATAATGAATTGAGGATCTTGAATGAATTAAAGAATAAGTTTTATCATTATTCAAAGGGGAAAAGTAAAATATATAAAGTGAGTTTTTCTTTTAAAAATGAGATATTAAATTTATATTTCATATGTTTTTTTAAATTGTATTTGACATTGAAAATTGTTGGATTTTATTACTTTGGAATTTCAATATTGGAAACATTGGCGCCCTTTTAAATTTAATGATGAGATTTTATGCTTGATGCCAAGCTTGGTTTATGTGTGGGAGAATTGATCAAGATAATATTTTCCCCATTTTTTTCATTTCAATTATTTTAATCCACCCAAATTATCAATTTGAGCTTATAAGGATCAATTTTTTATTTATGATGTGTTTTGAGAAACATTTTGAAATTTTTTTAATTTTGGATATTTTACAGTTTTTTATGTTAAGGGTATTTTGTTTATTTATTTAAATATTTAATTAAAAACTGAGTGATTTTTTTTGGAAATAATTATTTTATTTCCTTCAAATTTTTTTTCTAGACTAGGGTCTGATTCGAGGATATAGAGGCCCAAAAAATTTAATGAAGTTGGGAAATTTTCCAGACAGACAACGTGGCACCACCTCCATAACAGATTTATAAATATAAATAAACACCTAAAATAGAGTTTATTTTAAATTTATATGAATGAGGACACATATAATCTCTACCTAAATGAATTTTAAGGAGACTTTCATCCATTATTATAGAAATTGAATGACATACATTGAAGGAAGTTTCTTGGAAATTTCATCCAAAAAAGTAACATCAAATAAAAACATAATAACTCATAAATGGGGTGGCCAGTTACAATGAGCCTTGGAGGGTGGACAACCAAGAGGATTTGAAACAACATTCATGAAGGCTCCAATGTGTGAATATGTATTTTTCATGGTAATTAATTCGTGATAATCCAGAAGTTTGAAATCTGCAGAAGCTGACTGGGCCGATTAAATTATCAGAGTAAAAATGGCCATAACTCCCAATACACAATTCCAAAAACTCTGAACATTTGAGTGTGTTCGGAAAATGAAATTGTTAAGAATATTCATACAGGGATCAATGTGTGATTCTATTATTAATTTTGGATTTAATGCGCCAACATGTGGGGGAAAAATTCAGTCTATAATTGGATAGGAGCTCCCACCTCTCAAATCATTCAATTGTATCCTCACACCATCCTGGGCACCAAGGAGAGGAGCCCATGGGGCCATTTATTATTTATATTTTATTTTATATATTTATATTTTAGTTTTATTTTCACATGTAATGCATTCATATTTTTTATTAATGTGATTACATTTTCTTATTTCATCTACCATTATCTTCCAATATTAATCTCATTCTCTCTCTTCAATCTTTCCATCATGATCTCTATTCACATTGAAATAAAAAGTGACTAAATTGAGTTATAGCCCTGGGTGAGATTTCACGGTGTTCATTGTTATTTCACTTCAATTCAAACTACTTTAAATCTATTTTTGGTGGATTTATGAATATTTCAGGGCTATGGTATTCATCCTCCACAGAACTATTTCCAAATACATTTATTTTCCTTTATTAATTCAATTTCCATCCCTTATGATAGGAAAACTCTTAATATGGTGGAGTTGGGGTTTCCATGAGGGATTAAAGGGCATACGGTGGAGCCAGGTCTTTTAGGATTAGCATTCTTGGTTGAGGTGTTATCTTGTTTGACTATTGTCGGAGGTGTGGTTTGGTGTTCCAAAGGATTGATAAAATCACACAATCAATAAATCAATGAAAATTAATTAATTAAGGAGGTTTAAATAAATTAATTATAAAATTGTATTTAAAAAAATAATAATTAATTAATTAATCTGTGTTATCAAACCTTCGACCAAGACCTTTCTTTCTAATCTACATTTTTTCAGCATCTGAATTTAGAATTTGATTTTTCATTTCATTATTTTAATTTAATGTTATCCAAAACCCCCCAAAATGAAATTTTCATAATGAAAAAAAAACAAAAAAGTAATTAGATTTGATAAATTAGAATTAGTGATTGAACCAATAACAACACTCCTCGTGTGAGATGACCCTGGTTAGCCTCTGTGCTGCATTAGGAAATTAATTTTCTTTTTTCCATGCCCTATGACAGGTGTGCACCAAAACTCGATCCGTTTCTATGGATCTAGATAGTTATTTCAATCAATTTTTCAAAATTCAATTTTTTGTAAATATTTTTCATTGTATTTAAAAAAAATATAAACATATATCTAAAAAATATTTTCCTTGATGTATTCAAATTCAAGTTATTATGCATGGGAAGATTACTCACATGTGCAATATTAAGAACCAGAAGTGGAATATAGAGATCTAAATGACCATGTGGATAAGATAAGAAATACTCTAGATGGTTTAGGGAGGAAATTGGAAAGATAATTTAAATATTTTCATGGATTAATAGAGAAACCCGACCCTAAACCGAAAAAAGAACCTGAGGTAGTGGTGGATGAAATTTCACCACTCATCATGGAAGAATCTGAGGAGGTAAATGTGGAGGTACCTGAAGACTCATTCATCCTCACTCAACCAATTCTACCCAATATAGATGAAAAGGATGATGAATTTACTATTGAGACACATGTGGGAGATCAGTAGGAGTTGGATGAATTTTGGAATGAATGTGAGGAACTACTTGACCTCCCCAACCCTTATAAAGAAGAAGATCCAGCACCACTAAAAGAAGACACCACCAAATTGGTGTAATTTGAAGTCAAAATGGAGGACCCTGACTACCTTCCTCTATCCTCAAAGAGTCTAATCCAAGAGTCACTTACCACTAAGGTAGATATTGAAGCTGAACAAACTCAGGGATTTGAACCTTCCTTTCACTCTATTTATTCTTATTTTATTGAATCTGAATTTTACATCACTCCCTCTTGTTTTGATTATATAGAATCCGAAATTATATGATATATCTTTAAGGAAGAATAAGAAACTCGACATGAACTTGTTTAGGAACATATGGTGCTCCCTGAATTTAATTAACCTACACTAGAGGTGCCCCATCATAAAGAGATCCATGTTACTGGGCCTGAGGAAATCATACAAGAGGTGGAATCCCCCATGAAGACAACACTGGTAGATAAGATGGTTGCATAAGTATAAAAAAAGAAGAGGATGTTCCATACTTCATCCTACCCCTTCCATGCAATTTGTACCACATTGTGAAGGGGTAGGATCTAGTGTACTCTATATATGGTGTCCTACTGAACAAGAACAAAATACTTGAAGATGGGAAGAAAAACATGTGGTGGTTCAAGTCAAAGAAGATCCACCCACTATCATATTATGGATAACAGCTAGTACTTCCCACTGGAGTAAGTAAAAATTCAGGACCCACTTGGGGGATTATACCAGGATTTATCTTTACATGCTTTTTATATTTCAATTTCATTTTTTAAGATGTAGTTTAGCATGCAACCTAGTCCTCCTTGTCTTTTTTAGATTTAATGACATGATCCTTGTTCTTATGTGAGTAATTTTCTTTTGCAGGTTCATAAATGGTAAAATGAATCCTTAAATAGTTGAAGAGGAGTAATAATCTTCAAGGGAAAGGGTGTTCCTTTTTATTGTTTAAACTTTTAAACTTCTTAAATTATTTGGTTCAAAACATGTTTTGATATTTAATGATAAGAATTGCATTCCCACATCTAAATTGTTTCTTTACTTGACTTATCTAGGGGTGTGAGTTTCCTAGGAATCCTGTGATTCCATGTTTAATATTTAAATTTTAATGATATTTAATGAGTAAAATGTAAAATTAAATGTTTAAAGTGAATCATGTATATTGAAATGATGACCCATGATTTAAGGGAATTAGTTGATTTATATAAATGAAATTCCCCATCCATTTTTCATGATTTGAATTTATGAAATTCATGTGAATTGATTTTCTATTGTTGATCACGCCTTGAGCGATTTTACAATATTATATTCCCTTTCTTGAGATGATTTCTAGACTATATACTTATTATTTTATCTTGAGCATATTTCTTAAGTGATCTTGGGACATGTCATCTACAAGAACATTCATTAAAACTTTTCAAAGCTATGAATGTACAAAAAAACATTTAAAATTATTGAGGAATCTTTTGAAGATCCCATATCCTTAATAAAAACCTTTAAATCGATCCTTATTTTAGCCCATAGAGACCATGAATGAACATTATAAGGATGATCCATGTTTCAATCCATTTTTATCTATTCCCACTCCACTCTTAGTATTTACATGATATTTTAAAGTTGAAGTGTTGGGGTAAAGAGAATTATGGTGGAAGTGATGATGTATATTATTCGGAAGAGGTGTGGTTATTCAATTTTTGAAATTTTAAATGGTTGTAGAATCATTCATTGTACTCTATTGTTTTACCCATCATGAATAAAGAATAGAAAAAATGAAATAAAAATTGGCTGTGATTAGGGGAAAAAATTCACCATTTTCTAGACCGATGATCTATTGATCGTATGTGGTTAGGTGATGGTTGGGATGTTCAACCTAATCATAACTTTTGAAAAAAAGAAAAAAATTACAAAAGTATAAAAAAATCAAGAGGGTGTAGAAGTCATTCATTAATCTTATTTGATCATAACCATTACATTATGTTTTGGGGAAGTTGGTATCGCTTCATTTAAGGGGATAATTTCATTAAATATTTTTATATCATGCATTGTACATAATATATAAACCTCCCCCATGAGCCTTGATTTTTAAAGCATCAAATCCTACCAACATTAATCCTCTGATTCATTTGAGCCTTTATTGAAAGTCTTCATGATTTTATGTGTCTTTCATCTTTAAAAAGTGGAGAAAGTATATCATTTACATGGCTATGGATAAGGATCATGTTATCATGATATGAGCATAACTCTACTTGATTTTTATCATGAGTGATGAGAGGAAAATGTGAGGTAAATCATGATGTGGCATGCTTAATAATAATTAATTAAGGAGCTTGAATGAATGAAATGAGTAGTTCCATCATTCCTCAAAGGGGAAATGTAAAGTAAATGAATTGATTTTTTCTTTGAAAATGGGAATTTAAATTGATACTTCATGTGGATTTTTGAAAATTTGATTTGACATTGAAAATTGTTTGATTTTATTACTTTGTAATTTTAATATTGGTAACATTGGTGCCCTATCAAATTTAATGATGATATTTTATGCTTGAGGGAAAGCATGGTTTATGTGCTGGGTAATTTATAGAGCTAATATTTTACAAATTTTTCATTTGCATTTCAATTTTTTTAATGGTCCCAAATTATCAATTTGAGCTTATATGGATTGATTTTGGATTTATGATGTGTTTTGAGAAAAATTATGAATAATGATTAATTATATATTTTTCAATGTTTTTTTACATAAAAGGAATTTTGTAAATTTATTTAAAAATATAATTTCAAATTGGGTAATTTTTCTTGAAATCATTAATTTATTTCCTTCAACATTGCCTTTTGGATCAGGGGTTGATTCAAGGATTAAGATTCTCAAAAAATTCAATGAAGTTGGGAACTTTTCCAAGAAGACAGTATGTACCCCACCTCCATAACTAATGTATAATTCTAGATACACACCTCAAATAGAGTTTATTAAAAATGGATATGAATAGGGGAACATATACATGCTATCTTAATGAATTTAATGAGTATTTTCTATAATGGCTTGAGATTCCATGTAATTTTTTTTAAAAAAATTAAATGGTATTTTTAGGAGACCACACTCTGAGACGTCATGTAATTATAAGGCCTGGAGTGACTGGAATGGAATTTTGAACTTTTTAAAGTTTATTAATTAAACGTGTGAGCGGGTTTTTCAATATTTTGAATTGGTGCTCAGATAAAAAATAGGAGGGCACCATTGAACACAGGATGATATGATTCTCCAAGAAAGGAATTAACTTTGACCAATGCAGGTCAATGGGAAAAGTTATTTTTTGATCTTTTTGAAAAAAAAGTTAAATAAAATAAACAGGATTTATTTAATTTTTTATGAATTTTCAAATTGTTGCAGGCCAACACTTTTCCAACCAAGTAAAACTAAATACACTATTTCATTAAATGAAACTGAATACGTTTTTTAATAAATGAAACAGTGTAATGACTTTGTAACAGAAATGTAATTGAAATGTTGATTCACAATTCGTCCATTACTGGCCAAGCTAGAAATGCAGGATTGTTGGCATAATCTTGGTTCTTCTCTGAAGCTCTGGTGGGTGACAACAGTGAACGTCGACCCCCTTTCAAATAGAACATCACCAGTGATGATCGACCAAAGGCTATAAATAGAGGATCGCATAAGGACAAACACAATGACATTGTTCATTTCCAATGAATGATTTGACCTAGGTAGGGGTTGTTATTTGATTTTATCTTCCCCGTTCATAATTTTAAACGATGAAAGTAGATCAACCCATGAACTGGTGGACCCATGGTTTGATCGTTCTTGTGAGAGGGTTCATTTTGTAGGGTTCTAATGGGAGATCTTCATGGTGAATTTTTGGTTAACCCTTCAAACGTTAATGAACCTGATTGATATGAAAATAAATCAAGGTCCATTCAATATTTGTTAATTTTTGCATTTTCCTGCCTTCGTTCTTCATTCATCGTGGGTAGCTCTCACTTGGCATGTGACTCAAATCTTGGGTGATTGAACAGTCATTGTGCAAATCAATCCTTAGCGCAATGATCTGATGTCTTGGATTCGAGATGAACATGACACGATGAAGGTGTGATGGCAGTGGTAGTGACCAGAATGAGACGGTGGAGGAAATATCGCTGCTCAAATGACTTTGCATCGGGATGGATTACAGCAAGGTTTTCAGCCCCGAGTGATGATAAATGCAACCCAAGGGTTACAAAACACCCTCCATATCGAATAATGGGCCACTAAAGCATGTTCGATGGTCTTTAAAAAGTCATGTCGGGCTGCCATCGCCTACGATGGATCGCGAAGGCACCGATGATGAGCCAGATGGAAGGGCGGCGTGATACGGTGGAACTGGTGGTGGAAGCCGCTCAACAAACATGTGAAGGAATCCCTATCCCCCAGCTATGGAATATACTGGACCCCAAAACTTTTCCATAGGTATTTCTAGGAGAAACAATCTGCTACGCATACCGGTTGGAGTAGTGGCACCAGCTAGTGCCGCCTCAGGAGAAAAGGATGCGACCTTTGCCGAGTCCGAACCGAGGAAACAGGCCCGCTGTAGCGGGTCATGCTAGTTCTAGTGTGCTTAACCCAACCATACAGGATAAACCCAAAACCCAATGGGATGATCTTAGCGGGTCAGGTCCATTGGTCTGGGTTAGACCTGGGTTATACCGGACCCGAACCCAACAGGCCAACATTTCACAAAAATGCTCATAACTTCTAAATAGAGAATCTATTTGATGAGTTGTCTATGGAATTGGGACCCTTGGGATGACATTGTCCACTTGAGATGATCTAAGTGAGTTTTTGAAAAAGTTAAAGGACATACTATTTGGTCTGAATAGTAGGCTCTCCAAGTATGAGCAGACTTTAGGCATATTTGGGGTGATTCTTATGATGAGATGTTAGTATGGTTACTCCTTTGATTACTCAAGGTGTGTGTACTCCTTATCCCTATTCTTTAGTAGATGTTGGAATCCCCACATTTTGGGTGAGGGTTCATTTTCCTTTGAGTGGTTTCCTCTAATAGTGTCAGTCCCCTGTAGTATTAGGGTGCAAGCTCTAAGAGAAGTTCGTAATGGAAGAGTTGGTACTCTGTTATTGTGCCGGAGAGTGGGTCCTCTATCCTTGGAGTTGGTACTCCCCTACTGAACTAGGGAACATGTCCTTCATATCTAACACATATAGATTCAGTACACACCTACCATGTATAGAGCGGGTCATCTATTTTAGGAGTCGGTACTCCCCTACCATTCCAGGGTGTGGGTCCTCCTTATGCAATGCTACGGAGGAGCCGGTACTCCCCTGCCAAGCCAAGGATCAGGTCCTATGGCCTAGGGTCAGCACTCCCCTAACATACTAGGGTGTAGGTCCCCCATAGCAAACAAACTAATAGAGTCTATACTCCCCTATATTACCAAGGTGCGGGTCCTATAGTCATTGAGTGGAACTCCCCTGCCGGGTAGGGTGTGGTTCATCGATACATGAAGTTTTATTCCCCTACTGATATAGGGTGCATGTCCTTCATGGGTAGTACTCCCCTATCATATTAGGGCATGAGTCCTCTAGTCACAGGGTAGCACTCCCCTGCTGGGTAGGTTGCGGTTCCTCGATTGGAGATGGATTTCCCTTTGATTTCAAACATAGTAGCGATGAGCGGGCCCATCCTCTTGATGAAAAAGATACCTAGATAAGAGTTAGTGCTCCATCAAAAGACTGAGGCATAGGCCACTCCTTACAAGAGAAACTGAGGTATCGTAGTTTGGTCTGGAGTAGGAATACCTCAACTGAGTGCTGTGACGAGGAGTGGGCCTCTTCATGTGGGTTTCCTTATTCTTGAATCGGGTGTAAGGCTGTGACGAATAGACCTCCAGTGATGATCATTAGAGTCCGACCCAGTAGAATGTTACTGATGGAGAACTTTCTCTTGGACTTACCATTCAGAATGGTAGGATTATACCCAATGGAGTGCATCTCTCATATGGGTGCCCTCAGGGATGGTTGAGCTCATGGAGTGTGATCTCTTGGTTTGTTGACTTAAGCCTTCAATAAGAGTCTTGAAGCTGGTTGTGTGTTTGGGATAAAATGTTTTATAAGTGAATGGAATAAGTATATCTAGATTTTCAAGGTCTATGTATGGTCATATACTTGAGTAGATATGACTGTGCATTCCTTTGGGGGTTTTCTCTTGTTCTTTACCTTTTTTGCTACGGGGTCCCCTACTGATTATTTTTTTACTCCCCCCTGCACAAGTGTTTCCCACATGTGTCGTGTCTTGTGTAGATGATTGACACTTTGAAGGAGTCCAGGGAGGACCAGGGCCTGGTGGTGTTCAGTGAGACCAGACAGACGAGGTGCACTTCTACAGCTTCAGGCAGCTACCCTTCACCTATTCTTTAGGTAGGCTTCTTGGAGGATGATCTTTAGGGATTTGGAGTTTTTTTATTGTCTTGTATATAGGCTTGGGTTTCCACCATGTACTTTACTTTCTGTTGTACTCTGGTTGTGTTTTACTTAGTGGATTGCATTCATGGTTTCCTTGGATTTTACTTTATTGTACATTTTGCTGTAATTCACATGTTTTTGTGTGTATAGGTGCTCAATAAAATGCCTCCCCCTTGTTGAAGAATGCCTTGGGTGATTGTCTCCAGCCCCTTGCCTTTGGGAAGCAATCATGGGGTAGTCACAACATGGGAATTGGGGGAGGGGTCCTGAAAAAATTGTTATCAGAGGTGGTCGGTTCCAACTCAAAGACCATAGGTCTGTTGTTTTTTGTTTTCGGCAATAGTGTTAAGTGTTTTGAGTTTATATTTGAGGCTAGGGACTCTGGTGTGGGTGTGGCAGCCAACGTATCCATACACTAGGACTCTAGACACATGTTTTCTAACTCGATACATGGAAGCACTGGTTGTGGGGAAATAAAGGGTACATGCATCATGTAGGAATGAATGTTCATTCCATGTCCTTCTTGAGTCATATCTCTAGATATACTTATTAACCATGGTTCATCTTTATACATTTCAGGATGCCACCACAATGTCAACAAAATAGTATTATACAACATGATCGTAATGATGATCCGCCCCGAGTGGAGGCTTTAATGCAGGACACTGATTTGGAGACATTACCTTCAGGTGGTTCACGAGTGATGCCACCACGCATTGATCATCGGTAACTACCAGTGCTACCATTAGAGGATGCATGCAGGCTGAGTGTGCTACATTATTTCTAGAGGCAGAGACCTCCTAGGTTCCAAGGTGAGATAGATCGCCAGGTAGCTGAGGATTTTCTTGAGGAGGTTAGGCGAGTCTTCCTCCTAGTGAGGATGTATATTGACCAAATGGAAAACATAGTCATGAGCCTTATTTCGGGCTTGGTGGGGATATGGTGGATCTTAAGGATCCAGACACATGACAAGGTGACCCTCACATGGTTTGACTTTGAGCATCTCTTTAGGGAGGAGTTATTTCTAGTGAATTTAATCTCTGTGCGTATACAGGAGCTATTGCACCTACGATAGGGCAATATGACGGTAGAAGAGTACTTGGTGAGATTCAAGGATCTTTCTCGCTGCTCTATAGATATGGTGTGGCACACTTACTTCGAGGCCCATACCTTCAAGTAGGGACTACACTGGAAGATTAGGGCCTCAGTGATACCCCTTAGCATTCTGATGTATGTTGGGGTGCTGGAGCGAGCCTTGGTGGTTGACAGCTACCCGAAGGAGAAGTACATGGATGTGACCTACAATAGAGGTCAGGGCGTAGAGGAATCTGATGGATCTAGTAGAATATAAGCAATAGGATCATGGCGTAGAAGGCATACCCATGCCCAAACATAGACCCATGGGTCTGTGGCACATTAACTGATACAAGGAGAATATTATCCATAGGAGAGGTTGTGTTACGCTTGCAACGACCGGGGGAATATTTCTATATATTTTCCGACCCATTGTGACACTGAGAGAGAGTCGGCTGATGAGCCACCTTAGTAGAGATAGTACTTGGAGCAAGTAGTTCTGGAGGTCGGTGGATGAGGAAGAGGATATGGACAAGTAGTTGGAGGTTGTCTAAAGTAGGCCCAGGGAGCTGGAGGACAAGAGTGAGGACAACTATAAGTGGTCTTGGATTATAACCAAGAAGCTCTATGAGATATTAAAGGTATGATCTGTGTCTTTTATTTTGGATGCCTTTTTAAATAGTCACAGGTGCTGGATGTTATCCATTTTCCATGAGGTCTATTTGAGACTTAGAGGTTTCAGTTGGACTATAGACTTGAACCTCATGCATAGAGACTCCTGTTTGAGGAGACTCATTGACCACACACTGGTGCTGCTTACATGACCTGACTATTAGAGGGGATAGTTCAGATTGAGATTTCTTAATCATGGAATTGAGGCATTAAAACATCATTCTTGTTATGGACTACTACCCTTCATACCTAGATTGAATGTATTAGTCAAATGATGTGGTGTGTCCGTGATAGTGAAAACATGTTTCCCTTCTGGTGAGAGAAAAACTCAGGCAGCACATGGTGGACTCTTGAGAAGAGTCATGCTGGGAATCATTCCATAGTGAAAGAATAAGATCCCATTATGTTTCCATAGTATGGAATGGTTACTTACCATACATAATTAGTTGGGATACCACTAGTGTATGTGGCAGTGTTCTTGTTTCGACAAGTTGTGTAGCTGCTGGATGTTATAGGCAGAGGGCCTTGTAAGACCCAATGTTCTCTCTTGGGCAGCCATGTTTCATTCGTAAATTCCCATGTGTTTTTAGCATCAACCTTGAACTAATAACTCTTGGGGAGTATTTAGTATAGTTTGTCTAGGGGTATATTTGAAATGTGGATTTCTATCTGTATCTTTATCAGGTTAGTGTGGAGGTGAGCCACTAAACCCAATGATTGCAGAAGGATTGTAGTGCTTGTTATGTTTTTCCCACTTGTCACGGCTAAAGAAACATGTGACCTCTATTGCACGATGTTGACTTGGAAAGATCAAGACATGAGAGTGGTCTATCTTGGTGGTTCCTCATGGAGTGTGATTGTAAAAATTGCATGGAACCTTGATGAACTCAGGTATATTCCCTTGAGATTATGACTTTTATTTTTTGGGATGAAAAGTATTACATTGGGGAGAATGTAATGGCTAGGGATTCCATGGAAATATTTGTTTTAAAATTAAATGGGATTTTTTCAAGACCTGGCTCTGAGATGACACGTAATTTCATGTCCTGAATTGGCTGGAATAGAATTTTGATCTTTTTTATGTTCATTAATTAAATGTGTGAGTGGTTTTTTATATCTTTTGAACCGGTGATCAGATTGAAAATCTAAGGGAACTGTTGAACTCAGGATAACATGATTTTCTTAGAATGGACATAACATAGACCAGTGCGAGTTGAATGGAAAAGTTATTTTTTTGGGATTTTTGACGAAAAAGTTAAATAAAATAAAATGGATTTATTTTATTTTTTCTGAATTTTCAAATTGTTGTAGTCCAATGTTTTTTCAACCATGTGAAACTGAATATGCTATTTCATTAAATGTAATAGTGTAACAACTTTGTAAAAAAACTGTACCTGAAACTATGATTAGTGTTTTTTCCTTTAATGGCCAAGAAGGAAATGTAGGATTGTTGGCACAGTCCTAGTTCTTCTCTAAATCTTTGGTGGGTGATGATGATGAACGCCAACCCCCCTTCTAATAAATCTTCACCAACAACGATCGACCAAAGGTAGTAAACATAGGATCACATAATGGAAAACGTAGTGACATCGTTCATCACCAACGAACAATTGGACATAGGTAGGGGTTATTATTTGAATTTATTTTCCCCATTCTTGGTTTTAAATGATAAACGTAGATCAACCCATGAACAGGTTGACCTACAGTTCGGTCGTTCTTGCGGGAGGGTTTATTTTTTGGGGTTCTAATGAGAGATCTTCTTGGTGAATTTTTGGTTAACCCTTATAATGGTAACTAACATGATTTACATGAACATCAATTATGTTCCATTCAATATTTGTTAATTTTTTCATTTTCCTCCCTCTATTCTTTGTTCGTTGTGGGTAGCCCTGACATGGCCAACAACTCAATTCTTGGGTGATCAAACGGTCGTTGCTCAACTCAATCCTTAGAGAAACAATCTGATGTCTTGGATTCAGGATCAAAATCACATGATGAAGGTCTAAAGATGGTGGCAGTGACCAGAATGAGGCAGTGCAGGAAATATCACCGCTCGAATGACTTTGTGTTGGGAATGATCACAACAAGGCTTTGAGCCCCATGAGATGAAGAACACAACCTATGGTTTCTGAAACAACCTCTAAAGCAGGTAATAGACCACTGAATCCCATCCAATGATTTTCAGAAAGTCCGGTTGGGCCATCGGCACCACAGGATGTGGGAGTGGCAGCACCGACCGCATGTCGGAGGGTGGGGCAGCACGCCTTGGTGGATCTGGCGGTGGTAATGTAACGAACTCGACGGGCCTAAAGCCCAACCAAACTCGGCCATGCCCGAGCCCAGCCCTCTGGAAGATAGCAGACCCCCACCCCACGGGCAGATAATGGGCCCCCACCTCAGACCGGCCCAGATAACACGTGGCAGGAACTGTCCCCTTCTTGGCGAGGATTTAATACGCCTCCCTCGCAACTCGAACCCATGACCACAGGCTTAAAGGCCAACCGGGAAGCGTTACGAGTACCACTGGGCCAATGGCTTAGTGGTACTTGTAATGCTTCCCGGTTGGCCTTTAATCCTGTGGTCACGGGTTCGAGTTGCGGGGGAGGCGTATTAAATCCTCACCAGGAACGGGACAGTTCCTGCCACGTGTTATCTGGGTCGGTCTAAGGTGGGGGCCCGTTATCTGCCCGTGGGGTGGGGGTCTGCTATCTTCCAGAGGGCTGGGCTCGGGCGTGGTCGAGTTTGGTTGGGCTTTAGGCCCACCGGGTTCGTTACATAAAAAGGCGCATTTTTATGTAACGAACCCGGCGGGCCTAAAGCCCAACCAAACTCGGCCACGCCCGAGCCCAGCCCTCTGGCAGATAGTAGACCCCCACCCCACGGGCAGATAACGGGCCCCCACCTCAGACCGGCCCAGATAACATGTGGCAGAAACTGTCCCCTGCCTGCCGAGGATTTAATACGCCTCCCCCGCAACTCGAACCCGTGACCACAGGCTTAAAGGCCAACCGGGAAGCATTACGAGTACCACTAGGCACGTTGACGACCATAGTATCGTGAGGTGAGACACACCGTGCGTTTGGATTTCAAGCTGAGGTAGGTCTCCTACTGCACTTGCTTTTAAATTTATAAATTTATTTATTCCTTGTCATTTCATTATTTTTCAATAAATTATAGTAGCACTGGATAGCTATTGCTAGTGTCGTGACTTGTTTAACTTGAAAACTGTTTTCTTCCTGCATCGCACTGAAAATATTTTCATGGATTTAATTGTGTGAATTTCTTGTCATGTTACCAAATGAGTACTTAATGAAATGTGAAAGTCTTATTGAATAGTGCTTTGAAATGATTGGTGTGTGTGAAATGGTGGGTGTATCATTTATGGAAAGTGGTTATTTTCTTGAAAAACTTGGATAGAAGAAATCCCTATTTGGCCTTTAAATTGGATTTTTGGAACTTTTCAGTGGTGGTCTGGTTTTCCTTAAATGAATTTCAAAGTATGTTTTTCTGGTTTTAAACATGATGGCATGTGTTATATCTTTTGGCAACACTTTGATATTAAATGGTTTAAATGTAGTGATGTGGCAGCCCAGTTGGCACTTTATTGAATGTGAAGTGAATATGTAAATATACGTACTTATGGGGCATCTCTACAGAGGGACTTCCCTTCGAGGGTCGTCGTGTAGTGGTGTCTGTGTAAGGGGTTGGAAAGTGCGGTGAGATGAGTCATGCGTGCGAGGGCCTCATACTTACACAGTATTATTAAAACTACCGTGGGTTCCTGGGCGCCTTTTAGAGAATCGAGTAACGGTTGCTGGCTAACCCTGATTAGACGGGTTAGTCCCCCCTTGGTAGGTAAGGCCTTGTGGGGCGTGCCACTGGTTGGCTGTTAGGGCAGCCAGTTGGTTATTGACTATGGAGTACCATGCCGGCAGGTAGTCTGAACCCGAGTACGTCTAGGGGTTTTCTAGGGATGTTTAGGATCACCCATGGTTACTTGATTTTCCCTGCTTGTTTACTTTCAGTTTTTTTCTTTACAGCTTATACTGGTTACTTTGTGAAAATGGATTTCAAATGAAAATACATTATTTTCTTTATGTAAGATTTGAAAATGTAACACTTCTTTCCCTTTAGAATGAGTTTGGCATGAAAGAAAGGAATCCAACTTTTGAAAAAGAACAAGGGTAATGGATCGTGTTTTAATTTTTAAGTGAAACATTATTAAATCTTACTTTTATACATTGTAGTTCAAACCCGGAATATGTAGACTCTTTATTTACTGGAAGTTCTTTGGGATTTGTTGTTGGGATCACCTACTGAGTACTTTCTGTGCTCACGCCTATCTTTTACCTTTTCAGTTGCAGGTTACTTTTGTTCAGGTTTTTCCTGGTTTGAGTCGCTCAGTGATGGAGCGACGCTGGTGTTTAGTTGGGTGGTGACCATGAGGTCACGTGGAGGTATGTTTGTGACGTAGTTTTGTTTCTGTTGTTAGTGTTGTCTGTTTTGTTCAGTTATATTCTTTCTTTTGATCCTATTTTTGGTTTGGGCTGAAATCATTCCCAACGATTAAAGATTTCAATGCCCGACACTAGTTGACATCCCGGGGGGATCGGGAACGCCCCTCAGGACTTGCTGCGGACCGGCTCGGGTGACCGGTTCAGGGTTTGCCCGAGCTGGTTCGTGAAAAAATTTATGCAACGAACCCGGCGGGCCTAAAGCCCAACCAAACTCGGCCACGCCCGAGCCCAGCCCTCTGGCAGATAGCAGACCCCCACCCCATGGGCAGATAAAGGGCCCCCACCTCAGACCGGCCCAGATAAACCGTGGCAGGAACTGTCCCCTACCTGGCGAGGATTTAATACGCCTCCCCCGCAACTCAAACCGGTGACCACAGGCTTAAAGGCCAACCGGGAAGCGTTACGAGTACCACTGAGCCATTGTCCCAGTGGTACTCGTAACGCTTCCCGGTTGGCCTTTAAGCCTGTGTTCACGGGTTCGAGTTGCGGGGGAGGCGTATTAAATCCTCTCCAGGTAGGGGAGAGTTCCTGCCAGGTGTTATCTGGGCCGGTCTGAGGTGGGGGCCCGTTATCTGCCCGTGGGGTGGGGGTCTGCTATCTGCCAGAGGGCTGGGCTCGGGCGTGGCCGAGTTTGGTTGGGCTTTAGGCCCACCGGGTTCATTACAGGCAACCTCTCGGCTACTGCATGGAGGAAGCCATGACCCCCAGTCATGGCATGCACTAGACCCCACAACTTTTTCATGGGACTTTCCAGAAGAACGGGTCTGCTGCGTAGACCGGTTGGAGTAGCACCACTAGTTGTTTCCGCCCGAGGAGAATATGACACAACCATTTACACATCCAAGCTGAGGAAACAGGCTCGCCGTAGTGGGATGGTCTGGTTCTGGTAGGCTACACCCAGCCAAGCGGGCTGGGCCGGACCCATGACCTAGTTGGTCGAGCCCATCAGGCTAGGCCCATGGGACCAAGTCAGGATGGGTTGGTCCTATCGGGTCGGACAGGGACCCAACTGGCCCTTGTTTCCCAAAAATGACTATAAATTCTAAACGGAGGGTCGGTTTGACAATCCGTCCGTGGAGTTGGGACCCTTGGGATGAGGTGGTCGTTTTGAAATACTCTAGGCAATTTTTTGAGAAAGTTAGAGGATGGACTATTTGATTTGAAGAGTAGGATCTTCCGGTATGAGTATACCTTTGGTAGAGTCAGGGTAAATATTATGATGGGATTTTAGGGTGGTTACTCCCTTGTTGACTCAAGGTGTGGGTGCTCCTTATACCTATGATTTGGTAGAGGTGGGAATCCCCATGTTTTGGGTGCGAGTTTATTTTCTTTTGAGTGGTTTCCTCTGACAGTGTTACTCCCCTGTAGGATTAGGGCACGGGCTCTCAGAGAAGCTCGTAAAGGAAGAGTCAGTACTCCCATGACATTCTAGGGAGTAGGTCCTATATCTTTGGAGTTCGTACTCCCCTATTGAAATAGGGAACAGATCCTCCATATGTAACTCAGATAGAGTCGTTACTCCCCTACTGGGTTGGGAGAGGGTCCTCTATTATAGGTTTTGGTACTCCCTTGTCATTCAAGGGTGCATGTCCTCCTTACGAAGTGCTATGGTAGAGTCTATACCACCCTATGATGCTAGGGAGCGGGTCCTCTAGCCTGGGGTTGGTACTCCCCAAAAATACTAGGGTGCGGGTATCCCATAGCGAATAGACTAACAAAGTCAGTACTCCCCTACATTACTAGGGTACTAGTCCTCTAGTCATTGAGTTGTACTCCCCAATCGGGTAAGGTGCTGGTCCTTAATATACGAAGTTGTACTCCCTTGCTGATACAGGGTGCAGATCCTTCATGAGTAGTACTCCCCTATCGTATTAGGGCGCGGGTCCTCTAGTCACTGAGTAGTACTCACTTACCAGGTAGGGTGTGGGTCCTCGATTAGAGAGGGAGCTCCCTCGGCTGTCAGACACAATAGAGAGGAGAGGGCCCATCCACTTGATGAAAATGATACCTAGATAGGATTTAATGCTCCCACGATGGACTAAGGAATGGGCCACTCCTTACAGGAGAGGCTTAGGTATCACATGTTAGTCTAGAGAAGCACTCCCTCAACTGAGCACTGTGATGAGGAGCATGCCTCTTCACTTGGGTTTCTTTAGTATTACATCGTGTGCTAGGATCTGATGACTATACCTCCAGTGTCGAGCACTAGATTTGGACCTAGTAGAATGTTCCCAATGAAGAACATTCTCTCAAATGTACCATTCGAAATGCTAGGATTATACCTGATGGAGTGCATCTCTCATACAGGTTCCATCAGAGATGGATGAGCTTGTGGAGTGTGATCTCCTGGTTTGTGTGTTATGACTTGAGACATAGGTGAGAGTATTGAATCAGACTGTGTGTTTCGGATCACATGTTTTCTTAGTGGATAAAATGAGTATATCTGGATGTCCATGGTATATGTATGGGCATTCAATCGAGTAGAGATGACTGTGCATTCTTTGTGGTTTTTCTCTTGTGATTTACCTTTGTGGTTTCTGGGTCCTCTACTATGTATTGTTTTACTCACCCCTGCACTGGCATTTCCCGCACATTTCATGTCTTTTGTAGATGAACGATGCTTTGACGGAGTCCAGGGAGGACCAGGTCCTGGTGGTGTTTAGTGAGACCAGACAGACGTGGTGCACTTCAACACCTTTAGGCATCTACTCTTCACATACCCTTTAGGTAGGCTTCCCAGTGGAGGAGATTTAGGGATTTAGAGTTTTACTTTAGTTATTTTTTCTTTTGGTGGGATTATATACTGGCCTAGGTTTCCACCATGTACATTACTTTATATTGTACTCTAGTTGTGTTTTAATTAGTTGATTCTATCCATGGTTACCTTGAATTTTACTTTCTATTACCTTTGGATAGAAGTTGTGTGCATGTGTATAGGTACTCAGGAAAATAATCCTCCTTGTAGAATAATTCCTTCAACATTATTCTCCAGACCATATCCTTTGGGAGGCAGTCTTGGGGTATTCACGGCATGGGCCTCATGGGATGGGCCGTGACAGTTTCATCTATTATTATGGAAATTGAATGACATACATTCAATGAATTTTCCTATAAATTTCATCTTGAAAAAGTAACATAAACTAAAAAATTCATAAGTCATAAATGTGGTGTCCAATTGTAGTGAAATTTGGAGGGTGGATGCATATGACAATTTGGAACGACATTGATGAAGGATCCAATGCGTTAATAGGTCGTTTTCATGGAAATTAATTCATGTTAATATGAATGATTTAAATCATGAGAATATGAATGGGTAGAATAAATTCTTGGAGTATAAATGTCCATAAATCCCACTAAACACATTCAAATACTGTTAAATATTGATGGTTGATGGACAAGGAAATTTAGAAGATCTTTAATGAAGGTATCAATGTGTGATTTGATAATTAATTAGGGATGAAATACACCAACCTGTGGGGGATAAATACTTCCTATAAAAGGATAGGAGCTCTGACCTCTCAAATCATTTCATTCCATCCCCACACCATTCAAGGAACTAAGGGGAGGAGGCCAAGGGAACATTTAGGATTTTTATTTTATTTTCATATTTTTATTTTAGTTTTATTTTCACATGTAATTCATTCTTATTTTTTATTAATGTGATTCCATTTTATTCTACTATATCCCCTTCTCTTCCAATATTAATATCATTCTCTCTCTTCCATATTTCCATCATGATCACTATTCACATTGAAAATTGAAAGTGACTAATCTGAGGCTCGTCCCTATGGGAGGTTTCACAATGTTCCTTGTTATTTTACTTCAATTCAAATTTAATTATATCTATACAGGGGAGTTGGTGTTTCCTTAAGGGATCAAACGACATAAAGTGGATTTGGGACATTTAGGAATAACATTCTCGGTTGAAGAATTATCATTTTTTACTATTAGAGGAGGTGTGGTTTGGTGTGCCGAAGGCATACTAAAATTACACAATCAATAAATCAATGGAAAGTAATTCATTAATGAGGTTTCACAAAATTAATTATCAAATTGAAGTTAAAAGTAATAATAATTAATGAACCGGTGTTATCAAACCCTGGACGAAGATCTTTATTTATAATATGCATTTTTTCTGTATCTGTATTTTTATTTAGAGTTTTCATTTCTTTATTTTAATTGTATGTTTTCCAAAACCACCAAAAAATAAATTTTGATAAAGAAAAAAAATTAGATTAGGTGAAATAGAATCAGTGATGGAACCGACTACAATTTTCCTCAAGTGAGATAACTCTATTCAGCCTGTATGTTGCATTAGAAAATTAATTCGCTTTTTCCACACCCTACAAAAAGGAATGCGTTGAAACATGCACCGTTGTCAGGGATCTAAATAGTTATTTTGATCACTTTTACAAAATTCAAATTTTTGTAAATATTTTTCTTTGTATTTTTTGAAAATTTTTTACAAAAATATATATAAATAACCTTTTTCAATGATGTATTAAAATTAAAATTATTATGCATTATAAGATTACTCACATATATAATATCAAGATCTATAAGTGGATTATAGAGATCTAAATGACCATGTGGATAACATGAGAAATACTCTGGATGATTTGGGAAGGAAAATGGAAGGATCATTTGACTATGTTCGTGCATTAATAGAGGAACCCGACCCTCAACCAGAAAAAACCGGAGGTATTGGTGGATGAAATTTCACCACTCATCATTGAAGAATCCTAGGAGGTAAATGTATAAGTACCTGAAGACTCATTCATCCTCACTCAAACAATTCTACCCGATATAGATGAAAAGGAGGATGAATTACACGATGAGCCACATGTGGGTGATCAATAGGAGTTAGATGAATTTTGGAATGAAGGTGAGGAACTGGATGATCTCCCCAAGCCTTGAAAAGATAGAACCACTAAATGAAGACACCACAAAAGTGGTGGAATTTGAAGTCAAAATGGAGGAGCCTTGTAACAACTCGATATTTTATGATAAGTATTCTTATTAATTTATTTGATTTCATGTGTTTTATGCTACAACAAGATTATCGTGTGCTATACGAAACACTGTATTAGCTTGAAGTATATGCAACACTATTCTTATGTTGTGTTACACACAATTTCAAGTTCGTTTGATAATAGTCATTCTACGCAACATTGAGTATATATATATATATATTCAATGTATAAATGAAAAATGGTTGGATTCTGTTATAACGAAACAACAAAGGAGACTTGCACAACACGCATCCCGAACTTGGCTTGCATTACACGCAATCACGACCTTCCACGATAGCGTGTGTTGTACGTAATATCGAGCTTCGCTAAACAATGATATGTTATATAAACTAGCTGTTATGAATATTAATACAAAATTTTTTAAATTTTGAAAATTTTATTTTTCAAAATGGACTTCATTTTTGGACTCGGAATATCGAAATTAACCTAGGGTGAAATTTTGGTATTTTTCTGAAAACTTTCAATTTTTAATGAATAGTGAAAACACTGAGTTACTATTTAAAAACTGACTTTTTATTTAAATAATTATTTATTTTATTTAAATTTATTTTAGGTCAAAATTGATACATAATACCTATATAAGTTCAATTCAATTCATTAGAGTCATTTTATAATAATTTTAGATATATAAAAATTTTATTGAACTTTTGACCGCCTTTTACCCACCTCCTAGGAGAATTTGCAAATTTACATAAAACCTAATTTTACCGCTTTTGTGAATGGAATTTCAAAAATCCGAGAGACACAGTTAATGTCAGTAAGTAAAATGTGGTTCAATGAGATGAAAATAATTTTCGGTGAATAGTAACTTTTTACTTTTTTTTACCACGGTTAAAAGTAAATAGGCTAATTATGGGTAAAAATGATATTATTATTACCCTAAAACATGTACTAATTCTATTGGATAAGGGTAATTCGACCAAAAACAACCTTAGGAATAAAATATGACCATTTAGGCCCACTTGGATTAGATTAGGACATTTAATATTAATTTATTTAAATAAGGGTTAAAATAGTTAAAATCAAAGTTTAATAAGTAAATAATTTTTAATATAGGGTTATAACTAAGAGAAATTCGACTATAAATATTCATTAGAAATATAAAAGGATTTCCTACATAATGGTTTTTTATTTTTAATTTTTAGACTTTAAATAATTTAATTTATTTATGACACAATGATGATGCAGTAATTATATTATTAATGAAATATTGACATAATTGATGTTATAAATACCCAAATAAATGTAATTTGAGACTTTTTATGAATTAAAATAATTTTCCATGTTAATATGACATGTTAGTATTGATTTAATTAACTCTTTTCGAACTAATCTTTCTGTTATGATTTTCACAAAAATCAATTACCAAATAGTGTCAAAATTGACATAAAATAGTTTTTAAAACAAATATTATATTATTAATTGTTATTTTATTCCTAAAAATCTAAGGTTTGTCCAAATGACTTATATAAGGTTATATATATATATATTAATAATAAACAACTTGGGGTTCGTTTGGCTTGTTATAGTAAGTTTATTAACCTTATAGTGTAAGAAAACAAGGAGACACGGTAAAAGTAAAATTATTTAACTTAAAGTTAAAACTAAATGATAATGTTAAAATAGATACCTAAACTTGTATAAATTCTATTTGATGAGAGTATTTTGACCCATCCCCACCTTAGCTTCGAAATAAATCAATTTGGAGCTATTAAAAACCGAATATTACTTTATAATAAAATAATATTTTTAGTTTTTCCTAAGGTGCCCCTCTCCTCCCTTATAAAAGGGAACCTCCTCCCTCTCCTCCTCACACTAATTTGAGCCTTCAAGATCGTCCAACCCCTGCCAAATTCTCTTCTACACTTCCCTAGAAACATCCTAGAGGTCTTGTTCTTTTTCAAAGAACAATTTTAGTGTTCTAAAAGGAGGTCTCAAAGAGGCGCTTCAAAGAAGAGGTAATGTCCGTTACCGATTCTTTCAACTTTATTTCTTCTTCTACTTCTTATTATTTAGTTGTTTCATTATGAATTAATAACATCAGTATCAATAATATACTGATATGTTATTATAAAAATGAAACAAACCTATTTCACCTTCTATCCATCCTATGGATAATGAAATCACCGCGCGTGTGTACGTACGGAATACGGTCTCCACACCGTGGTGTAATCTGTTTTTCCACCACCACCTTACTTGGATGGGTATAATGGTGTAAAAAATAAATACATTTGATTATTATAACATCATACTGATTATAATATATTAGATCATTCACTCCAATTCGATTCAATAAATACGGGAACAATATCATCGCTCATGCGTACGTACGGATTACCGTCTCCACGACGCGATGAGATTCATTCTCAATGATTAACCATCCATGAATGATTATAAAGTATATATAATAAGTAATCATGAAATATATGACATAATAATGATACTGGATTTATGTATATATATATGTATGTCATATAATTAATTCCATTTAATTCAATAAGGAAACGAAAACAGCGTTCATGCGTACGTACGACCTACTGTCTCTATGAACGGTGTATTTCTTTCCATTTATCGATCTATTATATATATGTATATTCTGAATATATATTATATATAAATCATGTTTTACATTCTGGATTTAAGTAATCATGATCTAAGTAATCATATGAATAATTACAAGTTAAAACACGAACGACAAATGAAATGATTTTACCCAAAACGATACTTTAACATGAATTTACAAAAGAATGGGTAGTATAAAGTCATAAGTGAACCATATATGATATCATAACGATGAATATGATTATGTAATAAGTCAATGAAATTATTTAAATCATTATACAGGAGGTTCGGATACATACGAAGCATATCAGATGTAAGGTAAGGGATAATTTTGCAAATCTAATTTTTTTATCCGAGATTGCTTATACATAAGTATTTACTAGGGTTATTGTTATCATCCATGTCCATGTTTTATAAAAGTGTTTTTATGTATGTTTAACATCCTTTTTACCCATTTTAACTTTCACTACATGGTATGTAAGGAATCTTTCTTTTTTTACGTTACGAGGTACTTCTTGACTTTTCCGGCAAAAGTATGAGAAGAATGTTTTTTTAACTTATACAGCACGAATGGATTTTTACGGTTTTATAAAGCCTTATTTTCATGAAGCTTCCTCCAAAAGATTTCATGACTATTTTAAACAAAATCTTTTTCTTTTAAAATTGCATGATGTTTTGTGAAAAGAAATTGATTTTGAAGAAGAAAGGATATTTTCCTCAAGAATTCATTTCAAGTGTTTTATCAAAACAATTTTCCATATAAGATGACATTATTTCATATGTGTATGTTTCAAGTATAATGTCTCTATGATTTACATGGTTTCACTTTTCCTATGATGAAATGATATCCATTTTTTTGTTTGGATTATGTTATGATGGGATGATGTTTATGAAACCCATTTTATTCTTTGGGTTATGATGAATGATTTATGTTTATGTTGTGGCACAAGTAAGAATGATTTCATTATGAGATGGGTGGGACCTATATCTTCCTCCAATTCATTGGGTAAAGATTTATATCTCATGAGATAGACATGTCTGGAATGGTAAGTTAATTTGGTTCAGTGTTACAGGACTCAAACGAGGAGTGAACTCGATTCAAAAAGGGACTTTGTCCATTAAGATGGTCTTGGAAGCAATGCCTTGGCTACTATGGAAATCATATCATGTGCTGAATGGTTTCCACAATTACATGTTTTATTCCCATTATATTTTATCATGGTTCATGTTCCGTTATGATATATGCCTTACGTACTTCCATGATTTATGTCTTTGCTCAAGATTTTGATGTTTAAATTTCATGTTCATGTTTTTTCTTCCAAATTTTTATGGATTGTTTTATGTTATATATGTTTGCCCTTACTGAGCATTTGAGTTCACCCTTTTTATGTTTTATTTTCCCCAGGAAATAAAAAGAGGTTTTAGGTAAGGAAAAAAAGGGGAAGATCATTATGAGAGTTTTTGAAGATATTTCAACATGATTAGAAGTTTATATTCCAAGTTTCCAAAGACACTAAACTATTATGATCCTTGTGTGTCTGTTTTTGTTATGTATTAAGTATTCCACAAATATAATGTAATGTCCATGTACGTCAAGCTTCAGGTCTCTACAGTTGGTATCAAAGGAAAGGTTTATTCAACCTTTGGAAACTAGGATGCGAGAACTTTAGTGAGATCTCTAGAGATATTTCTAAGGTAAGTCTTGGGATGTCCCTAAGATTAAGTATAAGTATAGGTTATTGTAATAGAATTACGGTAACCTAAGATGTTAGATATTAAAGGTACTCCCCCTTTATTATTTTTTTTCCCTAGCATGATTTTTTCCTCTCACACTATTCTTTTTGGGTTTTAGACGATGGATGGAACCCGAAAGAACCGTGTTGATCAATGTAATGGACAATGCAATGATTGTCCTCATGAACAAACAAATGTTATGGGAGATGGAGTGCAAAATCTTATTGCTATACTTACACAAGCTATGAATCATTCTGGACTTCCAAATGAGCAGAGAAGGGAACAATATTTTATTGAGTCCTTCATGAGGCAACGTCCACCTTCTTTCAGTGGGTCTTCTGATCCACTTGTTGCTGAACAATGGATCAGTACCACTGAAAAGATATTTTCAGTTGTTCAATGTTCTGAACATGATAAAGTCATCTTAGCAGTATATTGTTTGGAAGGCGAAGCTGATCAATGGTGGAATCTTATCAAGAATACGAGGCCAAGAGATGAAATTGAGTCCATGGAATGGGACGAGTTCAAGAACTTATTTTTCAATAAGTACTTCCCTCGTATTATTCGAACAAAGATGGAGAAGGAGTTTCTTGAACTAAAGAAAAAGGATGATGAATCTGTTGGTATATACGAAGCAAATTTTACAAGGCTTGCAAGGTATGAATTTGGATTTATCATCCAACCTGAAAGTAAAGTTGATCAATTCTCCAGTGTCTTAAAACCAAATCTTCGAAGGGCATTAGCTATAAGAGACTTCAGTAGCTATGAAGAAATTGTGCGTTGTGCTATCAAGGTAGAAATGGAAGTTGGTGTTACATATCCATCTCATGGTTTTGACAAGAAAAGAAAGATGGAGTTCAAGGAGAAATCTCAGAATAATGGTGAAAAGAAGATGAATGTTTCCTTATGCTCAAAGTGTGGAAAGAAGCATGGTGGAGATTGTCTTAAAGGGACTATAAAATGTTTTAAGTGTGGAAAAGAAGGTCATTGAGCAGCTGAGTGTCGAAGTAAGGGAAAAAGGGTTGCTAATGGTGTGAATAAAGAAAAGACTACAAAGAACGCACCACCAACACTTCAATGTTATAAGTGAAATGAAATGGGGCATTATGCTAATCAATGCCCTAATCCAAGGGTTAATGATGATCGACATGAGCAACCACTTATGGCAAAGGACAAAGGGAAGTCACATGTGATCACTATTGGCGATGTTGAATATGACAACGATGTGGTGGAATGATTAAGTGTTTATGTAATTGGATTCCAAAATAATGTTCTATATAGTATCATGGAATATTGGAATATTTATTTATTGGTCTATTGTGGTTTTTAATAATTTTATGGTACCGGTAACCGTGGAAAGTGATTGAGATATTTTTGGAAAGAAGATGATATGTGCATAATGAAGGGATAAAGAGAAAATGAAATGTTTGACAGTATTCATGAACTCATGACTGATATAAGGAAATAGTTATATCATTGTTTGAGTATATAGAATTTTGGGGTTTTGGTATGTGTAAAGAGTTAACTTTTGACAGAATTCATGTTTTCACTATGGTTAAATGGGTATTAATTTTTCAAGAGAATACATGATTAAGGTATTCACATGATTGGAATGTGATCAACAAGATATATCTTATTATATATGGGGGATTAATGATGGCATTCATGTGATTGTTTTGTGACATTTCAAGTAATCATTTTTTTATACTATGAGCTTGGACCGAAATATTTTAGATAAGCCTAAAGATTAGAATGGATTATGTTGAACATAAGTTAGTATTGTTTAAGGATATAACTTTTTTTTCAATATTATTGATGGGATGTAATATTAATACAGTTTTAGAAAAAGGACAACCTGCAGGACGGGCGACAACCCATCACGTCGGACAAGGCTGTGAGAATCAAACCCACAAACGAAGTACGACTGGCCTTTATCGCCTACCACTGGCCTATAAGAAGTCCCTGGTTAGTAGAAACTGGTTTTATTTTATTAAGCGGTATGATATATGAAGTATAATTTCATTTTTGGAATCATATATGATTAACCTCACCATATATGGACTTATGTATATTTGATAACTTTTGCTAACCTTTTGTTCAAAACAGATGGAATGACCCATCATTCTATCACATGATATGATAACACTTCACTAATGACAAATTCAACTTCATTTCTTTAAGAGATGAAGTGGAAATTGTCCAAGGAACAACCAACAATGAGACTATACCAAAATCAAGAAAGTATTTCTTTTAATTCCAATTTCTTCAACTTTAGGGAAATCAACCTGAAAACCAAATAATGTTGTCCTAGTGACCTTATATCTGATGAATCAGATGGTACCTTAAATAATCACAAATTTATGGCTTTGTGATTAATGGATTTTTCATACCCATGTTCTCTACCACTCTCCATCAGAACATGATGGTTAGATTTCTCTTCCATATCTATATTTTCACCTATGTTCTCCTATGTGGAAACCCAGTGATTAGTTAATTTAGGTAACCGTTACGTTTCATACTTTAGTTTTTAAAGTTAAGTTTTGGTATTTCATTTTATGATGTGGGTTTCAATTAAAGAAACTTTCAAGTAGAAAACCATGCATAACCCCGACGAATTTCGAGGGAGAAATTCATTTTAAGGGGGGTAGAATGTAACAACCCAATATTTTATGATAAGTATTCTTATTAATTTATTTGATGTCATGTGTTTTATGCTACAACAAGATTATCGTGTGCTATATGAAACACCGTATTATCTTGCAGTATACGCAACACTATTCTTAGATTGTGTTACACACAATTTCATGTTCGTTTGATAATAGTCATTCTACGCAACATTGAGTATATATATATATTCAATGTATAAATGAAAAATGGTTGGATTCTGTTATAACGAAACAACAAAGGAGTCTTGCACAACACGCATCCCGGACTTGGCTTGCATTACACGCAATCGCGACCTTCCACGATAGCGTTTATTGTACGCAATACCGAGCTTTGCTAAACAACGATATGTTATATAAACTAGCCGTTATGAATAGTAATACCCAATTTTTGAAATTTTGTAAATTTTATTTTTCAAAATGGACTTCATTTTTGGATTTGGAATTTTGAAATTAGCCTAGGGTGAAATTTTGGTATTTTTCTGAAAACATTCAATTTTTAATGAATAGTAAAAACACTAGGTTACTATTTAAAAACCGACTTTTTATTTAAATAATTATTTATTTTATTTAAATTTATTTTAGTTCAAAATTTATACATAATACCTATATAAGTTCAATTCAATTCATTAGAGTCATTTTATAATAATTTTAGATATATAAAAATTTTATTGAACTTTTGACCGTCTTTTACCCACCTCCTAGGAGAATTTGCCAATTTACATAAAACTTAATATTACCACTTTTGTGAATGGAATTTCAAAAATCCGATTGAAATGGTTGATGTCATTAAGTAAAATGTGGTTCAATGAGATGAAAATAATTTTTGGTGAATAGTAACTTTTTACTTTTTTTTACCACGGTTAAAAGTAAATAGGGTAATTAAGGGTAAAAATGATATTATTATTACCCTAACACATGTCCTAATTCTATTGGATAAGTGTAATTAGACAAAAACAACCTTAGGAATAAAATATGACCATTTAGTCCCACTTGGATTAGATTAGGACATTTAATATTAATTTATTTAAAGAAGGGTTAAAATAGTTAAAATCAAAGTTTAATAAGTAAAGCATTTTTAATATAGGGTTATACATAATATAAATTAGACTATAAATATTCATTAGAAATATAAAAATATTTCCTACATAATGGTATTTTATTTGTAATTTTTATACATTAAATAAATTAATTTATTTATGACACAATGATGATGCAGTAATTATATTATTAATGAAATATTGACATAATTAATGTTATAAATACCCAAATAAATTTAATTTGAGACTTTTTATGAATTACAATAATTTTATATGTTAATATGACATGTTATTATTGATTTAATTAACTTTGTTCGAACTAATCTTTCTGTTATGATTTTCACAAAAATCAATTACCAAATAATGTCAAAGTTGACATAAAATAGTTTTTAAAACAAATATTATATTATTAATTGTTATTTTTTTCCTAAAAATATAAGCTTCATCCAAATGACTTAGATAAGGTTATATATATATATTAATAATAAACAACTTGGGGTTCTTTTGTCTTGTTATAGTATGTTTATTAACCTTATAGTGTAAGAAAACAAGAAGACACGGTAAAAGTAAAATTATTTAACTTAAAGTTAAATCTAAATGATAAGGTTAAAATTGATACCTAAACTTGTATAAATTCTATTGGATTAGAGTATTTCGACCCATACCCACCTTAGCTTCTAAATAAATCAATTTTGAGCTATTAAAAAATGAATATGACTTTATAATAAAATAATATTTTTAGTTTTTCCTAAGGTGCCCCTCTCCTCCCTTATAAAAGGGCACCTCCTCACTCTCCTCCTCACACTAATTTGAGCCTTCAATATCGGCCAACCCCTGCCAAATTATCTTCTCCACTTCCCTAGAAACATCCTAGAGGTCTTTGTCTTCTTGAAAGACCAATTTTAGTGCCCTAAAAGGAGGTCTCAAAGAGGCGCTTCAAAGAAGAGGTAATGTCCATTACCGATTCTTTCAACTTTATTTCTTCTTGTACTTCTTCTTCTTTAGTTGTTTTATTATGAAGTAATAATATCAGTATAAATCATATAATGATATGTTATTATAAATATGAAACAACCCTATTTCACCTTCTATCCATCCTATGGAAAACGAAATCACCGCGCATGCATTCGTACGGAATACCGTCTCCACGCCGTGGTGTAATCTGTTTTTCCACCACCAACTTACTTGGATGGGTATAATGGTGAAAAGAATAAATATATATGATTATTATAACATCATACTGATTCTAAGATATTATATCATTCACTCCAATTCGATTCAATAAATATGGGAACGATATCATCGCTCGTGCGTACGTACGGATTACCGTCTCCACGACGCGATGAGATTCATTCTCAATGATTAACCATCCATGAATGATTATAAAGTATATATAAGTAAACATGAAATATATGAAATGATAATTATACTGGATTTATGTATATATATATATGTATTTCATATACTTAATTCCATTCAATTCAATAAGGAAACGAAAACAACGTTCATGCGTTCGTACGACCTACCGTCTCCATGAACGGTGTATTTCTTTCCATTTATCGATATATTATATATATGTATATTCTGAATATATATTATATATAAATCATGTTTTAAATTCTGTATGTAAGTAATCATGATCTAAGTAATCATATGAATAATTACAAGTTAAAACACGAACGACAAATGAAATGATTTTACCCAAAACGCTACTTTAACATGAATTTAAAAAGGAATGGGTAATATAAAGTCATAAGTGAACCATATATGATATCATAACGATGAATATGATTCTGTAATAAGTCAATGACATTATTTAAATCATTATACAGGAAGTTCGAATACATACGAATCATATCAGACGTAAGGTAAGGGATAATTTTGCAAATCTAATTTGTTTATCCGAGATTGCTTATACGTAAGTATTTACTGGGGTTATTGTTATCATCCATGTACATGTTTTCTAAAAGGGTTTTATGTATGTTTAATGTCCTTTTTACCCATTTTGACTTTTACTACATGGTATGTAAGGAATCTTTCTTTTGTTTACGTTACGAGGTACTTTTTGACTTTTTCGGCAAAAGTACGAGAAGAATGTTTTTTTAACTTATACGGCACGAATGGATTTTTAAGGTTTTATAAAGCCTTATTTTCATGAAGATTCTTCCAAAATATTTCATTACTATTTTCAACAAAATCTTTTTCTTTTAAAATTGCATGATGTTTTGTGAAAAGAAATTGATTTTGAAGAAGAAAGGATATTTTCCTCAAGAATTCATTTCAAGTGTTTTATCAAAACCATTTTCCATATAAGATGACATTATTTAATATGTGTATGTTTCAAGTTTAATGTATCTATGATTTACATGGTTTCACTTTTCCTATGATGAAATGATATCCATTTTTTTGTATGGATTATGATATGATGGGATGATGTTTATGAAACCCATTTATTCTTTGGGTTATGATGAATGATTTATGTTTATGTTGTGGCATATGTAAGAATTATTTCATTATGAGATGGGTGGGACCTATATATCCCTCCAATACATTGGGTAAAGATTTATATCTCATTAGATAGACATGGATGGAATGGTAAGTTAATTCAGTTCAGTGTTACAGGACTGAAACGAGGAGTGAACTCGATTCAGAAAGGGACTTTGTCCACTAAGATGGTCTTGGAAGCAATGCCTTGGATACTATGGAAATCATATCATGTGATGAATGGTTTCTAAAATTACATGTTTTATTCCAATTATATTTTATCATGGTTGATGTTACTTTATGATATATTCCTTACGTACTTCCACGATTTATGTCTTTGCTCAAGATTTTGATGTTTAAATTTCATGTTCAAGTTTTTGCTTCCAAATGTTTATGGATTCTTTTATGTTATCTATGTTTACCCTTACTGAGAATTTGAGCTCACCCTTTTTATGTTTTATTTTCCCTAGTAAATAAAGAAAGGTTTTAGGTAAGTAAACAAAAAGGGTAATATCATTATGGGAGTTGTTGAAGATATTTCAACATGATTAGAAGTTTATATTCTGATTTTCCAAAGACACTAAACTATTATGATCCTTGTGTGTTTGTTTTTGTTATGTATTAAGTATTCCGCAAATATAATGTAATGTCCATGTACGTCAAGCTTCGGGTCTCTACAAGCCTGACTACCTACCTCCATCCTTAGAGAGTCCAATCCAAGAGGAACTTACCATTGAGGAAGAGATTAAAGCTTAAAGAACTCAAGGAATTGAACATTTCTTTGACTATATCTATTTTAATTTTATTGAATCTGAATTTTACTTCACTCCAACTTGTTTTGATTATACATATTTTGACATTCTATGTTATACCTTGGAGGAAGAAGAAGAAGGTGGGCATGCACCTGTTGAGGAACATATAGAGCTCCCTGAATTGAATGAATCAACATTGGAGGAGCCCCATCATAAGGATATCCATGTTTCTAAGCCTGGGGATATCAAAAAAGAGGCTAAAGGCCCCATGAAGCCAACACTGGTAGATAATATGGTTGCACAAGTAGAAAAAAAGAAGATGAGGAGGTTCCATACTTCATCCTACCCTGACCATGAAAGTTGTACCGAATTTTGAAGGGGTGGATTTGATGTACTCTATCCATGGATTCCTCCTCAAAAAGAACAAAGAAATGAAAGCTGGGAAGTACAACATGTGGTGGTTCATGTAAAAGAATATCCACCCACCATCAGATTATGAATAATATCTTGTACTGTCTACTAGAGGCAATAGAAATTCATGGCCCCCTTGGGGGATCTTGCCAAGATTTATCTTCACATGTTTTTTAAATTTAAATTTCATTTTATAATAAGTATTTTAGATAGCTGCCAATCCTCCTTATCTTTTTTTAGGTTTAATGACACGATCCTTGTTCTTATGTGAGTAATTCTCTTTTTCAGGATCATTAATAGGAAAAGGAATTATTAAATAGTGGAAGATAAGTACTAAGCTGTATGGGAAAGGGATTTACTATTTATTGTTTAATCATTTAAACTCCTTACATTTTTGGGTCCAAAATATGTTTTTCACTTCAATTATAATAATTTCATTCCCACAGTTAAATTATTTCTTTAATTTACTTATCTAAGAGACATGAGTTTCTTAGTAATCCTATTATTCCATGTTTTAGATTTCAATGTTAAGTAGATTGAATGAGTAAATTTGAAAATTTAATGTTTAAAGTGAAGCTTGGATATTGAAATGATGACTCATGATATAAGGGAATTAGTTGATTTATATAAATGAAATTTACCAACCATTTTTCATGCTTTGAATTTCTAAAATTCATTTGAATTTATTTGTTATTATTGATCATGCCTTGATTGATTATACAATATTATATTCCCATTCCTGAGATGATTTCTAGACCATGTACTTCCTATTTTATATTGGGTATATTTCTGAGTGATCTTCAGACATGTCCCCTTCCAGAACGAGCATTGGAACTTGTCGAAGATATGACAGTACAAAAAAACATTTAAAATTATTGAGGAATATTTTGAAAATCCCTTATACTTAAATACCACCTTTAAATGAATCATTATTTTATCCCATAAATAACACAAATTTACTTTATAGGGATGCACCATGTTTCAATCCATTTCTTCCCTATTCCAATAATACTCTTGGTATTTGCATGATATTTTAAAATGGATGTGTATGGGTAAAGGGAATTGTGGTTGAAGGGATTGTATACATTATAATAAAGGTTGTTGGGGGTTTTATTGTAGTAATTGTAAAATGTGGTGTAATCATTCATTTTACTATATTTTTTCACCCCTATTGATTAAAAAAATAAAAAACCAAAAAAAAAGAATTAAAATGGGTTGTTATTTGGGAAAACAAAAAATCACCATTTTTCATATTGATGATCATTTTATCATATGTGTTTAGGTGATGGATGTGAGGATTTAACTAATCATAAAATTTGAAAAATGGAAAAAATGTATAAAAGAAAAAAAAATTCAATAGGTGCACAAGTCATTCATTATGCTTTCTTTATCATAACCATTACTTTGAGTTTTAGGGAAGTGGATGTTGCTACTTTAAAGGAGATAATTTCATTACAATTTTTGATATCATGCATTGTACAAAATAGATAAACCCCATTCTTGAGATATAATTTTTAAAGCATCAAATCCTACAAACCTTAATCCTCAAAGTCATTTGAACCTTTATTGAAAGTCCTCATGATTTTATCTATCTTTTTTCTTTACAATGTAGTGAACAAAGTTCATTTAAAAGACTATGGATAAAGAGAATGGTAAAATTTTATGAGTATTACTCTAATTAATTTTCATCCTGAGATATGAGAGGAAAAGTTGAGGTAAATCATGATGTGACATGCTTAATAATAATGAATCAAGGTGCTTGAATGAACCAAAGGAGAAGTTCCATAATTAATCAAAGGGGAAAAGTAAAATATATAAATTGATTGATTCTTTGAAAATTGAGATATTAAATTAATATTTCTAGTGGGTTTTTTAGAATTTTATTTGACATTGAAAATTGTTTTATTTTATTACTTTGGAATTTGAATATTGGTAACATTGATTCCCTTTGAAATTTAATGTTGAGATTCTATGCTTGAGGAAAAGCATGGTTTAAGTGTGTGGGAATTAATTGAACTAATTTTTTACACATTTTTTGTATTCATTTATATTGTTTTAATCCTCCCAAATTATCAATTTGAGATCATGAGGATAGGTTTTTTGTTTATGATGTGTTTTGAGAAAAATAGTGAAAAGTGATTAATTATGTATTTTTTACAGTTTTTTATATCAAGAGTATTTTGTTCATTTATTTAAAAATGTAATTCCAAATTGAGTGATTTTTTAAATACTTATTTTATTTCTTTCCACCTTTTCTTCCGTACTAGTGGCTGATTCGATGATCTAGAGACCCGAAAATTTCAATGAAGTTTGGAAATTTTCGAGGCGGACAGTGTGGAACCCTCCTACATAACGAATGTATAAATCTAGCTACACACCTCCAATAGAATTTATTACAAATTCATATGAATTGGGAACATATACATGCTATCTCAATGGATTTCCTGGTGGGTTTAATCCATTATTATGGAAACTAAACAACTTACATTGAAGGAAGCTTCCTGTAAATTTCATCTAGAAAAACTAACGGACACTAAAAAAATCATAACTCGAAAATGGTTTGTAAAATTATAGTGAACATTATAGGGTGGACGCATAGGATGATTTGGAACAACATTTATTTAGGATCCAACGCATTAATAGGTCTTTTTAAGGTAATTAATGCATGAAAATCCTTATGTTTAAAGTCTGGAGATGCTGACTGGGTAGAATAAATTCTCCAAGAAAAAATAGCCACAACTCACACGAAACACATCCAAATACTATGAAAATTTGAGGGTCGATGGAAAAAGCAATTTTGAAGAACTTCCTTTAAGGGACCAATGTATGATTCGATCATTAATTGGGGATGAAACGCACCAACTTGGGGGGGATTCTACCTATAAAATGAGAGAAGCTCCAACCTCTCGAATCATTCTATTCCATCCCCACACCATCCGGGGCACCAAGGGGAGGAGGCCAAGGGGACATTTAAGATTTCTCTTTTATTTTTCTATTTTTATTTTAGTTTTATTTTCACATGTAATGCATTCATATTTTTTATTAATGTGATTCCATTTTATTTTTCCATCTCCCCTTATCTTATAATATTAATCACATTCTCTCTCTTCCTTCTTTCCATCGTGATCTCTATTCTCTTTGTAATAACATATGAATAATATGAGGCTTGGACTTGGGGGAGGTTTTACAGTGTTCTTTTTTATTTAACTTTAATTCAATTATTTTAAATCAATTTGTTGTTGGGGTGGGAATATTCTGCAAGTGTGGGATTCTTCCACCATGACACTATTTCGAAATCCATTTATTTTCCATGACTAATTTATTTTCCCTCACTTTTCTAAGGCCAACCCTTCGTATAGTGGAGTTGGGGTTTCCATAAGGGATTAAACGACATATATTGGAGATGGTTCTTTTAGGAATATCATTCTCAGCTGATGTGTTATCTTGTTGGACTATTGGAAGAGGTTTGGTTCGGTGTGCTAGAGGCATGTAATATCACACACTCAATAAATCAATGGAAATTAATTTATTAATGAGTCATCAAAAAATGAATTATAAAATTTAAATTAAACAACAAATAAATAATGAATGAACCTATGTTATCAAAACTTGGACCAAGACCTTTCTTTCTAATCTACATTTTGTCTGCATTTACATTTAGATATAGAGTTTTCATTTCATTATTTTAATTTAATGTTATATAAACCCCAAAATATGAAAATTTTGATAAATAAACAACAAAAAAACCAAAAAGAATTATATTAGGTGAATTAGAATCTGTTATTGAACCAAATTCAATGCTCCTCATGTGAGAGGACCCTGGTCTGCCTCTCTATTGAATTAGGAAATTAATTTTCTTTTATCACGCCCAACGATAGGAATGTGCCAATATCAAATCCAAGATCTTTTGATTTCCAAGATGCAATCCTGCATTATATCCTCCAATCTTTGGATGGTCTGCTCTATCTGCCTATCTATCTAAGGGTGTGAAAAAGTGATAAGGTGAAACTGGGATCCAAAATCATGTTGTAATGCACTCCAGAATCATGATTTAAAACTAGAATTCTAATTATATTTGATGGTCCTAAATTCTCCATGAAGCCTAACCACATCTTCTATATACCTCCTCGCCAAAACATACATGGTACTCAACTCACGGATCAAGAGGAATTGTGTTGATTTCATAATTCCGTGAATTATCACCCAAAATGTACCACATACTCTCTATGATTAGGGAGAACCTAATATGAGACCCAACAATATGTCCTCCCATTTCCTCTTGGGGGAATTTAAGGATTAAAACAAACAACTCAAAATATAGTTCTCTACTTTCACTTACTGAAAAACCAAAAAAAATTCCACAAACTACACCACTGACTATTTCATCTTCATCCACCAATGTTGTCTCCTAAATCCACGATAAATATTTTTCAAAACAGGATTTTATACTAATGATGATATATGAAACTAATAGAGTTATCCCTCAAACATCACCTATGAGAAAATAAATCTCTTGGAACAACACTAGGTTCTAATCACCCTCCGACCATCCATCAGGAATGTCACCATGGCCAACATGATTGTGCATCATCTCTACCCCTGAGTCTCCCAAATGAGACTCCTCTACATTATGAATAAAATATTACTCCATGGTATCTGATAAATATAACCTTGTCAACTTATCTCCCCAAAAACAAGATGCATTGCTGTAAGATCCTTCATTCCTTTCAAAATATATACAAACTCCCAAGCCACATCCTCTTGTAAATTAATACTCAATGCATCAGAAAAAAATAACCCTTACATGGGGAGTAAGGTATCTAAAAATAATAATCCAAAAAAACTTCATCCACCACCCGTTGTGTAGATTCCAATCTCACTGAGAAAAAACATAACTTATCCTCTTTTGGTTCATCAAACCAACATAAGGCTCACTGATTAGGTAATTCCACCACAAATATTGCACAAACAAAACTAATATCAACTCCAGATAATAGGTGGAATAATTATGATCATGGGGTTGTAACTGTATAGACCCATAAGATATCACCACTCTTTTCTGCATCAATGCACATCCTATGAACCTTTGGGACACATCATAAAAAACCATAGACAACACACCTTCCTCAGGAAACTGAAGCACTAGAGCACTAACCAACATCTCCTTTAGGTAACCAAGAGCTACATGGAACTGATATTTATACAAAAAATAATGGTCCTTCCCAGTAAATGATGTTGGTCGGGCTATAAATTGAGATAAAATAGGCACAAGCTTTTGATCATAGCTCATGAAACTAAGGAAACTGTGAAACTATACCACATTCTTTGGTTTATCCCAAGAAATAACTATCTTTACCTTTGATGGGTCCAGTACCACTCCTTAATAAGACACCACCTTTCCATGGAAATGTACCTCGTGCATCTAGAACTCAAACTCGAAAAACCTACAAAAAAAGATGGTGGTGGTAAAGGACCTGGAAAAAAACTCTAAGTTTCTCAACATTCTCCTCCTCTAACTCCATGTATACCACGATATCATCAATGAATATGACAAGAACCCAATCTAGGAACTCATGGAACACATAATTAAAAATCCTCGGGAATAGAACTATTGTGTTTTAACATGAAATGACATGTCTACAAACTCAAAGTGTCCATACATATATCTGAAGGCAGTCATCTTAATATCATCATATTTCACCCCCAACATGTGACATCAAGAACATCGATCGATCTTAGAGAACCAATTATCCCATATTTAAAGGTAAAATAGACTATATGTCCTCATAATAAGGAAAAAGATCTTTAATATTTCCTGGTTCAGTATCTAGTAGTCTATACTTTTCCTCAGACTATCCTCTACCTTGTTAGAGATCAACCCTGGATCACCCCACAGTGACACCCTATATTGGATGAAATCAAACAACATTCGATCATCCACCTACATCCCCATCTCACACAACATCATAGGCTACATCCAATATAGATCCATCAAAATCATATATGTGTTCGAATGAAACTCTATATGAAACTCAATATCATGTCAGGGAGGTAGTGTTATAAAATCCTCTAGGAAAACATATAGAAACTCCTCTATAACCTTGGGAAAAACCATAGCATGATATTATACTAATAAATCTTCCAATTATTAAAAAATAACCACCACTTTCCTACTACCCATCTGATAACCATGCTCATCAAATAATTCCACTCACATACCTTTCACATTGGAAAATAAAATGCTTCTTTCAAAGAAATTTTTGACTCCATGCATGGAATAAATCCAATACATTCAATGGATAATATCATTCGGCTATATATTCAATAAGAATAATTCCCCCATCTGTCACAACTCGTCCTCTGGGCCTGTGCCGTGACTACCCCAAGCCCGCCTTCCATAGGACACAGGCCGGTGTCTAGCACCTAAGGCGTAAATCTCGGTAAAAGGGAAGGCATTGCCTTTATAAAAGTAAACAAACACAATAGAGTACGCTAGTGAAGTGAGAACTAAGTAAAAATGAGTACAAAAGTAAGTGATGGAAAGTAAATGGGCCAGTATACAAACCCAACTGAAAGTACAATACAACTGAGAAATAAAATACAATAGCTATAAAGTAAAGCAGCAACCAGCGAGTCGTCCTCTGGGAATCCCACCTGAAGGGTGGGTACAGATAGTCTCATCAGTAACTTGGGTCCGTCTGTCCACTCCGTGTACGTCCCGCCAGGTGGTCCACCTCTGGATACTGTCCAGATCCACAAGCCTCGACCACAGTCAGTGCTTTTCATCCTCTACAACCAACACAACGTAGTGCAGGCAATGCCTGTGCAGGGGTGAGTATACGATACTTAGTAGGGATCCTAAGACCCCCGAAGGTCTCCCAGAATCCACGAAGGATAAACCACAAAGGAAAGGAATTAACCTGAAGAATCAGCCAACCCTACTTAGGTATATGCCCATACATATACCTAAGTCATCATTCTCAGTATGACTCCAACTTCCGAGCCCAAGCACCATCCAATACACACAGGAAAGAAGTCAATCATACCAATGATAATGATTGGATGTCAAGACTCATCTCACACAGGTATACTACTCACAAAGAGGGGTGAAGATGATTAGATGTAGCCTCTGAATCATCTCCTCTGCCGAACCCACGAAGGATCCAAGTACAGAAGTCGTCGCTGTCGAACCCACGTAGGATCCAAGTACAGTAACCATCGCTGCCGAACCCATGTAAGATCTAAGTACATTTGTCATCACTTCCAAACCCACAAATGATCCAAGTACAGTCGTCCTCACTACTAAACCCACGTAAGATCCAAGTACAGTCATCTTCGTCGTCACAGTTGTAGCCAACTCTAGGGTTCATGCACACAACGTACTCGATTCCGGGAGGGTCTGCTCCACAAGTAAAAAGGGGTCGATACATCAACTGTCACGAAGTCCAGATATGATGTATCCTGAAGTTCCATCTCGTCAAAAGTAACTCAACGCGACTGACGACGTGTCAAACGGACGCCCGGTCTGAGAGATATTGGTATTTTCGTTCCAAGGGCCCAGTTGGAAATATGCTCATTCCAAACTCGGTAATTTACCAAAGTTGTCCAAAACTCACTTAGAGTATCGAAAAAGGACCGCCTCATCGATAGGATCCCAGTGCCACAGATGACACATCGTTCAGACGCGCGGTCTTCAAGATATTCACCTTTAAGTGAAAAAGGGCCTGGTCCGTTAGGCCTGATGGGATGATGGGTCGGGTCGAGTCGGTTTTGGCAGGTCTGACCCGGAAAATGGGTCAGACCGGCCCGGTGAGTCGTACGGCTTGGCCCGAGGGGCGCGGACCGGCTGGCTCAGCCAGCTGGTTGAGCGGCTCGGCCCGAAGGTCAAGCGGTCTGAGGAGGGGGCGCATCCCCCATCCGCCTGATCTGGCAGCGCCTTATGGTGCCACCCTCCCAAACCGGCTGGCCTTCTGGAACACATGGCCCACACGACACCATGGTCTGGCTCCACTCGACCAGCCGACGGGCCGGACGGTTCTCCAGCGCGGCCCCCTTCTGGCGGCGCGGATCCCCTTCGTCGGGCCGGTCGACGGGCCGGTCAGTTCTTCCACCGAAGCAACCCGCGAAGTGGGCCGTGGTTCCTCCCACACAGTTTCCGTGATGGCGCCGACTTCCTTTTCTACGTTCCTGGCATGACGCGACAGTGACATGACTCCTCCGCCTTCGGTTGCCGATTCTAAAAATAATAAACAAGATCAAATGGAGGGTCGTCCGGCCGTGTTCGTTCGGCCCATGCCCTCCACATAAAGTGATAGCAATAGGCCAAGGTATTCTGTTTAATACAACAAGAATGAGGGAGTAATTTATTTTAAATAAATTAAGAAAACCCCCAACCTCAACAATTGATGTCGAACGTTGGGCGTCGCGGAAGACGACGTCGTGAGGTGGGGATTCGTAGACATCGTCGGAGTGAGTCCGAGGAGGAAGCAGCGTCTCCTCACTTGTCACAGAGAAGAGAATGGAAGTTGTGTTGTTGTTCTTCGTGGAACCGACATTCTTTATTGAAGGAGACATCATTTTTCGTTGGAGGGCCAGTGTTCTTCCAAAATCTCAAGAGCTCTCCCAATCTTCCTTAGCACAAAAAAAGCCCTCCCAAAATAAAATAATAGGCTTCTCCTGTTATTTTATTATCACATGAAATTTAAAATTCAAATTCAAACCACTTCATTAATTAATTGATGTTTTTGAATTCATTAAATTAATGTGTTGGAAAGAGTTAAAGAGGGAGAGAGGAGGAGGTGAGAGGTCTCATTTAAGAGGAGTTAACAAATTAATGAAGGGCGGTTTTAGGGGTTTAGGGGGAGGTGAAAGGTTGGGGATCGTGTGGACCCCACCTCTTACATATCCACACATGGGAAGTTGGGTGGGTGTGGGCTCCACCAACAACTTCCCATGGGAGGTATTAACCTCCTTAGATATAAAATAAATTTGTTAAACAATTTTATTTAGTTCTTAATTAAACCCCATTAAACAACTTCTCCTCCCATGAAAACGCGACAATGGTAAAGGTCCCCTTAAGAAATTACCGGTGTTGCGAGTTCATCAGTGCCCTCAGATTTCAATTCTGAGCACCGGTTCAAAAGATAGAAAAACCCACTCGTTCGTTTACTGAATGTACCCGAGCTAAACTTCAGAAATTGATTCCGGGCACACCGAGCCTCGGAACCATGTGTCGTTAGAATCCACAGACTCCTAAAATTCTAAAGTATTTAAGAAAAAATTTCCGTTGAAATTTTTGGGTCTTTACATTACTCCCACCTCAGGGCTTTACGTCCCTGTAAATCTATAACATAAACTAGGGAAACAAATGAGGGTAATGAGCATGAATCTGAGCCTCCCGCTCCCATGTGCTATCCTAGAGGTTCCCTTGCTGCCATTGAATGTGCACCAGAGGAATCGTCCATCCATGTAGGACCCATTCCTGTCGATACTCGATATCCATCGAGACCTCTGTGAATTTAGCCCCGCCATTGATGTCCAGCTCCCTGTGGTCGATGATGTGGGTCAGGTCGTGCACGTATCTCCTCAGCTGAGATACGTGGAAGACGTCATGAACCCGGTGCAACTGAGGTGGAAGGGCCAGGAGGTAAGCCACCTCGCCTACCCTGCTGAGGACCTGTAATGGTCCAATTAAGTGCGGAGATAACTTGCCGCCCCGACCAAATCTCTGTAATCCACGTCGAGGTGAGACTCACAAGAAAATGTGGTCACCATCCTCGAACTCCAGTGGTCTCTTCCTCTTATCATCATAGAAATTCTGTCTGTTCTGTGCAGTCTTCATCCACTCTTGGATGATCTGCACCTTCTTCATCATAGCCTGAACCATCTCTAGTCCTACGAGTGTTGACTCCCCAGGGTCAGTCCAGCACAGAGGTGATCTTCAAGGTCGGTCGTACAGTGCCTCGTATGGTGCCATCCTGATGGTGGTGTGGTAGATGTTGTTGTACGCAAACTCCACCAAGGGTAGGTGATCCTCACAGCTATGACCAAAGTCAATGACACATGCACAGAGCATGTCCTCGAGTTTCTGAATGGTCCTCTCCATCTGGCCATCCATCTTAGGATGAAAGGTGGTGCTCAGGCGTAGTTGCGTCCCAAATGCCTCCTACAACCGCTTCTAGAGCCGGTAAGTAAAGAGAGTGTCTTGATTGGAGATGATAGATGATGGCACACAAGGGCGTCATATGATCTCCTGAACATAGAGACATCCCAAGCTCTCTACTGAGCCCTGTTCTCTAATCGGTAGGAAGTGGACTAACTTGGTGAGTCGGTCTACGATCACCCAGATGGAGTCGTGTCCTCTGGAAGTACGTGGAAGACCTGTCATGAAATCCATGGATATCCTGTCCCACTTCCACTCTAGAACCTCTAAGGGTTGTACCAAGCCTGCTAGTACCTGGTGCTTTGCCTTCACTTGCTAGAAAGTGAGGCATCGTGAAACGTACTCTACTACAGCCTTATTCATACCCAAACACCAGTGCTGTCGTCTGAGGTCCTGATACATCTTCACCACTCCACGATGTACTTCCAGAGGGGAAGTGTAAAACTCCCTCAACACTTAATCCTAAAATGAAACTAGTACCATGGTACATCCCCTGAAGAGGATGACATTCTCTCCTCCTTCAAAAAATCCATTAGGCGCCTGCCCGGTGAAAATCTAAGCACGTCACATCTCATAGTCAACGTCCCCACGTTGTGCCTCTCTGACCTGCTGAAGTATTGGAGGAGTGACTGTGTGGGACTTTAGAAAGGCTACCCCATCTCTATCCTTGAAGGATATTTGCAAAGTGGCCAACTACTGCGTCGCCTCTCCAAGTAGCTGAATGCCCGATATCCTGCTGAGAGCATCAGACACAACGTTCCCATTACCAGGAGTATAGACTATCTCAAAGTCATAGTCCTGGAGGAACTCGAGTTATCCCCACTGTCTCAGGTTCATGTCCTTCTGCGAGAAGATGTACCTGAGACTCTGGTGGTCAGAGTAGACTGTAAAGCGCTCACCCATCAGATAGTGCCGCAACATCTTCAAGGCAAAGACCACTGCTGCTAACTACGGGTCATGGGTAGCGTAGTTCTACTCGTGCTGCCTCAACTATCATGAACCAAAGGCGATCACTTCCCGCTCCTGTATCAGGACACACCCAAGTCCGGTTCCTGATGCATCGCAGTAAACTATGTACCCTACGCCCTCCTTCGGTAGCCTCAAGATGGGCGCACTGGTCAATCTTTGTCTCAACACCTGGAAGCTCTGCTGACATCTATCTGACCACACAAAGGGTTTCCCCTTCTTCGTCAAAGATGGAATAAGTGCTTCAAATCTGGATAAATCTGGAACAAATCTCCAATAGTACCCAGCCAGACCTAGTAAACTCCGCACCTCCGTCATGCTCCTGGGTGGCTCCCAAGCAAGTACTGCCTCGATCTTCGTAGGATCCACAACAACTCCTGCCTCCGAGATGTCGTGTCACAAGAAGCGAACCTCTGGAATCTAGAACTGGAACTTCGAGAGCTTACCATAAAGCAGTTTCTCTAGGAGTGTGTCTAGTACAACCAACAAGTGGTAGGCGTGCTCCTCCTTAGTAGTCGAGTAAATCAGTATGTCGTCGATGAAGAATACAACAAAACGATCGAGGTAAGTCTAGAAGATCCTGTTAATGAGACTCATGAACACTTATAGTGTGTTGGTTACACCAAAAGGCGTAACCAAGAACTCGTAGTGGCCATACCGACACCTGAAGGCCGCCTTCTTCACATCCTCGTCTCAAACTCTGAGCTGATAATAGCCTGACTTGAGGTCTATCTTCGAGAACCATCATGCTCCCTTGAGTTGATCAAAGAGGTTGTCAATCATCGGGAGTGGATACTTTTTCTTTACGGTCACCTGATTCAGGCGAAGATAGTCGACACATAGTCGTAAGCTCCCATATGCCTTCGTGGTGAATAAAATCGGAGAAGCCCTGGGTGAAACACTGGGTCGGATGAATCCCTTTCCCTGTAAATCCTCCAGCTGTACCTGCAGCTCACGAAGCTCGGCGGGAGCCATCTGATATGCTGGAGTAGATATTGGTGCTTCCCGGGGTACAAGTCAATGTTGAAGTCTACCTATATATGAGAAGGTAGTCCTGTAACGTCTTTAGGAAAAACATTCGCATACTGATCCACCACAATAGGAAAACTCGGACTCCACACATCAACCGCTCCTAGGATGAGACTAGCCAACTGATGTGTGATCGGCTTCCCTCTCCTCTACGTAAGTCCATCATACAATGCAAAGGATCCCTTCTCTCTAGGGAATGTGAACCTGCTCCCATATGTGTGGAAACACCACACTTTGCGCCTAATACAGTCGATCTGAGCATTGACTATAGATAACAAATCCATACCCAAGATGACGTCGTAAGGCCACGACGCCACTACAAGAAGATCCTAGCCGAAGATCTCGCCTCCTAGAGTAAGCTCACACTACTGACACTAGTGCGTAATCATCGAGTCTGATCCCGTAACAATCTCTAGCCATAAGGATCGAGTTAATGGCTCCATTGGAATCTCTGAGCTCCGAAAAAGGGCAGCGACAATAAAATAATGACTTTGTCCTATGTCTATAAGAACTGCGAAAAGGGAGGAGTAGACACAGATAGTACCTCAAATCATCTCAGGTGCAACGTGGTCATAGGCCTTGATTTCCTAAAGCTGAGCCTTCCCCTGTCTGCCAGCTCCCTGTGGTCAGGGTGGTCCCCCTGGTGGTGGTGGTGGTAGAGCCTTGAAGCGTTTTCCACCACTCGCTACTCGGCCAGCTCCTCTGCCTCGTTCGACTGCTCCCTACGGACCACCATGGTTGAACCTCTATCTATGCATGGTGGGTCCCTCTACTGTCTTCTACTCCTCTGCATGGTGGGTCGGGTAGTCACGAGCCATGTGGCCCTACCCACTGCATGCATAGCACTGCCTGCCTCTCCTATGACTGACTCTGCTGTGTGTGCCCCGCACATCCGAACCAGTATCCTGAGGTCTCCCACCTGATGGCCTAGTCCACTTGGACCTCTGCAACATCTGTCTACTACTGGCTGTAGAAGACTTCACTACGTGTCGCCCTATGGTGGGTTTCGCTGCTGGCGCCGGCTCAACAAGAAAGCTCTCCACAAGAAGGGCTCACTCCAGTACTCTTTCCTGGGTCGGAATGCTGAGGGAGATTATAGAATCCATAATCTCATGTCTCAGTCCCTGCTCTAAGGTCTGGGCCCAAAATAATGGGTCCCATAACATGTCCGTGGAGTAGCGTGAGAGGTCAGTAAATCTCGTCGTGTACTGGGCTACTATCATGCTGCCCTGCCACAGCTGTAGTAACACTTGGATGCGCACCGCACTGAGGGTGGCTGGAACAAACTCCAAGTGGAAGAGGCTCTCGAAGTCCGTCCAAAGTAATGATGCCTCGTCGTGCACCTGGAGCATCAGGCTCCACCATCTACTTACTGCTGCGTGCAAGAGACTCGTGGCATGGATCACCATAAGGTCTACTAGTGTCCCTTCCAATATGAAGACTCTGATGATAGCCTCCAGCCAATCCTCGGTTGCCTGAGGGTCCATCTCTCCACGGAACCAGGGCGACCTCTATCGCTGAAACTCGTGCAACGCACTCAGGAGGCGTGCAATCTCTGCTGTTGGGGATGGTGGTATCGATGGCCCAGCAGGTAGTGGTACCACTGGTGCCTCCGTTGTAATGGGGCCCTGCACCGAGGCCTCATCGCTCGGTGGGCTGCCATCTCGCATGTAGCTCAAGACCCTAGCTGGCTGCCTATGTGGGGACATCCTGAGAAGAAACAGGTGAGCCACAGTTAGTACATTATACCTGGTGAGCTAACACAAAGTAATAACAAAGAAATTTTTTGAAATACACATGTAATCAGTGTTTTCGAGCACTGAGTCGGAAATCAGAAGTCAAGGTCCTAGTGTATGGATACGTCGGCCACCACACCAACACTGGAATCCTAGGACTAAAAACCACACTTGGTACTCTTAACACTATTGATTAAAAGAGAAGAAATTATCAGAGTCTTGAGTTTTGTGGTTGAACCGACTACTCTGATACCAATTTGTCACGACCCATCCTTGGGTCCCGTGCCGTGACTACCCCATGCCCCCTTCCATAGGCCAGGGGATGGTGTCTAGAACCAAAGGCATAAATCCCGGTAAAAGGGAAGGCATTGCATTTATAAAAGTAAAAAAACACAACAGAGTACACAAGTGAAGTAAGCACTAAGTAAAACTGAGTACAAAAGTAAGTGCTGAAAAGTAAATGGGCTAGTATACAAACCCAACTGAAAGTACAGTACAACTGAGAAATAAAGTACAACAGCTGTAAAGTAAAGCAGCGACCACCGAGTCGTCCAATGGGAATCCCACTTGAAGGGTGGGTAAAGATAGTCTCATCGGTACCTCGGGTCCGTCTGTATGCTCCATGTACGTCCCACCAGGTGGTCCACCTTCGGATACCGTCCAGCTCCACAAGCCTCGATCATGGTCAGTGCTGTCTGTCGTCTACAACCAACACAATGTAGTGCTGGCAATTCCCGTGCAGGGGTGAGTATACGATACTCAGTAGGGAACCCGAGACCCCCGAAGGTCTCCCAAAATCAACGAAGGATAAACCACAATAGAAAGGAACAAACATGAAGAATCAACCAACCCTACTTAGGTATATGCCCATATATATATATATATATATATATATATATATATATATATATATCTAATTCATCATTCTCAGTACGACTCCAACTTCCGAGCCCAAGCACAATCCGGTCCACACAGGAAAGAAGTCAATCATACCAATGATAATGATTGGATATCAAGACTCAGCTCACACAGGTATACTACTCACGAAGAGGGGTGAAGATGATTTGATGTAGCCTCTAAATCATCTCCTCTGCCGAACCCATGTAGAATCCAAGTACAGAATTCGTCGTTGCCGAACCCACGTAGGATCCAAGTATAGTAACCATCATTGTCAAACCCATGTAGGATCCAAGTACATTCTTCATCACTGTCGAACCCACGGAGGATCCAAGTACAGTCCTCCTCGCTGCCGAACCCACATAGGATCCAAGTACAGTCGTCTTCGTCGTCGCAGTCGTAGCCAGCTCTAGGGTTCCCGCACACAACGTACTCAATTCCGGGAGGGTCCGATCCATGAGTATGAAAGGGTCAATAAATAAACTGTCACAAAGTCCAGAGTTGATGTATCCCAAAGTTCCGTCTCATAAAAAGGAACTCAACGCAACGGACGACACGTCAAACGGACGCCCGGTCTGAGAGATATTGGTCTTTTCGTTCCGGGGGCCCGGTTGGAAATATGCTCGTTCCAAACCCAGAAATTTACCAATGTTGTCCAAAACTCACTTAGAGTATCGAAAAAGGACCGGATCATCGATAGGATCCCAGTGCCGCAGACGGCGCATCGTACGAACACGCAGTCTTCTAGATATTCACTTTTAAGTGAAAAGGGCCCGGTCCATTAGGCCTGATTGGCTAGTGGGTCGAGTCGATTTGGTTTTGGCGGGTCTGACCCAGCAAAGGGGTCGGACTGGCCTGATGAGTCATGTGGCCTGGCCCGAGGGGCGCGGCCTGGACCGAAGTGGCGTGGCCCGGCCCGAAGTGGCGCGTCCCAGCCCGGCCAGGCGGGGCGTAGCCCGGCCGGGCGTGCGGCCCGAAGGCTGAGCGGTCCGAGGCGGGGGCGCGGACCCTAGCTACTCAAACTGGCGGCGCATTATGGCACTGCCCTCCCAAACTGGTCGGCTAGGATGGCCGGCCATCTGGCTCACGTGGCCTGCACGGCGGGCCGTGGGTTTCTTCAACGCAGCGCCCTCCTGGTGTTGCGGGCCAGCTCCACCCGACCAGCCGACGGGCCGGCCAGTTCTTCCACCGAAGTGTCCCGCAAAGCGGGCCACGCTTCCTCCTGCATAGCCGGCGTGACAAAACCGACTTCCTTCACCGCGTTCCCGGCACGGTGCGACGACGTCATGCCTCCTCCTCCTTTGGTTACTGATTCTAAAAATAATAAACAAGATCAAACGGAGGGTCGTCGGGCCATGTTCGTTCGACCACGCCCTCTGCATAAAGAGATATAAATAGGCCAAGGTATTCACTTGAATACAACAATAATGGGGGAGTAATTTATTTTAAATAAATTAAGCAAACCCCCTACCTCAACAATTGATGTCGAATGTCAGGTGTCGTGGAAGACGACATCGCAGGGTGAGGATTCGTAGACGTTGTCGGAGTGCATCCGAGGAGGAAGCAGCATCACCTCACTTGTCGCAGAGAAGAGAATGGAAGGTGCATTGTCGTTCTTTGTGGAACTGGCATTCTTCGTCGATGGAGATGTCGTTCTTCATCGGAGGGCTGGTGTTCTTCCAAAATCTCAAGAGCTCTCTCAATCTTCCTTATCACAATGAAATCCCTCCCAAAATAAAATAATAGGCTTCTCCTATTATTTTATTATCACATGCAATTTAAAATTCATATTCAAACCACTTCATTAATTAATTTATGTGGTTGAATTCATTAAATTTATGTGTTGTCAAGAGTTAAATAAGGAGAGATGAGGAGGTGAGAGGTCTCATTTAAGAGGAGTTAACAAATTAATGAAGGGAGGTTTTAGGGGTTTAGGGGGAGGTGAAAGGTTGGGACTCATGTGGGCCCCACCTCTCACATATCCACACATGGGAAGTTGGGTGGGTGTGGGCCCCGCCAACAACTTCCCATGGGAGGTATTAACCTCCTTAGATATAAAATAAAATTGTACAAACAATTTTATTTACTTCTTAATTAAACCCCATTAAACAACTTCTCCTCCCGTGAAAACGCGACTACGGTAAAGGTCCCCTTAAGAAATTACTAGTGTTGCGAGTTCATCTGTGCCCTCAGATTTCAATTCCGAGCACCGGTTCAGAAGATAGAAAACTCCGATCGTTCGTTTACTGAACGTACCCGAGATAAACTTCGGAAATTGATTCCAGGCACACCGGGCCTCGGAATCATGTTCCGTTAGAAGCCACAGACTCGTAAAATTCCAAAGTATTTAAGAAAAAATTTTCCTTGAAATTTCTGAGTCTTTACACCATCGACTGGGGTTTCCCCATCACTAATCTATATTCTTAGAACACATCAAACAAATAATCCTGACTTCCAACTAGTGTAGATATCACTAGGGGAACTGGAAGGCTCTCTATATCTAGTCCCAAAATATGGACCAAATTAGGGGGGAAGTAGTGTAATGCTCCAAAATAATTCAATAAACACATAAGGGTAGATGTTAAACTAATTAATACTCAAAAAACTCCCGGCCCTTCTGGAATTTTTGCCATTAACACGTACATTTTACCCTGCCCATATCTCATGCATCTCTACTGTCAGCCTCTATAGTTTCACTTTGTACAAGATCCCTACAGATGAGGACCATCATGAGGATTACCTCCATGAACTCCACCTAATCTTGGTTTTTGAACAACAACATGCAGTCCCTACCGCTGAAACTGACTCAAAGGAAACTATTACTGCTAAAAAGGGGCATAACCACCCATCTAAAACTAACCTCCTTGAGTGGTCAAACACTAAGACCAAAGGTTCCCATATCTCATAAAGTTATTAAACACAAAATAAAAAAACCCTAGTAGTTTTTCAAAAAACAACTATACCAAACAGTTGAGAAAGATATTTCCATGGAAATCTCCCCAGTGAATGAAACTGTGAATGTTTGAACACACATAGTGGCCCACTTCCTAAAGATATACTCCTCAAAACAAACTACTGGACAACCTGGTGAGACTCAAATCCCCTTAAAATCATATGCATGATAACCTCATCATTTTTATGCACATCCTGATATTTTAGGAGCATAAAAAAAGTGACTGCATACCTAATCAATGGGCACAAGGCCTCCTCCAGATGCCAGGCTCTAGACTCCTCATTTGGGAAAACATCTAAAACAAAGTGAAGGAGATCCATAAACCAGATCCTAATCCCCCACACACTCAGACACCCCTACTAATTGGAGATAATATCCTGCATCTTAGATTCCCTCATTTTCAATGATAAAAACACTGTTTGGATCTCCCATTAAAATTCTATCAATAACACATCTACCTCCTTGCGATCACCATGAAATAGCTTCCACCACTAACATGTAGATCCCTCCATATGAATGACTAAAAATGGTACCAAAAACTCATCTCATGCTCAAGTCAGAACAAAATAGATTTTGATATCCTCCATCAAGTGACCCATCTCTAATTCTAAGACACCGACCTCATTTTTTCACAAACTCTACCACTAAAAGGAATAAAAATGTCTTGGTTGGTCCTCATCCTCCCAACCCTCAAATAATAAATTAGATCATCTAGAATAAACTCAAATGACTAAGTGAATCCCAGAAATTGAATATGAGCCATTCTTGAAAATAAAGAGAATATCATATGCCTAATATCATGGAATTTTATCAAATCTTATTTATTTAGTTTGTTTTAATTTCCCAAAATATCCGATTAAAACACAAATGCATGTCATCATGACGTATTTACCTCTCATTAGTCTCCAACCTACAAATAGGTCCACCTCACATGGTCGTTCAATGGGCTCAGAGTCTGTACACTGGATCACTTAGGGCCCTAATGACTCATGTCCTAGCCAGTCCCCCTAGCCTATGTCATGGAACAAGGTCAAGTGGTGTTGTTTCCATAAAAACCCATGAAAACCTCACAGTACCAAACTCTAAAATTTATCATTTCTCTCCACAAAATATGCTGATACCACTATTTCATGACCCACTCCAACCAAAGATATCATAATGAGGATAGAGAGATGATTTCCCCCGAGTCCTACCTCCAGTATGCCCCTGGTTGGTGAGTAGAACCAAGGGAAAAAATCTCATATTATGGGAGGCATTACCCTCTATAAATTCAATAGGATTACGATATTGGATAAAAATTACCAAAAAAATCTAGTATAAAATATAAAGGTAAACCAAAAACCATCCCACAATGTGTGGAAAAAGTAGAAAATATAAAAATAAAAGTCCCAAATAGTATAACAAAAAGAAAAATCTAGGGAATGGACTCAACAACAGCTCCAACCTAGCAAGTAATGTTAAACTCGGTTCGTAAAGTCCTCCTAGAAACATGAAACACAATTTATATATATAGGGTGAGCATAGTAAGTATACTTAGTAGGGACACATCCAAGACCTCAAACACTTGGGTCACACATCACCACTGGGTAATCTTGAACACCAATATGTATCACAACTACTGAAGGAAGTGTGGGTGAGAGGGTGTTTCCAGCCATCCATGTCAACACCACCCTAGATGTTGAGGAATACACCTGTAACACAATGCCTCTTACCACTGGTAAGGTTATATAACTTGAATGGGGAACATATAAAATAACATAAAAATACATGATATATATATATATATATATATATATATCATACAATAAACAATATAATGGTTCACATCAACTTCACTAGCACACACCACATCACTAACACCATACCGCACACCAACCATAAAAACTGCTGCCACCAAAAAATTCAAAACCATACAACCACCACCTAAGACACACAAAAAATCCCACATTTAGTTATATATTTTTCCACATTATTCATTAGTCATTTTACTTTACAATACACTACCCATTAATTTATTCCATTTAGTTAAAAAATTACCACACATCTATTTCTAGTTTATACCATTAATCTTACATCCTATTTTTCTTCCTTTATCATAATAGTTATCTCAGGGATAACTAGGAATCTATATCAACCAATCCAAGCTAAAAATATCCCAAATCGCACAAAACCCACCATATCACCACACATACACCATCGTCGTTGCATCACATCATCTAAGCCATCTCACCATGACAACCTCACATCGCTCAAATACCACAACCATCCACCAAAACCATGTCTCTAAACACAACCATTGTAGTTAATAATCACTCGTTCCCACCACACATTGTGACCGACATGCATCACACCACTATGCACCATAACCACATCATAACTCTGCACACCACATCACATCAATTCTACCCAACCACTGCATCACCACACATCACATCGCCTATCCAGTTACATCTATCACCGTAAAACATTACATACCACATAGGCTTTCACGACCCGTCCCGATGGGGCCCGAGCTGCAACTCCCCAAGCCCGCCTCTAATAGGCCAGGGGCTGGTGACTAGCACCGAGTAGGCATGCTACTAACATGGGAGGCATTGCCTATAAACCTGTACACATGCACACACATCTCTAAGCCCACAAAGCTGGAAAGTAAAAACTACTAAAGATGGAAAAGACGCATGCATACACTAAAAAACAACCAAAAAGTACGATAGGGAAGTAAAGTATAGTAAAGTAAAACCCTAGGCCAAAAGTACAAGCCCACCAAAATAAAGTCTGCAACAATGTCCAACCTGTAGAGAAAGGTACTGGGACTGCAACTTGTCACCGAAGGAACACACCTCGGCCTGTCTGATCTCACTGAGCACCATCCGGTCCTGGTCCTCCTAGAATCCTGTCAAAGGCTCACTCGTCTGCACAAGACACGACACGTGTGGGCAAAGCCCATGTAGGGTTGAGTATAAAAATACCCAGTAGGACACCCCGAAAACCACAAAGGAAATATAAACAAGGAAAATACCACAAAGAAAGGTACAGTAAGCTCTACATAGTATATGTCTATGGAAAATATAACAAGAATATCTAGATATACTCACACAAAAATGACCTTCGCGATACCGCCACTAGGATCCAGCTCGAAGATTCCACTAAGCATACCATCGGGAGAACACACTCCTAGGTCTGGAGAGAGAGAGACAAAGTACTCGTTTCGGGAGAACACAGTGCACAAGTACCTTGGGAATAGGATGCTCAGATGAGGATCATATCCAAGTCATGGGGTGATTCTGACAACTCAGTCTGAGCTAATCTGCTAGGCAGTGGATCAGCGCCTGGGTAAGGTAGGTCATGTCGATACCAAGAACTCTACCTAGGGTTTCAAGAATGAATAGAGGATCCGGATCTAAGTCTCACAGAGGGGATTCCAAAAACTCTATTCAAGGAGTCTTGCTGAAGGGATCATACTTCTGTATATTAGGAAATAATGCCGGAAACCTTCAGAAGAAAGGCCAAGGGTACAGAACCTAAGAAGGCTAGTCCAAGTCACGGAAGACAAGTGGCCCAATCCATGAAGAAAAGGTTACACGATGTGTAGTATGGTTACACACCATGTTCCTTGACCCTGAGTACTGCACGTGTAAACGACCTGTGTCCTTCGTTCAAGCCGTGCAAAACCAAACTACATGGCGTGTAGTAAAGTACACGTCGTGTTCCTTGACACTAGGTACTTCCAGTGTAAACGGCCCATGTCCTTCAGCTTTTCAAATAGAAAAACAACTACACGGTGTGTAGAAGAAAATCACATGCCGTGTTCAAGCACCTGGGCTCGCTAAGTGTATATTGGTCATGTGCCCATACACGGTCTCTACCCGTGTCCGTGTCGCCTGCCCGTGTACCAGTACACGGGGTATCCCGTGTATCTGGACAAGTTTGGATGGGGGGGGGGGGGTATACACGACATGTCCTTGGCCGTGTACCCTTCCCATGCCCGTGTACTCCCGGAGTACATGCCAGGTCATTCGCCAACGAACACACGCCGTGTAGCCTATACTACACGGCGTGTAGTCGGGATTTTTCCAGAAATGCCGTCTTCCTCCGCGCGCCTCGGCTGATCCTCCAGACTTCGATTCAGCCATCTATTTTCCGCGAAACTCAAGATGCTGGATCGCCTCATCATGGTGATGCCGAAACCATGGGTTTCGGGGCTTCAATCGGCTCCAAAATCATATTCTGGTCACCCTTGTAGAAATAGTTCGAAGAATGATTTCTTCCAATCCGCTTCGATCCGTCCATCACCACCATAGTCGCACCTCCGTAAGGTCGTTTCAGTTCTAGATCTTCAATTTGGGACCGTTGCATTTCACAACGGGTGCGCAACGATCTGTTGTTCCTCGTCCAACGAAGAACGTGAAGAACACTCATGAAGAACGCAAAAAAATTGGGGAAGAGACACACACAAATCGAGAGGGATGAACCTTGATTGATGTTCATGTCGATCTTGTTCCTTCACCATTAGAAGGTTGAACAAAACCAAACCATAACAAGAATCAAATCCCCAAAATCCCCACAAAATCCCATCCCGCAAGAACAATCGATCCGCGGGCTAATCTGTTTGTGGATTAGTCTGTGTTCGTCATAGAAATCAAAAACGGGGAAGAATAAAATCACAACGACATCCTACCTGGATCTCGGCATTTGTTGGTGAATATCCGGTTGCCGCGTCATCATCACCAACGAAATCCGTCAAGAATGTCGCCGCTGCATTGGGGGTTTCCTCCAGAGCTTTCCCAGATCATCCAGGGGAAAATCAGGGTTATGGGGATTGTAACCCTGATCCCTTGCATAATCTATATTTAAAATATAAGAGATATTTGACGTAACAAGGTTTAAATAAAATATTTTAATAAAATATTTTATCACTGTTGTGTCCAAAAACCAGATTTCACCACTGACCTGCGCCGGCCGATGTCAGGCCTCGCGTTAGCTAAAATCGCTGTTCTGAATGTAATGATACCATCAGATTTCTGATCAAAGCACCCGTTCGGGAGTTATTCCACTTTTTCAGGAAAACCGCACATGCGTGTAATTTAATTATTAAATTAAATTCAAACATTTGTTCCGGGATCACTGGGCCTCGGAACTACATGCCGTCTCAGGGCATAATCTCAAATTAATTCCCATATAATATTTAAATAATACATGAAAAAATCTGGGACATTACATCACACCCACCTTAGGGATTTTAGGTCCCCGAAAAGTGAAAACAATGGCTACACAAAAGATGTAGGTACTGCATGTGAATCTGAGCCTCCCGCTCCCACATGCTCTCCTGGAGATTCCCGTGCTACCACCAGACATGCACCAAGGGAATAGCTCATCCACGAAGGATCTTCTCTTTCCAATCCTCGATCTCCACTGGGTACTCAGTAAAGGTCACTCCATCATCGATGTCCAGCTCCCCCCAGTCGATGACGTGCGAGGGATCATGCACGTACCTCTGTAGCTGCGACACATGGAAGACGTTGTGTACCTGGTCCATCTGAGGAGGTAGAGCCAAACGATACGCCACCTCTACAACTCTACTCAGAATCTGAAAAGGGCCAACGAACCTCAGAGATATCTTGCCGCCTTGGACAAATCTCCACAATACCCATCGAGGTGAGACCCACAGGAACACATGGTCTCCTCCTCGAACTCCAAGGGCCTCTTTCTTCGGTCGGCATAAGACTTTTTCTGACTTTGTGCAGTCTTCATCCGCTCCTGGATGACCTGCACCTTCTCTGTAGTAGCTCTCACCATCTCTCGGCCCATGAGTGCTGACTCTCCCGAGTCAGTCCAGTAAAGTGGCGACCTTCAAGGTCACCCGTATAGAGCCTCGAATGGTGCCATACCAATAGTGGAATGATAACTGTTGTTATAAGAAAATTCCACCAGTGGTAGGTGATCCTCCCAGCTACGACCGAAGTCAAGTATGCAAGCTCATAGCATATCCTCCAGGACCTGGATGGTCCTCTATATCTAACCATCCGTCTGGGGATGAAACGCTGTGCTAAAGCGTAACTGGGTCCCAAAAGCTTCTTGCAATCCCTTCCACAACCAGGATGTGAAACGAGCATCATGATCTGAGACGATCATGGATGGTACTCTATGAAGTCGAACTATCTCCTGCACATAGAGGAGTCCCAAGCTCTCTACTGAACTCTGCTCCCGTATGGCTAGGAAGTGGGCTGACTTGGTGAGTCGATCAACGATCACCCAGATGGAATCGTGTCCCATGGACGTACGTGGTAAACTCATCACGAAGTCCATGGATATTCCATCCCACTTCCACTCTGGAACCTCAAGGGGCTAAGCCAAACCTGCAGGAACCTGGTGCTTAGCCTTTACTTGCTGACACGTAAGGCACCGAGAAATAAACTCTACCACACTCTTCTTCATTCCTGGCCACCAGAACTGACGTCAGAGGTCCTGATACATCTTGGCCATGCCTGGATGTACTTCCAAAGGGGATGTATGAAAATCCCTCAGAACCTCCTCCCGTAACATCACTGGTACTACCGTGCGCCCTCTGAAAAGGATAACGTGCTCCCCACCTTCTGAATATCCATCAGCAGCATCACCTGTGGATATCTGAGCACGTAGAGTCTCACAGCTAGCATCCTCGCACTGTGCTTCCCTGACTCACTGTAAGAGTGGAGGGGTAACAACCATCGACTGAAGGAAAGCTTCCTCATCTCCATCCACGAAGGAAAACTGCAAAGAGGCCAACTACCTTGTTTCCTCATCCAGCAACTGCGAACTGGATTTCCTACTGAGAGCATCTTCCACCACGTTCCCCTTCCCAGGAGTATAAACGATCTCAAAGTCGTAATCCTGGAGGAACTCAAGCCATTGCCTCTGTCTCAAATTCATATCCTTCTGAGAAAAGATATATATGATACTCATGTGATTAGATTAGACGGTAAACCGTTCGCCCATCAGGTAGTTCCGCCACATCTTCAATGTGAAGACTACCGCTGCCAACTAAAGATCATGGGTCACGTAGTTCTGCTCATGTGGCCTCAACTAACCTGAGCCATAGGCAATCACCGCTTTCCTCTGCATCAGGACACAACCAAGCCCGGTTCCTGATGCGTCACAAAACACTACATACTCAACACCCTCCTCCGGTAATCTCAAGATCGGGGAAATCGTCAGACTCTGTCTCAACTGCTGGAAAGCCTGCTGGCATCTCTCGGTCCACACGAAAGGCTGTCCCTTTCAGGTCAAAGCGGTCATGGGTGCTGCAATCTTGGAGAAATCAAGGATGAATCTCCGATAGTATCCTGCCAACCCAAGGAAACTCCGCACCTCCGTCATGCTCCGGGGTGGCTCCCACGCTAGCACTACCCCCACCTTTTCTGGGTCCACTGCTACACCATCCGCTGAGATAACGTGCCCCAGAAAGTGGACCTCCTGTAACCATAACTGACACTTCGATAGTTTCCCATACAACTGGTGCTCTCGGAGGGTGTCCAGAACCATCCTTAGGTGTCTCGCATGCTCTTCTTCGGACGCAAAGTACACAAGGATATCATCGATGAAGACCACTACAAACCAATCTAGATAGGGCTGAAAGATCCGGTTCATGAGTCCCATGAACACTACTGGGGAGTTCGTCACTCCGAAGGGCATCACCAAGTACTCATAGTGACTGTAGCTACATCTGAAATCCGTCTTTGGTATATCCTCCTCCCGTACTCGCAACTGGTGATAGCCTGATCGTAGATCAACCTTCAAGAACCATCGTTCCCCTCTCAACTGGTCTAAGAGGTCATCGATCCTCGATAGTGGATACTGGTTCTTTACGGTCACCTGATTTAAGCGCTGGTAATCCACACATAGCCTCAAGCTCCCGTCCGACTTCTTGGAAAACAACACTGGGGCTGCCCAGGGTGAAACACTGGGTCTCACAAATCCCTTCTTCTGTAAGTCGTCCAGCTGCATCCTCAGCTCACGAAGCTCTGCAGGAGCCATCTAATAAGCCATTGCTGATATCGGGGTCGTCTCGGGTTGCAACTCAATGCAGAAATCTATCTATCAATGGGGAGGAAGCCCAGGGACATCCTCTGGAAAGACGTCCTCGTACTCAGCCACCACTGCTAGAAACTGGAAACATGTAACATCTACCGTGCCGGGTCTAGGCTAGCCAACTGATGTGAAATCATTTGTACCCTCCTATGCACGAGTCCATCCTACGCTGCCTGGGTCTCTCTTTCACCGACAAAAGAGAACCTTGTCCCATCACTGTGGACACACCACACCATTCCCCTAAAACAATCAATCTGGGCATGAACTATGGATATCCAATTCATACCAAGAATGAAATCATTATGACTCAACACTACCACCAAGAGCTTCTAGCCGAAACTCTCGCCTCCAAGGGTCAGGTCACACTGCCTGCAAAGGTGTGTGATCTCTGAATCTTCTCCAGTCAGTGTTTCTAAGCGTAAGGGTCGAGTCAACGGCTCAACTGGAATCTCAAGGTCTCGAACAAGATAAGAAGCCAGAAAGGAATGACTAGAACCTCTGTCTATCAATATGGTAGCCAAAGTAGAAAATACATAGATAGTACCTCTAATAATTCCAGGAGTACCTGGGTCAAAAGCCTATACCGCCTGCAGCTGCCCCTGCCTCTGTCCTCCAGCTCTCTGAGCCTGGGGTGGACCTCCTGGGGGTAGTGGTGGTAAAGGGTCGAAACGCCGACCACCTCCAGCTGCTCTCCCATCTCCTCTGCCACGTCCACCGCCTCACGGATCTGCCTGTTCCACACATTGCCTCTGCCTCAGTGGTCCATCCACTACTCCCGTGTCAGTAGTATGGTGGGTTGGACAATCTCGAGTGAGATGTCCCCTGCCGTCACATGAGTAACATCACCTCTCTCGAGGCTAGCTGGATGCGCCTTGTGAGCCCTGTACGGCCAATCCCCTGTCCTGGGATCTCCTCTGGAAACGTCTCCCATGCCTGGGTCCCTGACGTCGGTTCCCTGCCGCTGAGGTCTCTACTCCAGCTCGCCCAATACTAACAACTGCCGGCTGTCCTTACTCTTCCAGGAAGCTCTCGACCACCAAAGCCCGCTCGAGCACCCTAGAATAAGTAGGAATGCTCATAGGGATGATGCTAGCTCGAATATCTCTGCGCAAGCCCCGCTCAAAAGTCCGAGCTCTAAAGTACTGATCTCTAACCATATCCATCGAGTACCACGAGAGGTTGGTAAACCTCTATGAATAGTCGGCCACCGACATGGTTCCCTGCTGGAGCTGAAGGAGCTCCTTCATGCATACTGCTCTCAGGGTAACCGGTGAAAACTCCTCTCTAAAGAGATGCTCAAACTCCGACCATGAAAGAGTCGCCTCGTCGTGAGTCTGGATGACCAAAATCCACCATCGCCCGGCCGAGCCCTACAGAAGGCTCGCTACCAGGATCACCATCTGGTCTGCTGGTGTCCTGACCAAACAGAAGACTCTGCCCACTGCCTCAAGCCAGTCCTTTGCTTCCTGAGGGTTTGGCTCACCTCAAAACCTAAGGGGTCTCTGTCTCTGAAACTCATAGAGTGCACTCAGCATGTGCTGCTACTCCACTGGTACAGCAGGCACCAAACACTGCCCCACAGGTGGCGAGATAACTGGCACGCCACCTGGTGGTAGAACTGGGGGATCTAGTCCCTATATCGAAGCTTCATCACTGAGGGGGTCATCCTCGTGATCAGGTTGCTGGATCCTAGCGGGTGCGCATCGTAGAGGCATCATGTTTAAGAAACAAGATGTATCATAGTCAGTGAGTATATCTGGAGAGCTGACTTAAGAAGGACATGGAAACCACAACCCATTCTTATATGATTCATGTACCATTATTTCCCCCCCATGCAACTAGTGTTTTCATGTTCCGAGTCGAAAAGAAAGTTATTAGAGCCCTGGTGTATGGATACGTCGGTCGCTGCACCAACACTGGGGTCCCTGGACTGAGAACCGAACTTGAAACACTTAACATTGTTGACCCAAACCAACTCACTGACTCTCGGTCCTAAGGTAGAACCGACCAACTCTGATACCACTCTTTCACGACCCGTCCCGGTTGGGCCCGAGCCACAACTCCCCAAGCCCGCCTCTAATAGGCCAAGGGATGGTGACTAGCACCGAGTAGACATGCTACTAACATGGGAGGCATTGCCTATAAACCTATACACATGTACACACATATCTAAGCCCACAATGATGAAAAATAAAAACTACTAAAGATGGAGAAGACACATGCATACACTAAAACCCAACCATAGAGTACGATAGGGAAGTAAAGTACAGTAAAACCCTAGGCCAAAAGTACAATCCCACCAAAAGAAAGTCTGCAACAAAGTACAACCTGTAGAGAAAGGTACTGGGACTGCAACCTATCACCGAAGGAACACACCTCGGCCTGTCTAATCTCACTGAGCACCGTCCAGTCCTGGTCCGCCTAGAATCCTGTCAAAGCCTCGCTCGTCTGCACAAGACACGACACGTGCGGGCAAAGCCTGTGCAGGGGTGAGTATATAAATACCTAGTAGGACACCCCGAAAACCAGAAAGGAAATACAAACAAGTAAAATACAACAAAGAAAGGTATAGTAAACTCTACACAGTATATGTCTACAGAACATATAACAAAAATATCCAGATATACTCATAAAAAAATGACCTTCGTGATACCGCCACTAGGATCCAGCTCGAAGATTCCACTAAGCATACCATTGGGAGAACACACTCCTAGTTCTGGAGAGAGAGAGATGAAGTACTCATTCTGAGAGAACACACTCCACAAGTACCTTGGGAACATGATACTCAGATGAGGATCACAACCAAGTCATGGGGGGATTATGACAACTCAGTATGAGCTAATACGCTAGGCATAGGATCGACGCCTGGGTAAGGTAGGTCACGTCGATACCAAGAACTCTACCTAGGGTATCAGGAATGAATAGAGGATCTGGCTCTAAGTATCACAGAGGGGATTCCAACAACTCTATTTAGGGAGTTCAGCTGAAGGGATCATACTCCTGTATATTAGGAAATGATGCCGGAAACCTTCAAGAGAAAGGCCAAGGTTACGGACCCTAAGAAGTCTAGTCCAAGTCACGGAAGACAAGTGGCCCAAGCCATGAAGAAAAGGTTACACAGCATGTAGTATGGTTACACGCCGTTTTCCTTGACCCCAGGTACTACCCGTGTAAATGGCCCATGTCCTTCGTTCAAGCCGTGCAAAACCAAACTACACGGCGTGTAGTAAAGTACACGCCGTGTTCCTTGACACCGGGTACTGCCCCTATAAACGGCCCATGTCCTTCAGCTTGTTGGATAGAAAAACAACTACACTACGTGTAGAAGAAAATCACATGCCGTGTTGGAGAACCTAGGCTCGCTCCTTGTATGCTGGCCATGTGCCTGTACACGGTCTCTACCCGTGTCCGTGTTGCCGGCCCGTGTACCAATACACAGGGTATCCCGTGTATCTGGCCGGGTTTGTCTGGGGGGTATACACGGCATGTCCTTAGCCATGTACCCTTCCCATGCCCGTGTACTCCCGGAGTACATGCCAGGTCGTTCACCGATGAACACACGCAGTGTAGCCCATACTACACGGCGTGTAGTCGGGATTTTTCCAGAAATTCCATCTTCCTCCGCGCGCCTCGGCTGATCCTCTGGAATTTGATTTAGCTATCTGTTTTCCGTGAAACTCAAGATGCTAGATCACCTCATCATCGTGATGCCGAAACCATGGGTTTCAGGCCTTCAATCGGCTACAAAATCCGATTCCGGTCACCCGTGAAGAAATAATTTAAAGAACGATTTCTTCCAATCCACTTCGATCTGTCCGTCACCACCATAGCCGCACCTCTGTAGGGTCGTGCCAGTTCTAGATCTTAAATTTGGGACCATTGCATCGCACAATGGGTGCGCAACGATCCGTTGTTCCTCATCTAGCAAAGAACGCGGAGAACACTCACGAAGAACGCAATAAAATTGGGGAAGAGACACACACAAATTGAGAGGGATGAACCTTGATCGATGTTCGTGTCGATCTTGGTCCGTCACCGTTGGAAGGTTGAATGAAACCGAACAATAACAAGAATCAAATCCCCAAAATCCCCACAAAAGCCCACCCCGCCAGAACGATCGATCCACATGCTAATCTGTTCGTGGATTAGTCCGTGTTCGTCGTAGAAATAAAAAACGGGTAAGAATAAAATCAGAACGACATCCTACCTAGATCCCGGCATTCGTTGGAGAATATCTGGTCGCCACGTCATCGTCGCCGATGAAATCCGTCAAGAATGTCGTCGCCACGTTGGGGGTTTCCTCCAGAGCATTCCCAGAGCCTCCAGGGGAAAATCAGGGTTATGGGGATTGTAACCCTGATCCCCTGCGTAATCTCTATTTAAAAGATAAGAGATATTTTATGTAAGCGGGTTTAAATAAAATATTTTATTACTGTTGCATCCAAAAACCAGATTTCACCACCGACCTGTGCCGGCCAATGTTAGGCCTCGCCTTAGGTAAAATCGCTGTTCAGAACGCAACGATGCCCTCAGATTTCTGATCCGAGCACCCATTTGGGAGTTATTCCACTTTTTCAGGAAAAACACACATGCACGTAATTTAATTATTAAATTAAATTCAAACATTTGTTTCGGGCACACTGGGCCTCAGAACTGCACGCCGTCTCAGAGCCTGGTCTCGAATTAATTCCCATATAAAATTAAAATATTACGTGGAAAAATCTGAGACATTATATAGGCCAACACACAAGAAAAATCATATATAATAACATCACAAAATAGCTTCCAAAATTATTAATGGGATTTCATCACCTTAATTCTTTAAAGAGAATAGGTATTATCACACAATGAAAATTCTAGGGGAAACTAGTTTATTATCCAAATATACATTCCTTATCTTTTTATTTAGTGTTAGATCACACAATGATGCAGTAAGGGTCATTACATCATAACAAATACAATGCAAACAAGGCTCCCAATAGTCGTTATTTTCATAATTAGACACAAGCATTCATAATATCATCAACAACATATATCATAGTAGTAACACATGTATAAACTACCCATTCTCATCAATTCAACTATACCAATTAACCATATGATTACACTAAGCCATACTATCCACCAAAAGGTAATTAAAAACATGAAAATATCATATATAGAACATAAAAGGGAGAGAATTAGGATCTCCTACCTCAACGAAACTTTCCGATCTCACTGTACACTACAACATAAAGAAGAAAGTTCCCAGAAAACCCCACTGCACAAGGAACTCATAGATCAACCTACACTACATAAAAGTCTTGTCAAAACACAAGACATACACACCCCAAACCAAAACCACACCACCATAGTGGATCTCTAAATATTGGAAGGAAACCTATGAGGAAGAGAGTAGAACAAACCATGAATCACCAATGACCATCATCTGGAACATGGAGATTGAAGAAAGAGAAGAAGGGCTAGAAGATCCCTTAGAATTACCTAGGGAGATTCCAAAAATGATAGAAAGGAAGGGTGGATGAATGAATAATAATTGGACAAAATTGTATTTAAAAACCTGAAATACACCCCCTTCACATCATATAACCCTTTCATGATGTGTAATTCACAAGCATTTGAAAATTCCAAATTCCATTGATATTCACTTAACCTAATTTATTAATTAATTACACATCATGCACTGCTTCCATGATAAGAACATGTTTCATAGTTTCCCATTATTATTCATACAATTTATAAAACCATCAAGCTACAAAATATGTGAATCACTAATTCACTATGTGAATCTGGTTCACATCATGAACCACCACCTACGATACTCATGCATCTCCAAGTCCATTGATCCCTCCATACCTCTTTATAACACCTCCAAATTCCAAAATAGAAAATTAATGGATATAGGAAGCATATACCATTGCATCAATTGTTTTTACAAAAGCTTGGACTCCACCCTTCTTTCTTTAATAATAAGTGGAAGGTGTTTCATAAAAGGGGTTAAATCTTGTGAAAAGTTTTTTTCAAAGTGATTATTTTTATTTAAGAAAAATTAAAGTACTTTTGTGAAATGTTCACATGAATTCTGAATTTTGAATTATTACAGTTATTATGCTTACATTTTAGATTATTTGATATCTTTTTGGGTTTTGATCTTTGGTGTGTGCCTCATTCTTTTGGATTCATTCTTTTGGAGCTCCTAGTTCATTCATGAGTCATGACTATTTTATGATCGATTTCATTTTTTGGAATGAGTGACCTCTAGATTGATTCTTGGGTAATAAAGATAGATTTTACCATCATGTCATTAAGCAGTTGATAGTTATAGAATTTTGGGGTTTGTAGTGGGATAATGTTCTGAGTTGAGGTCCTAGTTTAAAAAAAATTATGCTTACCTAGTTCAAGATACTATTCCATTTTTTATAGGGACATTCCCATAAGTTATACTTTTCAATTTTTTATGTGTTGAACGTATTGATGGTTTGACCATGTGGGTGTTGAGTCCCTTGAGGATGGTTTTCCATTGAGGGAGTGAGAATATTTTACTTAGTGGTTCTTAAGTTTTTCTTTGGACCTTTTTAGAGATTATTTTGAGTAGTGGTGGTCATAATTTGGAGTTTCTCATTTGTTACACCATTTATAAAATTTATAAATGGTGTTGATACTTGCATTCAGTCTCCATTACATTTTATATCATAGTGATGATTGTGGTTGTGTTATTATTTGAGAAATATGGTGATTGTGTGTTCTTGATTCTTTGATTTTGAGTAATATTTGATATCCATGAGTTACTATTAGAGTCCAATTTAGTTGGTTATAATCCAACTCACCTTTATCTATGGGGTGCTAGTTGAAACTCATTATCTTTACTTTAATATTACTTCAGAACATTTTGGGGGGTAGAAAGTGACATGGTGGGGAGGTTTTTGACACTCGTCAGGTCATTGGAATGACTTCTTTGGGATTTTATTTTCCCATGTTTTAATTTATGGAGATCTCAAGTGTTTTTCTGTAATACCATGACCCCCAAAATCACAAATCCAGTTCATTACTTCATTTAATTCGAATAGATACAAATTTGGATCTGAAAGGACCAAACATTTTAGCAGTTTTGGAAAACCATATTTCATACATGATACCCATTTTATATTTGTAAACTAAAATAAAAAATAATACACAACAAATTCTAATAAATGAATCCTTGAAAAATCATTGAAATATATCCTCCTCATAACTTGAGGAAAGGAAAAATAAGAAATAGGTGATCTCTATTTCCTAGTAAGGGTTAAATATAGAATAATCTATAATTAATTAATGATATTAATTGAACATGGAAAGGAAAATAAATTAGAACACATTCCATTCAAATAATAGTCTGAAAATGAAATTTATCCATGGATTTTTTTTTATCGTGAAAATCCTATGGATAATAACTTAAATGAATTCTAAATAAAGTCAATGATTTAATATTGGAATTCATGTATATTTAACATGAATGAATATACCATTAAGATATATTATCAAGATAGTTTAAACTCCTCTTATTTTTCCAAATTATTCATCTCATTAGAATATTGATGAAATATGGGGATTGCATTAACTGGTCACCAACCCATAGTAATTACATTAAATAGTCCCCGAACCATGTATTTAATGTCCAAATAATTATTAATATATCTAATAATAAATTTAATTAATGAAAAACATTCCTCATCAAATACCCATCATAAATAAATGATACAAATTTATCAATAATTACCGAGTTAATCAAATAACTGTAAAAATGAACACCTTATGTAAAAATGGTATATATTGTAAGAAATAGAAATATCAATTTCCTGAAAATACATTTATCTTAGATAAATAAAAATTATTATAAGTAATTGAATGTTTCAATCTAATGTTAACAATCATAAAAGAATGTGACATTACAAAGATCAGTTTTACCACTTGGTAATTTTCAAGTCAAAACCTATTAGACGAGAAAATTTGAAGTAAAACCATAATTCAATGAATAAAAAGGATTAATGATATAATAAATCAAAATGGGTAGTATATTCACCATAGAAAAGAATTATGTGTTGAAAATGGTGTATGCCTCATGAAAATAAAAATTAGTCAAGAATCCCTTACCATGAGTCTATATTATCACGCGTGTCTTTATCTTCCTAAATAATAAACATATATTAATTATTTCATTGAATAATTTTTTTTAATGTTTATTATTACTTTTATTTAAATTATAACAATGTTGTATACAACTAATTAGAAAATTATGTTTATGTCGGGTGTTTTGATCAAATTCGGTTCATGTGTCCAAAATGTTTTTAGTAGGCCGTATATGATCAAAGGTTTTATTATATAAACTTATCTAGAATAATAATAATAAAATTATTATTATATTTAGACATCAATTATAATTGTAAACCCCATCATGAAATATGGTTATGAAAATGAACCAACATTGGAATCTGAGAGACAGTAGGCCGTATGTACACATGACTAACATTCCCATTTTCAATGATCGTTTTGGAAAGAAGGTAAGTATAATTATATCATTATATAATGATCATTATATCATAAAAAAATTTAATCACATATTATTATATATATTTCTTCTAATGTAAAAGGAATCACATCGCATTGAGGAGGCTATAGTCCATACGTCCATCAACGACGTTATAACCTTTTTACTGTGTAAAAAGGATAATAATGAAAATGATATATTATATTTACAGAAATTTAATTATATACAAAATAACATATATATGTCATTTATATCACATATTTGTAATTAAAACCACCCTTGATAAATTCCATGTAATGTGTGAACATAACACATCACTTTGAGGAGGCAGTAGTCCACGGGTCCACAAACGATGATATCATATTTATAACAAATGGAACACATTAAGGTATGTGTTTTATAAAAATTTATGAAGTATAAAGACAAAATAAATATAATATAAATCATATATAAATATTATGTCCATCATAATCCCCATCCATGAGAGGTGGTAAAGGAAAAATGAAAGAAATCGTTTTGTGAGGCCGTAGTTCACCGTAAATGAATGGAAATTTCTTTACCTATTTGATGGAAGTGTGTGTAGGTGTAGGTAAAAACCATAACATAAATACATATAAGTAAATTTATTATAATTAGTTTGTTATATAATCATGGAAAAATAAAAATTAAATAGGTGGATATTGAAATAAAATACAAGTTCACGTTTGAAGAATGTTTTCTCTTTTCAGGTTACTCCTTTTGGTTGGCACCAAAGGGATTCTTTGGTGGGATTTTTAAAAAAATTGAGGACTATAGGTTTTGGTTAGGTATTTTTGGATCTTAATTTGGTGTATTTTGTATGATCCAAAGTGTCTTGAGAGGTGTGAGGAAGTGGAAAGGGTGAGTTCCTTTTTATAGTGGAGGGGGAGTGGCATTCTTGTAAATATAAAAAGGTAAGCACTATTGGGAGGTCTCCCTTACCTCATGCTCCTAATAATTGAATTTTTTTTACTAAAGTAAAATTATGGATGAGATAAACCTCCAACACAAAAATTGAAGTGAATTTTTGTAATTTATTTCCTTAATATCTGTGTTTATCCAATTTTAACAGTTTAGTTTTTTTATTAAAATAACAAGTTTTCTATACTAATTAATTTTACCATTAAGAAAAAATTAAATTGAGATTAATTATAAGTTATATACCCAATTAATTATAAATATTATATAAAATTTACAAAAAAATACCATGTGTGTTGGAAATTAATTTTAAAACCAGCACATGTAACACGTAAGAACACCGCATTAACCCGATCCGTGCTAATAATGTTGTTACTATCTATGGGTAAATATGATAAATATAAAAGAAAAATTGGTATATGAATAAGAAATATTTTATATTTATTAAAACTTAAAAATAATTTGGTATAATATAGGATTTTTTATAATTTTAAATCATTTAATAAAAAATAATTTATTGTAAAATAACTTTAATGTCAATTTGAAAGTTATATAATTAATTTTAATTTAAAATTTTATAAACAATATTGTAATTACAATATATTAATTTCACATCCATGTAATAGGATATATTAATCTAAAAAAATAATGTAACATAATAACTAATTAAATTTAATTTACTTTTAAATTTTTAGCATCATTTATTTTATTTTATTATTAACTAAATAATCAATGCTTTGGAGTTTCTTATGCTTTTAATGTAACTAATTCATCTCTAGAAATTATAGTTAAATTATCAATGCAAAAAATAATTTAACTTTCAAAGAAATGTTTATAACTGAAAATATGTAGCTTCTTTGACACTCTAAGGCTTCATAGGAATTAAAATCCAGGAAGGTACACTTTTTTCCTTATTCTTTACATAAATTATTATATGGGTCACATTCATGAAGATGTATCCCAATAACTCAAAAATTAGAACCATGATAGGATATGGTCTAAATATGTCCAAAAAATAGATTTTAGCCATGTTCATAGGTCGTTTTGTCTTATGTTTAATGTTTAGCCCCTCGTTAAGCTTAATTTTACCATAATCACTTTAATTAATTTTAATCACTTTCACTAATTTTTTGGTCAAAATCTATGTTCACCTTGTGATACTATAAATATTATACTAATTAAAACCACATAAATCCATTTTTTTCAAATTCAATTTACATAAGTGAATTTTTTTTCTAAATCTAATCCCACAGACGTGGCAAGAAAATGGGATTTTAAAGTGAAAATGTTCAAAAGTTCATTAAGAATTTATATCTATATTAAATATAAAAATTATTCCAATGAACTAAAATTGGATCAATATTTATATAATTGATCTATTTTTACTCTAAGACAAATTTAAAATATTATTTAACATTAATAATTATTTAGATGAAAAGGCAGTTTTGAACTAAAATGTAGTAATTTTCATTATTCATCAAAAAATGAAACTTATTAGAATAATAAAAAAATCAACCAAATATATTTTTTACATTTTGAATTCAAAAATTAAGTATATTTTGAAAATTTAAATTCAATAAATTTTCAACATTCAGTTTTAAAATTGGTGCGCAATTAGAAGGATATAAAACTCAGTCTTGTGTGTAACACAATATAACATAGTGATGTTTTTATTGTAAGTTTAACATAGTGATTCATATAAATATACATAGAATAAAATAAAATTTATTCTAAAATTAAAATATTTTAATGTCTGGTAGTGTTACATTCTCTTCACCTTAATTAAAACATGTCCTTGAAATTTAAACTTGATATTGTTAGTCTATGGTTTGATATTCAAAAATACCAATTTTTGAAAACCCCACATTATAAATTGGGTTAATAAAACATCATCTTAATAAGATGGAAAGTAAAATGTGATGGTCATAACAAAACTAGGCTTTGAAATAAAAGCATTTTAGTGAAAACATGAATAAAGAAGAAAAATAAGAATATCATGTTCTAATGGAGAGTGATAGAGAACATGTTCTATTGATTGTTTTTAAAACAAAACCACATACCATAGGATTGAATAAGGGTCATTGATATCATCAAAAATGATGAAAATATGTTTTTTTTCTTTGAGAACCTTTTCCTAGAGGTGAGAATTTATTTCACAATCAAAGAATATATGTAAATATATGTTTCCATAAACACAATATTTTCCTTTGATTGCACCTTGAACTATTTATGCATCACCTATTATCACAAGATGAATCATATCATGAAGAAATATATTAACCTCTAAACCCCTGTCAATAAATCATCTGAAATCACCTCATATAGGGTTAAACATTCCAAAATATTCTAATCTGACACATTAGAATCATTCCCAAGGTAGTTACTAGTGCCCAATTTACATTATCCATATGAATTAACTCTTTTTTACAAAACTAATTCAACATTAAGAACATATTAAGGATTATATTTCTCTCAAACATATCTTTTATAAAAATATCATCTTGCAACTGAATCACATTTCATTGTTATCAGTACAAATCAAAACACGATTTTAAATCCTTGAGGAATAATTACCTGTAGTAAAATACTTATATAATATATAATTATTATAACCATTACATAATTGATAAAATAATTAAATTACATAATTATTAAATAAAACATGATAACATTAATCATATATATTAATCTGTGGTAGTATCATAATATTGGCCATGATCCATTTTCCTCTTTTGGGGTATATTCCTTTTACACTTGAGATATTGATTTGTCTAGTGTCCTATCTTTTTGCAGTTGAAACATTATACAATGGGAACCCTTTTATTATCCATTTAATCATAATAATGGTTTCCATTTGGTCTAAACTTATAGAAAACACTCATTACTTTCAAGAAAGTACCTAGGTGATTATTTTCAAAATTATTACATATGGGAAAATACTTCTTTCCCTTTTCCCTTTATCCATCATTTTACCAGTTTTCCTCTTGTTCACATGCTTCCCTCCGAATCCATGATACTTTGATAATTATTTATCTATATCTTTACCACATGATACTATGTACTCATTTGATGACAATTATTTGGAGACTAATTCCCTTCAAAATATTGGCATAATACCATAAAAGAAATGACCATTCTTACTCTTAGATCAGGTTTATTGGTGAGTTTCAAATTCCTTATATTAAGAGCCATTTATAAATAATGAAATATACTTGATTAGATCTTATAATGTATAATAAAAAAACTAGTAAAATACATAACATAAATTTAAAAATTTGTGCCTAGCTAATCTCATAATCATAAACATGATTTCCTTGGAAAGTTCTCCTATAATTTTCCTCAAATCTATCTTTAGGTTATGTTCCCTAGTCTATATTTTCTAAATCCATTTTCCATATTTTCTACTAAACCTACTCTGATGGTGACTATAACACCTTAACCCTAGAAATCTCAAAGACAGTGCAGTACTTCATTACATTAACATAGATATAAAATTTATATCCCAAAGACCCGAACAGTTCAGTAGTTTTGGGAAACTAGATTTCATATATGATACCGATTTTACATTGGAAAAATAAAATAAAATATAATACAAAAAAATGATAATAAACTACATCCTTGAAAACTCATTCAAAGAAATCCTCTTCATAAATTGGGGAATGGAAACTTAATAAATAGGTGAGATTAAATTCATAATAAGGGTTATATACAGTGAAATCTATCATGAATCAATGAGAATAATTCAACATGGCATGGTAAATAACTGAGAACACATGTCATTCAAATAGTATTCTAAGAATGAAATACATCCATATATTATGTCATAGTGAAAATACTCTGGATAATAACTGAAATTAATTCTACATGAACGCAATTATTTAATATTATAGATTATGTATGTAGAACATGAACCACTTTACTTTCAAGATCTATTATCAATACTGTTTAATCTACTCGGATTTGGCCCACTAATTTATATCATGAGACTACCGATGCATCATAGGCCTTTCATTAACCGGTCCCCAACCCATAGGTATTTTTTTAAATGGTCTCCAACTTGTATCTTTCATGTAAAAATAATTCCTCATATATAGAATAATATATTTAATTAATGGACAACATTCCTTATCAAATATCTACATTGAATAAAATATACAAATTTATCAATAATTCCCCATTTAATCAAATAACTTTCAAAGAGAAAACCTTATGTAAAAATTTGATATAGTTTAGTAAAATTGATATTTAATTCATAATAATATGGATATTTATGATAAATAAAAATTATTATAAGGAATTTATTGTTTCATGATAAAGTAAACAATCACAAAACAATATAATATTGCAAAGATAACTTTTACCACTTTGTATTTTTTAAGTAAAAACCTCTTGGATGTGATAATTTAAATAAAACCCAAAAATATCATGAAGATAAAAGGAATAACAATATAATAAATAAAATGGAGAATTAGACACATCACACAAAATAATTAAGTGGTGAAAATGGTGTATGCCTCATTGAAGGAAAAGTGAGATAAGAATCACTTAACATGTGTTTGACTTAACACATGTGTCTTCATCTTCCTGAATAGTAACATTATTTTAATTATTAACTTACCTTATAAAATTTTTCATGTTTATTATTAATTTTATTTCACTTATTACAATTCTGTATACCACTACATAAATTTTTTTATTTATGTCAGGTGTTCTTACCAAATTCGGTTCATGTGTCCAAATCATATTTAATAGGTCGACTATGGTCAGAGGGGAAATTATATAAACACCTAAATAATAATAATTAAATAGTTGTCATATTTATATATAAAATATAATTTTAAAACCAATCACGATGTGTGGTTATGAAAATGAACCGATGATACAATCATGGAGATGGTAGGTCGTACGTAAACATGAGTAACATTCCCATTTTTCAATGATCATTATAGAAAGAAGGTAAGTATAATTATATATTTCTAGAATTATTATCATATCATAAATAAAATTTTATTTAATCATATATACTTATATATATAATTCTTATGATGTAAAAGGAATCACATCGCGTCGAGGAGGAGGTATTCCACACATCCACGAATGACGTTATCACTTTTTTAGTGTGTGAAAAGGGTAATAAAGAAAAAAATATATTATATTTCAAGAAAGGTAATTATGTAATGAATATCATATATATTTGATTTATTTCACATATTTTTAATTAAAAAATTCATTAATACATTCAATGTAAAGTGTGAATGTGTCACATCACTTTGAGGAGGCAGTAGTCCACACATCCACAAATGATGTTATCGTATTTACACCAAATGGAATGCATACAGGTATATGTTATATAAAAGTTATATAAATACTATGAAATAATAAATATAATAAATATAATATAAAAATATGGTGTCCATTATAATTCAAAACTATTATAGGTGGTAAAATAAAAATGAAATACATTATTTCATGAGGCAGTAGTTTGTCGTACATGAACAATAATTATGTTACCCATTTTATGGAAGTTTTTGTAGGTTTAGGTCTACCCATTAACATAAAAAAATCTTAGTAACATTAGTATACTTATTTTATTATATAATCATGAAATAATATTAATTAAATGTGTGGTGAATGAAATAAAATATAATTTCACATTCGATGAATGTTACCACTTTTGCGTAACTACTTCTTGTTTTTCCCAAAGCACATCCTTGGATCGTTTTATGAAAAAATTGAGGTCTTTAGGTTTAGGGGAGGAATTTTGGGAGATTATTTTGGGAGATTATTTGGTAGATTTTTTATGTTCCAAAGTGTCTTGAGATGTGTTGGAATGTGGGACAGGTGAGTGACTTTTTATAGTGGAGGGGGAGTGACGTTCTTAGAAATATAAAAAGGTAAGAACTATTGGGAGGTCTCTCTTACCTCATGTGCCTAAAAATTGAAAAATAATGTATTAATGTTAATTTATTTCCTATCCAAACCTTCACCACAAATAAATAAGTTCATTTTTATAATTTTGTTCCATAACTTTTATGTTTCCCCACTTTTAAAATTTTGGTTCTTTATTTAAATAACTTGTTTTATATCCTAATTAATTTACCCAAAAAGAATAAATTCAAGTGATATTTATTAGAAAATATAGAAAACCTGAATTATAAATATTTTATTTAATTTGAAAAATAAAAATATCATATTTTTTGGAAATTAATCTCAAAATAAGTCCATGTAATGTGCAAAAACACTACCTCAACATGAACCATGCTAACAATGTTTTTACTATCTATGGGTCAATATGTTAATTATAAATGATAAATTTACCATGAATGGAAAATATTATATATTTATTAACACTTAAAAATCACTTTTAGAAGATATTATATTTAGTAATTTTAAATCATTTAATAAAATATCATTTATTGTAAAATAACATTAATGTCAATTTTGACATTGTTTATTTAACTTTAATTTAAAAATATAAAACAATATTAGAATAAAAATATATTATGTTCAGAGACATTTAAAATGATATATTAGTTTAAAAAATAATTTAACAAAATAATTCCATAAATTTACTTTACTTTTAATGTTTTTAGTATTATTTGTTTTTTTTAATTATTAAATAAATAATAATTGTGTTTGGTGTTTCTTAAGAGTTTAATGTAACTAATTAATATTTAAAAATTATAGTTAATTATTCATGATAAAAAAACTCATTTACCTTTAAAAATAATTTTTATAATAAAAAATATGTAGCTTCTTCCAAACTCTAAATCTTAATTGGAATTAAAATAAAGTAAGGTACATTTTTTTCTTTTTCTTTACTTAAATTATTATATGGGGCACTTTTTATGAACATGTATCCTAATAAATCACAAAATTAGAACCAATAGAGGATATGGTCGAAATATGGGTAGATAATGGATTATGGACAAGTTTCTAGGTTATTGTGGACATTATGTTTAAGGCTTAGTCATTTGTTAAGATTAATTTTACCTTAATCGACTTAATTAATTTTAATCAGTTTCACTAATATTTTTGGTAAAAAATGAAGTTGATAATATTAGACTATAAATAGTATAATTATTATAACTGTGTTTGTTTATTTTTACCAATTCAATTCATAGAAGTGGAAAAATTATATATAATACTAATCTTGTAGATGTGGAAAGAATGCATGGTTTTAAATTGAAAATTTTCAAAAGTTATATAAGTCTTTATATATAAATTAAATATAAAAATTATTCTAATTACCTAAATTTGTTTAATAGTGATATTATATATCAATTGTTACTTTAAAAAAATATGAAATATAATTTTACATTAATAATTAATTATATGAAAAGGAGATTTTCAACTAAAATGTAGTATTGTTCACTATTCATAAAAAATTAAACATCTATGAAAAATACCAAAAATTCACCCTAAGATAATTTTGACTTTTGAATTCAAAAATGAATTTAATTTTGATAGATAAAATTTATGAAAGTGTAAAAATTTATTTTTAAAATAGGTTCACTATTAAAAGGCAGCAAAACATGGTCTTGCGTGTAACACAAGAGAAATGAGTGTTGTGTGTGGTGTAAGCTTAACATGGTGTTGCATATAAAAAAATATAGAAAAAAAATTATTATAAAATGAAAATACTGTAAATTCTTGGGGTGTTACATGACAATCAAAAATCTTTATTTTTTGGAAGACATGCCTTGGTTCATAGTTAGAACATGGTCTTTCGATCTGTTTAGCTAACCATGTGAGGGTGTTGCTTTCGGGATAGTGAACTATTGTATATAATTGAAACTATGAAGTGTTTCAGGAGTAACCATGTGGCCTTATTTTTTTGGTGATAGTAGCTCCCATACGATTAGATTATGGTTTCCCTAACCATGCAGTCGAACTGTGTGAGATTTCCAATTCATTAAAAATTTATGATTGACCCATTTTCCCTTAAATGATTCAACTCCCCCTGGACCATTTGTTCTCCACAAAAAATGTTTTGCCCAATCCATTGTCTTATGGGATCCTCCAAATGGATCCAGGGTTGATTCACTTTGATTTATTAGCTGTTTTGGCTTGAGGTAATCACATTTCTTTATGGTTTCAATGAAGGTTCTCCTCTTTTACCTTTTTTCTTCCTCTTTCATAGAATATTGAACCCCTAGAATGAACTATGTCCAAAAATAGGATTTTAAATGGGGGATTTGGTTTTTTATTTATGGTTTAGGTGCATGAGGATCTATCCTCTTTGAATCTTATTGTTTTCTTTAAAATAAACAGGTTTGTAAATGATTTCAAGGTAGGTTATTCTATTTAAGGTCCTTTTACATGGATAACATTTAATTCCTAGTTTCCTTTGGTTATTTTTTATAAAATTTCATTTCTATTTATTTATGAATTATGATTTATCCATGTTTAATGTGATACATGATTTATATTTGAAATTTGACTCTTTAAAGTGGTTTTCCAAAGGTAATATTCTTTTAAACACTCCACATGTTTGTTAAAAAGGATTAGAGAAATTTAGTTATTTAAAATTGAGTTTGGAAAGCATTTTATAAGAGGTATTTCAAGGTTTCTAATGCTTGGAATATTTTTGGAATAAATGGTTTATAAGATGGGTTTTTAGAAAACTCATCTGAGGAGAATATGTTAAGGCTTTAAATGTATTTTAAAGTGAGGTTTTGAAAATGGGTTTCCCTTTAGGTGGGTATTACATTCTAAATGGTAATTTTTTTCCATGAATAAGTAATTATTTAAAAATGTGAAAGTGGGATTATTAAATTGGCATTTTAAATGGCTTTTGTATGATACCACATGTGATTGTTTGTGTGTTTGGAATTGAGTAACATGTATGAGACCTTGGGTGTGCATATGGAAACATTGTCATTGTGACCTTAGCTTATGACCTAGAATATATAGGGTATGTTTTCCAAGGGACTGACAAATCCTTTTATTGAGGAAGATCGAGTAAGCTTCCAAAGTGTTGTTTAAGGGATCGAGAGAGTATTCAAGGGGGAATATCAGGAGACATTCCAAAACAATGACTAAGGGACCGAGTGAGCTCTTCGATGTTTGTACCCTGAGAAGACTGAGAGATATTCTAAATTATTATACTTGCTTAGCCAGATTGAAAATTATGTTTTTGAACTAAGTCATGCAAGAACATTATGGTTAGATCCCATGGTCTACATTACATACACCTAATTGATTTTATAGGTTGTATGCAAGATTTTAGTTCCATGTGTGATTATGTTATGCATTGTTATCTTGACCTCTTTATCATTACGAGTTATACAATGGTGTTAAGACCATGTGTTTATGCTTAAAACCCTTTTTTTTGAAAGTGATGTTTTTTTATGTTTTTTCTTGTGATCATATTCCATTAATTTCTTATTTAATTATTTTCCCTTATTTTCTTGTTTATGCTCATTAATTTTCCTTATTTAGGGTACGTTGAACATGTTTATTCTATGTGGATTTTATGTTTTTGTTTTACCCATGTTGAGAAATGTTTTGGAAAACATGTTTTCTTAAAATAAGAACCAAAGGGTTTTCTAAAGGATTGTTTTCAAGTGATTTTTTAAATGTTATATTTGTTTTTAAAAAGAAGTTTTCAAACTAGATTTATTGGTTAACATAGTATAAAATCCACACATATATACATGGTAGTATCCTACTGGGGGTTTTTCCTCACATACTATATATGATTTTGGGTGTTTCTAGACTCTGTTTTGGAGGAAACTGGCAAGGGTAAGGGAAATTATCATCAGTGGAACTTCTATATTACCACCTACTAAGGGTTTCATGTTGATAGAGATATGGTCACATAGAGATTAGATCATGAGGATCTATTTTTTGAGTTTTTTTGGTTGAGTTTTTTTACTGTATTTTCCTTAACCATGATATTTGTGAGGAGTTGACATTTATTTGTTTATGTTATGCTTCTTTATTATGCATTTGGTGCTTATTTTTATTGTTTTTTCTATGTTTACTTATTTTTTTATTCATTAAGCTTATTGTGATGTCATTATGTTATCCCTGATCTAGTTGTTTATTAATGGAAGAAATCATTCCCTACAACTATGTTGTGAGACCCCAATGCTAGTTGTCATCCCTGGGTGGTTGGGAATGTGCCTCAGGTATGTTTTAGAATAGCTCAATAGTTTTATGGATGGGCTTCTCGAGTCGGTTCATTACAAGTCTATAGTAATATCTTGCTAATATAAAAAATCCTCTGATCTTAAAAATATTTCCAGGACTTTCCTAATATTTCACTACCTATATCCTCTAAGGTTCTAAAAAAATACAATTCTAAGATACCATATTCCCCAAAAACATCAATTCCCTGATCTAAAAACGACATATAGAAAACATATTTTGCAGGGGTTCTTCCTTAAAAAAAACAATGGCCATATGGTCTTCATAATCCAGTATAATTTTAAAAAAAACCAATATATCATCAATCAATGCCACAAATAGGTGTTGATATACCGGTGTAAGATTCAATTCATCAAGGCCCTAAAAAAGGGGTAATTAGTACGGATGAATTGCATAACCAGGTACTCATAATGCTCATTCTTAATCTTAAAAGTGGTCTTAGTAATATCTTCTTCTTTTACTATTAGCTAGCAGTATGTAGATCTATTTTCATATTTATAAAACCATCTTTGTTCTTTTGGTTGGTCAAATAGATCATCAATCTGATGCAATAAGCCCTCTCAACCATACACCCCTAGTATACACCCTTCATGCAATGAGTCCTCACCCTAGCTCCCCGGATCACCCCACTGTGCGACGAGACATGTCTCCCCTCCCCACATGTCACCCCATGATCCAACCACCACATGCCCCTGGCCTCTCTTCCCAATGGTTCTCCCTGGGAACTGCCACCATAAATAATTCAACCATGACCACTGCTATGAAACCAGAAGAGTCGACCATCTAACCTGTTAGAATTTTTAATAATTAATTGAATTATGATATATTTATAAATAGATAAATATATTTCCATATTTACATAATTAATAATATATATATATATATGTATATTAATATATGTATATTAATATATATATATATATATTATCTTTTATATTTTATGTTTATATTTTACATATATGTTTATGTATTATAATATATATATACACATTTATATTTTATATGTGTGTTTATATATATATATATGTATTTATTATATATTATATATTAATATTAATATATACATATATATGTTTATATATATATATATATATATATCAATTTTTATATTATATTATATATATAAATATGTTTATATTTTATATATATGTTCGTATTTTATGTCTATATTATATATATATATATGTTTATATATTATGTTTTATTGTATGTTTATATTATATATATATCTGTGTGTGTGTTTATATTATAAATAAATATGTTTATATATATATATGTATATATTATATATATATATTAAATGTTTATAAAAATATACGTGTGTGTGTGTGTGTGTTTATATATATATATGTGTGTGTACAAATATAAATATGTACGCATACATATATATAATTATAGTTATATATATATATATACATATATAATTAGCCACATTTTAAAACACTGGTAAAAATGTCACTAAAAGAGCAAAAGTTTCTTTAAAACATGAGTAAATTTACAATATATATGTGCTATATATATATATATTTATATATATATATATTTATATAGGTGTGTGCATGTGTGTGTTTATAAATATATATATGTGTGTGTGTGTGTGTGTGTGTGTGTGTGTGTGTTTCTGTGTTTATATATATTAATATATATATATCAAATATATGAATTCATCGATGCGGGGAAATGGGTATATAAATATATATTTTTAGCAACGTTTCCTAAAAAACATCCCTAATTTAGACACATTTTTAGGAAACATCATTATATTTAAAATTATCAAAATTTTTAACAAAAATCACTATATTCTAGTTCTTTGTAGTGATATAACCTTTTTTCTCATGATACTCTGACTAGACCTTCAATTCATTCATTTATGTGGGAGTCATTCAATATGATGGTTAAGAGATGGGGATAATCCCATACAGTAGATCAATAGAAAAATATACTACCCTCTTGGTTGGTAACCCAAAGAAGTCATTTTAGAAAGCCTCAAGATACCTTCTCACTGCCAATGGAAGTTGACAATCTAAGCTCCATTCAACAACATCAACACTAAAGCTAGATATTTGGTATGATATTGACCAAATATTTAGAAAAAGTGGTCCTAAACATCCTAGACTTGGATCCAAATCACCCTAGATGATGTGAGTGTTCCCATTGGTAGAATTGAATAATGCTCATTGATGATAAAAATAAATAACAAAATTAAAATAAACCATACATTACATACCCAAAATGAAATTGAAGATATCCATATTAAAAACATGGAAATCCCATATAATCTCATCATCAAAAACTATCACATATCACTCAAGAAACTTGAATCCTGACTCCTTCCTCTTTCCAAAAAGAGTATTATGTTCCATCACATATGGAATCAACATAGGTAACAAACCTAATGAATCAATAATCTTGGAATAAATAAAGGAATGGGATACAAGTGTGTCAAATAAAGTAAAGTAAATATAAGAAGTTTTAAATATTGTACCTATCATAGTCGCTGGATCAACAATAGAATCCTCTAGAACATGATCAGCTATATATAAGCTCCCAGATTCAAGCTCACTCTGAGACTTCATGAAAGGATGAGAATCTACCTTCATCCAAGGATGAAACCTTACTCCCTTAGATGCATCATACCTTATCTGAGATCCTCTTATATGAGAAGATCCAACTTTACTTCTCTAGGGAGGATACTTGTAAAAGAATTATAGATGCCCCATATGCCCACATAGGTGTAAATTCGTTAGATATTCATTGAAAACATACTGATTGTGACCCAAATTCCAACATTTATAGCACACCACTGGTTTGTTTGCAACGGGAAGTGCTGGAGTAGAATTGGAAGGAATCAGGATGCTCTCATTGCTACCTTATCAATATTACACATGCTTTATCTTCATACCAAATGGGTTGTCTAAATTCCCCTATTGAATGAGAAGATCTCACTTTACTACTTTGAGGAGTGGTCCTACAAAATCATTAAAGATTCCCCATGTTCCCACATTGGTGGAAATTCTTCAGAGCTTCCTAGAAAAAATTCTTATTATGACCCAACTTCACACATTGATAGCACACCAATAGACTATTCCCTAAGTAAATAATAGCATTAGAATCAAGAGGATGTTGGATGATCCTGCTAATACCTTACTGGGATTCCTCATGCTTTCTCTTTAGAACAATTAAGGATCTTTTTTGTCTCCTATAATACTAGAGGAAAACCAAAACTATTCATCCCTTCCATTTTTTGTAACATCCATCACCACTTTGTTGACCACCTCATCATAGGTTGTTATAAAAACAATCCTTGAACTCACCTAAAATCTCATACCCTTCTCAAATAATCAAGCCTTTAGATAGTCATTCTTATGGAGCTTCAGGGCATGGTGAACCAACATATCAAATTGATATGTATTCTCAATTATTGTATGGAACCCCTACAAAAATTTCATGAACTCCTTGGCATTATCCAACCTCATAGTTTGTATGTAGAACTTATAATTGAGCCTCACTTTTATCTTAGTCCAAGTGAGATCCTTGTGTAGTTTTTAATGAATAATAGACTCCCACAATCTCTTCCTAGAACCCTCCATCATATAGGTAGCATAACTAGCCTCATAAATATTAGGAGTCTTGAGGAAGCCCAAGATATGTTTAATATTTTCCACATATTCCTCAGGTACACGAAACCCAAAATTTCCAGGAAATATTGGTGATTTATTCTTATTGAACTCATGAGCATGATCTTCCACTTGAGAAAGCTATATCTGACTATATTCACCTAAATATTTAATGGTTCTAATAACTAAATCGAAGAGTTTTAGGTCCATTAGAGGGTTAACTTGGGCTTTATGTTTAGTATCTCCCTCTCTACAATTATTGAAGACCTTCTTGGACGCATGATCTAAAACATATGAAACATAAAACTCAGTCAATACATAATGCATATCTAAATTATAAGGGTAAATCATAAAAATGTACCCAATAACCCATAAATAAGAAAAATTAACATTAATATAAATCTCAAATACAGAAGTGGGAAACAAAATAATTTTCAACATTTCTTCACTGCACATGATTTGTCACCATGATTTGGATAACCTTCTAAAAATTATGATAGTGGCTATAAGAAGGTATCTAGGCCTGATTAGATGACTATGAAATGGTTTTCTAGTCCATTTTCCTGAACATTACACCAATGTTTTCCTTCCCAATTCCTCCCAAAAACTCAAAATTTCCCAAATTAACACATTGGATTTTTAAACAACACATAATAATAGTAAACCATATCAAACCTCATCAAAATACAAAATAAAAAATCTCAAATATAAAACAAAATTATCAAACAACCATGAATAATGATGGTTTATATTTGAAAAGAGATGGTTAGGAACTCCCCTACACTCACCTCTCATGTTTCTATGCTATTACCCTATAAAAACATTAATACCCAATAAATTTAGTACTATGATATCTTTTTATAATGAAATAGCATGGTTCAACCTAACACGTCCCCCAAACAAGCTTTCCACAAGGACTAAAGTGCATTCCCAATCTCTACGAGATGATGATAAGAACTATGGTATCAAATAATAATCTAGTTGGAATTATTTCACACTCAAAATCCAAATTAACACAAAAAAATACTACACCTATAAATCCAACATGACGTATTTGTACCTCAGTTATCCATACACAAAAATAATGAGTTAAAAATATTAAAAACAAAAAAGTACAATATAGTGGAACAAAAATAATAACCAATATACAACATTATGTTTTAAACCAAAAGTAATGTGATAAACCAACATCATATACCCAAGGTAATCAAAATAGTTAGGGTTAAATTGGTTGGTAAAAACCCATCCTAAAAGTGAACAACTAAAAGGATCCTCAAAACTCTCATTCTAAGCCATCTGCATACAGGAAGTATATAAGGTGTGATGAAAATCCTAGTAGGATATAACCCTGAATATATTGAATATATGTCACAATAATAAAAATTAGTTAAATTTTCTAAAAATATTTTAGAAAAAAAAATTGTTTTATACCCAAACGGTGGAAACCCTTTTCAAAATCCTTTGGTTTATAAAAGAAGACAACTTAAAAAATAGTAATGAACAAAGAATACATAATATAACCAAGAGAAACATGGCATAATCATCATAATGATATCCAAATAAAGAATAAAAATATAAATAAATAACATATATGTATAATTCAAAACACATAAATCACGGGATCTAACCTTTTGAGAAACAAAATAAAAAAGTTATTGTAATGAGGACTCACTCGAAGAATACTAGTCAGCCTATATGAAAAATATTAAACAAAAAATCCTATAATCTCTCTTGGTCTCATAAAAAACAACCCCTATCTAGTTCAAAAACAGTTCTAGAGTATCACTTATCCATGTTAACCAACACACCCCAAGGATTCCCATGTACAACCCACCAACAATCAATTCTCAAAACATATCCCCCTCAACAACCGCATAATCAAAAGGCCTATATATAAATCCAAGGATTATAAATCAAAGAAACATAATTCATAGAATAATAATCATTAAAAACTTCTTTTTAAACCCTATTTGGAGTCAAAATCTCATTGGATACATTTCATAAAACACTAATATGGGATGGAGCTGTTTTTAGAAAAACACCACTTAAAAGCGAAGAAAAACACACATTTGTAAAAAAAATAGTTCCTAATGAATCATTTAAAATATAACATAACAAATAAAACCATAGGAAACTCAAGAACTAATTTTTAAAAAAAGAGATATCCATTATATAGAGAGACCAACCTCAAAAAATGATGAAAATATATCACCTTATCAAGATACCATAAGAATAGAGAACGAGGGGTCCTCACAAGACTAAAGACCATAAGATTCCACTTTAAAAACCCATCCCCATATATAATCTTTCACTCCATGGGAAAATAGGGAAATTGAATATGAATAAAGTGGGAGAAATATATAATATAAGAGGATAGGGAGAGTAATTCATAAGAAAACACGAATTCACCATGAGACATCATCCCAAAATCAAGAGAAGAACACCATAAAGAAATCCAAATGAAATATCAACGGTTTAGAGGATATATGTCATGTGAATATAGAGAGAAAGTGGGTCATATGTTAATAATTATATAGGGGTATATAGTTTATTTCAAAGTTTTTATAAAATTATCCAAGTCACACGAATTGGGAAAGAATGCACCAACCATGTCAGTTTCACTATATGGAACACCATGCATAAGATTCAGTCAGACGATTTAGCCACATTGTTCCCCCTGACCATGTTCCCCACCCTTATGAGTCAAAAATGATTCATTTTTTTACTAGTAATTTTTATTGGTTTGGAGAATCATGAACCAACAATGAAAAACCACACTAAATGTTTTCACCCCCACTGCATGGTTTGGGTGCATTCTTATAACTAACTATGTGTTAATCATGTGCCTTAACCCATTTCCATTTTTTCATATTTTCAATCCTCAATATCCTAAAACTCCCAAAATAAAATCAATAACTGAAATAATCAAAATAAATACAAACCAGTGAACCAGTGGGTGTCATATAACATCCCTAATGAAAACCTAGTTGTCAACAATAAGAACTAAGGAGATAATACTTTTCTAAGAACATAATCATCAAGGTTATTCACTAATAGTAATCTTTACTGTAATTCAATTTCCAATCATTTAATAATATCTCATCATAAATTATGGTTTAACATCACATTTATGCTCTATATCAAATGTGATCCAATTCGATATAATAATTTTAACTTTCATATCTATACCCTTTTAACCATTTACTAATTTTTCATTAAACATGTCAAAAACCATTTCATTTAAATTAATTCATATCTTAATTACAATTCCATTATCTAGCTTATTATTACACAATTATACCATTTTTAAGGAAGGATATACCCAAAAAATAATATGAAAATAGTAGCAAATAAAAAGTAAATAGAAACTAAGTAGGGATCCCAACTAGAGCCAACTATCCCAACATCATCCGAAACACATTTCTACATCATTCATACCATCCCACCATCAACCATATCATTTCACTTCCCCAAATACGCAAAAATATCTTCACCCTTTCTATATCGACACAAAATTCCAAGTTCCCATTGGTCCTAAATTTTGATGTAAATTGTAGAACTACAAGAGGGGGTGGATTTTAGTCTAAAACACGACTCAAAATATTTTTCCCACTCTTAGTGTATCTTGGTCAAATAATATATCTTATTATAAAATCCAAGTTAATCCGAGTATGAAAAGATTAAATGCAGTGGAATATAAACCTTATAATATTTAGAACATTTTTAGATAAATTAAAAAACATATAAGATGTTATAAATCAAATTGAATTCAAAGTAACAACAATTATCACACTATATAGTTACAAATAAAATAACCCTATAGGATATTAGTTACCAAAATGTTTCAAATATGCAGGAAACATTTTATTTTATCCAATGTAGAAGGAGGAAATCTAACCACATCCTAGGTATCATCATACCAAGATTGAAATATCCCTTACTATAAAACCATAAGATGGTATCTGTTTCATATCCCCAAGAACTCTATATCCTTTTCTCTAGAATCCATTGATCATATAGATCAATAAATATGTATTTCTATCCCTAAAAAAGTATAATTATGAAGGATCATAAAAACTCTTTCTTTCTATCCATGAAATCCCTCAATCTCACAAGATTAGAAAAACAAGATTCCATCCCAAAAGATCTTCAATAATGAGGGATGAGGTAAATAATGACTACATTAAGGAAATCTAAGTTAATTAAAAAATAAAACCTCATAAGCGGTATATCTTAGCACAATCAGAAAAGGATTACAAGAAACATAACTCAGAAGCGATTAAATGTTCGTACAAATTCACTATCAATGAAGTTTTTGGTACATGTAAATCACTTGGGTAATCAAATCTGATCCTTGAAACCTTTAGTTGAATTTATAAGCATTTTTGTATGAAACTATAATGGTTTGATTCTATATTATTTGGGTTCAGTTTAAAATATATCGGGCACAACTTTCAATCATCTAATGGATGTAGCTTTAAACTATATTGTAATATATGGTTATCTCTGCCGGTCAATAGAACATTCCTTATATTTTTCATTAAATGCACACTTTTTTTAGTTCATCAGATTATATCCAAAGAAAAATATTTTTTCACTCAAATATTGAAGAACCTGTGTGGTGTTTTGTTTTAACAAGGTTTTGTATTTGCTGACAACTAATATTTTTGTTGAAGAATGTTTTTGAGTTATAGAAAGTTGATGTTTCTGGTTGCTGGAGATTTACTTAAAGAAGCTTTTATTGAAGAATACGGAGTCAGAAGTTAAGAAAGTATCTCAAACTTTCTTAACAAAATCATACGATGCTTTGCTGATCTTAAAGTTCTCACAAATCATGAAAAGTTTCATGATAAAAGCTGTTGAAGAAATGGTGAAGAAGATTGATGTTTTTTTCCCTTTGCAAAATTCTAAGAAATTTTGGAACCAGAAATTCGGAGTCTACTTCCTGAACCAAAAAGTTCAGAGTCTACTTCCAGAAGTCAGAAAGTTTGGAGTTTACTTCTAGAAGTCAGAAAGTTCGTAGTCTGCTTCCAGAAGCCAGAAAGTTCAGAGTTTACTTCCAGAAGTCAGAAAGTTTGGAGTATCCTTCCAGAAGTTAGAAAGTTCGGAGTCTACTTCATGAAGCTAAAATTCGGAGTGCACTTCCTAAGCCAGAAATTCGGAATGTACTTCCCGAACCAAAATTTCGGAATGTACTTCCTGAACCAAAAATTAGGAGTTTACTTCTTGAGCCAGAAATTCGGAATGTACTTCCTGAACCAAAATTTCAGAGTGTACTTACTGAACCAAAATTCGTAGTGTACTTTCTGAAGAGAAAATTCGAAGTCTACTTGTTAAGACAGAAGTTCAGAGTCTACCTCCAGAGCCAGAAATTCAGAGTCTACTTGTTGAGAAATTCGGAATGACAATTCTGAGAAACATGCTGAGAAATTCAGAATGATAATTCTGAGTTCAAGAAAACCAGAATTTCAACTTTGCTTAAATCTCATAGAAATTTAAGGAAATTTGAAGAAGTCAAATATTGAATATTGAATGCAAGATATTTGCGGAGTTTTTGAAATTTAAGGAAGCCGGAATTATTTTCAAGATTCTTGCCTTTGTTTTCTGAGTTTACTATAAATATGTGCTCAGATCACTTGCTCATTGAACAACTTTCTACATACGCGGAAAAGGCAGAGCGCTGGAGAATTCGAAGTGAAAAGCATATACCATATTAAAGAAGTTTTATTGAGTGTTTGAAAAGAAGAGTTGCTGAATCATATTTTCTTTGCTGAGAAAACCAGATTCAAGAAATCCAGATTGAAGATTCGGAGTGGACATTTTTTCTGAATCACATTTTCTTGCTGAGAAGACCGGTTTCAGAAAACCAGATTCGAGAAATTCAGACTGAAGATTCGGAGTGGATATTTTTGCTGAATCATATTTCCTTGCTGAGAAGACTGGTTTCAGAAAACCAGATTTGAGAAATTCGGACTGAATATTTGGAGTGGATATTTTTGCTGAATCATATTTCCTTGCTGAGAAGACCGATTTCAGAAAATCAGATGAAGATTTGGAGTGATCATTTGTGCAGAATCATATTATCGGATTGAGTATTCGGAGTGAGAATTCAGAGTGATCATTTGTGGAGCAACTTAACAAAGTTCTTTTTCTTATATTTGGCTCATTTGTTCTTTAAGAAGACATTATAAACTGACGGGAGTCAGTATAAACTTTCCTATCGAGAGATAGAAGGTCTCCAATGGGAGTTGGCACAAGTTGTATTCACTTCTTCATTATAGTGAGTTTCCATAGACCCACGAGAGTGGCTATGGCAAGGATGTAGGTTCTATTATTGAGGCCGAACCTTATAAATCTTGTGTTCCTTCCTTGATTTACCTTTCTTGCTTGCTTGAGTTTCTTGCTAAAGGTTGATAAGGAAACAAATCTTAACAGGTTTCAAGGGTTAAGTTTATTAAATTTTGAAAACTTTTAAAAGTTTAACAACTGATTCAACCCCCCCTTCTTAGTTGTTATTCGATCCTTGGAACTTCAAGTGGTATCAGAGCCAGGTTCCCTTGTTTAATCCTTATCATGGAGAATATCAATTCTTTCAATAGGAGAGGAGTTCCTACATTCGATGGAAAGAATTTTTATGGATGAAAAAATAGGATGATTCCTTATCTCTTATATCTCGGCCTTGAAGTTGTTGATGCTGCTACTATTGGATTTCCCCCTATTGAGAAAAATGATCCTATGACGTTTGCTGATAAGAGAAACTTAGAAGTCGATGGAAAGGCTAGAAATTCTATTCTCATGTCTTTATCAGAAAATTTTTATCAGAAGGTGATGGGTCTCACAACATCAAAAAGCATGTGGGACAAGCTGGAAAGTGTTTTCGAAGGAAACACAAAAGTCAAGGAGGCCAAGCTACAAGTCTGGCGTAGTAAGTTTGAAGACATCAGGATGAGAGATGATGAAACAATTGATGAATACTTCACCATAGTTAATGAAATTTTATGCAACATCAGGGGATTCAGAGAAGACCTGGAAGATTCTACAATTGTGAAGTAACTCATGAGAAACTTTCCAGACAGGTTTGACTCTAAAATTTCAGATTTAGAAGATAAGGATGATTTATCTCTTGATGAACTGCATAACTTTCTTTTTTCTTATGAAATGAGGAAATCTCCAATCTTTAAGAAGAAGATGAAGATTAAATGGATTTTTAAGCTATGAGAAAGATGAAAATCCAAGATGATGATGAAGCTGATTCTTGTGAGTCCATTGATAAGGAAGATGAAGAGTTGAATGTGAAAATCATGTCTCTCATATCCAAGAACTATCAGAGAGGAAGAAGAAAGTATGGAGGGAAGTTCCTCTCAAATGTTTTGAGTGTGGTGGAATTGGACACTTTACTATGAATTTCCCTAAGAAGAAAGTTGGAGAATATCAAGATAATTCTAATGAGAATCCTCGGTGGAAGAAGTATAACAAGAATGAGAAAGAAGAAAATACTTCAAAAGAATTCAAGAAGAAGTTTTCAGGAAAGAAAAGAAGTATGTTGAGTAAGAAGGTTGAATCAGAATCATCTGACAATGATTCCTCGGAAGATGAAAGCAAAGAAAGGTTTAGAACCTTCATTTCAAAAGTTGAGAAAACAAATGTTTCCTCAGAGAGTGAAGAAGGTGGTGAAGAATCTTACAGAGAATATCAACTAAGATCTGAACTTCTTGCATGTCTTGAGAAAAACAAATCTCTCAAGAAAGAAATTCGTGTGATGAAGAAAAATCATGAAGAAGTTCATGATGGAAGCAAAGGTGTCACCAAGAAGGAATATGAATACATTCAAGAAATTTTAAGTTATAAACTTAGAATTTCTGAACAAGGAAAGATGATTGAAGATCTTAGAAAGAAGTTGGAAGCTAAGGAAGAAGAATTAAATAATGTGAAATCAAAACTTCTTGATTCCGAAAATACTCTGAGGAAGATGAATGAAAAATTCAGCAAAGATATAGAAGTAAAATCCGAGACCTCTAAAAATGCTATGAAGGCTCATTATGAGAATCAGGTGAAATCTTCTCTTACCAAAAATAATGTTTCATCTGATTCTTCTAACATTTCAGGTTTTGAAAGAAGTAGTAGCAAAGCTTGGGTGGAGAAAGGATGTAAGAGACCTATCAATCCTTCAATAGTAGAAGACTCACTCAAAAGAAGAGACGATCTACATTCTGAGTTTTCTAGAGTTGAAAGAAGTCATCAAACTCAACAAAGTTTCTATAAAGAAAGATCATTCTTTAATAGAAAATCAATATTTGAGGGATATTGCTGGTGCTGTGGTATATATGGGCATAGAGATTATAATTGTTGGCACAATTTATCTCTACCCAGAAGAAGGTTTGAGAAAAGTTGAATAAATAGTGAAAGAAGGATGAGTGACTTTTCGTACTCACAGAAAGTTGAAAAGGTTAATTCTCAAGATGTTAGAAACATTCCAACAAAGAATCAATTTGAATGTTTGGAAGAAGTTTGTGGAAGATGTGATCGGGTTGGTCATCATGCCAAACGATGTATGACACTCCTTCCAGAACAAGTTTCTTATGATAAGAAAGTTGATGAAAGAGCTTTTGTTGTTGAGACAGCCTTAAAAGCAAGTAAGAGGAACAAACCATGGATTCTTGATAGTGGTTGTTCTTCACACATGATATGTGATATAAAAATCTTGAAACATGTTGAAAGTCATGATGGAGGAGCGGTTACTTTTGGCAATGATAGTTCCTTAAAAATTAAGGGAATCGAAATGGAAGAGATTTAAGTAGAGAAACTAAAATCTAAGGAAGTTTTTCTTGTTGATGGGATAAAACATAACTTACTTAGTGTAAGTCAACTTTGTGATGATGGAAAAGAAGTTATCTTCAGAAAGGACTCTTGTATCATCAAAAGTGTGAAAAGTGGAAAAGTGATTACAAAAGGAGAAAGAACCAGTGGAAATCTCTTTCAAATTGGAGAATCCAACAACTCTTGTTATTTGAGTGATGAAGATGAAAACAAGTTGTGGCATCGAAGACTTGGCCACCTTGGGAAGAAGAACATGAGTAAGATTTCTAATGTTGATGCTGTTCAAAATTTTCCAGAACTTAAATGAAGAGATGAAGATGTTTGTATTACTTGCTAGAAAGGAAATATGACTAACAAAAGTCATAAAAGAGTTGAGATTCAATCTAAAAAACCTCTTGAGCTTATTCATTCTGATCTGTGTGGGACGATGAGACATCAATAAACAAAAGGAGATTTATAATTTATCACTTTTATTGATGACTTCACTCGGATGAAAAATATCATGTTCATGAAGCATAAGTCTGAGGCTATTGAAATGTATAAATTCTTCAGAAAAGATGTAGAGAAAGAATTGGGGGCTTCCATAAAGAAGTTGAGAACAGAAAATGGTACTAAATTCACAAGCCATGTTTTTGAAACTTATCTAAGGAAGCATGGTATCAAACATCAGTATAGTGCTCCCTATACTACACAAAAAAATGGAGTAGCAGAAAGGAAAAATAGAAGCTTAGTGGAAATGGGAAGAAGTATGTTATCAGAATATAAACTTTCAAAATTATTTTGGAGAGAAGCTATAAGCACTGCTGTACATGTTCAAAATAGATGCTTGTTGAGACCAGAAACCAACATGACTCCTTATGAGATGTGGTATAACAAAAAAACTTCTTTTATTTACTTCAATGTTTTTGGAAGTCCATGCTTGCTCAAAATCAAAAATCCGGACTTTGAAAGTTTTATGAGAAAGATGAAGAAGGAATATTTATGGGTTATTCAACAAATGGAAGAAGTTACAAATGCTGGAACAAACGTTTACAGAAATTGGTGGACTCATATGATGTGAAGGTAATTGAAAATCCAAGTTCTTTCACAAATTTTGTTAAGAATACTGAGGAAGATAAATCAGAGAATCCTCCCCAGTGTGAAAGTGACTTAGATAAGTCACATGGGGAAGAAAGTGATGCTGGGAAAGGAAATGTGAGTTTTCCTACCTTAAAAAAACATGTTGAATTTGAAAATATTATTGGGGATCAGCAAGCTCCAGTTCAAACAAGAAGAAAGTTGAGATTAGAAAATAATACTTCCCTTATCTCAAAAGTTGAACCAAAATCAGTCTCTAAAGCTATTCAACATAAAGAATGGGTGGTTGCTATGAATGAAGAACTGGATCAGATTGAGAAGAATGATAAATGGGAACTTGTTCCAAGGCCAAAAAATAATAATGTTATCGAAACCAAGTGGGTTTACAGAAATAAATTAAATGAGCATGATGAAGTTACAAGAAACAAAGCAAGGCTTGTGTGTAAAGGATATGCACAAGTGGAAGGTGTAGATTTTGATGAAACCTTTTCCCCCGTAGCAATGTTGGAAACTATCCGAATGTTTCTTGCAGTGGCTTCTCATCGGAATTAAAAGGTTTATCATATGGATGTAAAGTTAGCTTTCTTAAATGGAGAGATTGACGAAGAAGTTTACATTGAACAACCTTGTGGGTTTTTTCTTGATGAGGATGAAAACAAAGTTTGCAAATTGAAGAAATCCTTGTACGGGCTGAAACAAGTTCCACGAGCATGGTATTCGAAGCTTGACAGTTATTTGAGAAAGATGAACTTTTCTAAAGGAAAGGTTGATAGCCACTTATATGTTAAAGATGTTGACTCTGAAACTTTAATTGTAATTGTTTATGTGGATGATATAATTTTTGTTGGGGATGAAGAAAAGGTCTGTGAAAAATTTGCTGAAGAGTTGAAGGAAAATTTTGAAATGTCAATGTTGGGAGAATTAACTTTCTTCCTTAGATTACAAGTTCAACAACAAGAAAACTACATTTTCTTATCCCAAGAAAAATATGCCAAGGAATTGTTAAAGAAGTTTGGGATGGAAGAATAAAAGGAAGTTTCAACTCCTATTTCAGTAAGCACAAAGTTGAGCAAAGATGAGTCAGGGAACAGTGTGGATCAGAAAGAATTCTGAAAGTTGATAGGAAGTCTTCTTTATCTTATAGCCTCAAGGCCTGATATTGCTTATGTTGTGACTCTCTGTTCTCAGTATCAAATTAATCCAAAATAATCACACATGTTGGCAGTTAAGAGGATTCTGATATATGTTAAAGGAACAACTTCACATGGGTTTTTATACAAGAGGAACAATGAGATGAAGTTTCATGGTTATACTGATGCTGATTGGGTTGGTGATTGTAATGATAGACAATCAACATTTGGAGGACCATTTTTCTTAGGAGAATGCTGCGTGAGTTGGCACAACAAGAAATAAAGTTCAGTAACTTTAAGTACACCTGAATCTGAATATGTTGCAGCTACTCAGGCTTGTACTCAAATGATGTGGATGAAAGTTCAACTGGAAGATTTTAAAGTGAATGTTTCTAAACCATTGAAGATACTCTATGATAATCAAAGTGCCATTGATATTTCCAAGAATCCTGTTCAACATTCAATATCAAAACACATTTATATAAAGTATCATTGCTTAAAAGAGAAAGATGATATTGGAGAAATATTTCTGGAATATATTTCAACAAAGTATCAGATTGCTAACATTTTCACAAAAGCAATGTCAAAGGAGAGTTTTGTTGAGCTGAGGCTACAACTCCATGTTCATCCTCCTCCCATGACTTCCTAAAAACTCATAAGGAAGTAACCCCCACCATGCTTTGGATTATGTTGACAAAGGGGGAGAGTAAGTTTTCCTTATGTATCTAAAAGCTGTGGTTATCATATAATGGGGGAGAGAGAAAAAAATTGAGAGAAGAAAGAAAATTGAGAGAAGAAAAGAAAAGTGAGAAAGAGAAAGATAAATGGTAAGGGGGAGTTTGAGTAAGTTGAGGTTTATCCTTACATAGCTGTAAAATTTTCTTGTCACCGAGGGATGGAAATCCTTCAAAAACATTAATTTATCTAGTAGTGTGGTGCCATGACACTCTCTTTTGAGAATGGATATGTTCTGGTAAAGTTTAAAAAATTGAGAGGAGAAAACTTGTTAACAAGGGTTGCCAACAAATCCAAAGGGGGAGATTTAAGTACCTATGTGGTGTTTTGTTTTAACAAGGTTTTGTATTTGTTGACAACTAATCTTTTTGTTGAAGAATGTTTTTCAGTTACAGAAAGTTGAAGTTGCTGGTTGCTGGAGATTTCCTTAAAGAATCTTTTATTGAAGAATAAGAAGTCAGAAGTTAAGAAATTATCTCAAACTTTCTTAACAAAATCCGAGGATGCTTTGTTGATCTTAATGTTCTCACAAATCATTAAAAGTTTCATGATAAAAGATATTGAAGAAATGGTGAAGAAGATTGATGTTTTTTTCCCTTTTCAAAATTCTAAGAAAGTTTGGAACCAGAAATTCAGAGTCTACTTCCTGAACCAAAAAGTTCAGAGTCTACTTACATAATTCATAAAGTTCGGAGTTTACTTCCAGAAGTGAGAAAGTTCATAGTCTACTTACAGAATTCAGAAAGTTCAGAGTTTACTTCCAGAAGTCAGAATGTTCGGAGTTTTCTTCCAGAAGTCCGAAAGTTCGGAGTCTACTTCCTGAAGATGAAATTCGGAGTGTACTTCCTGAGCCAGAAATTCGGAATGTATTTCCTGAACCAAAATTTCAGAATGTACTTCCTGAACCAAAAATTTGGAGTGTACTTCTTGAGCCAGAAATTCAGAATGTACTTCCTGAACCAAAATTTCGGAGTGTACTTCCTGAACCAAAATTTGTAGTGTACTTTCTGAATAGAAAATTCGAAGTCTACTTGTTAAGACAGAAGTTCAGAGTCTACCACCTAAGCTAGAAATTCGGATTCTACTTGTTGAGAAATTCGGAATGACAATTCTGAGCAACATGCTAAGAAATTCAGAATGACAATTCTGAGTTCAAGAAAACCAGAATTTCAACCTTGCTTAAATCTCAGAGAAATTTAAGGAAATTTGAAGAAGTCAAATATTGAAGATTGAATGCGAGATATTTGTGGAGTTTTTGAAATTTAAGGAAGAGGGAATTATTTTCAAGATTCCCGCCTTTGTTTTCTGAGTTGCCTATAAATATGTGCTCCGATCACTTGCTCATTGAACAACTTTCTACATACTCCGAAAAGGCGGAGTACTGGAGAATTCAAAGTGAAAAGCATCTACCATCTTGAAGAAGTTTTATTGAGTGTTGAGAAGAAGAGTTGATGAATCATATTTTCTTTGGTGAGAAAACCAGATTCAAGAAATCCAGATTGAAGATTCGGAGTGGACATTTTTGCTGAATCACATTTTCTTACTGAGAAGATTGGTTTTAGAAAACCGGATTCGAGAAATTTGGACTGAAGATTCGGAGTGGATATTTTTGATGAATCATATTTCCTTGCTGTGAAGACCGGTTTTAGAAAACCGGATTTGAGAAATTAGGACTGAAAATTTGGAGTGGATATTTTTGCTGAATCATATTTCCTTGCTAAGAAGACCGATTTCAGATAATCAGATGAAGATTCAGAGTGATCATTTGTGCGGAATCATATTATCAGATTGAGTATTCGGAGTGAGCATTCAGAGTGATCATTTTTCGAGAAACTTAACAAAGTTATTTTTCTTATATTTGGATCATTTGTTCTTTAAGAAGACATTGTAAACTGACAAGAGTCAGTATAAACTTTCCTATCGAGAGATAGAAGGTGTCCAATGAGAGTTGTCACAAGTTGTATTCACTTCTTCATTATAGTGGATTTCCATAGACCCACGGGAGTGGCTATGGAAAGGATGTAGGTTCTCTTATTGAGGCTGAACCTTGTAAATCTTGTGTGCCTTCCTTGATTTACCTTTCTTGCTTTCTTGAGTTTCTTTCTAAAGGTTGATAAGGAAACAAATCTTACCAGGTTGTAAGGGTTAAGTTTCTTAATGTTTTAAAACTTATAAAAGTTTAACAACTGATTCAACCCCCTTCTTAGTTGTTATTCGATCCTTGGAACTTCAAATAGAAATTAAAACATCAAACAAAAAGTTATATGAGAACCTTAAGGATGTATATTATGAGTTATCAAAACCATGGATAGTAAAATAATCTGTCTAAAAAATCTCCACCTTTTTTAATATCACAAGACATAAATGAATATTCCATAAAAGGAATGTTTTACATGAATTGGAAAAAAAATAAAACATCTTGTACTATCTCCTATCCAATTAAAATCCCCTTGGATGAAATGTATGAGAAAAAAAATCCCTATTTTGAAATCACAAGAGGTTAGTGGAAATATAAAAAATCATTTTCTCTCTTAACAAATTTTAGTAAACTAAATGGATGATTACTATAAAACTACCCATTGAAACAAAATTTCAAATATCCCATTTTTGAAATAAAAATACTAATTTTTTTTACAAGTCTTCCCCTTTTTCAGAAACTAAATCCCTGTTAAAACAATCTCCCCTGTTTTAAAACCCTATGAATTCAATATTTATAAATCTCTCTCTTTTTAATTTTCAAAAGGAGAAAAATAAGGAGTTTTATTAAAATGTCAAAAATATTGAAAATAATTTTCTATAATTTTTATGAGATGTGTGATTAATTTTTTTCCAAAGAAATGGAATTTCAAAGTCAAAGCATAAAGGTAAAACATACATATGATAAGATTAAAGTGAAATAACCTTCCAAAAGTAATCTTATGATACCAATAGATGATATTCTTAAGACAAAGATGGTTATAGAGAATGTTCAATATAATTTTTCTTATCTTCCATATAATTAAGAATAAATCCTATGACAAAATAAAATAAATAAATATATACCTTTTTTAAGAGTTATTCAGATGATTACTATGTTCTAGAACATTAGATAATAGGAGTAAAATATTTTTTATAGAAAAAGAATAACTCATAGAATATCATATTATGAGTGTATTATGAGAATTAATAGTATATTTAATCAATTTAGTTATTTCATTAGAGAATAATATATTTACACATATGATTTAACATCTAATACACTATTCTGGTGGAACATTTTAAAAAAATAATAACATCATCATAATAGTAAAAAATCTCTAGAATGCCAGAGTGTGAGAAATAAATAACATCAATAATCAGAGTGAATAATAATATAATGTAAATTAAACCTTGTAGAATTAATTTCAATTATAATTAACTAAATAGATTAAATTCAAGAGGTGAGGATCCTATAAAAGTTTTGAATTCATATAAGTTTCATATGATATAAAGTACCAATAAAAAGAGTTAGTAAAAATAAAAATCCAAAAAATGTCCTCCCCATTTCTTGAGGAGTTATACAATGTCAGGAGACAGATAAAATGTGAAGCATAAATTATTATTTATTTGATTTGTTCACAATTAATGTTTATTTAGTATATTTAAAATATATCATAATTTAAATGTTTTTGAAAATATGATCAAGATGATTTATTCTTCACATAAACATGAGAATAATATCTTCATTTTGTGTGTGTTCCCAAAGGAAGTGGTGTCCTATGTCTATGTGATCCACACGTGAGTGATGTGCTATATTCATAGAAAAATAGATAGAACTAGGATTAACATAGAGAATCCAACATTAATTAAAAGTCAGACTAGAATTTTTTTATTGTCTGCTGCAACCACAACAATTGAGTGTAACAACATCCAACCACCATATATTTAGCTTCAGTGGAAGAAAGTGAAACTGATTGATATTTATGATAGGAACATAAAAATGATAACTCCCCTACAAAATTACAGGTTCCAATAGTTATCTTATAATCTATTTTACATCTTCCAAAGTCTACATTAGAATAACTCTTAAGTGAAAATTCAGTTTCAAATGAACATAATTGTCCATGTTCTAGAGTTCTTTTAAGTTAGCGAAAGATCCTACTTATTTTTTTTAAGATGGGGTTATATTAGGTGTTCTTGAAATCTTGCACAAAATAACATATAGTTAATAATGTCTCTTTAACTAGCCATCAAATATAGTATGCTTTTGATCATCACTCTATGTAACTTTTGATCAGCTGATTTCCTCTTCTCATCAAGATCATGTTTACAAGTGTTACCAATTGGAGTACTAATACTTTATTAATTCTCAAAAAAAATAGTTAAGTGAATATACTATATAATTTTGTTGAGTTAAGTTCTTTACTTCCAATCTCATAATTATTTTCAATCTAAGAAAGAAACTATATTCATGCATCATTCTCATCTCAAACTCACACTTCAAACTTTTTTAGAGACTATTCATAAGAGTTTTTTTATTTGATTTAAAGATAATGTCATTGAAATAAATTTAAAAAATTATAGCATCATTAAAAATAATCTTGATAAAAGGAATGGGGATATCAATTCCTTAATTATTTTTTTAAAATTAGAAAACTAAAAAATCTACTATACCAAGTTCTTGAAGGTTATTTAAGTCTATAAAGAGAGTTGTTTAGTTTAAAAATATGTTTTGGAGAATTTAAAATTTTAAAACCAGGGTTTGTTCAATATATAATTCCTCATGAACATCATTATTATGAAATTCACTCTTAATATACATTTGATATATAGTAAAATTAAGTTGAACTGCAAAGGCTAGAAGCATATGAAGGGATTCAAGTATAGCAACCAGAAAAAGGTTTCTCTGTAACAAATATCATTTTCTTAAGTATAGCCCTTTTAAACTAATATTTAATTATTCTGAATAATAATACCATTTTCATCACATTTTTTGGAACATCTATTTCATTCTTAAAACTAAAAAAAATATTTTGGATGATCAACTAGGGTTTAAACATTATTCTTTTTAAACTGATTAACATCTTACATGGTGATTATCTAACTCTCATCACCCAAGGATCCATATGTCATTTTAGGTAAAAATTGAAATAATAATTTAATATTTTCACATTAATTTCATAATTATTTTTTGGTTTTAACCTATTTGATCACATCACAAACGATATTCCCAGTGGGATGATAACTTGAGAATGTTAGGTTCCAATATAAAAAATAAATGTCAAAATTTTGTACCGATAAATTTAAATCTACTAAACTAGTACCTAGATCACTTTCTTTATTTCAATATAATTTCTAGTATGTTAATTTTTTTAATGGGATCCAACTTCTGATGAAAAAATAGAGGGGTTTTCAAAAACACAACCTAGAAATGTAATTTTTAGATATTCTAAATAGGAATATGGATTGGTTTCATCAAACTTGAAATGTACCATTTATTCAATAGTATGTGTCCATTTGTTTCAAATGTGATATGATATAATAATTCTATAATAACAAATAAATATAACTTCTTCGTCTTTTGAAATAAAAGTGTGAAGGTTATATTAAGTATTCAAAATGAATACTTTCCATCCACCAACTTTGAACTAATTTAATTTAGGTTATCTTCTAGTCCACAATTAATAAGAGGTTTTCTTAAAAAAACATAATTTAAAGTGTAGTAGGTTGTACTCACAGTTTCAACCTACAAATATTTATCTACTGAATATTCAGATGTAATTGTTTGGTTAATTACCTAAATGATTCTATTACTTTTTCCAAATATGTTTTTATGTTGTGCAATTCTAAATGCTGAAAAATTATGAGTTGTGAATTGTTTACTATAAAAGGTTTCAAAAAAAAATGACAAAAAATCTCCATATCTATTACTCTAGATGGTGACTACATATAGGTTTTTTATGTTTTAAAAATGAGAAAAAAACATTAAAAAATATAGAGTTGTTTAAATTTAAGTGGTAGAAAATATTTCTATGTATATCTACCGTAATCATCAACTAGAACATACACATTGAGTTTTCCTTTTATACTTGCCATTTTTTAAGACCAAAAGATTCATTTATACTTAGTATAATGAAAAAGACCTTGATAATTCACCAATTCATTTAAAACTATACATATATTTCTTACCAAAATTTAAAGGGTGGTAGACCTTAGAGGAATTAAATTTATGTTCTAGTAGATCCCTAATTAGTTGTTTCCTAGATAGTGTAATTAGGGTTCATACATCGTAGTGTCCTAATCATCTATTTAAAATCCAAGAAGAATATCCTACCATGATAATATAAGGTAAATTATAATTACATAGGTTCTCTATGTTTAATGTTTAAAAATTATCATGGGTATTGGTAAACAAGGAGAGAACTTTGTTCAAAATCTTAGTGGTAAATCAATCATTCTAGAAGTTCAGAGAGTAACATTAATAGCATTTTTATTCCAATATTATGATGATTTTTTTGAATCTAATTTACTATAGAATTTTGATTTAAGATCAGAAATCTATCATTTCGATTCATTAGACTCATTAAAGATTTTGATTTTATCCTTATTTATCTCATAGATTCTAGAATCTTTATTATTTAACTCCAATAAAAGTTTAAAAATATCTCTAGAAAGCTTATAAATACTATCTCCCACTTTATAAAAATATGACGTGGAAAAATTTAGGTCCTTAGTCAATTTTTTTTATTCTTATTTTCAATACATTCCATATATATAGTTATCTTTTAAAATGAGGTAATATCATCTTCATATTCAAATTAAGTTAAATTTTAATCATCAGATGCATATTAAACGCTTTAATTTAAAGATAATTGAGTGAGTTTTTCAATAGTTACCTACCCTATAAAGCAGATATTTTTCTAAGTAGTATTATAATATAAAACAATGAATTTTTAACTCTCATTCACTAACTATTGTTATCATACAATGGATCCTCCCCAGTACTCCACATATCATTTATTGGTCACAAATAATTTATTTATTTCATATTCAATGATTTTCTATGATTATTATTTTTCTTCAACCTCTTATAATCTAGTTTAAAATTTCAATGATCCTTGAATTCATAATAAATGGTGTCTAATAATTCTTTTTTTATGTGTCAACATTCTTTATTATTTTGATAATTAGAAAGTAAGTTATTTTTTCAGATAATATTATTCATTATCATCACATGTTTAGAGGGTTCTTAGTCACTCCCCTTTAAATGATTATCATATGATTGATGTTTATATTTCTTAATAACAATGGTGGACTTAGATTTCTAAAAATGGGAAGTTATAACTCTAGAAGTTAAATTTCATATTTCTCCATTCTTTATCTTATATTTCTTTCATTTCTATCATGACCCCCTCCCCCAAAAGGTACCCCTACAAGTTTGGTAATAAGATTAGGGATATAAAGGTGCTTGAAGCCCACCTCAAATAGAACATGAGTTGGAAAAAATCACTGAGGGTATATCATACACATATGTGAGAGGAATTTCCCTCAAAGACATGAGAATCGAGTGACATAATATATAAACAACAACCAACCATATCATACACATGACACAAGAATAAGTAAACCTAGTACATGGTATGAATATAATGAAAAACAACTAAAACAACTAAAAACACCAAAAAAATCCTCTAGAGTGACCATGAAGATACAACAGCTCCTGAACAACTCCATGAACCAAAAATGTCCAGCACGATTATCAAGTAGCTCCCACTGACCTAAAAAATATTATATATATATAAAGGGTGAGCATAATATGTATACTTGGTAGGATTATCCCTAAAACCTGTCCTAAAAAATGTTAAAAAAATATACTAAAATCTAGTTAGTAAACAAATAAAACTAACTCATCACCTAAACATGTTTAATATTCTTTTCTCATCCTCACCCTAGCTCACTCACCAAGTATCACATACCAGTAATCATATAATATCTATATGATTGTAGGAGTAAGCAGTTTACTACAATAAGGGAGGATAATTTTAGTTAATAAAATAATAACTCACAATTTACTTATCCTCTTTATAAAGGTATTTCAGATGAAACACTGTCTAATTATTTTGTAAGAGTGTGTTCCTTAAACCCAACATGGTTAGTACTTTCTAATTATCATACCATGTATACAGTGAGTTATAAATGATCTACACTAACCATTATAGTGTTGATATTTAAACATCCAGTATTTAAATGGTAATTTATATATATTTTTTGTCATATCAAAAGGATATATTAGTTCCCATGCTATAATGAGAACCTTGAGATACTCTGACATTAATCATAAATATATGTAATATGGTCTAGATACCTCATACTATCTGGACACTATTTATTTCTAACTATTAGGTGATGGGGCCTCAGAAGCATTGAGACTTCTTCTCAAGAATTTTTCACTTCGTTATCTCTAGTATGTGAGATCACGGGGATAGACCTGCCAATAGGAACACCATTTGTTTTAGGTGTCATTAGTTGTTCCTATCTATGGACAGATGTATTGGGCTCTTGAATTGAGATCATTATCAATTTGTGAAATTTTAACGCATACATTGATACAAGGAAAAAACAATGATAATGAATTCATGGTGAGGTATCTTTTTTTTGGGTGATTCATTGTTATTATGGTATTCGTTGAATGATCATGATAAGATTTTTTAATTTTGGGTTGTGGAAGTGATATCTTGAGTATAGTTGATAATGATGGTAGCACTTTTATAAGTCATTTTCCATAGTAGTCGAAGTTAATTCTGTCAAATTAGATCAAGAAACCATAAATCTAGAAAGGATGATGACATAAGTGTGCATATTTCATTATAGATATCTAAGAATAAGAGGCTATATTATGCAGTTTGTGTTCATAGGAAAGGTTTTCATTACTGTAACTTTCCCTCTATCTTTAGGGTATTTTTTTGGGTTTCCAAACTTCTCTATTGGTCAGTGAATAATATTCACAGCTATTGAGATATGATCCTAGAGTGTCACACAAAATAGCATAATCAAGGATATGCCATATTCAAGTGAATATGTATACCAGGCGTCATGGGACCCACCTCGGGGTCCGAGAATTTTCCAAGTGTTTATGATATCAAACAAATAAATAAATAAATTGTTATTAAAGTATAAAATAATTTGGTTGAATTGATTTATTGAAATTATTCATGGGGTATTTATTGAATATAGGAAAAATATTATACGAACAAATATTATTTTAATATTTCATGGTACGGTTAATATTATCAGGAATTCTGAATGAAGTTGATGACTATATTTTTATCACATAACATATTTATTATATTACAAGGTGGTGATAAAATAAAAATTACCTTAATGATATAGTTAGTTCATCATAATGTGTCATTTTTTCTTATTTAGTGGACATTTCATTTCAGGGTATTAGGGAACCCCTTATGATTATTTGAGACTCCCGCTATATAACCAAGATAGATGAATTCATTCAATGACTATTCATTTAATAAAATAAGATATTATCATTCCTCCCACATCTTAAGGATATAATGTCTCTATCTGAGAAACCAATCCAAGAACATCTTTGACGGATCAAATGGAGGGGATCAAGGTGATCATCATGACATTGAAGGAGTCATCAGAACTCTATGATAGCACCCAGAATAAGATGATAGGAATCCAAATGTATTATTGGATCATGTGAGGATTATCTTGAGCAGTTTGGATTTATACCCTTCATGAAATGATCACTGGTGACTAGCGGCAGTAGAACACACCACTAAATCAAACAAGGTACTTGTTTATTTATTTTTTCTGATTATTAAATTAATGTGAGATACTCTAACCTATATTGGGTCTTGAATATTTGTATATGAAATTGTTACATTTTTCCAATGATGAAAACGTTTAAAATTCTGGCCCACTATCTTCTAATGTGTTCCCCAATACCATAAATTGGTATAATAGAGATCGTGTGAATTTTCTGAGCCAAGGGAAAAATTATATTAAAATTAATTAAGTAGAGGGGTTAAATTTTTTCCCAAAAAACTAGACCAAATGTTAATCCAATTTGATACAGCCATGTTATTTCCATCCTAAACTCATAACATGGATCAAAAGTGGTTTTTTTATAGGTATAATTTTCTGGGAACAAAAAATTTAATTACCCATGTTATGTATTCAGAGATCCCAAGTGATTTCAGGCATTCCACTATCTTAGGAATGATTTAAAATGGCTAGAATAGTTATTTTATCCATGTTTTGTTCCTCTGGTCAAGTAGGATACCACAACATTGTGGAATTCTTCGAAAAAAATTGTTAATTTAATTTAAAAAAATTTTCTATGTAATAGGATTCTAAAAAAATGGCATAATGCTAAGTGGGGAAAGACCTTGAAGACTTCATAAAAGATATTTTCTAAGAACCTATAACATAGGCTATTTAATTTTGACAAAATAAAAACAAACAAAAAAGGAGAAAAATGGGGATTGAACTGTGGTTCACCTTCCTTCCTGGTGAAGATGAAGGGGTTGGTCCACCCCTCTTCTCAATTGGAAATGCCAGTGGGGTCACCTTCCCCACAAGCTCATTTGACTAGTTTAGCTCATGGTCAGGCCATCTGTTGGGGTGCAACAGAGGTGTGTGACACCATAAAACACACAAAAACAAAAATGAAACAGATCAACACACGAATTTAACGTGGTTCAGCGATTTGCCTACACCCACAGGAGAAAGGATCTACTTCCCTATTTCACTTCTCTCAAGTTCTTATCGGAGGATCAAAAATACAAACCCATTACAACCACTAATAAAGAAAGGGATTAAATTCCATTTAAATAGTGGAAGGAAAAACCATGAGTTTCTCCGATGGTTGGGGTGGTTCATCTACCCATGTGAATTCCTCCTTCCGCCTGCTACAGTCCATGAAAGCTGTTGTCTATGGTGGCTGTTGTGCTAGCTGGGTTGACTGTCAACCAAGAAAAACTACTGCAGCCCATTTCTCCTCCCACTAAAAATTACACCCCATTTTGGATGTGGACCCAACACCATGTCATTGTGTTATCGAATAACCTGGTAACATCCTCCTCCCTCCCTGTTCACACTAGCCATGTGCAACAAACCCCACTAGATTCGGCATCGTCTGTCTGACCTCTCAGTTGCAGCGCCACCACTACGTCTTGTAGCCACCCGAGCACCCGGTCATACCCCCTTGTTGAGATCTTGCAGCGCTTGGATGTTACAGATCTGACTAATTCCTTATCTAAAACCTGATGGATGCCACCCCCGACTGTCATGGATCGTTGCACCCAATGAACAATGACCTCATGATCCCCGAAGTTGCACTTTCCTCCACCAGATTTTTCTCCTAGCTAGTTCAAGTCCATCCTCAAATGTTGATTCCACTGACTAGCTATCCCCAAAGCTAACCTGACCCCTTCTCGGCTAGCTTTAGCATCACCACCGAGCATCATACCACCCTCGGTAGTTTCCCTATTGTCTCAATTTTTCAAGCAAGGAGCCACATCAACAAGCCCCACCATTGAATGGAAACATATCCATCATCGCGTGGTTGACTGATCCACCTCCTTGACCTAGCCAACTTGTGGCTCATCTCATATGTTCACTGCATTCCAAGGTCTCCCCCACCCCACTATCCAGATCCATGGCTTCAGGTAAGTCCTAATCAAGTTTCTACCAGCCAGTGTGGTGTCCGCCTACCCAGATCAGGTTAGGGGTGTATCATCCTAATTCGAAATGGGTTAGTGTGTGTCTTTATGACACTGTATATCCCTGTACAATGTATGATCAGCCCGAAATGGTCCTATAAAGGGTTTATCCAACCCGCATTGGCCCTATGTAGGGTTTCAGGGCCTGAATTATTTTAATATATTTGAAAAATAATTTAATTATTTTTTATCTAAAAAATAACGATAATGTTAATATTTTGAATAGTTAATTTTATTTTATAATAAAAAATTAAATTAATAGTTGGATTGAATTAATCTAAATTGTTTTAATTTAAATAACATATTTAATATATTCATATTCCTTCTTACTTTATTTTTTTGTATTTTAATTTTTATCACCCTTTACTTTTACCCGTTGACTAGTCTTCAGTTGATTCCAACATTTCATGTCTAGTTTATTTAATTATTTATTAACTATTTGTGATGTATGTAATAATAACTTAGTTTTACTAACTATCTATACACCGTTATATATTTTTTTCTATATGTATAAGGGTATCCATGTCCATCATTATCCATGTGTATATTTATCTTCTAGATACCCCCTTGCCTGCATGAAAATATTCATGTATTATTGAAGATTTCATTATTAGTTTCAGACCATGCCATTTAGTGGTGAAATCTACACAAGAAGTGGACACACTAGACTGGGGAAAAGATGCATCACAAGTCAATACCAAACTCAAGTATTATTTCTATAGGTCACGGTTGATCCATTAATCTTAAATGGATCGACCAATATTAGATGGCCAAGTGTATTTTGGTAGTTATTTGATTTAGCCATTTGTTATTATTTTATGAATTTGCATGACAATGGAAAAAACATAAAATAATAAATATTAAAATGCATAAAGACATAATTTTTTTTTTTTCTATTAATGTTCATTTATGATTATAAAAACATAATTTGAACATATTAATACAAATGGATTAAATTCGTTGAGAAATATTAGAAATTCATCAAAGAAATATTAAGTTAAAAATTCCTTCAATCATTTGAATTTGAACAAAACCATTTGTATGGGATGCTCATCGGCCATATTTGAGGGAGTCTCCTACTACTAGGGAGTTCTTAAGAGAGTTACTGGTTAACTTAACTATCAATGACAGAAAATAAGTATCCATAGCTAGATTTCTACATCTTTAGAGGTAAAAAATTGAGTAAATCGTGGTTTGATTTTAGAAGTTGGTACTTCACTCAGCATATCATGGAGTTACGATTTGATACTGTTGGATGGTCAGAAACCTACCTTGAACTATATGAGTAGTGGTGTAGCTATAGCTTGTAGACTATGAGGATATATACTAAGGATCAATTCCTTTAGAATACTCAAGAGATATAGTATTTTGGTTCTAGTGGAGATGGTTTCTATAGTTTGATAATAATAGTGGGTGACATTTAATGATTAAATTAATTAATCAATATTTTCTAAATTGGTAATCAAGATAAAAAAATATTAATCTTATAGATTTTGTTTTTTTAGTAAATAAAAAGATATATCACAAGTATGATGTTATAATTATTGTAAAAAGAACATTTCCAAACTGGCATGAGTTTCCAAAGAGTAGTACAACCAATTTTGTGAAATACTACATAAGATATTCAATATTCTTGTGTCCTAAATACCTTTTGAGCTAACTCAAAAGATAGGGTGAGAAAATTGCTTATAGGAGCCTCATATATAATTCATATGATGGTTATTTAATAATTTTATCATCATAATATTATGTGGATTGTGTATACAACGTCAGGACATGGATGATTTCACATATAGTCTCATCTCCAAGAAGCTTTCAAATAGAAAGTGACGTGAGATATAAATGGGTGATGATTACACTGGATATGTGTAAATTGAAAGATGGAAGATGATATTTCAATAAATAAAATTATTATATATTTTTTAACTAGTTATTCTTGTTTCTTTTATGATTATGAAATGAACAATATAAATAAAATGCTTTGTAACCTTTTGGGTATGGTTCACCAAGAAATAATAATATTAAAGAAATATTAATCATTAGTTATTATGTAGAACAAGTTGAAAGACAAGGTGAAAATGCCAATGAAAAGTGTGATATCAAAGTATCCTTTAAAAATCCATTCAATGAAAATAGTATTGGTCACCGTACATGAGGTTATTTTCTTCACATGTCACAAGATAAATCAACAAATGTTTAAATTAAATGAACTAAATTGAAAAATAAAGTAGTAACTTCTTATTCATGTATATTCCACTTTGAAAGTAATGTTTATATTATATTTTTATTTGGTATTGAATACAATATTCCTATAAAATATGTTTATTTGAATACTATGACCAAGTAAGTATAGAAATGTTATAAGAAGTAAGATGAGTTCTCAAAGAAACTGAGAAAGGGTGGTTCCTAAGTCAGTAGTGAGAAGTACATAAGTTCTAATTTCGAACTTTAATGATTCTACTAGAAAATTTATGTTTATCACCAAATCATTTATCTCAAATTTCCTTTGGACACAAGGGGACATTAATATTGTTTTGGAATAACTATTTTTTCAGGTTCTTAATACTCAACACAAAGTTTAGCGATGCTGGAATCATTATAAATTATTGATGAACATAAAATGTAAGACTTATATACCAAGATGTAAAAAAGATAAACCATTTTCAAAAAAAACTAAGTGGTGTTCATGGATACTCCCCATATGGTTTTATACTTATTTTTAGTTAAATTACAAAGGTATTATCGACACACTTATGTATTTAGTTTTGGGAAAAGAAACCTTGGGAAATAAATTTATGTTACAAAGATTTTGGAATTAGTTCAACTTGATAGTGTGAACTATTCCAAGGGTAATATGGTGGTAAATAAACTTAATTGATTCCTTTAAATGTTTTTAAGAAATTTAAAAGAGAAGTATGTTATATTCTTGTTCATAAGAAATGATATGCTTGGGCCTGTGTGCCAAAGAATACCTTGACAAAGTATTCATAGATCAATAAAATGTACAATAGAGTAATTCCTAAATGCACATTACCTTATCCACATAAAATCTATGATTATAATAAGGATGATTAATGGTGAGTCATACATGTTAACATTGATCAATAAAATGTAGTGTGGGTTAATTCAGAAGGCATGTTTCCTTATACACAATAGAGTCACTGTGTTATTAAAATGAGTATCAATCTAGAAACTTGTATTCATTGGAGATAATTCCATTATATTTCAAGAAATTCAACACAAATAATGGATATATCCCAAAAAATAAACCAACTATCATAAAAATTGGATATCACATGAGTTATAGTATGATGAAAATCCATTATTTCAGATGAATAGATATTTTTATGAATTTTTTTAGGATATAAAAAACATTCATCAAGAAAAACACAATGTGCATCTGAAGTAATTATCCTAAAGTTTGTAGGAGATATTATACACTTACATAATTTGGAAAATATATTTTTAAGTTATATACTATATCTATATAATATGGAGAAAGTATTTTTTTGAGATAGTGGGAGAAATATTGACATGGATTTAGTTAATGTTGGAGATGCACAAGTAGTTGTTATAGGAAAAAGTTCAATAAGTATAGGTAAAAAAAGGATTGTTCTAGAGAAACATATTACGTAGGAAGGATAAAACCATAGTGGTGGTTTTATATTCACCACATCCCATGATACATTATTCATTGAGAATAATAATTCCTACAAGTAAGAAGTATATGATAATTATCTAAGAATGAAAGATAAATTTAAATTCAATAAATGATTCCATGTATCATAGTGCAGGGGGATTATTGTAATGGGTGTTCAATTGATACTATACACAAATGGTACATGCGTGGTACCAATGAGTTGGTAAAACTAAGTCGTTATGCCTAATTCGATTAGAATTTTATATTTCATAACTATATTTTTTAATAATTTTATTGAGAATTGGATTGAAATACCACCCATCATGAATGTTTTCTAAATGACATACCCAGAAAAGGACGGTGACACTAAGGAATAAAAATAAGGGTTTAAAGTTAGTAAAATTTAGTTTAGGATTAAAAGTAAGCAACAAGATCATAGAAAATTCATTTGGGATGAATCTTTTACATTTGATTTCCAAAGGTTAGAGGGAGTGTCAATATTTTCAAGTAAAATATGTTTGATAACATATGAAAAATAGCTATTTAACTTATTGTTAGTTAATACAAGGATAAAGGTTTCTATCTAGAGATTAAATTAAGGTAGAAACCTATATTTTTGTGGAAATTATCTATTAAGGTAGATATAAAGGTTTCTTAGATCAAGACAAAGTACATATACTAACATGGCATTGAAAATTAATGTTGGAACACTTTAAGAGAGCATTTTAACCAATATCACGTGGAATAAATCTCTCTATGAAGACATGCATAAGCATAAGAGGTGACTAAAGTGGTTATTTTAATTCAATATTATTATGTGATGGATCAGTCCCATATTTCATGAAATGTACAAGAAATGATATTTTAAATAAGAACTTTATAATAGGAAAATACGAATGATTTCCATGAGAACTACAAGGGATGAAGTCAGAACAATCAAATTGAACTTGAATAAGTACAAAGGACATATACCTGCTATGTGAAGAGGAAATGATACTAAAATCATGAGGACAAAAACTAGAATTCATTTGATCAATGTGATCTAATATCATACAAAATCTATGGTAATGAGAGAGAAAGCACATTTAAGAAGGTGGTTTCCAAATCTACAAATTTTGAGTGTGTTGTAGATTCTGAGGCCTCTAAAGAGAAAGTGTAAAATAAATAATGATTTTTTCTAGTTCTTTTAATTATCCCAAGTATGTAAAGTATTTTCATAATGTAAATTATTATAATTATATTATTCTTACTAACTAATATTACTTGTTTTGACTATGGAAAAAATGAATATGCTTAGAGAGTTCATCTCTTGAGAAGTATTACTCAAGGATATAAATTCAATGATAGAAGAATAGAAACATAATGGAAATGTGGTAGGAACATGCCTAAATCCATAACTCATAAGAAAAATTATCTTTTCATGTGAGACACAACAAGGAACGTTAGTAAGTTGGATTTAGTGCAAGTCGGTGTATTGTAATAGTGGTAGCCCTAGACCCAACTTGATTTTTACTTTTCAATTACCATACCATGTATACAATGCTTTATACATGATGTAAACATACCATTATAGTGTTGATATTTTCACATACTATATTTAAATGTTAATTTGCAATGATTGGTTTTTATATCAAAAGGTTATAGTAGTTCCTAGGATATAATGAGAACCTCAAGATATTATTAAATTATTCATAAATATATTTCTAATGGTTTAGATACACCATACTGACTGTAAATAGTTGATGTCTCACAATCATCTATTGAGGGATCATAATAATTGAGACTTATTCCCATTAAGTTCCCACTTGGTGATATCTAGTTGGTGAGATCATGATGACAAACCCACTAATAGGAACACTATATGTTTTAGGAGTAATTGGTTGTTCCTACCTGTATATAAGTGTATTGGTCTCCTGACTTGGGATCATTATCAGTGTGATTAATTTTATCATGTACTTTGATGAAAGGAAAAAAATGACAGTGAATTAATGGTGAGGTATCTTATGTTGGGTGCATCACTGGTGGTATCTCATTGGTTGGATAATAAAGATAGAATTTTTCACTTCTGAGTTGAGGAAGTAATATCTCGGGCCTTATAGATCAGGATGCTAGTACCTTCATAAATCATTGGACAAGGTAGTAAATGGTTTGTCTTTCCAATTATATCAACAAACAATAAATATAGAAATGATGATGACATAAGTGTGCATCCTACTTTATGAAATATCTAAGACAAATATATTATATTACATAGTACATGTTCATAGGAAAGGTTGTCATTGATCTATCTTTTCGTTATCTATTTTGGGGCCTTGATTGGTTGCTAGACTACACTCTTGGTTTATAAATAAAATTCAATTCTATTAAGATGAGGTCGTAGAGGGTCACATATAATAACATATTCAATAATCTTCCCTATTTTTATGAATAGGTATATAGGACATGGTGGGGCTCACTATAGGGTCTAGAGTTTTCCAAGTATTAAAAATCTCCAAAAAAATAAAAATAAAAATCATTACTATTTGAGTATTGAATAATTGGGTTGAAATTATTTATTAAAAGTATCCATGAGGTATTTAGTGAATATAAAAAATATCATACGAATGAATATTAATTTAATATTCATGGTTTTATTAACATTAGAATGATTTTTAAATTGAGTTAATGACTCAGGTTTTATCACATAATTTATTTATTATGTTACAAGGAGGTGGAAAAATAAAAATGACATTAATGATGTGGTTAGTTCATCATAACGTATCATATATTTCTTATTTAGTGGGTATTTTATTTCCAGGGTTTGGGGAACCCTTTTTGGTTATTTGTGCCTCCCACTATATTAAAAGGAGAGAGGAATACATTTAGTGACTATTCATTCCAATAGAATGAGAGATTCTCTCTCCTCCAACATCCTAGAAATAGAGGAATCCTCTATCTATGTATCCAATCCAAGAACACCTTTGATTGATCTAAGGGGAATGACCGAGCTGATCATGGTGACATAGAAGGAATTTTCAGAACTTTGTGTTATAACCTAGAATAGGATGATTGGAATCCATGCGGATTATTAGAGCATGTGTGGATGATATATTGGGGGTTCAGATTCAGATACTTTTATGAACAATAACCAGAAACTATCAACAGTTAAACACGTCGAATAATCTAATGAGGTACTCATTTATTTATTTTTTTCTTAGTAAATTCATGTGAGATCATTGGAATTCTATCAGGGCTCAGATCACCAGAGGAGGTATTGTTTCATCACTCAAGTGATGAATGTTTTTAAAATCCTTGAGCCACTAGCTTCCATTTCCTGCCGTGGTACCTTTATATTTATAATAATGTAATTGGAAAAACATTGTACGAATATATTATAAAATTATAGTTAATGATTTTTTTATAAAAAATATATATGAAACTTTCTTAAAACAAGTATTGTGGAAATAAAAAATTGTACAAAAATTAAAGTAAAAATTATAAAGTTAGAAAGAAAATCATACAAAATCTTTATAAAAAAGATTTAAACTCTTCAAATTTAAGATTTAAGGAAGTAAATGACCCTGAATTTAGGTATCCATGATTTTAAATTAATTGTAATGGTTTGTTTTCATTAAATATGTAATCCCTCAATACTAATATCAAAAGAACCTCTATTTACCTATCCCTAGTAATCCTCAATCATCAAGATCAAAATATATGTCTTCCAAAACTATATAATCTCTCAATTACACAAGTCCGGACACAAAAATTAAAAACATAAAAAAATTAAATAATTACAAGAGCCCTCAGGAATGGATTCCATATGTAAAAAATCACTAAATGTTAAGATGAATCATTAACTCATAACAAGATTTTAAAAACTCTTCATAGTATATTTAGTTCTATTGGGATGAAAAATCTTACTCTTGCTCGAATACTAATTCCATTTATATGGAATTCTCAAATCATAAAATTCAAAATTCTTCGAAGATGTTTCAGATGAACTCAACATTATCTTAAAAGGTTCAATGTAGCTTTGTCTGATCGTCACTTTGATAACACCATTACAATGTTGTAGAATTCCATCTGGTAGAAATAACTTTGTTCATTCAATGGAATGAAATTTGTTTTTTTAGTAAAGTGTAATTCTTTTTTCAATATATTTTATAGATGATCATCTGTAAATAATGCATGCCTATGTCCAACAATGTATGTCTAATAGTTTTTGTAAAACTTAATCTAATGGACTTCTCTATACTTCAACATCTGGAAATTTAAAAATTTACATCCGATGATTTTTTTAATCATTTTTTTGATACATGTATGTCTGATTATAAAAAGTATATGTCTAATAAACTTGTTTTTTGATATATCATGAAATACATTGTAGAGACCCGAAGCTTGACGTACATGGACATTACATTACTTTTGCGGAATACTTAGTACATAACAAAAACACACACACAAGGACCGCAATAGTTTAGTGTCTTTGGAAACTCGGAATATAATCTTCTAATCGTAGTGAAAGATCATAAACATCTCCCATAAAGATCTTCCCTTTTTTTTCTTACCTAAAACCTTTCTTTATATAATGGGGAAAAGAAAACATAAAATGGTGAGCTCAAATGCTCAGTAAGGGTAAACAAAAGAAATATCAATCACATCATATTCATAAGAACATAACATTTTGGAAATCTTAACCTGCAAAAGAGATAATAATATCATAACATGGGATAAATCATAGTAGTGAAATGTAATCCAAATAATAATAACATAAAACATGAAACTTTGTGTCATACACACATAATCATAGAGAATCATTTCTTATTAGTCAAGACTCATTTCCAAGACTATCTTAGTGGACAAAGTCCATTTCTGAACCGAGTTCACTCCTCGTTTCAGTCCTATTTCACTGAACCGGTTTAACCTGCTGTTCCAGCCATGTCTATCTCATGAGATATAAAATCTTTACCCAATTTAGTGGAGGGAGATATAGGTCCCACCCATCTCATAATGATACCATTATTATGTGTGCCACAAAATCATAAACAATACATCATAGCATAACCCATGTAATAAAAATGGGAATCTTAAACATCGTGACATCATAAAACAATTCATATAAGATAAAGGAATTCATAAAAATATTTCCATCACAACATAATCAAATCCATGTAATAATAGGGATAGAAATAGAACCCTATATTATCTTAGATGGAAAATAATTTTGATAAAGCACTTGAACTCCATTCTTGAGGAAAATATCCTTTCTACTTCAAAAACATTTTCCTTTCTTAACATGTCATACAATTTTAAAATAAAAGAAGTTGATTAAAAATAAAATTGAAAGCTTGTAAAGTATGATTCTTGGAAATAATGTTTTAAAAATCCACTCATGCCGTATAAGTTAAAAAAACATTCTTCTCGTACTTTTGTCGGAAAAGTCAAAAAGTACCTCGTACGAAAAAAACGACAAAAGATTCCTTTCATATCTTTTACTAAAAACTCACCGAAGGGTAAAATTGGATTTAAAAAATTGTAGGAGGATATAAATAATATTAAATATTGGGGAAAAATGGATGTGGATGATAAAATACACCCCAGTAAATACCAAAGTATTAACAATCTCGGATAAAAATGAGATTGTGATATTTTCCCTTACCTTAGGTCTGATTTGCTTCTTAAGTGTCCGAACATCCTGTATAATGATTTAAATAATGTCATTGACTTATTCCAAAATCATACTCATTGTTATGATATCATATATGGTTCACTTATGACTTTATATTACCCGTTCTTTTGTAAATTCCATGTTAAAGAGCATTTTGGGTAAAATCGTCTCATTGTCGTTCGTGTTTTAACTTGTAATTATTCATATGATTACTTAGATCATGATTACTTAAATCCAGAATTTAAAACATGATTTATATATAATATATTTTCAGAATATACATATATATAATAGATCAGTAAATGGAAAGAAATACACCATTCATGGAGACGGTAGGCTGTACGTACGCATGAACGCTGTTTTCGTTTCCTTATTGAGTTGAATGGAATTAAGTAGATGACATACATATATATACACATAAATAAAGTATTATTATGTCATATATTTCATGATTACTTATTATATATACTTTATAATCATTCATGAATGGTTAACGTGGAGAATGAATCTCATCGCGTCGTGGAGACGGTAGTTCGTACGTACGCACGAGCGATGATATCATTCTCTTGATTGTGGAATTGTATTATAGTGTATGTATACTATTTAAGAATCAATATCACTTTAAAATAATCATATATAGTTATTATTTACACCATTATACCCATCCAAGTAAGGTGGTGGTGGAAAATAGATTACACCACGGCGTGGAGACGGTATTCTGTACGTACGCACGCGCAGTGATTTCATTTTCCGTAGGATCGATAGATGGTGAAATAGGGTTGTTTCATACTTATAATAACATATAAGAATATTAGTGATACAAATGTTATTACTCCATAATGAAACAACCTAAGAAGAAGAAGTGGAAGAAGAAATAAAGTTGAAAGAATCGGTAACGAACATTACCTCTTCTTTGAAGCGTCTCTTTGAGATCTCCTTTTAGGGCACTAAAATTGGTCTTTGAAGAAGACCATCACCTCTAGTATGTTTCTAGGGAAGTGGAGAAGAGAATTTGGCAGGGGTTGGATGAGATTTAAGGCTCAAAGTGGTGTGAGGAAGAGAGGGAGGAGGTGCCCTTTTATAAGGGAGGAGAGGGGCTTCTTTGGAAAAACTAAAAATATTATTTTATTATAAAGCCAAATTCGGTTTAAATAGCTCAAAATTGATTTATTTCGAAGCTAAGGTGGGGATGGGTCAAAATACTCTCATCCAATATAATTTAGACAAGTTTAGGTTCCTATTTTAACCTTATCATTTATATTTAACTTTAAGTTATATAATTTTACTTTTACCGTGTCTTTTTGTGTTCTTACACTATAAGGTTAATAAACTTACTATAAGAAGCCAAACGAACCACAAGTTGTTTATTATTAATATATATAACCATATCTAATTCATTTGTCAGAATATTAGATTTTTATAAATAAAATAACAATTAATAATATAATATTTGTTTTAAAAACCATTTTATGTCAATTTTGACACTATTTAGTAATTGATTTTTTTTAAAATCATAACAGAATGATTAGTTCTAAAAAAGTTAATTAAATCTATACTAACATGTCATATTAACCTAGAAAATTAGTTTAATTCATAAAAAGTCTCAAATTACATTTATTTGGGTATTTATAACATCAATTATGTCAATATTTCATTAATAAGATAATTACTGCATCATCTTTGTGTCATAAATAAATTAAATTATTTAATGTCTAAAAATTACAAATAAAATATCATTATGTAGAACATATCTTTATATTTCTAATGAATATTTATAGTCGAATTTATCTTATGAATAACCCTATATTACAAATGATTTACTTATTATACATTGATTTTAACTATTTTAACCCTTCTTTAAATAAATTAATAACAAATGTCCCAATCTAATCCAAGTGGGCCTAAATGGTCATATTTTATTACTAAGGTTGTTTTTGGTCGAATTACACTTATCCAATAGAATTAGGACATGTTTTAGGGTAATAATAATATCATTTTTACCCTTAATTACCCTATTTACTTTTAACCGTGGTAAAAAAAGTAAAAAGTTACTATTCACCAAAAATTATTTTCATCTCATTGAACCACATTTTACTTACTGACATCAACCATGTCTCTCGGATTTTTGAAATTCCACTCACAGAAGCGGTAAAATTATGTTTTATGAAAAATTCATTTTTTTAACTACCACTTAGTGGTTTCCCTATTCATCAAAAAATGAAAGTTTCCAGAAAAATACCGAAAATTAGGCCTAAGCTATAATTGATATTATGAACTCAAAAATGATGTCTATTTTACCAAATTCAAAAAAAATCAGTTGCATTAATTAATTTAAAAATTAATTCCCGTCGTCAAAACAAATAGCATGTTCTTAAGAGATAATAACTATCAAAAGATTGACACTTGTTTATTTCTGGTTTAAATGTGAAATTACATCCAATGACCAAAATTGTATTAAATTGTAAAAATATATTCTAAATATACTTTAAAACCACTCAAATTAATAATTTATCACTATTAATTATTTCAATTAAAAAGGTTGTTTTTTAATTAAAATTTAGTAATTTTCACTATTCATTAGAAAATGAAAGTTATCCGAAAAGTACCAAAATTTCACCCTAAGCTAATTTTGATATTCCGAATATAAAAATGAAGTCCATTTTAAAAAATAAAATTTACAAAATTTCAAAAAGTGGTTATTACTATTCATAATGGCTAGTTTTAATAATATTTTAATAGCATATTGTTGTTTAGTGAAACTCGTTATTGCGCACTACACACGCTATCAAGGAAGGTCACGATTGCGTTCAATGAAAGGCAAGTCAAGGATGCGTGTTGTGCAAGCTCCTTTTTGTGTAGCGTACATCACAATACATTAATGAAATCAAAAAGAATATTTTTCATAAAATCTCGGGGTGTTACATTCTACCCCCCTTAAAATGAATTTCGCCCTCGAAATTCGTTGGGGTTATAAATGGTTTACTACTTGAAAGTTTCTTTAATAGAAACCAACATAGTAAAAAGGAATACCAAAACATCGCTTTTAAAAACTAAAGTATGAAACGTAATGGTTACCCAAATAAACTAATCACTGGGTTTCCACATAGGTGAAAATATGGATATGGAAGAGAAATCTAACCATCATGTTCTGATGGAGAGTGGTAGAGAACATGGCTATGGAAGAGACAACAATCACAAAGCCATAAATTTGTGATGATCTAAGGTATCATCTGAATCATCTGATATAAGAGCACTAGGACAACATTTTTGGTTTTCAAGATCATTTCCCTAAAGTTGATGAAATTGGAATTAGAAGAAATACTTTCGTGATTTTGGTATAGTCTCACCGTTGGTTGTTCTATGGACAATTTCCACTTCATCTCTTAAAGAAATGAAGTTGAATTTGTCATTCGTGATGTGTTAGTAGATCATATGATAGAATGATGGGTCATTCCATCTGTCTCAAACAAAAGGTTAGAAAAGTTATCAAAAAATACATAAGTCCATCTATAGCGAGATTAATCATATATGGTTCTTAAAATGGACTTATACTTCATATATCATATTTCTTAATATAATAAAACTAGTTTCTACTAAACAGGGACTTCCTATAGGCTAGTGGTAGGTGATAAAGGCCAGTCGCACTTCAGTTGTGGGTTCGATTCCCATGGCCTTGTCCGACGCGATGGGCTGTCGCCCGTCCTGCAGGTTGTCCTTTTTCTAAAACTATATTAATATAACATACCTTCAATAATATAGAAAAAACTTCTATCCTTAAACAATACTAACTTATTTCCAACATAATCCATTCCAATCTTTAGGCTTATCTAAAATACTTTGGTCCAAGCTCATAGTATAAAGAAAATGATTACTTGAAATGTCACATAACAATCACGTTAATGCCATCATTTATCCCCAATATATCATAAGATATATCTTGTTGGTCAAATAACAATCATGTGAATAACTTAATCATGTATTCTCTTAAAGAATAAATACCCATTAATTGAACCATAGTGAAAACATGAATGCAGTTAAAAGTTAACACTTTCCACATACCAAAATCCTCAAAATTCTATATACTCAAACCATGATATCACTTAGTCCTTATATCAATCATGAGCTCATGAATACTATCAAATATTTCATTTTCTCGTTTTCCCTTCATTATGCGCATATCATCTTTTTTTCCAAAAATATCTCAACCACTTTCCATGGTTACCGGTACCATAAAATTATTGAAAACCACAATAGACAAATACATAAATATTCCAATATTCCACAATACTATATACAACATTATTTTGGAATCCCATTACATAAACACTTAATCATTCCACCACATTGTTGTCATATTCAACATCTCCAATGGTGATTGCATGTGACTTCCCTTTGTCCTTTTCCTTAAGTGGTTGCTCATGTCTATCATCACTAACCCTTGGATTAGGGCATTTATTAGCATAATGCCCCATTTCCTTACACTTGAAGCATTTAAGTGTAGTAGGTTCATTCTGTGTATCCCTTCCTTTGTTTGCATCATTAGACATCTTCTTCCCATCATTTCGGCATTCAAATGCTCGATGACCTTCCTTTCCACATTTGAAACATTTACTTGTCCCATTAAGACAATCTCCACCATGCTTCTTTCCACACTTTGAGCATAAGGAAACATTCATCTTCTTTTCACCATTATTCTGAGATTTCTCCTTGAACTCCATCTTTATTTTCTTGTCAAAACTATGAGATGGATAAGTTACACCAACTTCCATTTCTACCTTGATAGCACAACGCACAATTTCTTCATAGCTACTGAAGTCTCTTATAGCTAATGCCCTTCGAAGATTTGGTTTTAAGCCATTGAAGAATCGATCAACTTTACTTTCAGGTTGGATGATAAATCCATATGCATACCTTGCAAGCCTTGTAAAATTCTATTCGTATATACCAACAGATTCATCATCCTTTTTCTTTAATTCAAGGAACTCCTTCTCCATCTTTGTTCAAAGAATACGAGGGAAGTACTTATTAAAAAATAAGTTCTTGAACTCGTCCCATTCCATGGACTCAATTTCATCTCTTTGCCTCGTATTCTTGACAAGATTCCACCATTGATCAGCTTCACCTTCCAAATGATATACTGCTAAAATGACTTTATCATGTTCAAGCCATTAAAGAATTGAAAATATCTTTTTAGTGGTATTGATCCATTGTTCAGCAACAAGTGGATCAGAAGACCCACTAAAAGAATGTGGACGTTTCCTCATGAAGGACTCAATAGAATATTGTTCCCTTCTCTGCTCATTTGGAAGTCCAGAATGATTCATAGCTTGTGTAAGTATAGCAATAAGATTTTTCACTCCATCTCCCATAACATTTTTTTGTTTAGGAGGACAATCATTGAATTTTCCATTGCATTGATCAACACGGTTCCTTCGGGTTCTAGCCATCGTCTAAAACCAAAAAAGAATAGTGTGATAGGAAAAAATCATGCTAGGGGAAACAACATAATAAAGGGGGAGTACCTTCAATATCTAACATCTTAGGTTTAATTCTAATATCATTAGCGCAATTCTAGGACTATAACCTATACTTATACTTAACCTTAGGGACATCCCTAGACATAACTTAGAAATATCTCTAGGAATACTTAGTACATAACAAAAACACACACACAAGGACAGTAATAGTTTAGTGTCTTTGGAAACTCAGAATATAATCTTCTAATCGTGGTGAAAGATCTTCAACATCTCCCATAAATATCTTCCCTTTTTTTTCTTTCCTAAAACCTTTCTTTATATCCTGGGGAAAATAAAACATAAAAGGGTGAGCTCAAATGCTCAGTAATGGTAAACAAAAGAAATATCAATCACATCATATTCATAAGAACATAACATTTTGGAAATATTAACCTGGAAAAGAGATCATAATATCATAACATGGGATAAATCATAGTAGTGAAATGTAATCCCAATAATCATAACATAAAACATGAAACTTTGTGGCATACACACATAATCATAGAGAATCATTTATTATTAGTCAAGAATCATTGCCAAGACTATCTTAGTGAACAAAGTCCATTTCTGAACCGAGTTCACTCCTCGTTTCAGTCATGTTTCACTGAACCGGTTTAACCTTCCATTCCAGTCATGTCTATCTCATGAGATATAAAATCTTTACCCAATGCATTGGAGGGATATATAGGTCCCACCCATCTCATAATGATACCATTATTATGTGTGCCACAAAATCATAAACCATACATCATAGCATAACCCATGTAATAAAAATGGGAATCTTAAACATCGTGACATCATAAAACAATTCATATAAGATAAAGGAATTCATAAAAATATTTCCATCACAACATAATCAAATACATGTAATAATAGGGGTAGAAATAGAACCCTATATTATCTTAGATGGAAAATAATTTTGATAAAGCACTTGAACTCCATTCTTGAGGAAAATATCCTTTCTACTTCAAAAAAATTTTCCTTTCTTAACATGTCATACAATTTTAAAATAAAAGAAGTTGATTAAAAATAAACTTGAAAGCTTGTAAAGGAATATTCTTGGAAATAATGTTTTAAAAATCCACTGATGCCGTATAAGTTAAAAAAAACATTCTTCTAGTACTTTTGTCAGAAAAGTCAAAAAGTACCTCATACGAAAAAAACGACAAAAGATTCCTTTCATATCTTTTAATAAAAACTCACCGAAGGGTAAAATTGGATTTAAACAATTGTAGGAGGATATAAATAATATTACATATTGAGGACACATGGATGTGGATGATAAAATACACCCCAGTAAATACCAAAGTATAAACAATCTCGGATAAAAATGAGATTGTGATATTTTCCCTTACCTTAGGTCCGATTTGCTTCGTAAGTGTCTGAACCTCCTGTATAATGATTTAAATAATTTCATTGACTTATTACAGAATCATACTCATTGTTATGATATCATATATGGTTCACTTATGACTTTATATTACCCGTTCTTTTGTAAATTCCATGTTAAAGAGCGTTTTAGGTAAAATCGTCTCATTTGTCGTTCGTGTTTTGACTTGTAATTATTCATATGATTACTTAGATCATGATTACTTAAATCTAGAATGTAAAACATTATTTATATATAATATATATTCAGAATATACATATATGTAATAGATCAGTAAATGGAAAGAAATATACCGTTCATGGAGACGGTAGGCCGTACGTACGCATGAACGCTGTTTTCGTTTCCTTATTGAGTTGAATGGAATTAAGTAGATGACATAAATATATATACACACATAAATACAGTATTATTATGTCATATATTTCATGATTAATTTTTAAATATACTTTATAATCATTCATGAATGGTTAACTTGGAGAATGAATCTCATCGCGTCGTGGAGACGGTAGTCCGTACGTACGCACGAGCGATGATATCGTTATCTTGATTGTGGAATTGTATTGGAGTGTATGTATACTATTTCAGAATCGATATAACTTTACAATAATCATATATAGTTATTATGTACACCATTATACCCATCCAATTAAGGTGGTGGTGGAAAATAGATTACACCACGGCGTGAAGACGGTATTCCGTACGTACGCACGCGCGGTGATTTCGTTTTCCGTAGGATGGATAGATGGTGAAATAGGGTTGTTTCATACTTATAATAACATATCAATATATGAGTGATACTTGTGTTATTAATCCATAATGAAACAACATAAGAATAAGAAGTGGAAGAAGAAATAAAGTTGAAAGAATCGGTAACGGACATTACCTCTTCTTTGAAGCGTCTCTTTGAGATCTCCTTTTAGGGCACTAAAATTGGTCTTTGAAGAAGAACAGAACCTCTAGGATGTTTCTAGGGAAGTGGAGAAGAGAATTTTTCAGGGTTTGGACAATATTTAAGGCTCAAAGTGGTGTGAGGAAGAGAGGGAGTAGGTGCCCTTTTATAAGGGAGGAGAGGGACTCCTTTGGAAAAACTAAAAATATTATTTTATTATAAAGCCAAATTCAGTTTTAAATAGCTCCAAATTGATTTATTTCGAAGCTAAGGGGGGTATGGGTCGAAATAATCTCATACAATAGAATTTATACAAGTTTAGGTTCCTATTTTAACCTTATCATTTATATTTAACTTTAAGTTAGATAATTTTACTTTTACCGTGTCTTTTTGTGTTCTTACACTATAAGGTTAATAAACTTACTATAAGAAGCCAAACGAACCCCAAGTTGTTTATTATTAATATATATAACCTTATATAAGTCATTTGGCCGAACCATAGATTTTTAGGAATAAAATAACAATTAATAATATAATATTTGTTTTAAAACCTATTTTATGTCAATTTTGACACTATTTAGTAATTGATTTTTGTGAAAATCATAACAGAATTATTAGTTCGAAAAAAGTTAATTAAATCTATAATAACATGTCATATTAACCTATAAAATTAGTTTAATTCATAAAAACTCTCAAATTACATTTATTTGGGTATTTATAACATCAATTATGTCAATATTTCATTAATAAGATAATTACTGCATCATCATTGTGTCATAAATAAATTAAATTATTTAATGTCTAAAAATTACAAATAAAATATCATTATGTAGGAAATATTTTTAGCTTTATAATGAACATTTATATTCGAATTTATCTTCTGTATAACTCAATATGTCAAATGATTTACTTATTATACATTGATTTTAACTATTTTAACCCTTCTTTAAATAAATTAATAATAAATGTCCCAATCTAATCCAAGTGGGCCTAAATGGTCATATTTTATTCCTAAGGTTGTTTTTGGTCGAATTACACTTATCAAATAGAATTAGGACATGTGTTAGGGTAATAATAATATCATTTTTACCCTTAATTACCCTATTTACTTTTAACCGTGGTAAAAAAAGTAAAAAGTTACTATTCCGTAAAAATTATTTTCATCTCATTGAACCACATTTTACTTACTGACATCAACCGTGTCTCTCGGTTTTTTGAAATTCCACTCACAGAAGCGTTAAAATTAAGTTTTATGAAAAAATCATTTTTTTTAACTACCACTTAGTGGTTTCACTATTCATCAAAAAATGAAAGTTTCCAGAAAAATACAGAAAATTAGGCCTAAGCTATATTTGATATTATGAACTCAAAAATGATGTCTATTTTACCAAATTCAAAACAAATCAGTTGCATTAATTAATTTAAAAATTAATTCCCATCATCAAAACAAATAGCGTGTTCTTAAGAGATAATAACTATCAAAAGATTGACACTTGTTTATGTCTGGTTTAAATGTGAAATTACATCCAATGACTAACATTGTATTAAATTTTAAAAATAGATTCTAAATATACTTTAAAACCACTCAAATTAATATTTTATTACTATTAATTATTTCGATTAAAAAGGTTGTTTTTTAATTAAAATTTAGTAATTTTCACTATTCATCAGAAAATGAAAGTTATCCGAAAAGTACCAAAATTTCACCCTAATCTAATTTCAATATTCCGAATCCAAAAATGAAGTCCATTTTGAAAAATAAATTTTAAAAAATTTCAAAAAGTGGTTATTACTATTCATAACGGATAGTTTTAATAATATTTTAATAGCATATTGTTGTTTAGTGAAACTCGTTATTGCGTACTACACATGCTATCGAGGAAGGTCACGATTGCGTGTAATGCAAGGCAAGTCAAGGATGCGTGTTGTGCAATCTCCTTTTGGTGTAGCGTACAACACAAGACATTAATGAAATCAAAAAGAATATTTTTCATAAAATCTCGGGGTGTTACATACATTTCCTACAAAAACATTTAAAAACTATCGAAGTATAGAAGTTAATAAAATAAATAAATTGAGGGTGTGTGTTGTGATTTAAAAAACTAAGGTTCGGAAGTGTTGAATGTAAAATTTGGACTAAAAAATACACATTTTTTGAAAAGCACAAAACAAAACTTTAAAAGAGAAAAATATAGATTTTTAAATACTCACTCTTACTGAATTATATATTCCTTAAATTTAACCTTTATAAATTTCTCTATTTCTATTATTTTCATTATTTATCCCCTTTTCAAGAACAAGGTTTTTCAAAATGTTTTGTTTGAAATTTTTATTTTCTCACTTTTCTACCCATTTTTATTTTCAAAAAAAGGAGGTTGAGAGTGTTCCAAAAATGTTTGAGAAATAAAAATATCTATGAAAAAATGTAATTTATTTCAAAAAATATTCATCCAGCATATATGAAAAGATATTAATCAAAATCAGAACATATGTCAAAAATTATAATGAATAACATTTATAAAAAAAATGTAACAAAATAAAAGTTTTAAGTTATTATAACCATATAAGTGTTCAAAAAAATTATTCTTTCTTTGAAATCTTCTTGATAATGACTTTGAGAATCATTACATGTTAATGGTATTTCTTGGACTTGGTAGCAACTGATTTTATCTTTCCCAACTCTTCTTTGAGAACATGAAATTTCTTGTTATCATACTTCAATTTGATCATCCCTTCTTCTAGAGATTTTAAATTTTTATTTTCCAACATTAGTTATGACACTTATTCTTAAAAGGATTGAATCATCTTCCTCTATTCATCGATTTCATCTTCCTGAGACATTTCTCGAGACATAATATTTTCAACAACACTTGAAAATTCAAAACTTTAGTACTCATATCCCATAAAATCTTTAAAACTAGTTTTTTAATTTCTTATTACATAAATTTGTTCATCCTATAACATTATGTATCCCTTGGTATGCTAGATCCATCTAACAAATTTTTTCAACTTCCTAAAATCTACTTTTTTTCCTTTAAATTATTTTAATTTAGCTTCATTCTAAATCAAAATCTCATTGAGTTGTTTTAGTGAGTTTTAATTATCTTAAGATTCAATATTTCCTTCTATATACTTGCATTTTTTTGAATGTTAGGAAATAAATTAAGATCTTATTCAAGATTATTTAAAACATCATTGAAAAACTCAATATTATATATATTAATTGAGTATTAGTGTTGGGAGTGGAATGAGTTGAATCAGAGGAAAATTCAGGAATAGATGGAGATAGAGGCCTTGAAATTCCTACTTCTTCTTTCCCATTTCCATTTTGTTCTTAAAAACTACCATCAATTCATATTCTTTCTCTGATTATTATTTTTCTGATTCCTCTATTTATGATTCTTTTGTTTGAGAGAATTGAACTTTTTCATTAGATGTTTTATCTTTGTCTGAAACACTTATTGATTAACCTTCCTTAGATTGATGTAATATATATATTGAGGGAGAATATGAAATTTACCCAATATTTATATCCTTTTTTAATTATATAGTGATCTTGAATTCTTCTCTCTTCTTATTTCCCATAATTTTCAAAAACATTTACAACATCAGGTTCCACATTCTGAGAATGAGATTATTCATAAAAAAACAAACTTTAATTTATTCTTTCAATGGAAAGAGGTCGTACTGAGGCTTCTTCTAATTTTATTTCTGGTTGAACAACATAAAAAAGTGAAATGAAAAAAGGAACAACATGACGAGTAACTGACAGATTAGATTCTACAACATTTTAGTGGTCTCGTTCAATACCTTTTAAAAATACTTTACCCATTTTGGAATGATTGTCTTTTAGTTTCTTATTTTTTTTCTTTTCTTCTTCATAATTGTTTTTATAAGACTCCTATTTTATGGATAAGGGCTAAGATTTATCTAATATGTAATTAGAATCATCAAAATTATTTTATCCTTTATTTATCATAAAGGCAACAAATGCCTCATCAGATATAGTATTGATTTCTTCTATTTAGATGTTAGGGAACCTTCACCTTCCTTTTATCTTACCTAACACTTTCTCTTTTAACATCTGAGTTTCTATTTTGGAATCATATTTTTCCTCCTTATCAATAAAATTCTTCAATTTTTGAACACAAACAAGTCTCATCATATTAATTTCTTCTTTTCCAAAAAAATAAACCTTCTCCCTCATAGGAGTTTCTCAATTCTTGATTTTTTTGAACTTCTATGAAGTTAACCAAAGTTTTTTTATTTAACATGGAAATAAAGGAATATTCACCTTTATGGTCCCACTCTTGAAAAAATATATACAAATAAACTCAAAATTCACAATATTGAATTTCTTCACATTACACAATAAATTCAAAACACAAATATCATGCACTTTCAACATATCTCTATCCCATTTCCTCAGAAATAGATATTTTTGTGTCCAAATTGATATTATTCTCACATATAGAGAGAGATGGTGAACTTTCATAAATTTTTCACAAGATGTAAATAAATAAGTTTCTTCATTTGAAATTTCAAAAAATCTTATCTTCTCAGGTAGTTTATGAAAAACTAATATTTTGCCACCTTCCCAAGTAATACCAAATAATTGTTCCACATGTTTGATATTAAATTTATATAACTATCTAAAAAGAGTAAGAGTTGTAACTTTTAGCTCATTTCTTCACTAAACCTGACTAATGATTTTAGTTTTTTAACCATTTGAAGGAAATAAATATAAAAATCATCCTTTTCTACACATAGATATTCCCAACCATGAAAAAAAAATTAACAATGAAATTTTTTTTCATACCAAGCTCTTTCTATCAGATTTCTTTTATACAAATTCTGTTTAAGAAATTTCATGACCCCCTCCACCCAAAGAGTATGTATCTTGGGCTGGCAGTGAATGAATGTAGATGGTGACCACCTGAGTCCCATCTCCAATAGGCCCCTAGTTGGATATTAGCACCAAGTGTATAATAAACATACAATGGGTGGTTTTCCCCTCTAATAGAACATTTAAAAGAGAGAGATTAGAAAAATAAAATAATAAAAATATACTTAGATAGATTGAATAAATACCAAGTCATACATGTCATGTCATACAATACTAAAACAACTTAAAGTAAATCTAAAAGTTCCAAAAGGTAAAATCAGTAGTGACCATGAAGCCTATATTACTCCAGCAAGACCATGAGCTAGTAATATCTAGCCTGATCTCCAAACTTCTCCTTCTAACTATAAAACAATTTATATATACATGGGGTGACAATAATAATATAATCAGTAGGTTCCTCCTCAGATCCTATTCTTAGAAAGATAAAGAAAGAATACTAAACCCCAATGAACAACAAGTGAAACTAACTTGTCATCTAAATAGGTATACTATGTTCATAGCCTCCCCATTCCTATTTCTCAACAAGAAATTCATATAATAGATCATGTATTATAGAAATGAAACAACAATGATACCCCACTTTAGCTTCCCCATTAGTTTTCTACTTTTCCCCAATGTCGTACGTCTAGATCCATCTCTCTCTAAACATATTCGGCCCACAAACACCTGGGATAAGTATCACAACATTCACATCATGAATCACATCATCACATCATACCATATCAAAAATCCATACAATAACCAACACGTTTCTAGGAGCCGCCACATCCTGTATGATGTGTATCATACATCGAGTACTATACCTCAAGCCATCAGAACCCATACACTAAGTAAGATACCTCAAGCCATCATATCCTATACATGTCATACCTATAATAATCCATTAGATATTATACCTAGATATACATGTGTGTGAAATAACAACAATCCATTCTATCCCTTTAAAAACATATATGGGAAACTAACCACTATTCATAACAGCACATAATACTACCAAGATAAGAGATCGGGGCTATATGGGGTAGTATCTATCCATTATCACCACATGGATATTGGTAAAAACTCCCTCCTAGAGTCCACTAGGTGTCATCCACCCCAATGGATGTGGGTAGGGTGTCATATGAAATCACAAAATATATAAGATATAATATAGCTCACAACCAAACTATGGGAATAACCTAGCCTTAAGATCAACTGTAGTTATCTTCTCTCAGATACCTACCAACCACTTCTAGGGACTAGATATCCTATAAGCACAGAAGAAATTAAAATAGATAAATTAAGCTATATCATTCTTTTTTAACATTCAATTTTGTTTATTTTTTATTAACCATTAATTAACAACATTATGATTACATTACCTCAAGCATCGAACCAAATCCATGACCTTAAGGAATAATCTGACCTAATCCATGATTTCTAATGACATATCATTACACTCAAGTCACACTAACCAAATGGGTTAAGTCATTCGTTAAACATTATTAAAATTCTATAATTTTAGGTACTTTATGAAAACATCCTAAGCTACCACCAAGGGGATACAACCAAGCATGCTTAACAGCCCCATAGAGTGGGGAAAGGAAAGAAAATAAAATAAGAAACTTTTCCATCAACAATTAGATAGATTAACATGTATGAATACAATCTATTATCACCACACAAATTATTAATCAAAGATTCAACCATTTTACCATCCCAATGTCTTCCCCGACACCCTCATGTATATCCTGATGCATCTTGCCATCACATGCATCAATAATAGACACAATATCTTGGCCAATACACCCATCTATCTCATCCATATTAGGATAATTAATTCTAGGATCATATCACATAGAAATATTATATCCAAATAACATCTAATGGTATCTATAGAACATGCAAAGTAGACTGGGAAACAAGGCCCTAAAAACAAGGCATTCAGCCTCCACACACAAACATGCTCTCACAGCCCCCAACACAAAGCATCCAACCTTTATAAGAAAACTGGAACTCCCAAACTCAAACATTTATCTTTATAAAAAAATGGTTTTTATTTTAACTTGAAATAATTGATTCATTATTCATAGGTTCTAAATATGGGAAACCTAAGGCACCAACTATAAAAAAGATATCACAATTATGTAAACATTCTATTAGTATAAACTTTCAGTTTCAAAAAATTTAAAGAATAACATTTCATAATTAACATTATTATTATTTTCTTTTAATCAACAAGAATCACATCTTCATGTTATTTATAATTTTAAATTTACAATTGAAATAAAATATTCAATTAAACAGGAAATTTGAAAATTTTTATTACCATCAAATTACCAGAAACACCAGATTACCAACATTCTAATTTTATAATATTTAATACAATTAATCAATTAATTATGGATTTAAATTTCTTACCAACTTCATTAAAAGAAAAATTGTAACCCAGGAATAAAAACATGATAAAAATCATAGTATTGGTATCACACTATCAAGAAAAAGAAGATTCAACCCCTTATCATGGTACAAAAAATCGATATATGATCGCTATCCAAATTATTTATTAATTTAGTTAAATATTTATTAGGTTAATATCACTACCATATAAAGGGACAAAAATTGGTAAATTTATGATTTCTCATAAATAAAAGAGAATATTTGAATCCCCTACCTCAAAGGCGTAAACGTTCTTCACATGGGAAAGGATCAAAATCACAGACCTATGATCACCCCTCCCAAAAGAAATTTAAATCATTAAAAGAAATAATTCCATGAATACAATGTAAATTGAAAAAGAAACACTATAATAATATTGGATACCAAATGCTAAATCATGGAAAGAAGGAAGGTAAGGAAACTAAATCAAACAAATAGTTCCCTCTAGGAAATAGAGGTAGAACTCACCTTGGATTAGTATGGAATTATCTCCCGGAATTGGGGATCAATATATGTTGAAAGAGGCTTAAAAGATCCTCAAGAAGCACTCTTGGTGGCCTAGGGTCTGAGGTAGATAAGTGGGAAGAAATGGGTTCGAAGGCCTTGGCTGCAAAGACCCTATCCCTAGTAGCTCGGAGCTGACACCTTACTTAATTTCATTGGTATAATAAATATAAAAGCCATGTCCTAAAGGACCGAATAGTTTAGTAGGTTTGGTAAACTAGATATAAACATAGGTTTTACAGTAAATATTGAAATGAATGAAAACATAGAATGTCCATTTTAAACATCCATAATCTCCTGGATTATACCTACAACTCATTCATATTATACATCTTTTTATCCTGGGGAGAAATAAAACATAATAAAAGGGGTGAGGTCAGATGCTCAGTAAGGGTAAGAAATAAAATAAAATAAATAAAAAATAAACATAAAAAATAAGGCATGGTGAATAAAAAACTCATTCCATTAAAACCTAATGTTGAGAATAATATAGAAGGAATAAAAATCTTAATAAATAATTCCATATAAATAATCACATTATATTGAAACTTAACCATGGATATTCTACAAGATGAATAATCACAGGGGATATAAATTACTAATATAAAAATGAGGGAATCCATAATACCATACATTATAAACATACCATCATGTCCTCAGCTAAGAATTCTATATAAATGGGTAATGCATCAGCCAAAACCCGACCTAGTTTGTCTCATGAGACCTACCAATGCATCGAGGGGCTATAGAGGGCCCCAACCATCACTTATTAAGTCCAATGTATTCATCATATGTATAATAAAAAAATATATTTAAATATATGTGCCCCATACCACATTGAATAATTTTTATCCTAATAATAGTTGAAGGTACTCTAATAAAATCATTCAGAAACTCTTATGAGAAATACCCTTTTTCTTTTAAAAGAAGAGTCCTTTAGAAAAATAACTTGTATTAGTCACAAAACTAAGATTTTAAACATGTATATCCAATAAAATAAAAGGTAAGAACAAATATATTTGAGTAATAAATTAAATACAACATATAAAAAGGTTTTTAAAGAATGTTTAGAAAGGAGCCACTTTGTGTGGTTTAAGGGAAAATATAAAATTGACTTTAAAGAGGAAAATGAATAATGATTTTGCATAAAACCAGAAATTAACTAATATAGTTTTAAATGATATAAATAATTATATTAGAAAAATATTTGTGTCTTGAAATACATTATTTAGTGTACTTAAAAATGGGTAGGAAATTGGGAAGTTCCCTTTAATCGGGGTTTCTTATCAGGAGGAATTCAAAAAGACACCTTTTAAAAAATGCATTTCCCCATAAAAGAGAGATGAAATTATATGGATATATGATTTTGGAACATATAATAATAATTTATAATAATTATATTAAAATAATTAGGATTTATATTGGGGTAAATAGAGGGAATGCATATCAGGAAGGAAAAAATTGAAGTTTGGGAAGAAACCCTTACCACTTTGCAAACCGTCGAAGAATATTCCCTTTGAAATTAAGGATCATAAAATATGAAATTTAATATCATTAAAATAATGATATTAATGATATTATACATCAATGTGATGTATACATACACCACACACAATATGCAGTGGTGAATAAGTCACATATCACGGAAATAATAATGAGATGAGAAAATCCCTTACCTTAAGTTTAAAAGCATTCAGTACTTGTACTTAACATCCAGGATAATGAAATTGGATTCATTAATAATTTTATTCAGAAATTATTAAAAATTTATTTGATTCAGTATTATTTTTTTGAGTTCATTTATGTTCTTTTTGATGAGTTATAAGATTCAATTTTTTTATTCACAAGTGTTCATTTACTTGGTTTTCACAATTGGTTCACTTGTATACATGTATGAAAAATCATTTTAAATGGGAATAGATATACATAACTAAAGTTATATTTTATTTATGAACATATTTATGATTAAATGGATATATAATTTATTTGGTTATTTTGGATTATGATGAATCATTAGGAAAGATGTTAGTGATAATTGTTTACATTATTTTGTCATGTTTTTTATCATCACAAACTAGTTTTATTTCATTAATTAATATCATGTACATATAACAATTACAGAACACTAAATAGGCTGTAATAAATATATTTTAATATTTTTTAACTATAAAATGGTTTCATTACTATCCTTTAAGGAATAATTGAAAAATGAAAACTCTTTGTCCACGAAGGCTTTAAATCGGCACCCCACGAATGATGTTTTCATCTTAAGAATAAAAGGAAGAGGGGAAGAGAATTGATGATGGAATATTCAATCAACATAATAAAATTATAGAATATAAATTATAATATAGTTATCATGTCAATTTGGGATATTTATTTGAGGAAAAGATAAAACAATTAAAGAACTTGAAAATAAATTGAAAGAAAATAGAAGAGGTTTTACCTCTTGGACTTCTTCTCCTTGAGAACATTTTTAAGAGGCTTACGATTGTTATTTTTTTTTGAGAAAAATGGATCCTAGAAATTGGGGGGGGGGAGGTTTTTGGGAGATTATTTGGAAGAAATTGCACAGGCTTAAAGGTTTTTTAGGTGTGAGGAGAATGGGTGGTGAGGGTGGTACTTATAGTGGATGAGAGGGGTGTTTTCTCATTATTATTTTAATTAGTTTATTCTTTTGGATAAATACTATGAATAGTTTGACCATTATCACTAAATATATTAAAATAATGAGGTATATCTTGATATTATGGTCTTACATCATCCATACATCATCTATGACTTAGTAAATCATGTATTTCCTAAATGCTGTAAATTACCATATTTCACTATTCACCAAAATAATTAACTATTTTAGAAAAATCCCAAAAAATATCCTTAAAATTTTTTTGACATGTAAAATTAAAAAATTAACTCCTATTTACGAAAATAATTTTCTTAATATAATATTTTTAATTTTTAATTAAAATCATCATTTACTTGAAAGATAATAATTTTATTTTATAACCGTTTTTATGACACTTCGAAAAATTTACTAAGGTATCATAAAATTACCTTATAATAATAAGATAAACAAATATTAATTTATGAATATATTTTATGAAAATAAATTTTCTTTAAAATCATTATATTAATTATAAAATTATAAATAAACAATTTTGTTTCACAAAAATACCAATACTTAAATTTTTCAATTTTAAAACATTTATTTATTTATTACATGAAATAAATATATGATATTTTTATTAAGAAAATAAATAAATTTTATTTACACTTTAATATGTGAGGATACTATTAAAATAAAAAATATACTATTAATATAACTAAAATGCTAGTTTTATAAAAAATTGGGATTTTCACTATTCACTTTAAAATAAATATCTTTAGAAAAATACCAAAATTCCACCCTAAGATAATTTTTAAATTCCAAAATTAAAAATAAAGTTTATTTTTATAAAAAAAATTTGTAAGTGTCAAAATATAGTTTTAAAATAAGTGCACCTTTAAGAAGCGGTAAACCTACCTTCAGAAAAATATAGCCTTCAGATGCATACAATTATATTAATTCTTATTTTATGGTCATAAAATCATTTGGATGAATGTAAAAAAAATTATTAACTATATAATATATAAATATCTTTTCTACTATTAATTCCATCCAATTTAACGTCTAGGTTATAATGTTCATTTTAAAATAATAATATTTAATTTTATATCATTGTTTATTTAATCTTGGTGTTGTTTGAAACCTCTGTTGTCAGAGAAATTAATTTTTTTTGAAAGAAATACCATAAAATCTTAAGGTGTTACATATGTGGTATTTATAGACCCACTAAAAAAATATAACACCATAGCACAACCCAATGTATGACACTATAGAATTGGCTAACATGAGATATTTTGCAACATATCCTGAAGGGCCACGCCACAAATCCCATTAGTCAAGCCATGTACGAATTCCACAAGAAGATCCTATAATAGTGAATCGAAGGGCTACGGTGCAGCCTTAATAACAATTCCTTAATCAACCCTTAAATTTTGTATTAATCAAAGTTCGTTATGTCGTAGTATCCCATTCCACATGGCAGCATCATGACCACTAGAAATGCCCTAGACTGCAGCCTCCCTCCACAACGTACCCATGAATAAAAAATATAGTAGCCCTAAATTCATCCACGAGATCACCTACACCATATTCAGGATCTAACACACCATATCAAACTTCACTATGGGGCAACACCCCCTTCCATGTTGCATCCATTCTATTTTCTTGAGTGGAAACCCCTCCCCATTTTCCATCCAAACTCTTCAGAACCACCTCTGGAAACCTTGAACACCCAAAACTCACAAAGTAAAGAGCTGCTGAGATCTAGTCCCTTACATAAAATACCTTGAATCCATTCTCATCCTCAAGAATTAAAAACTAAACCTTAAGATAAAGAGATAAAACGGGTTTTCCAAACAACCTCTTCATGAGATACCTTTAAAATATATTGCTATCATTGAATCTCAACAACCTCAATCAGATAAACAAAGTGAAAAACCATAGAAAAAATTAACTATATCTAAAAAACTCTCCCAGATATATACCTCTCAAATGATATCATGGTCTCAATAAGGAAATAAGATAAAACCATATCATAAACTAGAAATAGTTCAACAACCACAACTAGCAAATATTACAACAAAAGAAGAGCTAAACATAAAACAACTTGGGGTACTGAGTGTATATATTCAACTCAAGTTTCCAGCTACTCTCCTCCATGTCAATGTGTCAACAAAAAACCTGAACTAATCTAATATAACACTCATGCAACACCTTCTCCAGGAGGTCCTCGATCTTCACATGCTTCTCCTCGAAGGTCACATCATCTTTAACATCAATCTTTACCCAATTGAAGATGTTAGAGTCATCATGAAGATAAAGATGAAGTTTCAACACTTGAAAACCCCCATGAATCCAGCTCATTTGTGGGGGAACTATTATCTGATACACCATAGATCCAACATGATCCAACACCCTGAAATTCTAAACAAACAAAGGAGAAATATTACTCCCAAATCCAAACCCTCATTCCCCATGATGAGGAGTATCCTTCAAGAACAAATGATAACCAATGTTGATATTAATAGGCCTCATCATGTGATTGAAATAGAATTAAGGAAGATCATACATTGTCTTCATCCTACTTAAAATTACATAAACCACCTCTTCCATATTATACACTAGTTATATATTGAGAATTACAAACTCCCCAACCTTATTCTAGTAAAACTAAGATATTCAAGTTCAGTTATACAAATCATAAAACTGTATCACACCACGGGTGGAGTGAAATATATCATTTTAACAAAATTAAACCAATGGAAGGTGACTATTCCATGAACCTCCAAAATTAAGGACACAAGAATGAGGCATGTATTCATGATTCTATATAGTCCACTATGTATGACCGCCCGTCTGCAGGTGAAAAGTAGTGTTAAGGAATAAATGAGAGCCTAAAGCGTGTTAGAGAACACTTCACACCCTAGAGGTAAAATGAGGATCACAATCAGAGTTGATCATCTTTAGGAACCTCCTCATCACTTCCACTATACATCACCATAAGAAACATAAAGTTTACCCTCAGAACCGATCCAAGAACGAGGTTACTTTTAACAAATACCCCTCCTAAAGGAATTTTAAAATCAATTATTTCCCAAAAAAACAAACCAACCCTCAAGGGGTTCTCAAAAATAATGTTTAATCATTGAAGTTTAATTAAATTATTATAAAAAAGGAAATAACACAAAACTAAACCCCCAAACTACCTCAAAGAGTAAAAGCCAAAGCTTCAAGCCAAAAACTATGCTCTTCCAAAAACTTGGGAACTTAACTCTTATTATAAATGGTAATTAAATAAATTTAAATAATTAACATGAATTAATTTATTTAATTCCAAAAGGACATAAGGGTTGAAAACACACTGAGGAACATTCTCTCTATGAAATCATGACTAACCATCTATGGAAGGCCCATAATGAACCTCTGATACAAATATATGAAAAAATCATAGCAGATGACATGTAATTAATTGAAAATAAAATTACATTTAATTGAAATGAAAGGAAAACCCAATGAGCATCGTACCTTCATCGAAACGATGTGCGACAGCATGCAAACACTATCTAGGGATATACTCTTACAAAGCCATGCCAAATCCATTTCATCCTCAAGTGATTCCACTATGATATTATGGGTTTTGATCCAAAACCATAATAAAAATAGAGGGAAGAAAATAGGAAGAAGAAAAAAGGATAAGAGAAATATTGTCACTTCAAAACACCAAAGAACAAACCCAAATACTACCCTAAATCAAAGGGAATTTGAAGGGGGGAAGGGGGGAGACCGACTTGATATATGTACAAAAGGTAGAAAGAGGGGAGGGATATGGATAAAATAATTACGGGTATTTTGGTAATTTAACACTTTTAAACCCAACCTAGAAAGCTATACATTTTGACCAAATAGTTGGTCAAAATTTACACCAACCATGTAGAAGACACTTCCCAAAGAAAACCACCCCACAAGGTTTGAAAACATGGTTTTCTAACCATGCACCAACCATTCCAAAAAACCCCAAAACCCCTCTAAAACTTTTGAAAAATAAAATTGAGTCATGTGAAATACATGATCCATGGAACTAGGACAATAAATATGATAAAGTTTCCTTTAAAACATGACTGATTTCTTCATAACAATGCACACTATTGTGCTCTTGAACCATGAACTTTGGAAATATAACTAAAAACTCTCTGAGCCTCATAGGTATACATTGTATTCCACAAATCAGGAATACTAAACTGTAATCTCGGAAAAAATATCCCACAAACTCCAACTCACACCCAAATATCGCAAAATTATCTTAAGAAATTGAGTTACCTCCTGGGACTCAAACCACACCAAAAACAATTCCAAAAGAAGTTTCCAACTCTAAAAGTTTGAATATGAATCCAAATTCCCCTAAAAACCTCTCAATAGGTTAAAAATTCATATTTCCTTTGAATTTCAAATATAGTAACAATGAGGGTAATTACATGAGAATTATACACATCATATTAACTAGTGATTAATTCTTAAAGATCAAAAATTGTTTGAATATCATCATTTTATATTTTCATGATAATTTGAACTTTTTTTATTGATTTTAACCGATTTAGGCGACCTAAAAATTTAATAAAAATGGGAAGTTCAAATGATACTTTTGATAATATAATGAAATTATTGTATTGGATTGATGTGTTTTAATAACCAAAAATATTAAATGACCTTAAGATCATTAACTATTTTTTGTGCCAATCCGAACTCGTTCACTTAGTCTTGATCCCTAAAATGGTGTTTTTTTATTTATAAATAAGTGTTAACAATCTGAAATCATATTTTCCATTATACTGAGAAATCTAAACATTATATTGATACTCAATTCATTCATATAAATCATAAATGACCTGTGGATATTTTTCCTATGTTTTTATGCAAATCTAAGGTCATTTTCTTGGTTTTCACCGCTTGATGTGTGATATGTAATTTTAATAAAAATATAAAAGATAAATGGTACTTTAGATCATACCTATAAATTCTATCACTGAATTGACACATGGACGATTCTTAAAAATAACAAATGTCACTATGATCTTTCCCTTAAGTTTCCTTGGAAATAAGAACTCATTTTATCTATTTTTAACACTTTTAGATAATTTTTTACTTTATTAAAAATGAAATGGTGAAATGATACATTTAATCATGTTGATCAAATCATCATGATCTCTAATAAATAAAAACATAATGAAAAGTATAATAATAAATCACCTCTTTAAGATTTCTACAAATAGTTTGATGTCATGTACTTTTCCATCTCATTTCTAAACATATCTGCTTCTTCTTGTGAATACGTAGATTATTGGAAATCCTCATAGTACTAGAAAAATATAGACAGAAAATGATTAATAAATATTTTATATTACATTCTAATTCACTTTATAAACACCTCTTTGGGAATGATTTTTTTGATGGAATATTATATCTTTCATATATGTATAAATGTAATATCCCTAATAATTGTTTTTTATTTTGTTTCAGATACTGCATAAACTTTAATAAAAATGAGTAATTTGTTTTTAAATGTGTTTTTATAGTGAATTATTATTATATATAACATAATATATATCCATGTATAGAAATAAATAGTCTTCCTATACTTTGTCACTGACTTCATACCAGAATTTTTTTATGTTTAAATATCACCATATGATAAAAAACCCCATTAAAACATAATAAAAAAAATGTATAAATTGATTTTTATTTATAAAATGGTGATTTTAGTTAATTAAAAACTCACAATGGACATCACATGTGGTCAATTTGTTGGATTATCATTCTTTGGATCTAAAAAACTAACCTTAGGAGTAACCAAATTGATTGCACTGAGCATCTAGTTCTCCCTAAAAAAGGAATAAGCATTGAAAAAGTAAAAATTGATTTTATATGATTATATTATAGAGTTATAACCTTGAATTATAGGCATCATGAAGATCCAATTGTATTTTATTTTCTATTAAAACATTGTGGAAATTTCAATTATTTCAATTTAGTTTATATCCAATATAGTTTTTCTATTGATATGATAACAGGATTTATAAGCACAATTTTTTCTTCATAGGGTTATCCCTTTATAAAGTAGTGATGTATACACCTATAGAAAATTGGAATAGTTATTAACCGTAATTAACATAATATATTAGTTATTATAAAAGAATATTTTGAAAATGTAACTCATGTATACATTCATAATTGAGATTCCTATCTATTCGTGCATGATAATTTCATTTATACTCTTAAGAACAATCACGTCTGCAATGAATTTTCCATAAATTTGTTATTTCTATTCAATAATGTCCATATTTCCATCTTTGAATGTTTTATATGAATGAACATGTAATGTTAATAAATATGATAGTGTAATTGGTTGTGTAAAGGTACTCTCGAAAGGTCCTTTTGATTTCTTGGTTGATACACTAGATTGTTTTGACATGACCTTCCATTTCTATTTCTCTTTCTCTATCTAAAATAGCACACCTCATTTCAGAAATTTTTTTACAAATTAGTAAAGGTTTTTCATTTGAAATAAATTTGAAAGGAAATACCATATTTTTATTATGAATATTTATAAGATTAATCAACCATACTATAAATGTTCCAATAGCATTTCTTCCCATAGAAACATCCAGATCATCAAGGGGATCAAGCAACATTATGTTCGGATCATGAGCTACTTGAATCTCCACTCTCATGTGATATTTTGTGAGTAATTTAATATGTATCATATCTCATTGGATATTTTACAATGAACCCTTAACAAAAAGATGATATGTGGTTGCTAATAGAAATAAAACATTGTCAATTTTACCATGTAGAATTTTTTCATAATAAACTTATTGGTAGTTATTTAGTTCACATTTAGAAATAAATGTTATGAAAACCCAATTATCTTAGGTAAAGCAGGAAGTTGAGGGTAATGGATAACCTTAAAGTTAATGGGTTCTTGGTTTTCTTTCAGTGGTTGTTGGTTTATTATTGGTTCTCATTGACCCCTTTTCAAAAACTAGACCATCAAACCATAATTGATAATAATTTCTTTTAGATCATCTATTTTTATCTATATGAATTTCATTTTCTCATGTTTATCCTCCTTGGACATTAATTTCTCAAAATATTCTCTAGATTATACTCTAAAACCCACACCTCTAATATGAACATATTGTTCAGGACACTTAAAATCTATTATATTTAGTCTTTATTATGGTAAATTCGATGATGATTATTATGTCAAAATCATATAAAAACATACAAACATAAGTAGATGTTTTTATATAATACTATTGTAACACATAAAAAATTAGAATAATTTAATAACTATACATAATTTTTATACTCTTTATATATTTTTATCTATTTATTTTCCATATTTATCTACATGAGCCTCTTTCTATAGAACATAATGTCGGATGGAAGTAGTTTTGGTTTTTAATTCATCAATATATATATAAACAAAAAAAATTATTATGTTTTATGTTTCATGCCACATAAAATTATTACTATAGATTTAAAATAGATAGCATATTTTTTAAGTGAAGAATACCTCATCCATGATTTATAGTAGGGGTATATCAGTTTATATGCACACTATTTATTTTAAAAAATTCATTTTTTATTCATAAATTATTATTATTTTATATAATTGAATAACATAATTAATTTCAAATAAAATATTACTGATTACAATTCACCTAAATGATTCATCCTAATAAATACCAATGACATAATTACAGTTGTCTTGTTTTATTATGTCTGCATCCATGGGTGGTGGGGGGATTTACTTTCCCATCAACATCGCTGATATTTCTCTTTGTAAAAAGTGTCTAAAAGGCTCTATGATACATTATATCGAGCATTAATACAAATATATTATGAAAAAAATCTAGAAAAATCATACGCTACAAGGGATAATAAAAAGTAAATCAATATTTCATTATAATATTTTTCATTAAAACTGAGAAAGTATATCATAACATTACCCTAATGTATTTCCGAATGAATTTCTTCAATGGAAGAAGAAATTTTTTACACGTATCTATATAAATTTCAACATGCATTTGAGTTTTGATCCCAATGTAACAAATTAAAATTGACATTTTGGGTAAATGGGTTAGTCCTTTTGATTCCACCCAACCTCAAATTTTATACATTTTCTTCTTTCCTTGATAACTTTTTTAACAAACTGGTGCTACACCACTCAAGTTGTTTTATTCCCACTTGTTTTTTACCTTCTAAAAATTCCATGTTTTTTTAATCAACTATATATACTTCCTTGGGATTGGTAACATTATCATGAAGATATGTAATTTTCATAATTATTTGTTAAAATATAATTTAGATAACATAAATGCAGTATTTAACGAGTAATATTTTGAGGACAATCATTGTATATTAAAAAATAACTTGTACATTAAAATATAATTTTCATTCTCAAAGGTTAAATGGATTTAATCTTATATTAAGTATCCAAATACTATCCTTATGATCCCCAATAATGTACATGACATGTCCAACATTAGAACCACAATTAAATGATTGTGATGTCCTGATGAAGGGGTCATCCACATTTAAATTTTTATACGATCTTATAGTTTTTTATGTAAGATCCAAAATTTCAATAAAGAGAAATATTCCTTTAAATTACTATATAATCCTATTTTAAAAATATAATCAATGTTTTTAAGAGTTAAGTAAGAATTTGGGAGTTTTTGGGGAATGTTCAAATCCCAGCTCATTGGTTTTTAGAGTAAATGGATGAGGTGCATGATTAGGGAACATTTAGTGCTAACCATGCACCTCAAACCTTGCAACCCTATAAGGGTGGTGCACGATTTGTTAAAAAATTAAATGGGACTACATGACTATGTATAATTGTAGTATAAAAATGTAGAGGAAGAAACACAAGTTTAACATGGTTGGTTAAATCATGTTTCAAGACCATGTGAGAGGGTGACACCTCAGATAGTTCTGGCACATGTTTGGTGAATATTTTGGGGAACAGTGTAGCCAAACTATATTCCCCTTAAATTTTTTGAAAATAACATTTTTTCCTTTGTTATATTTAACCTTTTCTCTCCTATTTTCTTACCCAAAATTCTAGTAGCTATTTCCCTCTCATTGGAGCATCCTCCTATTCTCCTATTCTCTTTGATAACTCCATCTATTGATCTTCGATTCAAGAGCTATATGTCACATAGAAATGTAACTAGTAATCCCTTTATTCCTCTTGTTTCTTTCCATTTAATATCTAACTATATGGAATTCTAAATACATGTGTGCTAATATGCCTTATTTTCAGGATGTTTGTCTATTTATTTTATTTCTTCCATTCTATCTCGAATCTAAAGCTGATACATGATGAGGAGTCGTCTACCAACATGTTGTAGGTGGCCACATGCCTTTCCATAAAGTTCTTGTTGATTATATAATGTGTCATTGTGATACACATAGGAAATTCTCATGCATTGACTCTAAAGTGTTATTTTTTTACATATAAAATTAATTAATCCATGCAAGAGTTACATTCATAGATACTTATTATTATTGGAATGTGTTTACCTCCTCAATATTCACCCTTTTGGGTGTTCCAGTTAAATTTCATTAACCTTTTGAACACTTTTCGGACCAACCCACATTCTTTGTGGTTGTGTCTTGAATCAAAATTGAAATGATTGAATTGAATTAAAGGAAAAGTGAATGGTAAGACCTTTTCATGCGACCCTTATATATTTTTGAATTATGCCAGAGGTTAATGAAATGGGAAATGGTTTGAAACCAACTTATGTGTTATGATAAATAATATCATGTGACAAATTATTATTATAATTATTACACTACCATGTATATTGGTTGTTGATTAATTGTTAAGGAAATTGTTGGACAAGACGCTTCACCCTCTCTTGATGTTTGATGTTGGGAATGACATTTCACATCATTTATTTGGATTTGGACTTGAAATTTTACATTATCCAGGATCATATGTTAGACATGTGTTTTACATTACTGTTTCAGATTAAAAAATGTAAAACAATATTCTCAGGAAGAGCATAATGAGCTGATTCCCTTACTCGAGCATGATACTCGTATGATTATGCAAGGATTACTTGGTTATATGCCTTTGGTCCTAGCTAGTACTACTTATAGAAATACATATACCTATGTTTAGGAACACACACACACACACACACACAGATATATATATATATATATGATGATGACACCTGGTCCAATATATTTCGTATAGTGACTATAATTTTTCTTACTTGACTATTACATCATTTTGAAGATAAAAAACATAATAGTGTTACAAAACCAGGATCCAAAGGTTTAGTATCTTCGGAAAATTAGACACATAAATAACATTAATAATAATAAAACACAAACATTTATTTAATATACTCGTCTTTATCCATTTAAAGTTCACATTCTCCATTGTACACATAGTCACCTAAGGACATACATCAAAGAAAATCAGTGAGCTAAAAGCCCTGTAAGAGGATGAATAAGGGTCCTAAATCAATAAAACATATGTTATCATAATCATCATTAGCATATCAAAATAATATGATTATAATAATAATAATAAGGTAATCATTGGACAAAGTATTGGAATGTGGTAATGCATAAAAATGAAACATCATGCCTTAGTGGTAAAATACCACCAATAGTTGTGTACAAAGCTAGAAACATATTCACACCTAACATATTTTCATAATCATAGCATAATATTTGTGAAAAATATAGAAAAACATACTTGTTATAAGAATCATCTATCTTGAATGAAGAAGAAAGAATCTCAAGAGGAATCAAGATGTCTTTTAGAAAAAAAGAGTTCTTTTAGAAAATATATATATTCAACATAAAGGAAGTTATAAACATGTATAACCTAGATAAAAGGTAGAATACAAATGAAATTTTATTTTAAGTAACATTAATGAAATATCCTCACTTAAATTTGGCATTAAATAGGTATAACCCAAAGAATGGGAGATGGGTTCGAGAATCCCCTAACCTTATGTTCGGAAGTGTTATACACTTTCACGTAATATCCTAAATAATGAAATTATATTAATTAATTAATAAATCTAGAACCTATTCTATATTTATTTGATTTATTATAAATTTTTACGTTCATTTATGTCCATTTTGATGAGATAAAGTGTTCAAATTTCATCATTTTGGGAGCATTTGTTTTCATGGTTTCATGGCCCGTATATGTGTATATAATTATGAAAGTTCATGTAAAATGATAATAATTCTCCATAACTAAAATTATATGTTATTAATGAACATATATAAGTTTAAGTGGTAATATATATCATTTTGTATATAAGTATTATTCATTTGATAAAATGATACTAAAAAATGCTTAGTTTATTTTGTGGGTTTTTACGACCATCATGAATTAGTTTGGTTTTATTTAATATTATGACTATAAATTAGTTACATAATCCAATGAGCCCGTAACCGAGTGGTAAGGGCTCCTACTTGGTATCCAGGTGACCCAAGTTCAAAACCGGGTGGAGGTGAATTTCCGAGATACTGTAGAAGCAATGTAGCAGGTACTGTTCAGTACTGTAGCAGCCAGAACTATTCACCTAATTTGGGCCTTTGGGCCAGCGGTTTGGGCCTACGGGTCTCCAGGGCCTTCGGGTCATCAATGGTCTTCAGGCCTTAGGGCCTTCAAGCCAAAAAGACCATGGAGTAGCCCAGTTCACACAGAGCATGCCCCAGAAGAGGATCAGGGCGATGAGACTAGCAGTCAACAGAAGCAGAGCTACTGGATTGAAAGAATGAGAGGGTATGACAATCGCCATTAGGACCAGGCACCGTGCATCTTTGTATGGGGAAATTCTAGCTGATCAGCAATGTAAGGTGGGGAGATATGTGATCAATGATGCAGAAGCTAGGGGAGGGGTAGTTCCTGTGGGTTGGGCCTACGGGTCATGTATTGGGCATAGTATGCCTCTGGGCCTTCGGGTCATGTATTGCGAGTCGTGTTGGGGCCTTGTGCCTTGGGCCTACGGTTCATGTATGGGTTCCCCTTCATCCCTTAAAAGGGGATTTATCTATAATAAAATAAAAAAGAAGGCCTTCGGTCCATTCGTGAGAAATTAGTTACATAACATTAAAAAAAGTTATAATATACATATTAAAATATTTTTTAACCATAATAATGTTTTTATGACCATCCTTGAAGGTGGTAATGGAAAACAAAAAATAATTATCCACGAAGGCGGTGAATCGACACATCATGGACAATTTTTTGGTTTTTAGAATAAAAGAAGAAGGGATGATATTTTATGGTGGAGATTCCATAAACAAAATAAAATTATAGTATATATGTATCAATGTAGTTATCAAGACTCTTTGTAAGGAATAGTTGGGGACATGGTAGATGAAAGAAAGAATTTAAAAGAGAAAGGTGGAGGTTTTTTACCTCTTGAATATTGTCTCCTTGAGAACCTCCTTAAGGCACTTGGGTTTTGTATTTTTTTGAATCCCAAAGCCCTCAGACATGTGTAAGTGGTTTGGAAATGTAATAGGGAAAAATTTAAACAATATTCACGTATTAGAAATTATTATGATAAGAGGTGGTGATGGGTGGTATTTATAGGGGGGGGTGATGGGTGTTTTTACTATTATATACATTAGACTATTATTTTTGGTCCAAGACTATCAATAGTGTTGATTCAGATGACTAAATATAGTAAATAGTGAATTTTAGTTCTAAATAATGTATTAATATATCATGAATGACTAAAAAATCAAGTATATAACCAACAATGTTAAATATTGTAAATTACCATATTTCACTATTCACAAAAATTTATCTATTTTATAAAAATAAATTTTTTTTTTTTTTTAATGTTTAGATTTAATAAAGGGACACCATGTAAGTAAAATAGTTTTTTAAATATGATAAATTTAATTTTAAATTAAAACCATCATTTATTCTAAAAACAATGATTTTGATGTTATAAATAATTTTATAACACTTTGAAAAATTTATTAAGGTCTCATAAAACTATCTCATAATTATAATATAAATAAAAATTAATTTATTAATCTATTTTATGAAAATAATTTTCTTTTTAATCATTATATTAATTATGACTTTGTAAATAAATATTTACGTTTCACAAAAATATGAACATTTAATTGTTTTTTAAACTTTTATTTAGTTATTTAATGAAATAATTATATTATATTTTCATTTATAAGATTCCAACTATTAGTTGTAATTTCATAGGTGATCTTACTCTTCTATTATCCATGTTACAATTCTAAATGGTCATATTACAATTCCAACTACCATGTTACTATTTAATCAGTATATGTTACTTAATTTCTATAAATACAACTTATTTCTTTCTTAAATTAAGAGAATAATATTTCCATTGTGTTATCTATGTGATTTTAGTATTTTATACAAAGTTTTATGAAGGTAAATTCCATTGATAAAATTCTAGGTCGTTACATTCTTCCCCCGTTTTGAAATCTTACCCTTGAAATTTCATTTTACATAATAGGGTGAAAATAGGTAAGGGTATTTCTCCTCCATCTCTTCCTTCAGTTCCCATGTCACCTCTTCATACTTATGGTTCCTTCACAACACTTTGACATGGTGAGTCATCTTATTGTGTAGTAATTTGTCTCTACAGTCCAAGATCTTTACTAGATTCTCTTTATATGAGATGTCTTTCATGATTTATACCACATCTGAATTTAATACATGTGAGGGGTCGAGTATGTACTTTATCAGGATAGATACATGGAATATTTCCTGAACATGAGAGATATTTTTTGAAAGTCTCAAGTAATAGGCCATTTCTAATATGTGATCACGACTCTCAAAGGGGCCAATATACCTTGGGCTATGCTTCCCTTTCTTTCCAAATTGCATGATTCTCTTCCATGGTGATATTTGAAGGAAGGCATTGTCTCCAAATTCAAACTCAAAATACCTTATATGGTTGTTATCATGGATCTTTTTATGACTCTAAGAATATTTTATACGTTGTTGGATGGCTTAAACATTCTCTATATTCTCTTGAACAAAATCTTATCCAAGTAGATTTTGTTCTCCAACTTTATCCCAATAAGTTGGAAGCCTACATTGCATCCCATACAATTATTCTTATGGATTTATCTAAATACATGAATATGAAACATTATTGTATTAGAACTCAATTAATGGGAGATTTTGATCCCATCCTCCTTTAAATTCCATTCATAAGATTCTCAATATTTCCTCAAGTGTATGAATAGTCCATTCAGATTCACTGTTAGTTTGGGGGTGATAGGTTGTGTAGAAATTCAATTCAGTACTCAAAGAATGATGAATACTTCTCCATAATATATATGTGAAACATGGATCATGATCAATGATGATCGAAAGTGAAACCCCATGAAAACTCACCACATCCTTCACATATTTCTTCAAAATTTATTCAAAAGATCTTCCTAAATAGTGATAAAGTGGGATATCTTAGTGAGTCAATCCACCACAAAACATATTGAATTGTTGCCACAGGATGTATTCAGGGGACATATAGAGACCCAATTTTTACCTTATAAGACTTGGAAATATGTTTCAGAATATTTACAGAGCTAGGTGCTGAGACGGAATACAATTCCGATGCCCAGGGTGCCCAGATGTAATTTTATAAAAATATTATGTATTTTTATACTACTCACTAGATGAAAATGGTAAATCTCTATAAAGATAGATTGGATCATAAATCCAAGTCCACTATTGAGTCCAGAACATGGCATTTACCCTAGGCGGGGCATAACTTTTGTCGGCACGAGGCTTCTGTGAGAAAAGTCACCCAGGGGAAAAACTGTAAATAAAATAATTAAACTTATTTATTTTATCTCGAACACCAAATAAAATAACATTCAAATGAAGACACATATTATAAATTAGAGTCCTCTATTAAGTTTATAATTATCATGTTACAAAATAGTAACATAAAAAGAGGGGGTGCGGTAATTTTGGATTCCACGTCAAGCAGGACTTCTATAAATTGATGTTTAAGAGTTCTGGATTTGGGATATCCCTAATCCTTTCTCTCTCCCTATCTCTATATCTCTCTATTTATCTATCTCAACTATTCTTCATCTTTTATTATTCATATTAAGGAATAATATCCACCAAAACCTCAGTGGATCGGCACGAGATTGCAGCAGACTCCTTATCAACATCGAATGGTTAAATTTTGGTAGGATTTATTCTACTTTTGAGTTTTGATTCAAGTTTTAAACTAAAAATACATTGTTTCCTATTTATATAATCATTTTAGTTATCATCATTAGTTTCCACACTTTCAAGACCATCAATACATGCTGAAAATTACGTTTCTTCATTGTGTTCTTCACCTATTCTTCAGGTTATTCGACATTTCATTTTTGTACACGTCCAAACTCCAACAAATCATCGAGTAGAGGCCAACGCTGTGAAGATTCCATCCCAAGGATTCTAAAACTAGTCTTGGATTAATTTTTAGGTGATTTTTGTGGTCACTTTGGTCCACATAAGGGGACAGCAGAGAGGCCAGCCGGTGGCGGTGGTGCGTGGCGGCCATGGAGGTAGGCATGGTGGAGTGTGGTCCAGAGCCGGTGTGGTGAGGTGGAGTCAGTTAGCAGCTGAAATGTGAGGCAGTAGGAGGCTGGGTGTTAGAGTGAAGTTACAATGTAGCGATCATAGTTGGGCGGTGAGTTTGGTAGGTCAACGGAGCCACAGGAAGCAGGGTTAGGCGAAGGACCCGAGGTTTAGTAGGGACCCACACATCACGGGTTGCGTGTGGAAGAGGGGTTAGATGGGAAGTCAGGGGCCAGGATGGCACAATTGGTGGGTCAGGTGGTAGACCCTTTAGGGAGTAGGCTGCCTAGGCAAGTAGGTTAGGCCATGTAGCTATGCCACAAGTTGTTCGTTTGACCCAGGCCGGTCGGGGTGATCCGGCCCTTGCGGAGCAGTCTGGCCCAAATGGGTCAGGCCTGTTAGTTTTGGGCCAATACAACATTAAATGTCAATATCTCCTACACCGGGCATCTGATCGACATGCTGTCTACGGCCATGAGTCCCTCTCTACGAGATGGATCTCTTTAGACTGGTTTAGGACTTTTATGTCTTTCTTTCTTTGCTTGGTTTCACAAAATGCCTAAGTTTAATAATAAAAAAATATTTATTATTATTTGGGGTTCATGTATCGAACATATCTTCTAAATGAAATGTATTATTTATATTTCGTTAGTGGAGGCACAACCATAGTCCTTGGGTGAACTTTTCAGTATGAATTTTGGGTGTTTAAACTAAATTCGAGGTGTGGGCTCCATGAGGACTGGTTTGCACATGCTGCGATGAAATGAAGATTTTTCCCCAGTTATCCATTTTGGGCGAATGAGTAGTCCATCCCGTGTGTTTTTTCATGAGGATCGCAAAGGCATGATACATATAATTTTTTTTTCAGGATTGGGGCATGGTACCCACATGATTATTTGGAAGAAAATTTGGTGACATATGAATTTCTATTTGATTTATGTTTGAGACAAATAAATTTTCATTCTTGCATGTTTTTCTACAAGGATCGCAATGGTGTGATCTGTTTGCATGCATGGAGACTTTTTCATGATCTCATTAAATGTGGAAACATTAAGGGATACCAGTGAAATATCCTTCTATAGGGTTTTAAGATAACCCTTTAATTAGGTCATATTTGATTCTTGTAAAAGTAGAGAAGATATATGAAGAGGTGCGATAAATTGTTCGGGGACCATTTGAGGAGGTTTGACTGCAAAATTATGTTTTCGCCCTTCGAATTAACATCGAGTGTTGTGTGCTCGATAACCTTTTGGATAGATATTGTGTGTACTATGGGAGTAAACTGGAATGATTAGTGATATTTTTCAAAATTTATTACCCAAGAATGGATAGGTACACAACTAGGGGATGAGGCGGGGACACATGATGTGTGGTCCCCACATGCGTTATGTCCTACTTTTTGAATTCGTCTATATCTCGTAACTCCTTATTCTGAACTCAAATTTTGGAATGTGAGTAACCTATCCTGAGTGGTTTTCTATGTAGGACATGATGCTGCCCTCTATAGGGGCTTACAAGTTATGATGCGAGATGTTCCAGGTTTGACGCTTATCTGAGGTGGCACCTAATGAATACAATGGGGATTTTCCCGAGGTACCACCTATTAGGGATGGATAGTGTTCCTCAGTGATTTCAGAGAGGTTCCATCCATGAGGTATGGATAGTGTTCCTCAATGATTCCTGAGAGGTTCCATCCAATAGGGATGGTTAGTGTTCCTTGGGGATTTCTGAGTGGTACCATTCAGTAGGGATGAATAGTGTTCCTATGTGATTTCTGAGAGGTACCATCTAGTAGGGATGGCCAGAGTTCATCAGTGCTTTTCTATGAGGTACCATCTAGAAGGGATGGCTGTAGTAGTTTTGGGTTTACCTATAGATGGGTTGGGAAGTGGTCCCCGATGGTAGTTTGGGGTTTACCTCCATCTGGGCTGGGAAGTGGTCCTTAATGGTTATTCTGGGTTTACCTCTACTTGGGCTGGGATGTGGACCCCGATGGCAATTTTGGGCTTCCCTTTAGTGAGTATGGTCAATAGATCTCATCAACAACACATACCTAGAAATACCCTCCATCTATTCTGGGTAGTGGGTTCCCATTGACTTTTAGACAATGATCCTCCTAACATACTAGGGAATAGATACCTGATGACTAGAGTGGAACCCTCCAACTAGGATAGGCATGGGTCCTCAAGTTTGAGACATGACCACTCGACTGTGTGACACAATGACATGGCATGCGTAGATGAACCATTAGAATCCTGAGGAATAGGGATTATTTTCCCACCATGACACTTACTTATGTTGTGACATAAAACCATAAGGGCGATATAGTTCATATGAAAGTAGATAATATCAAGGTGTGGTTATTAAGACCCTATGACTCACTGTTCATAGAAGATGTGTGTGATTCTAGGAATTGTTGTTGGTTACATCTGGAACTATTGGAAACTCTTTTCCTAGGCTGAGTTGTGAGATTGAGATCCCCTTACTCTCTTATTTGGGCTTCTTTGACTGATCATATATATGTATCCAATTTCAGTACCCACTTGTAGGATTTTTGTTACTCTCCTTATAGGAGAGGCGAGGATGTGTGGGGTATTCCACATGCTTTCTATTTCAAGCTTCTCATGGTTGGATGATTGTACACTCCCACTCTAGGCAGGGAAGACTCGATGAGAAGTTCATCTTCTCAGCATTTCTAGGTCCTTGTGTTTTGGAGGAGTTTAATTCACTATCATGTTGGGTTGAGTTGTACTCTGTTACTGTACCTTGTTCTATATACTTCTACCCTTTTGATTACATCTTTTTCTACTCCCTTGAGCTTTCAGGGCATCATACATAGTATTTTTATACTCAACCCTACTTGGTATTTTATAGCACTTGGTGTGCCCTTGCAGATGATAGACAGATTTTTCATGACATCATAGGAGATTAGGGATACGGAATGCTTGGACCATGTACGGTGGTTGTATATTGGGATCTATGAGCAAGGCTCTCTCACTTGTTTTACGTTTCCACTTTTTTTGGGTTGTGGCACTTTTCTAGTTGGGCATGTATTTTTTCCCTTTCACTTTCAGTTTACTTTTCTATACTTATAATATTTAGATGTGGATGCTTGTTTTTGGTTTATTTATAGAAGTGTTATATATATTTTTCCTTTCCCTATGTACATTTTAATTTATTTTGTTACATGAGTGTGTGTGTGTACAGGTTCTTACGAAAATGCCTCCCTGAGTTTTTTTACCTTCGAAACTAGTCACCACCTCTGGACTATGGAGGCGTGATTGGGGTAGTTGCAGCTTGATCCCCAGTATGGGTCAAGTCATGGAAAAATGGTATCAAAGGTGGTTCGACCCATGGGACGTTTTTCAGATGTTTCCCTAAAACGTTCTTGGTAGGGTTAAGGGAAATAGTATTAATGTGTCTCATGTGCGGCTCTCAAGACATGGAGTCAAGTGATGGTGTGACGACCGATGTATCCATTCACCAGGACCCTGATTACCCACTTGTTGACTCAGCATACTAAGACATTTGTTGCAGGGAACTTTGGTACATGAATCATATACTATTGAGTCATTGACTGTCCTTCTTGAGTCATCTTCCCTTTGTGGTTGATATATATATATATATATATTCTCTTTGAATATGATACTCCTTGATGGATTTGGGATGCCTCCATGATGATAACCAACCAGGATACTAGCTCCATTTTTTGATGAATATTCCTTGAGTGATGAGGCCTCAGTTTAGGATCCATCATTCGATCAACCTTCCTCTAGGTGGATAGGTAGCAACACCACCACCTATTGACCAGTAGTCATTCCCAGTAGAGAAAACATAGGATGTGTGTAGGTTGAGCATGCTTCCAGAGTTCCAGCATCAGATACCGCTGAGGTTCCATAGTGATCCATACCCTAAGTCAGTGGAGGTTTGGCAAGATTCGGTGGTCTACCTCTTCAGGCTTGTGCTAAAACCAAAAGATTATATGGTGGATTTGGTAGCCAACCTTTTCCACAGAGTAGTCGGGCGTTGGTGTAGCTTGGTTAATCAAATACTCGAGGAGTTGGAACTTTCATTAGAATATTTCAAATAGTTTTTTTGAGGAATACTACCCCTCCTTATTGTTCTCCATTTGACTTTAGGAACATTATTTTTATAAGGGATGGATGATGGTGGCTGAGTATGTGACTAGGTTTGTATACCTTACATGGTACTCTCTGGAAGTGATCAGTGATGGCTACTTCAGATCACAAAAGTTTGAGTAGGTACTCCGTAGAGAGATCTATTTCGACTTAGATACCTTGTGAATCCCCACATATATAGGGGTGATGGAGTGGGAAATGGTGATAGATATATTTCTGTCTTTTGAACACCAGTTAGCTAGTTTTGGTAGTGGTAACGTCAGAGATAAGATGTCTTATGAATCTAGAAGACTTTAGTTTGTAGGACCTCGATGTTGGAGGCATTCCCATGATCAAAATCAGGCACATGGTCTAGGACAACGTAGAGCACCGAGACATCCTAGGGAGGGTAGGTGTTATTCTTGTGATGGGAATGGTCACATGGAAAGAGGATTCCCGACCAGATGTGTTGATTTTCTTAGTCCGATTGTGAATGAACTGCCATGGCAGAGATGACACGGTGATGAGGATCTCCTAGGTGTGGAAAGGGTTTTCCTTGGGGAGGTGGTGCTGGAAGAGGAGCAGGAAGAGTTTTGTTTTGTGGATGACTCTAGTTGATCCTTCTACCACCACCAGGTAACCCACGTCAGGCTCAGGGAGCCAGAGGTTGGGGCCATGAGTAGCTGCATGTTATGGATTTCGACAATCCTGTGGTGTGTGAGATGAAAATAAGTACTCTTTTCTTCCTGCATCATTCTTGAGGTTTTTTCTAGGGTGACGTAGGGATTCAGTGTAACCCTATGTTGGTTTTGTCCGACATAGCTTTGATTTGATGAGGAAGAGGGGTCCTTCCCCACCATGATGTGTTTTTGTGATTTGAGAAAAACCATGAGGGTGATTCAGTGCTTCCAAAAGAGGATAGTGTTGAGGTGTGGCTGATGAGTCCCCATGACTTATGTGTTCGTGGCATAGTTTTGCAGTGGAGTGTCAGATCAGGCCCTAGCATTGTCATTGGAGTTTTTCTACTTGACCTCATTTTTTCTTGAGATGCAACTAGTGAGTGTAGAAGAGTATCTGGTTTGGGGATTACTCTCCTTATAAGGTAAGATAAGAAACATGTGGTATTCCAAGTGTTTTATATGTCTAGATTCTTGTGGTTAGATTAATTTACTCACCTACCTTGTTCGTTTCCACCTTGTTCGTTTCCACCTTGTTCGTTTCCACCTTGTGTGCTCACCTACCTTGTTCATCTCACACGCCGCAGGATTGTTCATTTCCACCTTGTTCTAGAATTGGTTATCTTCGCCCAGAGAATGTAGAGTTTCTATCTTCTGGGAGAGGGATTTTTGGTTTTTTCAGACCACCAGAGTCTTATGTGCATTTTCACCTAGAGAGACTTGAACTTGAGACAGTGAAGCTGGTTGGAAATTCCTATAGGAATATGACTTCAAGATAGTCTATACTGTAGAAATAGGTAGCTTTGTAGAATATTTCCCTAGAAGGATGTCATAAGCTCACCTTGTGTGAGAAGTTTGAGAGTAGTTAGCTTCCTGGCAGCTGACCCTAGTGGAACATGTGGGTATAGTTTTTCATCAATAAATTATGTTAACTCCTTCACTTCTCGAGCGTGCGAGAGAGTCACATATATGATACATCGACTATGAAGTTCTATGTGATTATATATCCATAGGTGACACACTATATGGATATTATGAAGGGGGGAATTATGATACCATGTTCCAGGGTAAAACAATTATTCCATACATGATGTGGGATGTAGAGGTTTAGTCAGGGAGACAAATTATCCCCCAAGTTTCTTCAAACCATTCAGGATCTTTCAAAGTGATGGTAGGGTTTCCTACTACCTTAACCTACCCCTAATAGTAGGTGGGGGTGCACGACGTCTCCCATGTGTTTTAGGTGAAGAGATACATGAATGTTTCTACACACATCATTGATAGGAGAAGACCTTATGAGGATGAACCATCCCTTTTATTCGCATTCTGTGACGAAAACAAAAATGTGTAGGATTTCCTAAGAGTGGTAGATACATGTGACGGCTTAGTAATCAGAATTTTTTTCTTATTTTTTCTTTTTGGGGATGAAAATCATTAAGGTGGAATGATATAGAAACTATTTTTTCACCTTGTAAGACATTGAAATGTTTCTTGTAAAATTTCCAGAGCTAGGTGCTGAGATGTCATGCAATTCCAAGTCCCATGGTGCCCAGAATTAATTATATAAAAATATTAAGTATTTTTATACTATTCATGAGAAGGAAATTTTATATCTCTTAAATGGTACCTCAGATCAGAAATATGAGGCCATGGTTGAGTCTGGAATGCGGCATTTACCAAAGGTGGGGCTTAACTTTTGTCAGTGCTAGAATTCTGTGAGAAAAGTCACCCAGGGGAAAACCCATAGAAAAATTAATTACACTTAATTATTTTATCTTGAATGCTGAATCAAATAATTTTCAACTAGGGACTCATATTGGAAATTTGAGACCACCTTTGTGTTTGGAATTTTGTTTTTTACCTAAGTGTAATATCAAAAAGGGGGCACTTGAATTTTGGATTCTCCATCGAGCAGGACATATATAAATAGAAGTATAAGAGTTCATAATTAGGGTTAGCCCTAGTCCTCTATCTCTCTCTCTATTAACCATTATTCATCCATTCTTCATCGGAGAAAGGAAAATCCTCATCCAAAACTTCATAGGATCAAATCAGGATCACATTAGACACCTTGTAAACGTCGAATGATCGAATCGAGGTAGGAATTCTTCTACTTTTGAGTTATGAATGATGTTTTAAACCAAAATTCCTTCATTTCCAATTAGTATCATCATTTTGGTTATCGTTTATGGTGAAATCACTAACACGACCATCAATCCTTACTAAAAATAACTTTTGTTCTTCGTGTTCTTCACCTGTTTTTTAGGTTCTTCGACACTTAGTTTTTGACACATCCAAACAACAACAGATCATCAATAGGACACTAGTACTATGAATATTTCATCTCGAGGATTCCAAAAATGGTATCATATTACTTTTTGGGTGATCGGTGTGGTCACAGTGGTCTATGGAAGGGGCCACTAGAGAGGATGGTGGTGGAAGTGGCACACAGTGGCAACGAGGGTGGAACAACGGAGTGTGTTCTGGCACTGGTGTGGGGAGGTGGAGCTAATAGATAGCTAGAATGTGAGCTGGATAGAGTTTGGGTGTCAGAGATGAGCCATGTGGCGGCTGTCGTAGTGGGGCGGTGAGGTCAGCAGGACGATGGAGCCGCAGGCGACGGGGTCAGGCGAAGGACCCGAGGGCTGGAAAGGACCCATGTGATGTGGTTCGTGCATTGAAGAGGGGATGGAGGGGGAGCTGGGGCCTGATTGGTGTAGCTGGTGGGTCAGGTGATAGACCCATCTAGGAACAGATTGGCAGTTCCAGTCAGTCCGGTTGGAGTGGGATGGCCCAAGTAGAGCGGTCCAGCCAGAATGGTCCAAACTAGTTCTTTTTTGTCCAATACCACATTAAATGGATATATCTCCTACACTAGGAATCTGATCGACACGTCCTCTATAACCACAAGTCCCTCTATTTGAGACTAATATTTTTAGACCAGTTCAGAATTTTATATCTTTCTTTCTTTATTCGGTTGCATAAAATTTGTAATTTTACTAATAATAAAATCTTTATTATTATTCGGGGTTCTTGTATCAGTCCAATCTTCTAAACAAAATGTCTGATTAACGCACCATCAGTGGCGTTATGACCCTAATTCTTGGTTGAAATTTTTAGGATGACTTATGGGTGTTTAATATAAAGTCAAGGTGAAGGCTTGATGAGTCCCGGTTCACACGTGCTACGGTGAAATGCAACCTTTTCACCAGTTATCCATTTTGGAGGAATGAGTGGTCCATCCCGTGTGTTTTACCATGAGGATTTCAATGGTTTGATCTGTATAATTTGTTTTGGGATGAAGGCATGTGCCCCAAATAAAACTTTTCATGTGAAATGCGGTGACATTTGACTTGTCCATCAAATGACCATTGGAGACAAAAAAATTGTCAATCATGCATGTTTTTTGCAAGAATCGCGATGGTGTGATCTGTTTAGACTTGAGGAGCCTTTTTTGTGATCTCATTAAATTGGGAAACATGAAGGGATACAGGTGGAAGATCCTTCTATTGTGTTTTAAGAGAACTCATGACTTGGTTCAGGTTTGACTCTTGTGAAAGTGGAGAATATGCATGAAGAGGTGCGGTCAAATTTCCTGGGACCATTTGAGGAGGAGTGTCAATGATATTATGTTTTTTACCTTCAAATAAACATCCAGAATCATGCGCTTGATAGCCTTTTGTCTTGATATTCTATGTACTCTGAGAGTACACTAGTGTGCCTATGGTTTCTTGTTCACAATTTAGTACCTAATAATGGATATGTACATGGCCAGGAGATGAGGTGGGGACACATGATTTGTGGGCCCCACACATTTCTTGTACCACTATATGAATTCATATATCTCTTACAACTCTTCTGAACTTGTATTTTAGAATTAGAGTAGCCTATCCTGAGTGTTTTTTCATGTAGGACATGATGGTACCCTCTGTAGTGGATTTTGAGTTATGATGCTTGATTTTCTAGGTGTGACACTTATCCGAGGAAGCACCCAATAACTACAGTGATGCTTTTTTTAGAGGTACCATCTAAGAGGGATGTCTAGTTTTCCTCAGAGATTTTTGAGAGGTACCATCCATCAAGGATAGCCAGTGTTCCTCAATACTTTCCGAGAGGTACCATCCCACAGGGATGGCCAGTGTTCCTTTGTGCTTTCCGAGAGGTACCATCCAATCGGGATGGCATGTGTTCCTTGGTGCTTTCTAAGAGGTTCCATCTATCAAGAATGTACAGAGTTCCTCGATGCTTTTCTAAGAGGTACCATCTAGCATGGATGGCTAGAGAAGTTATGGTTTTTCCTACAGCTGAGCTAGGAGGTGGTCCCTAATGGTAGTTTCTGGTTTACCTATAGCTAGGCTAGGAAGTGGTCCCCGATTGTAGTTTTAGGTTTACCTCTATCTGGGATAGGAAGTGGTCCCTAATGGTAGTTCTAGCCATTCCTCCAGTAGAGATTGGTTGTGGGTCCCATCTATAACACTTTTCGGGAAGTACCCTCCACTTGGATTGGGTAGTGGGTCCCCATCATCTTTCATGTTATGATCCCCCCAGAAGTACTAGGGCATAGACACCTGTTTACTATAGTGGAAACCTCCAACAGGGCTGGGCATGGTTCCTTGACTCTGAGACATGACCTCTCAACTGTGTGAAATGGTGAAAAGGCGTGATTTGATATACCTTAAGACTCATGTGGAAGAGGGATGATTTTACCACCAATATGCATCCTTGTGATGCGACCTAAAATTTTGAGTGTGATATAATTCCTATTGAAGAAGATTGTATCAAGGTGTAATGATTGAGTCTCTATGACTCGTAATTCAGAGCTAATGTGTGGGTTGCTAGGAATCATTTTTGGTTACTTCAAGAACTTTTAGTGACTCTTTTCTTTGGTTGAGCTATGAGATAGAGATCCCCTTACTCTTTTGTTTGGGGTTCATTGATTGAGTATATATATGTCTCCTATTTCAGTACCCACTCCTTGGGTTTTGGTTACTCTCCTTCTAGGAGTGGTGAAGACGCGCATGGAATGCCACATTCTTTCTGTATCTATCTTCTCATGGTTGTATGAGTTTACTCTCCTACTATAGGTAGATAAGGATCGATGAGAAGTTCATCTTATCACTATTTCTTGATCCTTGTGTTTTGTATGGGTTTACTTCACTATCTTGTTTGTTTGACTTGTACACAATTACTATACCTTGTTTTATCAACTACTCCCCTATTTAGTACATTTTTTTCTACTCCCTTGACCCTTTATGGCATCCTATTGAGTATTTTTATACTCACCCCTACTTGGGATTTTCCTACACTTGGTGTTCCCTTGAAGATAATGAAAAGGTTGATCATGACATCATAGGAGCTTAGTAAAACAGGGTGTTTGGACCACAGGAAATGGTTGTGGCTTAGGATCTTGAAGTAGGGCTCTATGAGCTATTTAACTTTTCCACATGTTTCCTGGTTATGGAACTTTTCTGGTTGGGAATGTATTTTTATCCCTTTACCTTTTAGTTTAATTTTCTATACTTATACTATTTATTGGTTGATGCATATTTGTGGTTTATTTATACCAATGTTGAATCTTGTTTTCCTTTCCCTCTACACTTTTTCATTGAGTCGGTTGTGTGTGTGCATGTGTGTGTGTGTGTGTGTATAGGTTCTTAGGAAAATGCCTCCACATGTTTTTTATGCCTTTGGAACTTTTCACCATCCAATCCTACGGAGGTGAACTTTGGGTATTTGTGGCTCGAACCCCAACATGGGTCGGGTCATGAAAAGACCAGTGAAAATGTCCATAGTGATATTCTCCCATTTCCATGTGGGTATAAGAAATGGTTTCATCACCCCTTTAGACCAATTTCTATCTTCTTTGACTTGCTAACACAATAAAAATCTTAATATATACTCCACAATCTCTTTATTCTAATTTTCCCACCAGAAGAGTTCTCTAAGATCATGGTACATATTGGTACTACTAGGGTGGATAGAGAAAGGTGATCTATATGCATTATCCAATAGCTCATTCTTTATCAATGGTGATTAAGGCACACACAACCTCATTCAAAATCAAATCACACCATCATCATCGATGATGAACTCATGTAACTTTCCTCCATTTACTATATTCACATTATTTGGTAACTCTATATCATCCCTTGGTACCTCCTTTTTATTCTTTGGGATTGATGGTTGGGAAATAATTTGGGCATGTTTGGATATATTCCATGCCAATATAATTACCAAATACTTCCTTTGAATATACATAAATATAGGTTCATTCTAAATCCACATCATGGATATATTAGTAGGTTATTTTCTTCTAAGAGCATTAGCTACCTTTCTTGCCTTTCTCATATAGTGGTGAATAGAAGAATCATAGTCCTTGATTAACTCTAAAAATATTTTTTGATTCATATTGATCTCTTTATATTTGAATATATACTTTAGACTCTTGTTATAGATATATATGTCAAAATTATAACCATAGATGTAGTTTCACTACATATTCAATAGAAAAATCATAGTTTTTAGCTCCAGATCACATTTCTGGTACTTCTGCTCAATGATCTTCAATTGTCGTTAGGCGTAGGCTATCGTCTTTTCATTCTGCATGAGTACATAACCCGATAAATTCTTTGAATCACCTCTATATATCATAAAAAATTATCCATTTTTTGGTATTATGATTATAGATTTAATAATTGGATTATTCTTAAGCTCCTTAAAGCTTTCCTCACATTCATTCATCAAGTCATACTTTACCCCTTTCTGTGTTAACTTAGTTATCGGGCTAACAATCATGATAAATTTCTTATAAAATGATGGTAATACCTTGATAATAAAATAATACAATTGATTTCCATGACACTATTGGTTCTGGTTCATTCTTCAATTTCCTTTTTTTAAGGGCCCTATCTAAATTCCCTCACTTTTGATCATGTTCCCCAAGAATGCGACTTTCTGCATCCAAAAGTCACACTTGTTAAACATAGCATAAAATTTATCATCCATTAATGTCACCAGCACAATCCTTAAATTCTCTTTATGTTACTCCTTTCACTTAGAGTACATAATAATATCATAAATAAAAACTACCAAAAAAAATTCAAGGTAGTGTTTAAATATTCTCATCATCAAATCCATGATGATTCTAGGGTCATTAGTAAGTCCAATGGGCATCACTGGAAACTCACAGTAACCATACCATGTATATAAAAAAGTCTTATAAATACCTTCCTTATTCACCTTCAATTAATGATATCCATAAAAAAACTCAACTTTTAGATGTATTGAACTCTTCATAGTTTTCCAAACAACTCATCAATCTTTGGAAGAGGATACTTGTTCTTTATGGTGACCTTATTGAGCTCCAGGTAATTGATACACAACCTAATGGATAAATCCAATTTCTTAACAAAAATCATTGTCACACCCTAATGTGATGAACTACCACATATGAACCCATTTTCCAAATGCTCTTGCAGATTCTTCATTATCTCCTCCAATTCGATAGGGGTCGTCTTGTAGGGACATTTTGTAATAAGAGTGGCTCTGGGTATAAGTTTAATTGATTACTCTACATCATGGTTTTTAGGGAAGTCCAGGTAATTCATCAGGAATTAAATTAGAGTATTCCCTAAAAATGGTAATTTCCTCCACGTTGAAACCTTCATTTGACTCAATCATTTGGGAAAGTTATTCTTCTTCATAGGGTATCAACACCCACACCATTTTGGGATTTTCCAAAGGAGACTCATGATCTTCCTTGGATTTTTTAAGGATCACGGGATTGTTTTGAATATGAAAAGATATTTAATTTCCCCAATAGATGATGTGTGATCTTTATAACAAGATACAATCCATTCCTAGTAGAGCATCAAATTCCACCAAGGGAAGTATTATGAGATATGATGGAATAATCATCCCACATATGGTGACTAGAGAAGAGTCCAACACTTGGGTTGCAATGATTTCACCACCATGGGTTTTAATGTAAATATTTACTTCAAGATTTCATAGCTTTGATTTAATAGTTCTAGAAAACAAAAAAGATATAAAGGAATGTGTATAACCATTATCAAATAAGACATTTTCCATTATTGAGTGAATAGTAAGTTTATATTGTATGAATTTTTTTTCTTACTCCACTTCAGAAATAGTAATGACATAAGCTTTACATTGCACATTTGGATTCTATTGTTTCTAATGATAATTACACTTAAGGAGTTGTGGTTTAGTGAACTGGTTTTCATATTACCCATTCTCCCTATAGTTTAATAATTGAACCATCGGTGGTGCTCCCCTTTCCTCCATCATGTTGGCCAGCTTATTCATGTCTCTCAGAGAATCATGATCTTGGTGACCATCTCTCCCACACTTGAGGCATTTCCATATCCCATTGAGGTAATTACCATGATGTTTCTTCCCATATTTTTGCTACGTGGCTGGTTGTATCTTCTTTCCACCTTTTTCATTTGACCCACTGGCATGATACTCCATTCTTGTTGTCTTATCTCCATAATCATGGGACCAATATTTGAACCCAATCTCTAAATTGAGATAAAATAAAACCACATATTCATAAAAACCAAGTCTTAGATAGGGAGATACTTTTTGTCACGACCCGTCCTCGGGGCCCGTGTCGTGACTACCCCAAGCCCGCCTTCCATAGGCCAGGGGCTGGCGACTAGCACCGAGGCGTAAATCCCAGAAAAAAGGGAAGGCATTTCCTTTGAAAAGTAAACAAGCACCACAGAGTAAGAAAGCGGAAAAGTAAACACTAAGTAAAAACTATAACAAGATGTGCTGAAAGTAAAAGGGGCCGGAAATAAAAGCCCAACTATAAAGTAAAACTGAAAGGGGAAAACAGAAACTGAAAAGAAAAGCCGCAGCGTCGAGCCGTCCTCTGGAAGTCCCACCTGAAGGGTGGGTACAGATAGCCTCCACTGCTCCTCGGGTCCACCTGACCGCTCCGAGTACGTCCCGCCCAGTGGTCCACCTCCAGGTACCGTCCTGCTCCGCAAGCCTCCACCACGATCAGTGCTGTCTGTCGTCTGCAACCAACACAACGTAGTGCGGGCATAGCCCGTGCAGGGGTGAGTATAAGCTACTCAGTAGGGACCCCGAGACCCCCGAAGGTCTCCCAGAATCCACAAGGGATAATCCAAAAAGGAAAGATACAATCACGATGTAACATTCGACACTGCCTAGGTATATGCCCATACATATACCTAATTCATCAATTCCCATTCGGCTCCAACATCCGAGCCAAAGCACAACCCAGTCCACATAGGAAAGCAAAACGTAAAACCACACAGGATAGCACAACACAATCCACAAAGGGAAGTAACATAGGATTCAGCTCACACAGGATATACTTCTTCGTAAGATGATAGATATGATCAGATGTAGCCACTGATTCATCTAAGCCGTCGGACCCACAAAGGATCGGTAGGTACTAACCCCCGTAATGACCCACATAGGACTGATCATGAAGTTGAAACTATAGCTATTGGGAAACTTCTTCTCCATCAAGCACAGTGGTTATGCCGCTACAACCAAGTGCTTCCCTCTAACCTTGAACTGCTGTAGTACTCCACCTATCGAGTACTGCGGGCCTACTACTACAACCAAGTGCTCTCCCGTGCCGCTAAAACCAAGCACTCCTCCGTCGTGGGTCTGCCGCTACAACCAAGCGCTCCCCTGTGCTGCGACAACCAAGCGCACCTCTGTCGTGGGTCTTCCGCTACAACCAAGTGCTCCCCTGTGCCACCACAACCAAGCGCACCTCTGTCATGGGTCTTCTGATACAACCAAGCGCTCCCCTGTGCCGCTACAACCAAGCGCACCTCTGTCATGGGTCTGCCGCTACAACCAAGCGCTCCCCCTCATAGCCTCCAGAGGTACTCCTTCTGTTGAGTACTGTGGGTATACCGCTACAACCAAGCGCTCCTCCACCGTGGGTCTACTGCTGAAACCAAGCGCTCCCCACTGGGCTATCCGTAACACACCGAGTCGTTCGATCAGTAGTCGTCAAGTCTCAACCGGCTCTAGGGTTTCCGCACACAGCACGCTCGTTCCGGGAGGGTCCACTCCACAAGCTAAGTGGTCGATGCATCAACTGACATGTAGTCCGAAGTTGATGTATCCCAAGATGTACCGTAGTGGTCACTGCCGAAAATACCGAGGATTCCCGTACTGTTCTCATCATCGTCGCAGTCGAATCCACTGAGGATTTCTGTACAGTCGTCGTCGTCACAGTAGTAGTTGCAGCCAGCTCTAAGGTTCCCGCACACAGCAAGCTCGCTCGGGAGGGTCTGCTCCACGAGCCAAGAGGCTGATACATCAACTGACACATAGTCCAAATTTGATGTATCCAAAAGTTCCGTATCGTCAACAGGAACTCAACGTCGCAGATGACGTGTCAATCGGATGCCTGGTCTGAGAGATAATAGCTTTTTCGTCCCAGGGTCCCGGTTGGTTTTAAGGAAAAACCAACCCGACCGTACTCCACCTGCGTCCAAACCTCGGGCGGAGTATTCCGAAAGATCCGTCTCACTTAGAGGAAAACAACAAAGTCGACGGCACGTCAATCGGACGTCCGGAACTCAAGATATGAGTGTTTCGGCTTCGAGGGCCAAGTTGGTTTCGTGTACGAACCAAACCGGCCGAACACAAAGTATCCTGAAACCTTGAGTGCAGTATACCAAAACGACCGTCTCGATCCAGGGATCGTATTTCCGCTGACGGCGCGTCGTTCGGAGGCCCGTAGCTCAAATTACGGGCAAAAGACCGAAAACAGTCCGAAGACGGGGGGGGGGGGGGGGGTCTGGGCCCGGGCCGACCCGACCCGACCCCCCTTGGTCGGCCGAACCGGGTCAACCCGACCCGGTCCGACCCGGATGGACCCGGTCCAGTCCGGCCAAGGCGCGGCCCAGCCCGGCCGGCCGGCCCGGCTCGGCTCGGCTGAGCGGCCGAGCGTGGCAGCCGCGGGGCGCTGCCCCCGCGGGATGGAAGAGCCGCGACCCTCGAGGGGCCGCACTGGAAATCAGCGGACGTGGCTTTTGACGCGTTCCGCGTGTGTGAGCCGAACCCGTGAGGCCACAGCTTCAGCCGCAACGGCTCTGTCCGGTGGTGCGCCGGGGCGCCACCGCGCCGCCGGTGGCTTCCGCAGGCCACCGGAGTTGCTCCGGTGGTCCGTTTTCCTTCCCGTCTACGCCGCTGGCCCTCTTGGGACCCTTTCTTCACTGCAGAATCATCAAATTGCCCTTGCGTCACATTTTTTCGTCTCCCGCCAAATCCACACAACAACGAAGAACTGCAGAGGGTTGTCGGGCCGTGTTCGTTTGGCCCGCACCCTCCGCGTTAGATAATAACAGTCCGGAGAATTATTCAACACATGAAAACATAACGAAAAACAATTTTAATGAATTAAAATTGTTCTTATGAACCGGGTTCTTCATTTTGAACAGAAAAAATCACAGGAATATAAAACATCCAAATAAAATCCCTACCTCGTCAAGTCGTCGCAGGAGAGTTCTTCACAGAATCGACTGTCGCGGAACAAGGGAATCGTTGCATCACGGAAGGGCGTCGCGTCGTCGCGGATTGGCGTCACGTCGTCGCGGAAGGGTGTCACGTCGTCGCAGAATACGGTGACGCGTCGACGAACTCAACGGGTGATCGAAGATTTTCGTTGCGGATGAAGGAACGTCGCAAAAGAATGTCGCGGGAGAGGAAACATCGGCGTCGTGGCACACGGCGTCGCGTCGTCGATTTCCGTGGGTTTGGCGTTCTTCATCGGAGGCCGGCGTTCTTCGCGTTCTTCACGTTCTTCACATTCTTCGCGAAGAAAGAGGAAGATCCTTAGAGGTTCTTCAATGGTTTAACACAACATTTCAAAAGGAGAGTGTGTTGGCCTTATTTTATTAACAGGCCAAAAAAAACGAAAACGTGTTAAGAAACGAATGAAATTAATTCATAGAATTAATTTCAACGAATAAACCGCCCATTTAATTCAACGAAGAAAACCGCCCAATTAATTGGTGCGTTAAGAATTTAAGAAAACGCGTCAGTTGACTTTCATAATGACGGGTTTTCGCGGGTGCGTTACTTAGCGGAAAAGAAACGGTGGGGCTCGTGTGGACCCCACCTCACAAATATCCTACCAAGAGGGTAGGATATTTTTGGATAACACCTTATCCGCATCAACTCAGCTTAAGCGGCTTTAAGTGTCTTTTAAGTGGCTTAAGTGAAACAAACATAAAATTGTCACACAACTTTATTTTGTTTCATAACTTTAAACCCAAAAATTAAAAACCACAACTGAGCAAACGCAACTCCAGAAGAGGCATTTATAAGAAAATACCGGCACTGCGATTCCATCGGTGCCCTCAGAATTCGATTCCGGGCACCGGTTCAAAAGTTAGAAAAACCCGCTCATCCGTTCATTGAACGTACCTGAGCCAAACTTCGAAACATGATTCCGGGCACACCGGGCCTTGGAATCAGGTGCTGTCAGAAACTACACACTTGTAAAATTCCAAAGAAAATTAAGAAAAACAATTTTCCTTGAAATTTATAGGTCTTTACATTACTCCCACCACAGGGCTTTACGTCCCCGTAAAGCTTCACCACAAACTTAGGGATACAAAGGCGGTACTGAGCACGTATCTGAGCCTCCCGCTCCAATGTGCTCTTATGGAGGTTCCCGTGCTTCCATCTGATGCGTACAAGAGGAACCGATCATCCATGTAGGACCCACTTCTGTCGATCCTCGATCTCCACTGGGACCTCCGCAAAAGTCGCCCCATCACCAACTTCCAGCTCCCCATGGTCAATGGTGTGTGACGGGTCGTGCACGTATCTCCTCAGCTGAGATACGTGGAAGACATCATGCACCCGGTGCAACTGAGGTGGTAGAGTCAGGCGTTAATCCACCTCGCCAATCCTGTCGAGGACCTGAAATGGTCCGATGAAGCGTGGAGACGACTTGCCACCTCGGCCGAATCTCCGTAATCCACGTCGAGGTGAGACACGCCAGAAGACGTGGTCGCCATCCTCGAACTCTAGTGGCCTCCGCCTTCTATCAACACAAGACCTTTGCCGGCTCTAAGCTGTCCTCATCCGCTCATGGAAGACCTGGACCCTTCTGGTCTTACAAGAGCTGCTGAGATTTCTTCTTTGCTGATAAGAGAAATCCGGTCTCATCCCCTGGATGAACCATGTTCTTTGCCTAATACAGTCAATCCCGACATGGATGATACTAATCCATACCAAGGATGACATCTTAAGGCCTCGACACTACTACCAAGAGATCCAACCGTTACTCTCACCTCCAAGGGTTGAGTCACACTGTCGACATCAGTGTGTGGTAACTGGGTCTCATCTAGTAGATGTCTCACAAGTGAGGGTCAAGTCAACAGTCTAAACTAGAACCTCTTAGTAACAACACAAAAGAGGACAAGAATGAAAACATCACAAAGGTATGCGTCTTTTATTATTGCAGCTCATAATACAAAGATGCTACATATCAGAAACAAGGAACTAGAAGTACAAAAGACGTATCCACTAGTTCTGCTCCTGTCCATCTGCTCCCAGAACTCCATGATCGAAGGCCTCAGCTGCCTGAAACTGAGCTCTCCCATGTCCACCAACTCCCTGCGGTCGGGGTGGACCTCCTGGTGGTGGTGGTGGCAACACCCCGAAGCATCATCCACCTCCAGCTGCACGACCAGCTCCCCTGCCATGGCTGCCTGCTCCTTGCGGCCCGCCCTAATCGAACCTCTGCCTCTGCCTGGGGGGTCCTTCGTTCACCTGATGGTCATCCGTATGGCGGGTCGGACAGTCACGAGCCATGTGACCAATCCTGCCGCAGGAGTAACATTGCCCGCTCATGGTAAGTCGTTGTCCACCTCGGGTGCCTCGCACAATCGACCCTGTGTCACGCGGTCGACCACCGGTAGGTCTAGTACTCTTGGACCCCTGCGTCATCTGTCTACTATCCGCTACCGAAGACTCTGCCGCATGCCGGCTAGTGGTGGGTCCTGCTACTGGAGACTGCTTAGCAAAGAAACTCTCCACTAAAAGGGCTCGCTCCGACACTCCCGTCTGTGTCAGAATGCTTTGAGAAACAACTGAAGCTCTGATCTCTCGCCTGAGCCCCTGCTTGAAGGTTCGGGCCCTGAAGAATGGGTCCTGTACCATGTCCGTGGAATAGCATGAGAATCGGTAAACCTCGCCGCATACTGGGCTACTGTCATGCTGCCCTGCTGCAGCTGTAGTAGCTCCTGGATGTGCACCGCTCGGAGGGTGGCTGGGACGAACTCTGAGTGAAAAAGGCTCTCAAAGTCTGTCTAAAGGAGTGATGCCTCGTCGTGCACCTGGAGCATCAAGCTCCACCATCTGCCTGCTACCGCATGCAGGAGGCTCGCTGCAAGGACCACCATAAGGTCTGCTGGTGTCCTCAATAACCGGAAAACTCGTACAACCACCTCCAGCCAGTCCTCGGCTACATGGGGGTCCGTCTCCCCATGGAACCTGGGAAGTCGCTGGCGCTAGAACTCATGCAGTGCACTAAGGCGACGTGCATCGTCAGCGGCTGGTGCTGGAAGCATCAGTGGCTCGGCGGGTAGAGGTACCGCTGGTGCCTTCGCCGTCAAAGGGCCCTGTACCGAGGCCTCGTCGCTCGGCGGGCTGTCGTCACGTACCACTCTCGGAACCCTATCTGGCTGCCATCGTGGGGCCATCCTGAAAAGGAAATAGGTGCGCCACAGTCAGAACAGTATACCTGGTGAGCTGACACAAGTAATCACAAAGAAAACTTGAACGCACATGCAATCAATGCTTTCGTGCATTAAGTCGGAAATCAGAAGTCAGGGTCCTGGTGTACGGATACGTCGGCCGCCGCACCAACACTGGACTCCCTGGACTGATAACCACACCCAATACGCTAAACACTATTGCTTCACATAGAAGAAAGATCAGAGTCTGCGGTAGAACCGAACTCCTTTGATACCAATTTGTCACGACCCGTCCTCGGGGCCCATGCCGTGACTACCCCAAGCCCGCCTTCCATAGGCCAGGGGCTGGCGACTAGCACCAAGGCGTAAATCCCGGAAAAAAGGGAAGGCATTGCCTTTGAAAAGTAAACAAGCACCACAGAGTAAGCAAGCGGAAAAGTAAACACTAAGTAAAAACTGTAAAAAGCTATGATGAAAGTAAAAGGGGCCGGAAATACAAGCCGAACTATAAAGTACAATTGAAAGGGGAAAACAGAAACTGAAAAGAAAAGCCACAGCATCGAGCTGTCCTCTGGAAGTCCCACCTGAAGGGTGGGTACAGATAGCCTCCACTACTCCTCGGGTCCACCTGACCGCTTCGAGTACATCCCGCCCAGTGGTCCACCTCAAGGTACCGTCCTGCTTCGTAAGCCTCCACCACGATCAACGTTGTCCGTCGTCTACAACCAACACAACGTAGTGCGGGCATATCCCATGAAGGGGTGAGTATAAGCTACTTAGTAGGGACCCCGAGACCCCCGAAGGTCTCCCAGAATCCACAAGGGATAATCCACAAAGGAAAGATACAATCACGAAGTAACATCTGACACTGCTTAGGTATATGACCATACATATACCTAAGTCATCAATTCCCATTCGGATCCAACATCCGAGCCCAAGCACAACCCAGTCCACACAGGAAAGAAAAACGTAAAACCACACAGGATAGCACAACACAATCCACAATGGAAAGTAACATAGGATTCAGCTCACACAGGATATACTTCTTTGTAAGATGATAGAGATGATCAGATGTAGCCACTGATTCATATAAGCCATAGGACCCACAAAGGATCGGTAGGTACTAACCCCCGCAATGACCAACATAGGATTGATCATGAAGTTGAAACCATAGCTATTGGGAAACTTCTTCTCCATCAAGAACAGTGGTTATGCCGCTACAACCAAGCGCTTCCGTCTAACCTTGGACTGCTGTAGTACTCCACCTATCGAGTACTGCGGGCCTGCTGCTACAACTAAGCGCTCTCCTGTGCCGCTACAACGAAGCGCTCCTCCGTCGTGGGTCTGCGGCTACAACCAAGCGCTCCCCTGTGCCGCTACAACCAAGCGCACCTCTGTCGTGGGTCTGCCGCTACAACCAAGCGCTCCCCTATGCCGCCACAACCAAGCGCACCTCTGTCGTGGGTCTTCCTCTACAACCAAGTTCTCCCCTGTGCCGCTACATCCAAGCGCACCTCTGTCGTGGGTCTGCCGCTACAACCAAGCGCTCCCCCTCATAGCCTCCAGAGGTACTCCTTCTGTTGACTACCGCGGGTCTGTCGCTACAACCAAGTGCTCCTCCACCGTGGGTCTGCTGCTGCATCCAAGCGCTCCCCACTGGGCTATCCGTAACACACCGAGTCGTTCGATCAGCATTCGTCAAGTCTCAACCGGCTCTAGGGTTTCCGCACACAGCACGCTCGTTCCGGGAGGGTCCACTCCACGAGCTAAGTGGTCGATGCATCAACTGACATATAGTCCGGAGTTGATGTATCCCAAGATGTACCGTAGTGGTCACTACCGAAAACACGGAGGATTCCCGTACTGTTCTCATTATCGTCGCAGTCGAATCCACTGAGGATTTCTGTACAGTCGTCGTCGTCACAGTAGCAGTTGCAGCCAGCTCTAAGGTTCCCGCACACAGCAAGCTTGCTCGGGAGGGTCCGCTCCACGAGCCGAGAGGCTGATACATCAACTGACACATAGTCCAAAGTTGATGTATCCAAAAGTTCTGTATCGTCAACAGGAACTCAACGTCGCAGACGGCGCGTCAATCGGACGTCCGGTCTGAGAGATAATGGCTTTTTCGTCACAGGGGCCCGATTGGTTTTAAGTCAAAACCAACCCGACCGTACTCCACCTGCATCCAAACCTCAGGTGGAGTATGACAAAAGATCCGTCTCACTTAGAGGAAAACAATAAAGTCGACAACACGTCAATCAGATGTCCGGAACTCAAGATATGAGCGTTTCCGCTCCGAGGGCCAGGTTGGTTTCGTGTACGAACCAACCTGGCCGAACCTAAAGTATCCTGAAACCTTGAGTGCAGTATACTGAAACGACCGTATCGATCCAAGGATCACTTTGCCGTTAACGGCGCGTCGTTCGGAGGCCCGTATCTCAAGTTACAGGAAAAAGACCGAGAACGGTCCGAAGACGGGGGGTCTGGGCCCGGGCCGACCCGGCCCGACCCCCCCTGGGTCGACCCGAACCGGGTCGACCCCACCCGGTCCGACCCGGCTGGACCCGGTCTGGTCCGGCCAGGGCGTGGCCCAGCCCGGCCGACCGGCCCGGCCCGGCTCGGCCGGGCGGCCGAGCGTGGCAGCCGCGGGGCCCTGCCCCCACGGGATGGAAGAGCCGCGACCCTCGAGGGGCCGCGCTGGAAATCAGCGGACGTGGCTTTTGCTACATCCCACGTGTGTGAGCCAGACCCGCACGGCCGTGGCTTCAGTCGCGGCGGCCCTGTCCGGCGGCGCGCTGGGGCGCCGCCGCCTCCGGCCGCCGGTGGCTTCTGCGGGCCACCGGAGTTGCTCCGATGGTCCGTTTTCCTTCCCGTCCGCGCCGCTGGTCCTCTCGGGACCCTTTGTTCACTGCGGAATCATCAAATCGCCCTTGAGTCACGTTTTGTCGTCGCCCGCCAAATCCGTACAACAACGAAGAACTGCGGAGGGTTGTTGGGCCGTGTTCGTTTGGCCCGCACCCTCCGCGTTAGATAATAACAGTCGGGAGAATTATTCAACACATGAAAACATAACCAAAAACAATTTTATTGAATTAAAATTGTTCTTATGAATCGGGTTCTTCATTTTGAACAGAAACAATCACGGGAATATAAAACATCCAAATAAAATCCCTACCTCGTCAAGTCATCGCACGAGAGTTCTTCGTGGAATCGATCGTCGCGAAACAAGGGAATCGTTGCGTCGCGGGAGGGCATCACGTCGTCGCGGATAGGCATCGCGTCATCGCAGAAGGGCGTCACGTCGTCGCGGAATACGGTGACGCGTCGACGAACTCAACGGGTGATCGAAGATTTTCATTGCGGATGAAGGAACGTCACAAAAGAATGTCATGGGAGAGGAAACGTCGGCGTCGCAGCACACGGCGTCGCGTCGTCAATTTACGCGGGTTCAGAGTTCTTCGTCGAAGGCCGGCGTTCTTCGCATTCTTCGCGTTCTTCGCGTTCTTCATGAAGAAGGAGGAAGATCCTTAGAGGTTCTTCAATGGTTTAACACAACATTTCAAAAGGAGAGTGTGTTGGCCTTATTTTATTAACATGCCAACAAAACGAAAACGTGTTAAGAAACGAATGAAATTAATTCATAGAATTAATTTCAACGAATAAACCGCCCATTTAATTCAACGAAGAAAACCGCCCAATTAATTGGTGCATTAAGAATTTAAGAAAACACGTCAGTTGACTTTCATAATGACGGGTTTTCGCGGGTGCGTTACTTAGCGGAAAAGAAACAGTGGGGCTCGTACAGGCCCCACCTTACAAATATCCTACCAAGAGGGTAGGATATTTTTGGATAGCACCTTATCCGCATCAACTCAGCTTAAGAGGCATTAAGTGGCTTTTAAGTGGCTTAAGTGAAACAAAAATAAAATTGTCGCACAACTTTATTTTATTTCATAACTTTAAACCCAAAAATTAAAAACCACAACCGAGCAAACACAACTCCGGAAGAGGCATTTCTAAGAAAATACCGGTGCTACGATTCCATCGGTGCCCTCAGAATTCGATTCCAGGCACCGGTTCAAAAGTTAGAAAAACCCGCTCATCCGTTCACTAAACATACCCGAGCCAAACTTCGAAACATGATTCCGGGCACACCGGGCCTCGGAATCAGGTGCCGTCAGAAACTGCGCTCTTGTAAAATTCCAAAGAAAATTAAGAACAAAATTTCTTTGAAATTTCCGGGTCTTTACACTTTTGATGGTGTGGTTTTAAACCACTAAAAAATATATATATATTTTTATCATTGTTGACCACAAAACCCAAGGTTTTCCTTGAAAGCCTTGAGAAGTTTACTTCATAAGATGTGAAGGATTCTCTTTCCTTTTTCTTTATCTCTATAAATTATCTCTCCATCATTGTATGAATATTTCAATGGAAATACTTGTTAAGAAATATTTTCTTAATATCTTCCCACTCCATCCCTTTCATTTATTCCTTCATTTTGGTGTTCTCTAATAATTCCCACCATTTACCAGCTTCTCCATCTAAATCATAGACTGAAAGAGTCACCTTATTCATAACATAATAGCGGAGCATAGAAAATATCTTCTCCATTGAGTTAACTCATTGTTCCTAAAAGTGTGTATTGAAAAATCCATTAAATGTCATTGTTCATTACCGTGAAAAGGACTCAATGGATAACTTATCCCTTTTAAGTGAAGTTGAATGTTACATGCAGTTGAAGTTATTGTTCGTAGCTTGATATTGTTGTGTAAGCATCACCAACATGTTTTTAACTCCACCTCCTTTTTCATTGGGGATGTTTTTCAGTCAATCATTATATTCTTCCTCACATGATTTTTTGGCCTAGTTTCTCTTGGATCCACAAATTTTCTAAAATAAAAAAAATTTGAAAAAAATTAAGTCAATAAGGAATGAATAATTTATCCTTTTACACAATTAACACTAAAGTAATATCTTATGGGATCCCTTTGTTAATCATTTTTATAATAAAAGTCTCACATATATTTTCTTATCCTATTCGTTTTTACTAACATTCTCTAATATTAATTCAATAATTAACTGAACCATTCTATGATACCTTTTATAGAGACCCTTATTTTTCTTACATTACTATTACATTATTTTAATGATAAAAATAATAATAGTGTTACAAAATTAGGATCCAAAGGTTTAGTGTCTTGAGAAAATTATGAATATACATAACTTGCATAATAATAAAACAAAAATATTTATTTAAATTCGTTTTCTTTAACCCTTTAAAGATCAAATTAGCCTTAGTACACAATGTCACCTAAGGATATAAATCAAAGATAATAGGTGAGACAAAAGCCTAGTAAGAGGATGAATAGGGGAATAAATAAAAAAAATTAAGAATAATCATCCTCATAATATCATAATCATAAGATCATCATAAAAATCATGAGGGAATCATTGGATAAATACATGTAGTTTAGAAATGTATAAAAATGAAACATCGTGTTTTAGTGGTAAAATACCACACATAGTTGTAAACAAAGCTAGCATCATGTTAACACATAACATATGTGCATAACTGTAACAACATATTTGTAAAAGATTTAACCATAATGTACATTCATAATACATATTATCTTATGATAAATTCACATTAACCAATGAATTGGAGGGCTATTCAATTTTGATCCCACCTTTCACATCATAAAATTTATATAATCGTGCATGTCACATTGAACGTATAAAAATAATATTTATAAAATAACCCATGTAATGGAATGGGTTTCATAATAATTTCATAAAGAATACATTCATGAATAAAATTTGGGGTTTCCAAACCAAATAGGGAAATCATACTTGGTATAAGAATCATCGATATTGAGTGAAGAAGATACAATATCAAGAGGATCTATGAAGTGTTTTGGAGAGAAGAGTTCTTTTGGAAAATCTTTATATTTATCATAAACCAAGATGGAAACACGTATACACTAGAAAATAAGAGGGAAGAAAAATTCAATTGTATTTAAATAACATTGAATAAATATCCAAACTAAAATTTGGCATGAAAGAGTTATAACCCAAAGAATGGGAGTTGGGTTTGAGAATCCCCTGAACTTATGTACAAATGTGTTCTGAACGTTCACTTAATATCCTAAATAATAAGATTATATTCCTTAATTAATTAATAAAAAAGCTAATCTACATTAATTTTAATCATTATAATTTTTTTAAGTTCATTTATATCCATTTTGATGAGTTATATTGTTCAATTTCATCATTTTGAGAACGTTCATTTTCATGGTTTCATTGTTGGTTTACTTGTATATAATAATGGAAGTTATTCTAAAATGAAAATATTTATATATAATTGAAATTATATATCACTAATGAACTTAAATAATTTTAAATTTTCATATATATCATGTTTTTCTGATATGAGGATGATTCATTAGATAAAATGTCAATGAAAAATGTTTAGTTCACTTTGTCGGTTTTTATGACCATCTTGAACTAGTTTCATTTTATTTTATATTATTTCTATAAATTAGTTCCATAACATTAATAAAATTATAAATTAGATATTAAAATATGTTTTAACTATTATAATGGTTTTATGACCAGACTTGAAGGTGGTAATAGAAAAAGAAAAATCACGATCCATGAATGCGGTGAATCGACACATCACTGAAAATATTTTCATTTTTTGAAAAAAGGATAAGAGAAGAGTTTTTATGATTTATATTACATTAAAAAAAATTCATTATATATGTAATATGGGAGTTATCATTCCTTTTTGGATAGGTTAGGTGAGGAAGGGTATAATAAAGAAAGAATTTAAAAGAGAAAGTATAGGATTTTTACCTCTTGAATATTGTCTCATTGAGGATCTCCTTAAGGCACTTGGGTTTGGTATTATGTTGAGTCAAACAATCCTTAGACGTGGGTAAGAGTCTTATTATGGGAATTGGGTAGGATTTAGACAAAATTCAAGGCTTATAAGGTGTGAGGAGAAGCAGTGGTGAGGCTTGTTACTTACAGGGGAGGGGAGGAATGTTTTTTTAATTATTATATTCCTTAGTTTATTATTTTTCTCAAGAATATCTATAAAATTAATTACCATGAATAAATATAGTAACTATTTCATGTGAGTTTTAACTATTTTATGATTATATCATCCATTACTCAAAAATTCATTTATTTTACTTATAATGTTAAATATCGTAAATTACCATAATTCACTATTTACCAAACATTCAACTACTTTAGAAAAAATACAAAGAACACCATAAACATTTATAAATGTGTAGATTTAAAAAATTGACTCCATTTTATGAAAATAATTTTCTATATATGATAACTTTAATTTTTAATTAAAATCGTCATTTCTTCAAAAAATTGTTATTTTAATGTTATAACTGATTTGATGACACCTTGAAAAATTAATAAAGGACCCATAAAATTATCCTATAATTATAATAAATTAAAATGTTCATTTATAAATATATTTTAAGAGAATACTTTTCTTTTAAATCGTAATATTAGTTATAAAATTGTAAATAAATATTTATGTTTCATAAAAATACCAATACTTAATTTATAATTTTTTAAAAAATATTTACTTATTTCATTATATAAATATATAATATTTTCATTTATAAGATGACTTAAATTTATTTATACTTTCATAGTTAAGGTTACTATTCTGTTTTCTAGGTTACTATTCTTAATGATCATATTACTATTTCAATGGTAAAGTTACTATTCCATTGGTATAAGTTCCTTAATTTATATGAATATCCCTAATTTTATTCTTAATTTATGAGAATAATGTTCTTTTGGATTCTCTATGTGATTTATGTGTTTTATAAAAATTATAATATGTAAAATTTCATTGATAAATTTTTGGTCCTTTAATTTGAGCTCATGCCAAAGTAGGTACTGTTAGATGGGTGTCCTTTAGGAACATAGTCCGACCTAGTTTCAGTTACAACATTTCTTATTATTTATTTTATCTGCACACTGATTATTATATATTCACTTACTGAGTAGTATTAGACACCACTGGTGGTGACATACTAAGTTTATCTCACACCCAGTTTGGTCCATTATTTGGTACCTGGGTAGACTTCATTGATGTAGGTAGGGAAAAGTGAAGTAGTCAACTATAGATGCTTGATTTTTGTACTAGGACAGAGTGTAGAAGTAGAGGATCAAGCATATTCTCATGATGTTATTAGATATAGATTTTTATCTTTTGTTTATTTTTGTAAATAATTTCATATATTATTAATTCTCTATATCCCATTTATCCCCCATTTTTGTAGTACTATGACATTATGACATTAGGAAATCATTTTATATATGAAATTGGATGTGATTTGTGTCTATTCATTTATCTATCGGGGTATTTATTATGTTCTTCTACCTTATTTTTATCTATTTCATAAATTTAATTTATTATTTCACCATTTTGTTCCACTATTATCATGAGGTTATAATCTCCCCATTGTACACTCATAGACCCCTGTTTCTAGTCGGTAGAATCTGGTGTATTGGGGGGGGGGGCGCTTGATGTCATGTGGCCAACATGACTGGTCATTTTTCTCAAAATCAAGTCTTGGACATCAAAAAGTGGTATCATAGGTTGCTTTTCTTTTCCTTATTATTTTGGTATGGTATAAAGGATACAAGGATGTATCCGGATTTGTTAATGTGCCTATGTCTTCGAGTATATAACTCATATAAAGGAAAAAGTCAAATTACCTAGGATAGGACATGATTTCTAGATTATTCTTATTACAGGTGTATTGATTTCACTATCGGTTGATGCACATGATGTGTGGATTTTATTATTATTATTACTATTGATTATATTTTCACCCTTGTCCCAGTATGAGAAGGATGTGTTTTCTCATGCATCATTAACGTTACTTGAGTATTTATTTGTCGTTCATATTCCATTCCATGTTTAATATATTGTAAGCATTTCATATTTCATATTATTAGTGTCTATATTTCTATGTTTTTAAATAATAAGAATGTTTCTCATAGTATAATGAGAAATTAATTTTTTATTAAAGTGGTTACAATAACCTAAGAAGTGTTTTCCCAATTATCTTGATGATGGAAATTTAATTGACCAATTAAAATACGTTTGATCCCTAGAACATTGGTCACATGGTCTGAAAAAAATTGTGGTTTTAATTAAGTGTTCACCAAATTCATTTCTATAAAGTGTATGGGACTTTATTAATTTGTAATGGTGATCTATATAATTCAACCATTGTAAATGACTTGTTATATTCTGATGCCGAATGTAAAATTTTGGTCACAATTACATGATGTTCCAATTGAAAATTATAAAGTGTGAAACTTTAAAACTTTTAAATGGTAACTAGTCTAACTAGACCTTTAATTACAAAAATAATAATGAACTTCTTGATCTCTAAATTTAAAATAAATGGATATTATAAAATGTAGCTGTCAATTACTAATTAAGGGGAGTTTTCCTCTATAACATGAAAAAAACATTCCATATACTATAACCATTGATGTATTACAGAGAACTTAAGCCTGACCTAACCTTAGTATTGGGAGGTAGTTAGTGCCTCTTGTGATTCTTCATGATCTTCTATATCACCTAGACCTAGATTTAGGGGTAGGTAAATAGGTATTTACCTTTATATTGGAAGGCTTGTACCTATCTTATTCTTTTACTGGTGAACTATAATATAATAAAATATTTTCCTGAGGTATGTTTTTGGAATTTTTAGAGATATTCCACCATGATGTCCTTGATTCGTATGCAACGAGGGTTCTGATGACCATGCTATGGAGGGGGTGCCCCCTGAGTCCCCATTATTACCTCCCATAGTGCCACTTATGGAACCTATGGTTATTACTGATCTGGACACAGATGATTAATTTTGAGAGGGTTTATTATGAATCTATAGTCCATGAAGGGATCCCTGATACTGACCCTTACTATGACATAGTTGACGTGAAAGATTCAGTTTCTGAATCCACTTACTTTTTTAGGGTATGGTGGTCCCTAGGCTTCTGAATCGTGGTTGGTGGCCATGGTGACTATCTTAGAGCATTTGGAGACACCTACTAAGAATATATTAATGGTCTCTATGTATATTCTTTGAGATTATGGAAGGTGTTGGTGGGATCATATTACCCATTCAAATTGTTATCAAGATATGGTCTTGGGACTTTCAAACTACTTTATATGGTTACTTCTATCTGTAGATTCTCAGAGCAAATCATACAATGGATTTTATATATTTTCACTAGGTTTCCATGTTTTTTATGTAGTTCTCAGCTCGTTTTACTAATAATTATCATTTCACACCAACTCTTAATAGCAAAGAGCTGATGACAATGAGACGATTTGAGAATGGGCTCATGTATGCCATCTGATCTTAGGTAAAAAATTTCCAGTTGACCATAGTTTCTGAGGTAGTGAATTGGGAACTTATCACCAATTAAAACTTCAGGGAATCTAAAGGTGTGGGATAGGGTAGTTCTACACCGAGGTGGGTAAGTGGTTCATCTAGTGGCTGGAAGCATCCCCAAGAGTCTGCTCTCAGGGACAGAGATTGTCAGATAGATCACATTGACTATTATGTGATATGTTACTAGTGTGGGAATCCAAGTCATACAAATCCCCCAAGGAAATAAGGACCTTTTTAAGTTCCAATAATGAAAAATAATGATCCAAATTTAGGGATATTTTACAATTTTCTTATAGTGGATAGTTAGAGTGTATTTTCACTGACTTCGTGTTTAGGAGTGGGATCAGTAGCTCTGCGATAGCTATGGAGTTGTACTAATACTAACTACATAAATTTAGGAGGTGGGCATGGTAATGGAAGCCAAACAAAGGATATATCACTCTAGTAGAGAAGTCCTTCTCAGGGTAGTCTAGATTTAGTGTAGGGAAATTGATTAGTCCAGTTACACACTATATAGTCAATACCTAAGGAAAAGAGTATTGGTCCATCTACTATATGTGGTATGGTTTTTGTAGTTTCTAATTTAGAATATTATTCATTTAATACAACCGATGAACATTTTTTATATATACGGATATTATGGAGAGTTTTGGTCTTGATATAAAGTACGTTTGTGCTGCCATGACCCTATATACTCTATTAATAGTGCGATCAGATAATGTATGTCAATAAGGGGATTGATCCCTTTAGATAGGTGTTTATATTTTCCTTTGAAATATTTTCATCCTTGATATGATGAGTTTGGATGTAATTATTTGGATGGGATGGTTATCCCATTATCAATCCTATATTTATTATTATCAATGGAAGGTGACATTCGTATCACCGAAGGGAAGTAACTACATTCACAAAGTGGTGTTTACAAAAACTAGGTAATCCTTAGGCATCCATTTATCATCCAAGTGTACATGATTTAAAAATTTACTTATACTAGTGTTCAATAAGAACCAACCCACATGAAACTAGTTTAGAACACAATAATAGACCACCAATGGCCATGATTTTCAGTGGGGAATTTATCATGTATTATTCAAAACATCACAATAACATCAAATACATAAAAACATGTGCACCAGATCTATCTACCCCTTTCAATTCATTTACCTAGTTCTTATCTTTGATTAGTGTGGCACAATTAGAATTTGTAATAAATAAAGGTAGATCCATCCCATATGATGAACAATAAAAGATAAATGAAGAAAAAACCTACCTTGAAGAATCTTTTAAACTCATCCGTGTACCGCAGGATGAAGAAGATTGGTCACAAGAGACAACAACACCGCTAGTAAGGCAGATCAACCTATTCTACACAAGAGGATTATCAAAACTCTTACCAAACATCCAACTCATGACTAACCATAACATAGTATCAAATATCAAGGAAATAAAAAGAGGAAATGAATGATAAAGAGGAGAAAACTCACCCCATATTGATCCTGGTTTTCCAACAGACAACCACTAGGAATGATAGATCATGGAGGAAGGAGTTGGGCTCATAGGAATCCTCGAGGCACCTACGATTCATCTTGGGTGAGAGAAAAATAAAACTATAGTGGATAGAATAAGGTTTAGGATGAAAATAATTATGAATACTACACATGATCGGGGTATTACATGATGTGTAATACCTTTTCACATCATGAAATGCCCAGGGTCTAGTTTTTGTCGAAAAAAACATCGCCTCTCGATTTTATTTTATTTGTCAAAACCTAAAAATTAAAATGTGAAATCTCCAAGACAATCTGTGATGAAAAGTTTCATGTCGTGTAATAGAGTTACATGGTGTGAAATACCCCTTTTCGAGCCCTTAGCAACCAACCCTCTTCAAACTCCTTCTGATCCTCCTCCGACCACTTCCAATTACCAAAAATCACAAAGTAAAGGACCATAAGGACACCTACCGTTACATTAGATACCTATCAAACGATTCTCTCCCTCAATAATCCAAAACCTTGACTAAAATAAAGAGGGTTCCGAAAAACCACCCCACGAGATTCATCATAAGGATCTTTCTATCCTTGAAATGCTGTTAACAACCAGACACATTTATATTCAATGATAAACCACCTTGTGTTGTTTGAATGCTGGATTGGAAAACCCTACATTCAAGAACACCTCCTCTAATAGTTTCTACCCAACAAAATCAAGGAACACCACACAAGAATAATAGAAACACTATTCTAACATCCAAATCATGGAATTCCGGCCTCCATGTCAAGATACTATCCTCACTAGGTAGCATTGACTCTCCCATATGGGTTTAATCTAATAGATGTTAATGCATGTCGATTAGGAATCTGGTTTTCCCCTTTTCACATGTATGGACTTAATCACCCATTTCACCACACACATCTCCACCCAAGGGAAAACAACTCATTTATAAAACATGTTTCAAACATTACATTTCAATGTAAAATAGAACAAGACAAAACTCAAAACAACTTCGGGTACTGGGCATGCATATGCATTTACCACTCCCATGTACTCTCTTCTAGGCCCCCATTCCTCCACAAAAAGCAAACCAATTAAATGGTCTATAAATTAAACACCTTCTCCCAATGATCCTGGATCTCTACTAGTTTCTCCACATATGTCTTTTATTCCTTAATATCTAACTCTCTCTAGTTAAGAACATGGGATTCATCATGAATATAATGATGAATTTGAGAGACGTGGAGGACATCAAGTATCGTCTACAACTAAAATGGAAACGCCAAATGGTTTCCACCTCACCAACTCATCCCAACACCTTCAAGGGTCCAAAAAACATAGGATAAATTTTTCACCCTCTTCCAAACCTCTACTTCCCATGCCAAGGGGAAAGCTTCAAGAACACGTGGTCCCCATCCTCGAATTCCAATGGCCTCCTTCTAATATTGAAATAAGACTTTTTCCAGTCCTATGGTACTTTCATCCTATCATGAATGATCTAAACCTTCTTGTTCAGGTTCTTAACTACCTCGGGACCAAGAACAGTTATCTCCCAAACCTCTATCTAGAATAAGGGTGAACGGTATGATCTTCCGTATAAATATTAAAATAGATCCATGCCAATTAAATAATGAAAGATGTTACTATAAGAAAACTCTAATAATGGTAAGTATCACACCAAAGATCCAAAAAATTCCAAGACACATGCTCACAACATAACTTAAAGAATCTGGAGAGTCTGCTCTTTCTTCCCATCTATCTGAGGGTGGAAGGCAGTTCTGAGGCATAACTGCGTGCCAAAAGCATGATGCAATCCCTTCCAAACTCACGAGGTAAAACCTGAGTCTCGATATGAGACAATTGTCCTCATAACTCCATGAAAAAATTACCCTTTATCAACAATCCCCTTAGGTAATGAATCCACTGTGCCCGACTCTTTAATCACTAAGAAATGTGATGATTTCATCAACTAATAAACTACTACCCATATAACCTCATAGCCTCCCTGGGATCTGGGTAAAACTATGAAGAAATACATTTAGATTTCGTCCCACTTGCACTCTGGGGAATCCAAGGGCCTCAAAAACCAATAGAAAACATGGTGCTCAGCCTTCACCTGCTGGAAAATTAAGCTCCATGCAATAAACTCCACCACATCCCATTTCATCCTGGGCCACCAAAACTACATCCTCAATCCCTGGAACATCTTAGAAACTCATAGGTGTACCACTAAATGTGATCAATGAAACTCATGAAGGAATCCATCACACACTACTACCGGAACAAACAACTTTCCATAGAATAACATATAGTTCTGACCATCCTCCGACCATCCCTCCGGAGAATCACAATGGCCAACACAATCGCGCAACACCTCTACCTATGAGTCTCCCAACTGATATTCCTCCCCGGGATGTATCATAGAATATTGTACTATTATTGAAAATACATAGCCTCTAACAACTTCCATTACTACATCTAAGTTCATGGATTCCAACTTCTTTATGCTCACCAACCATCTACAGATTCCTAAACATCCTCCTTCTACAACTTTCTGCTCAAAGAATTGGCCACAAAATTCCCCTTTCTTGAGATGTAAGAGATATCAAAAACATATTCCTTAAGAAACACCATCCACCTTCATTTTCACATGTTTATATCTCATTTTAAATAGATATACCTCATGAAATTGTGATCCATAAATACCAAAAATTTCTCCCCAATGAGGTAATGCTTCCAAAAATTGAGCACAAACCCGACTACTGCTAGATCTAGATCTTGGGTGGAATAGTTACATTTGTGGGGATATAACTTACTATACTTATAAGATATTATTTCTTGTTAATGAATCAAGATTTATCCCAATCCTAGATGGGAAGCATCACAAAACACCTCAAACATCACCCCTTCCTCAGGAAACTAGAGCACTAGAGCACTAACCAACTTTCCATTTAGATGACCAAACACTGCCTAGAACTACTCACTCCACAAAAAATATTTTTCTTTCCTAGTTAAGGAGTTCAACATAGTTACAAATTGTTGTACCTCTCGTTCCCCTCGTTGTTTTATTTTCATGATCACAATCACCTTATTTTTTGTCTAATTTTGTTTGAAGTGTTTTTTGAATGATAGGCACAAGGTTGCCAAGAAGTTGGCCCAAGAATGGACAAGAAGTGGACTGAAATTCAGTCCACCGGCCAACCGGTGTGATAGCACTGGCCAGTCGGTGAACCTGGCAGAGGCATTGCCCACTGCCAGGCTCCACCGGTCAGCCGGTGGCTTGACCACCGGCCAGCCGGTGGCATCCAGTCAAACAGTGGTAGCTACTGTTTGCCCACCGGCCAGCCGGTGGCTCTGGCACCGGTCAGCCGGTGCTGCCTGGGCAGAAGGCCTTCTCAACATCCAAGGCACCGGCCAGCCGGTGGCCCTGCACCGGCCAGCCGGTAGCCCAGTCAAACTAGCCATTGGCTTTGACCAGTCAACTCCCATTTGGCCTCCAACGGCTCTGAGGCCCTTTACAACGGCTCCGAAGACTCCCCAAGGGTTCCATGCCTATAAATAAAGGCCAAGGAAGCCCCGGACACTAACCGGATCATATACGAAGCCAACAGACATATTTTGTATCAATTGGCCAACCTCCGGCGACTTCCTTCAAAGGAACCTCAAGTGCTCCAACAACTTCCACATCCAAGGAGCTCCTCCAAAGAAGCTTGGAAGCGGCCTTCAACATCTCCAATCAATCAAAGGCGCCCAAGGCTTCTCAACATACGAGTTTTATTGTTTTATTTATTTTGAGCTTTAAATTTGGGTTTGTGCCTACAAACCCCAAACTCTTTCTTCATCCCTCTTTCTTTTGGGTTTCACAACACCATTAAGGTGTGAAGAGGTTTCTTCAAGCCTTTCCTTTTAAAAGGCTTGTGTCATAGGTGAGCTAGTCTTCACCTGTAAGAAGGCTAGTGGGTTCTTGCTCAACCATTAAAAGCAAGTGGGTTCTTGCTAAACCAATTCAAAAGCAAGCTGTAATAGGTCCTAGTGCTACCTCAAAGCCTAGTGGGTTTCTTGCTAAAACCATTGAAAAGCAAGCGGTAGAATCTCTCAACGGTTTAGTTGGGAGCGGAGACGTAGGCCGGGTTTTAGGCCGAACTCCGTTATCAATTTTGTGTCTTGCCTCTTTTATTTCCTCTGCAACTTTCACTTTGATTTTTAATTTGTTAATCTTTTTTTAAAAGGCAATTCACCCCCCCTCTTGCCATCCTTCCCGTTTTTCTCCGCCCAACAATTGGTATCAGAGGCAAAATTTGAGTAATACCCTAACCGGTTTCAAATTTAAGATCCTTTTTGATGGCTTCTACCGCTTCTTCTTCTCCAACCCTCGAAGGTCATTCATTGGGTCGTGCTCCATTGTTTGATGGAACCGACTATTCTTTTTGGAAAACCCGCATGTCAACTTTTCTTAAAAGCATTAGCTATCCTATTTTTAGAATTGTTATGCATGGTTTTACGCTCTCTTCTCCCGATGAGTCTAAATGGACCCCCGCCGACATTGCTTATTTTGAGCTTGATGGAAAAGCCATGAACGCTCTTCATTGTGGTCTTGACCGTAATGTTTTTAATTGCATTTCTACTTGCTCTACCTCTTATGATATTTGGAAATATTTAGAGCTAACCCATGAAGGTACTAGCATGTCTCAAAAGCAAGAACCCGCTCAAAAGCAAGAACCCGCTCAAAAGCAAGAACCCAATGCAAAATCCGTACCCGCTTGCCCACTTCACAAGAAAAGGGCCAAGAAGAAGAAAAAGAAGAAGGCTTCAAAGGAATCTTGGAGTGATAGCTCCTCCTTCTCCTCCTTCTCCTCGAGCGACCAAGGTAAAAAATGCCTAATGGCAAAACATGAGGTATCATCTTCCGACTCTTCTTCCTCATCATCCTCTAGTTCTTCTAATTCTTTTAATCATTTATCATATGAAGAACTCCAACATGCTAGAGACCAATTAGAAAATGGTTTTCATGAACTTTCTTCTAAATTTTTTTCTTTGAAAAAGAATTTCAAAAAACTTTCCTCCGAAAAAGAACAACTTCTCAAAGAGAAGGAGGAACTCTCCCTAAAAATCCAAAATTTCCCAAATGTTGATTCTTTGGAATCAACCATCAAGGACCTTAGAGAATCCTTAGCCAAGTTCACCCAAGGTGAACAAAATTTGACCAAATTATTAGGTTCTCAACGAGTATCTAGAACCACCAATGGACTTGGCTACACCAATATAGCTTCCTCCTCCCATGCACCCACTGTTTTTGTAAGGGGGAGCTCTAGTTTAAAATTTTGTAATTATTGTAAGAAACCCGGGCACCTCATTTATGAGTGTGATTGCAAAAATGCCCGGTACGGTCAACCCAAATCTATTTTCTTTTCGGACGAATTTTATAGGAGAAGACCCGCCATGAGACAAATTTGGATTGAAAAATCTCTTTTGGCAAGTCTCTCCGGGCCAAAATTAGTTTCGGTTCCAAAACCCTTTCCCCGGTGACTTATTGTTTTTATTTAGGGGGAGAATTTTCAAAACCTTGTCTTAGATTCAAAAATTTCAATTCAAACTGTTATTCAAATTTTTCAATTCAATTTTCAAAAATTTCATTTGGTTTAAAATCTCTATCTTGTTTTTCAAACTTTTCCCTCAATCAAGTTTTATGCCCCACGCTATTTTGATAATCACAAAGGGGGAGAAATTTCTTGATTGATTGGGGGAGAGTATTTTCTATCATGCTTTGATTTATTTTTAAATTATCCTTTAAAAATGTCTTTAATTTCAGTATTTTACTTTGATTGTTTTGGTGATTGTGATCATCAAAATAGGGGGAGATTTTTGTACCTCTCGTTCCCCTCGTTGTTTGATTTTCATGATCACAATCACCTTATTTTTTGTCTAATTTTGTTTGAAGTGTTTTTTGAATGATAGGCACAAGGTTGCCAAGAAGTTGGCCCAAGAATGGACAAGAAGTGGACTGAAATTCAGTCCACCGGCCAACCGGTGTGATAGCACCGGCCAGCCGGTGAACCTGGCAGAGGCATTGCCCACTGCCAGGCTCCACCGGTCAGCCGGTGGCTTAACCACCGGCCAGCCGGTGGCATCCAGTCAAATAGTGGTAGCTACTGTCTGCCCACCGGCCAGCCGGTGGCTCTGGCACCGGTCAACCGGTAGCCCAGTCAAACTAGCCGTTGGCTTTGACCAGTCAACTCCCATTTGGCCTCCAACGGCTCCGAGGCCCTTTACAACGGCTTCGAAGAATCCCCAAGGGTTCCATGCCTATAAATAAAGGCCATGGAAGCCCCGGACACTAACCGGATCATATACGAAGCCAACGGACATATTTTGTATCAATTGGCCAACCTCCGGCGACTTCCTTCAAAGGAACCTCAAGTGCTCCAACAACTTCCACATCCAAGGAGCTCCTCCAAAGAAGCTTGGAAGCGGCCTTCAACATCTCCAATCAATCAAAGGCGCCCAAGCCTTCTCAACATACGGGTTTTATTGTTTTATTTATTTTGAGCTTTAAATTTGGGTTTGTGCCTACAAACCCCAAACTCTTTCTTCATCCCTCTTTCTTTTGGGTTTCACATCACCATTAAGGTGTGAAGAGGTTTCTTCAAGCCTTTCCTTTTAAAAGGCTTGTGTCATAGGTGAGCTAGTCTTCACCTGTAAGAAGGCTAGTGGGTTCTTTCTCAACCATTAAAAGCAAGTGGGTTCTTGCTAAACCAATTCAAAAGCAAGCTGTAATAGGTCCTAGTGCTACCTCAAAGCCTAGTGGGTTTCTTGCTAAAACCATTGAAAAGCAAGCGGTAGAATCTCTCAACGGTTTAGTTGGGAGCGGAGACGTAGGCCGGGTTTTAGGCCGAACTCCGTTATCAATTTTGTGTCTTGCCTCTTTTATTTCCGCTGCAACTTTCACTTTTATTTTTAATTTGTTAATCTTTTTTTAAAAGTCAATTCACCCCCCCTCTTGCCATCCTTCCCGTTTTTCTCCGCCCAACACAAATCAGGATAAATATTGTACAAACCTATGATAATAGGCCATGTGACCAAGAAATATGTGAAATTATACCATGTTATTAGGTTTTACCCAAGAAACCACAACTTAAACTTTTGATGGGTCCAATGGCATGCCCTGTTGCAACACCACATGACTGAGGAAATGTACCTATCATGTCTATAACTAAAACTTAGACAAATTTCCATAGATATGGTGGAGTTGAAGAACCTGCAATACCTTCTTGAAAATCATAGCATGTTCCTCCTTTGACTTAGAGTAGATCAAGATTTCATCGATGAACACAATGATGAACTGGTCCAGGGACTCATAGAAAATGGATTTCATAATCCCCATGAACATGGATGGTGTGTTTGTAACAACGAACAATATGACTAAAAAATCAAAGTGCTCATAACTACACCAGAATGTAGTCTTCAGGAAATCACCCTACTTCACCCTCAATTGGTTATATCCAGACCATAGATTGTTATTAGAAAACCGACCTACACCTCTCAGCTAGTCAAAACTACCATTTATCCTTAGAAGAGGCTAAGTGTTCCTGAACTTCACCAAATTCAACCTTGGGTAGTCTATGAACAACCTAATAACACCATCCTCCTTCTTTGAAAACCACACTAGAGAACCTCATGGTGATATACTGGGCTAGATAAATCCCCTTTTCATCAGATCATCTATATGAATCCTCATCTCTTGTAACTCCGAAGGTGTCATCTGATAAGGATCCATCAAAATCTGAGAATCATAGGGATACATGTCTATCCCGAACTAAATATCACGTTGAGGGGGTAGCATCACAACCTCCTCAGGAAAAATATCCAGGAACTCCCCAACAACTATAGGAACCTCCACAATCCAAACTTCTACTAATTCCATAGACAGATCAACCAATAAGAAAAGAGGAGGCTATATACACTGACTTCCCACATGAAAATAATTCTCTCTAATGAAAACCACATGATTTCCATCCATATATGAAAACACAACTCTCCTCTATAAGAATTCTATAAGGAAATTCACAGAATACAACCATTCAATTATAAGAATGACATCATATGGATACATTTGTATCAAGAAAAGTTCCCCATGGGACTGATGGGGTCCCATCATCAGTCTATATCTCCAAAACACATAAAACAATATGTTTTGACCTCCGACTGGCATACTTAACACCAGGGGCATGGGAATCCTCTCTATGTCTAGACCTATATCATGGTCAAGTGAAGGTGAATCAAATGAGTGTGAAGCTTTGAATAAAAAAAGCACAATTATGGGTACTAAACAAACTAATCATACCTCTAATGATCTTTGGACCTACTGGAACTGTTTCTTCTACGGTGTAAAGTGGACTATGCCTTGCTCCACTGCCCCTATGCTAATGACCACCTCCATGACCACGTCCGGGTCATGGTCCCTGAGGGACATCCTGAGGTCGGCCCCTACCCGCTCCATCTCCCCTCAGTTGAACATGAGCTGGCTATCCCTACGGCTAAAATATCCTAATTGGAAACTACTATTGAGGTTGGCATGAAACATTCCCACCTCCATCATACTGAGCTTGAATATTTACAAGACACTGATTATGAAGATTGTCGTGGAATCAACAAAAGAAACACCTCATACCCAAGCCCATAGAAAAAGCACAAGGACCAGATGGTCGAAAAGTAAGTTGTTGGGGTCAACTCCCTGTTGAATAAAACCTTTAAGGTCTTGGAACTTAAGACATACCACTGGTAACCTTGCCTCTTGAATAACCTTGCTAGCTCCCCTCTCATTGTAAACCTCCTTGTGAGTGCATCCACTTGATCACCTCCACCATTTTTTGGACATCTAGATACGTCAACAATAAAAAGGGAGTTATCACGTACTAGATCAAAGGATAGATCAACTCCTCTAGACATCTCACATGAGACTCCTCATATAGAAATATATCTTGGGAAAAACAGAGGAGATCCTTAAACATGATCCCCAGATATTGTATTGATATACTCTCCTCCTGGAGGGAGAGTAACTCATGCCTCTTCTCAGCTATCATGATTGATGAAAGGAATTATAATTATAAATACTTATCGAAATTGACCCACGAAACATCATCCTACTTTCTCTCCCCTAGTAACAACATCCACCACTAATGTGTGGCTCCTTACATCTGACTAATCACCAAAGGAACCCAGTACTCCATCTAGGACCAGATCAATCTAAAGCTGATCTCAAGATCCTCGAGCCATCTCTACATCTCCACATAGGAAACCCTGCCCTCTCATATTCCCAATGCTTCCTACTGAAAAGAACGTATCATTCTCTTCCATTGTGTGTCCACATCCACTGGATTAACCCTCCGATGATCAACTGAATTAGCTTGCTGAGCCTCAACTATCAAGGCAGACATGGGTAATGACTAGGTAGCATAGATGAATGGAAGGAAATTAATTCCTAATACCAAAGAGAATGGAATTTTATTTTTAAGATTTATTTTAACTCATTTCTCTCCAATCATTCCCAATTTCCCAAAACATCCAATTCAGGAAAGAACACAAGTCATTATGATGAATGTACCTTTCCTAGGTTCTCTACCTTGCAACCGGTGTAGCCTCACTTGGTCATTCAATAGACTCATAGTATTTGAATCAGATCACATGGGGGACCTTAAATCTTATGTCCTAGTCAATCTTCCCTAGCCTATATCACACACCAAGAATACTTGACACTATTTCAGAACAAACCCATTCAATCCTCAATTTTCAAAACTCAAAACTCCATCCTTTCTCTCAACCATCACCTCTGATACCATTAATTAATGAGATCCTCCATCCAAAGATACCCCTCCTAGTCTATCAATGAAGAAAGGGAGAAAATAAAGCTTGATTACCACCTCCAATAGTCCCTGAGTTGGTGACTAGCACCAAGGGTATACAATGTCCCACAAAATGGGAGTCATTTCCCTTCTTAGGAAAACAAGATCATGGGATAAGATGGTTCACCCCAAAACAACTCCAATACATATATATAAAACAAAACCAAAATCCATCACACATTCTTGTTAAAAATAAACTACTAAAAGGGTAATAAAAACTCCAAAATAAGTACCAAAATAATGTTAATGCAGTGACTCAAAAACTATCAATATCCAAACTAGTACGGTCCAACACGATCTACAAAGTCCTTCTCGAAACCTGAAAGCAGTTTTACATAAATTTGGGGAGAATATAGATATACTCAGTAGAAAAAACAAAGTCTCTCATGCACACATGAAAGGAAACATACTAATTCCCCTGTGAGAAACAATAGAACCAAAACACACATAATAAGGTATACTTTCCATACCATCCTCACCAAGTCACACTCATTAAGTAATGAAAGTAATGTAAAGTGACATAGTAAGAACATCGATTATTTGGGTACCCTACACCACCTCCAACTAGTTTAGACACTCTTTCCTAATGGAAAAAAGCCTCTATCTCCCACATCTTTCAAAAGAACCACGTCACAACCCACCTACACACACCTGGGACCCACAACCAAACCTCGTCCAATCACATGGGCCATGAACCACATCACATCCTGCCAGAAAACACTTTCTCCACAACCCACACCTCGTCCAATCACCTGGACCCTGAGCCACATACATTACACCCAAAAACACTTATAAAAGTGAAAATAATCTCAAATAAATACACATGGGAAAACACAACCCAATTCATCCTAAAGACACCTAGGAAAGAACAACTCATCTTATCCTGAAGACAGCTGGAAATAAAAAACTCACCCACAAACACCTAGGCCTCATGAACCACATCATTCTCAACAAATATTGTGTTATCACTACCTAGAAGAGGGATATGGGAAGATCATGTGACTGGTCCATACATCCTCCCACTGGGATGTTTGGGAAAGACACCCTCCCTCGTAACGATGGGGGTGATTGGAACATAGTTCTCAACTAGGGTGGGGTGCGTATAGAAATTGAAAGGGTAAATACAATTATATACATATATGATACCAATTACTTAGCCAAACCTATGGGTTATCAACAAAGAACTAGCACACAATACTTCCAACTTTGTTACTACCCCTAAATGCACAACACCACCCATCAATCCACAACCTCCTTCCAATTTCCATCCAACTTAATTAACGATTACCATCCATTATTAGTGAATAGTTTATTAATTTCGTTAATCAAACCAACCTAAGATAGTTCTAGAAATTATTAAACAATTACTTATTCATTTATTCCCCTACAATTCGGGAAACTTCCAAGCACAACACACAACAAGCAACACAACAACACATCACCGCTTAGCTCGATAGTATCCCCACTGTGGAACACTTCCAATCCATTACAAAATAAATAAATCTCTAAACCTGAGATTAAATTAAATGGCCATGTTGATGTATCATCTACAATTTCATCCACCACACCTCCCAAACCTACCCACAACACACACCTATGCTTCACAAACATACCACAACAAAAAGAACAGTGTACCCCCACATCACAATATAGCCACTTCACATTACATATGTAACACACACAAAACTATAGTTATCCAACACAATACATCACCTCGCTTACCAAATTATAACACAATTCTAGTTTTAATGAGGTATCCCTTATTTAATTACACTTGTTAATTCAAGGGTTTTCACATAAACTTGGTAATCATGTTGAATCCATTTATTATCCAAGTGTACATTATTTAAAAATTTAAATATAAAGGTGTTCAATTGGAACCAACCCACATGGAACAAGTTTAGTTTAAAAAAAGGACCACCAGCTACCATGATTTTTAGTGGGTCGTTTAGAACATATAGTTCATAACAACCCAATAACATCAAATCCAGAGAACATGCGCATCAGATCCCTCTACCCCTTTCAATTCATTTATCTGGTTATTATATTTAATTAGTGTGAAAAAACTTTGATTCCTAGGAAAACAAAATTAGATCCCTCCCCCATGATGCACAATCAATGAGGTAGAAGGAAAAACCTACCTTGAAGAAGATTTTCAACTCATTTGTGGACCACTGGGAGAAGAAGAATTCTTTCAAGTGACAAATTCACCACTATAAAGGAGGATCAACCTATTTCACACTAGAAGATTATCATAACACTTACCAAACATACAACTCAATCCAACCCACACCACAACATCGAGTCCAAGGGAAAGAACAAGAGGAAACATATGAAAAAGATCATAAAACTCAACATAAATTGATCATAGATCGGCAACAGACAACCACTAGGATTAATAGATCAAGGAGGTAAGAGTAGGGTTAGAAGGACTACTCAGGGCACCTAGGATTCATCTGGAATGAGAGGAAAATAAAACCACATTCGAATGAATAATGGTTCAATCGAAAAGAATTATTAAAACTACAAATGATCAGGGTATTACATGATGTGTAATACCTTTTCACATTGTGTAATGACAGGGGTTCGGTTTCCTCCAAAAAATGCATCACCTCTCAATTTATTTTATTTTTCAAACCACAAATTATTACACATAGTTAAACCTACAAGACATTACGTGAAGTGGAGTTTCACATTGTGTAATATAGTTACACGGCCTTAATTACCCCATTTTCCATCCCGTAGAAACTAAACCTCTCCAAATTCCTTTTGATCCTCCACTAAACACTTCCAACAACTAAAACTCACAAAGTAACTAAATGAGATTACATGGACCATTAAACTTGTAATTGAGCTTCCAAAACCAAAATTATATTTATAATTATGGTCTTCATGGTGAGATTTGTCCCATGAAAAAGTATCATCCTGAAAGGAGGTAACCAGAGACAAGAAATGATTAAAGTTCCCTTAAACTTGGTTTACATATCCCCATAAAATTATCAATTTTCATAAAAGGATGAACGGTACAAAGGAATAGGGGAAAAATTAAACAATATTTCAAGGGGGAGGAAGAAGTGTAGACCAAGAGCATCCCCAATGATAATAATGCCACTACCCATAGGGAGGGACCCTAGTGAGCCATACTTCGTGAGAGGGATATCCTGAGAGGCTTGGGAGGCCAAGATGTCAGCAAATTGGTTACCATTGCAAAATGTATTAAGAAGATTCATCTCATTAGAGAGAATATCCTTTAATTTTCGAACCAAATAGGTAATATGCTAGGGTTGGAAGCGGTAGAATTATGGGAGCTCTAAAAATCCTGGAATCAGTCTCCACAGATGCCAAAGGGATTAGACGAGATTAGAAAAGACTAATTCCACTCAACATAGCCTTTGCTTCAACCTATAGGGAGTTACCCATCCCATATAATGTTATAAAGGCATAAAACACTGATCCCTTTGAGTCATGGACCCCCCCCCATACATAGCTCCCTCCCTGCATGAACTGTCAATATTATGTTTAAGGATTTATTAAGGTCAAGAAAAACTCACCCAACATCCAAGGGAAGTGCACCTGGGTGTAGTGGAGGGGGTGATGGGTCATGAAATGCCTGAGGGAGGGGGAGTTGAAACAGGGATTCAAGAGACCCAAATAATCATCGATGATGGATCTGACATTCACCACTAGCTCCACGCTAGAACAAGGAAGGTCATTGTGCCTTGCATGATTCCAGGCCATTCAGATACACCAGCAGCCATCCGCAATAAGCATGGTGTGGGAATTATCCTCGTGATCATTCCTGGATGAGCCGCCAAACCATCTTTGGAGTAAGTCCTCCACCGACGTCACACTCCATTGGAAGTGAAAGCAGTCCCCCTAATCACACCATACCTTATTTACCCAATCACCGAGGAAGAATAGGTGCAGGGAGGACTCCTCCTTTGGGGATGAACAGAAGGAGCATTTAGAAGTAAGGGGGACCCCTAATCTCTTCAGAAAAAAGATAGAGGGAAAGCCTACTATGGGTCACAAAAATGACGAGAACCTCGAAACACTCCCCCTAAAAATGAGGGGGATTCTTTATAAGGGTGATCCCACCACCAATAAGAGAATTTGTGGGGGTTGGATCAATAAGTCCAGCCCCGTAGTGCTCATCCAGAATGGAAGAATGTTGTCTCATAATTGGAGTATGAGAAAGCACATATCGAGGCCCCTTCCACTTTGAATTCAGCTAAGGATTAATTACTTCATCCAAAAATTTTCTTTTTCCTGAACATTCAATGTCACTAAGAATCAATATCCTAGACGTTTTTAAAATAAGAATTTTCTTCATGCCCTCGATCATAGAAAAAGGAACAAAATAATATTTCTTTCAAGTCAAGGAGTCATGTCCTATGATCTTACAGTTCATTAAAAACCCTAGGATTTTCTAGTACTAAATTTTCAGATCAAATTCATCATCATATACTGAGAGAGGAACTCTACCAACTAATGTAGATCTCAAGTAAACCTCCACAAGTAGTTGAGAATAATTTTGAAACCAAGACACCACTTTCTCCTTGTCATTTTTTATAGGGACGCCAATGGACTTTGAAATTTTACATAACATCTTTATGTTCTAGAGTATCTAATTTAAACTGTATACCTTGAACCACAATTAAAAAGAGGAATTACTAACCTCGAGAGGATTGAAGTTACGATCCCACTCCTGGATATGTAGGATACCTGGCATGAAGGAAATCGATACATGTCCCCACTCCCTCATCTTCAACTCTTATGTGGGAAAGAGAATTTGGAATAAATTGTAGCCCATCAAAATAAATTTCCAATTTTCAAAGTCTTAAGTATTCGAGAGGTGTACGACAATATCTCAGATTCTCCACGATTTGGATCCCCTCAGAAAAATAAGATGCATGATTATGGAGTTCTTAACAATCTCCAGTCATTCTGAGATATCATCTGGGTCTACTTCAACATGGGAATCATTTATGTTTCAAAAAATACCTTTAATAATGGAATCCTTATAGGTAAATAAAGAGAAACTGAGCGCAATATCAGGGATTGGGGTAGCCACAACAATCCCACTAGGATAGCCTCTCGACCTTCCAATCTACAAACAACACGCTTGTATGAGTTGAAACAACCATGGGGAAGGAATATTTCAGCCAGAGAATGAATAGACAGAGACTTAGTAAAACTGTATCCCAAATCACCATAGAGGAATAGAGAGAGAAGCGCCCATGTGAAACCCATCGAATCTCATTCATACATATTAAAAATATTTAAATTTAATAAATAAAACTGAATAAATATCAATCATATAAATTATAGAAATATTGAAAATAATAAATCTTTTTAAATAAACATGTATAAATAAATTTTAAAAAAAGAATAAATTCAAAAAAAAATTAAAAAATAATAAATATTAAAAATAAAAAAATAATATTAAATGATAGAATATTAAAATAGAATAAATATAATTGAATAGATTAAAAAAATATTTTTAAAAGTGAATTCATAACATCAATTATGTGAATTAAAAACACATAAAAATGAATAAATAATAACATTTATATAAATTACAAAATTATCAAAAATGAATCATATTAACTATTAAAATTAAAAAAATTAAAAAAATTTAAATAAATTAATTATATAAATTTCAAATATTTTAAAATTATTAAAATATAATAAATAAATATAAATAAATATTAATCTTATAAATTATAGACATATTGAAAATAATAAAATTTAGTAAATAAATATGTATAATTAAATATTAAAAAACAAATAAATTACAAAAATATAAAATATTATAAAATCCTAAAAATGATTCAATAATATTAAAAAAAGAATATCTAAAATGAATAAATAAAATTGAATAAATTACAAAAATATCTAAAAAAGATAATTCATAACAATAATTACATGAATTACAACACATAAAAATTAATAAATAAAAATTATTATCTATATAAATAAAAAAATCATTAAAAATCAATAATATTAACTATTTAAATTTAAAAATATCAAAAACAAATTTAAATTAATTAATTATATAAATTTTAAACACATTAAAAATATTAAAACATAATAAATAAAAATGAATACATATTAATCATACAAATTACAAACATATTGAAAATATTAAAACTAATTGAATAAATATGTATAAAATTTAAAAAATGATTAAATTCTGAGAAATATTAAAAATTAATAAATATAAAAATGAAAAAATAATTCTAAATGAATGAATACTAAAAATAAACAAATAATATAAAATAAATCACCAAAATATTTTAAAAAAGTGAATTCATAACACTAATTAAATGAATTAAACTCATAAAAAATGAATAAAAGTGAATAAATAAATAATAATATTATTTATAATTATTGATGTAATTATTTTATTTTTTGTATATAAAAAATATAATTAATTATTAACCTCTTAAAAATTAAATGATAATTAAAAATAATTTTATTTAAATAAATGTATAAATATTTTCAAAAATTGATTTCGAATATAAATTACCAATTATTGAAATTAATATATATAAATACATATATAGATTCAAACACACACACACACATCTATGAATTAATAATAAGGATATATCAAGTGAGCCATATAAACCATGAGGGGTCATTTTTTGTTGTTGCAACACATTTAAGATATGATTAGTGACATAATCCACTATCTTCATCTAATTGTACATTATTTGATTCTATGTAGTTAATTAATGTATATACATAATTTAAAATATACACTCTTTTTATTTTTAGTTATAAATATATATAAATTAACACACACATATTATATTTATAAAAATATATAATTATTATTATTTTTATATATATAAAATTTAAAAATATATAAATGTTATAAATAAATTAAATAATTCAAAATTCATTTTAATAGTTCTATTTTAACATTGATAAAAGTAGGCACTTATAAAATTTTTTTAGCACTGATAAAACTAAACCTTTACCAATGATTTTAATTAGAATTGATAAAAGTAGGATTTTATCAGTAATTTTATATAGTGCTGATAAAATATATTGTTGATAAAAATAAAATCTATAGTAGTGGTGGTAGAGACAATAATGTTTGAGTGTTTAAAGATACTGGTGTTAAATTTGGAGGATGATTTTTAGATGCTAACACCGGTGATAATTTATGTAGAAGGGGAAAAAATCCTTTCCCTATGGTATCTGAATGTGGGAATTATTATTTGTATAGGATTTTAAGATGGTCAAGTGGTTAAGAAGGGGTGGATTCACCAATTTATTAAATTTTAATGTTTAGACCATAGTTAACTAAGTAATCATGGAAAATAAGAAAATATGGAAATAAGATGTTTTATAACAGTTCTTATCAAAGTGATACTAAACTTATTCTTTACACATTCAACCTAAGAGTATGACAGACATTATAAAGTGACTTGAATTTATATGGGGATTCACAACCTGATTGAAACTGCACTTTTCACCCTGGAAGCACAAACTTTATCATTCATTTTGCACACTAAAAGGCACAACATGAAACCATCCTTTATAAGTAGAAGAAGAAAAGACCTTTCTATTTTTTAGACCAATTTACAACAAAAAACCCCAATATTTTACTAGACCAAAGCACAACCCAAGATCTAACATTTCATAGGGAGTCACAAGTCATCCAATCCTTCTTTTTATTTCAAAATCATAAATCAGCTTTAATGAAGACATAAAATAGAGTAGAAGAATACACGATGATAAAACATGATTAGAAAATGAATTTATGAATGTTTTAGAAGAAGAAAATTTGATATCCTTAGAAGTGTGGACATTTAAAATTTATTTCAATCAAAAAAAATCACAGAATAGGTGAAATAAGTTCATATGTATAACACTCAATGTTCATGCATGATACATTGAACTAGTTCTATTAAAATTTATTTATAATGTTTAACTATGCATAACGAAATTCCGAAATAATAATTTCATTCACAAACATTGTAGATATTATTTTCCCAAACAGAAATCATAATCTTCTATTCCATTGATAGTGGTCTACATCAGAGTTGAATGAACCATCAATATTCTATAAGAATAAAACAGATGTACAAATAAAATCATTAGAATAATAAATAATTCCTTTATATGTACATGGTTTAATCAATTTTAATTTTCATTAAGAACTTTTTATGACTACAAGATAATCACACTCAACATCTTCCCACAAAATACCTAGTAAATTCAAATTGTGAATTTAATTCTTTAAATACACAATGTAAATATTTATAAATTCGTTTCCACTCATGATATATATTTAATTCCAAATTAAAAACTTCTAATTTAATTCTAATTGAATAAAAATAATTAATAAGAAATTTTGAAATAAATAAATCAATGAAAAAAGCAACAAAAATATAAAATGAATCAAAATATTAAAAAAATAAGAGGAACAACGCATATTTTTAGTTTCTAAAAATAAAATTTTGAACCATATGATGAGCGTATGAACCATTATTATTAGTGTATAAGTCATTTTAGTAGGTTTAAATGTATAATACATTCTATCATTAGAGTATGAGATATTTTTATATGATTCTTTTTATTTTAATTTCATACAAGTCAGTATATAAGTCATTTCATTCTCAGTGAAATTCCATCCTTCGTATGAGTTAATTTGTACTACAAACGAGTTATTTTCATAGGCTAAGTATGATTGATTTAGTTTTTCATAAAAGTAAATTGGTTACTTTTATGTTTCATTTGAAATATTTTTGAGAAAGTAGAATTTATATGATACAAATTTTCATATGATGTTGAAATTTCATAAGATACAAAAAAAATTTAAGACTTGATTTTCATAAGATATAAACTTCATAAGACTTTAATCCCCATAAGACCACATATACTGTATGATTATGTATAGTGTAATACTTATATCACGTCAGAAATTATATCCCATAAGACTTAAAATTACTTTAGACTTCATAATTTTCTTGTAAGGCTTGTTTTCTCATAAGACATAGATTTTAAAAGACTTAAAAATAACTTCATAAGACTCCCAAAAGACATTAGACTTCAACAATAGTTCCTAAAATAGAGCGTAATACTTTATACATAGAGAAATTGTATCCAATTATTTCATCATACAATGCATTACTCAACTCATACCAATGTGGATTTTTTCTATAACCATTTCTTAAGAAATAGAAAAAACATAAATAATAATTTAAATAAGGATTCATCAATGAATTAATAATAAACAAAATCAATATGAAACTTTTCTTCTATAAGCAGTTTTATATTCAAAAAAAATAACATTTTTTGTTTTTAAAAACTCATTTTTTATAGAATAAAATAAGGATTTTTTAATTATAAAAACAAACAAAAAAATGTAGAATCGTGCCATGAAAAAATTTCATCATTTTTGTAATTGAAAAACTGAATTGTAATTAAAAATTCTCTATATTTTTTAATTAATAAAAAAAATTAAAATTTATTTTTACCTCTCTCCTTTTATGTTAAATAGAACTAAAAATTAAAAAAAACTCTATGGAAAACATTTATCCACATAATCATTAGTAATTGTAGTAGGAAAATATGAAAACAGATTAGAATATTTAGAATATTTTAGTATGATTTAAGAAAATTTGAATAAGATAACCCCTAAATTCTTGATTACTAAATATAAATAACAAATAAAAAGTATGTAATTAGAAAATAGTAAACTCCATATCATTTTTTTCTTATTCCGTTTGAATAAACATTACAATGTAAGCATATTTTGACTTTGAGTTTCAAAAATCCATCATGTTTATGACTTTAAAAGATTCAATGTTCCACGAAAACTGGTTTAGATATTTAAGAAAACATATAAAGAAACGAAATTAATATAATAGTGACCAAAGTTCAAAGAGTATGCTAATAACCCAAAGAAACAAATCTAAGTTAATTTCAATAAACCATAAAATACAATAAAATTAGTCATGATTACATACCAAATCCATCATCATGTAGCTATAATGATGAATTCAGAACTAACTAGTTTTAGATGAAGTGATATTCTAAAGGTGAAATTATTTTAGTCTTAAATAATTACCCTAAACTCTGTATGGACATATGTTGGATATAAACATATTCTTTAAAGTAACCATAAAAATAATTAATATAAAAATTCATACTCCTTCTAACTATAACATAATTAAATTAGAGTTTCATCATACTAACTTCAAATATAATTTTCTCAAAATTAGTTTCATCCAAAGGTTTAGTAAATATGTCTACAAATTGATTTTCATTAAAAACATATTCCAAAAAAAATTCTATTTTTTGAATATAATATATAAAAAAATGATATATAACTTCAACATGTCTATATGTAGAGTTCCGTAAAGGGTTTTTAAATAGAACAATAGTGTATTAATTGTCACATTAAATAGATGAATTATTAGAATAAATAACAAAATCAATTAAAATTTGTTCAAATGATAAAATTTTTGAACAAAAACTAATTTCCACAATATATTTCTCTATAGTTTTAAATAAATCAATATAAAGTTGTTTATTTGAAATTCAAGAAACACAATTTTTTCTTGGAAAGTGACATGTGCCAATTGTACTATTTTTATCAATTTTGTAACCCCAAAAATAATAATCAGAATAGATTTTCAAATCAATATTAGTTATACTAGGATAAAATAAACAATGAATTATTTAACCATTGACATATTTAATTATCCTTTTATCAATTTCAAGTGACTCTCTATAGATTCATCTCGAAATCCTTTACACACACATACAATAAAGATCAAATTTGGTATATAAGTCATTAAATATACTAAAATACCAATCATTCCTCTAAAAACTTTACTATCCACTGATTTTCTATCTTTATCATAATCTAGTTTACAAGAAGTACTCATTAGAGTATTTGAAATTTTATAAGAGTCAATTCCTAAATTTTTAACAAATTCGATAGAATATTATATTGATTAATAATAAATTCATCATTAATTTGATATATTTGAAGTACTATTTTTTCAATTATTCTATAAGACTCATGTCAAATTAAAAATTCATTAAATCTAAAAATTCTTCATGAATTATATAACTTACAGATCAAAAGAAGATATCATCAAGATATATTTGAATAATAAAAATATCTTTAGAGTTTTTAATAATAAAAAAATTAGGATCTATTTTCCATTTTAGAAAACCATTTTTTAAAATAAGTTCGTATAATCTTTCATACCAAGCTCTCAGGGCCTATTTATGTCTACAAAGAGCCTTAGAAAATTTTAAAACAGTTTTAGGTTTATTTTAATTTTCAAAACCAGGGGGAGTTTAACATAAAATTATTTATAAATATAACCATTTATAAAAGGCACATTAAATATCCATTTGTTATAACATAAATTCATGATGAGAAAATTGAGATAATAATATTATAATAGATTTTAACCTAAAAACAGGCAAAAATTATCATTATAATCAGTCTAATATTCCTTATAATAACCATTAGAATCTAATTAGGTTCTGTTTCTTATAATTTATCTAGATTCATCATGTTTGTTTCTAAAACACATTTAATACCAAGAAATTATTGATCTTTAGGTTGTTTCACCAAAGTCCAAACATCATTTCTTGAAAAATTTATTTAGTTATTCTACAATAGATAAAATCCTGTTAGAATTAGTTAAATCATTAGAATTATCTTTTGGTACAAAATTAGAAATAAAATCATTGTGATTATAATTTTTTTTGAATTTCAGGTTTGAACACTCGATTCAATATCCTTAGTAACTATATCTATAGGATGATACATATGTGTTTTCCAAGATCTTTTATGTGAGTTTCTCTCCCCCAAACAGGTGCATTCAATTCTAAATTTTTGTTCTCTTCAAAATTAGAATCCCTAAAATCTTCTTCAATTTGATCTAAATCATTATTCTTATCATATAAATAATTCTAATCAAACTAAGCCTGAATTGATTCTTCAAAAACCATGGTTTTTTATAGACTCTATATTATTTACTTACATTATAATAATCCTAAAATATTCCATCATCATATTTTACATCCAATTTATCAAAATATTATTTTTTATTGAGAATAAAAATTTTAAAACTGAAAATTATAAAACAAACAACTTCAGTTTCCATTCCTTCCATAGTTCATAGGGAGTTTTGTTAAGAATATGTCTTAAAATAATTCTATTTTTGATGTAATAATATATATTTATAGCTTCTTCCCAAAAATATTTTGGTCTTTTCAATTCATTTAAAATTTATTTTACCATTTCATGATTAGTCATATTTTTCATTCAAATGCACCATTTTTTTAGGGTGTTCTTAGAGAGTATTTTTTTTGAAAATAACTCTATCCTTCACAAAAAATTTAAAAATTATTATTCAGAAACTCTTTCCCTATATCACTTCTAATGTAAAAAATAAATAAACCTTTATCATTTTGAACTTATTTACAATAATAAACAAACTTTGATAATGTTTTACTCTTTTGTTCATGAAAATAATCCCAACTAAATCTAATAAAGTCATCAAAAAACATAAATTTTAACACTAAGAATAATATCTTGTGGAGGTCCAAATAAATCAAGTTGAATAAGATCAATGGGTATTAAAATTATAACAACTTTATCAAGTTTGAAACATCCCCTATGTTTTTTACCTTTCATGGATGACTAAAAAACATGATTTTTGAATTTTATTAACTAAAGAAGTTGTATATCTCGACCATATTATTATAGCTTTTGTTGCACCTAAGATTATAATTTACGAGTAACTTATGCCATATAATATTTTCAGATTGTATAAAATTAAAACACTAAACATATTGATATATTAGTTTATAAAAATTAATCAAATAAATATTTCACTTTTGGTTTGCATAAAACAAAATAGATTTATCTTTATAAATAAGGAACATGTCATTTTGAAACATAAAAATCATACCATCATGACATAACTAAGAAATAATTATCATATTATGTTTCAAACCTTCAATATATAAATCTTTTTAAATAATTAAATATTTTTAAATACCATCTTCTATAAATACTTTTACCTTACCTTTTGATTTCTCACAAAATGTCACATTACCTTATTAATATTTATTGAATGATATAAAATTTTATGCATCTCCTACCATGTTTCTAGTGAAGAAATTACCCATATACCAAGTCTAACTTTTGATATATCCAAGTCATACATCCTACAAAGTCAGTTATAAGACTTTTTTCTACCCATGAAAATTTAGGTTCAATTGGGTTAAGATTTTAATTTTTATGAACCCAAATAGATTTTGGACATGTATTATTGGGTAATATTTAAGTTAAATTTATATAAATAAATTTTTTTATGTCCTAATGATTTTTTAAATATTAAAGAACATTCCCTTGCGTAATGACCATTTATTCTACATTTAAGCATATAATAGTTGATAAAATTCTTTTAGAACATTAAAAAAATAAAAAAAAATTCATTTCAGGTAATTAATTATCATATCCAAGTCTATTTTTTTTATTTTTTTTCATGGGAATAATTTTATCATAAATTTAATTTCCTTGACCAAAAGTGGTGAGAACATGCTTTAAATTTTCAATTTCATTTTTGAGCCATTCATTTTCTTCTAAAACAATATAGAATTTCCTTTCTTCAGCTTCATTTTTTTAGAAAAAAATATGTGCACTTATCATTTTATTTTTTATGTTTCATATTCTCTTGATAAAGAATTTTAATTTCATAGATGTTATTCTTATTATTTTATTTACGTTACTTGTATATATTTGAATTTTTAAAGAAATTATTTTGTAATATTTCAATCTCATCATATAACACATTAATACTAGGTTATTGAGAATTCTATTAACTGGCATCAAACTCAAAATCACTAAAATGGTTTTTTGAACCAGGAAACATAAATTGGTTGATTATTTTTTAAGTTCCAGATTTATCATTAGATTTTGAAACTTTGGTACAGATCCAACCCACTACAAGGATCATTAAAAATAGTATTACCTTTCCTACTTCCTTAAAGGTTTTAAGGATAGTATAAACACCAATTATGAAATTTCCAACATTACATTTATCGTAATCAAGAATACTTATGAGAGTGACAATATAGATAATTTAATGAACCATAAATTATATCATAGATTAATTGATAGAATATTCACAACCAATAGAAGAGGATATTTTCACATATAATTTATAATAAATTTATTTTCATAAAGAAATAAATTTAATTGAATTTCTTTCTTCATTGATGAATTCATTAACCACATCTTGGTCTATCATCATTTTGGTGAGAGGATCCATGGAAAGAATCCCTCTATCAGTGATCCACACAGGCTCTAGAACCATAGAACACCATCTTGGAATTATCTATCTCTAGCACGGTCGATCCTTATCCCATGAAAAATTCTCTATTTCTCATAGGAAAAATCACTTAGTGGAAGAATTATTCTTTAGGTTCCTTCAAAGGTTTGATATGAAGAAGGAGGATTGACGCTCTAATTATTAAACATGTTTTTGAGAGGTTTCTATCATAGGGATTGAGATAATTCTCTCTAGGATTGTTATTCACAACTAGAGACTCACCTTTTAATGTGATATAACCAAGTATTTATAAAGCTAGGATTGGTTTGGTAATTTCAAATAGGCCCTTATAAAATCCCATTTTCAATATCAAACACCATGTTTAATAATCAAATAAATAATATTATTGTTTACTTGTCATGTGAAAATACCACAGATAAAAAAATATAAGTTGTTAAATAAATAAACAAATATTTATTTAAATAATATTTAATATGTCATTTCCAACAATACTATTAAAATTGGTCGACCAATACTCCTCGATATTTACTAAACCATAATTAATGACTATTTATTTAATAAATAAATAAGAAAACATTAATCACTGATAAATAATATAAATATTATATTAACAAAACCACTGATTTTTTTATTAAATATTCAAGTAATCAAATAAATAAATAATTATTACCTTCTGAATGAACCATAAAAAAAAATTATATATTCACATAATTAATAATTATCTTTTGAAATTAATTTTTATTTAATATTAAAATCACATAATACTCTATCAAATAACTGGTGACTGAATATAGGTGATCAACTAAACATGAATAATTATAAAACCATGTATGAGAATAATATCTTTCATTATATTTACAAAAAATGAATGTGCCAAAATAATTCCACACACATGGACATAATAAGGCTGTTCCATTCTCATCAAAGGGAATTAGATATCAACTTTCAATAAATAATATAATGGAGAAATTATTTCTCACATTATTCATTAATACAATGTGATTTGTGAGACACCTACTTCATCGTGAACATGTGTCATCATGTTTTTCATCAATATATAAAATTAAGAAACTCACGAAATTCATTAATAATAATCTTAATGTCTATGGATCATTACATATGACTGTAGATAGAAACATATAATGACACATATAAATGTGGACTTCCTAAATGAAGGTCATATTCTTATAATCTCTTACTCTGAATATTAATAATGGTGTACACCATGACAAGGTATCACAAATTCCTATAAGTCTCCACCCTTGATAGTTTATATCTATTTTGTCCCGTCAAATGATGTCATCTAGATATAAAATACATATTTAAGAATATTTTAATTTCAATTCTAGATTATCATCATAGTGAAGAAATTCTATGACCTTTTAGTGTGATAAGTATCCCCTAAGGACACTATTTAATATATTTCACTCATAAGAACGATAATAATCTGATAAGTAATAAATTAATATTCAAGCGTCAGTATATTTTTATAATAAAATGGTTAAAGTAGTTGGTTCTAGGTCACCAACTCCAACAGACTCACAAATAAACTAAATACAAGTGAGAACCCCCTATTGGTTAGGCTTTCATATTAAACATTCTTTTTTTTGTATGGATATAGTTGTTGATCCCACCACACTACCTATGGTTGATCCTCTTATTGTGACTCTGAACTATATGATAAAATACCTCAAGATACAATATGAAAAAGTATATAGGTTTGTTCTATTTGACCCATAACATCTTAGATAATACCATAAATACAAGTTTATCGTTATATGATTCAACTTTACCATCTTTGAACAAATATATAATCTGATAAACAAATGTTTTTATACTTGTTTCTTATGATGCATAAGAACCCAAAACATACTAGGCCTAATATATATATGACATCCACTAGTTGTAATAGGATTTAACCTTTCATATTACCTGAGAAATATTTTTATTAAATATCAAATTTATCTTAAATAATATTAGTTTTATGTCCCTAAAAACTAGCATTTACATTTCTCCAATTTTTAGAAACTCATACAGTTTTACTTTCCATGATCTGTTAGAAAGTTCTGACAGCCAACCTATGTAGTTATCTAGGTCTCATTTGATATTTGAAAACTATTATTTATGCACAACAAAAATAAAACATATGTACATATTATGACATATGAGATATATTTCCAATGTACTCTTAGTATTATGTAGTATATACATCAAAAGAGTACCATGTAACACTAACATAATTCGGATAAATTATTTCAGCTTGTATATTTCAATACTATATCAATTGTGTATTATGACTTGGATTAAATAAACTAATTATATACTATATAAGATAATGTTACATAGAACTTGGGATGTCACATCAATCATTTTAGAGAAATTATTTAGTCTTATATAACCATAAGACAAATCACTTGATTCTATATGTTGTTAAATATGCCTATCTTTAAAAACTATTGTGATCCCACAATCCTATTATAATCACATAAAAATGATTCATTTAAAATTAATATACTATGATCATTACTCTAGTTTCAACCCAAAAATTTATCTTTGAATCTTTTATTCCAAATTGAATTTTTTTAAGTTGCCAACCATTCAGGTCACATCATATAGACATGTTCCATAATGTTTACTCCATGGGAAGTGGTCTTGACATCAAATGCCTAATAAAATGATCATAAAAGTTATTGAAAGTGCAATTAAAATTATTTTAATCATGATGGGTTGGAATAAACCTTCCAGACATTATTGGAATCTTGTTTTTACCATCCATGTATAGTCTCTATTGAATACCCACCAACAAATTTACATCAACCACCAAAATCACAACATGAATTTTGGTATATGAAACACTTATTTGAGTCAATAAAAACTTTTCAATCATAGTTGGTTAAAATTTAATTATCTCTATATAATTTATTTATCTTATCAAATAATATTTCACCTATTATAGTGAATAAAAAACCACCAAAATTGTTTTAACCTTCTTAAACTATATGTGTCTCTGGAAAAATTACTCCCACTGGAACATATGGATTTTATCATTATTATTCCAACTTATGAATCTAGATCCATGATTAAAATGAAGTATTACTTTCTCCCACTATTTTAAAAAAATTTCCTTCCTATATATAAATTTAGTTGGTATGATTAATACCCTTCAACCTTGGGTATTTTAATATCCTCATAGTTATAGGAAAATAATTTTTTTTTCACCTTCAGTTTACTTTGAAAAATATTTCAAGGTAGTACCCACTTAATAAATTATTCAAATCAGAAAACCATAGGCTATGAAATTAATAGACTCCTATGATATGATAACTTATATGATATTCATTAGTCAATTAATTTGGAATATTTTTAGTTGTTAAATTTCCATTTTATTAAACATGTTTGGAAAGGAATCATGAAATAATTTCAATATTTATAAGAATATTCATTGATATAGTATGTAAAATAACCATATCTATGATGTGAATAAGGTAATATAAGTTTAGGAAAACCTCAAAACTACATTTATTGATTAATGAATAATTGTTTAAGATATTATCTGTTATAATAGCCTTGAGGATCATGTATCTTTTAAAAAATTTATTCATTACTTTAATTAGAATTCCTAAAATTTATTAAAGGAGACTCATGGATTTCACATATTTACCTATAGATTATCCTTTGGATAGTTCACACTATATAGCTGAATAAATATAGAAATATTTGTGTTATACCTTCATTGATAATGGTTTTTTATATAAAACTCAATATGTAATTATTCTTTGAATGCCTAAAGTGTTTTTAGATACAAATAGATTAAATATTAGTTTAGGTATATCTTTGCAAAAAACCTTTAATTTTTATTGAATAATAATTATCTTACCACCACTAGGTAAGGATCTAGTAATTAATATTCATAATATTTTACTAATATTTTATATCAATGTTTATAGTATTAAGATACCATTAATTAAGTATATAATAGTATAAAAACCTTAATTTCAAAAGAAATAATGTCCCATTATTTCCAATAGAATAATGAGATAAATTTATAAGAAACAATTAGTAAAAATAATTGTTTAATAAGAATCTATATAATAGGAAATTAGAATCATTAAAATTATCATTGTTTACATAGGAATAACCCTTTTGATCATTATGTGATTTAATCTTTACTTATTGGAGTCATGTGCTTTTCAAGAAGGACATAGTAATCACGCTTCCTTATCCCTTGGGAGAATACACCATACTTATAATAATGTTTCATTTTTGTAATATTATTTGAGTAAAATATATTATTTAATACCTATGAAGTAAAATGTAAACATTATAATCTAGGATGAATATATTTTAGGGAGATTCAAATTCTTTTCTTTTCTTCAATTTATTATAATTCTGTTTTAAATGAACCATTCTATACACATGAGAATAAAATATCCTATAATTCACTACAAAACATCAAAATCTTTTGTCTCATTGAATGATTTTATAAAGGAAACTTTTACTATAAAATATTCATGGAATTTTAAACATTTCCTTTCTATTTATTCACCATAATGGGTTGTAGAACTGAGTTCCCCTTAACTCTTATTTAGGTGATGAAGTTGTATCAAAAGATTCTGCATATGTTAATTCTATAATTCTATATAAATAAGGAGAACCTATATGTAAAAGATGATAATATGATATTAATGGATAATTGCTTCTCCATATGAAAGAAAAACATCACCAAGTGATCAATATACTTCAATATATTGAAGTCTATATCTATGGTAAATTACCCTCTTCTAGTTTACACTATTATAGTGTAGTGATGATATCATTTATTTAAATCATTTCCTTATTTTTAGCATGATATAAGAGATTATATATCATTATATAGGCATCAATGTCCTTGTGTTTCATTATAATTTCTAAAAACATAACTAATATCCAAGCCAAATGGATAATTGAAGCATATCCATATACCTCTTATAAGTATCCTTCTATCTCTTTCATTATTTGTGAGGGGGATGAACAAGTTTAGGGAATTCCAACTCATAGTAAAACAATTCATGTAGTGGTTGAGTTCATAAAACAAATGTACCACCCTTGGAAATATATGGCATTGACGACATTGACTATTTCATGTAAGATTGTAGTTTTATGTTGACTTCACATTCCATACTCTATTAATTAAAATAAAATTTATGTTTTACCATGATTAAGAAAGATGAGACATAATACATTTTATTTCCTAGTCTTCTAATATTTTAAATAAACACAATATACCTCACCATTGGTTTTAACATATCTTTTTTGTGAGCTTATTCTACTGTAAAGGATCCATAATCCCCTTCCAATAACCCATACATGGGCCTGAAAATATACTTGAAGGTATTTATAGCAGAAGTCATTCCAAACCCCTTAACTCATAGAACCTTTATATGTTTAGTGGAATCCCTAATCTTGATATCTTGGATAAGGATTTCCTCAACCCTTGCCTCCTAATCACACCAATTACATCTTGTTAATCATCCCATGATTGGAACAAAGAAATATCGACCCAAAACTCAAACTAAAATTCCTCAAAAATTTTAAGCACCCAAACTTGGGCTGGTCATGCACTTTGAACTACGTTTTGATTTTAACTTAGGTAGTGGATGACTATATCGACTTAATATTTTGATTTGAGAGATATTATCATTTAAGAATAAATTTCCCATTTTATCTTATTACATCAATTTTAAAATTTAATGTATTTAGTTATTATCCATTTCTAGATAAAATTACTCAAAATTCATTTTATTTTAATTCTTTCTTGAATGCTTGTCAATCATTTTATTTAATGTGAGTACCATCCGTTCAAATAAAAAATATTCAAGTATATGATAGAGATAAATAAATAAAGTCTTATGGTCATGATTTTTATTTAATAATCGGTTTATCTAGATAATGGTAAACCAACTTTGACTGTAGGGGAATCACTCCTTGAACTTACACTAGTTCAAGTTGCAGCATTCCACCTATTGTTCTATGTATCTCTTTAATTGGTTTTACCTTAGCTTCTAACATGAACTGCCTACACTCACCAACAAACTCTATCCATTACATATGTTTTATTTACACAAATGTTATGGGAACCAAAATATTTGTTTACTGGTTTACATAAAATAAACTATGAAAACTTAGGACCTTACATAATGAGAGGAGGGGATTCCATGTAGACCATCAATATAATTTAATAATAAATGAAATTAAAATTAAAACAATCACACACATGGGTCAAGCATAATATTATGACCATCCACACACATTCAATTAATATACATTTTCAATATATCTTACATTCATATTAATTAATTATTTAATTATGATAAAACTCATCGAATTAATCTAATTAATTATCTGATCTATCATTTAATTAAAATTATTTTAATTCCATCCAAAATAACCAAAAATTTCTATCATTCATAATTTTAATCTAATTAAACAAATTAATTTTATTCTAAATTAATAAAGTACACATGAGTTCAGGGAGGAAATGGCATGTACCCATCCAAACTATATAATCAGGTCCTATTATTGTGCATTCAAATGGAATCCAATAGACATAGTGTGGCACATAATTTCAAGGTGTGTGTTTTTTAACAAATGATGCATGATCATGTGAAAATTATATGACATGTGATTCTATTACTATACATAGAGTACATTACAAGTAATTACCATACATAGCTTGTAGTTTACAATTTTACATGAAAATTAATTTAATATATAATTAATAATCATAGGATATGGAGTTTACTATCAATAAATGAAGAATAAAACAAATTTAAATAGGTTTAATTATATAATTATTTTTTTCTCTATGCATTAAATTATTCACATGAGGTATAATAGATTATATGATGAATACATGGGATAAATTAAGTGTGATATCCTATTACCATGTCCACAACACACACTTAAAGATGAGGTGTGTTTTTCAGCCATATATGTGTATCATTTACATGACGTGTGCACAAGCTACACTTTGTGTGACCTTGAAGTTGCATATTTTTTCATTCACCACATTTTGTTGTAAATACATTATGTAGGCAAAACCCCCTATGCTTTCCATTGTAAAAACACATGTATTGCATATCATAAATTCCAACAAACTGCATTACAACCTATCCCATTCAACACACTATGTGCATTAAATGAATTATTCATGTAGTTAATAAATGATGACCTATTTTTCATCAAATTTTCCCTGGTACATTGAACACATTTTCATGATACATGGAAGGTACTCTTGTGTTATCCATCCAAAAACCCTTTTCATCTCCTGATGGAGTCTTCATATATTCATCATGTTAATCTAATATTTTATTGGTTATATAAGTTATAATTAATAATGGAATAGAATAATTAGTTGTTTATATTTAATGAAAAAATAACCCATAAGTTAAACTAAAAAAAATGCACATGATCAATCGATGATTAAAAACAATTATAAATTAATTATGTGACTAATCTGATACCACTTCAAGGTTTCAGGTGTTGGGAAAGTTCCAATTTAGTAGTTTCAATTTTATCTTTTTTCATAATAAATGATAATTATGAGATGCACATGATTAAGAACACCATGACCAAAAAAGTTAAATCATATATTAATTGAAATAATTTCCAAAACCAATAAGATAGTATCTTTTTACAAATAATTTATAATTATTTTATTTACATAATAAAATAACTTTCATTTACTCTCATTCTTCATTGATAATTCAGTTGAAATTTTCATTTCGAACCATCGTTGAATAATCAGGATCTAAGGATAGAATCCCTATGATAGTGATCCACTTGTGCTCCAAAACCTAATAACGTCATCATGGAATCATTGGGTTCTAGCACAGTCAATCCTTATCACTTGGGGTGTCCATTATTGATCGAAATAAGAATATATTCATAGATTAAGGACTCTTCAGGTTATATTGAAGTCCTAAGAGGAAGGAGGTGGATTAGTTCTCTAGTTGTTGAGTGTGTTCTTGAATGGTTTCTCTCATAGGGATTGAGATAATTCTCTCTAGGTTTGTTGTTCATAAAAAGTAACATACCCTAGAAAGGGATATAACCATGTATTTATAAAGCTATTTTTGGGTTTGTAATGTCACATAGTCCCATAACTATCCCATTATGATAAAGTGTTAAAGACATTAATATTTTTCATTAGACACCTAGGTTCAAATCTGGGTGGGGGATTAATTCTAAAGTTATTATAGAAGTACTATATTGGTACCATAGTAGTGAAACTATTCCTCTAAATTGGGATTTTTGGAAACAAAATTAGGGTTACAGTTCATAGGGAATTCAATAAAATATTGGGCCTTTGATCCATAGGGACTTTGGGCCACCATATATAGAAAACATGTGACATTACAAGACTATAAAAAATTGATCGATGCAATAGGCTGGTGGGGGCATCATATAAATATGCATGCACCGCCAGCATAGAGACCTCGATATAGGGATTGTCATACTAGAACCTATAAACCAACCACTAACCCCCGTGAATTTTTGATGTGGGGTGAATGGGTTACCTACTAGTGACTATCAATTAGTGAGACTAGTTAAATAATGTGGCACAAGAGGCGGGTGATGCAATGGGGCACCACACAAGGCATCGTTGGGTGGGTACCATGAAATAGATATGAGTGTAATGACACCTATAATATAGACCACTTCCTCTATAGTTGTTGTGGTTATATGGGTTTCCTTACGTGGTTCTTCATAGGGTAGTATGGTGTATTTATTTTTGGAAGGGGTGATGAATAATTCATATTGGTGACATGGTTTGATGATTATTTGGCAAGGGGAAATAAGGAATTCAACTAGTGACACGACATGATGTAGGCTGCTCTATTGGACCAATGACCCACATGTTGGGAATTCAGGTCATAATATATAATAAAATAGTTATGGTGAGTGCTTTTCATTTATTATGGGGAGGGATAAAGCTTGATTCATAGGGGTTCCTCAGTGTCTATATTTTGGTTTCTTGTAGTACTCTCTACCTATAATAATATAATTATTTAGTTGACTTGTGAAACACCCAAAAATAAATTTATATCATTTTCTAAATAAAAAAATTATTTATTCAAATAATAATTAATATATCATTTCCATATAGACCAATAAACTCAGTTTTCTTATACTCCTCTGCATTTATCAGAACATTAATAATGACTAATTATTTAATAAATAAATAATATTTCATTATTCACTGATAAATAATATAAATAGCATATCCATAAAACTAGTGAATAAATATTTATTAAATATTCATGAAACCAAATAAATAATTATTTGTTACATTATAAATGAACCAGAATAAATAAGTATTATATATTCATATAATTAATGATTATCTTAGGAAATGAATATTTATTTAATAATTAAACACACACAATATTCTATCGAATGAGTGGTGACGAAATATATGAGATAAACTAACCATGAATAGTTATTAAACCACATATGACAATAATATCTATTAAACTTGTGAAAATCATATTGAATTCAACTGATGTTCTAAATAACTTAGTGTGTGACCCTCTAGGATCCTTTTTCAGAAGAGTTTGGTAGAAATTCCTAAAATACAAGGTTAGCATCTAGAAATACAACAAGATAATCATATAGAAATAAGTTAAATGATGAAATTATAATAAAAACATGTGAACATACACTATGTAATATAATACCTTTATCATGATATCACTAATCAAGAAGGTTGAATGTTTGTATCATCAACCAATATGTTCGATGTCTGTTTCTTTGGATTTATAGAAATGAATATTCTAATAGAACTCCATGACCATAGACATAATAAGGTTGTTACATTCCCATTAAAGGGAATGAGATATCAACTTCCATTAAAGAACATAATGTATAAATCCTTTCTCACATTATTCATTAATACAATGTTAGCTGTGACATATTAAATGTACCCTACCTCACCACAAACATATTTCCTCATGATTTTCATCAATACATCAAAGTACATGACTCGTGAAATTATTTAACAAAAATCATAAAGTATTAGGACCATTACACCCATACACAGATAGAAACACCCAATGACAAATATAAATATGGATTTCCTACGGAAGGTTTATGGTCTCATAAGTTTCTTCTTTGAATATTACCAATGTAATACATCATGATTAGGTGTCTAAAAATATGATGAGTTTATATTCCTGATAGCATATATCATTTGTGTCTAGTAAAATGATATCATCGAACTATAGAATATATATTTAATAAAACTAGTATTTCAATTCTAGATTCTCATCATATCATGTAACTATTATGACCTTGCAGTGTGACAAGTACCCCAAGGAAATTATCACAGAAATGTCACATAGAAGAATGATCACCATGTGATACATAATTAATTAATATTCAAGGTTATGAATATTTTGGTAATCAAATGATTATATACTTGGTTTTATAGAACCTAAACTGACATTCCTTTGTGAGAATATATAATATAATCCCTTTTATTAATTCTAGAATAGTCATTCTTTCTTTTGAATACTCCTTTTCCTATATGAGCAATGTCATCATTTCACTTTCCCTATAACTCAAAATGAGATGAACAAGTGGTAACATTAAAAGTTTATTTAAAAGACAATCCTTTAATTTTGGTAGATTCCATTTGATCATTTTTTTTTCAATTACAATTAATATTGTATTAGTGAACCAATACGCTCATAAAGAGTATATTATTTGAAATATTTTTACTTTCATCAATATTAACCTTTTTAATATTCCATTTGTTTGGTAAAAGATATGTGTACTCTTTCAATAAGGGTAATATTATCCAAGTATTCTCCAAAATCATCCATTCCACTTACAATACTAGTTAATCGATGAAACATTTGGATAAATGTTTCATTATCATGCATTTTTAAATATTTATATCCATCCCTTTACATTCCATGTTTCATTAATCAATTTTTTAGATATATAATGAGTAGTTTTCAAAATTATACACTTAACATGAATTGTTTTTTAAAATAGGTTGGGAAATCCCACTATTTTTATTAAATCAAAGAACCTCTCATTTGTATAGGTAGTGGGAAAACATTACATATTATTGTTTTCCCATGGGAATAAATTCCCAAGATACATAGCCCAATGTCCCAATGGTAATTAGGTTAATGAAAGTCAACACATGCCCACACCAGCCATCTACCCTTTGTTTGTGTGTCCAACATCTTCTGTTGTCCATTTGAACCTACTAGTTCATCCAAAACCTTCATTCACTAGTTTATACCCTAATCTCTACTATCCCATCACTAGAGTTCACCCTTCCTACATCCATTTGTGCAATTTTCAGTTGTCTTCCCTTCCAGAATCTAGCCTTGCTCCCCTCAGTGATCTGTTTATATCGTACATCTAACCAAACTCATCAGTCATCCTACCACTCCCTATTATTTTTCCATTATATCACTCATTAGATCACAATCTAAGACTACTATCACCACTTTTCATAGTCCTGAATGGGGGCTTCAATTCACATGTGACCAGCTATCGATAGTTGGCATGTTTTTACATGCAATGCTAGTTCAAAGGAAGAAGAATCATCACCCCTTTAAAACAAGGGGCTAAATAAGTTCGGGTAGGATTTGATCCCCTCTCCCATATATGTGGTTATGTGGTTGAGTACCACTCATACATGAATATTTCCACAAAACATGTGTATGATTTACACTCAACTACCATTGGGGGCCCCCAACCAAGGCACACTACACATTCCCTAGCTTGGAAATGACTTTGAATCACCCTTTGAATAATACACATAGTGTATAAGTATATCGATACATGAGCTTGTACTAGTTTCCATGGAGTTATATGGGCATAACTATTGGGTACCACTCGACTGACACACCCATAGAAAATGTGTGTAAGGGTTATACTTGAATCCCAGCGGTAGGGGGTGACCATGCCCAAAGCGCGCCGCTTGTTCCCAATATAGGAAATTGATTTGAATCACCCTATACATAATACATGTGGTGTTCAAGTCTAGGGGGAGTCAAGACTATGCCATTTTCCACATAGTGAAAGGGGTACAACAAATAGGTACCACTCAAATAAAACCCCATGGGCATGTATCATGATTATTTTTACAAGTGGAAATATGACTAAAATATTTCACTTAAAAAAATAAAAAATATTCATGATTTTATACTTAAGAACATATTTCATAACATCAATTCTAGTAAGAGAATCGGGATTTTTTTCAAAATTTTATAGGATCCTTCCATTGTAGTCCAATGGTCAATACATAGCTCTTTAAGGTAGGGTTCCATCTAAGCTTTCCAATAGCCACAACCATTTCCATCAAACAATGGTGCCCTTTTAGGAACCCAACCATCATTATAACATGAGACTACAACCTAAAAATAACTTTTCCATATAATTTTAAGTCTATGATATGCCTAGCAGCAAAATATATATAATTAAAAAGATAAAAATCCTTTAAAATACCATATTTGATACCAATTATTCATCCAAAATAGTAAAATGGTTGAATGGACCTGAGGAGGTGAATTTGCAAATTTATTAAATTTTAATGTTTATATAAGAGTTTATTAATTAAGTAGAAGATAATAAAAAATAGGAACACAATAATTTGTATAGAAGTTCAGATCAAAGTAATCCTATGTCAACTCTTCACTCTCTCGACATGAGAGTATGAAACCCACTCTAAAATGACATGATTTTTGATGAAGAATTGAAACCCAGTTACAACTATATTTATTCACCTCAAAGTAACAACCCTTATCTGACCTTTTGTGAAACTATAGGAATAACTCACAACCGTCCTTTTAAAGAGGATAAATAACCAACCTTGCTTTTTTGAGACCTAAAGACAACTAAAAACCTCTTTATTTTACCAAACTCAATCACAACCAATGACACTATAATAGAAAAGTGTATTTAGAGGGGGTTACTTTTTCATTTAGAGGGGGTTATTACCACTTCTAAATATATTAGCTATTGTTATGAAAAACTAATGATAATGTGGCCTTCTACTCATATTGGTGAATATTTTTATAGGTGATTATAAGGTTAAAAAAATATAGGCGGTTATCTTAGAGGTTATTTTGACCCCTTAAAATTTATTTATATTATATTTAAAACCACTACTAAAAAACAACATATTGTGTAAAGAATTTCCAAAAAAAAATAGCAGAAATTACCAACAACAACTAATATTTTTGAAAAATGAAACCATTTTAGGATGGTTTTGAAACAACCAAAATTGTTTGTAATATTTAAAAATATCGAAAAATAGGCCACCCCTGGCCTCATACCTTTCCACAAGCATGCACCCACATGCAAAGGAACCCTAACCCATGTGGTTGCAACCCCCGTCCCCCTCCCTCACATGTGAATGAATCCCACCCCCGCCTCTCCACATAAAGGAAATTCTCCTCCAATATGTTTCCATCCTGTGCTTTGCAGATGCAAAGCCAAAGAACCAACCACTACACTGCATTGAATTTACAAAAATCATATACAAATGCTTAAATTTTTATATATTAAAATATTTGTACATATACATTTTTTTATAATATATTTAAATACCATTAAATATATAACCTATATATATATATATTAATTTATTCATATTTATATTATATACATTTATATTATATACATTTATATTATATACATTTATGTTATATATTAATTACATTTATATTTATGTATACACAAATATAAATAAGTTATATTATAAAACATAAAATAATATATATATATATATATATATATTATACATTTATATACATTAATGTATTCGTATTTGTATATAAATTTATATTATATGATATATATATCTATATTAATGTATACAAAAATATAAATATGGTATATATTTATAAAACAATGAATATAATATACATTAATGTATTCATATTTTTTTTATCATGTATATATATATATATTATAGTTGTATTATATATTGGCCATATATAAATATATTATTAAAATACAGATTTGTAGTATATTATACCAATACATACAAATATTTATTAATACCAACATATATTATACAAATATATATATTTTACAAATATATATATAATACAAATACAAAAAAAATTATATTATAAAAATAAAAATATATATAAGTATAATATATTTATATATATTTATTTGTTATATTTATATGTATAAAAAATATATTTTATATTATATATTTTATATTATATATTATATATTATGAAAATATACTATTAATATATATATACATACAACTTTATGTTATATTATATAAATATTTAAATAAAAATATATATTATACAAATACAAATATATATTTCATTATATCGGTTGATACAGATATATATATCATATATAAAGTATAAATTTAAATATATATTATTTACTATATTTATATGTATGAAAATATATATATTACATATTACATATTTATATATTATATAAATATATATATTTTTTATATATTTTTATATTTATATGTTATATATTTATAATACGTAATTAAATAATATTACTATGTATATATATTAAATATTTACATGAATAAAAATATATATTATATATTTATAAATACATTTATATGTAAAAAATATATATTATTTATTTATATATGTATACAATTATATATATATATATATTATATTGTAAATAATATACATACAATTAATATAATATATATTTATTTGTAAATATTTTTTATATAATTTTTTTGTATATACTTAAATACATTTATATAATGAGTTTATATAACACACATGCATATCGAATATGATATTTTTTTAAAAAATATATGTGGTTAAAAACCCATTTAGTATGTTATATTTTACTGGCGGTCTTGACATAATCGTTGTGAATTTATACAGAACATTAATTTAGAGCGGGTTATTCACAACCCTATCAAAATAATTGCAACTAAATGTACTATTTTTTTAGTGAGATCTAACTTTTAATGTGGTGTCACAACCTAATCACTCTTGAATTTAATGAAAAAATCATACACCAACATATAAAATAGTATGAAAGAATACACCACTACAAAACAACAATAGACAATGAGATTTTGAATATCGAGGAAGATATAGCTTTGATCTCCTTGGTAGTGTAGACATTCACTATTGATTTTATCCAAAAGGATTGTTGAGTAGGAGCAATAAGATCATGTGTACAACATTAGTCATTCATGTAGGTTACATTTTTTCTGGTTATGTTAATCTATATTTATATATTTTCTTCATGAACAAAAATATTAAAAAATAATAGCTGCATACATAGACATTGTAGTTTTTTTTCTAGACATCAACCATAATTTTCTCTAATAGACTACTTCAGAGTGGAAGCACCATCGATATTTTGTAAGAATAAAATAGTTGCATTGATAAGATTAATAGTATAATAAATAATTTCTTTATATATAACATAATCAATTTTAACTTTGATTAATAACATTGTATAATTCCAAGGTAATCATGCTCAATAGATTGCTAAAAATAATAAGTAAATTCTATTTTTGAATTTACTAACGTAAATGTAAAACATACATATATATAAATGCGTTTTAACACATGATATTAATTTAATTACGTATAAAACACTTCCAATTTAATATAAATCAAATCAAAATAAATTATATGAAATTATGGAACAAATAAATCCATCAAAATAAGTAACATGATTCTACAATGGATATAAATTTTAAAAAATAAGGGAAAGAAAACATATTTTGAGTTTTAGAAAAATAAAATATAGAATCATATGATGAGCATATGAGTAATTCTATTAGGATCACATGTGAAATTCCATAAACCTGGGGGTTGAATTAGTGTAAGATGAATTATTACAACTTTGAAACTATATCCCTTATTCACCACTAAACTAATTTTATAAAGGGGTCTCTCTTTGAAATCCTCACCATTGGTTTACATGAATTTACATACAACAATAAAGAAACAATTGACATCAGAGTTTTTTAACAAGTTTTACCTCTGGTATGAATCTCTATTTCCCCAGTTATTCTTGGTTGTTATCCCCCCACACACAAATTCTCTTTCATTATCATAAGAATCATTGTCATTGGTATGAACATGGACCCACTCTCCTAGCATTGACCAGGTACAAAGTAAGCAGTGACTTAATAATCTACAATTTCAATATAATGAAGAATTTGGTCTACACCTCTTGATGTTGATCCACAATGGGAAGAATGTGTCCCTCCTGGACAGTATAAGTCTAATATTTTTCTTCAATGTGTAGAAATCTCTATGCTACCACTATCACCTTCAAACTACTACAGCATGTGAAAGTGGTAGGTTGGATCTCTCATCTTCTTATCTTATATAGTATCAACAATGGTTTAGGATGAAAAATATCCCCTTCTTGTTTATCTTCTCCTTATTCTTTCTTTAGCGCACATGTAGAACCTTATCTATGCAGTACTGGTTTACTCACATTCACTTCAATACTATATGTCTACAACATGCATAGTATTGGTTCTTACAACTTTCCTTTGACTTATAAGATATAAAATATTTACAAGACATTTAGATTAATCAATTACCTATTCTTTTCATTATATTATATTCACTATTTGAATATTATTCTCTCAATTCATGTAATTCAAAATTTTCTTCAAATCATAGAATTCAATTCTCCTTCTTCTTTATACTTTGAAAGGACTCAAACTCATTTAACATTTCTTTAGTATTTCGAAAAAAATGCATCTCATTCCATGTTTTATTAGATTTCATGCATTATCCTTAACAATGGTTGTGTTTGATTTTTTTCTTTCATCATGAGATTACAAAATGGATCCTTCTTCTCATTATATAAAACTATCAAAAGCATTTTACCTTACATTTTTTTAATGTTGGTTGTACCTTCTAAATAATATAGATATAACTTAAAAAATACATTGCATGAAAATTATAAACCTTTAGGATATAACATGTATACTCACCAAGACTCTATAAAAATATTTAATAACACATTATTATTTTCACCTCCGTACCTTATGATCTACAGTATCTCAACCTTATGAAGTGACAAAATTAACCTTACATGGTTTCCATTCCTTATCACTCTCCGTAGACAATTATATCTTCATTCTTCAATCATGAAACTCATTTCTTCTTGAACCATAATTTATCACCACTATTAACATGGTATCCTGAACATTAGATACACTATGTAGAATCATCATATTTATATATTTTTATTATTTAGAATAAATTTTAGGGAAATAACATAGGATTACTCATATATGGGTCCTCAAATGACTCATACATCATCCACTGATATATCGGTGACTCACACATTGATCCCCAAGTATAGTTATACATACATGGAATCCTCTTACATGGTGGCTCAACTAGGCATCCCCATACATTGATCCCCTTACATGATCACTCTTTCAAGGATCACCCATATGTGAAGCTGGAATCGACCAATTTTCCAAATTACCTACCTTTATTCAAATTCCTTCATTACTTCATCAATTTATTCTTAGGTCTTCTCAACCACTCAAAAAAAATCAAATTAACTTAAAACCTCATCTAAATAGTCTCTTCTAATTTTATAGTCTTCCCACTTTCTTTAATAGTTTCATTATCCATCGTGATATAAAATTCCAATATTCCCACTAGCTATAAACTTTCAACTTCAATAAAATGTTTTAGAAAACTCTATCATCATGAAAAAGTTTCTTTAAAATGGAATATATTTCATAAATTTTTATAGATAGTTCCAACTTCACCTAAGTGAATTTTTATAAATTCTTGTACTCAAGTCATCCACAGGGATGGATCTTCTCAAATCCACCTGAACCAAATCTATATATTAATCACCAAGTAGCAACATATTTAAACCATCATTTCCAATTGCATGAATCTTCAAAAATATCCCATGGAAGAATCTACTTTATTTCATCAAATCTTCTCTAAAAAATTATATATATAGACTCCTAGAAGATATCTCATTATTTCACATAGGAATAATTGAAGCAGTAACTCACACCTTCAATAATATTTTTTATCATGTGAATTAGTATACTTTATTGACATGGAATAATTTCCTTTATATTAAATTTTCAACACAACAAGTAATGAAAAAATCATCCATTACTTCTAAGTCACAAGGTAAATCACTAAATCTCAGGTGATCTTCATAATCCATTACACATCATAAGACCTTTCTTGGGAATTCCATGATTCTTTTAAGTCCTTAAATATAGACATATTTAAATCATGAAACTTTCCTTTAATACCTTGGACAATATAAAAAACAAATATAGTGAAAATAGAAAGTGGGTTCAACAATATTCCAATTTGTATATGATTTTAGTAACTCAAGGAAAATGACATGTCAATATGTGATTTAACTGAAAACTTATTCTCTTCTATTTATTCATTATCATATTTACATTTCTTCTATCCCTCTTACTGATAATAAATAAAATGTGTTTGAAATAGTATAATATAACTTCATTCTTATGTAATGTTTCATCAGTCATTCAACACTACAATAATGTGAGACATGATTGATGTAAAAAATAGAAGGATTGGTTTAGATATCAATTTTGTCCATTGATAAAAGAAATATGGCACCAACCCATAAAACTTCTGACCATGGCTCATTAATGGAATGTTAATGTGTCCTCAAGATGAAACCAAATGATTCAAATTTGTATATTTATTTATTTTTATATTTCAACCTAAGATCCTTAAATCATATCAATACATGTGTCAAAATAACTCTAGTAAAATTAGAAAGTTTTAAAAATCATCGCTGAGATAAGAAAAAATATATTTATTTTAATTACATTGATTAAAATAAATATCTACCCATAATATCATACTTTATTCTTTTATAAACAGGGATAGGGAACATGAATAAATACCTCATCAATTAATTTTTCATGCACTTTCCAAAAATTATGGATTTTAATGAAATAAATAAGTTTGGAATATTCTTATGGTAAAATTCCCCTCAAGGGATAATCTCCATCTTCACTTAATAAAGATATATATTTTATTTAGATGTTCTTTAGAATACCATTTGATAAATCCAACCAATATGGTGTCTACTTCATATATAGAATAGTTATTACATCTTAATTCCTCCTATCTCTGAGAAATATTCACCTTTAATTACTTTTAATGAATGCACTAAAATTCAATAACAAAGATTAAGGAATATAATGGAATTTCCTCCTCATAAATGTGAGCAGCTAAGATAAGAATTTATTCTCAACCATTTTTCTATATCCATATTATTTATGGGTCTATATATGCTCTTCCTTCATGAAATTTTGTATTTTCAAGAAGTCTTTGGTAACATTTATTTCTTTCCATTCTCATATTTTTATTTTTGTGAGGATTTATTTTTCTTATAACCGGAAAAGTAATATTCATCACTTCATTGTAGTATTCATTTTTTTATAATTTCCTATTGATTTGGTGTTATTGTTAAATAGTCATTTAAGTTGTGTACATCTTTCTTACACCTCCCATACAAAACCTCATGATATATATGGTTTTCATCCCTTAACAACCTCTCATGAAATTTTTGTTTTTCATCTTAAAATGTATTCTTATATTTTAATTTAGCACTTTCCATCTCTTGTGTTCTTTGCATTAATTTTTCTTTCTTTAAATCAACTGAATAAATAATCATTCACTTCATGATAATTTTATAATCCTTTTTTGTTCTTCTACATGTTTTTTATAGAGAGTTATTTACCAAATCATGTTTCTTTATTTTATCTTGGAATAATTTTCCATTCACCTTAGCATTCCTTCCTTAAATACATATATTCATGGATTTTTTCATGTGTCCATGTTAAGTTCTCTTTTTCCATAATAGAAGAATATGGCTCTCATTAGTGTGTATTATTATTTATCTATTCAGGATTGGGTTTAGTAGTCTTTTTATTTTTTTATATACAATGGGTAACTAACTAATATTCTTTATTAACTTCTTAGGAGTATCTTCTTTATAAACTTTCTCCTACTTTTTCCACAAATTTGGATTACCTTTCTTCTTAACATTTAATTTATTTTCCATTTATGTTCTCCTCTATTCAGTGGTATTTAAAACATTCTTGGTGGATCTATAATAGTATACATCCTCCCTATAACCACTTTGACTTCATTAATCACAAATATTCTCAAATATTTCGAACATGTTTGTGATAGGTATATTTCCATATATCTTTTGTTAATATCATCGCATTCCAGTAGTACTCCTCTTTGATATAGGATGTTCATTTGATCTAGTAGTTTAATAATTATTCCAAAAATTAAAATTCCATATACTTAAACATGTTATAGAACCAAAAAAACATAAAAAACTTGGTTTTATAATTTCCTAACAAAACTACATAGAATTTCATTCTTGTTGTTTTTGTGATGATTTTTTTCATTTTTAGGCTTCATTTGGGGGAAAAATATCTTATGACTTATTTAATCAACCACATAGATAGTTGTTGTTTGATAAAAAATCTTATTCATCCACATTTGTATAGATATTAATTTTGGACCTACACTATGAGTAAAAAAGGATTTATAGTAAACATTTTCTTTAGAGGAGGATGATACCTTTTTCATTAGGGAAAACATAGATTGATCTTGAAATTATATCGAGATATGTTTTCCAACAGAAAGATGATTTTTTGTACTTAAAACCTTGTAGGAATTACATATGGAAGTATCCTTCCTTTATACTTGTTTTGAAAATCCAACATGGACTATTTCCAGGTTTTCATGGTGGATTTTAGCTCTAGGAATTTCACATTGGGGATATTTTATCATCCTCCAATTTCAAATTTTTTTCTTCAAAATTACTTCCAATTTAATTGACATTATTATGATTCATTTTATTCTTTTCTTTCATAAAATTGTAAAGAAATTTAATCTTTTCATCTTTTAATTCCTTTTATACATTTTATATTTTATATCAATACTTTTGATTATCTTCCAATGCATGGATTTTTTCATAAAACTATTTTATGGATTTCTTTCTCTCATTAATTGTAGTGATCTATTCATTCTCAAAATTAGAGCATATTTCTTCAAGCACCTCATTCATGAAATTTAATTCTCCTACTTTTTTAATGAGTTTTATATTCATGACCATCCTTTTTTCTAAGGCTTTCTAAAAAAATTATAATTATTCCTCAATCTAGGTGATACTCTCCTATATGAATTTTATAGATCTAGAAATGAAGGTGTAGAATTCTCTAGGAAATTTCTATAAATCCATCACCAAATAGACACAATAATATTCTTATGATTCATCACATGATTCTTCAAATAAATGATCTTCCTATATTGTTATTCTATTATCTAGAGGATAACTTTTATAATAGATTTTCTTTACCCCTTATTCTTGAATATATGGTGAAATATATGGGGAAGAATTGTTTTTTTATCTCCATGGTAGTTGATTCTACCAATAAATCTTCTTCTTCCATGACTTCTTTTTATTCTTTAGGATTTATATATGGGAAACTAGTTTTTATTACTATTTACTTAATGTGAATAACTTCTTGTCACAATTTAATTTTAGATTCAAATTATCAATAGAGATATTAGAACAAACTATACTTATAGTACCTTTAATTACTATACAATCATATTTTTTATATGAGTAATTTCCCAAAATCATACATTATCTTTAATTATTGTTCATTCATGTCATGGTAGAAATATATCCCATAGTTTATTTTAAAGGATACTCAGAATCATTTTATAATTTTCACTTCATGAATCCTTTACAAAAATAAATTCAAATATTTAAACTTGAGATTATTGGGAATCTAATTATAGGTGTAATTTTCATTAATAACAATTGTTAGGATCAATTGGTATATGCCTTACATAGAAAGGGGGTGAATTAGTGTATGATAACTTATTACCACTTTGAATATTTATACCTTATTTACCTATACAATTATTCAATGAATAGATCTCTCTTATCAATACTCACCTTAAATTTTCATGAATATACATAAAGAATTAAACTAAATCAACAAATTAAAATAGGATTTTTTAATTATTTTCACCTATAGTATGGATGACCACATCCCTAGTGATTTTTTGTGGTTACCCCACACACACGTCTTCCCTTTTAGTATCAAAAGAATCAGAGGAAAGGGTATAGTCTTGGGCCCAATATCCTACCACCGACCTTGTATAATGAAAATAATGAATTTATGTTATATAATTTCAATATAATGTAGGACTCATCCCAAACCTCTTGAAGTGAGAATCTTGTGCCCCTTTCGAACAATGTAAGTCTGGGATAGAAACTCTTATCTTTTTATTATTCTTTTTTATTCAGCACACATTATCAAGATTATATGTCAAAAACTAGTTCACACTCTCTCTCAATTTGATATTGATAGTCTATAATAGGTATGATATTAGTTATTTCCATTATCCTTAAACATACAAGATATGCAGTATTCACAAGTGTTGGGGATCACTCTTTTTCAATTATTCTTCTCATTCTATTATATTTACTATCTGAATATTATTATCATAATTATAAACATTCAAAATATTCTTTAAATCCCATGATTCAATTATCCTTCCACTTCATTATTCCTAGAGACTCATCCTCACATAACTCATTATTGGTATTTATATAAAAATCACATATAATTCCATGTTAGTATAATATTTAATGTAGATTCATTAAAAAAATCTTAAAGGGTGATTAAATCATGTGATTACATTTTTCTACTTTATATAATTTTACAAAAATGTCGCAAAGGGTTCCACCTTACATTTTTTTAATGTTGGTTGTACCTTATAAAAAATCAGATGTAACTTAAGAACTCCTTTACATGAACCTTTTGAACCATTAGGTTGTGCCTTATAAACTCACTTGAACTCTATCACGACCTTCAACCATACAATATTCACTAGTATACCTTATGATCTTCTGTACCTCAACCTTATGATGAGGCAACATGAAAATTATAAAGTTCCATTCCTTTATCATTCTTTTCAGACACCATCATCTTTATTCTATAATCAACAAACTCATTTCTACACGAAGAGTCACCGATCACTAATATCATCATGGTATCTAAAACATTTAATACTCGGTGTAGCATTATCACATTCATATATCCAAACTATCCAAAATATAATTTTTGGAAATCTTATAGAATTACTCATTTTTTGGTCCACAAATGACTTGTATATCACCCACTCATATATCTTTGACTTTTATGTGGATCCCCTTACATGGTTCTGAAAACATATAATCCCATTTTGTGGTGGATCATGTGTATCCTTATAAATGGATACACATATGTTTGGATCACCTATCATGATAACTCTTTCAGGGATAACCCATACGTGAAGCTGGACTTATCAAATTTTCTAAATTTCCAGCCTTCCCCCAATATAATTATATACTTATTAAACTCATTCTTAGAACTTCTAAATTACTCAAAAAAACTAGAATGAATTTCATAAATCATAAAAATATTAAATTCTAACTTAGTTAGTCTTCCCAATTTATTTAATAGCTTCTTTATCAAGCATGATATCAAATACCAACTCCCCCATTAGTTGGAAACATCCAACTTCCATGAAATTTTGTAGACACCACTATCATTATCAAAAAAATCCTTAAAAATAAAGAATAGTTCATTAATTGCATCATATAGTTCCAACTTCATCTGATTACATTTTCACATTATCTTATACTCATGATATCCCCAAGTATGTATATTCTCAAATTTTCCAAGACCAAATATATATATTGATCACCAAACATCAACATCTTTAAACCATTATTTCCAATTTAACGAATCTTCAAACATATACAACAACAACACTTACATCATATAATCAAATCCTCTTGAAAAAATTATATATATGAAATTCAATTCACTTCCTAATTATTTTCCATAGGAATAATGGTGGAATAAACTTACACCTTTGACCATATTTTCCATTATGTGACTCGATCTTCTTGAATCTCATGAAAAAAGTTCCTTTATATTTCCTTTTCCACCCAAAAAGAGATTAAAACAAATTTCATCACTTCCAAGTCACAAGGTAAATCATTAAACATCATGTAATATATATAATACATCACACACCATAATACCTTGCTTGGGAACTCATTGATTCATCTAATATATTCAACATTTATATATTGGAATCATGAAACTTTCCTTATATTCCTTGATCCTTATTGATAATAAATAAAACACAAACACAAAGTGAATTAAACACATTCCTCCATGATTATGATAAATTTTAGTATGTGTCAACATATGATCCATTCTATCCTTTGTATATGAGACATTTCTATATGATTAATTTTATTTAGACTATGTATTATTCATTGTGTGAATAATTCATAATCAGTGAAATTTTAGCCCTCCCATGAGTAAATTTATACTAAGCATGAGTGATTTTCCTAGGCTACATATGAGTGATTTGGTTTTTTGTATGAGTCAATTAATTTTTCATATGTGTCATTTGATAACTATATTTTTTAGAAAACACACATCACATGATAGAAAATTTTTTAAAATAAAAAAAATCATAAGTAATATTGATTTCATTAGGCATTATTTTCATAAGATATAAATTTCATAAGAATTTAATTCCCATAAGGCCCCAAATCCTATTGAAATTTTTATGATATAAGACTTATAACTTGTAAAGCATTATATCCTGTAAAACATTAGATCACACAATACTTTGGACCTATCTCATATGACTATATTTCTTATTAGACTTACCTTTATTTAGACTTCAAATTAACATCATAAGACTCTAAAAAATTATAACACTTATAAAATAGATCCTAAAATATAGCATGCACCTTTCTAATAAGATAAATTTCACTAAATTAAATCATCATATGAGTCATTACTAAACTCATACTAATGTGGAATTTTATCTAAAATTACATCATAAGGAAACTGGGAAATATAAAGAATAATTTAAAAAATTAATAATTAATGAATAAAAAATAAATAAAATCAATATGAATGTTTTATTTTATAATCAATCCATGCTTCAAAAAAGGAAAGTAGATTTTATTTCTTTTCCAAAACTCATGTAAAAGTGAATAAAATGGCGATTTTTTAATTATCAAAACAAAAATGAATAATGTATCATGGAGAAACTCAAAAACTGTCCACATAGTAATACAGTTGAGGAAGTGATTTATTTTTATATTGTTATAGAGTTTGAATTATTCAGTGTTACCCTTTATCATCAATAAAAAACACAGATAAAGGGTAAATGTTTATCAACACCACAAAAAATAATAGATAAAGTAAATCCATATCAACTCTAAAAAACATTTTTTAAAGGATAACCTTTTTAGTTCTTTTACTTAATAAAATAATGGGTTTTTGTGATAAGAATCCATCACAAATAAATTATCATAGAAAATCATGTTGTAATTACAATTATTGGAAAGAAAATCACAATTCCATCAAAAGTAATATTTGTAAAAAATACTATTTGTGATGGAATTTTGAATCCAACATAAATTGTATTAAGTCAACTTATTCTCAATTTATTCAATTTTTAATCTCAAAATACTAGTTTTGAAAAAATTATAAACCCAACACAAATAATTGTACATAAAAAATTAAAATTAAAATTAAAATTGTAAACATACATTTATTTTAAAATTAAATATATTTTAAAAAATATATTTAAATTAATTACTATTTATGAAAAAAATTTCAAAAAAAATTCTTTTTGATTTATTCACTAATAGTATATCTATAATTAATAATTGGATATTAATAAATAGATAAATAAAAATACAAAAAAAAAACAAAAAATTAATAACTACTGAACAAGTAAATTTTAAAAATATGTTTAAAAAACACATACATTTGAGAGAGTTTTGGGGTATTTTGAAATATATGAAAGGATTTATAATGAGGGAAATGGGTTGCCGAAAAATATATTTATTGTAATGCCCTGGACATCTTTGGTCTATTTCCTTACTGAAATCTGGTGGTTGAGGTGTTCTGGGAGGTCAAGGTGACTCATCCCCAACACTTTTCCAAATTTCCAGTTCTGTGCATAGTATTTCCAGACCAGAAGATCTACAGTGTTTCTATAATAGTAGATCTATAGTGTTTCCATACTGGAAGATCTATAGTGTTTCCAAACCAAAGATATATAGTGTTTCCAGAACAGAAGATCAATAGTGTTTCTAGAATGGTAGATCTACAGTGTTTCCATAACAGAAAATCTACAGTTCTTATAGAATGGTAGGTCTACATTGTTTCTAGACCAGAACATCTACAGTGTTTCTAGAATGGTAAATCTACAGTGCTTCCAGAATTATAGATCTATAGTGTTTCTGGACTAGAAAATCTACAGTGTTTCCAAAACGGAAGATCTATATTGTCACGGTGTCAAAGAAACGCCGAGTCTATAGTGTCATGGAGTCTCAAAAATGGTGAGTATACAGTGTCATGGCGAGTCTACATTGTCATAGTGAGTCTATAGTGTCACAGTGAGTCTACAGTGTTTCCAAAACAGTTTCATATTTCCTTTTCAAAATTTTCAGATTTTTCCAGTTTTGTTGATTTAATGTTTTATTTGACGTTAAATGCATTAAAGGCCTTATTTTAAGGAATTTAAGGCCTATTCAAATTCCATAACTCCTATATTAATTATTCCTAAGGTTCAATATGCATTTACATGGTAAAACCACGTGGTTAATGCAACCCACTTTTAATGTAAAATCTAGTGTATCTTAAACTGCTGCTCCGTTAAATCTTCTAAATGGATGAGATATATTCCTCCCATGTTCTTCCTCCTTGTTATCTAGTGAGAGGTGCTTTAACCTTTCCTTCCTTACTATAGGAGTCATGTGATCAAATAATCCTCCTTGTACTGTTTCCCCTTAAACTTCTTCTCACTACAAGTTCACCCCCTGTTTTGGTGCAACCAAGAAGTATCGATCAATCTTCGATATAAGGTATGATCTATCATCATTATTTTGGGTTCATCTCCTTCTGTTTCTACTTGAACTATTATGGAAATAAATCTCCATGTTCCTAATGGACTTTTCTATGGTGTTGGCTGGGGTGGTGGTTTCTCTGCATCCTTGGGTGGATACAGTTCTCCAAGAGAGGTGATCATGATATGGGTTGTTAGTTTGTTCAAAGAGTATCATAAACCTTTTAAGGTAGGGGATTTGTTGCTTCTCAGTTATTTTATGAGAAACTATAGAGTTAACATGTTTTAATCCACTTGATAACAATGTAATTGAAAAAATAAATATTTGAACCGGATAAATAAATTGATATCGATCGTATGTTATTGCATCTTGTTTTGATAGATAGTGTGATATATATTCTTTATTTTTTAGATTTTTATTCTTGATGGAAATTGGTAATGAACTTAAAGCTATAGTTAATTGATAATTATTTGGATAAAGATAAATAGGCATGTAAATGAATCTGGTTGTTGTTATTGTAATTTTATGTTGATCAAATTGATGCAGTAAGAATTTTTAATCTATTTTTGATAGTTATGATAGCTTTTTGTTTAGGTTACCCATTGTTTGAACTTAAAAATAATAAATCGGTTAATTCCAGATGGATTAAAGACTAGTTGTTTGATAAAAAGATAATTCCTCGTAGGGTTTTGAGTTTCCCTCTTTCTCGTAAAGTCCAAGTGCCATATGCTTGGAGCTATGAGAGGTCATTGTGTTTGAGGGATGGATGCCTTGTTTAAGGTCCAATATCCCAATTTATATAATGTTTTTTCCTACTGATTGTGTTGTGAGGTGAGCCTATACGGTTGTTGTGATATGTTTGTGCATGGAGGCCCATTGGTTGTGGCAGATGTTGATGCCTAGAGTGGAGAGATACATTGGTTTTTGCATGTGGATGTCAGGGAGGACACTGAGGAAGATGAAATAGGTTGGATGTGAATGTTTGGATGCTTGTTTATTCTTGTTGGTTGTTTATCTTCTCTACTTTCCCCACTACCCAAGGTAGATGTTTTTTCTTACCCTCCTTCTAAAAGGGGTGAAGACGCACGGGGTATCCATGTGCTTTCTGTGTTTAAATTTTTGGGGGATGACGGTTCTATGATCATGATATATGGGGAAAATACTTGATAGGTAGTTCATCTACACACTAATTTGAGCCCCTTATGTTTAGTATCTTAGAATGTTTTTTAGAATTCCTGTGAATATGGGAAATTAATAATGTTCTTAATAAATGATTGAATAAATGATGTTAACACATGGGGTTGAAACTTGCTGAGATGCAATGATGAGGTTATAATTTAAAGGAATAGTGGACTTTGGGTGTGATTCAAATGAAATATAATGTGGAATTGTTAATGGTTAATTATTGTTTAAGGAATTAATTAATGTAAAGTGAAACTGATAAAAAGGGAATGAAGTAATGTGATAAATATCTCTAAATGTTTGTGTGCTTATAGGATACCTAGTCTTAGAAGTGGAAGTCAGTAGTCCCAGAGATGTTAGATACATTTGAGTCTAGTAATAGGTTATTACCATAGTGTGGTTGTGAGCTATAGTGTATTCTATACTTTTTGTGTTTCTATACGCTACTCCACCCTGTCAGTTATGGAAAGTGACACCCTAGGGATTCTGATCCCTGGGGGGTGTTTTCCCCAACATTATGGTGCGAGTATGGACGTCTCAATACACCATTTGGCCCCACTCTCTTCTCTTTCTAGTTACTTTTTATGGTAGGTACAACGGTTAGTTTTCCTCATATATCTATGCAGAGAGCTATAATTTATTTTGTATATTCACACACATATATTTTGAATATAGTTTCCTATGGACTTCTATAGTTGTAATGTGTATAGGCTATAATGGGTTCAGGATCCTTAATCGATGTAGGGGCTATAATGGATTGAGGTTTAACACTAGACATATGATACCCGTTATGCGAGCTGTAGTGGCTGCCAGAATCTACCTGGTAACTTTTCATACGTGGAAATGGTGGTCTTGTTGCACAAGGTGTATGTTGTGGTGCTTCAACCAGGTGTCTGTGGGCAATACTTTTTGGAGAGAGATGCTTAGGACGTGTGACGTTGGGGAAAAGAGGAAAACCAGTGTGGAATTAGTAGCGGGGTACCCATGATATTATTTATTATATTATATACTCTTGTATGTGATACTTGGTGAGAGTATCCATGGTGAGACTGGGAACTTAGTACACCAATTTAGGTGACGAGTTAGTTTCACTTATTGTTCACTGTGCTTTAGAATTCTTTGTTTACTTTTTCACAAGAGGATATGGGGAGGATCCTACTGAGTATACTATTATTCTCATTCTATGTATATATAAACTGTTTTCAAGTCACTTGGAGTAGGTTGGAGATCTGGCTGGTTACTACTAGACTGGTATTTGAGGAGCTTTTCAGGCTTCGTGGTTGCGGTCGTTTTTACTTTCCTTTGGTACATGTTATTTTTCCTTTCAGCTATAGTAGTTTTGCATGAAATTAAATTTTTGTACTTGGGATTTCTTTTATATTGCAATTTGAGTTGGAGTTAATTAGTTTTTGTCTTATCTGTCCCTTTTGCATGTGTTCTCTTATAGGGTAATGCATCCCATTTGTGTGTTTACTGTACCCTCGATGCTAGTCGCCAACACTAGGCCTACTGGAGGTGGGACTCAGGGGTCACTATCTCCCTTCTCACATTGCCGGCCCAGGAGGGGTACACCTTGTGGGGAGGGGGTCATGACAGAGTGGTATCAGAGATCTGGTTGAGGGATAAGATAAAGTTTGTTATTAGGAACAGGTGAGGTTGCATGGGTTAGTAGGGAAGTAGTGTCAGTCATGTTTAGAAAGTGGTGTAAACACTAGAGACCGGATAATACATAGGCGTTTATGGCCTTGTGATCTGATGCATGAACCTTTAAGTTTATAATGGCTACTAAACAATGTGATGTTGGTTCCAAGGTAGAGACCTAGGAAAGGGTCATGTATCATTCTTCTTTGGTACTATGTTTGAATGAGTAGACCTTGGGATATGTTAACCTAAAATGAAAAAAAGAAAACAATTAATTAATGTTGAGTCTTCCACATTACAGTTTTAGGAGCTCTAACTATTTTTTCATTTAGCAAGTATGGATCCAGGTCAACGTCCTTTCCAAGTTTGTGTAGAAGATGTCTAGCGGGCTATGCCAGCAGATCACCGTAGGGTAGAGGTTGACAATGAAGACACTTGGAGGAGAAAACTCAGCGAGTTTCAGTGCGAGAATCTAAAAAAGTACAAGGGATCTATTTCAGATGCATTCACGGAGGACTGGTTGGAGGAGGTCGATATAGGCTTCAGTTTGATCCATTCTCAGAATGATCACTAGGTGGCCTTGGTTGTGACGATGTTATGTGGAGTGGCAAGACAGTGGTAGTTCTTGTTCCAAAGGGATCTCAAGGATACAGTGATCTCATTGGAGGATTTCTAAGACATATCCAGAGTCAATTTTCTTTCTTCGACTGTGAAGGTGTCCAATCACCAAAAGCTTCTTACACTTCAATAGGGGAGCTCCAATGAGTGAGAGTTTGGAATCCATTTCATGAACCTTTTATGATATTCTTTCGACTTGTTTCTAGATAAAGAGACCAGGGCGATGCGTTTTGAGGACACTTTTCATCTAAATATCCAGTGCGAGGTCACCCCATTTATGCTGAAGACATATCTTGAGGTGCTGGTGTGGTTAGAGGTTGTTGATAGGACATTGGAGAGAACTATATCATCATGAGAGGGGAGTCTTCATGATTCCTCATGAAGTAGAGTTGTGGTATGGGGTTCCCAGTTTTTTGAGCAGAAGTGTTTCTGTTCGGTCGGGGGTAGGTCCTAGCCCTCTGCATCTCATTTCACTATGGACGGAAGCTCTCAGGCCTATAACACAGAATCATGAACTTTTTTTCTTGTGGAGGGTGAGGTCATTAGAAGCAAGAGTGACTAACCTTTCAGAGCAGTCATCGTGCACCAGGTGTTCCGCTATAGGTTCCTCCATTGAGGCAGTTCCAGCCAAGGTAGAAGCAGCAGGTTGCACCAGATTTGGATCAGTAGAGAGAAGATGGGGTCGGAAGAGGACAAAACTTTGATTCTCCCCATCCTTAGAGATAAGAACGTGGCCATTGTGGTGGTTTTGAATAGGTTCATAGAGGTGGTAGAGAAGGTTGTGGTCAGCTGCATGCTTTATCATTCCCAGTGCCATGCGAGCCAGATGTCATTTGAGGTACCCTTTTCCTGTTTCCTACTTGGGTGTATGCCTTGTTTGATTTAGGAGTGATGCAATCCTAAATATCACCTTCCCTTTTCCATGCATTGGTACTTGAGGTAGAGGGGATACCAATGCCCTTGGAATTAACTACACTAGTTCGAGGTCGAGCTAACTTGTTTGAAGTATGTAGAGACTTCGAGTTAGTGCTGGGGTAGCATCGCTCTTGTGGAAATTTCCTATGTTTACATATACAACCATATAATGTCATCCTTGGTATGGATTGGTTGTATATGGTGTAGGAAATTGTGGATTGCTTTAGGAGGCAAGTGGTGTTATTTGATGCTGATGGAGAGCCATCAGTGTTTGTTGAAGAGCATGACTTTCATATGTGTCAGAGGAGTGTTTTTTCCTTATCATCCTTGATGGCTGAGATGATGCTGAGTTCTTTAGAGGTTCAGCAATTGGTGTTTCCCAAGATCATAGAAGAGTATCGTGATGTCTTCCCAGATGAGGTTACAACACTACCCACTCAATGAGAGATCAAGTTTGGGATCAATCTACAATAAGGAGCATCTCATATCTCTATGTGTCCATATAGGATGTACCCTTATGAGTTACGATAGATATGTATATAGATAGATGGTCTATTACATTGTGGTTTTGTTTGGAAAAGTGTGTCACCGGGGGGTGCACCAGTTTTGTTCGTGAAGAAGACTTACAACAGTTTGCGGTTGTGTATCGATTATCGTTGCATAAACAAAGTGACAATGAAGAATTGTTATCCTCTTCTACAGATTGATTATTTATTCGATCAATTGAAGGATTCAAGTTGGCTCAGAAAGATTGACTTGTAGTCAGGATATCATTAGACGCCTGTGAAAAATGAGGATATCCCAAAGACTACTTTTCATTGTCTTCATGGTCATTACAAATTTGTTTTAATGTCGTTTGGTGTGACTAACGGTCCATCTATGTTCATGGGATTGATGAACGCTATATTCTGAGAGTTCATGGATAAGTTCATGGTGGTTTTCATCGACGACATCCTTGTATTCTCCACATCTGAGAAAGAGCATGAAGACCATCAACATGACATTTTGGGAGTTCTTCACCAACAACATCTATTTGGGAAGTGGTCAAAGTGTGAGTTTTGGTCTCGAGTAGTCTGTTTCAAGGGGAATGTTGTGTCCCAGCTGGGATTAGATGTGGATCCATCAAATATAGAATTAGTTTTGTCTTTAAAATCCCCCAAGATAGTGTTAGAGAAGAAAAGTTTCCTTGGTCTCACAGGCTACTACAAGAGTTTTGTAGACGATTTTTCTCAGCTCGCAACTCCTCTAATAGCATTGACCATGAATGATTAGGTGTTCATGTGGACTGATCAGTGTCCCAAAGCTTTCAAGTATCTGAAGTAGATGTTTGTAAGTGCTCCAGTTCTTTGCCTTCCAGCAGAGGGAGTTCAGATTGATGTTTTTTTTTGATGCTTTTCATCTGTGGTTTGGTTGTGTTCTAATGTAGTAGAGATCAATTGTTTCTTATGGGTCTCGGCATCTACATCCCCGCAAATGTAATTATTCCACCCATGATATTGAGTTCGAAACAGTGGATTTTTCTCTAAATGTTTGGAGATATTACCTCATTTTTGAGTGATTTTTGGTTTTCACCAATCATAAGATCCATAGGTTTGTTTTCTACCAGTGTGATATGAACTTGTGGAAGCATCAGTGGATAGAGTTATTGCAGGAATATGACTTTGAAATATCGTATGCACCTGGAAAGGGGAATTTTGTAGCTGATGCACTGAGCATGAAGTTCCATAGTGTTGTAGTGTGTGAATCTGGTGATTCATGGAGAGTGATGGAAGAAAATTCAACACTACATCTCGATATGGGAGAAGTTAGGGGGGTAGAGGTTTTATTTTTCAGATGAACATGTAGTCATATCTAGTGTAGTAGTTGGAAGAGTCCTAGTTGGGATATCTAGAGGTGGTGGTCTGGAGATACCTAGTTGTTTCTAGTGAGACCCCTAATGGTTGGTCGGAGGATGAACAACATCGGGTGTTATATCGGGGAAGGCTTTTTGTTCATTTGGAAATGTGTGAGACGGTTCTCAGAGTGTTCTATATTTCTCCTTTAGCGGTGCACCATGGCATGAAAAAGATGTATCGAGGCTTGAGGATTCATTTTTGGTGGTCTGGGCTAGAGCGTGTAGTTGTAGAGTTTGTGTCTCGATGTTTTATCTTCCAGAAGGTGAAGGTCGAGCAACATGTCCCTGGTGGTTTTCTCCATCCATTATATATTCCTCTATGATAGTGGGAGGACATCCCAATGTACTTTTTTACTAGTTTATCTCAAGATCAAGGATGACATGATGGTATTTGGGTGTTAGTGGACCGTTTAACTAAATCATCCAACTTTATAGTGATCAAGGATTCAATCTCAGTTGATGTTTTGTTGAGGCAGTATCTAGAGGAGGTGGTGAGACTCCACAGAGTCCTGAGGAAGATCATTTCTGATCGAGATACTCATGTTACCTCTAGGGTGTGGAGAGGTCTCCAACATTCTTTTGATTTTTAATTATGCCTTAGCACTACTTCTCATCCATAGACAGATGGTCACACAGAGTGGACTATCCAGACTCTTGATGACATCTTGCGCTCCTGTGTCCTAGATTTTGGAGGTTTGTGGATGAGGAACTTACCTTTGGTGGAGTTCAATTACAATAACAGTTTTCACTATGCCAATGGTATGGTTCCATTTTAATCCTTGTATGGCCAACCTTGTTGTTCTCCATTTTGCTGGACTGGGATCGGAGAGTCAGAAATTTTGAGACTGGAACTAGTTCAGAATACAACGGAGATGGTTCAAGTGATTCGTGAGAGGATGAAGACAACGTAGGATCATTAAAAATAATATGTCGAACAAAGGATGATACTTTTAGAGTTTGATTTTGGGGATCATGTGTTTCTGAAGGTAACTTCCCATTGTTGGAAGTGAAAGATTTGTCGTGGGAGTAAGATTTATCTGTGGTTTGTTGGGCCTTTCGAGGTGTAGGCTCGTGTTGGTGCTATGGCATATCTAGTATCACTTCCCCCACATATGATCTAGATACATGATGTTTTTTATGTGTCACAACTCTATTTTTATCTTCATGATGACTATCATGTCATTGATTAGGGATATATCGATGTTGATAACGATGTGAACTTCGAAGAGCGGGCTGTTCAGATCCAAGACCGCAAAGAGAAGGTGTTGTGCGAGCATTCTATCCACTTGTTTTGTGTCTTGTGGTGACATGGTGGTGTGGAGGAGAGTAATTGGGAACATGAGTCATACATACATGCTTAGTACCCTGATTAGTTTGATGTTTAACTCTTTTTATGTAAAAATGATTGCTTTGTGGTTATAGACCTTTCGTGTTTATAATATGGATTTCGTTTGTGGAATCTTATGGAATGCTATCTTTTTAGAGGTATCTCGATGGGTGGTTGTTCAGACCCCTTTTCTATTTCCTTTAGGTTTGGTTTTGTATTCTCGAGGAAGAGAATGTTTTGAAAGCTATCTGATGTAATGTCCTGGACCTCTTTGGTCCATTCCATTGCTGAAATCTGGTGGTTGAGGTGTTCTAGGAGGTCAATGTAACTCATCACCAACACGTTGCCAAATTTCTATTTCTGTAAACAGTGTTTCCAAACCAAAAGATCTAGAGTGTCTCCAGAATCTTAGATCTACAGTTTTTTCAGACCGAAAGATCTATAGGTTTTCCAGAATGGAAGATCTATAGTGTTTGCAGAACAGAATATCTACAATGTTTCTAAACTGGTAGATCCATAGTGTTTTTAGACCAAAAGATCTATAGTGTTTCCAGTTAAGTAGGTCTATAGTGTTTCTAGACTGTAAGATCTATAGTGTTTCCAGAACATTAGATCTACTTTATTTCCATAAAGATATATCTACAGTGTTTCTAGAACAGAAGATCTACAGTGTCACAGTGTCATAGAAACGATGAGTCTACAGTGTCAGGGTGTCACAGAAATGGTGAGCCTACAGTGTCACAGTGTCATAGAAATGGGGAGTCTATAGTTTCACAGTGAGTCTACAGTGTTTCTAGAATAGTTTCATATTTCTCTTTCAAAGTTTTCATATATATTCAATTTCTCCGATTTAACATTTTCTTTGACATTAAACGCATTCAAGTACTTATTTTATGGTATTTAAGGCCAATTAAAATCCCATAACTCCTATATTAATTTTTCCTAAGGTTTGGGATGCCTTTACTTGGTCAAACTACATGTTTAATGAGACCCTATTTTAATGAAAAATCTAGCATATCTTAAACTGCTACTCTGTTAAATATTCTAAATGGACGAGATATATTTCTCCATTGTTCTCTGATGAGAGATGCTCGAACCTTTCCTTCCTTCCCATAGGAGTCATGCTGTCAAAATTTACTCCTTGGATTGGTTCCCCTTGAAATTATTCTTGCTACAAGTGCCCACCTGTTTTGATGCAACCAAGTAGTATCAATCAATTTTTGATATAAGGTGTGATCTTTCATCATTTTTTGGGTTCATCTTAGTCTGTTTCTCTATGAAGTGTTATAGAAAGATATCTCCAGGTTCCAAATGGAATTTTCATAGGTTTTTCTTGGTGTGGTGTTGTCTCTGCATCCTCGAGTGGATGTGGTCCTCCAAGAGAGGTGTTCTTGATCTGTTTTGTTCATATATTCAAAGAGCATCAGAAACCTTTTGAGGTAGTGGATTCATTGCTTCTCTATTATTTTACATCAAAGTGTAGAGTTATCATGTTTTAGCCCAACAGATCATAATGGAATTAAGAAAATAAATATTTGAACTGGATAAATAAATTGATATTGATCATATGTTATTGCCTCATGTTTTTCTAGATAGTGTGATATCTATGATTGCATGTTTAGATTTTTGTTTTTGATGGAAATTGGTAAATAATGTAAATCCAAAATTAATTGATAATTATTTGGCTAAAAATAAAGAGGCATGTAATTGAATTCTGTTTTTTTGTTATAATTTGATGTTAATCAAATTGATACAGTAATCATGTTTAATCAATTTGTGATAGCTATGGTATCTTGTGGTTTAGGTTACCCATATTTGGAACCTAAAAATAATAAATCGGTTAATTACAAATGGATTATAGAACCATATTTTTGATAAAAATATAATCCCTCGCAGGGTTTTGAGTTATCCTCTTGCTTATAAATTCCAAGATCCTTATGCTTCGAGCTGTGTGATCTCATTGAGTTTGATGGTTGGATGCCTTGTTTAAGGTCCAAGAGCCCAATTGATATGATATTTGTTTTCCTAATTCTTGTGTTGTGATGTGAGCCTATATGGATGTTGTGATATGTGGGGGCAAGGAGGCTCAATGGTTGTGGTAGAAGATGATGCCTATAGTGGTGAGATGCATCCGTTAATGTATGTGGGTGTCGGGGAGGACATTAGGGATTATGAAATGGGTTGGATGTGAATGTTTCGATGCTTTCTGATTCTTGTTGGTTGTTTATCTTCATTACATTACCCAATGCTCAAGGCAGCTGGTTTTTCTTACCCTCCTTCCAAAAGGGGCGAAGACGTGTGGGTTATGCCACGTGCTTTCTGTGTTTATATTCTCAAGGGAGGATGGGTCTATTCTCTTTCTGTAGGTGGAAAATACCTGATCGGTAGTTCACCAACTCACCGAGTTGACCCCCCATGTGTTTAGTAGCTCAGAATGTATTTTCTAGAATTCCTGGGAATATGGGAAAGTAACAATGCTGGTAATAAATGATTTAATAAATGATTTTAACCCATGGGGTTAGAGCTTGCTGGTATGCATTGCTGAGGTTGCAATTTAAAGAAATAGTGGACTTTTGGTGTGATGATAATGAAATATAATGTGGAATTGTTAATGGTTAATTAATGTTTAAAGAATTTATTGATGTAAAGTGAAACTGATAAAAAGGAATGAAGTAATGTAATAAATCTCTTTAAATGGTTATGGTCTTATAGGATACCTAGTCTTAGAAGAGGAAGTCGGGAGTCTGAGTGACGTTAGCTGCAGATGAGTCTAAGACTAGGTTGTTCCCATAGTGTGGTTGTGAGCTATAGTATATTTTGTACTATTTGTGTTTCAATATGCTACTCCACCCTATAAGTTAGGGCAACTGACACCCCAGGGATTCAAATCCCTAGGGGGTGTTTTCCCCAACATTTCAGTGGGAGTATGGATGGATGACTACCCCCATTGGCCCCACTCTCTTCTCTTGGTGGTTACTTGTGATGGTAGGAATGGCGGTTAGTTTTCCCTATATATGTGTGTAGAGGTCTATAATGGCATGTGGTTACTCACACACATATATTCTGGATATATTTTCCTATGGAATTCTATAGGTGTAATGTGTATAGGTTGGGATGGATTGAGGATCCTTACTCAGTGTATGGGATATAATGGCTAGAGGTTTAATACCCAATATATGATACACATTATGCGTGCTGTGTTGGATCCTAGAAACTACCAAGTTACTTTTCTTACATGGACGTGGTGTTTTTGTTGCATGAGGTTCATGTTGTGGTGCTTCGCCAAGGTTTCTGTAGGAAAGCCTTTTTAGAGAGAGATTCATAGGATGCACGACGTTGGGGAAAAGCTGAAAACCCATGGGGAAGTAGTAGCGGGGTACCCTTGATATTATTTATTATGTTATATACACTTTTATGTGATACGTGGTGAGAGTAGCCATGGTGAGGCTGGGAACTTAGTATACCTGTTTATGTAACGAGTTAGTTTCACTTATTGTTTATTGTGCTTTAGCTTTCTTTATTTACTTTTTCTTAAGAGGATCTAGGGAGGATCCTACTGAGTATACTGTTATACTCACCCTATGTATATATAAACTATTTTTCAGGTCACTTGGACTGGGATGGAGATCAGTCTTGTTACTACTAGCTTGGGGTTGCAGGAGCTGTTCGGGCTTCGTGGTTGCTGTTGTTTTTACTTTTCTTTGGAACTTTCAGGTTTTCCATTCAGTTGTAGTATTACTCCATGAAATTACATTTTTTCACTTGGGATTTCCTTTATTTTTTAGTCTGAATTGGAGTAGGTTGGTGTATGTATTATCTCTCTCTTTCTCATGTGTTCTCTTATATGGAAATTCCTCCCATTTGTGTGTTTATTATACCCTCAGTGCTAGTCATCATCCCGGGGCCTACTAGAGGTGGGACTCCGGGGTCAATATCTTCCTTCTCACATTTCCGGACCAGGAGGGGTACACCTGGTGGGGAGGGGGTTGTGACATTTATAGTTTACATTATTATAAAATATTGTTCCATTACAAAAAATTCTATTGTTTGAAATATTTTCAGCTGAGTTTTGTGATGAGTATTTCCATTAGTATGACTATCTATACCAAAAGGTAGTCTCTGTAAATAATTTTTTCACTTATCTGAAAAATATTTTTAACAAATTGAAACTTCATTGAATAATTTCCCCTCTGTATTTACAAAAAGGTTATTTGGGACAGATAGAAACTGTCAAAAATAACCCACCATCAATATTTTTTAAAATGGTTATTTATAAAAAAATTGATAGTTGTTAGCAAATAACCTTACTCCTAATGTATTATTTGTAATATAATGGATAGTATATAAAAAATAACCTCATCAAGAATATATTATTTGATAAATAATAGATATTTTTTCACAAATAGATTTAGTGGGAATGAATTATCTACGAAAAACTCTACATTCTATCATAAATAATCTATTCTCGATAAGGTTATTTGTAACATACTCCCCATTCCATCACAAATTAAAATTTGCACCGAATATATTTAAAATGGGATGGATGTTTGATCATAAATAAAATTTCTAATAATGAATTATTTGGGAATAAATAAATAATTTTTCATAAAAAACCTTAGCAAGAAATAACTATTTAGGGAAAAATGGAAAATATATCTTGAAAAAGTGTTTCCCACTACAGTGCATGTCATGACCCGACCCACTAGGGCTTGCCTGGACAGTGATATGATGAGTTTATCTACCCCAATCCTACCACCAAGAGGAAAGGGGTTAGAGAATAGTACTGTAGAGACCCGAAGCCTGACGTACATGGACATTACATTACTTTTGCGGAATACTTAGTACATTACAAAAACACACACACAAGGATCGTAATAGTTTGTGTCTTTGGAAACTCGGAATATAATCTTCTAATCATGGTGAAAGATCTTCAACATCTCCCATAAAGATATTCTTTTTTTTATACCTAAAACCTTTCTTTATATCCTGGGGAAAAGAAAACATAAAAGGGTGAGCTCAAATGCTCAGTAAGGGTAAACAAAAGAAATATCAATCACATCATATACATAAGCACATAACTTTTGGAAATCTTATCCTGCAAAAGAGATCATAATTTCATAACATGGGATAAATCATAGCAGTGAAATGTAATCACAATAATCATAACTTAAAACATGAAAGTTTGTGGAATACACACATAATCATAGAGAATCATTTTTTGTTAGTCAAGACTCATTGCCAAGATTATCTTAGTGGACAAAGTCCCTTTCTGAATCGAGTAACCCTCGTTTCAGTCCTGTTTCACTGAACCGGTATAACCTACCATTCCAGCCATGTCTATCTCATGAGATATAAAATCTTTACCCAATGCATTGGAGGGAGAAATAGGTCCCACCCATCTTATAATGAATCCTTTCTTATGTGTGCCACATAATCATAAACCATACATCATAGCGTAACCCATGTAATAAAAATGGGATTCTTGAAACATCAGGACATCATAAAACAAATCATATAAGATAAAGAAATTCATAAAAATATTTCCATCACAACATAATCAAATCCATGTAATAATAGGGAAAAAAACAGAACCCTTTTATTATCTTATATGGAAAATAATTTTGATAAAATACTTGAACTCCATTCTTGAGGAAAATATCCTTTCTGCTTCAAAAAACACTTTTCCTTTCTTAACATGTCATGAAATTTTAAACTAAAATAAGTTGATTAAAAATAAACTTGAATACTTGTAAAGGAATCTTCTTGGAAATAATATTTTAAGAATCCATTCATGCCGTATAAGTTAAAAAACATTCTTCGTACTTTTGTCGGAAAAGTCAAAAAGTACCTCGTACGAAAAAACGACAAAATATTCCTTTCATATTCTTTACTAAAAACTCACCGAAGGGTAAAATAGGATTTAAACTATTGTAAGTGGATTGAAACAATATTACATATTGAGGGAACATGGATGTGGATGATAAAATACACCCCAATAAATACTTACGAATAAACAATCTCGGATAAAAATGAGATTGTGATATTTCCCTTACCTTAGGTCCGACTTGCTTTGTAAGTGTCCGAACCTCCTGTATAATGATTTAAATCATGTTATTGACTTATTCCATAATCATATTCATTGTTATAATATCATATATGGTCCACTTATGACTTTATATTACCCGTTCTTCTGTAAATTCATGTTAAAGTAGCGTTTTGGGTAAAATCGTCTCATTTGTCGTTCGTGTTTTTAACTTGTAATTATTCATATGATTAATTGGATCATGATTACTTATATCCAGAATGTAAAACATGATTTATATATAATATATATTCAGAATATATATATATATATATATATATAATATATCGATAAATGGAATGAAAGACACCGTTCATGGAGACGGTAGTCCGTACGTACGCATGAACGTTGTTTTCGTTTCCTTATTGAATTGAATGGAATTAAGTAGATGACATACATATAAATATACATAAATCCAGTACCATTATTATTTCATATATTTCATTAGTACATATTATATATACTTTATAATCATTCATGAATGGTTAATCATTTAGAATGAATCTCATCGCGTCGTGGAGACGGTAGTCCGTACGTACGCACGAGTGATGATATCGTTCCCATGGTCGTGGAATTGTGTTGAAGTGTATGTATACTATTTCAGTATCAATATAACTTTATAATAATCATATATAGTTACTCATTACACCTTTATACCCATCCAATTAAGGTGGTGGCGGAAAATAGATTACACCACGGCGTGGAGACGGTATTCCGTACGTACACACGCGCAGTGATTTCCTTTTTCCGTAGGATGGATAGAAGGTTAATTAGAGTTGTTTCATATTTATAATAACATATCAGTATGTAAGTAATACTGATGTTATTACTTTATCATGAAACAACTAAAGAAGAATAAGTTGAAGAAGAAAGAAATTGAAAAGATCGGTAATGGATATTACCTCTTCTTTGGAACGCCTCTTTGAATCCTCCACTTAGGGAACTAAGATTGGTCTTTGAAGAAGACCAGGACCTCTAGGATTATTCTAGGGAAGTGGAGAGGAGAAAATGGCAGGGGTTGTCCGAGCTTGAGTGCTCAAATTGGTGTGAGGAGGAGGGGGAGGAGGTGCCCTTTTATAAGGGAGGAGAGGGGCACCTTAGGAATATCTCAAAATATTATTTTATATTAAAGTCAAAATCGGTTTATAATGGTTCCAAAGGGTCTTATTTCGAAGCTAAAGTGGGTATGGGTCGAAATCATATCAACCAATAGGATTTAGACAAGTTTAGGGTATTATTTTAACCTTATCAATTAGATTTAACTCTAAGTTAAATAATTTAACTTTTACCATGTCTTTTTGTTTTCTTTCACTATATGGTTAATACACTTACTATAACATGACAAAATAACCCCAAATTGTTTATTATTAATATATATATCCTTATCTAAGTCATTTGGCCGAACCTTAGATTTTTAGGAATAAAATAACAATTAATAATATAATATTTGATTTAAAAACTATTTTGTGTCAATTTTGACACTATTTGATATATGATTTTTGTGAAAGTCATAACAGAATTATATGTTCGACCCAAGTTGATTAAATCATCACTAATATATCATAGTAACCTATAAAATTAGTGGAATTCATAAAAATTCTCAAATTACATTTATTTTGGTGTTTATAACATCAATTATGTCAATATTTCATAAATAAGATAATTACTGCATCATAATTGTGTCATATATAAATTAAATTATTTAATGTATAAAAATAATAAATAAACTACCATTATGTAGGAAATCGTTTTATCTTTCTAATGAATATTTATAGTCGAATTTATCTTATGTATAACCCCATATTAAAAATGATTTACTTATTAAACTTTGATTTTAAATATTTTAACCCTTCTTTAAATAAATTAATAATAAATGTTCTAATCTAACCCAAGTGGGCCTAAATGGTCATATTTTATTCATAAGGTTGTTTTTGGTCGAGATAAACTTTTCCAATAGAATTAGGACATGTGTTAGGGTAATATTATTATCATTCTTACCCTTAATTACCCTATTTACTTTTAACCGTGATAAATAAAAGTAAAAAGTTACTATTCACCAAAAATTATTTTCATCTCATTGAACCACATTTTACTTACTGACATCAACCGTGTCTCTCAGATTTTTGAAATTCCATTCACAGAAGCGGTAAAATTAAGTTTTATGAAAAATTCAGTTTTTTAACTACCACTTAGTAGTTTCACTATTCATCAAAAATTGATGTTTTTCAGAACAATGCCAAAATTTCATCCTAAGCTATATTTCATATTCCGAATTCAAAAATGAAGTCTATTTTACCAAATTCATAACATAAGAGTTGAATTAATTAATTTTATAATTAAATCCCGCTGTTAAAACAAATAGCGTGTTTTTAAGAAACAATATCTATCAAAAGATTGACACTTGATTATGTCTGGTTTAAATGTGAAATTACATTCAATGACCAACATTGTATTAAATTGTAAAAATATATTCTAAATATACTTTAAAACCACTCAAATTAATAATTTATCACTATTAATTATTTCGATTAAAAAAGTTGTTTTTAATTATAATTTAGTAATTTTCAATATTCATCAGAATATGAAAGTTATCCGAAAAGTACCAAAATTTCACCTTAGGCTAAATTCGATACTCCGAATCCAAAAATGAATTCCATTTTGAGAGCTAAAATTTCTAAAATTTAAAAAGTGGTTATTACTATTCATAACGGCTAGTTTTAATAATATTTTAATAGCATATCGTTGTTTCGTGAAACTCAGTATTGCGTACTACACACGCTATCGAGGAAGGTTGCGATTGCGTGTACAACACAAGACATTAATGAAATTAAAAAGAATATTTTTCATAAAATCTCGGGGTGTTACATTCTACCCTCCTTAAAATGAATTTCACCCTCGAAATTCGTCGGGTTTATAAATGGTTTACTATTTGAAAGTTTCTTTAATAGAAACCCACATCGTAAAAAGGAATACCAAAACCAATCTTTAAAAACAAAAGTATGAAACGTAACGGTTACCCAAATAAACTAATCATTGGGTTTCCACATAGGTGAAAATATGGATATGGAAGAGAAATCTAACCATCATGTTCTGATGGAGAATGGTAGAGAACATGGCTATGGAAAAGCCAGCAATCATAAAGCCATAAATTTTTGACGATCTAGGGTACCAACTGATTCATCAGATATAAGATCACTAGGACAACATTTTTGGTTTTCAAGATCATTTCCCTAAAGTTAAAGAATTTGAATTAGAATAAATACTTACTTTATTTTGGTACAATCTCACTGTTGTTCATGCCTTGAACAATTTCCACTTCATCTCTTAAATAAATGAAGTTGAATTTGTTATTCGTGAAGTGTTAACAGATCATGTGATAGAATGACAGGTCATTCCATCTGTCTCAAACAAAAGTTTAGCAAAAATTATATACATAAGTCGATCTATAGTGAGATTAATCATATATGGTTCCTAAAATGGACTTATACATCATATATCGTACTGCTTAATAAAATAAAACTAGTTTCTACTAAACAGGGACTTCCTGTAGGCCAGTGGTAGGCGATAAAGGCCAGTCGCACTTCGGTTGTGGGTTCGATTTCCACAGCCTTGTCCGACGCGATGGGCTGTCGCCCGTCCTGAAGGTTGTCCTTTTTCTAAAACTATATTACTATAACATCCCATCAATAATATCGAAAAAACTCCTATCCTTAAACAATACTAACTTATGTCCAACATAATCCATTCCAATCTTTAGGCTTATCCATAATACTGCAGTCCACTCTCATAACATAGTGAAAACGATTACCAGAGATTTAACACCATCGTCGATCCCCATATATCATAAGATATGTTTTGTTGGTCACATTCCAAACATTCAAAGTCCTTAATCATGTATTCTCTTGAATACCTTAGTGAAAACATGAATGCAGTTAAAATTTAACACCTTCCACATACCAAAATCCTCAAAATTCTATATACTCAAACCATGATATCACTTAGTCGTTATATCAATCATGAGCTCATGAATACAATCAAACATCTCATTATCTTCTTATCCTTTCATTATGCACATATCATTTACTTTCCAAAAGTATCTGAATAACCTTTCATAGTAATTGGTACCATTCATCATACACTTTCAAAACTTAAGGAAAGACAACAGTGTAACAATCCTTAGATGTCTCTTTATTCCATGAGATTACTTATACAACATTACACATGATAAACATGTAATCATTCCACTACATTCCTAAACCATTGACCGAGATTCAACAATTCTTTCATCTCACATATCATTTGTAGTCTCTTCATCATCATCAACATAAATACATCCCATACGAACATACTGATTCTCTTCATGAGACTTTCCCTTAGGGCATTGGTTTGCATAATGCCCGTACATTCCACATTTAAAGCATTTAACCATTGTTGATGTCGTAGCAATACCATTATCCTCATCCCTGGTGTTAACTGAACCTTTTCCTTTGCACTTACTGGCTTTGTGTCCTTCTTTTCCACACCCAAAGCATCTTCCAGTCCCTTTGAAACATTCTCCTTGATGCCTCTTCCCACATGATTTACATAGGGGAAATTGAACTTTCTTTCCTCTATGATCATCATGAAACTCCATCTTTCTCTTATTAGCCGAGTCAGGAAACTTACCAAATTTTACTTTATTGATCATATTATGAGATTGCTGATTCGGCATAATAATGATGTTTGGACTTCCAAATCCCATTTCATTTGATTGCTTATGAATAATATCATTCCATTGTCCATCATATCCTCCATTATCGTGAATCATCTTGTTTCCAGCCATTTTCTAAAACCCAAAAAAAATAGCGTGAGATGCAAAAATCATAATAAAGGGGGAGTAACTTCAATATCTAACATCTTTGGTTTAATCTAATATCGTTACTATAGTTCTAGGACTATATCCTATATGTATACTTATCCTTAGGGACATCCCTAGACATACCTTAGAAATATCTCTAGGGATCTCACTAACATTTTCACATCCTAGTTTCCAAAGGTTGACTAAACTTTTCCTCTGATACCAACTGTAGAGACCCTAATCCTGACGTACATGGACATTACATTACTTTTGCGGAATACTTAGTACATTACAAAAACACACACACAAGGATCGTAATAGTTTAGTGTCTTTGGAAACTCGGAATATAATCTTCTAATCGTGGTGAAAGATCTTCAACATCACCCATAAAGATATTCTTTTTTTATACCTAAAACCTTTCTTTATATCCTGGGGAAAAGAAAACATAAAAGGGTGAGCTCAAATGCTTAGTAAGGGTAAACAAAAGAAATATCAATCACATCATATACATAAGCACATAACTTTTAGAAATCTTATCCTGCAAAAGAGATCATAATTTCATAACATGGGATAAATCATAGCAGTGAAATTTAATCACAATAATCATAACTTAAAACATGAAAGTTTTTGGCATACACACATAATCATAGAGAATCATTTCTTGTTAGTCAAGACTCATTGCCAAGATTATCTTAGTGGACAAAGTCCCTTTCTGAATCGAGTAACCCTCGTTTCAGTCCTGTTTCACTGAACCGGTATAACCTACCATTCCAGCCATGTCTATCTCATGAGATATAAAATCTTTATCCAATGCATTGGAGGGAGATATAGGTCCCACCCATCTTATAATGAATCCTTTCTTATGTGTGCCACATAATCATAAACCATACATCATAGCGTAACCCATGTAATAAAAATGGGATTCTTGAAACATCATGACATCATAAAACAAATCATATAAGATAAAGGAATTCATAAAAATATTTCCATCACAACATAATCAAATCCATGTAATAATAGGGAAAAAACAGAACCCTTTTATTATCTTAGATAGAAAATAATTTTGATAAAATACTTGAACTCCATTCTTGAGGAAAATATCCTTTCTGCTTCAAAAAAACACTTTTCCTTTCTTAACATGTCATACAATTTTAAACTAAAAGAAGTTGATTAAAAATAAACTTGAATACTTGTAAAGGAAGCTTCTTGGAAATAATATTTTAAGAATCCATTCATGCCGTATAAGTTAAAAAAAACATTCTTCGTACTTTTGTCGGAAAAGTCAAAAAGTACCTCGTACGAAAAAACGACAAAAGATTCCTTTCATATTCTTTACTAAAAACTCACCGAAGGGTAAAATTGGATTTAAACTATTGTAAGTGGATGGAAACAATATTACATATTGAGGGAACATGGATGTGGATGATAAAATACACCCCAATAAATACTTACGAATAAACAATCTCGGATAAAAATGAGATTGTGATATTTCCCTTACCTTAGGTCCGACTTGCTTTATAAGTGTCCGAACCTCCTGTATAATAATTTAAATCATGTTATTGACTTATTCCAGAATCATATTCATTGTTATTATATCATATATGGTCCACTTATGACTTTATATTACCCGTTCTTCTGTAAATTCATGTTAAAGTAGCGTTTTGGGTAAAATCGTCTCATTTGTCGTTCGTGTTTTTAACTTGTAATTATTAATATGATTACTTGGATCATGATTACTTATATCCAGAATGTAAAACATGATTTATATATAATATATATGTAGAATATATTTATATATATATAATATATCGATAAATGGAATGAAAGACACCGTTCATGGAGACGGTAGTCCGTACGTACGCATGAACGTTGTTTTCGCTTCCTTATTGAATTGAATGGAATTAAGTTGATGACATACATATAAATATACATAAATGCAGTATCATTATTATGTCATATATTTCATTAGTACTTATTATATATACTTTATAATCATTCATGAATGGTTAATCATTGAGAATGAATCTCATCGCGTCGTGGAGACGGTAGTCCGTACGTACGCACGAGCGATGATATCGTTCCCATGGTCATGGAATTGTGTTTAAGTGTATGTATACTATTTCAGTATCAATATAACTTTATAATAATCATATATAGTTACTCATTACACCTTTATACCCATCCAATTAAGGTGGTGGTGGAAAATAGATTACACCACGGCGTGGAGACGGTATTCCGTACGTACACACGCGCGGTGATTTCCTTTTTTCGTAGGATGGATAGAATGTTAATTAGAGTTGTTTCATATTTATAATGACATATCAGTATGTATGTAATACTGATGTTATTACTTTATCATTAAACAACTAAATAAGAAGAAGTTGAAGAAGAAAGAAATTGAAAAGATCGGTAATGGATATTACCTCTTTTTTGGAACGCCTCTTTGAATCCTCCACTTAGGGAACTAAGATTGGCCTTTGAAGAAGACCAGGACCTCTAGGATTATTCTAGGGAAGTGGAGAGGATAAAATGGCAGGGGTTGGCCGAGCTTGAGTGCTCAAATTGGTGTGAGGAGGAGGGGGAGGAGGTGCCCTTTTATAAGGGAGGAGAGGGGCACCTTAGGAATATCTCAAAATATTATTTTATATTAAAGTCAAAATCAGTTTATAATGGTTCCAAAGGGTCTTATTTTGAAGCTAAAGTGGGGATGGGTCGAAATCCTATCAACCAATAGGATTTAGACAAGTTTAGGGTATTATTTTAACCTTATCAATTAGATTGAACTCTAAGTTAAATAATTTAACTTTTACCATGTCTTTTTGTTTTCTTTCACTATATGGTTAATACACTTACTATAACATGCCAAAAGAACCCCAAATTGTTTATTATTAATATATATATCCTTATCTAAGTCATTTTGCCGAACCTTATATTTTTAGGAATAAAATAACAATTAATAATATAATATTTGATTTAAAAACTATTTTGTGTCAATTTTGACACTATTTGATATATGATTTTTGTAAAACTCATAACAGAATTATATGTTATACCCAAGTTGATTAAAGCATCACTAATATATCATCGTAACCTAGAAAATTAGTGGAATTCATAAAAAGTCTCAAATTACATTTATTTTGGTGTTTATAACATCAATTATGTCAATATTTCATAAATAAGATAATTACTGCATCATAATTGTGTCATAAATAAATTAAATTATTTAATGTATAAAAATTATAAATAAACTACCATTATGTAGTAAATCTTTTTATCTTTCTAATGAATATTTATAGTCGAATTTATCTTATGTATAACCCCATATTAAAAATGATTTACTTATTAAACTTTGATTTTAACTATTTTAACCCTTCTTTAAATAAATTAATAATAAATGTTCTAATCTAACCCAAGTGGGCCTAAATGGTCATATTTTATTCATAAGGTTGTTTTTGGTCGAGATACACTTGTCCAATAGAATTAGAACATGTGTTAGGGCAATATTAATATCATTCTTACCCTTAATTACCCTATTTACTTTTAACCGTGGTAAATAAAAGTAAAAAGTTACTATTCACCAAAAATTATTTTCATCTCATTGAACCACATTTTACTTACTGAAACCAACCGTGTCTCTCAGATTTTTGAAATTCCATTCACAGAAGCGGTAAAATTAAGTTTTATGAAAAATTCAGTTTTTTAACTACCACTTAGTAGTTTCACTATTCATCAAAAATTGATGTTTTTCAGAACAATGCCCAAATTTCATCCTAAGCTATATTTCATATTCCGAATTCAAAAATGAAGTCTATTTTACCAAATTCATAACATAGAAGTTGAATTAATTAATTTTATAATTAAATCCCGCTGTTAAAACAAATAGCGTGTTTTTAAGAAACAATATCTATCAAAAGATTGACACTTGATTATGTCTGGTTTAAATGTGAAATTACATTCAATGACCAACATTGTATTAAATTGTAAAAATATATTCTAAATATACTTTAAAACCACTCAAATTAATAATTTATCACTATTAATTATTTCGATTAAAAAAGTTGTTTTTAATTATAATTTAGTAATTTTCACTATTCATCAGAATATGAAAGTTATCCGAAAAGTACCAAAATTTCACCTTAGGCTAAATTCGATACTCCGAATCCAAAAATGAATTCCATTTTGAGAGCTAAAATTTCTAAAATTTAAAAAGTGGTTATTACTATTCATAACGGCTAGTTTTAATAATATTTTAATAGCATATCGTTGTTTCGTGAAACTCAGTATTGCGTACTACACACGCTATCGAGGAAGGTTGCGATTGCGTGTACAACACAAGACATTAATGAAATTAAAAAGAATATTTTTCATAAAATCTCGGGGTGTTACAAGTACTGAGTAGGCATAATACTTACATGGGAGGCATTAGCCTAAGGTAACTACACACACAAACACACACGTCTCCAAGACCATACAATATTGAAATTTAAAATAAAACTGATAAAAAATTATTGAATACATCTAAATCGCATAATGAAAGTATGAAAATAATACTAGAAGTCATAATAGGGAAAATACAAGCCCTCCAAAAACTGCAAGGAAGTCCAACCTTCTCAAAAGAGGGAAAGATAGTAAAATGTGACTCCTGGATCAAAACACAGTCCGTCAAGCCCAATATAAGGTTCACCATCTCCTGGTCCACCAAGAACCCTATTTAATGGCCAGTCATCTACATAAGACATGACATGTGTGGGAAGAGGCCTTTTAGGTATTTGTATAATAATACAAAGTAGGAAACCCTAAAATAACTAAACATAAAGCATCAAGTTAATAGTCAAATCATCACAGGGATATGTCAATGAGAATATGTGACTTACAATAAACATCCATATATACTCACAGTAGGCACTAAGTCTCAAGGTAAGGTCAAAATCGCATTTCTAGCCAAATATTCTTCTCGAGAGTCCATAAAAACACTCGCCCGGGAGAACTCACTCTGCATGTCTGATATCAATTATGGCATCTGTTTGAGATGTTTTGATCATCTGGTCTCACCATACAGATGTATACACTAGATGTTAAAAGATATTGAAACACATGTGGGGATCAATCCTAGGGCCATGAGGTATACCAATAAACCAATCAAGATTAACTTGCTAATTATGGGATTGGATCCCATATAAAGTTGGTCACATCAATTCTAAGAACCCCACATATGGAAGAATATTATAGAGGATTCCACCCATGGCTAGGGTATAATTTCAAAAACTCTATCAGAAACTAATTCCCTTAGAGGGGATTATAATACTATGCTTAAGATGTAATACCATACTATACACTAAGGTATTTGATCAAGCGAAAACAAATGAAAAAAAACTTTTCTATACTGATGGGAACAAGGGGATCAGAATCACAAGGAAAAGTACATGGAATGTACTAGTAGTAAATGGTGTGTCTTATCAGTCCCAGGTTTACCTATATGCTTCATTGCTTTCCTAGGTACCTCAATCCATGCCTACGTACACCTGGTTGTGTTCATGTATGTGGTTGTGACCGAATATTGAGTTGTACCCATATACTTGAACCATGCCCATGTACTTGGTCATTCTCATGCCCATGTACCTCAGTGGGTGCATGCCAACTCTCTAGGTTGAGGTCACAACGTGTGTGACACTTTTCAAACCCATAGAACCCTAGAACTACATCTATGGCCCCACGTGATGTGTATCTCTAGATTACACACTGTGTTACTCCAGATTTTAGAGAATCCCACAGTTCTTCGTATAGTTTCCCAATTTCATCACATCCACCACCAATCATTTCCAATAAGCCCAGATCTGGTGGTTGACTAGCATCACCATCACAGGTGGATGGATTTTAATATATGATTTTCTAGAATTTTTCACCTGTATACATGCCTTCATCGTATGCCCGAAACATGCACCCGAACACCTATGATCCAGTCCTGAATCATCGTTTTTGTAGTCATAGCTCGATCCCATTCCCAAGATCAACCCCAATCTATGGTATCAATATATTGTTCTGAATAACAGGTGTGAAACGATTGATTATCAGGTATTTTTTGAAGCAATAGTCAAATAAAACACCAGTGATGAATGCATTAAGAACCAGGGAAGAAATTCACAAAACACAAACAAGAAGAACGAACCTAATGCAATGTTTTTGTTGGCATCAATTAATTTTTTTAATTAAAAACAAATAAATATAATTAAAACCCAAAATTTCCAAAAAATAAACCCATACCTGCAAAATGATCTACCCATGAATTAATCAATTGGTTGATTGATTTGTGTTTATCATGAGATAATAAAATGGGGATAAACCCACTTAAAAACAACCTAACATGATATTAGATTAATCATTGATGAAGAAATATTTTGTCCATTGTCATTTATGAGATCCATTGATTCCATTGGTGCACCATTTTTGAAATCATGATCTATTGATGATCATCCACAGAAGCTCCTCTAATGGTTCCTTTATTAATTTATAATATTTTTTTGTCAACCCTAAAATTTTGTTATAACTGGGTTTAAATATTATAGGGTAAGGTTTCATTATAAATATAAATAAATTTATTTATTTAAGTTATTTATTTTATTATTTATGTATGTGAAGACTTTTTAACAAATGCTAATTACCAACAAAGATTATATCACGCCAAGGGTAAATCCTGCTTTATGGAATGAATGGTAGTATCATATTTCTACCCCAAGAATCCATTCGGGAGTTATTATACTTTTTGAAGAAAAATATTCATGTATAATATTATTATATTTAATATTTTCTAAATCTAAATTCTGGTCTCACTAGGTCTCAAAATCTCACCCCATCTATGTTCCTGGATTCAAAAATATTACTAAATAAATTTGAAATATTTAATTAGAAAAAACAAAGATATTAAATTCTCTACACCTTAATTATTTTCGACTCCAAAAGTAAAAAAGACTACTTGAAAAGGTGAGGCCACTAAGATTTCATTTGGGTATCCCTATCCTAGGTGATCTCCTAAAGATTCTCATTTTATCATTGAAAATACATTAAAGTAATTTATTTCCCATGGAGAATCTTCTCCTATCGGTCCTCGATCTCTATATGGTACTTTGTAAATGTTGGTCCATCCTTGATGTTCATCTTTACCCAGTTGATAACATGTGACAGTTAATGCACATGTCTCCTTATCTGAGACTTGTGGAATATTTCATGTACCCAGTCTAACTGAGGCAGTAGAGCTAAACAGTACACCACCTCATCTAATATACACAGTATCTAGAAATTCCCAATGAATTTTGGATAAAAATTACCTCCCCAACCAAATCATCACAATCTAATTCAAATGGAGACCTTCAAGAACATGTATTATCCCTCCTCGAACACTTAATTCTTCCATCATCGACCTGCATAAGAATTTTGATGGACTTGTGTAGTCTTTATCCACTCCTGGATAACCTACCCCTTTTTCATCATAGCTCACACTAGTTTTGGTCCCATGAGCAGAGACTCCCCTGAATCAGTCCAATATAGTGGTGACCGACATGTTTTCCCATAAAAATCCTAAAATGATTTCATACCAATGGTGGAATGGTAGTTTTTATTGTAAAAAAACTCCACAAAGGGTAGATGATCCTCCCAACTATAGACAAAGTCCATCATGAATGTCTGGAATATATACTCTAAGGTCTAAATTATCCACTTAGTCTATCCATCAGTTTGGGGGTGAAATTTTGTGATCAAATGTAATTTAGTCCCAAAGTATTCCAATAATTCTCTCTTTAATCATGATGTGAAGTGATTATCATGATCTGAAATGATCATTGATGGAACTCCATGAAGTCGAATTATCTTCTCCATGTAAAGGTATCATAAGTCCTCCACTGAACTCTACCATCAGATAGCTAGAAACTGGGCCGACTTGGTGATTTGGTCTACAATCACCTAGATGGAATCATGTTCTCTAGATATATGTGGTAACCCTGTAATGAATTCCATCGATATCCCATCCCACTTTCACTATGGAACCTCAAGTTGTTGATCTCAACCCATAATAACTTGGTACTCATCCTTCACCAGCTGACAAGTGAGGCATCAAGGGACAAACTCTACTACTATTTTCTTCTTTCCTAGAGACCAGAAATAATTCTATAGGTCTTGGTACATATTTTCCACACATTGATGTAACGTTAAATGGGATGTATGAAAATATCTCATCACATCATCCCACAATATCACTACTACTATCATCCTTCCTCTAAAAAATATAATGTGATCCAAACATTTTTAAAATCCATTAGGAGCATATCCAATTTATATCTAAGTATGCATAATATCACAATTGGTATCTCCAAGTTGGGATTCCTTAAAATGTAGTAGAATCATTGGGGTAACAACCATCAACTGAATATATGAAGCACCATCCTTATCCACTAAGGACAACTAAAACAAGGCTAACTAATTTAATTCCATGACTAAAAACTGAGACAATGATCTCATACTGAGAGCATCTACCACTATGTTCCCCTTCCAAATAGTATTGGTTATATCGAAGCAATAGTCCTGGAGGAACTCTAGCCACCACCTCAATATCAATTTAAGAACCTCCAAAGAGAACATGCAATTGATACTCTTATGGTCATAATACAATAAATCAAACACCCATAAGTTAGTTTAACCACATATTCAATGTGAAAACTACCACTTCCAACTCAAATCATGAGTCACATAGTTCTACTCCTGTGTTATTAACTAGCATGAAACATATGAAATAACCGCTTTCCTCTATATCAGAACACAACCAAGTCTAGTCCTTGATGAATCACAAAACACTACATATTTGACACCCTCCTTTGGAAATATCAATATGGGGGTGCTCTTAAATCACATCCTCAATTCATGAAAAGATTATCGAAAACTTTAAATACAAAGAAATGATTCCCCTTTCAATTTAGTGTAGTAAAAGGTATCGATATCCTAAATAAACAATGAAGAATAATTCTATAATAGCCCTCCAACCCAAGGAATGTTCAAATCTTCATCATGCTCTTGGGTGGATTCAAAGCTAACCCTACCTCAACCTTTATTAGGTCCACTACTACATAATTTGATGTGATGAAAAGTCCTTGAAATTGGACCTCCTAAATCCATAAATGAAACTTCAAGAGCTTCCCACAAAGTTGGTTCTCTTGGTGTATGTCCCAAACAATCCTCAGGTGTCTCGTGTACTCCTCCTCAGACGCCATGTACACTAGGATTTTATATTTGAAGGATACCATAAACATGTTGAAGAAAAATGAAAAAATCTAGTTCATGAGATCCATGAACACTATTGAGTAATTCTTAATGTTGAAGGGAATAACCAAGTACTCATAGTGATCATAGAGACATTTAAACATTGTCTTTGGTATATACTCATCCTGGACTTTCAGTTTTTGATAACCTGATCTAAGATCAATCTTTATGAACCATAACACCCCTCTCAACTAATAAAAGAGTTAGTTGATCCTTGGTATTGGGTAATTATTCTTTATGGTCACCTGATTCAGGCATTGATAATCCACACACAACCTCAAGATTCTGTCAGCCTGTTTGGGGAACAACGTTGGGGAAACCTTTGGGGGGAAAGTGGTTATAACAAATCTCTTCCCCTATACATCCTCCAACGTCACCCTAAAATCACATAGCTCTATAGTATCCATCTGATATGCTAGTGTAGATATCAAGGTCATCCCTAGGTGTACATAAATGTACAATTCTATATCTGGGTTGGGAGGTAATCTTGGCACGTCGTTAGGAAATATTTCTTCATACTCAGCAACCACAGTAAGAAACTGATAGACCAAAATATCCACTGATCCAAGAGTAATGTTATCCAAATGATGAGTAATTAGATGCACTATTCTATGTATGATTTCATCATGCTCTTCTTCGGTCTCTTTCTCACCAATGAAGGAAAACCTCCTCCAATATCTATTAATACACTGCATCCTCCACATAAAATAGTCTATACATGTATGAAAATTTTATGGATAGTCCATACCTCAGATTAATTCCTAAGGCCTCATCACTAATATAAAGAGATCCCATGAGAAACAATCTCCTCCCAGCATTATATCTCACTATCAAAAAAATTATGTTATTGCTGAGTTATCCTTGGTAGGAGTCTCTAAGTGCATGGGTTGAGCCAAGGAATCAACTATAATCTTTAGGTATCTAACTAGGGATATAGTAAGAAAAGAGTGTCTTGAACCTTCATCTATCAAAACTATCGTTGAGGTATAAAACACATAGATCGTGCCTCTAATCATCACTGAAGCCTATGGATCATAGGAATATATGGCATGTAGCTACCCTTTCCCCTGTCTAGTGGATCCCTAATCATGGTGAGGACGACATGGGGGTGGTGGTGTAAACAAGTATAATCATATTCCACCTCCACATACTCTCCCAACTCCTTTCCCACATCTTAATCCCTATGGACCTGGTTGGTCCTACCACTACCTCTACTTAGGCGAACCATCCAATATCTCCCTATAAGCTGTATGACAGCTATGATAATCCCTTGTAAGATTTCCCCAACTATCAGAAGAGTAGAACCAAATCTCTTTAGGAAGACTACAATCATCCCAAAATCCATGAACCACTGAACCATTTTCCTGAGATCTCCTCCTAAAATTTCTCACATTTCTAGATCCTTGTATCTTCTATCGACTAGCTTCTATTGAAATCTCAACTCTTATGTTCCCACTACTGGCACCCATTGTTAGTTTCTTGTTATCCTAAATGCTATCTATAAACAAATCATGCTCCGGCACCCTAACATATGTGGTAATTCATAGTGGTATCACATTAGCCCTAAATTTTTTACATAGAATTCATTCAAAGGTATGTTCTCAAAATAATGAATCATGAACCATATCCATTCAGTGTCATCAGAGGTTGGTAAAACATAATGAATACATAACTATATTCATGCTTCCCTGCAGTAGTTGTAGAAGTTTATGGATTTTCACTCCTTTCATCATATCTAGAGAGTACTCCTATCTAATGAATAAATTAAAACATATCCATGAAAGAGTGTCCTCATTATATGACATAAATATTAGGCTCCTCCAATTCCCTATGGAGCCATGAATAAGGCTTGCTACCAGGACCACCCTTTGGTCTGTAGGTGTCCAGATAAGATGAAAGACTTGTATAACCAACTCGATACAACCATTAGATTCCTGAGTATCTAGATTTCCCCAGAACCTAAGGGATCACTGATGATATAACTCATTTAGGATGATTAGCCTACATACATAATCTATTGGTACTGCTAGTTCCATATGTTGCTTAATAGTCGGAGGTATGGATGGAAAATCACCCTGAGGAACTACCATCTGAATAGGTCTCTCTATCAAAGCCATATCATTAAGGGGATTATCCATGTGATATTTTTTCTGAGTCATAGTAAGAAATAATTGTGTACGAATCTTGAAATATACGTGATGTACCACGATTAATGAGTATATCTAGGGAGATGACTTAAGGACATGGAAACACACCCCATTCATATATGATACATGTACCCATGTTTTTCCCCCGCAACCTATGTCTACATGTATCGAGTAGAAATATTGGTAATAAGGGTCTTGGTGTATGGATATGTCTATTTTTATACCAACACTGGAGTCTCTGGATTAAAAGTTTAACTCAAAACACTTAACACAATTGCTATAAATCCAAAACTAATCTACCATCTAGAAAAAACTTGAAACTCCATCCCTAATATGGAAATCCCTCTGAAAACACTCTATCATGACCCAACCTATCAGGTCCCACCAGTCTAGGAATATTCCAAGTGTGACTACCCCAATCCCACATCCAATAGGCCAGGAGTTAGAAACTAGATCCAATTAGTCATAACACTCACACATGAGGCCTTAGCCAACTTACATGTATACACGCAGACATCCCCAAGACCATAAAATTTTAAAATGTAAAATACAATTGATATCAAATGCATGAATACATCTAAATCATATAATTAGAGTATGACGATAATATTGGAATGTATAAAGGGACAAATACAAGACCACCAAAAACTACAAGTAATTCCAACCTTATATATTGAGGTGAAAATAGTCAAATGTGAATTTTGGTATGAACCATGGTCTATATAACCATTATTGTGTGCCTATCCATGTCTATGCTCATGTACCACCCCGAGCACATTCATATTTTCTAGGTCGAGGTCACATGGTTTGTGATACTTTTCTTCTCCACAGAAACCCTTGTGCTATAGCCATGACTCAAAATGGTGTGTATCTATGAATTACAAATCGTGTAAATTTGTATATTTCAACCCACTATTCTTCACATAGTCTTCTGATTCTATCATTTACACTACTAATCATGCTCAAGAAGATCATATCTTGGGGTTTTCAGACCTCTTCATCATTAGTGGATGGATTCTAACATCTAATTTCCTAGAAATCACTACCCATAGCCATGCCTTCATCATAAGCCCAAAACGGGTGCCTGAACATCTACGATATGGTGCCAAATCATCATCATCACTATAAAATCATGATCCTATAAGAAAGATTGAACTTGATCCTCAATATCAATCTTTTTATATGAATAATGGGTGTGTAATGATTGATTACCATGTATTTTTCGAATCATCGATCAAAGAAAACATCAATAAAGAATTCACAAAGAAAATGTATAGAAATGCACAAAAAACAATAAGAACGAACCTCAATAAATGTTCATGTCGGCCTTGATTCGTTGATATTATAATGATAAAATAATAAATTTAATTATCCAAGAATAAAAAAATCCCCCTAATCCTTGAAAATAAACAAATATCTGCAAAACGATCGACCCATGATTTAATCTATTGGTTGATTAATTCACATTCATCATGGGATAATCAAATAGGGGTAAATCCAAATAAAAAAAATTCATGCTTTAATATTGGATCAATCATTTATGAATAATGGTTCTATGTCATTTTCATTGATGATATCTATAGGTTCCGTTTGTGCATCAATTTCCAAAGCCTGATCCATCAATGATCATCCATGGAAGCTCCTCCACTAGTTCCTCTCTAAAAATCTAGTCTTATGTTACCAAAACTGAAATTTGGATATAGATGTGTTTAAATAAGAGAGGGTTAGGTTGATGCATCAATACAAAGGAATAAATTAATTTTATTTTTTATTTTATTTTTTATTTACACCCGCAATGACTTTTTAATAAATTCCTGACACCGATAAAGATTATGTCACCCCTAAAGTAATTCTTGCATTCTGGACTCATAGATGATCTCGGATTTTGAGTCCAAGACTCCTTCCAAGAGTTATTACAATTCTTCAGGAAAGAAGTGTGCATGTGATATTAATATATTTAATATTTTTCAAATATCAATTTCAGGCTCACCGGGCCTCGGAATCTCATGTCATCTCAGCTCTTTGATTTGAAAATATTACGAAATATATTTCAAATCTTTAAATGAGAAAAAACAAGATATTAAAATGCACACATTGCTACAAAAACATCGATTGACTAAATCCTATTCCATCACAAATGTTCATGACCTCAAATATTATTTATGATGGGCTCATAATTCCAGCGTAGTCAATTAACTATTTGTGATAGATTAAAATTTCATCATAAATAATCTTTAATAAATGGATGAATTTCTTGTAATGTTGTCTAAGAATTTATAAAGATCACCATTTATGAGAACTTTATTTTTTGTCAATAAATGAAAGTCTATATCTATGTTTTTTAGCACTGATAAATGGTGCCATGAATAATTTAATTTATATTTATATTTAATCAATACTTAAATAACAATGAGTAATATATAAATAATATATATATATAAATATATATTATTAATAATTATTTACATAATTTTAATTACATGTATATATATTAAGAAATATCGTAATATGAACTATATTAATAAATATATAAATACATTAACCAAAGTTCATATCTAAATTTATATATTTATTTTCCTATTATATAATTTCTAATGTACATATATATATTTATATATATACATTTTTCACATCAAATATATATATATATATATATACGTATATAAAGGTTACCATGCATATATATTTTATATATACATATTTATATAATCCTAAATATGATTTATATAATATATATATATACACACATTTATCTATAATTAATATGCATTTTTAATCATCTATACTTGGTTTATTTCTTTTATACTTATTTATAATTATATATAAAATTATAATCACACACATGCATTATAAAATATATTGATATGAACTATATACATAAATATGTAAATATAATAAATGTAGTTCATATGTAAATTAATAAATTTGTATTTATATTATATGATTTATAATATATATATATGCTATACATATGTATTTATAATTATATGTGTGAGAGTTTACATTTATTTATATATATGAATATATATTATAAATTATATAAATATATATTTAAATATATTTAAATATTTTTTGACATTTAAAATGTATATTTGGGAACATAATTCATATTAAAATAGAAATTTGTTGTCATTTATATTTTCATAAATTATATAACAAAAAATTAGTTTATTAATCAATAAAAATATTTAATAATGTATTTAAATACTTTTAAATGTATTTTTAAATATAATATATTATGATTTATATTGATAATTATATAAATATATAAATGAATATATAATAATTTTTATATATTTATATTAATTAATGTAAATAAATTTAAATATTAATATTAATATAATTTTTGGTGTTGTGATGTGAGTTTGGAATGGACTGAAAACCTCACGGTACAACAAAAGAGAAAAATAGTTAAAAAATGGGGGGTTAGTATATATATGTAAAGAAAATATGTATATTTATGCATGCATGCATGTAGGCATGCATGTATATATATATGTATGTGTGTGTGTGGATGTATATGTGTTTGTATAAATGAATATGTGTATGTATGTATGGATAGATGTATGTATGTATGTACGTACATACATGTGTATGTGAGTATGTATGTATATGTGTAGATACACACACATATATTTATATATATATATTTATGTTTGAGTATATGAATGTATGTTTACATGTATATATGTGTTTATAAATGTACGTGTATACATTCATGTGTATGCATATGTATAAGCATGTGTATGTATGTTTGTGCATGTGTATATATGTACGCATGTCTATGTGTATGTGTAGGTATGCTTGTATATGTGTATATATGTGTATCTTTGTGGGTATGTATAATTATGTGTACGTATGTGTATGTGCATATATGTGGATGTATGTGTATTTTTATGTATGTATGTGTATGTGTATGTGTATGTGTATGTATGTTTGTATGTGCATGTGTGTGTGTGTGCATGTATATGTGCATATATGTACATGTATGTGTATGTGTGTACATGTTTGCGTATGTATGTGTATGTGTGTGTGCGAGCGTGCATGTGTATGTGTATGTATATGTGTATAGCTGAATACACACATGTATTTGTTGGTTTAACAACATATCACTCACACACACATAAAAAATATTTACACCTTTATAAAAATATTGATATTTATAATTATAATTAAAAAAATAAATATAGCTGATAATTAATTATATTTTTTATATACAATCAATATAGTATATACATTTATAAAATCAATTATTATTAATGATATATCAATATATTAGCAATTGTAAATCTATTTAAATATAAATATTAAAATTCTTAATTTTATTTTTATAGTTATATAATTAATATTATATTGTGATAAAAATTTATACATAATATTTCCATGTATACATTTATTAATGACATATTTTAAATTTCTTTATTAATCCATATAAATAATAATATTTTTAATTATATGTAAAAAATTTAAATGTAGTTAATTAATGATAATATTTACTTTTTAAATATTTATTAATTTTTATTATAACATTTTTTTGTAATTTTTAATTGATTATAATTTTAATACATTTACTCAAAATATTTATAATAATATAAAAACTTTTATTAATAATACGTTTAATATTATAATAATACATGTATTATATTATTAACATATTTATTATAACATCATAATATTAATTGAATTTATTAATGATTTAATAATAATATTACTAAAATTTGTATCATAATACTAATACATTTATTATAACACAATCATTATAATATTAATACATTTACTAGTACATTTATAGAATATTAACACAATTATTAAAACATTTAATATAATTAATATTGTTCATTATTTTTAATATTTTTTGTAATTTATTAATTAATATTGTTCAATAATTTTTATTATAAGGTAATTTGGTAATTTTTAATTTATTAAAATATGAACACATTTATTCTTAATATTTATTATCATATTAATATATTTATAAATACATTTATTAATAACACAATTATTATAACATCAATACATTTATTATAAAATCATAATATTAATTCATTTACTAACACATTTATTCTCATATTAGTAATACATTTATAATAATATTAAAATATTTACTATAATTTTAATACATTTAATATAGTTTATTCATTTTTAATATTTATTATTTTTTATTAATATAAAATTTTGGAATTTTTAATATTCATTTTCATATAATTAGTAATTTATTTTAATTTTTAAATGTAATTTTTAAATTTCAAAATTCACATGTTCTTATTAGGGCTAAAGTTATCACTTAAAAATCTATACGTTATCAATGCTAACAATGGTACCAATAAAAATCTTATTTATCACTGTTTTTTAAGCATTGATAGAATTCCGCTTTTCAAACACTTTTTATTTTAGCGTAGATAAATCTTGGTTTTATCAAAAATTTTTTGTTAGTGTTGAAAAAATGCTTTCCCTCTTTTCAAAGGAACCTTAGATGCTTCCACATTGCTTCTCTTCACCGTTCAAGCTCTTATAGTACTCAAATCTTGCAGGTGACTTTTGTGGATTATTTCAGAAAAATCAACCCCTAAAACTGATGTATGGTTTTCAAAACATGTTTTTATGGATCTCTCGGTCCATCGTGCATGTGTTTTTCATGATTTTTGTATCCTCACCATTCTAAAGAGATTCCTATTTACTTTGCTAATCTTGTAGAGTTTTTCATAATTTTTTTGAACATTATTCTTGTTTGTATATATAAATTTATATATAGAGAATAAGAATAGATTGATCTCTCTTTTGGTTGTTCTTCAAATAGTTATTTATGCACACACACACAAATGCATGTTTCATTTGTTTTTATATGTTAAAATATATATGTGTATATGTTTTTTTAATGTGTTTTTGTGTATTTATATATCTCTCTCTATGTATGTATATATATAGAAATATATATTAATATTAGTTTATATTATATTTAATATATATTTTGTTTTTTCTATTTATATATTATATACTAAAAAACATGACTCAAATATGTATTATTTATATTTATATATATGAAACATAACTTTATTTTTTGAACACCACAACATCATTCAACCCCAAGTCACCCTATAAGAAGAGTACATCATGTTCTAAAAAACACAAAAAACGCCCTTTAATTCCTAACTTGATTATTTTCTTTATTATTCTATTTTAAACAACCATAATTCATATAAAAATATCCATTTTAATTCAATTTACATAATTCCTTAATAAAAATATCATTAAACAAAACTTTCCCAATTTATTATCACATTATCATATTAGAAATGAAATTTCCTACAAGAAATCATCACTTGGAATCATTATATTTCCAAGGTAAAAACCATCATAAACTCATAGATAATTCTTTAAGTTCATTAGATGTATTGAGACCTTATACACTTGTAGTTTTACTAAATGATATATTTATTATAATAACTAATTTAAACTAAAACACGCACAACATCAATAAATTAAACCAAAACCATTCATTTAAATTATCTCACCCATGAAATTCATTTATGATCCACTGAACAAAATTTTAATATATCAATTTAATATAAAAAAAATTTAAAACCACACATTAACACCATTTATTTCAACAATAATGATTACCTAAAATCTAAAATTTACATCCTCATTGTCCTCATTATACCAAAACATTGTCACAAAGTTTCATAATTTTGATGTTGAAGTAAATTTATAAATTCAAAATGGTGTAAGGTCAATCACATTTTAATTAAAAGTAAATCTATAACATTATGGATAATTTTTATTGTCACTTAACTCACATAAATATTTAAATAGGATGGATATGAATAAAAAATGGATGGATTAAAATCATATGATGAAATAGTATGAGGATGGGGTGAAAGAGCTTATCAAGTTTACAATAAACCATGCATATGGCCCTTCTCAAACCATTTGTTTGTGATTACATTATTTCTATAAAAGATGATTTTTTCTAAGAAGTTGGAAGAACAATTGATCTATTATTCAATAAGTTAATGTTATAAATGCTCGACTAAACATAAGGAAGAACTGAATGTATCTAGTCACTAGGATAACTCTGTTGTTTATGTAACATCTGATATGATTACAAGTGTAAATGATGATGATGATCATATTATGTAAACGAAAATGATAGAAAAAATGACCTTCATGGTTGTGGAAATATGTTTTATAAATTAAAGAGTTGTGTAAAGATTAAATTGTATTCGGGTTATAGTAAATATAAAACATTTTCAAATATACTGAATCAATATAATTTGAAAGCTGGTAGCTAATAAAGTGACAACATCTTTATAGAACTAGTTTATCTCTTGAATAATATTATACAATAGGATATTGAGCTACATTATCAAACATATGATCATAAAGAAAATAAATATTCAACGGGTATAATATCTAAAAAAATATATTCCCATCAAAATGATTGTATATTTTTTCACAAGATCTAGGAACCACTAAAAATTTCCATAAGAGTGGGGAATCTTGATAGAGGAAAGATAAATAAAGTCCTTAAAAATTTTCATCATGTTTTCTAATACTTCCAAGGTTTAGATGCATATATTAAATTGAGGATACAACAAGACAATTTATGTATCATATAAAGAAAATAATTCCTGATGGGAAACTTCATCACCCTAAAAACAATCCTCCATGGAATAAAAATGATCATGATTATCTTAAATTTGGAAAAAATGGGAAACGTCCATCTTACGCTATCTATAGATGGAATAAATCCATTTGGTTTAAAAATTATCATTCATAGTACATGGTTAGTTATGTTGATAAATTATAACTTTCCAACATGGTTATGTATGAAGAATAAATACAACATGTTGTCTCTATTTATATTAGGCCCAAAAAAATAGGTAATGATATTGGTTTTTATTTTTCTGCATTGATTGAATATATAAAATTAATGTGTAATTTAGGTGTTAAGTTGTATGATGATCATAGAAATAAATATTTCACATTCAAAGCCATACTTTACTAGATGAAAATTTAATTTCTTGGTTTTGAAAATTTTTCAAGATGTAGCATTAAAATAATTTCAGGGTGTCCCATTTGTGAAGAAGGCACACACTCAGTTAGGAAGAAACATTCCTTGAAGACTATGTTTCTATTAAAATCAAAAAAAAATCACCCTCATGACATAAATATCAGTCCTAGAAGACATTATTCATTAAGAATTCATAATAAGGTACTACATCGTCTCCACTAATAGGTGATTAAAAATTTGAGAAATTAAAACTTATTGTTAATGTTTTTGGTAAAAATTTTCCAAAAACCATATAAAATGGGTTGGAAAAGGATATCAGTATTTTTTGAATTACCATACTTTAGTTGTGTGTATGTCCAATATTTTCTTAATGTTACTGACATAGAAAAAATGTATGTGATAATGTCATTTGAATTTTACTAAATGCACTTGAAAAAACAAACTATTAAATTAAGTCTAGGTTGGAAATGATTAAAATGGGGATAAGGGAAGAGTTAGTTCATATGGAGGGTGAAAAGTGAATAATTCTTTATCTAGAGGCCTGATCTCTTTCTAGTAAAGATAGATTTTCATTTTTCAACTTCCTGAATAGTGTAAAGGTTCCTGAGTATTATTCATCAAATACCAAGAATATCACATTGATAAGTGATTATAATTTAAAGGGCCTAAAATCATAGGATTATCTAGTTTTGATGTAAGATTTTATGTATGTGGATTTATGTTGCATTCTACCTAAAAATTTCTAACACACATTCACCAATATTTTCTACTTTTTTAAAACTATATACAATAAATTTATAAACTTAGTTATGTTTATGAATATGGAAGAATAAATTACTATCATATTAAGTGAATTGGAGAAATTATTCACATTATCATTCTTTGATATAATGGTTCACTTGGTTATTGAGATCTGGCTATGTGGTCATGTAGATGGATGACCAAGTTGAATGATATATGAATATCTTCAATGGGTACTTCAAAAATAAATGTATACCAACAGGTTGTATTGCATAGAAATATATTATTCAAGAATATATTTAATTCTATATTGACTACCTATCTGATGTTGTTACAAACTAGTCGAAGTCGACCTGACCCATCACCCGACATGACACATTATAAGTATCAATGTGTGTTTCTGATTTCCATGGGATATAGATAGGAACCATAGTATCAAATATAACTAATTAGGAAGGGTTTCAACCTTAAAATCCAAATAAAAACTACAAATATTCCTCAAGGAATTCTAGAATGACCCATCTATAGATTGGATTCACATGCTAATAAATAAATAGTTTCCAAATATAAATACAAACAAACAAAGTATAAACAACAACAATAATGTCCCAAAAACTCATAAACATAATAATATAAGCATAAGAAGAACAATAAACAACATAATATATGATAGTAATAATAGAAAAATTTTATGGATGGATATTTTGATATAACATAACCTATAAACACTGAGGATCCCAAAATAGTTCACATTATCCTAACTCCTTATGACCCACACTCACCACCACAAAAACAAGCATAAAAATAATGACAAACATCAGAAAGAGACGCTATATTATAAGTAACTCTTTAATTTCCCAATTTCATATAAAACCATGTTTTTATAGACCAATTACATGTGTGGGTTTTAAGTAAAATCCAAGCAGGATACCACCATGATTCTACATAACAATTTTCATAATGAAAGATTTTAGACCAAGTTTAAAATCCATTTGAAATCCATTTCAATTTTTTAAAATAATTCCTTTTGAAAGACTATAGTTTATTTAAATAATCCATGTTCAAAAGATTATAAATATGAACAATGAAACAAATAGGAAATGGAGGCAAATTGGGCTTGATCAATATCATATTAAACAAAATGAATGTGAATATAAATAACACTCAACATCTCATGTGTAACATAAGAATCATTGGAATATCTCTAGCCTATAGGTTCCAAAGGTAACAAGGAATCACTCATGGAACACTAGCCATCATATTAAATCTTGAACAAGTAATTTACCCCAATTACTTATGAGGAATCACCGAAAACGACCCCTATTTTTTCTTCACCTAAAGCTAGGGAGGTACCCATTCGGTCACCCACCCACCTATGGTATCCCATGTGCCAAAAAAATCAAAACTAATACCAAAAGAGTGTCTAAGACAAAAAAAACATCCCAAAATAAATAATATATAATGATTTTTTTCAAAAACACCTTCTATAACTCATTTAGTTATAATAAATAACTTTGATTCATTTTAACAAACACCTTGAAGGCATATAAACTAATTTTCAATGGAAAAACAAGAGAAACTGTAATTTATGCCCACCTATTCCAATATAGAAATGAAACCACAAACACATAAGCCCTCAAAAATTAATTTCAAACACATTTAATCAATGAAACTAAAGGAAATATTATGAACATTAGGTGTGCCAATGGAAAATTCATGTTTTATAGATACACCTACCTTAAATTCAATGAAAACACATCCCTTCATTAAATAACACCACAGATGAAGATAAGGGATCCCAGTGAACCTAAAACCTAATAAATTTTATTAAAATACCACCATAAACCCTAATTTCAATATTATATGGCCATTAGGGTTAGGGTAATGAGATAAAAATGATGAAAAGGATAAAACATGGTTATAAGAGGAATAAATGAATAGAAAATAAGGTTTACCTCAATATAAATCACAAAATTCAAGAAGTAATAACCACATATGGAAGTGGATAAGATGAATCTTGGATGGAGGGGTTGGTATGCATGAAATATAAGAGTAGTATGAGGAAAGAAGTTAAATTTATAAATTTAAGTTGAGAAATTTCCCAATTTCAAGTAACTTGGGTTGACCACATGGTGTGTCAATCCATATGCCAATTATGTGGGTCACCCACCATCATAAAATGGCCCACAAAATTTTCTTGGAGAGACTATATGGTTAGACACACTATTCGGTAACTGTGAAAAATTGATCTAGTCCCCCTAAACACTCTCTCAAATATTTAGTCAAAATAATACTACTAATCATGCACTAACCATTAACATTGGTCTATTTCACCAAAAAAACCACATTTTTGACACTCAACTACCAAAAAAACCAAAATAAATAAAATGAAAACTAAAAATAAAACATACCAGTTACCTGAATAGTGTCAGAATTCTCCCCATTGTGCCACTCTATGCCCCCACAAATTCCGTAAGATTCTGAATCTTTGAAGAGGTGAGGCCACTACTCCCTCACCATTTCATTATTCTCCCATGTCTTGTGGATATCCCAACCATGCTACCATAATAGATGTACCTAGGAAATTTTAATTAACCAACTCATGTAATCCATCCATCAGACACCCAAAATGGTTTGGTACATACTCAAGGTATGTTCTCATCTACCACGAGCTGAAAACTAGTACAAGGGTCATATAACATAATCACTAGAAATGATTTCAACCATGAATAAACAACTAGAAAAATTATACTATTAATACCCCAGAGTAATGTATTTAGATAAAATTAATCATCCAAATACTAAAAAATTGTAACAAGTTCGCATGCATAAGTTAGAAGTATAACACAAATTAATAGTCATAAAATAATCTCAAAATCAAGGGTAAGGAAAATCCCATGAAAAAATACCAACTAAAAAACTAAAAAATAGTAGCTCCTCATGAGATAAACTCCATAAGACCATGTCTCCACTAATATAACATTCCTATAAAAAGGTAATCAATAGTATCCATCAAAAGTAGGTTTCATTTCCTTTAACTTTGTCTTACAAAAAATATCCTTTATATTTCCAAAGTCATAGGCAGGGTGTGATGATAAAATCCAATAGGTTGACACTATGAATCTATATAAAGATTTTATATCCATTAAAGTATAATTCTCATTTGAAAACAAATTTTTTAGAATAAACATTACTTTTTTAAAACAATGATCACTTGAAAACAATGCTTTAGAATTAAATTTTGTTTTTCTCAAAAACAAACCAAATTTTAAAATCATAGTAAAGAAAACATGTTTCGTAGATATTTCCCAATAGGGACTAAAATAAATAAATAAACACACTTGAAAAATCATTCTCAACACAACCAAACAAGGCATAAACATGAGCATAAAGACAAGTACCATTACATAATAATGTAATATAAAATAGTTATAAGAATAAGTGATGAAATTTGTAACAAAGAGGGGTTCTAAACATAAGAAAATGGTTATAACATCATTATAGGACTCATAATAAAAAATAGTGAAAGAGTATAATGTATATAATAAACACAAATGGCACTAACATCAAGTATAAAGAATATAAAATCAACTATGGACAAGTAATGTTCACCATGGGATATAACCATAAGGGTCTAGTATGACTTCGTTTAAACAAAGATATATTTCCATCTATACTTTTATAAAAATTTTGTAAGATCTCATGATCATAATAGTGCTTAAAATCTAAGATTTATTTGGTACCATGGTAATTTTTCTGGAAGCCTGATCATTCTTCCCCCTTAAGGGTTCTTTTAGTCCCTTGAACAAAAATTTTGAAGCTCGCTCAATCATCCTCATAAAAAGATATCTCGATCCCTCAAACATCATTTTACAAGCTCACCTGATCTTCCCCATAAAAGTTTCTCTCAATATCTTAAAAAATACACCATATCTAGTCCACAACATAAACTATGGTCCCAATTCCCAAGTCACTTAACACACACCAAATGCCCCCATATTCTATTAAATTCCAAACACAAAGAATCAATTTCAAAATATAATTTAATAAGTTAACTTTTCTTTTGAAAACATAACCTTTACTCATGGTAAAAAATTCACATTTAAAATAAAAGGACTCCCTTATGGTAAAACTCCCTTTTAAAACCCCCATAGTAAAATATATTTAAATCCTTAAAAACATTCCTCACTTAAGACATTTGAAAACCAATTTATATAACATTTATTCCAAAAATATATCAATCATTCAGCACTATGAAATTCCTCTTTAAAACCCTTCTCAAAATCCCATTTTAAATCACTACTTTCCTTTGAGTTATTTTAATTAACAACTATAGTGAACAAAATCCTACTCCCTTTGGAAAACCACTTTAAAAATAAAATTTCAAGTATAAATCATGAATAACATCAAACATGGATAAACCATAATTCATAAATAAATTTAAAATCAATTCAATAAACCAACATCCAATGGTAACCTAGAATCAAAGGCTAGTCATTGAAAAATCACAAAGATAGAGATACCTACACTGTAGTCATTTCAAAACATGTCTCATTTGATTAAAACCACTAGACTCAAGGAAGAGTGGTCCTCATATTCCTAATACACAAATAAAGAAACCAAAACCCCCATTAACTACACTATAATTGGCCATGGGTTATGTAGAGGTATCAATATTCTATGAAAGAGGAATGATAACAGTAGATTATTGGAAGAGGAAGAGGAATCATGAATAAAAAAGACTTACCTGAAGCTAAACCACCAAGGAATCAAGGAGAAATTTTCTAAGGAGAAGGGGATAAATATCCACGTCCAAGGGTAGAGGGATTTACATGTCTGGAAGGTGAAATAAGGCCAAGTGGATTTAAAATTTATGATGTAAATATAGTAAATTCCTAATTTTTTAATGACATAGAAAACTCACATGATTGGGATAAAAAGTTAGGAAAACTGTGTGCCAACTGTGAAAGGGTCACTATCTGTTCAAACACAAATCCACATGCTTACTCCTAAATTCTGTATGATTTTAAAAATCATTCCCAAATTATGAAAAATGGAACTTATCCCCCAATCATCACCCTCACATGGTTAACTGTATAGTTAGATAAATCATGCACCAATCATGCATCGAGGTCTATTTTCCAAAAAACCTTGGTCTCTGACCCTCGAAACCAGGGAAATCCATGAACAAAAACACTGGTAAATTAAAACCGAAATTAGTCTTAATAGTGACCTATTGAGTGTCATAAAACAACCCACCATTCCATCTTCTACCTCCAAAATGTTCCATAAAAGAAAAATAAGTCACAAACCACACCTCATGCAACACAGTGAGTTAGACTTACACCAAAGGTAGGAGCCTAGAAATAAACTCCTGAACATTTATGATTCATATATACCAAACTATCGAGTCCACAAAACTACCAGATGTATCTATATAGAAGGAAACCATGCTCGCATATACGAGACCAAAAAAGGGAATATGGACCGAGCATGGGTATCCCCACTATTTAGAAATTATTTAAATGGTGTAATAAAAGATAAAACCTAGAATGATGACCTAAACTATAAGAAAACATATCCAAAAAGTTCCTAGGAACACATATGAAAAACTAAATAACCTATTCTCACTTCCTATAAGGAAAACTGGCCTCAAGAAACTCAACACTGACATTGTCAAGCCATCAAAAAAATAAAACACACAAAATGACAAGGGATAATTTATGAACATTCCAAAACAAAAGATGACATGGGATCTTGGCCCCGATAACCACAATCTATGGGTAATCTAGGACCTTAACTCAGAACATATTCTAATGGTAAATACCAAAAGGCAAACACTATTGAGTGCTTAATGATCCAAAGGCCCCATCTATCCTAATTACACTACAATATGCCCAAAAGGTCACTCATGACCATATCAATAAAAAATGACCTTAAAAAGGTCACAATATGCGAAAAAACTAGAATATCCCAAGTAAGGAAACTAAAACAACAAGGAATTCACCCATTCTCAAAAATTGAAGGCATCATAGAAGCCATAACGTAAGCATGTAAACCTTAAGAACTCAAAATCCACATCACAAACAAGTATTTAAAAAAAATGCTACCATTTGGTTTAAATGAAAATAACCACTTTAAAAATCATTATTTATATGCCTCATTCCCCTTTTATAAAACATATCCCCCATCCTCAACATGAACTTTGGGAGGATTCTAAATTTCTTCATTTAAAACCACTTAACAAATCAACACTCATTTGGTCCTATTTCAAAATTTTTTTCAAAAAATAAGTCAAATAACAACATGTTTCTCTTCAAAAACACTTTCCAAATAATTTATAAAAATAAAATTGAATGTGAGTAAAACAATAATCACAAAACAAAGGAAAGCACGACTCCTGAAACAAACAATCATAGCCAAAGGTCCAAGCAGTACAAAAGATCCATAAAAACCCATTATCAAGGATGAAAGAAAGGAATAAACACTAGAATCCCCTAAAATAAATATCAAGGATATCAAGGTGTCATAAAAACCCTCCTAGGAATCAAAATAGTTTTCACACTCACATAATGCTTTTAAAAAATGCCAAAAGTTCCAAATGAGGCTATATCAAAATACTTGGAAAGCTAAGATGCTTTTCAATGGTTGAAGTCCAACTATAAATCATGCATTAAAATCAAGGTTTTGAAATACATTTTTAAAACATATTCCAAATAATTTATTTCAAAAACAAATGGAATATTAATTATAAGAACTAGGGATTTCCATTTGAAACTCTCAATGGGCTTGAAACACCCCTTTAAATTTACAACATGACCCAATCAGGTTGGAATCATTTAAAAACAAAATTTACAATAAATTTTCTTTCCAATAATTTCTAAATCACATTACATTTTAAATCACCTCTTTATTCCCTAGGAAAAACCTATGGATGTTTAAAACCACACATTCCATTTTATTTCTTGATCAAAATAAGGTCAAATGCCATTTAAAATGCTACATTGAAATTTTAACCCACTTTTAGCACTTCTCACTACTTATAATTTCAAGTAAAAAATTAGATTATAAGTGAATAATGTTTTCCAAGAGGAAACAAATACACCCATAAGTCATTTAAAAACAAAACAATCCAACCTACAAGGTTTAAAAATTAACATTTATTCCTTTTAAACTATCGAGAACCTCAAGGAATTACATAACACCTAACCCTAGTTTAATAATAACCTGGGTTATAATTAGTAACCTTACAACATAGTACACCCCAAATAACCTCAAGGGATCATATGAATCCATCTGATGTTTCGGAGATTCCAAGACTAGAAAAATTCAAATAAAAAAAGTGGACGATACAAAAAAAGGATCACTCCTAGTTACAACACTCTAACTTCCATCAAGGCCATTCTGGTAGGCACATCGAAACCAACATGAGACATGAGCCTAACTTCTCACACCCCTCAAAGAACTCATTCCAAAATAGCTTTTGAAATACAAATTACAAACTAATTTAAAAATCCCATTCAAAAACTAAGTCATTTTTTATCGAACCAAAACAGTGCATTCCAAACCATTACCAAGACCTACCAGTCTCAGAATAACTTATTAAAAGGGAGAAACCCTTATTTTCAGAAACATAACATAAATTTCACACAAAGGAAAGCTCAAACTCTTTTCCAAAACAATTTATGATTTATCTCAATACCAAGAATCCTTAAAACATTCCACGAACATAAAAGTAGACTATAAAAATTCACTGAGAATCGAGACCCTATTTCCATTCCAAAAAAATTTAAAACTAATTTTTTAAGTAATCCACCCTATGGAAAACAATTCCATAATCTAATTCTTAGAACAACCAATTTAAGAACATAAAATTCCTAAAAAAAATCCATTTTTTGAAATTAAACACTTTTAACGCAAATTGTTTTATTTTGATCAGTTTCAAAATAACCACACTTTTATTTTAAATATAAAACCAAAATTATTTTTAAACCACCAAAAATGATTTTTAAAAAAAAAACCTCAAGTAATTCTTCATATACATTTTAAGAATGACATTTCCTTTCCCAAAGAAAATTTTCCAAGGGGCTAAACCGATCATAGTGGAACACATCTCAAATCAAACCACATCCAACCACATCAATTTTCATAAAACCCAAAATAAAACTCACCTAGAGGATATGAATCCAACAGAATAATTGTAACAAAATGACCTGGGATAACCCAACCTATCATCAAGCCAACCCATATTATGGCCTGAAGCACATTCCTGATCACCGTGGGCTAAAAATAAGCATCAGGAATAACTAAGAATCTACTTGGAATGGTTGATCCCATGGTAAACTAGAATGAACCATCCACAAAATGAGATGCCCGAACCAATATCAAACAATTCAATAGTATTAAATACAACATCTAGATTACACAATAAAGTCTATAAAGATACCATAATAAACAATACACATTATTAACAAAACTTGTCAAAACAGGACATCTATATATATACATAGTATCAAAACTCAATCCCAAAAATCAAATTAATATGAAATATCCCAAACATAGACTATACATACATACTGATAGATAAAAAATTCTAAAATATCGCCACATGATCCAACTCTATGAGACCACACCTCCTCTACAAAACACCGATCATTTATAGTCAAGAATATCCACCAAAGTACATGTTTCACTTTCCTTTATTTATGTCCTAAAAAAATATACACACACCAAAATGAATTTATAGTTTTGAGGCACAAATCCTAGTAGGATACCCCCATGAATCTATTTAAGTATTTCACCAATGTAAACGAATAAACTAGTTTGAAATCCTATTTCAAAACCAAACCAATTTAAAAAAATCCATCTTAAAAAAATATTTCTAAATCCATTTGGATTTACATTTGAAATAAAATATGTTTCCTAAAACATTTCACAATATTTATAAAATAAATAAATGAGTCCACCTATCACAAAATGCTTAATATAACCAACAAAGAATAGTAAAATAAATAATAACATCAACATCATTACAAAACTAGCCAGTGAAAATGGGAATAACATACCTAATATCATAAAAATTGGAACTAATAAAATTAATAAAACATAAAAAATAACCCAACATGATTAATTTCTCCTAGGTATCTAACAATAATGGTCTATTATGAGTGAGTGTAAAAAATATATGCTATCCAGATAAACAAGGTCGAGGATCTCATGGTCTTCCTAGGACCCAACTCCAAGAGCTCTCACTATCTCTCAGTAACAAATGAAATATCTCATAGTATTCCTACCAAAACGCACTCATAGTCCCTTGTAAAAAAGGAAATATCTCATTGTCTTCAACCTCAATGTATCTCACAGTCCATTAGAAAACCTCTTTCTTACACCCCAATTAATCCATGCGATACTTTATGCCAATATAATCACAAAAAAGTGCCACAAAATATAAGAAATATCAAATGTAAATTCCATAAAAAACACAACCATTTTATAACGAATCATCCCACAAGGTAAAACCATTTCAGAAATATCTTTAGAAATCCATTGGAAATTAAAAAAAAACACTTTGAGAAATTTTTTCAATCACTTGGAGTGAATACAAGCCACTCCCACTTGTAAATCCTTCTTTAAATACCCAAATTTTCAACAAGTATAACAAAATAAATCAATCATGGGTTAAAAATCAATCATAAATCAATAACATAGAAATTTTATAAGCACAAACCAAAGGTGATTGTGAATTTAAATGTAAAATATGGGAACCACACATAAATAGAATACCTTACCTTGGATTCAGTTCCAACTTCATCACATTCAACAACAACCACTCGAAATAGGTAAGAGAGGACCTCACACACCAAAAAAACATGAAAACAAACCAAAAACACAAATAAACCATAGGTTCTTCCCCCCCATCACATAGGGTTACACACTTCCATGGAAATGGTTGGACAAGAATGAGAAGGGGAAAAGAAGAAGAAAATCAAAGAATATGACATACCTAAAGAAAACTCACCAAATATTAAGGATAATACACTAAAATGGACGGGTAAAGGTTAATATCAATAAGATGAAGACTGATCATTATGGCAATAAGAAATGAGGCCAAAGGTGTTAAAAATTGATATTGGAAATTTGATAAATTGCCAAAATTTTAATGAGATGGAAAGACCGCATGGTTTGGCCGTAATGTTTGGAAAACCATGTGGGTTCCACCATATCCCAAAAATTCAAGCCACATGATTACCCTCGGCCCCCACATGGTTTGAAAAACCATGTCCAAAACATGAAAAAGTGGATTTTCCCCAACTACAGACACTCACATGGTTAGCTTCACAGTTAGGAAAACTATACACCAACTGTGAACTTGGTCTTTCTTCCCCCAAAAATTCTATTTATGACCCCCATCACCTAGGAACTCTATAAATAAACCAAAAGGTAAATAAAAATAAAAATTAAACATACTAGTGACCTGATAGGTGTCACAAACTCCCCATCATGCAACTTTATGCCCCAAAGAGGTCCTCAAGCATCCTTAAAAGAAAATATGTGAGGCCATTATTCCCTCACAAAAGATTAATACTCCCATGTATCATGGATATTTCCACCTCTCGTCTAGATCACAAGGACCAACAAGATCAACTAACCATGGATAACCTTGTTCTAATAATCCATAACACAAACAAGATGCTCCACAATGGTGGTATCAGTATCGATCTCCAATTAATCCCACTATAACACATGAGATAGGTTAAAATGGTATCTCTTCAATTGAGAAACATGAAAGATTTCATGGATAAAGAATAGAAATGGTGTAAAATGTAACTGATAGGTTACTTTCCTAAGATTCTCCACAACTTGAAACAACCTGAAATAATGCAAAATCAATTATCCCTACTTTCCAAAGCGGTGATGTCCTAGAAAAAAAGATACCTAAAGAAACACCTAGTCACCAATCTGGAACTCCAATAGGTGATGATGAAGATCAAAATAAAACTTTTAGTGACTTTGAGTTTTCTCTATCCTTTTCTAAATCATCTAAACTATCTCGGTTGTCTCTTTGATGAGACTCTATGCAACTAAGGAATGTTTATCCAACTCAGCCCAAAAAAATTTAGATTAGCACAAATGACTATATAACACCATAAATGGGGCCATCCTAATTAGGTATATCTAACTATTATAGTAATCAAACTTGTAAAATGGAAAGTAACTTTCCCCCAAACCCCCAAAATCAAGAAAGAACACTCAAAACATATACTCAAGGGTTTGGATGGTCCGGTTAGACTTTCCATCTATTTGTGGGTGATACATGGTGATCAACTTCATCTGGGTCCCTAAATCCTCCTATAGTATCTTCCATAGTCGAGAAGTGAAATGGGAATTCCAGTCTGAAACTATCACTGTGGCAAATCCATGAAGCTTATTATCCCCTTGAAAATACATTCATCCATGGTCCTCCACCTTTATCAACTCTATAATGGGAATAAAGTGGTATGGTTTCATAAAATTATCAATAAACACCCATATGGAATCATTCCCACTCAGAGTACAAGGTTGTCTAATGAAAAAATCCATAGATATCTCATCCCACTTCCATGATGAAATGACAAGTGGCTACAACAATACAACTAGTATTTGATTCTCAGTATTGATCTTATGGAAGGTAAAGAATCTCAAAATAAAATATGTAAAATCATGTATCATCCCAAGACAAAAAGGTGTAAAACATCTTCCTTTCCCATGGTGCATAGGCAAACTAGAATGATGTGCCTCCTATATTGCTTCTTACGTCTATATGGAAGGAACAACCATCCACTTTCTAAAAAGGACCAGGAAATCTTGTGACTGAGGCCAATCACCCTTGGTCTCCCCACCATTTAAGAAAATATTGATCTACTAGCACTAAGGGTTATATATATTCTCACTCCTAACCTAATCAATATGATAAGGTGTGACCCACACAGTAGCTAGAAAAACCATTTCCCTATCCTCTTATACCTCTAGAATTAGATTAGAAAATAGACACATTAGACCCCACTCATATGCTTATTCTTGAATGGATTGTACTATAATTTTCATTCTCAAATCCTCAATGAACATATTTCCCATCCCAGGAATATAAGTAATGTTGAAATAAAAATTCTGAAGATATTAAACCTAGTTTATTTGTCTATGGTTTAGGTATATTTGGTTAAAAATGTACTTTAGGAATTTATTATTTGAGTAATATATAAAATGGTACCTAAAGATATAATGTCACCTTGTTTTCTAGTTATAAATCATGACTTCCATTTCCATGTTGAGGGTGGGATAATTTATCTCATGTGGGAATAAATTCTATAAAAAATAGGGCACTATATGGTTATCCTACATCAACACACATCCCAAACCCACATTGCAAGCCTCACAATACACTACATAAGCTCTCCCAAGATTTGGGGGAATCAAAGATAGTACAAATTTAGAATCGGATTACAATTACTCAAAAGCACACTATCACTTCTCATTCTACTCAAACCACACCCCTATCATCATCAAGTATTCCAAGTTATAATCTATCATGGATAAGGCCTAAAAATTTTTTATATTACTCGGCCAATCCTAGAAATCTACGGATCTCAAAAACATTCTTGGGATTCTCCCAAATCATGAATTCTAAAATTTTCTTTGAATCTACTAAAATTTATTCCTTAAAAATCATGTGTACAAAACCATCACTTCTTGAATACAAAATTGGAACTTTTTCATTTTTTCATATAGACAGTGCCCCCTAAAAACACCTAAAACAACCACCAGATGGCCAACATATTTATAAAATGTCTTTTAATAAAACAAGACGTTGTCCCCAAACATGTCCATTAAAGTGTTCAAAATGTGATGGAGCATATAATTCATCAATATTATAAATACTTCTTGATTATTGGTAAGCAAAAATGGAATAACCAAATACATAAAATTTTTATACTGACTTTGAAAGGTGATCTTTAGAACATATTTTTCTTAAACTATTACCTGGTAGTACCCTGATAATAATAAATCTTTTAAAACCATTGGGATCCTCTAATATGATCAATGAGATCATAAATTCTTGTAAAGGAGTATTTTTTCTTTTTTATCACCTATTTAAGATTATTATATTCTATAAAATTTTGGAGGATTCCATCCAACTTCATTGTAAATAATGCCAATAAATCCCATGGTGAAAATCTAGGGAAGATAAATCCCTTTCCCTTGAGGTCCTATATATAAAAATTTAGATACTTTGGGTTGGTTGATTCCATCTAGTAATATGGAAAAATAGGGGTTGTTCATGGGAGAACATCGATAGAAAAATTGACCTCTCACTAGGGTAAAAATCTTGAGAAATCCTCTGGAAACACATCTGGGATCCTATCCATAGCTACCGGAAGTTCTACCACTAATATTTTCTCTATAACATAAAATAAAATAATGGACAAATAGAATGAAATTTTACCCATCATTGAAACATTTGATCCCATCCTCCCTAATCATGGATCCCACATACCTTGAATCATGTGAGTTCCCCCATCAAGAGTAGAGAACTAGACCCTGCAACGATAATAATAAAGTCGTTCCTTGAATGTGATTAAATAATCAAGGATGATAATGAGGTCAAAGATAACCAATTACAACATGAGGAAATCCCAAATGAATTCTATGACAATGATTAAGACATGGTACTCCAGGAACATAAAACCATTATCCTTCCTCCTACCCAAAAGGGTTAGAAAATCCATTACATATGGAATCAACTCCACTCTCATGCACAAATCATCAAGTAGCTTCATTGAGATAAAATAATGGGATTCACACATATAAAAAAATTGATTCCATATAATAAGAAATAAAAATCATACCTCACATGGTGGTCGCCTGGAATTCGAATCCTCAAACATAACTTCAGCTGCATGAAGATGGCCTATATAATGATTTATTTGAGATTTCTTCCCCTATTAAAAAACTCCATTTCTTTGATGTATAAATCCTCCACCCTTAGAAGCATCTGACTTCACCTGAGATCCCTTTGAAAACATGGGGCCTGCACTGCTCCCCTAAACAAAAACCTAGAAAAAAACATTGATGATGGCCCAAAATCCCACACTAGTGGAACATTCTTAGATTCTCTAGTAAACATGGAAATGTGTTTACACCATTACCATAATGATATAAACAACATGTCTATACCCTATAGAATCCACCAAACCCATATTCGATGACTATTTCAAACTCTTTCCACTACCCTGATGAGACTCATTGTGTTTCCAATTCTGTCCAGATAAAGAGTTTTAGAAACCACCTAATGAAAGAATGACACTGAGAACTATCTTCCAAGTCAAATATTACCCTTCCATATCCACATTATCAACCACTTATAAATAAGTTGGTAGAAGGAGTAGAATAATCATGGACCTAATCTTTGGCCTCAATCCCATCTCAAAATTTCAATCCTTACTATATTTATTCTCAAGTAGGTATGAAGAAACATGAATTGGATTAGTAAATTGCAAAAACATACTCCATTACTAAATAATATCCTTACTCCAACTTCAATAAATCTTTGTAATTCACTACCATAAACATATTTAGGTAGAACTACCAATTAAAATAAATGTTGAAATTTGTCCATGTGAGCTCCTCATGCCTCCTTGAGAGCAGCATCGACTCCCATCACATTCTAGCTAGTCCATCCAATACATTCATGGAGAATCACACCATTGAGGTCTTAGGGATCTTCAAAACTCAAAAATTCACTTGTTATGATCCTTCCACTCTTTGGTCTAATTGGGTCCCTTGTTTTCAAGGAACTTAGGGGGATTTTCCCTCATAAACTCATGAGAATAGTCCACCATTCACGCCTACTCTATCCACCCACATAACCCAATTATTAGATGGTAAAAATCACAGACTCTGCTAAAGTTGGATCACGAGGAGGGTTTCATATGGGGTATTCTCTGCAGTACCCTCTCTATGTCTCGATGAGTTCTTTCTGGTAGTAATTATCTATACTATAAAAGACACAAGATTTATAAAAAACAATTCAATCACAAACCACATAAAATGTTCCAAAATAAACCCTCATTGTGAGTATAAACATGAAAAACTAGGATCAAGAGCACTTCCCAATAAATCAGGATAAATAGAACAAAAAATAAAAAATATTTCACACTATGCATGGTTTGGCTACAAAGTTAGGAAAACCAATATCCAACTATGTGGGAGTCACTAGAGTTGGTAGTCAAGGCTACATGGGTTGTGCATGGTTATTACTAACCTTGTTCCTTAACAATGAACCTCCTCCAAATCTTCCCATTTCACCCCAAAACTCAAATCAACCCCTAGGATCACCTTGGGACTCAACACCTACTAGGAAATACCTCAAAATATTGTAAAAACAACCCATAATTTGACTCAAAATATTACACAATCCAAAAGAACCCATAAAAAATTGAGGTTCAACATAAAGAAGAGTTGGAAAAGAAATCCCCCTCTCCTACATATCAAGTCCATACAATCCTAACTCCATTCTAATACTGACTCCCAAATAAAAACCATGTCTGAGGAAATTTTGTAAATAACCAACCTATGATGACTTGATTTTCCACTCGAAATATCATGTCACATAGCCCTAAGAACATTTTCGATCTCCATGAGTTAGTGATAGACATCGTGCCTAATCGAGAATCTCATGGGAAAAACATCATCTATGGTAAACCGACATGACCTATCCATGAAATGGGATGACTAGACCAATATTATCAGTGTCAATAGTATAAATTAAAAAATCTATAGTACACAATAAATATTAAGAAGATATCATAAGAAATAATTCACATCATAAAAAAATAAGTTATAATAGGTTTTATATATATACATGGTATCACAATTCAAACCAAAACTCAAAATAATGGGAAAAAGTGCAAACAAAAACTATAAATATATCCAGATGGATAAAAAATCCCAATACAACTCAACACAATCCAACCCCAAGAGACCACATCTCCAGCATAAAATATCAGATGTTGGTTATCAAGAAGATCCACCTAAGCACATGGTGAGCTTTGATTTACCTATGTCCCACAGAATGAAATCTAAAAATTCCCAAAGTCATATTTAGGGTGTGAGGAACAAATCATAATAGAATACCACCATTAATATTTTTAAGGATTTTTAGCATTAAAACAAATAAAATATTTTTAAATCATGGTTCTAACTAAAACACTTTGAATATATTCCATTTTCAAAAAAAACATTTTGAAATCCATTTGGTTTTAGATTTCAAATAAACCATGTTTTCCAAAACATTTATCAACATGGATAAAATAAATAAACGAGTTCACCTGAAAAAACATTCCCAACATACCCAAAAAATCATTGTAATGGAAGGAAAAAAAATCATAATCATTATATAACCATCAAGAAAAAATAGTCATAACATATCTCATCTCATCAAACACGACACTAATAAAATGAATAAAACATATAAACCAACCCGACATGATTAAGTTCATATAGGGATATAAGCATAAGTTTATAATGTGACTGATTATAATCAATGTATGTTAACGGGATAAATAAGTTATATGCATTCAAAATCATCCTAGGTCCAAATACCAAGAGCTCATACAGTCTCTTGATAATCAATGAAATCACTCATGGTCTTCCTACCCAAAGGATCTCACGATAACTTAGAAAAAAATGAATTTCTCATGGTCTTCCTCTCCAATGTCTCTCATGGTCCCTCGAGCAACCTTCTTCTCACACCTTGGATAACCAATGTGTCGCACCATGGAAACATAACCACAAAACAACTTTCACACAATTTAATCCATATCGCAAGTCAATTCCATAAAAAACATGACAATTTTATAAAACACCTTCCCACAAGGTAAACCCATTTTGAAAATCTATTTAGAAATGCATTAGATATCATAAAAATCCTTTGATCCATTTTATCAAACACTTGGAGTGCATACAATCCACTACCACTTGGAAAACCCTCATTAAACACCAAAATTACCAACACAAATTATATAATGCATCCATAATATTTTCACATCAACCATAAATCAATCACATAGAAATTTTATAAGTTCAAACCAAAGTAAATTTGGAATTTAAAGTTATGATATGGAAACCGACCTTAAATAGAGACACTTACATCAAATTTGGATCAAACTTAATCTTTATTAATGATAACCACCCGGAATGAGTAGGAGATGACCTTGAATGAAAAAAACACATAGAAAATCCAAATACCCATTTAAAACCCTATGTTTGGACACTAACATAACTTAGGGTTACATACTTGCATGGAAATGGAATAAAAAGCATGAGAAAAGGTAGAAGAGAACTGAATGAAGATGAATTACCTCAATACAACCCACTAAGATATCAAGGAGAGTACACCAAAATGGATGGGAGGAAGCTTCCACACCAATGGAGGAGGGATTCAAATTATGGGGAGAAGAAATAAGGCCAAAGGAGTTAAAAATTGACATGGGAAATTTGGTAAATTCCTAAATTTTTAATAAGCTGGATAGACCGCATGGTTTGGCAACATGGTTTGTAAAACTGTGACCAACCAATTGGGTGACACTATCTACCCAAAAATATGTGGCACATAGTTACCCTTGGGATCCACATAATTCTAAAAATTGTTCCCAAATTATGTAAAAGTGCATTTTTCTCACCTGTAACTCCCTCGTATAGTTATCCACGTAGTTGGAAAATCCTTGGGCCAACCATGCACTTGGTTTTCCTTCCCACAAAACTCAAATTTCTAACCCTTGACACCCAATTACACTATTAATGAACAAAAGAAATAAATAAAATAGATGTACCAGTGACTCGGCATGTGTCACAATACTCTATTGGAATTAATACGGGAATGAATGGAGGAAAACAATAATTTTGGAGGAGAAATTATACTTGGAATAGTTTGGTCACATAGGATTCTAAAACATTCACTAACCATGTGGGAAGAACATCTATGGAAATAGACTCATTCTGAATGGGCACCACATGATTTACCATACAAAACATTTTAACTGTGAAACCTTGATTCATTCACCATTTTTACCTCCAAAACTCAAAAGACCCCTAAAATCACTGATACACTAAATTCAGATAAAAATATCATCACAACATATCAAAAAACCATAAAAACATCTACATATGAAATCAGTATCATGACTAAAGTTAGATACTCCCATGAAAACTTGAGGTTTAGTGAAAGGAAGAGCTGTCCAAGACCCTTACCACACACTCCACTCGAGTCCTGATGATGATCCTAGTCTCCAGACTACCTAGACTCATCTTAAATAATAATAGGGTATCTATGATCCTATTTTTTAATTAAACAACCTTGTCCATCCCTCCATAAAACACCCAAACCAGTCGATTAAATACCTAAGATGTGTTCTCAATCACATTGAGAAAGAAATAAGTACCAAGGTCTCATAACATAATAGATGCGAATGATTTATCCCTTGAACAAACAACTAGGAAAATGATACTACAACTACCTCTAAGTAAGATACATAAAAAAGGATGAAACTAGAGGATAAAAAGTGAAAATGGCATCACATGCATAAGACTGAAGCGTAACATAAATGAATAAACATAAACTCATCTCGACATTGAGGCTAAGGAAAAATTGATACAAAACATCCCAACAGAAAGAAAAACTCAAAAATAGCAGCTCCTCATGTGTTGAACCCCAGGATACGACATCTCCACTAGCATAACAACCCTGGAAGATGGTAATTAAAAATACCCACTAAAAGTAGGTTTCATTTACATAACTTTTTCCTTAAAAAATAGAGTGTGCATATTGCCATAAGTATAGGTAGGGTGTGAGGCACAAATCCAAATAGGATACCACCATTAATCTATTTAAGGCATTTATAACCTTAAAAACTAATATGTCTCATTTGAAAACTTATTTTTAAATACCATGTCCACTTTTTAAAATAGGATAACTTAAAAAATACTTTTATAAATCCCTTTGGGTTTTCCAAAAAGCAGAACATATTTTAAAACCATGATAAATAAAATTTGTTTCCAAAAAAATTCTAAATATCAATCAAAATAAAGAAATAAATCCATCCAAAAAAGTGTGTTGAGTACACCCAAACAAGGCATAAACATTTTTAATAAGACAATTTCCATTACATAAGCTATTAGTGGAAATGGGAATAAGAATAAGGGACATTATTTTTGAAAAAAGGTGTTATAAAAATAATAGAATGGGAATACCATCATTATATGAATCATAATGATAATGTGGGAAATAGTATGATTCATAGAATAAACACACATTACACTAACATCAGGTATAGATCCTATAAAATCAACTAAGAATAAGTATTGGTCACTATGGGATCTAACTATATGGTACTAGTGTGACTTATTCTGAAAACCCCTTTCTAGATGGTTAGACATCTATAACAAGTTTGGAGTCTCTCACGATCTCCCATAATCCCAAACATATAAGAGAACTATCAGCCCCTAGGTCAATGTTAAGGAATCTTTCTCACTCTTCTTCATCAAAGTCTCTATAGGTCCCTTGAACAATATTTCGGAATCACACTCGGGCTTCCTCTTCAAAGGATCTCTCATTCCCTTAAACAATATTTTGGAAGCTCACTGGGTCTTCCTGCTTCAGGACCCTCTAAATATCTAAAACAACACACCATATCTAGTTTATGACATAAGCTAAGGTCCAAATTCCTAATTCACCAAAACACACACCCAAGGTCCCCCATATAATACTCAATTATAAGCACAAAAATCCTTTTTAAAAATAATTTAAAAACCCAACATTCCCATTTAAAAAACCTTCTATCAAGGTAAAACATGATCATTTATAATACCAGGAATTCTTTAAGGAAAACCCCCATTTTTAAAACCACTACATTAAAATACATTAAAAACCATATCAAACACTCCTTATATGATCCATTTAAAACCCAATTTATAACCAATTTATTTCCAAAAAAAATTCAAACATTCAACAATGTGAAAAATCCTCTTTAAATACCCTTTATTATTCCCATTATAAAGTAATAATTTCCTTTTATCCATTTCAATAAACAAGTGGAGAACACAAAAGACAACTCCCTTTGGAAGAAACTTTAGAAAATAAAATTTCAATATAAATAATTCATCAAATCTAACATAGATAAATAATAATTCCTAAATCAATTTTAATGAAATTAAATAAACAAAAAACCAAAGGTAATGAAGAATTAATAATTAGTTATGGAAAATCTATTAAATAGATACACTACCATGGAATCATTTCAATACTTATAGCTTTTGATGAAAACCACTAGATTCATGGGAGAGGGTCCTTTACCACATAATAAAAAAATAAAAAAAATCATAAAAACCCTAGAATCATCCTTGAAGAATTCTTGGTTTCCACCCTTTCATGAAAGATGAATGATGATGGTAGAAGAGGGGAAAAGGAAGGTAAATCATGAAGGAAAAGGATTACATCAAGAAAAACCACCATGTAATCAACAATAAATCCGCCAAGGGAAAATCACAGAAGCGTAATATCTAAGGGGATGGATCTACACACATTTTAGAGGGGAAATTGATATAAAGAGAGTTAAACTCGACATAGGAAAATTGAAAAATTCCAAAAAAATTAATAACCTAGACAACTCGTACTGTTTGGCCTAATGGTTAGGAAAAATGTTGGCTAACCATGATGTATTCATTATCTCTCCATATAAAAATACACATAGTTACTGTTAAATCTAAAATGGTTTTAAAAACTATGGTCAAGCCATGAAAAATGACACTTCCCCCCAACTATCACCCTTACATGGTCAGCCACACGACTATACAAAACATTCACAAACCTTGTTACAAGGTCTGTTTTCACAAAATCTTGGTTTATAACCCCCAAAACATGAGAACTACAAAACAATGGTTAATAAAAAACCCAACATAGGCATACATGTGATCCAGTGTGTGTAATGGTAATTATATTACCCTAAATCACCTTATTTTTGGAGTCTTCAATGCAAACTGGCTGCTCAATAATACAATTATTGGGATCCACCCTCAGTACCTCCCACTACATTATATGAGATGAGTTAAATGTAATTTATTTTGTTATGATACAAGGAACACATCATGGATGGATTTAAAATTGGGTGGTAAATCCGATCGGTACACCACCTTCCTGAGATACTAAATTATCTCAAACAACCAAACAAATTGTTGCACAAACATTCCTTGTTTGCCCAACCAATAGTTCCCCAATATGGGGGAAACCCTCAGAAGATCAAATCACCTACTAAAAACTTCAATGTATGATGTCAATAATCAACATAATATATATTATGACTCTAATTTTTCACAAACTCCTTTTAAATTAGTTACACCTTCGACATCAACTCTTGGATGATTCCCGATCCCAACAAGGAGCACTTAACAAATTCCTTACATCAGAGAGGATATCAACACATTTTTTCATAGAAAGCCTCAAAGGGATACATCTTGATCAATATCTTGTAACTATTGTTATAGGAAAATTTAACCAATAGAAGATGATTATCCCAAGAATCTCCAAAGTTAATAACACATTCTTGAAGCATATCCTCAAGAATCTAAATGGTCCACTCAATCTGACCATCCATCTCAGGGTGGTACATTATACTCAACATTATATAAGAAACCATAACCTCCTAAATAATACTCCAAAATTGTCAACTAAAGAATTTATATTGATCATAAATAATGGAAAAATCATGCCATAATGTCTTTTGATATCTTAGTTTTAAAGGATTCCAAAACCCTCTACCAGTATTGACTCCATGATAGGAAGGAAATGGGATAATTTAGTTAACTGGTCAATAATCACCCAAATTTCAATGATTCTAATAGGGGTTGGAGGAATTCCTATCACAAAATAAATCAAGATATCATCACACTTCCATACTATAATAGGAAGGAGTAAAATAACCCAACTAGTCTCTAATGCTCAACTTTTACCATCGGATGCGTAATACACTAAGATATAAATTTAGAAACCAAACACCTCATACTAGGATAACCATATATATGTGTCAAATTATAGAATATCTAGGTATCCTCTAGGTGAATGAACCAATTAAATTGGTTCCCTCCATCCATTAAATTCTACCTCAAATCCATAAGAATGACTTGACTCTTCCTTAACTATACCAAAATTTTCATTTAGTGTTGGTTATTTAGTGATGGTTTGAAAAATTTCCGCTAAATATATATTGAAATTAAAAAACCTCCCTTACTCACATCCATTGATTTCTTTTCGATATATCTGATCCCTCTCCCCCCTTTACCCAATCATTGATCCATTTCCCAAGACTACCTCCCATGAGACAATAACCTATAATCCCTCATTTTTGAGCCCTCACTATCACAACCCTTGTCTATACTTCTCTCATCCTTGACCTCAAATTCATGGTCTCCCTCACCATTATTAACCCACTCTATTGGGCCCTCTACAATATCACCCTTGTTGCTTCCACTCTCTTCCTCATCCTTGAAATCATTGTCTCCCTCACCCCCATTTTTAACCTCACCCCATCCCACTAATTCCATCCTTCAATTCACTTCTTCTGAATACCTCTCCTCATTGTCACCTTTTCCCTCATGTTATTTATCATTTATAGATCGCTAATCACCTATGAGGTCAGATAAATATTAAATATCCTCCTTATTTTATTTGAAAGTGTGATCCATATATTATTCTTCTTGTGATGATAATGAATTCAAATTTTTTTTTCATATAAAAAGATGTTATCATTGAATTAACATAGTATTTATTAATGAAAAACATAGTTTTCACAATTGATCTAATCATTGAAAAACATTCATGGTCAAGATTTTGATTTCATTTTTGAGGAGCATCATTTTCTTAATACATTTTATAGTTTCTAAATTATTTTTGAGGATATTAATTTTTTATAGTAATTTTTCTATAAATTTATGGATTTAGTGTTATAAATAAAAAAAATAACAATATATATTTAATAAAAAAATTCTTGTTTTTTTTTATTTTTTCACATTAATTATTACATGAGAAGTATATTGGTAGTTGGTGATATATGGATAAAAGTTGGATGACATTACCTAGGAACACAACTCAATATGCTAAGGGTTTGGAGGAGTTTTTAGATTTTTCAATTTCCAATTGATCTATTAATGGGATAATAAGATCTCCATGTCCTAAATGTAAATTTACAAAATGCTTTTATGTGATTTCATCCATTAACATAAATATGTAATATGTTTATTATTTTCAATACTATGAATCTATTGTCATTTTTAAATTTATTTTTATGCAAAAATTATTTAATTATGAAAAAATTATAATTTTTCAGTATATATATATATATATATATATATTTGTGTGTGTGTGTTATGAAGTTGTTTTTACTTGTTTAAAGGATAGGAATGTCAAAAAAAGTGATTCATCAACAATAGTTGATTATCAACTTATGTCCCCCAACTATTAAAACCTCAACAACATTTCATAATGATCACTCACCCTATGTATGTAGGATCCACATTTACCCCACCTTGACAACACCTAACATTCCCTTGAGTTCCCCTCCCTTAAATATTTGGGATGCCCTCTGTCTCCCTCTTAAAAGTGTCTGACACACTACCTATCAATTCACCAGGTTATGCAAGAAATGATCATAAAATTATGGAATAGGTGTTCAATCTTGTTTCCTTAGGAGGATATTGGAGGGTCACTATTATTGGTATAAATTTTAATGTGAAAAAAATATCACACTTGTTATACTAATAGTGTCATTTTTCAAAATGGATTGAAGTAATTTTACTACAGAGACATACATGAATAGTTAAAAATTGTGGAATCTGAATTGATTTAAGATAGTTATCCCATTTTATTATTTTGGGGTCCCCATAGAGGATACTATAGGAATATTTTTCCTGATCCTAGGTGAGTTGGAATCTAATTTAGTGACCTTTCCCATAAAATATTCAAATTGGAGACACTTGAATTTTTTATGTATGAATGATCTATTTGATTCATAGATAAAGTTAATTTTAATACATTATGCCTCAATTGAATTTCATTATTTAATTAAATTATAATTTCTTGAATAAATTTCCTATAGAATTTGTTGTTTCACTTTATTTTGGATGATTCTATCACATGTAAGTGGTAATTAAAAACTTTGGGTAAGATATGAAAATATTTTAAATGGTTATTTCAGCATTATTTCAACGATACATCATTTAGTACTCAATAAATGTATGACAAGGTACATAAAATGTTACCTTGAGAGAAGTGGGATGTTTATATTGATATTCATCACCATGATACACATATGATATTGATGAATATATTATTATATTAGTACAATTTTATAGATTTAAATGCATACAACAAAATGTGGAATTTTATACATTAATATTAAATTACATGTTATTTAATTAAAGAAGATTCGAGATAAATATTTCAAGCAAATAAAATCAAATCATCCCTAACAGAGCTAGTATAAATAGTTTTTGAATAAATTGGCCCACTATGGTAATATTTTCATTAGTTAAAATATTTATATGATAATATTATGTGTTTCATATACTAAAAATAGTTATTTTTATATTTTTAATAAAAATAAATAAGTTAGGGTTCCAAGTATCTCATAAAAAAATTTGGTTATATGTTCATATGATATCTGATGGGAGTTCTGTGAATTATATTTACAAAGATATTGGGGTATGAATTTATTTTCCAAAATAATGGTTCATATAAACATATTAATACCTTAATGACTTATTAATCAAAGGATTATTTATATAATCACATTAATAATAATTTGAAATATTATGTTTATTGAATAAAATTATATTTTTTATTAGATATTATGTATCACTTTTATATAAAATGGTATGTCTAAACATATGTTCTTTATAAACATATGGTTATAAACATATCTTCATTATGTATATATCACTTAATATAATATGAGGGTGTATTTTTTCATATGATATTCTACCTATTAATGGTTTTGTGTGCTTTATTAGTTTCACATGGACTATTACTTATTTGGATTACATTATATATGATTTTTTGTATAATGAGATTTAAATTTTTTTGCAGTATCCATCAAAAGGTTAAATTATTACCACATTATCATTTATCAGTCTGGTTTATAATTAAATTATTTATGATATGTAGATATAAATTATCTTTTGTTTTATGTTTATATGTATTAATTTAAATTTGACTTCTAGTTTATTTACATTATGGAATTAAAGGACCACATGATTCTAATCCCACACATTATTTCTCAATATCCAATGATGATGAAGTTGGTTGGGTCCTTGGGAAAGATCATCCTAGTCATGTGCAGAAGATATAACCTAGACTAATATCATATGAGGGCTTTGGATGGTCATCAAGGATTGAAACAACATCAACTTTAGGTTATATTTATTCTCTCCATCTATATACTGAATGTAAATTTACTATGATGCAAAGCACAAATCCAGAATACAGATCAAAATCTAGTAATCGGGGACTCATATAAAAATGAAGGATGTGATGTTCATCACTCTAGAAAAATCATTAATTTAATTATATCATAATATGAATAGATCCATCCCTAGTGAAATTACATTGATGGATGGGTTGATTAAATAATTAAATGACATAATTTCCTAATCATTTAAAACAAAAAAATTGGATTCAAGTTGAAGTTTAAATATAAATCATTGTTTAATTTTCAAGAAGATTATCATACAAGTTTCAAGATAAGGGAGTGTAGATGGTGATATAAATGGAGATAGAAATAGTGATGTAGATGATTATATCCCATTGGGAAGTAGGGACAAGGTTTGATTTTTAACTCAGTGGTGATGTTCTATAACTAATCCCAATTTTAACTTATTTTATTTAGTCATATATATATATATATATATTCTCTACATAATAGGTCACATTGATTGGTAAATGTGAAGTTTAATCATGTATCTTGTCTTGAATAAATATATTATATTACCAATATAAAATAACATTAGATGTAAATTCTATTATGGTTATTACTACTGGGTATTTTTTCTGGTATTATTTATTGGTTTTTTAGGGATAATAACTTCATTGATTTTATTTTTTTAACATCAATATACAGAGATTGTTTAAATTTCTAATAAATAAGTTTTATTAAAAACAACCATTTTTATTAAAACCACCACCAATAGCTTATGAATAGTTAGTAAAAAATGTTATACAAAACTTGAAACAATCTCTTAGAAAATTAAAAAACCACTGAGAAATATTTCTTGACTTTATCCTTAAATTCATATTTATAAAATCATCGTGAAAACATTTGGTGATGGTTTAAACCAACTCCTATTTAAAAAACCATCATTAAATCATGAATTTGGTCTAGTGATAAATAAAAGAGGTCCACAAGGATACCGATAATAATCAAACAAGGTCTCTTAACTATTTAAAGATATGCTAAGATTATGGTTTTTAGAATACAATAACTTCTCAAGTCTAATTTTATCATCACATAAAAATTTGACATGTACACATTCCTTGAATGCCTGTTCATGTTCCTCCTTCACATCCAAATGCATCATAGAAAACAAAGTCATCAATCACCATTCTTATATAGAATCCACCAGTACGTAGGTCAGTAGTTTCCTACTCAAGGAATTAGCTACCAAATTCTTTTTTTGGGTTGTAAGATATATAATATCCAAAAGTGTAGATATACTCCACTCAATATCTTTGTCATAGATTCAAGTCCCTCTGCGTGGATATATAATTCAGAATCTAATGGTGTGAATATACTTTAAACAGCTCTATGAAAAGATAGTGGCACCACATCTTTAAGGAATGCAATATAGCTAGTAACTCAAGGTTGTGAGTGGGGTAATTCTTTTTTTTTGAGATAATAACTATAAAGAAACATATACTGTCACATGGTCAAGAGATATTAGTATGTGACCCAATCCCAAACACAAATCATCATGATACATGACATAACAATAACCCATCCTATGGAGAACCAAAGCTAGAGATGAATTCAACCTCAATTTAATCTCCATAAAAGACCCCTATTATTTCTTGGCCCATTAAAACTTCACCCCATTTTTGAGTCAAACCAATAATGGGAGAATACTACCTGGAAAAATGTTACATATACTATCAAACTAGACACAAGAAGCTCTTGATCTAAAACACATTCTTGGGATGCTCCCAATACATCATAACTTATATTTTCTGAAGATCCATCATGACAACATCCTAATATTTTACGTGACCTAAGAATCTCACATCTTGAATATAGAAATATAATTTATATAGTTGACCATACAAAAAATTCCATTACAAGGTTTCCATTACAACTACTATATGGTCCTCATGTTCCTCCCTCAACTTGGACTACATTAGGATGCCATCCATAAAAAACCACCACAATAGATTCTAGATGGAGAGGGAAGATATGGTTTATCAAACCCATTAAAACCATAGGATCCTTAGTAATACTAAATGGAAAAACGAAATACCCATAATTCTTATACTTTCTTCGAAAATTTGTCTTGGTAATGTTCACTTACCAAACCCTCAATTAATGGTATCCCAATCTCATATTGATCTTTTAAAATCTATTTAATCCCATAATATGGATTAAGAGATCATTAATTATTAGAAACATGAATTTATTCTTAAAGGTCCCCTGGTTGAGATTTTGGTAATTGATATAAATTTAGAGGCTTCCATTTATTATCTTTTAAATGAGAATTGTGGATTCACATGGTGACACACCTAGTTGAATAAATACATTGACCTAAACATCCTCTAACTGATATTTTATGTCATTTATTTTGAAAGGATCCCTATGGTAAAATGATAAACTGAGGGGGATCTTCTTGGGAAGTTAGTCGATATATTACTCTAGCTCCCGTTATAGAGGTAACCTAGAAAAGTTGTCTGAAAATACCTCAACATACCTATATACCACCATTGGAGGCTAACCAAATGAACTATACTTGATCAAATCAAAGATAACCATTGAAAACTTGCATGATGTCAAGGTGACATCCAATACAATTGGTCCTTTTCTCCTTGAACCAAGTTCTCACTCACCATGGGGGACATGATTATTTACCTAAATATATAAGAACTTCACTCTATGATTATAGAATTTTATATAATCCTTTAAAATGATAATATATTTCATTTAAATGATGAGGTATAAAATTTCCATGTCAAGGACCATGAAATATCAAATAATCTCAAAGTCAAAAATCAAAACTCGACACTCTAGACACTTAAATTCCCACTCTTTCCTCTATCTCAAAAGAGTCAAAAGATCCATCACATGTGAAATAAACTCTAGTTTAATCCCCAAATCATCAATAAATTTAGATGAAATTAATTAATGAGATGTAACCATGTTAAAAAATTCAGATCTATAGAATACATAACAAACACCATACCTTGAATAGTCATTGGCATGGCCATTGACTCCTCTAGAACTTGTTCTTCAATAAAAAAGAACCAAGATTTAAGGCCACCCTAATAATTCTTATATAAAAGGGTGTCTTTTCACTTTAGTGTGATACCCCACTCCCTTTGACTCGTATAACTACTCCAGGGAACCAATTGTATGAGAAGAACCCACATTAATACCCTGAGGTGAGAATTTGCAATAATATCTGAGATGCCTCTACCATGTGAATTGATAGAAATTTCCCAGGACCTCATGGTGACATTTGTGATATGACCTAACCTCCCACACCAATAACATACCCCTTAATTATATACTAAATACACATTGGAAGTAGAATCATAGTTCTATACACTGCTATTGCTACCCTAATGAGCCTCCTCATCTTTACTATTTTGACCAAAAAAAGAGCTATGGCTTCCCTTGCAGCAATATGGGTACCACCATACCATTAAAAATAAATATCTTTTCCTTGGCCATTTTTTCCTTATCCACTACATATTCATAGATATAAAAAAAGAATTATCCTTTATGTGATCTCTAATTTTAAATTCATTTAAAAATTATGATCTTTTATATAGTTGTTCGTGGGAAGCTCAAGTGAAAGATGAACATGATCATAAAACTAATTTGAGTATTCAATAACAGAATAATCATTTTCTTGATCAATAAAAAAACCTTGGATTTATCCACTCTTAATGTATTTGGATAAATCTATTGGTGAAAAATTTTCTTGATCCTAGTATAATAAATATATTTATAGATCTTAGATAATAAGATCATGTCCCATAATCTCTATCCACACCCTTCTAGTATGTAGGTGGAATAAACATCCTTGTATATCTTAGGAGTCTATAGGAATTGGAACATGAATTCAATATTTTCTAACTATTCTTCTAGTTTCTGGGGGCCATAATCACCTTAAAATGATAGTGAATCCTTCATCATGAACTCTAGATCATGGTCCATCATCCATGGTTCCCAATATAACCACTATTCATGAGATACTAAATGGTTTTTATAACTAATTCATTGATATGAGAGTCCCTTGGTGGATTGTATTGTGGTTTATTCTTCACAACTTCCTCCATTAGATTCCTATGAGTCCTTCCCGGAGGAATGGTCTATAAAACACAAGACATAAATCATAATCAATACCAAACAAAATTCAAAAATCAACAATCTAATCTTGAAAACCCATTCAATGTATCCTAAACAAGTAATAAAAATAATCTCAAATAATTAAAAATACCAAAGCGGTGAAAACATTAAAAATGTAATCATTTTCACAAAGTACATGGTCTGATCATGTAGTTTGACAAACTATGAACCAACTGTGTGAAATGAAACTAGAATGATTACATCTGGTTTCATGTTTTCCATAGATTTCTACTAACCATATGCCCAAACTATGTGCCATTTCATTCTTCTCTTATTTTAACTCAAAAATAAAAATTGCTAGTAATGAATATTGTTTTCTTCCCAAAACCAATGACCAACAATACGAAACATAAAATATCTTTAAAAAACCAAAAATTGCACTCAAATCTAAGGAAAAACTTTTTACTACCCATGGTAACTCGAGGTTGTATATGAAAAATAATTTTCAAGGCAATACTGAAAACATACTTCTCAAACACCAACAATCTATTCTCCATACTAACTTTACTTAGAAAATAGTAAGAGTGATTTGATACAATTTTTAATTGAACTGAAATTGGTCAACCAGACCTGTTGTGTAAACTAGTTCATCATAAGTACTAAAGCCCATTCTTGATCACCACGATATACTGACCAACATGAAATAAAAAATATAACCAATTGTGAATGATTTCACCCACAAAATACAAATAAAAATCACTTGGATTTTCACAATAATTATAGCATAACACACACATAGATATATATATATATATTTGATTCCCACAATAAAAAATAAATATATTCCATGTATAAATAAAAAAATTGTGTATAAAAAGCAGCGGTAATGACCCAACAATAGATAAAAATAATACCATACCCATAATAAGAATAATAACCAACATCATATATGATAATAATAATAAACATTGTCAAGGTTTACAAGGATGATAAAATATAACCCAAAACACTAAGGATCCCAAAATTCTCTATAAGATCCCAACTCTTTGTGACCACTAACCACCACAATCAAAATAAACACATGAAAGATGAAGAAAATTAGGAGGATCCACCATACTACATGTCACTCTTCTATTTACCAATGTCCTCCAAAACCAAGTCTACAAACACCCAAAAAATATAATTTTTTTTAGGAATATCCCAATTGGATAACATGATAAATTTACATAAAACATTTCATAATTAAAACCATTGGTCCTAGTTTGAAATCCATTTGAAATTTATTTTAATTTTTGAAGAAATTTCCATTTTAAAAACTTTGGTTTATTTAAATAAGACAAGATCAAAATAAATAATATATAATTAAGGGACAAAATAGTAAATATAGGAAAAAATATAACAATCAACATAATATTAAAAAAATGAAAGTGAACATAAAAACATGAATCATCTCAGGCATAACATAAACAACAAGGGTAGAGCGATAACATATAGGTTCCAAAAGTAATTTGGAATCACTCATTAAACATTGGATGGAATATGTGATCTTAAACAAGTTAGATATCTTAGGTCCTCATGATGAAACACTGGAAATACCACCATCTAGTTTACATGTTAAGTTATCAAAAAACCATTTTGGTCCCCCACCCACCTAAGGTCTCCCATGTGCCAATAAAATCAAAACAAATACCAAATCAATGTCTAACACAAAAAAACTTTCCATAATAAATAATATTGCATGAAACCATATTTTATTTTTAAAAATACATTTTAAAACTCATGTAATAATAATAATAATAATAATACCCTTTAAAACATTTTAACAAACACCCTGAAGCCATAAAACTGATTTTTAATGGAAAAACACAAGAAACCACCATTTATGCTCACACATTCCAATATAACAATGAAACCTCACAAACATAAACCATAAAAAATTCATTTCAAACTTATTTTATACATAAAAACAAAATAAATCTCATCATAATTTGGTTTACCAATTTAATAGTCATGTTATGTAATGACACCCACCTTAGATTCAATGGAAACTCACCGCCCTTGCAAAAAATACCTATGGACCGAACCCCCAAAACAAATTTAGTAAAATCCCACCATAAACCCTAGTTTTATAATTTATTTTTCATTTATTTTATTGGAATGAGATGAAAATTAAGAAAAAGTAAGAACCCAGGGATATGAGGATTAAATTAAGGGAAAATATGGGTTACCTCAAGAGAAATCACCAACTTGAAGGAGGAATCACTAAGGATGCAATCAGAGAAGAGGTATCTAGGATATAGGGGTTGATATACATATCATGGTGGGGGTATATGGAAAAGGGTTAAATTGAAAAAGTTAATTTGATTAATTTTATTTTTTTAGGTACATGGGAAGATCACATGGTTTCACTGAACGATTTTCCAAACCATACATCAAACACGCGAGTCACCCCTTCACAAAACAGGTCACACAGTTTCCTTAGAGAGACCACATGGTTATAAAAACTATGTCGTACCTGTGAAAAATATATCTGGTCCCCTGAAACCCTCTATCTCATGATTATGTAAATGATTACTAGTAATCATGTGCTAACTATGTGCAATGACCTATTTCCCAAAAATGAAAAATTTCAACACCTGAGTCCTCAAAAATCCAAAATAAATAAAATGAAAATGAAAACTAAAAATAAAACATACCAGTATCATGATGAGTGTCACAGATGTGGGTAATATTGGTCTCATAAAATCTCATTACAACCAAAATCCATGTGGGTGAAGGAATTTCAGGAGGATTTCTTGTCACAATTACCATTATATAGTAAGATTAGGCTCAACTTTACCTTTTATATTATAATATAGATGATTAACCGTAAATTGAAACCCTAAAGTAATCATTAGGTATTTTAATCCATTAATGGCTAGCATGTGTAAATTAAATACACATAATCAATATTTTATAAGATAGTTTTGATGCCATATTTTTAAAGAGTTATCTAAAAATAAAAATAAAATTTTAGATTGACTTTGATGGCTAAAAAGTGGATAAATTGTATATGTGTTATACTAAAATGGTTATGTAATTAATAGTTATATGTTATATACCAATGAATATGATGAATGCATAACGATGTAAAATAATGCACTTACTCTTATAAAGGAAGTGATGTATATATCTAGTACCAATGATAAATATCCAATTTACATAAATATTTCATACTTATATATCATAATGAAATATGGGAGTTGGATTATACAACATTCCAAGTCTCGATTTTTCGATGAAAATGGGTTGATTGTATAAGTGTAGTTAAAATTCATGAATTAGTATTCATAAAATTGAATTTCATTATAGAAGGGTGCATGAATTAAATATTCATAATGAAAACACAGAGATTACAAGTGTTTATATCCTGAATCCAACAAAGAAAAATTTTACAATTTTTCTATTGTTGACAAAAACAACTTTAGGGTGAAATAAATATCCCACTAAGGATGGTCCTTTCATTGTAATGTTGGAATCATTTCATGGTGGTACCAATTCTGATGGTGCCTTGTATGTTAGAGGGGACCATAATGAATGGATTTTGATACTCAATATAAGGAAAAAATCCTTTCAAACTTGAAATTAAAAAATAGACTTCACTAAACATGTTAATGTTTTTATAATATCTAATGAATTTCATCAAAATATTACTCATTCACTACAACATTTATGTAATCTAAATTAATTTTTTCACTACTTCTATAGATAATGGATTCTCCACTTGATGATAATACCATTCCGGAGGAAAAATATATTAATAATTTTGAAATTTAAGATATTTCAGAAGGAAAATAATATATGGTTGAAACAAGAAAGGAGTGTGGCATAGTGAATGTTTGAACAAAAATTATTTAGGTGCTAAGAAAAGGCCAAAAATTCATGGTTGGATAGAATGAATACAATAAAACTTTTGAACCCCCAAAGTCCATTTTCATTAGTTACATTGATTTCACTACTCGAATTCATGTGTTGGTTGATGTTGATATGTGGAATAATGTTGTTCTTTATTTAATGATGGTAATTTGAGAAGAAATTAGGGTCAAATTATGACATACATTCTATATTTTATTAAAAATAATATAATTAATTGTTTATTTATTATTCATTATACATTTTAGAGTATATTTATACTAGATTATTTTGGAATGAAATTAATATTAATGGTTTTTGTAAATGATCATAGAGCCTTTTATAAATTTCTTACAAAACGTCACCTCAATGATGTTGAGGGGTAGGTAAACCCCACCCACTAGCTATATATTCACACATGATAGACTATGAAAATTTAATTCTTTCATTCTCTTTCATGAGGAGGAATCATTTTAGTTACATTATAATTTGTAATATTTTATTTTATATTACATATATTAATTAAATTGGCTTAGAATTGTTAATTAATGTAACATTAAAGGAGTAATGAAAATTATTATCATGAATTAAAACTAATGTAGTCCTACTATAAAGAAGCATTGAAGTATTCATAACTTGAAAAAAATGGTATTTATTATAAATCTAAATTAATACTTTTATGTTATATGAAATGACCACATAATTAAGTTCCTTTTTTTATATACAAATTTAATAATCAGAATATAAAGCCACTTCTATCCCATGTCACATGCCATTAAAGAGGAATCATGTAAATAAAAGGGATAAATAATATAAAACAATTCACAAAAAATATTAGAATCATGATTAAGTATTACATAATATAAATTTTTATACTTTAATATAGTATTACATAATAATGACTACTTATTTTTCTATATTTTTATCTGGTTTAGAAACTATAATTATCATTAGTTGTACCCGATGAATGACTCATTTTAGTGTCTTTGAAGTGGCTAGGACATATGGTTGCATTAGAGGTTAATGTTTTGGAGTTCCTCCTCAAGAATATTTTGATAAATTAGATAAACATTTTTAAGAAAATAGATAACTATATACAAACATGCACAAATATATCCTCTAAGAGAAAAAGTTACTTGGTAGTTGAGCTTGTGAGATTAGTTTATGGGAAGGGATTTAGGAAAATAACCAATACCAGAAAACCCACTACAGAAAGATCCACACACCCACTTTGAAGATATAAATTCTCCTTAAAGGCCTACCTTACCCAAGTTAATTAATTTTGTCATAAATTTTTCTGCTAAATGTGAACCAAACAACTAATGATACCTATCTTTTATTAAAATTATATGGGGTGATACAAATTTTGATTTAAATCTATCAGTACCCACACATCATATTTCTATGAGGGGTATAATTTTAAATATCCAATGAGATATTATACTTAATAAATAAATTCCAAAAGGTCATATAAGTGCAGGTATTCCTGTAACTCATGATTCGAGCACTGATCTACCAATTCCCCTTGATGATCTAGATATTAACACTGTCATAATTGTCATTATAACTTCTGTAAATTGGTTATTTAATATTATAAAGACACATTACGATAATGAGGTATGTCCTCTAAAATTTATTTTATACTAGAACCCATGAAAGTTAAAGAAAAAATGTTTTAACTATGGAATGTAAGTATAGATAGTGAAAAATAGGTGAAATAAAAGGTTGATTCAATTCAATCTTGAAGATCAACTAATAAATTTAATGGATTTTTCAAGGGTACCATTACCCCAAAAATTTAAATATCACATTTGTTAAAATTTCAAGATCAGGTTGATACAATTTTACAAGATAAAAATATAACCAATATTGAATTTGAAGAAAAAATTCACGGAGAGACCATCATAGTCCTGATTGGTCTTGAGAATGTAAATGAAATTATCAAGCATGATTTATAGAGAGCCTCATTTATAAACGTATGCATGAGGTATATTTTTATAATCTATTTTTTCAATAATTTTTCTATAATGTTAATTATTGTTAAATACTCTTTATACTTTTAATAAGTTTATATATCACTCCTATGTGAAGGGAAAACCCTACAAAGAAAAATTTGGACTCAATAGTCCTCATATCACTTCTAGACAATAATTTTTATTGAAAGAAGTTGAAATTAAAAAAAAAATCAAACACCCATGGTACTTGAATATAAAATAATAGATGGAAAGCTATTATTTAAACCCACAATGTAGGGGGTAGAACTTTTTAATCTAATCATAGACAATATATTTTCATTATTCTCATTACTTATTGTTTTTTGTTTTTAGACAACCATAGATTCTCGTGTGGTATATTTTGATACTATAAATATATATTTTTGGATCCAAATCATCTTTTTTCTAATAAATCAAGAAAACATGAAGTCATTTATTAATTTTCAATACACTGCTTTCAGTATTTTAAAAATATTTAATAAGAATTTTGTTTTGATATGCTAGTGTTTACTTATCATAAAAATCTTGGTATGAGGATGACCACTATGCATAAGGATCATATTGACTACTTCAAGTGGATAAGTATTATAGTATATATAATATGATTTCACAATAAAAAAATTTCTAAAAATATATTCCATATTTTTCTTAAAGTTTCTACAGTGTTAAAAACAAATTAATAACAATGATTATGGTAATTAAATTTGTAAATTTTTGAAATATATCACATTTCATCAATAAACGAGAATCTCCAAAGTGGTATTTCTAAAGGTAATTACAATTTCATGTAAAATATTTATTAATAATTTTTTATCAATATTTTTTCAGTGCTGCTAGGAATTTCGATAGTCCATGTATTCAAAAGAATAAGTATATTTGTTTAGAAATGAATGGGAAACATCTTTGGTTTAAAAATGATTTTAGACCACATGAAGAGGTGATCTATTGTCACAATTTTATTTTTATTATTTTCGTAGAGTTTATGAAAAGTTGGTTTGTCTATATCTTATTTAGTTAGTTTTCCTATAATTTTAAATTAGAGCATCTTAATTAAATAAAATATTAATAATATTACCACTGATAGATTTTTTAAATGTTGGAACAGACTCTGGATCAATTCCAATTTTGTTTTGAAGGCTAAAATTATTTCCCCTTTAGGACCCCACTTAATTTCAAATCTATTTCTATGGAATTAATCATTATCTTTCTTTACTCCTAGATGAATAAATATATCATTATTATATACACTAGCTTGAGATTATAAAACCCAAAAATGATACAATTTGTAACCAAAATTCACACTTGGTAAATTTTTCATACAACTTCTCCTCACATAGGGTCTTCAATACAACCCTCAAGTGATCTTTATTCTCTTACTTTAACTTATAATGTATAATAACATAATTTATAAATACTATCAATAAATTATCAAGGTATTATTTAAAGACTCTATTTATAAAATCCTTGAAAAATAATATGGTCATTAATATGACCAAAAGGAATCACTATATATTCGTAGTGCCTATATATCATATAAACGGATGACTTGGGTATGAATTCATTGTTTTCCCTTAATTATTAGTATCCAGATCAATGATCATTCTTGGAAAAATATTTATCTATTTGTTATTGAGAAATAAAATCATTAATATGGGGTATATGATACTTATTCTTGATTGTGATCTAATTTAGTTCTTGATAATTAGTAGAGTGTCACATTAATCCATCATTATTCTTAACAAAAAGAATTAGTGCACCCATTATTGATGAACATGGACAAATGAATCTCCTATCATGATTCTCCTTGAGATTCTTTTTCAATTACTACAAATCAATTAGGGCCATTCTATATGGAGTCATTGAAATAGGTGTGTCATCAAGTATGAGTTCTATTGAAAACTCAACTTCACATTTCTGATGAAGACTACGTTACTCTTCCAGAAAGATATTAAAAAACTCTCGTACAATTGGAATATCATCATTATTGATTTTATCCTTAATAATCTGAGATAAATATCCATTTATAATAGGAATAAATACCCATACAATGTATAAAATTTTCAATAGATTATTGAATGTATCGTTGCACCTATAAATGATCACTGGTTGGTTCAAAATTTATCTTCCCTTCCTCATTAAATGATATAATATTTATATAAATTAAGATAATACATACGCAAAATAACATCAAATTAAACTATATGAAAAATAACGATATTTATCATAACATTCCCTGAAACTTCAATCCGAGAAGAATCATAGACTTGATATGAAATCATTGTACCATTAAGAGATTTCATTGCTAATTCAAAACCAAATAATTGAAGTGGTATTTTTATACCCTTAGAAATTTCTTCTGATATAAAGGAGTGGGAATAACCAGAATCAAATAAGATATTATTAGTTCTAGATTGGAAGGTAGGTGTACCTTTTACCACTTCATTATCATACCCCACATTGAAAATATTGATCGCATGAGATTTCTCTTTTTCATTAAGATTAAGAGGTTATTGAAATCATGTAATGTCCCAACCCGTATCAACACTAATATGGTTGTCAGAACTGTGGGTCACATGACCTAAAGCATGCCTTCCTATATTCTAGAGGCTACCGACTATCAACAAAGGTATATTGATGGTATGGTTGGGAGACACTACCCTATGGATCAGAGTATCACAACAGTTTATCATATAATAAATAATAGAAAAATGTCGAAGTAGCGATAAAAGAAATAAATGTACAATAAGAAGAATATAATATCTGAATAGAAATGTCCAACACCAATTTACAACAATTCATGTATGATATCCGATGACACATGTGTAATCAGTATGAATTACAAAACCAATACAACATAATAAAAGAAAAAACCCAATTACTAGCTCCAAGAGAATCCCAAACTCCGCCTCGATCCTTTGTTCCTAAATCCTAGGTACAAACTAAATATCATAATCAATTAACCATGATCCTTCAAATATAAGGTCTACTCGGGTAACCGAGTGAAATGGTGGCTCGAGTAGGGTGTGAGATAATAATATCAGTAGGCTATCACCCATAGTGTCTATCCCAATCCATTCCTTGATATGTAATGCAAAGAAGTGAGCAGGTATAAGAATAAAAATAATCGACTTGTGATGAATAAATAAACAACCTACCTAGGATCATAAGTGATGCCTAGAGGTTATACCTACTTTAGGGCCCTAGTAGGTTTCTATGTTTATGGGTAGATCCTCCTACACCCGGATGTGTCGCCCAAATTGGTTGCAGATTCTCTTTATGAGGATTAATCACTCATAATATAATTAAAACATATGGACTCTTACCTTAGTAAAATAAGAATCTCTCACTCAATAATTACTATAATAACTCCCTTAGGCATCATGTGAAAATGCATTTATACACCAGACATCTGAAATAATCATATAATTTTCCCTTAGGCATTCAGTACCAATTCACCTAGCTCTTAGGCATCTGACATACTCATATATTATTCCCTCTATCATTCAATACCAGTGTTCCTAGACCTAAGGAGGTATGAAAACATAGACCAATCCCTTAGGATTCAACACAAAATATGAGTCGTATCTGGACAAACTCCACATGCAATCAACATCAAACCCTCAGTTATCAATCACATCGATATCACTTCATTTCAAAATCTAATCAAGAAAATCACAAGCCTAGTGTCAAACATGTCATGATTATAATTAGAATACAAAACAATAAATTTATATCAATTAACATCTTTCAAACCAATTCATTTCATTAATATGGGTTCCTAATTATCATCATAATTATATGAAACCTATTTAATTAATCATTTGACCCCAAGGTCGTTGATATATTAATTAACCAGATTAACCATGGTGATTCTACCATAAGAAAATTAAATAATTTATTATTATACCAAATAATATTTATAATCGAACAATCAAAAAAATATTCAATTAATTTTTAGGCTTTAAAGTCAAATAGATCAATTCATAATAATGTCCAAGGCTAGAACACCAATCGGGTGGTCGCAGGTCTGAATCTCCACACCTATAGTTCCATAGGGATTCTAAGTGATAGTTTAAAATGAACAATTATAATTTAATAGAGATTATTTAGTTTATTTGATCATGTGATGCATGATGGTGTGATCAAATATATTGCATATACATTAAATAATTAAATCATACAAAAAGAGATTTTCATTAAACCACCCAAATAAATTCCTTTCAAGGAATGAAACCACCACGAATCCTGTAATTGAATATACACAAGTCATATCATTGAAACAATTCAAAAAAATTGTGCTTATTTAATTATAACAAGTGTCATGGTTGAGCCACTGTAATAAGTTCCATTTAAATTAAATAATTTAAATCATTCAAGTAAAAAATGTCATATATAAATTATAACCTCAAGACATAAAGAAACACCAAAGCAGTAAGCCAATAAAGCATTAAATTATAATAACTAATTTTTATCTTAGAAGACATCACACCTCAATTGGATGGATTTATTATAAAAAATTGATTTTTTATCCAAGAACTCATTAATCAAAACTAAGAATTTCATTCAATAATCACAATTCAATTTATCAACGAGTCATTAAGAAGTCAACAAATACATTCTTAAATTTAAAGGGTAAGGAATGGTATCTTATTCATGGTTCAACTCTTATCTTAAATCAAATTATCAAATTAAGATATTAATCCAAAATGAATCCACATTAAGAAAATGAGGAAACTTAGGATAAAATCGATGACACAACCATAGGGGTGCCCAAAATCTATGGAGAATACCCTAAACATGATTTCTATATATGATAGGATCACTACATACACTACAAGACAACCCAAGAAATTTAATATGTGATAACAAGCTTCCCCAGAATGTTTTAATGAGAGGCACAATGGTCTGATGTCTAAAAGAAATTAAGCAATGGGAAATAAGTATTGGCACAAGTCATTAACATGGCTTCAATCAAATTTCATATATGAAATTTAAATAATTCAAGATAATAAGCTTAAAAAAAATATCATTCAATTCAAACCATCTGACCAACATGCATAAAAATTTAAATATAATGTATGGGACATCTAAGATGAAGCATTAAAAAAATGAACAAAACTACAAGTTTGTGCACATATTATTTTCTAATGGAGGACAGTACAACTCCATCGAGGGTTTTTATTATGAAAAATTGACATTGTTATTCAAACTATTCATTTATCGTATTTAAACATTTATTCTAAAAATTAAAGAGAATTAATTAATATCCAAGGATGGTCTGTAAAGAGAGAATTTAAGTTATTCTTAAATTTAAAGGCAAAGGAAAGGGATCCTACCTTAAAAGGACGAAAAAGTCAAGACAAACACTTTGGAACTTGACATTCTAACTCGAAGATTCTCCACACTTTCATGAACATGAATTATTTTTTATATATACCCCTTAATCCAATGTACATATTCCCCTCATCATAAGGGAATATGTACAAGGAAGATATACACATGTACGTATGTATGTGAGTGAAATACTTCATGTAGTCACCAAAATCTCTACAAAAAAATTCTAAGGACTGAAAAACACATAATGACCCTAAGGTAAAGGTGCAAAAAAACACTAGAATAAAAAATCTACCCTAAGTGGTGATGGAAAGCCGATATGAACCAATATTCTTCTCCTTCTGGGGATGTTGTTAGAATATGACCTAAGGAGTTCAGATAGATCTGTATCATTCCCTAGAAATGAGAAGAACCTCAAAAATTGGTCGAAATGAAACCCTATGGTTTGAATATACAATATAGGGAGAGGGGAAGTGGAAAATCGGCCAAGTGAAGGGAAGAGGAGGGATAAATTGACCTTACCATGGATAATCAAAGATAAATTGTGAAGAAATTGGCGGATATTGGTAAAAAATGATTCAGAGAGGGGGGTTGTTTAGCATGCTAGAGAGGAAGGGGAAGGGGTGTGCCATGTAGCAGGAAAAGGGAGAGACCCCTTGGGTCTCTTAAGAAAGCTAACATAATAATGATAATAATAATTATAATCATCATCATCATCATATTATTATTATTATTATTATTATTTAAAAATATCTATTTTTGGTTTTTACATTTAACCTCATTTAATTTATTTTCTTTTTAATTTTATTTTCTTTTAAAAAACACATCATAGTGTTCCAACTCCTGAAAAAGCGTTCGGAAACTTGGTTCCAAAAATTGCTTGTACAGTAATTGCCAAAAGATCATATTCATTTGGTTTTTCATCTGGTTCAAAAAAATTGTTCGTTACAACCTCCCCGTTATAGATATTATCATCCCCAATATACTTTTGGGAACCATGTAAACATCACACAACCTACAGGGGTCATGATGACTCGCATAGATTGTCACATTGAGTTTCCAAACATCCAACACTCATCTATGAATTAATTAGGAAAGTAGAACATAAGACATTATGATCCAATATAATGCTCATTTTTTCAAAATAAAATATTGAAATGATGCTTATCCAAGCTCGTTTAGCTATAGACATGACCAAGACGTCATCTCTTGAAACAACTAACTAGTGGTTCTCTCCACCATAGGTCTCAACCTTTAAAAAGGGGTCAATTCTAATCCACAAAACCACCACCATTGGAATTTCCATACAAAGCACACCTATTATTAGAGTGAAGCTCTAGGAGTTATTTTCTTTTACAGAATAAATCCGATTAATTTCAGGGTCATATTAGGGACCTCATCATAAAGAAATATCTAAATTCCATATCAAACAAACAGAATTGGTTGCAAAGAACTTCCAAGAAGACACTTCTAACCTTAAAAACACACCCTCCCTAACTAGATGATGTGCTTAAAATGGTTCCCTATGAATATTTACATCAAAAAAGAGAGAAAAAAAAAGTTGTTCCCCTTCGAACCCCTCATCTCAAAGTCTCTCTTCTTAGGCAGCCAGTGAATTTCAAATTAAACTATAATGATTTCCACCACGACTTCTTTCATTTACAACTAACATGCTCACAAAAGCCCATACTTGGCTTCTAGTGATGTTCTCCAATCAAAAGCATCACCTCAGAGCCTAATGATAGGTCTAGTATATCTTCGTATTGAAATGAATAGAGTGTAATGAACTAACCCAAGGTAGTCCATACTCCATGATTATGAGTTTGATGATGGTACAAAGCCAAGAAATCAGCATCAGAGCATTGACTGAGTCCATAGTGGTATCAGCCTAGCCATCAAGTCATGAGAATCAGCTGGTGTTCAAGATTTCATCTAAGGAATTCCTACCCAGGAATCCAAGGGTCACCCAAGACTAACAAAGCCTCAATAATATCCACATGTTTAAAATTCAACACTGGGAGACCACCTAAACTGCCCAATAGCTTTTAAACTATAGTGTGGTGTAAGACCAACACTCTCTTAGTGTATCAAGGATTATGTTCAGAGAGGGGGTATTCTCTTATATCAATGAAGAGTACATCAATATGATTTTAAATATTATCAGAAGGAAAATGGCCAAACCACTACTAGTAGATACCTTAGAAGAAACTCAGCTTCACTAGTCGATGAACCATTATTAACTGATCACCAAGCCTTTACCACCTGAGGAATCCCATGATCATTCAAGATTAACCACCAAAGTCAACGCATGACCAATGGTGTTTCTCAAATGTTGCATAAACCTCCAACCACAAAAATGTCAGGCTTCCGAGAAATTACTGACATGATTTAAAGTTCACAAGCCTCGTGGGCATTTAATCAAGCCTGAACATTCTCCAATGGTCCTATTTTGTTGTGTTCCTTATACCCAAAAGGAAACATATTTAATAGAACCGGCATGACACTCTCAACTATAGGAGTATCCTAATCATTGAAAAGAATAGATAGACTAGCCTCTTAAAATCATTCTAGGTCAAAACTTCCAAAAAAAATTAAACAATTGTAATGAAAACCAAAACCAAACAAACCAGCAAGTCAAAACACCCAAATCTTTGAAAGCCATCCCAAGAATTTGGATCAACTTTATTTTTTTATTCCTAGGTCACACTACTCTAGAGATGAACTGAGATCCTACACAACTTCATAAGGCTCAATCATTCCACCGTACTCGACCGTTTCATTACAACATTTAGATACTTGATGGTACTCAAAGGTTTCAGAAGAAAATGGAACTTCTTGAACACTACCTATAGGTTGTCTTCCCTATTAATTCAAGTATCATATGTCCCATACAAGAGATTTATCCCTAAGTCATATTTTTGAATATGAACATTAACATGGATGAAGACATACCAAGTTATCCATCACTAAATAAGAAGAGAGGGTCAATCAACCTATAAAATGGCATACCATACCCTAGGCATGTCTAACCTACTGAAACCAAGCATTACTCGATGCTCACACCCATATTATTGGATATGAAAAACATGACCACCAGTCCAAACAAGGGAGTATTTTTAAATAAAAGGGGGTATGAATAGGGATAAAGAAACCCAAACGACACCATACAATAGAAATATTATTGTTTTTAGTAAAGAATTTAATATCTAAGGTTGATACCTACCACAGGCTTGCCCCTTACAAAAGAAAATGCACGAACACTATCTCCATTTCATGCCAACAAAAAAGTCACTAGGCTCAATATCTGGTTGTTTAAACTATTTATAAAAAGATATGAAGACTATGAAATATGCCTCTAGTTCTGTTCCAAGGAAACTCTAAGTGAAAAGCTCAAGATATCCTTAAACAAGGGTTTAAACTAATTACATCTATACTTGTTCCATTTTCAATTCATTTCATTTATTCACATTTTAATCAGAAACCATTTAAAATATTTAACTAACGTATTAAGTAAAAGCAAGAAATTCTCAACAAACATCCTTTTTAAAAAAAGTTATACTTCATGAAATTCATTCATAATTAAGCAATTTATCAAAATAAATTCTTTTTAATAGATAAGGTAGCCTTAGAGAGTCCAAAAAATATAACTTGGTTTATTATCATGCAACCCAATAGCATTTGTTTGACTATTAAAATTATAAACACCCATTAAGGGTTATCTCATAAGAACCATGCCCCAACTGACCTACTTAGGTCTAGTTGATCATTTTAATGGTTAACCAGTTCATTTTAGGTTAAATTTAAACATATTTTACATTTATAACCATTTGAAAATACAAAAAGGTCATATAAAATAGTTGGATTATATAGGTTTCCATTTCCCAGCCTATAAAGCACCCATACACTTTATCAACTGAAGAACAGCTCCCCTTTAACCAAAACTAATCTTATTTATAATTAGAACATTAAATACCTTTTTCAATGTTTTGAATGCACAAGTTACCTTTTCTCAGTTATAAGGCTCCCATACACCTTAAAATAAAAAACCGGTTCACATTTATTCACAAACCATACATATCCATCCCATGAAACCAATTACACATTAAAAAATAAAACTATCATGTTATCATCAGAAGAAAACACTAACAAAAATGCTATAAACATAAAATCATGACATATAAATAGGAAAAGAATGATATATAAAAACAAGAATGGTATTCACACAAAGAACGCAATAAAAACTAAAAGTAGCCTACATATGTAACTACATGGCATGGAATATACATGGCATGTGAATTCTTTGTGTGCTTAATATGATTCATGTAATGCATCATCCCTATTATATTAGGCCAACGGTAAAATTTATTTGATTCCAAAAATCAATAAATCAATAATAATTAAAAATTACCACATTCACTCTAGGTGAAATAATATCAACTATTACAATGAACAACATGAACAACAATTCCCATCCCTAGCCACTTGGACATTTCTTTGTGGGTGGGGTGATCAGTCCTAGAAATGACCATTTACCAAGAACCAACATGTTCCCAGTCTCCTACATACCAGCCCAAAATAGTAATACAAAGGAAAATAAATATCTGATACCACTTTTTAACATCCCAGCCTGATTCACCACTAAGGCGGTGGTTGGAATAGTGGGTAACATGGACTCAAGCGTTCCTCCCTATACGCCAGAGGCTACCGACGAGTAGTGAGGGTCTAGTGATGGTATGATGGGGGGACTATAGCCTCTAGATCAGAGTAACATATCAGTTTATCGGAAAAAATATAACACAAAAATGTGGTAGTAATAAATGAAATAAAATCGATGGAAAAATAATATAATATTATTGAATAAAAATGGATGACACCAATATACAATAATTCATGTATAAAAAATGATGCTACATATTCAAGAAGTATGAATTAAAAAAGAAAAACAATGTAATAAAATAAAACTACCTAGAAACTAGATCCATGAGAATCCCAAACTCTAGCTCAGTCCTATTCTCTTAACTCCTAGGTAAAAGCTAAAGAGAACAAGCAATCAACCATGGTCCTACAAATATAAGGTATACTCGGGTAACCCGAGGCAATGGCGGTATGAGGTGGGTGTGAGATAATAATAGCAGTTGGTTGGCACCCATAGTGTCTAACCCAATCCATTACACGACATATAATGTAAATTAGTGATTAGTTATACACAAAAAAATAATCAATTAGTATTGAATAAATAAACAACAACCCACCCAAGATCCTAAGGGACACCTAACGGTTATACCTACTTCAAAACCCTACCAGGTATCTATGTTTATGGCTAGATCCTCCTGTATCAGGATGGATCACCAAAATTGGTGTTTGGTTCTCTTGTTGAGGATAAATCACTAAGAATTTACCATGAACATATAGCCTCTTCTCTCAGGCTAACCAAAATATAACCCTCAGTTATAAATAGAATCTTTCCCTCAGGAATCATGTGACTGTGCATCTAGACCTCATGTATTCAACAAAATCATATACTCTTCCCTTTGACATTCAATACCTGTGTGCCTAGACCTTAGGCATCAGAAATAATCATATACACTTCCCTCAGGCATTCAATACCAGTGTGCCTAGCCCTTAGGTTGTATGAAAACATGCATCAAGCCTTCAAGAATCAACAAAAAACATGATTCATATCTAGAAAAACTAAAAATCCATCAACATTAAATCTTGAGGTATCAATCACATCGATATCAAATAATCTCAAAATATAAGAAATAAAAATCACAAATCTTGCATCAAATGTTCCATATTTATCATCATAAGAAAAAATGATAAATTTATACAAATTACCATCATTAAAACCAATTAATTTAATTAATCCAAGTTCCTAATTATCATCATAATTATATCAAACCTGTTTAATTAATCATTCAACCCTAAGGTTGTTGATATATTAATTAACCATGTTTTCCAAGGTGATTCTACAATAATAAAATCACACAATTTATTATTATGACAAATAAAAAAACTAATCCCAAAATAATAAAATTTATCCAAATAATTTTAGGGATTTAAAGTCAAACAAACCAATTATTAATAATTTACAAGGATGGCACACCAATCAGGTGGTCATGGGTCTGAGTGTCCATGCCTATAAACCCATAGGGATCTAAGGGATGGTTTAAAATGAAAAAATTATAATTTAATATGGATTATTAAATTTATTTTGTTGTGCATGACATTCTGGCATGATTAAATATATTTCATATACTTTCAATAATTAAATCAGACAAAAAGGGATTTGGTTTAGACCACCCAAATCAATTCCTTTCAAGTCATGCAACTTCCATGAGGCATATTGTTTAATATATTCTAGAAATGTCATTGAAAAATTTCTCATAAACTATGATTATTTAATTATAACAAGTGGCATGGTTGTTCCACCCTAATAAGTTCCATTTAAATTAATTCATTTAAATCATTCAATGAAAAAGGACATATATTAATCATAACCTCAAGTCATAAAGAAACACCAAAGTAATAAGCCAAGAAAACATAAAATTCTAATCACTACTTTTTATCGTAGAAGCCAGTGAACCTCCATTTGAGGAGTTTTATTATAAAAAATGACTTTGTTTATCCAAAAAAATTATGTATCATAACTAATAATTTTAATCAAGAGTCACAATTCAACTTTTAAAAGTATCAAGTAGGGGAATAATGCATTCTTAAATTTAAAGGAAAAGGAAAGAGATCTTATTCATTGTTCAACTCCTAACTTAAATCAAGTTATAAAATTAATAAATTAATCCAAAGTTAATCCCCATTATGGGAATAAGGAAACTTAGGCTAAAATGGATGGTGCACCCAAATGGGTGGCCCAAATCCAAGGATAACACCTGGAACATGATTCTCTATATACTACGATCACTATATACACTGCAAGACAAACCAAGAAATTTAATATGTGATAAAAATATTTTTTGAAAAGTTCTAATGCATAGCACTATAGCTTAATGTCTAAAAGAAATGAAATGATTGGAATGAATTACATGCACATGGAATTAACTTACCTTTAATAACATGTCATAAGTGAAATTTACATAATTCATGCTAAGGATCTTGACCAAGCATAGAATTATATTTAAACTATCCAAAAAATGGGTATAAAAATATAAATATAAATCATGTGGCATCTAAGATAAAGCTTATATCATAATCAAAAAACTACAAGGATGCGCACATATTATTTTCTAGTTGAAGACAACACACCCCCATTGAGGATTTTTAGTTTGTAAACAGGGCATTATTCTTCAAACAAATAATTTATCATTTTTAAACATTTATTATAAAAATAAAATAGCAATAATTAATATGAAAGGACAGTGCGTAAAATGAGAATTTAAGGTATTATTAAATTTAAATATGATGGAAATGGATCCTACCTTAAAGGGAAGCCCAATCTAAGCTGAAAACTTTGGCACTTGACGTTCTATCATGAAGCTTCTCTACACTTTCACACACTTACATTACTATATATATACCACTTAATCCAAAGTACATAATCCCATATCCATGAAGAAATATGTACAAAGAAGATATATATATATATATATACACACACACACACACACACACATACGTACCAATGTACATGAGTGAAATCCATCAACGAGTCACCAAATTCTCTATAAAAAAATTCTAGGGACTCAAAAAAACTTAATAACCTAAAATAAATGTGTGAAACTAAACACTAGAATAAAAACTATACCTCAAGATGTGACGACATGATGATATGAACCAATTTGATTCACCTTCAGAAGAGGATTCCAGAATACACACTAAGGATACCCGATAGATCTGTTACACACCCTTGAAATGAGAAGAACATAAAAAATCAGTCCAACCAAAACCTTGGGGTTCGACAGAACAAGATAGGGTGACGACAAGAGGAAAATCTACTAAACGAAGGTAAGAAAAGTGAGAAATTTACCTTATTTTAGAGAATCGTATAGAAATCAGAAATAAATCGGTGGAGATAAAAAAATAAGATCTGGAGAGGGGTTGTGTCATGTGCTGAATGGGAAGGGGAGGGGGTGCGTTATGCTACAAAAATAGGGGAAGACTCATGGGGTATCTTAAAAAGTAACATAATAATAATAGTCATCATTGTCATCATAATTTTTATTTATTTATTATTATTATTAAAATAACTCTAGTTTTTTATTATACATTTAATCTCATTTAATTTATTTGTATTTTAATTTTAATTTCTTTAAAAGACACATCTTAATGTTCCACCCCTTGAAAAAGAATTTTGAAACTCAGTTTTAAAAATAGTCTGTCCAGTAAATTCTAAAAGTTAAAATTCGTTTGGTTTTTTATCTTGTTCAAAAACATGGTTATTTACACATAGATCATTTCCATTAGCACTCACATCCATGCATTGGGTATCGTGTTTCCCATATTCTATGAATTTTGAAACACTGGATTATGGTTGTTGTATTCTATAGATATTTCTCTCTATTTTATTCATTAGATAACATCTTCTCATCACATCAGCATTCAATTACTTAATGTCCTTCCTTTCTATACTTAAATCATTTACTAGTACTTATATGAAAATTTTCTCCATGTTTCTTTCCACACTTCTGGAATAATGTAATAATCATTTTCTTACCTCAATGGTTTTTATCATAATAATTTTATTAAAATTTCATCTTTCCTTTCTTATCAAATCCATGAGATTGATGGGTGACTCCAATATCAATTTATACCTTGATAACACATTGAATGATTTCTTCGTATATAATGAATTATCTTATGGACAATCCCCTTTGAAGACTTTGTTTTATGACACTAAATAATATATAAATCATACTTTTATGTTTTAAAATAATACCATAAGTATACCTTCAAATTCTTGTAAAATTTTCCTCAAAGTTATTAATGGATTCATTATCCTACTATTTTAGATCAATGAATTACTTCTCTATTCTCATATGAAGAATATGAGGAAAGTAATTTTTGAAAAATAACCTTCTAAACTCATCACACTCTATAGAGTCAATTTATTTAAATTTCCTAATGTTCTTGATATGAGTCAACCATTGATCTATTTATCATTCCAAATGATAAACATCCTTAATAATTATTTCATGTTCTAAAAATGGGTGAATGGTAAATTTTTATTCAGTGTTACTGATCCTTTTATCAGTAACTAGTTTATTATATAACCCACTAATAGAAGGTGTTTTTTCCTCTTGAAGGATGCAACAGAATTTTGTTCCCTTCTTTGTTCATTTTGAATCTCAACATTATTCTTGGTTTGATAAAGTTTTATTTTCATAGTAATGATATTTTATTTTCTAGACACCATAACATTTGGTTTATCAGAGGGAAAATTTTCATTTTCCATCACATTTAGTGTTAACATGGTTACTTTGGGTTCCAACCATTGACTAAAACCAAAAATCATAGTGTGAGAAAAAATAATCATTACGAAAAATCCATATAGTCATGAAAAATCATTTATAAGATGACTAAATCATAAATCCTTATTTTTAATCTATGAAAACTTAGGTTTACCCTAGTCCATCCCTATCCATATTCAATTTGAATCCACTATAATGGTTCATAAATAATATATTAATTAACACAATCATATCCTTTGGGAGTGTCTAACTAGGTGCGGTGTCTTAGGATAACCCATCATGCATTGGTGACAATTTATTTGATACCCAATCTACCCCACTCAAAGTTGTTACCCCTTCGTGCATCATTTCCACAACCATATCCACTTTTTGGTATCCATAAAATGATATATTTTCTAGGAAAACAATACTTCTTTCTTTACCATAACTTATGTATTTCTCTTAAACTTATCCTTATCCTAAGGGTTCTCACTATTGTTTCCTCACACTAGATTCCAAAAATAACTAAACCTTTATCTAATACCAATCGGAGAGACCCAAATATTTCATATATAAATATTATAACTTATTAGATGAATTTTCATCACATATTATTATGATCCATGTAATAATAATAATGTCTTAGGGTTTTTGTAAAAATGGATAGATAAATCACTGATACATAAAAGAACTACACCATCTCTCACTTAGTTATTCACAACTATCACCCTTCTTGGATATGTAATACTTAAAACCTTTCTTTATATAATGGGGAAAAATAAACATAATAAAGGGTGAGTTAAAATGATCAGTAAGAGTAAACAATGGAGATTTAAATGATCATTGAATAATAACATGATCATATGGGTATAAGAACATGAGATTAACATTTTAAAATAATATCCAATAATTTTTAGATAAAAACCACATTTAATGGTAAAAATATAGGAAATTCATAAGACATGAATCATAAAGGAACCGAATAATATGATCCATGAGAGTATAAAATTGGCATAAGATCATGTCATAATAAAGGGGAAAAAAGTGTGGAATTATCATAATCATATAAAAATTATTTCAAGGAAACCCAACAATACATTCTTCACATGTTAGGCTTGGGATATCCTCCCTTTTTCCAAATTTGGGTTTGAGATAACCTCATGTGTACCCTATTTTTGGGATTAGGATAACCTTATGTGTACCATTTGAGTTCATAAAACATTATTATTTACCTAATGAAATTGAGCGATATAAAAAAACCACTTATCACACAATCATTTTCCATTCATTTTTATTCCACAATATTCGAGAAACATTTATCATTCCATCATAATAAAACCCATAGAAAAGAAAATGAGTTTTATAAATATTTTATCAACAAAACAACAAACCATAAATAAAAAGAATAAGTACTTTATCATTGAATCATATCCCAATAAAATCATAAGTGACCTTAAAGGATATTACCATTATTAAAAAAAATCCTCTTAAAGATCACTTGAATATTTCAGGAGGAAAATACCCATTTCATTTTGAAATGAAATATTCAAAGTAAAAAAAATTGTAAAATATAAAGAAAAAAATTATTTGAAAAGAACCATCAAAAATTATAAAGTAATATTCAATTTAAAGAGTATTTAGGATGATATTAAAATATGTTCATGTGGTATATGTTAAAAAAAGATTTTTTTGACACCTATGGTCAAAAGTATATTATTTGAAAAATGAAAATAATATTACTTTAAAACATATTATAGAAAATATAACATGGGAAAATATAATCAATCATTGGATAATATAAAAAACATTCTTGAAAAATTTTTAATGAAAACATGGACATGGAAGAAAAATATTCTCGATTGAAGAGTGAAATAAAGTTATGTTTTCTTAAATACATTATTTCAGTCTCTTGAGTACATAATGATAGGAAAATTAAATTAAAAAATATAATATCCATAAATTTCCATATGAAAAAAAAATTCTTGATATTTTAGAAAGATAGAGAATATAATTTCATCATTTTGGATTTAAGAATAAATAATCCTTGTAAAAATGAAATTAATATTTACATACTACTGTTTCCATTCATACTGGATACATAGAGAAATATTTCCTACATTAAAATTTCATATGAGTTATATTCCAAATAATATTTTAGTTAAAAATCAATTTTGTATTATGAAATTAATGAGAGTTAAATTCATTCATGCATATGATGTATGAATTAGCTGAGACATTAATACATGTGTTATGAACATAGGAATTAATGTAGACACCGCCCAGGAGTGTCCTTGGGTTATAGGTAATTACAAGGGTGATGTGATGGACTGAGTTAAGATATTCAACCTATTAATCATAGAAACCAAAAAGTTGTCTTCATATTCATCAATTTATTTGTGAGATTTTATAACATCTTGTAGGTTTGAGTATCCCACTCGAACATCAAGTGATTTAATTAAGATTGTGGATACACAACAGATGTGGGGATATTTTTTCCACTTTTTTGATAATTATCAAACTCATAAGATGAATACAAAATGTTTTAAGTGGATATTTTGTGTATATTAAACATATTACTCGTATTTATTCATTTTTTAACAAATTTTTCATTTATCTTACATGGGAGATGCACAGAGTTTCATTCCCAAAGAGTTGGAGCAATGGATTCTGTTGATAGTTTCATATGGATGTCATTTTAAATGTGTTCATATGTAGAATATAAAATACACCTTCTAGTAGTGGTATCAGAGTGATCCATATTTAAGATCTATGAAATCTTATGTTGAAATGAAGAAGAAACCAAGAACAAACCATCATTTATAAGGTTTTACAAAAAATATGGAAAAAATGGTTTAGCCTTACACAGCTGGGTTGTGTAAAGGTATCCAAGTCACCCTTATTCAGATCAATTGTGTAAGGATAACCACTATGATACCTATATGTTAGTGTTCACATAAAGGTAACCCATGACATACCTTTAAATTAAGGGGTTTATATAATGGTTAACCTGGATTACAATTATATAGATGTGTTTTTTGTAAGGGTAATCTAGACTTACCCTTAGGTAGAGTGGTCCGCACAAGAGTAATACCGTTGCTTGTATACCGATAAGCTCCCTATTCACTTTATTACATCAGAGTAAGAACCTCCTCACACAAATGTAAGATGCATGAAGTTTTTTATGTAAGGGTAACCTATTTGTTACCTTTACACAAGTTGTTTTCATGAAGGTATTACCATTACACAATAGTGAGTGATACATGCCCTTATGTGAAGCATTAATGTAAAGGTGAAATCATTTTTCCCTTACACAAAATGATTTATGTAGATGTAATATTTGTTTTAACTATATGTAGTGAATTATGTTTAAGTTGTGTAAAGGTTTTTAATGACTTACCTTGATGCAACGGCTTCCAGACAACCTATGTAAGGGTAGAGGACTTTACCCTTATATAGGAATACCCCTATGGAAAATGGTAATCATAATTATTTTAAAATTTCTAAAACTCATTTTAACATTTAAAATGATTATAATGGTTTATAAAATGTTTATAAATCATTATTAAAGTTATTTTGGGATATTTTAATTTATAAAATCTTTCTAAATTAATTAATTATAATTTTTTATAATTTAAAAAAAATGTATGAAACATTTTCACCAAAATATTAAATGTTAATATTTAAAATACCTTTTGACCAAATTATATGGATATTCGTTTGATATAACAAAATTATTTATAAATCATAAGAAATAATTTATATGGGGTTATAAATCATGAAATATGTCCAAAATATAAAATGTTTATATTAAAATTATGATTTTTTAATAATTAATTAATTTTAATAATCAAAATAAAGGGGATATATTTGGATAATATTTATTCTAAATAAAAATGTGTTTTGAGGATTCATATGATCACGGTTGATATAATTATTATGTATATGATATTTATATTATGTAAATTGTTTAGATAATATAATTTGGATTTAAATTGTTTATAATTCATATCATATAATATATTAGAATTGTAAATTCCATATAGTGATAAATATGAAATATTTTATATTGGAATGAATATAAAATTATTATATTAATAATTTTTGAATGTTCATAATGTTATAAATAAAATTATAAAATATTTTTAATTATCATTTAGTTATGAATTTTTCATAAATATTTATCCCAAGTTTAAAATTTTGAAGTATTTATTTATTTAAAATACATTTCCTATTTTATTCATAGTAATAAATTATATATGTGATCAATTATATATTCTTTATTTTATTATTGAATTGAATCTAGGATAGATCCTTTCATTCCAATATTGGATTGAGTATATAGTGATTTTAGTTTTTCATCTACCTTAAACTAAGTTTTTAACTAGATTTATTAGCCTTAACATAGTACTTGGGAATAATTTTTGCATGTTAGGTGTTAGCATTATGATGAATATGAATTTCCCTTGAGTAAAGTGACAAAATGTAGTGGGATTTAGTGCTAGACTACCTACCTACCTGGAGGATTATGCCTTATCTAGGTTAGTGAATGGGGTTGGTTTTTTATCGCTCCGAGATTACTCATGTGTTATATGCCTTTACATAAAGTGTTCATGTAACTTATTCATATGATGAATTCAGATATGTATTAATATATTTTACCTCTATTTTCAGGTGAGTAACACAAACTTATGGGATGCGTTAAGGGTAACACATCAATATGGTTTGAACATATTTACTTGGATGAGGGAATTGGACTAAAAACTAAATTACTTGAACCATGCATGCCTAAAATAGAATAAGATCAAATAATATTGACATATTGAAATATCATTCAAACACTAAGAGTGATATTACTTCTAAATTGTCACTTGTCAAGACCTTGATCATCTAACTGGGTAGTTTCATGCCAAAGTGGGGTGTTTGTGGATTATCTTGTGTAAGGAAAACATGTAAAGAGTAATCTTGGATAATCCTTAGGTTGTTTTCTACTGAAGGAGGGTGCCCCTAAATATTCTTATGATTATCTAATTTGTGAAATTTTCTCTGGGTTTCACTAGCTTGGAAACCATAAGGGTTGTGATACCAGAGGAATAGAGTTGGGTTTATCCATATAATGAAATTGAAATAGAGTTTTCCTCTCAACTATCCCAGAGTCATACATGATCTAATTTGGATGATTACCTATATAAATTTATAAGCATAAATTTTCAATACAAATAAGGGTAATTTTTAGTGAAATATGGATCTTGGCCCACTAATGGGTATGATGGACTTTAATTAGGTTATCAATTTAGTGGGAGCCCATTTAATAAAAGTATTTATTAAATTTTTATAAAATATTATACTCTTATGATAAAAGATTCTATTGTAGATAATATCAATATCATCATAAAAATAAATATTATTATCAAATCCTCAAAAAGGATAAACTTTTTATAAGCTACTCCTTTGATTAGTAACATAATAAAGGTTCTTAAGAAAGATTGATTATTTTAGAAAATATCTCAAGGAAAATTATACATGTCAGAAAAGTCCCTTCTCGAGTAACAAATTAATAAATGTATTCATCAAGTGAATCTGGATTCTTATAGAATCATAGAGTGATTCATTTAATCCCTTAATGGAACTAGATGTAAAACTACTAAATGTATTTTAATCTTGTATACTCAATATGATTGGGTATGCCAAATTACATTTAGTATGATTGATTCTGTTGATCACTCGATGAGACTAAAGGTTTTTTTTAACGTGTCTTGGTTATAAAATTCAATTATATTATTATAATAGATATATGATATCAAATTTATGTTTTAAAAAAGTTATAAAAATATAAAAAGTTCAGAATATAAGAAATAATTGAAGGCTATAGATTGATGGATGGTTTCATGTAATGGAGAAAAGAAGTTACTGCATTAAATACTTGAATTCTTTAAGCTAGGATATTGTTCTATAACATGATTTAAAGGAGATTAGAATGGATTATTCTAGTTAGATAATTCATACTATTAAAATTTATAAAAAAATTGATAAAGTGAATGAATTCAAGAAATGTTTACTCAATATTCTCAAATCGTTTAGAGTGGATGAACATGGAATATACTCTCTAGTTTTTGGTATTGTATGCACAGTACAAGTGGGAAAAGTTTCAAACCAAAATAATATAATTTAATTAAAAAGATCAATAATGATTATTCATCAATATAATCAAGGTACTTGAAATCATATATTATTATAAAGGAGGAATATTAATTCAATAGGATTGGATTATCAAAGATATATGTGAAGGAGTTTGTGAAATTCCATGGAATGTCTTTGTCATGTATCGAGGTTATAGAAATTAATTCTTCGATTTTGAAGTTTATATGATACTGAGTGTATATTTTACAAGAATTTTAAATATAAAAGAGTTCAAAATAAATGGAATATTTTTTTGAGATTGTATTTTACATTCATGAAGCAACTAATTTTTGTATATGAATATAAAAGATATTGTAAAGCTCAAAAAAATCTAAGTAAAAGATTTGTATGTTCACCAAAATTCCATTATGTGATAAGAGAAGTTGTAATATTAAAAATTGTTATTATAAAAAATTATGAGATTATTAATTGTATACAAATGGTTTATGATTCATAAACTTCTATAACATGTTTTGAGAATAATATATGGATGAAATTATTTTATAGAGGATAAAACGTTTATCCACACATTTTTTTAAACATGTGGGTAAGTGTTCCCACAACCCAAAAGGAGGTATATTTTAATGAAGTCCAGTTGTAAAAGCAAAATTTAAAAAACACATAGGATACCATATATGATATAAAAAATAGTTTATTTTTTAAATATTCATACTAAAATAATATCAATGTCATTTCCAAACATAGAATGGTTTTGGTATCTTACCAAGATATTATGAAAATAATATAGAATCTAGGAGGATTGTGGGAGTATGCTTGGACTTAAAATTATCAATCCCATTTTAATTTTTTTAAAAGGCCATAATATGGGATTAAAGAAATCACCATGATAAAATCTTCCAAAACGCTACAAAAAATAGAAACCATTAAAGAAAAAAAATATTCAAAATTTTAAATTTTAAAATTTTAAAATTTTAAATTTTCAAAAGAAGGGCCGAGGAGCTGGAAAATAAATTGGTCTACCTTGATCTAGCTACCTCATAAAATCCTGAACCTTGAGTCTGAGTCCTACATGATTCCTTCATCAATAAAATCACTTTCCCCCATCGAATCGATGATTTTTCCAAACAAGACTACCCTAATGCTCCCTCACCACCGAAATCACAACCCTTTGGATGACTGGAATCTGATGAAACACTCCACAAATCTACTTTTATAGCCAACATAGAGGATACCATCTAACACGATCACCATAAATGTGCACTAAAATCATTACATAAGTTCCCTAAAAGAACCAACACCATGAAAAAGAAAGACCACCACTGAAGACACTACTAAACACAAACCCCCATAGAATGACTTCGGAGAACCACCTTCACCACACACCTAGAGGAATCTAATGAAGGCTTCCCTATAATAGGAAAATAAAGGGAAAATACCATACAATCATATACTGGATACAATTCCAGCACCCTCAAAATTATAAAACATTAGAAATTTGACTCTGATTTCAATTTTGCATCTTACTGTTGAACCAAATAGGTCAAGAACAAGGTAAGAAGATTGATTCCTCTCTAGAATTAGAAAAGTAGAAAGTTAAAAAAAATATTATATTAAAGTATTTTCCACTTAATATCCTAAAATTTCATGGATATTTTATGGTAAATAAAAATGAAAAATGTTACATTTAGTTACCATTTAGAAAGTGAATATCACTATTTACTAAAGGATTATACCGGTCTAAGATTATTGTGTTTTTCAATCAATATCATAAAAGTTTTTAGGATTTGTGATGAGAAAGAAAATTTTAAAGAGTTAAATTTAGTCATCATGAAATGTGATGACATTATTTCATAAAGGATTATAACAATCAAAATAAAAACTGAATTACACTTGATATCCTAACAGAGTTTAGGGTATGTTGGTAAAGAAAAAAAATAAATAGTTACATTATTTTCCATAAAAAAGTTTTATTTTATCATCTTATAAGAGTTTAAGATATGAAGATAAAGAGAAATGTAAATAGTTGAATTAGTAATTATATTAAAATAATTATCACCTTATCCAAAAAGAGTTTAATATGGCTAGTAAAACAATAATCTAAGTAGTTTAATTATTTCAATTAAAAGGTAATGATACAATAGGGTGAAAATGATGATTATAATGAACTTATAAAGAGTTATAAGAAGAAAAAAAATTGACATTGTAACTTTTTATTTTGTGAAGTTAAGGAGTTTGAATATGTTCAAGAATTTGAACTGTTGGGAATATGATTCCCTCTATCTTCGAATTATTCAAACTAGATTACTTCATAGATGTTTCTAATTAAATATTATTGTGGGATGTTTATAATATATGGTCACATAGATATGTGATGTAAAATTACATATGAAATGATGGGTTAAGAAACTAAAGAAGTGCAGTGAGCATAAGGGTGATCTCCCAATTTTACATATTTGATATATTAAACCAGTTATTATATTGGGTTTTTTAAATATTATTAAAAGGGATAAAGAATATTAAAATGTATAAAATTTAAAGGAAAATTTTATTTTATTATTTCTTCATATTTTCTATATAAATGTATATATGGATATACATTTCATGTTGTGTAATGATAATTGATTTCATAAAGCATGACTTTGATTTTATCCAAAACCAGTGTTCATCATGGAGTATTATAGGTTATGATGAATGGTTAAGGTTAGATTGAGTAGCATTCCTATATAAAGATACAGAATATTATAATGAGGCACAAGACAATGAAGATGATTCTTTTCTTGTGTTGTATGACCTGCTAAGTATACCACATGGAGTGTCATACAAATGTCTGGGTATATTAGGGATATATGGATCGTATTTGAGTCCCCAAAACCTATGGTTGGAGAGATACCTAGAATGTGAACCTTCATACATTGATACCCTACTTGTAAAATTCTACATATTTACTTAGCTAATACTAGGATGGTCAGGTATGTTGTTGATCATGTCATCGGTTAGAGCTTAACCAACATAAAAATTTTCCTCTCTTATGATGATTATAACATATGGGACCTCAATTGAGATAATATATGGGAGATTTTAGCCACAAATAGATATTATATATCTATTTTCATAAGGGGAATGAGATGTTATTATCCAAAAAATTAATGACATGTTATGTACTCATCAATCATATCAGTTTTCACTCAGAGAATAGAGGTTAAATGAGTTGTCTACATGGGAATGACATGTTCCATGTATGATAGTCACTCTATATCATAGAAAAAGGGAAAATATGATAATTCATGTTTTCATATAATGTAGAATGGTGGACATAGGTATGGAGATACATTTTTTTAATAGACATCACACTCAATCCATTTTTATCTTGAGTATAATTAACACTTTTCTAGAAGATTCTCTTTACTTACATATAAAGTTCCATCAATTAATATTTATTATAATCAATATAAAGGTTTATAGAATATCAAATTTTGGTTGACTGAATGGGGACTGATTTTGACTCATAGAGGTACTCTAATTCTTTTTTAGAGTTAATCCAAATATGTTTTGGATCGGTATTTAAAAGTTATTGCATAGAAAGTGATAAAAACTTAATGATGGATTTCTAATAAGTGTTTTGGAAGATATATAAAAATGGATTTTTGGATATGATTTCAAAAGTTATTTTATATGATATAATGTAAGGTGAAATGGTCAAAAATAGATTATGATTTACTGCAATTGAGATATTGATGGAGCTTGTATTCCATGGAGCCATTTTTATTTGATACAGAAGGATATATTGTTTGTAATGTTGATAAGAATCGTGAAAATATGATTTACATGTTTCTTCTTACACTCATTCAATATGAATGAAATAATATTTCATGAATGAAACCTCTATTATGCATTGTAAATACATGACTTAATTCAAACATCACTCTAGAGAATCCCAAAGTTATATATAAAACCAGCTTCTATATGATGGAATGGGTGTATATATTCATCAAATGATACCTAGGAACCTGAATTTTTTCTTCATCTTCATCCTTTCTAGGGTGATATGTTATCATTTAATGTATGTTGGGGGATCCTTCTTGAATGTTGAGTGATTCAGTTAATCATGTGGAAACACTTTGGGTGATGGGCATGCATCTGTATCTCTCACTCCCAAGTACTCTCCTCCCAACTACCCAACCTCCACAACACACAAACCAAAGGATTGGTCTGTTCATACGGTTCCCTCTCTTTGAAATCTTAGATCTCTACTGGCTACTCAATGAACATCACGTCATCCTCAATATACAAATCTCCATAGCCAATGAAATGGGATTCATCGTGAATATACCAACTAATATGGTAGACATGGAAGATTTTGTGGATCCTCTCTAATCATGGTCACAATGCCAACCGATAAGACACCTCACCACCTCACCCCAACACCTCAAATGGACCAAAAACCCAAGATAAAGCTAACTTCCCATGCCAAACATCCACTTCCTACATTTATGGGAAACCTTCAAGAACATGTGGTATCCAACCTCGAAATACAAGGTCCTCTTACTACGATCAACATTGGACTTATGATGGTTATGTGCTACTTTTATCCTCTCATGACCAAGATGAAGCATCTCTATGGTGCTCTACACCACATAGGGTCCATGAATTGATGTCTCCCCAACCTCCATCTAGCACAATGGAGAATGACACGGTGCCCTTTATAAAGACTCAAATGGGGTCATGATGATGGACGAGTGATATCTATTAGTATAATAAAACCTAACCAAAGGAAATTGTTATACCCAAGATCCCCAAAAGTCCAAGATGCACACCAATTACATATTCTCTAGCATCTAGATAGTCTGCTCTGTCTTCTCTTCTGTCTAAGGGTGGAAAGTAGTGATGAGGTGTAACTGAGTGCCAAAAACATGGTGTAATACCCTATAGTATAGAGAGGTAAAAATTGTGTCTTTATCAAAGAAAATGGACCTCTTAACTCTAGGAAACCTAACCATCTCATCCACATAACTCTTAGCTAAATAATCCACTATATCCAACTCCTTGATCGCTAAGAAGTTGTCTTATTTTTTCAACCACACCACGATCACCCAGATATCATCACAAACTACCTAAGCTCTAGGTAACCCTGTGATGAAATCAATTGATATTTCATCTAATTTTCACTTATGAAAATCCAATGGCTACAATAAAATGATAGGAACATGATGCTCAATCTTTACCTCCTGGAAAACAAAACACTTTTCCAGAAACTCCACAACCTCTTGTTTCATCCTTAGCCAAAAAAATTAATCCTCAAGAAATGGTACAACTTGGAAACTTGTAGTTGTACCACAAAAGGTTATATATGTAACTCGTGAAGGACTTAGTAATGAATCACTACTAGAGAAAATAACCTCCCATGAAACAACATCTGGTTCTAATCATCCTCTAACCATCTCTCCATATCATAGCTAGGGAAAACTTGACTATCCGTCACCTCTACCTCTGTGTTTCCCCAATAAGGATCCTCCACCTACTGCATCAAACAAGAATGCATTGTTAACTGATACAAACAACATCTACTAGAATCAACCATTGAATTTAAGTGCAAGGATTCCAACTCCTTTATCACTCTCCAAGCATCCACAGACTCTAGAACAACATCTTTCCATAACTTCATACTCAAAGAGTTGGCCACATCATTCCACTTCCTTGAGTTATAGGAGATATCAAAATCATAATCTAAAGAAACTCCATCCACATTCACTGCTTCAAATTCAGATCACCCCAAGAAAAAATATACCTCAAACTCTTGTGATCTAAGAAAACCACAAAGCACTCCCAAATGAGGTAATTCTACCACAAATTTAGCACAAACACAATTGTTTATTCCTCCAGATCAAGGGTGGAATAGTTATCCTCAGGGAGATAAAACTTCCAATAACCAATAGAGAACACTACCCACTTATACATCATCATGCATCCCAAGTACAAACAATAAGTGTTACAAATCACCACAAACATCATACACTCCTTAAGAAACTGAATCACTCGAACACTAACCAACTTCTCATTTAGGTAACCAAATTCTGCCTAGCACACATAAATCCACACAAAAGCCTAATCTTTCCAGGACAATTCTATCAATGGGGCTACAAATTGAAAAGAATCAGGCACATACCTCTAATAATATCCAATAATACTAAGAAAATTGTGAACCATTATTATGTTCTTGGGATCTTCACAAGAAAAAACTATCTCGACCAACAATGGGTCCACTATCACACCCTTATAAGACAACACATGACCAAGGAAATTTACCCCACATGTCTAAAAGTTACACTTGGAAATCATTCCATAAATATGGTGGTGTCGGAGGACCTAAAAAAAATCAGATATGTTCAACATTCTCCACCTAAGAATTTGAATATAACAAGATATCGTTGATGAATATGATGAAGAACCGGTCAAGGAACTCATGTAATATGGAGTTCATAAGCCCTGTGAATATAGCTTTTGTGTTTGTAACACTGAAAGACATGACTACAAACTTGAATTTCCCACACCTATATCTGACGGAATTCTTCATGATATCTCCCTCATTCATACTCAACTAGTGATATTCAAATAGTGGATTGATCATAGAAAACAGACTTTCCCCTCTCAAAAGGTTGAAAAGATCATTTATCCCTATGTGAAAGTAATGATTCTTGACCATCACCTGATTCAACCTCAAGCATTATATACATATCCTTAGACTACCATATTCTTTCTAGAAAAAAACATTGGATCACCCCATTGAGACCCAATGGGATAAAAGAAAACCTTCTACATCAGATCATCTACCTGAACTCCCAACTCCCACAACTCAAAAGGTATCTTTCGATAAGGATCCATCAAAATTGGAGAAACAACATGCTTCATGAAATCAACATCAGGTCAAGGTGTAACATCACAACCTCCTATGAAAAAACATTCATAAACTCCCCAACAACCCTTGGGATCTCCACTACTCGGAAGTCAACTGATTCCACTGAAAACTCATCCACCAAGAAAAGAAGGGGCTCTGCACATGGACTACCCACCTAAAAACCTATTCTCCTCTAAAAGCAATAGATAACATCACGTATGGAATACAACCAGTTAGTGATAATTAATAGATTGTATAGATAAATCAATAGAATGAAAAGATCCCCATGGGACATATGTGCCCCCATATTCAATTTTCATCCCCATCACACATCAAACAATATGGTCTGGCCTCTGACTGGTGTAGAAAAAATCATGTACATGAGAAACCTCCAATTTCCTAGTCCTAGAGCATAGTCTAGATCAGGAGAAACAAAGGATTGAAAATATCATTAATCAAACAAGGAATAAACTAGGGTATTAAACAAAATGATCATACCTATAATGATCTCTGGCCCCTCTCGCACTGCTACCTCCACTACACGCTACTAACGATGCCCAATTACCCTATGTCTTTGCTACTGAACACCTCCATGACCATGCTCATATCGAGGTCCCCAAACACATGGAAAATCCTAGGGTAGGACTCTATCTACTTCATCTCCCCTCGGTAGAGCATAACCCTTCTGCCGATACTACTGAAATAGTCTCACAATAAACTGTTGCTGGGGCTAGCAGCGAACTTGTCTATCTCCACTAAAATGAACTCACGGAACCACTGGGAATTGGTTATGGTGATTTCCATGAACCCCACAACCAAAAAAAACTTTCAAAAATCCCCCAATAATATAATGAAACCCATTGGGGCCAAAATTACAAAATGGAAAGTACTGAGGTTGACTCACCTCTTGTCAAAATCACAAAGGTACTAGTGCATGAGAACTTACACTAAAAACACTTCTCCTCAAAGAACCCAATTGGTACCCATATCATTGTAAACATCCTCATGAGTTCATAATCTAAATCACCTCCACCTTATTTTGTACCTCTATATACATTGGAAACATAAAGGGAATAATTTCATACTGAACAGATGGATGGAGAGCCTTCTCCAGACATCTCGCACAAGACTCTTAGTCTAGAAAAACATCTAGGAAAAAACATAAAAGGAATTTAAAGTTGATTCCCATCTTCTGCACTGACATACTACCTTGTCTAATATAAATATTCTCCTACCACTTCATTTCATTCATGGTGAACAAAAGGATATATTCTAAGAACAATTTATGGAATTTGACCCATGGAACATCTACCTCCTTCTACTCTCTCAGATACAGATTCCACCATTGATGCATATATCCTCTCTTCAAATTGAATGAAAAAGGGACCCAGTATCCCACCAGGTCCTTGATCAGACTAAAAGTGATCTCGAGATCCTCCATATAGCTCTTTGTTTCCACATCTAAAACATTGCCCTCATACATCCACAAAGCATTACAATTGAAAGAGCTCAACATCCTCTTCCATTGATCATCGTCCTTATGTGGATAAACCATACGAAGATCATTGAGTCATCTTGATAAACCTCTACTACCTGATCCACATGTGGAAAAAAAAATATCCATAGTTGAAAGGAAAATAAGAACATGCTAAGACAAATAGTATGGAATTTAATTAAAATTCATTTTAATTCACTTTATTCATTTTATCTATTTTATATTTCCCAAAACAACCAAATTCAAACATGAACATTTTCATCATAATAAATGTACCTCTCCTTGGTCTCTACTCTACAAGTAGGTCCACCTCACTTGGCCATTCAATAAGCTCAGATTTGGTGCATTGGATCATGGGGGGCCTAAAATTTCTTTTCTTAGCAAGTCTCTCTAGCCTACCTCACGTACCAAGTTCAACTGGTAATATTTATATACCAACCCATGTAATCCTCACTATGCCTAACTCTAAATTTAATCTTATCTCTCATCTATCACCTTTAATACCACTTTTTCATGGCCCCCTCCCCCCAAGATATCGTAATGAAGGGAGAGAGATAATGACCCCTAAGTCCCCCCTCCAGTAGGGCCAGGGATGGTGACTAGTGCAAAGGGTATAAAAATATCATAATATGGGGGGCATTAACATTTATAATAATATAAGATTGGGAGATAATATGAATTTTCCAAAAACAACTCCATGACATAATATAAAAAGAAACAAAAACCATCCCACAATACATGTATATATAAAAATGATATAGATAAAAGTCTCCAATCTAAATACCCAAAATAAAATCTAAATAAACGAAACAACAACTATCAATGGTATAAGCTATAAATTTCCTTCACACTCCATATAAACCTCTTGGAAACATTAAAAAAGTTTATATATGTAGGGTAAGAATACAAGTATACTCAGTAGAATAACGAAAGACTCTTAGGAACATGTGAAAAGAGAATACTAATGCACCCATGAGAAAACAGAATAACCAACAGAATCTAAATAGGTCAACTAGCCATCCCAACCACACCAAGTCACACTCACCAAATAAAGGAATCCATGTAATGTAATATAAAATGAATCAAATTGATAAAGGTATCATGCATAGCGTTCTTTCTATCATTCCACTCTCATACCTTGACATTGTTTGTCATGGTGCTCTCATATCTTTTGTATACCAAACTTCCCTATAAGCATGGTCACATCACATCATGCCCGCATACACCTTGTCCACTGCCCCATAAACATGGTCATGTCTCATCTTGCCCGCAGACACCTAAGTCATCGCATCACAACCACTATCATAACCAAAGTTATAGGGGATCATGAACACGTATGACAACAACCTCATGACTTGATCCTACAATTGATGACACCCACTATAAGCCTCCCCAAAAGCATTATCATATCACACCTTTCCTAAAAACACATGGCCACCACCCCACAGTCCTGGTCACATCTCACCGGAAAACATATGGCCCATCACATATCACTCGAAAACACCTGGATATCACAACCACCATCTAATGCACTGACTAATATCCAACCATAATAGCATGTGAAATACCTATGTCTCCTAGAATAGAGAGTGGAAAAGAGTGGGTGCCCAACCATTCATCCTCCCCAACAGATTTCAGGAAAACACCCCCTACATGACTATGTAGGTGTTGTCAAATTGTGCTCAACATGGGTGTGGTGTATATAGAAATAAAAAAATATACAAGTATATATATATATATATATCCAAGAACAATCCCAACCTATGTTCTTATAACCAAACACTAATCAACTCACTACATCACCACTTTCTCTACCTCCTCTAAATGAAAAACACCACATAAGACACAACCATAAGTCACATAACCAACCAATTCCATTTAATCATCTCATTCATTTGATTATTTAGCATCAACTAAATTTAACCACACAACCCACCATTTAATTATTTATCATTCATTTCCACCCCATTAACCAAACCAACCTATACAATTTCAATCATTATTAAAAAATTATTTATTCCTTCACAACATGGAAATCTATAACAACACAACCGCATATAAAAAGAAACTCATCATCCCCATAGTACCATCACCTCACCACCCAAAAATAACATCCAAACAACCACCACATCTCTACCCGAAAAGCACGGACATACAAAATCCACCTCACCATCCCAAAAATCATGACCAAAAAACCACCTCATCACCCCAAAATCACATCCAAACAACCAACTCGCCACCACAAAAGCACTGGAAAACAACCACCACCACATAACAAAAAAAGATCAACCATCATACCCACATTTCGTAACCACACATCAACCACACATTGCTTCTCCAAAAGCCTGACTGCCATTACAACACACCAAAATCCATTTTATATATTTACAAAGGGGATTTTATCTCATTCCATTTTATTTTATGGGTGTTATCACACAAACTATAATCTTGGGGAAACCATTTTTTTATCCAAATATAAGTAGTTAGCCAATTTCTATATTAGGGTGACATCAAAAAAATCACAATAAAAGAAACAATCACATAACATATCATCTAGCGTAAACAAATCCCCTTAAAACCACAATTTTCAAAGGTTTAGAAAGCTCGTATAATCATAATATCATAATCATATCAAATCTGTACAAGAATGTGAAACACACCCCTTTACCATTTTAATTTTAATTAGAAAATTATTTATCTTTGACTAATCCAACACAACTATAACCCAAAGATGTAAACCCCTCTCGTGTGATACACAATAAGGAGAAATATGGGACTCCCTACATCAAAGAAGCTTTCCAACTCATTGTTCACCATTGGGCGATGAATAAATTAACGAAAACAAAAATTGAACATGGGAAATTGTGGATCAACCTACACCGCATCAAAGGATCACAAAAATGCAAACCAATACACACCCCGAACCAAAAAAAAATCACCATAACGAATCCCCTAGATAATAATGGAAAAAAACAAACAATAAATGGGGAAGAACTCACAGTGGATCAAATATAAGAATCCAAGAATCAAATCCCATCAAAAGGATTCCCAAACACTAAAAGACCGAGACTCTGGATTTTTTGGAATGAGAGAAGGGAGTTCCAGCCATAGGGTTTGAGAAATAACCATGAGCACTATAGCCTTTAATGATGTGCTATATAGGACATTTACATAACACGTAATCCTTACACGTCGTGTAAATTTTAGGCTTTAAGTTCCTACGAAAAATGGATCAATACGAATGTTTTTTACAACCAATTTATTACACGTTGTGAAACTTACTCATAGTATTCGTGAATCACCTTTACACATCATGTAAACTTTACATGATGTATATTCCCTATACTTTCATCTTCTAGTAGCCAAACTCCTCTAGATCCGCTCTAGGCCTCCTCCAAGAACCTCCAACCACAAAAACTGGAAGAGTAACATTTGGGGAAGGAAAAAACAATTACAATAGATATCTATCACCAAGTATCAAATACAATAGATCATGTATTATAGTAAAAAAACAAAAAGGGTACCCCGCTACTACTTTCCCACTGTTTTTCCACTCTACACCGACATCGCATGTCCAGATCCATATTTCTACAAAATTAACCAACCTGTAGACAAATATTATAAGTATCAAAACATGAACCTCATGCATCACATAATCACATCATCAAATATGACATCTCCATATAGTAACCAAGATTTTTCTTGGATCCACCACAACCTGTATGACATGTATCATACATTGATTATTATACCTCAAGCCATCATAGCCCATACAACGAGTAAGGTACCTCAAACCATCATAGCATATTCACTTAATACATATAATATTCCATTGGATATTTTACCTACATATATATGTGTTTCAAATAACCAGAAGCCATTACAATATTCTACACACATATATGGGAAACTGGACACCATACATACCAGCATATAATACTTGCAAGAGAAGAGAACGAGGCCAGAAGGGGTAGTCATCCATCCATCCTCACCACTATGATGTTGGGGAAAACCCATCCTAATGTTAACAGGGTGGAAATCGCCCTAACCAACTTGGGTAGAGTAGTATAGGAAATAAAAGAATATAAAGGATAAAATATATCATACAATTATATTATGGGAATAACCTAGTCACAGGCTCATCTGAATCTATCATCTCTTGGACACCTGGATGACGATATTGGGGACTAGATATCCTATAAGCACAAAAACATTTAAAAGAGATGCATTAATTTAATTAATTCTTTTTAAACATTTATTTTCATTAATTAACTCATGAACCATTAATTGACAACATTTTAATTACAATATCTCAACCATAAATGAAATTACATTCCCTCTAGGAATAATCTGAACCAAGTCCATAGTTTCTCAAGATCATATCATTGCATTACATCAACACTAACCTTAGGGATTAATTCATTCATAAAATATTATTAAATTTCAATAAATCTGGGTACTCTAGGAAAACATCCTAATCTATAGAAAAAGGGATGCAACCAAGTACATATAACTACCTCAAGCAGTGGGGTAAGGAAATCTAATAAAACATGTAACCTATCCATTAACCATTAGACATACTAGAAAAGAAATCATATCAGCTCTTAGCATCACAACAATGGGTAATCCCATCTCCAACCCATTCCATCATCTCGGTGTCATCCCCAACACCCTCATACCTATCCTGATGCATCTCACTGTCACAGGTGTCAACTGTTGCCTCTTCATCAAGGCCTCCCCACCCATATCTCATCTATAATCCTAGGCATAGCCATACTAGGATTATATCACAGAGTAATCTCACATCCAGTGCAAACCAAAAGGTAGTAGTAAAACAAGAACAATCAATAGGATACCATGGACCTCAAAACAAGGCATTAAGCCTTCACACAAAAATAGGAACACACATCCAACAACACAAACATATACCTTTATTAGAAAATGAGTACTCCTGACCCCAAACATTTATATTTATAAAAAACTAGTTTTTATTAAAAATTCAATTAACTGATTCTTTATTACCAGTTTATAATTACAAGAAAACTAAGGCATTATCTATAATAAGCTATCAAAATTTTGTAAACATGCACTTAGAATAAGTTTCAAGTTTCAACAAACTTAAAGAAGAAAAGTTTTTAATTAACAAATGTTTTTTATTATTTTCATAAAAAATAATTAAATTTAAATTTATTTATCAATTCCATTAAAACATGGAATAAAATATTCAATTAAAAAATGAAATTTTCATCAATTTGATTTCCATTAAATTACTAGAAACACTGGGTTAAAAACATGAATCTTCTTTAATTCTAAATCCAATTAATTAATAAATTCTGGATTTATGTTGTTTTCCATCTTCATCAAAACCAACATGATAAAATAAGCATTACAACATGTTAAAAAATCATATTATAGGTAGCACATTATCTAGAAAAAAAGAGGCAAACCATTATCATGGTACAAAACATCAACATGTGATTACTATCAAATTTATTTATTATTATAGTTCAATGTTTATTAGTTGAATATCATTGACATCCAAAGGGATGAACCGTGGTCAATATTTGATTTCACTTAAAAAATTAGAAGAAATGAATCCCCTGCCTCAAAGGCTTCAATGTTCTTCACACAAGAATAGATCAAGATCATGTATCTATAATCACCTATATTTTAAGAAACTATAATCCTATAAATATTTCATGTGACAAACACACCAGAAAACGAAAAAAGGAAACTCTATAAGAATAGTGAAGATAAATTTTCAGGGCGTTGAAATAATTAATGGAAGAAAAAAGATCAAATGAACATAACCCACTGGTAATTGAGTTAGAAATAACCTTGGATTACCACATATTGATATTTAATAGTTTGGGATCAATCCTATAGAAAGAGGATTCAAAGAGAATCAATAATAAATCTTTCTCGTATGGGTTTAGAGTGGGGGAAGTGTGAAGGAAGGGGTTCAATTTCCAATGATATATTTATTGACCCCCTGAAAAATAGAATAGTAAGGTGTAGCCCAATTAACCATGCCATAGAACTGGATGACATGAGGTATTTTACAGCATAGTATGAAAGATAATGTCATAGCTCCACTTAGTCAACTCCATGTCCAAGTTCCATATAAATATCCCATAAAACTAGATCTAGGGACTACGACACAACCTTAAGAACCACATTGCAACCACCCCTAAAAAGGTAGTAGCCCTAGTATCTTATTATACCACAACAACCTGTTCCACATCATACCCTCATGACCATTGGGAAGGGCATACATCTTATCCTACCTCTATTGAGTATACATTACTAAAAATTTAGTATCCCTAAATTCCTCTATGATCTCCCCTACACCGTATCTAGGATCCACCACACCGCAAGCACCTACAATACAACATAGCATTCCCTTCCACAGCGCATCTATTCCATTTTTGGAAGTGGTTCCCCCATTCCCCATTTCCCTCAAAACACTCCAAAACCTCCTCCAAACACATATAAAACACAAAACTCCAAAAAGGAAAGGGCTATAGAGATCTGATCCCGTATAAAAAAATCAAATTTTGGAGGTATCTTTGCTAAATAGAAAGAAGATGACTATCATACAAACACCAAACAAATTGGTGAACCAAAAAACATAATGTTAAGAGTTATTCTCTAAAAACACTTGGTAGTGAATGAGTGGTGACCCAAACCCCTTTATATGGGCTTAAGGAGTCAAATTATTCAACTTAGCAAATTCCAATAACTTAGAATGAAACACGTATTGAGATCAAATATAGATTTTACTTCTCAAAAGATGAAAAAAATTAATCCCTTGGAGTTTTAAAAATAAAGCTATAAATTTTATCGAACATAAAACCCCGATGATATAAAAAATATTATAAATCAAAATTTAGAATGATTTTTGATGAAAATTTATTAAAATATAAAAATTGAAAACAGATGGGGAAACAAACTAAATATTAAAAATATACCTCTTAGAGAAAAATATTTATAAAAATTCTTTAGGAATTTTTGTCCATTGATTGTAACTTCTTGGTTTTCCAAAGCAAATCTGAATTTTTTTACAGAGGTATTTTCAAAAAAAAGTTATGAAGTGTTTTTTCTAAAAATTTTATAATAAAATTTTATTCCAAAAATTTAAGAAAAAATTTTCTGGAAAAAATATATGAAAGTTTTTTCCAAAAACATTTTAAGAAAAGTTTGTCTGAAAACTTTTTAAGAAACGTTTTTCTAGAATAAAAAATATGAATGGTTTAAGAAAACTAAAAAAATTCAAAAACATAGTAAAAAATGTACCCCCCCTTCATATAATTTTTTACCATAAGGATATATTTAAACAATAATTGGATATGCATGATAATTTTATTGTAACCATTCATATATTCTATTTAATATATTCAAATATATTGAAATTGGGTGGTTTTTTCAAAATATCACCAAGTTTTTATTGTATTATGATGAATTATAGAATGATATATCTTTTGTGTGTGTGAAAATGAAGGAAATTGTATCTTATATCAATGTTCTTAGCTTTAGATTGATGTTTTGTGTTTTTAGTTAATGATATGGAACTTATGTTATCACACAAAATATAATTTTTACTAGAACTCATTACCAAGTCAGTGAGTGTTTTTTGCATTCCCAACACTTGAGAACACCAAAATTTAGCTTCCACATATTAAATATCAGCATCAAAAAGTACTACTGAGTATTATTTCTTAAAATCCCATGAAACTAAATTCTCTCCTAAAAAAATTAAAAGTTTTATACGTACTTTTTCTATCCATTTTACATCCAAAAAAATTACCATCTGAAAAAGAAAATTAAATAAAAATCATTTCCATAACTATAAAATATACCAAGATACATAGTTTCTAAAATGTAAAAAGGATTCATTTTATATAATTAATATGGTATTATTTTGGATTTGATTGATATCATTCAAATAAGTATACAAAAAATGTTAAATCTAGTTGACTAGCACTATGGTAAAGTAAACAACTAGTCATTCATCTATTTATTTGTCAAATTGTTTCCCAAATTCATCAAGGTCAATAGTTCATTAAGTCCCTATATAATCACCAATACATTCAGTATTGTCATATCCAATATTTTTAAGAAGATCTGTTATATACTTTTGTTGAGATATAAATGTTCCTTATGGTTTTTTGTTAAATTTGAAAACCAAGGAAAAAATTTAGTTCATCGATTATGCTCATGTCAAACTCATATTACATAATATCCACAAAGTAATCAGTAATATATATTTGATTTGAGCCAAATATAATTCCATTGACATAAATTTGAACAATGATAGTATCACTGAAAACCTTTTTTATAAAAAGAGTTGGATTTAAATCTCCCTTAAAAAAATTATTTTGTAATAAAAAACAGGTCAATATATCATACCATGCTCTTGGGGCTTGTTTGAGTCCATATATTTCCTTGATACGTCTAAAAACATGATCCATAGATTTGTATTTTCAAAACCAGGTGGTTTTTCTACATATAATTCCTCTCAAACTTATCCATTAAGAAAAGTACACTTCACATCCATTTGAAAAAGAGTGAAATTTAGAAATACTACATATACTAGAAGTATATGAATATATTCCTTTCTAGATACTAGATCATAAGTTTATTCATACTTTATGTCTTCTTGTTTATTATAACTCTTTTTAGTAAGTATATCTTTATTTATAACTATCACCCATTTTCATCACATTTATTATGAAAATCCCATTTTACACCAATTACTAGTGAATCTTTAGGACGTTCAACCAAATTACAAGCATAATTCCTCTCAAATTCATTGAGTTCATCCTATATTGTTATTATCCAATTTTCATCATATAAAACTTCATCAGGGATCTTTCGTTCAAATTGGGATAAAAATGTACAAGGTTCAATTTCAATTATTAAGAGACTTATAGTTTTGGAAAGTTGTCCTATATCACTAATGATATTATCACTAGGATGATTCCTATGGATTGATTAAATTTTTGTGTTTATAAAATTACATTTCTCAATAATAAGGTCAATTTATTAAAGGGTTGTAAATTCAGAAAACATTTTCCTTATCTTTCTTCTTATAGGAAATATTTTACAAAATGGGCTGAAAATAAGTTTTTGTAAAATCATCTGAAGATGTTGTTTCGTGTTTTTTGAAAAAATAATAATTAGTTTCATAAAATTTGGTACGCACGGTTTTCACCAATTTATTTTTCTTATAAACTTGATAATTCTTACTTGTTGTAGAGTAACCATGAAATGAAATCATCATATTTTAGAGATAATTTATGTAAATTAATGTTTATTATTCAAAATGAATACTTTTTACCCAAAAACTCTAAAGTAAGAATGTTTTTTTAACCTATCCAAAAATCATATAGATTTTTATTAAGAAATGGTGTAAGTAAAACTCAATTTATAGTATATCAAGAAATACAAAATTCTTTATCCAAAAAGGATTAGAAATTGAGTATTCACTCAACATACTTCTATTAATACCCTAAATAAATCTATTTAATCTTTCATAAAAACTATTTTTATAAGGTGTTCTAGGATATGAGAAGATTTGATTTATACCTTTTTACTCTAAAAAGCATAAAATTAAGAATTTAAAAATTATATCCACCATGATCAATGAGAATAGTTTCCAAGGGTAGGTTTTTCCCACTTTTAACATAGGCTACAAAGTTATTAAAATAGAAAAAGTATTCTAACTTTCTTGTTACAAAATAGACATATTTGTATCATATATAATCAATAACTAAAAGATATAAATAGTATTTTCAATTGATACTTTCAGATTTTGTTTGACCAAATAAAATCATGTGTACTAATTGTAAAGAATCAAAGTTGGAACATCACTAAAATTTTTAAAACATGAATTATGTTTCTTTCCAAATTGAAAAGTATCAAAAAAAATTAGAATAATTAAAACTATTCACTATTACATATCTAACTAGTCCTTTATTTGAAAGATCGACTACATTTCAATCATTATAGTGTTTAATCTTCTATATCACAGCCATGATTGACCTTCCATTACAATAAGGCAGGGTATATCTTGAAATAATAAGTATTCTGAGTTTAATGTGAATAAATTATGATCCCTTTCATTTGATATAATGAATTTGTCTTATGAACTTTGAATAGTACATTTATCATTCTTGAAGCTCCCAAGTCATCCTTCATCACATAATTGGATTTTTTTATTTGGTTTTTCTAAAGGCCTTAAACAAAGAAAACATTTGAAATTAAAGGGTTTTCAAGAAGAAAAATATTAAATATACCATATGTTTCTCCTTGAGAATTATCACTAAAATTGATTGCACCTTTCATATTTATAATCTTATTAAATAATAATTTGTTTCTAGTCATATGATGAGAACACCCACTATCTATGTACCAAATATTGATGTATTTGGTACCCATATTATTTTCCTAAAAATAAAAATTTAGTCTTTTGGTAGCCAAACATGCTTGGGTATGGAATTATTAGAAATTAATACTTTGGGAATCTACATCTATCCAACTCCCTTATTTTGTACATATGTCAAATCATTATAAAAATATGCTTTATGAAAACAAAAATATTTTACTTTATTCAAAAAAAATTTGTTCATCTAATATACACCACGCTAATATTTTTCATAAGGGATTATTTATCAAAATAAATAATTTTTTTAAAAATTTTGGTTTTCTTGAGTAAATCCTTTTCGAGAGGTATTTCTATGTGGATTTATTTTCCTATGAATTTTTAAAAAAATTACATTCCAAAAACTAAAATTTGATAAATGTTTCTTTAGACTAATGATCTCATAATTTAGTTTTGTAACTAAATACATATCCTAACTTGTTAAATTAGAATTAGAATTATTCTCTAATTATAGAGTATGATTTGAAATCTCTAATTTTTAGAAATTCTTGAATTTGTTTTGAAAATTACTCCCATTTAAACTACAAGATTTTTTGAAATTTTATCATTTTTTCCCAAAAATTTATAAAAAATGGAAACTTTTTCAAATCTTGTTAAGGTATCCTCATATTATGAGGAAGTTTATTTTTCATTTTTGGAAGAATTGGAATTAAATTTATCATCATAAATAGGATAGTTTTCATTTAATGTTAAATTGTTAAGGGATTCAGGAGATTACTGTTCCATATAGCATTGGTTGATCTTTGGAATTTCAGTATACAGTCCCATCATCTTTGGACAATCATTGTTATCCTTTAGAGAATTTTCTAATTAGAAATATCCACCCCTATAACTATAGGTTTCATAAGTTTTTAATATTTTTAGACCATTATTCTTGTAAAAAGTTTTAGAATTTATATCTTTCTTGTCCTTATTTAATATAGGAAAATCCGTTCTGATGTTCCCTAGCTTCTTACATTAATAATATATCATCCTTGAATAATATTTATTTCCATATTTCTTTTTATAACTTTTTATGTATTTGTATCTAAAATATTTCTTTCCAAAAATCTTGTTCATCCTCTTAGAAATATTTTCAAGGTAATTTTTACTGTACTCAGAAGAACTACCATCTTTCTCAACATTGACTTTATTCTTATTTGAATATTTAGAAACTTTCTTTTTTGATTTTGATCTATTAATGGCTATAGATGTATATGAAAAAGCTACACCACCATTTTTCTTCTTACCTTTTTCAGTATCCCTTTTTATTCTACCAATACAATACATGAGAGTTCTAATAAAATCATCTAGACTAAGTTTTTTAATATTTCAATTATCATCAATAGATGTTATTTTTTATTCTCATTGGAAATGAATAATATAAATAGTTTTCTCAACAATATTTCCATCAGTAAAATATTTGTCTCCTAATGATTGTAAACTATTCACAATGGTCAAGAATCTCGTATTCATCTTAGATATAGATTCACGAGGTAAAAAATCAAATACATGATAATAAAATTTTAGAATATATCATATTATTTCAATAACTTTTGTTCCAAAAATAAGTAACTTCAATATTTTTCAAAATACAATTAGATGATTCACAACCAGAAAGTTGACTATAGATATATCTTTTCATATATCATAAGAAAGTATTTATAACTCTTTAATTTATTTGATAATTAATTTTCTCATCTTCAGTAATAGTATAAACTTGTTTTCCTAAAATAACATCTAGTCAGCATTACAAATCTATAAACTCCAATGTTGACCATAAAATTATTTTTTCTATCTCTCAAATATTCATAGCCCGCACCATCAAAAATTGGTGGTCTACTAGGATTCAAGTTATCTAATGTGCCAACATTTAAACATTATATATTTAAAAATAAATATACTATTTTCTACAACACAAATTTGGGTAAAAATTATAAAAAAGTATAAAAAGTGTAAACCAACTCTGATACCAAATGTCTGATCATAAGAGTAAACAATTTACTACAATAGGGGTGAATTATATTTTATAAAATAAAAATGTACATTTTAATTATCCCCATTATAAATATATCTTGAACAATCATGTTTCTGATTTAAAATAAACTAATTGGACAAATTTTGTACTGATAAATTATAAAATCATAGTTAAGGAAATTTTTATAACAAATGTATGGAACATTCTTTAAACATGCATAGTGGAAATAAAAACTTGAAAAAAGAATTAAACATTATAAATTGAAAAATGAAAACATACAAAAACTTTATAATAAATATGTTCACTATTTATACATAAGATTTATGGAAGTCAATAACCCTAACTTTAGGTATCCATAGTTTTCACCTAACTATAAAGGTCTATTTTAATAAACAATGAAGAACTCAATTATAAGATCATAAGAACCCCTATTTCTTTATTCTATGGTACCCTTAATCAAAAATATTTAAATCAAGGTCTTACTAAACCTCTAAATCCCTCAATCACACTATATCAAACATATAAATTAAAAACATAAAATAAAATTAATGCATTTACAAGAATCCTCACAAATGAATGCCTTAAGTAAAAACACCCAAAATGTTAAAATGAACTGTTCACCCATAATAAGATCTTACAAACTCTTCAAAGTATATTTAGTTCACCTAGGTTGAAAACACATATTCTTCCTTTAATATTGCTTCTATTTATATATAATTCTCCAATGGTCTTATTCTGCATTCTTTAGAGTTGTTTGTAATAGCTTTGAGTGAACATAATATTCTCTTGAAAGGTTTAGTGTAGCTTCATTCAATGGTCACCTTGATATCACCATTAAAATTTTGTTGAATTTCATCTATTAGAAATAAATTAATTAGTATGATGAAATAAAAAATTTTTATCTGGTAAAATGAAATTATTCATTTGACAGATTTTGTGGATGTTCATCTGGAAACTATGTATGTCTCAGTCGGATGAATTTTGTCTAGTAGTCCTTATAAAACTTCATCTGATGGAATTTTTTATTCTCCAACTTCTAGAATTTTGAAAATATATTTCTGATGAAGTTAGAAATCATTTTCCAGATACATGTATGTCCAATTATAGAAATATTGTGTTTTATAAACTTGTGTTTCTATATCCGTTAAAATGAATTTCCTACAAAAAACATTAAAAAAATTGAAGAATAAAAGTTTGTAAAATAAATAATGTATGTAAGTTTGTTATTATTTTCAAAACTAAGGTTATAGAGTGTTGAAATTATGCTTTTGGATCAGTAATCTACCCTTTTGGAAAAGCACAAAACACAACTTTAAAAGAGAAAAACTAAAATTTTGAAATACTAACTCCCACTAACTTATATATTCCTAAACATTAAACTTTTTAACTTTTTTCTCTATTTTTCTACATTTATTCATTTCTCCACCTTTCTTGAACAAAATTTTTCTGAATTTTTTGTTTGAAATTTTGATTTTTCACATTTCTCCCCCTTTTTTATTTTCAAAAAAATATATAGGTTGAGAGTGTTCTTGGAATGTTATATAAATAAAAATATCTATGAAAAAAATTGATATATATATATATAAATAGTCATCCAAAATATATGAAAATATATTTAACCAAATAAAAACATCCATTAAAAATTATAAGGAGGATCATTTATACAAAAAAAATTAATATAAAATGACTTTTAAGTTATTGAAATTATCAAAGAGTTCAAAGAAAAAAATTATTCTTTCTTCAAAAGATTGATAATGACTTTGAGATTATTCACATATTCAATGTACTTCTCTAACTCGGTAGGAATAGATTTTATCTTTACCACATCTTCTTTGAGAACATGAAGCTTCATGTTCTCATAAATCATTTTTTTTGTGAGTGGGCCCTATACTCAACTCATTTATATACTTTGATTACTATAAAATGTATAAAATTTGATATATACATGTGTTTATTCATACCAAAATAGTGTTGATACTTATGAATCTAGTGTTTTCATGGTAAAGTACTTAGATTATGAGTCTTATAAAAAGGTTATTGAAGTTCACTATTATAATGAGAACCTCGAGATACAATGACATTAATATTAAATATATTTCATATGGTATAGATACATCATACTAACAGTACTTAGATAATGTATAACTATCAGGTGCAAGGGGATCACAATCATTGATACATCTTCTTATTAAGATTTCACTCAGTGATCTCAAGTAGATGAGATCATGAGGGAAACTTTCAAATATTAACACCACTTGTTTCACGGTTCCATTAGATGTTCCTATCTATGAACATGTTTATTGGTCTCTAGACTTGATATGGTTATCAATGTGTCACATTTGATCACATAATGTGATGTAAGGTACGAACCATGACATTGAAGTCAAGGTAAGGTAGCTTGTATTGGGGCATCATTGGTGGTATGACCTTGGTTGACTAAAAAATATATAATTTGTTGCTTCCAAGTTGAGGAAGAGTTATCTTGTGGGCCCAGGTTGACCAGGATGGTAGTACCTTCCTTAAATCCATGGTAATTGTATAATAAGGCAAGTAAATCCAGTAAGGTCATGAAATATATAAAATAATAAAAGGATTATGACATAAGTTTTCATCCATCTTTATGAGATATCGCAATATAAATGGGTTATATTACATATAACGTGTTTATAGGAGGTAGTCATAACTATGATATTCCTTATCTCCTTAGGGGTAATTATGGGTTTCTAGACTCATGTCTTGGTGTGTAGTTTGGAATCATTTCTATCATGATAAATACCTTGTGGGTCACACACTAAGTGTATCCACATGTTGCACATATTCTAACGAATAGGAGTTTAGGACAAAGTTTCCCCCACCTATAAGGTTCAATGAATGTTTGTGTCTGGTCGACCAAAATTAAAAATAAATAAATAAAATTATTAAAGATTAAAATAATTATGATTTAATTTATTTCTCACGGTATTCACTATTTCTTTAATCATAAAAGTGAATATGAGAAAACATGATTTTTTGAACGAACAAAGATGTTCAAGGTTAGTTAAACTCTTTGGGAGCTTATGGGTCAAGATAATGGTTTTATTTAATCACTTAACATGTTAATGTTTTATATGTTAGTGATAAAATATTTTTTCATTTATGACACGTTTATTAAGTCAAAAGTGTGTGAAAAAATTCCTAAAATGAAGGTTATTACTTTCCATGGACCAAAGTGTGCTTTCAAAAAATATAACCTATGTATAAAAGTTCATTTTAGCTTCTTGATTAATTATATCCACCATTTGGACGAATTTAGTGTTATAATATCTCATATACTCTCCTCTCAAGTTCCTGTTGAGAGATTCTGAAGGAAGAGTAATGTCAGATTGATCTCGCTTTTTCAATCAAGTCTTTATTTTTCACATGATCAAATAGACAATGTAAAGATCTTCTATTTCCCATGTTGGCACCTAAGAAATGTAGATCTACGAACTTGGGGATATTTTGAATATGTGTAAGATCTAGATTATTCCAATCTTGGTGCCTTTGATCTACGACACGTCGACGATGAGTGAATCAAACCAGAAACTTCAAACAAACAAGGTACCATTTACACTTTCATTTGATTTAATTTTACATGTTTAAATTTAATTACAGACAATAATTTAACAAATATGTGAAGGGGTTTTGTCAATTTAGTTTTGTCAAAATGAATCCAAACCCAATAAATTTAAATTTCATGGGTTTTCATGCTTCCGCTACACCCTGGGTTCCTTCAATTGGTACCAAAGAAAACATGTAATTATTTAAGTATAAAACATCAAATTTTAAATTTAATTTTATATGATTTAAAATAGTTTTTCTATACAATATCAATTCAATTTATTTCATGCCAACCTGAGTGTGTATCGCCATGATATGGTTGATCAAATATCGATTGGTTTTTGTGTAAAAAATGTGATGAAAATTAAAGTGTTATTTCTTTCATTCATTTAATGGATATTGGTGTGACTAATTTTTATCTAGAGAGAAATATGAATATGTTTTTTTAGTTAGATATATCGAAATCTAGTTGGGGAAGTCCATTGTAAATACAACATTTCTGTAAAAGCATGATTTAGTTTTCAAAAATAAAAAAGGAAAAAGGTTCCATTTGAAACTTCTTTTTTTAAATTAAAAAAGTTGACAAATCATCAATTAGAAGATTTAATTATATATATATATATATATATCATTTAATAGGATTCTCAACTAGACTAGGGTCAAACTGGTATAGTCCTAGTCTGACCATCCTGACCCATTACTAGGTGTAAAATAAACTTCCAACGATCTTCTTTAGATCTAAATGGACTAGAAAATATGTGAAAAATTTCAGAAATTAATTCAAATTGTCTAATATTTAATAAAATTATTTCAAGTGTTATTATATGTATTGATAATTAATTAAAATTATTTTAATGAAATTAAAATAATTAAAAATACCCTCGAGTTGAATTTTAGAAAATATAATTTTCCTTATGCAATATAATTGTATGTTGACCAATCATGGGATAAAAACGACACATGCATGTTTGTTTTATTTACTTACATTAATTATTTCATTTATGTTTTTTAAATTTTAATAATAATAATAATTTTATTATTTATACATCATATGTCCATCATTAATTTTTTTTATGGGTCTGTGTGTCCATATTTTTGTGATAAAATGTAATTTCACACCCCGATTTTATGTCACCTTCTTGTGAGAATACATTTTAAATATTGGAAGTGTTTGTGGAGACATGGTTCGATTTGAGAGTCGGTGTAAACAAAACAAGTGAAATGCAAAGGAGTTATGGAGGCTGTAATTCAATTCAGGTATTGATGTATGGAATTCTCTTAGGGCCTCATTTAATCCATTAATCACATGATATATTTACCAATAGTTAACAACTCATGTTCATGTCATTGTTTATTTATTTATTTTATCATTTTCATGGTTTATTATACTATGAATGTGTATTTATTATTTGGGATCACACAATATAACAATAAACAAGCATGGAAAGATAAAATGAACATGTGGGGTGAATGTTTTATATTTAAAAGAATGGTTAATTTGTGAGTGAGATCACATAGAACAATATTGTTAAATAAAATATGATTTAATTATCTAATATTAATTTACTAAATCCCTCAAAGAAAATATTAAGTCATTTTCTTGAATTTGGACATAACCAAATCATTCTAGGTTCTCATTATCCCTAGTTGAGGGAGCCTCTTACTATCAGGGAATTCATATAAGAGTGGTTGGTCAACTTAACTAATGTTTTCAACAAATGTGTAATCATAGGTAGCTTTTTGAAAATTTAGAGGCAAATCATTGCGAAATGCAATGTAATTATTTACTGGATATGATATTTTACTCAACATATCAAGGAGTCGTGAGTTAATTGGGTTAGATGGTAAAAAACCTACATTATACTCTCAGAGTAGTATAGATTTCATAGATAAATCTATGAAGATAGGTTTAAGAATCATTTCCACTAGAATACTCAAGTGACTATGTATTCTGAATCTAGTAGTTGAGGGAAACTAAGATTTGATGAAATTGTGGGAGACATTTAAAATTAATAATTTGAAAATTCCTATTGGTAATAAAGATAAATTATTAATCTGTTAAGTTTAATTTTTTGTGGATAAAAATGGAAATCACCAATACCATCGAATCAATTTCACTATGAAAAATATTTAATTAAGATAATATCTTGACCAATCATAACTTGCAGAAGTGTTACAAGAAGTTGTTCTTATTACTGCGCAAAGAGAGGAAGCTCTATGTGATGGGATCCCCACTTCATATTGACCCCCCTTAGGGAGAAATAAATGAGGCTAAATATAAATAAAATAAGCAAGTGGATGATGCACTGGATGTTCTGTGTTTTATGTTTTCATCTATGTTCAGAGTTTTTCAGAAAATTCATAAGGAAAAAGATACTTTCCAAATGTTGTATTATGTATATGATTTATTCCAGGAGAGAGAATGATAAGAAAGATATGAGATATCAAGTGCTCTTTATAGATTAATGATAACAGAAGGAAATCAAGAAGGACCTCATTTACCAAAAATGATTGGGTACATTGAGAGACTTGAGTCCCTTGGGATCCAACTGAACCAATATCTAGGAATGGATCACATTCGTGAGTCCAAAGTACATAGCTTCTTCACATTCCTTGTTAATTATTATATAAATAACATTAATAAGTCACTATATAATTTTTCCACTTTAGTTCTCCATGAAGATAAGGATATAATGAATTCCCACTCTTCGGTCCTCATAGTGATGACGAGGAGGAAAGGAAAGGCTAAAGTTTCAGGGCCGAATTCTATATAAAATACATTGATGTACTACCCTAACAAGACTCTAAAGATATATATTGGGAGAAACAATCAGTAGGTAGTCTACTTTTCATGTGGTAAGAAAGGTAAGTGAAAGAAAAATTGCACATCTGGGAAGAAGAAGCAAGTTGATGCTTCTTCTCTAGGAATATTTTTAATTTAATTCAATCTCTATATTTCTACATGTTGGGTGTTGGATACTTCATGTGACTCACATATTTGTCTTTAAATATAGGAACAAGGTAGATTTAAGACAATTTTAAAAGGTAAAGTAGATCTTCGGACAACAAATGGTGCGATGCTAGTAGCATTAATAGGGAGATATTATCATCTTACTTTCCCTAATGGGATGGTTAATATACTAAATAATTGTTTTTATGTACCATTTGTAACCATAAACATAATCTCAATGTAGAGTTTAGACACTATGGGATTTTATTTCAAATTTTGAAATAGATGTTGTCTTATGTGTAAGGATAAAATATGTTATAGTATGGTACATAATAACAATGGGTTATATATACTTGAACTAGAAAATCTAATATTTGAAATCAATGAAAAATATAGTGAGAATAAATATATCCTAACCACCTATGGCACATCAATCTAGGTCATGTAAATAAGAAGCATGTATGAAAAATACATCAAGAAGGGTATTTTGACTCCCTAGAGTTAAACCCCTTAGATATATGGTAGACTTATTTACAAGGTAAAATGACCAAATAACCTTTCAATGGGAAAGGAGAAAGATCCAAACAACCATTATAATTGGTTCATACTAATGTATGTGGTCTATTTCTAGTAGGGGAAAGGGGTGGTTTTTCTTACTTCATTACATTTACCAATGACTATTTTAGATATGGAAATATTTAATTTATGAGGCATAAGTCAAATTCCATTATCATATTTAAGGAATATCATAATTAATTATAGAATCAACTCGGTAAGGAGATTAAGAAACTCATCTTAGACCTTGGTGGAGAAAATATTAACCAAGAATTCGTCGATCATTTAAATGAGTGAATGATAATTTTTCAACTCACATATCCTTATACACCTTGGTGTAATGGTGTTATTGAAAAGAGTAATAAGAGACTGCTTGACATGATCAGATCAATGATGAGTCATCAAACTCTACCATTATCCTGTTGGGGATATGCACTAGATATTGTGGCATATACATTAAATAGAGTACCAACTAAAGCAGCAGATGAGATTCCATATGATTTGTGGTATGGAATGAAATTCAGTAGGATTCATGAATATATGGGGATGTGAGGATTTCTTCAAGACTATGCCTAGTGAGAAATTATCATCTCAGAGACTGAAGTGCATCTTTATAAGTTATCCTAAGGAGACTAAAGGATATTACCTAAATAACCCTGTAGATAGAAACACGATTATGGAATGACAATATACATTTATAGAAATGTAACACATTTTGAATGGAAATAGTTGGAGAAATATTTACTTTAATGAAGTTGATGCACTAGATGAACCAGAGTTGGTATGGGAAGAATCTCCATAATAGATAATGGGAAAGAAATATGTTCCCAAGGCACAAGTACTACGTAGGTCTACTAGAGATTATAGAGAATCGGATAAATATGGTTTTTTATAACCATGTATGGTGACACATTACACCTAGATAATGATAAACCTCTAACCTATAAGGAAGAAATATATAGTAAGTATTCTTCTAAATGGAAAGAATCCATGCATTCCGAAATGGAGTCCATGTTCCAAAATCATGTTTAGATTTTAGTAGACCTGCCAAATGATGTAAAACCTACTGGGTTTAAATGGGTATTCAAGAAAAATATGGACATGGATGGTCAATTAAGCACCTGTAAGGAAGGGTTATTAGTGAACAGTTTTAGGAAACATCAAGGTATCAAATATGATGAAACCTTTCCACCAATTGAAATTCTGAAATTCATCAGAATATTATTTGAAATAATAGCCTTCCATGATTATGAAAAAAAGTTAATGGTTTTGAAAAATTCTTTTCTAAATGGGAAGTTAGTTGAAGAAAACTATATGACACAACTAGACGGGTTTATTATGTCAAATACTGCCAATAAAGTATAAAAGATACAAAGATTGATTTATAGATTAAAGAAGTAATCATGATCATGGAATGTTCATTTTGATGAGGGTATAATAGAATTTGGTTTTGTTAAGAATGAAATTGTTTCATGTGTCTATAATAAGGTTGGTGTAAGTTTCATCATTTTCCAACTATTATATTTTGATGACATATTACTAATGGGAAATGAAGTGAATTTCATAAAGTTAGTGAGGACTTAGTTGAATGAATGCTTCTCTAGGAAAGAATTGGGTGAAGAATCCTATATTCTAGGGATCAAGATCTATCGAGATATATCATAGAGGATACTCAAGAAAAGTAAAGTTATATATATTGATAAGGTACTCAAAACATACAATATGGAAAAATCCAAGATAGGATTATTGCTAGTGTCACATATCATTAATCAACCTGAGAATATATATCGATGAAAAAATCCGGAGATTGAATGAATGAGTAGGATCCCTTATGATTCAGTAGTGGGTTCTATCATTAATTCTATGCTATGTATTAGGACTGATGTTTCCTTTATTTAATCATGGTGGGAAGTTGTCAATCCAATCCATGGGAGATGTATTAAGCAACTGTAAAAAAATCCTAAAGTACACAAGAGATACCAAGGTATGTTCATGGAATATAAAGGATATGTAGAGATAGTTTTGAGAGGATACAATAGTGCTATCTTCCAAACAGATCATGATGATCTGAAATCGCAGTCAGGATACGTATTTTTCTTGAATGGTGGTGTAGTTAGTTTTTGTAGATTTAAGTGGTTTTTTGTTTTCAATTCTATAGAAAATTCCAAGTATATAGCGGCTTCTGATATAGTGAAAGAAGAAGTTTGGATTTCCATCTTTGTTTCTAATATTTGTAATATACCTAGTAGTGTAGGCCATGTTATAGTATACTATGATTATACTATGGAAGTGGTGCTTTCCAAGGATCCCAGGTCACACCATAGGACAATGTATATACTTCATAATTATTATCTATTATTGGATTTTACATAGATAGGTGAATCTTCGGTTAGCAGAGTATCCATAGAGTATAAATGGGAAGACCCACTGACTAATTCCATATCTCATAAGAAGCATAATACTCATGTGACAGCTATCTAGTTTAAAATTATTAGAAGTTGGCTCTAGTGCAAGTGGAGGTGTTGTGAGTGGGTGACCTAGACCCAACTCATTTATGTACTCTGATTACCATTATAGGTATACAGTTTTATATATACATGTGTTTATCCTTACTATAAAAGTGTTGATACTTTTTCACCGACCATTTAAATGATAATTTCCTTAGATTATATGTCATATGAAAAGGTTATAGTAGTTCCCAACTGTAAGGAGAACCCCGAAATACTATAAAAGTAATCATAAATATATACACTCAGGTCTATATAGATTATTCTGATAGGACATATATGATGTATGACTATCAGGTTATGGGGGCTCATAAGCATTGAGACTTATTCTCATGAAGTTCACACTTGGTGATCTTTAGCAGATTATATCATGTGGATAGACCCACCAATTTCAACACCACATGTTTCAAGTTTCATTGGATATTCTTATCTATAAACATGTTTATTGGTCTCTAGAATTGATTCATTATCAATGTGTATCATTTTATCACATTCTTGGAAGTAAGGAAAAACCCTAAAATTGAATTCATGGCGAGGTAGCATATGTTGGGTGTGTCATTGGTGGTATGACATTGGTTGAATGATTAAGATAGAATTTGTCACTTCCAAATTGAGGAAGTGATGTCTCGAGGGACCATGTTGACTAGGATGGTGGTACCTATATTAAATCCATATCGATTGTTCAATAAGGTAAGTTCTTCTAGTTAGGTCATGAAATATATAAAGAAATAACAGGATGATGACACAATTATGCATCATGCTTTATGTGATATCATGAGAAAAAGAGATCATATTAAATAGAATGTGTTCATATGAGGTAGTCATAGCTATGAAATTCCTTATCTCATTAGGGACCATGATGTGTTGCTAGACTCCAATAATGGTATGTTGTTTGGACTCACTGGTATCAAGATAAGGACCTAAAGGGTCACACAATATGTGTATCCACAAGTTCCACCTATTCTTATGAATATGAGATTATGAAGAAGTGGGTCTTATATAAAGGGGATGTTTAACATCCTAATATGATTTATCATAATTAAAAATAAATCAATTATATTATTCAAGTTTATAATAATGATGATTGAATTTGTTTCTCAATATATTCAAGTTTTTTTATCATAAAATTGAATATGAGAAAATATAATTTTTCGAATGAACATTGGATGTTTAAAGTTAATAAAATTATTTGGGTAGTTTATGGGCCAAGTTAACATTTTTTTATCACATGACATGCTAAAGTGTCAAGTGTGTGATGAATGTTTTTTGACATTTATGAACATCTTATTATGGAATAAGTGTGTGAAAATGTCTAAAATGAATGTTATTACTTTACAGGAAAAAAAGTGAACTTTTAGAAATAATAAACTAGGTAAAAAATATCATTTTAGCCTCTAGAATAAGGAGATACAACATTTGATTTTTTTAGAAATATCTCCTCTTCTCTCCTCTCAAGTTCTTAGAGAGATATTCTGAAGGAAGAAAAAAGTCAGAATGATCTTGTTTTCTCGATCAAGCATGCATTCTTCACATGATCAAAGGAACTCCATAAAGATCTTTGATTTCTAATTATATTACCCAATAAATTTAGATAGATGATATTTGATCTATGGTGCACATTTTAATGATCTATAGGATGCTTGTCTTGGTGTCTATTAGCCATGACACTTTGACGGTGAGTGAAACAAACTGAAAACTTCAAAAGAACAAGGTACCATTTATGCTTTCATTTGATTTTATTTTTCATGATTTAAATTGAATTAGATAGGATATTTTAAGAAATTTAGTCAAATGGTTTTGTGTATTCAGTGTTTTTAACATGAATCCAAACATAAAAAATTTAAATTTCATGTTTTTTGAGATTCTGCTACGCCCTGGGTTGCATCAATTTTGACACCTCTTATTCTAGGGATTATAACTTTTTATTTTCTTAATTCAGCTCTAAAACATCATCTATGTTTTGAATCTTCTTCCTATGTTTTATAATTTCATTATCTTGAGACATTTCTAGGGACTTAATATTGCCAATATATATTGAACTTTTATTAACTTCAGAACTCATATCCCTTACATGATTCGAAACTGATTTTGTTGAATTTATCATGCCATATATTTTTATATAATATAAATTCTTTTATATTTATGTATTATTGATCCATATAACAACTTGTTTCAACATCCCTAACACTAATTTTGATTTTCCTGTGGCATATTTGAATTCATATTCATTCAGAATCACAGTCTCAACAAGTTGTTTCTATTGTACACATGTTTCTTTTGTTGTAAACCAGTCCATATGTGGATGAAGTGGTGATTCATTAATAATTGTTATGGATTTATCTAATGGAATTTTATTCCATTATTATAAAATTATCATTTTAAATTTTATGATTGTAGATTTTATCTTAAGTTCCAAATACTTGTGTCATTGATGATATTTTTTTTACTACAAGATGAAGAATAAATTTAAGATGACCATGCAATGTGTTTCATTGCATGAGGATGTGAAGAAGATACCGTGAAAATTATAAATTATATATTTCAGAAGGAAATAATTGAAGTCTGTGCAATATATCATTTCATGAACAATAATTGAACATCATTTTATTGAAGGTTATTAAAAAATATGATAATTTTTTTAGATGATAATTTTTTGAGTGGAAGTTAATAATGTCTTGTGTGAAATATTTGAATAACTATTTGATTGGTCCTTATAATAAAAAAATTGGCCAACCATGCAATCCCCCATGGTCTAGGGCACAACCACACTTGAGGAACTTGAGGTCAACCTCGTGGGAGAGCCTACCCAAGGAGGCTTCATGGTGACATGGTGGGCTGTGTATAACCCATATTTCACCTCTATATAAGGAACATGGGGTAGGTCATATTCAGAGGCCAACAAAGGGAGATGGGGTCGTATTGTTGGAGTGATAATTTGTAAAGTAAGTTATTAGAAGTGGTATTTGTACTCTCTTCTAGAAACTTAAATGGAGTGCTTGATTAAAAAATCATGGCCTTGAATAGACAAGAAACCAATTTGGGTCTAGCGCACAACAATGTACTATTCATCCGCCAAAAAAAGACAGGGATAACCATAGTTTCTCGATTAGATCGATCTGGTCCATTCGATTGATCCAATTCCTTTTTCTTAATCCTCCTTCATTCAGAGTTCTTCTCATGCAGATCTTCTACCTTGATGATCCATGGAAATCATGGTCAATCATCGACGAATCAAACTAAAGGCCGCATTAATCTCTTATGATCCCAAAAAAATTTAAGAAATGCATTGTAAAGGGTTTCTATGAAAAACATTCATGCATGAAAAATAATATTCCAAGAATCATTCTCTCCTGATGAATAAGATCCTCTTGGATGAAGTAAATTTCAAGATTATCACACAAGTATGATCTGAATGATAAATACATGTAGCTACATTGGCATGCATCCAATGAAGAAGAATAGAGAAGACCGATTCTTCAATAATTTATTATCCCTTGTTAAGAAAACATGAGTGGAGTCATGAGTCATGCATATTGTTCATGTTAATGGAATATGATTATTCAGGTATTCTAAAATTAATAAATCATGTGAAATAAAAAAGGGATATCTTGAGTCTTATGAAATTTAATGTTGCGTTTGTTTAATGCATGCTGAAATTTATCCACTGGTGTTTTCAATCCACATGAAATAATGAGTTTCATGTAGTGATATGTATGAGTCCATGAATACAAAGTGATCTACGAGTGTGAATAGAAATAAGAACACCCAAATCCACTGGGTGTTTAAAGTTGTAATTGATTAAAGCATAAAGAAATGAAGATACTCGAACCCCTTGGGTATTTTAATGCACTATATGGAGAAGGAAATACTTAATAGATTCATTCAGGTATTTCAAATAACAATAGAAGAATAATACCCATGCTCATTGGGGTATTTAAAATGAATAATATTAATACCCACATCATTCAGGTATTAACATTTGATGAAGGAAGAAAAATAAATGTGCTTATTTATAAACACATTTAAATAAGGATTTAACTAGATAATTTAAATCATGAAATTTATTGAGATCCAATGAAGAATTATTTTTTCTGAATATGTACATCTAGGTAATGATAAATATACTAAATTTCAATATAATTAGAGATCCTGATACATTATTTTATTGAATAGAGAAATATTTTGATGATGAGAGTATTTTGAGGAAGAAACAACATGTGTGCTAGAGCATTCAATGATTTAGTGGAATATAGATTCCACCAAATCTGGATAGACTCTCAAGACCATCAATCTAGAAGTTCATGCATAAGGACAAGACAAATTCAGATCCTACAAGATCATGGAAAAATATAAAAGATCATCATATAGTGGATCAATATTTTAAGAAAGGTGAAGTATTTTGATTGGTTTCGGGAGAAGGTGAAGTCTTTGGGTTGGAGCCAAGAGTAGAAAGAGTCTCTAAATTGGAGTCGGATCAAGAAGTATTTTGGTTGGACCCAAAATAAAAGGGAGTCTCTTAGATGGAACTGGATTAGAAGTATTTTAGTTGGAGCAGAAAAAAAATCTATTCACTTGTTTGATAGTGAAGAATCCATGTTGTGGTGTCTAACAAACATGGAAATGAGTTGTTATTTCATTGTAAAACCTTTTAAATCATGTGTGTTTCTCTCTCTATTATTACTATTTCACATTATTTTTGATTGAGAGATAATATTGATGTTGTAAAAAATGGTGGTAGAAAATAAGTGACAGATGATTCACAGAAGAGTAAAAGGGGAAAACAAAATAATGAGAAGATGATCATGGAACATAGTGATTTTTGTGGTTTGAGAATAATCCCTATATCCATAGAGAGGTAGAAAAAAATCACTATGAAATCTAGGAGCACAATTACAAGGAGATCTCAAAGTTTCTCTCACACATAGAATCCCTAGCACAAAATGAGCTAATAAAGAGGATGAATCAATCTTTCACCAACTGTATAGAAAGTTCACTATGCTAAAATTAATGGTGGATGGAAGTATGAATCACTATAGTTTCACAGACACTGATGTATAACCTTTTATAGTGGTCGGCAGCTGGAAGTTTGTAGAGCTACAATACCATTGTCTCCAATGTCTACAATGCTATAGTAGTTGTGCCAAACTCAACACTGCTACAATGACCTGTTGTTGCGGCCTGATGTTTAGTAAGTGTTTCATGAATTCATTCCAACATCATCCAAAATGTATTGGGCTATACCAATACAAAAATTGAGTGGATTGAGAACCTTAACAAATTTGAGAGGTTAAATTTGAAAGAAAAAAGACTTCATAAAAATGAACCACTGATTTACCCCTCCTCTATCAGTGGTCAATCCATTCAGGGGCTCTATTGTTTTAATGAGTTTTAATATTCTAAAAATTAAATATATATATATATATATATATATATTTAATGTTATGAAACCAAGGAAGATAATCTTTATTACTCTTTAAAACATTAATGAAATAACTCAATATAATATTTATTCTTTTGAGGACTAGGGCTATGAGAGAAATGGGGTAAAATGGAAGAAACCTAAGGAAAGGATTGATATAGAGGTCTTGATGTTCCAGCTTCTTCTTTCCTTTTACATTTTTATTCTTATAAAACTTACATCACTTCGGTTTCTTTCTATGTTTCTTATTTTTTTATTCTTTTATATATGATTATTTTGTTTGATATAATTGATTTTTTTCTTTATAAGCTTTACCTTTGTCTGAAACACTTTTTTGAGGAATAATTCCTATATTGAGCTAATATAGAGGTTTATGAAGTAACTAGAATTTCCTCAATATCTAAATCATTTTTCAATTTTTTAGTAATCCCATATTATTTCATATTATTATTTTTCCCTTTCTTTTCAACAACATTTACAGCTTCGAGTTCCACATTTTTAGTCTAAGATTTTTCTTCTCCAAATTATTTTCATTAATTATTTTAAATGGAAAGAGGTCGTATTGAGGCTTATTCTAATTGTCCTTATGTTTGAATAAAATACAAAGGTAAAGGGAGAATAGGAACAATAGACTGACGAACTGATTGAGAAGTAACTTCAACTTTAGAATCTAGATGTTCAATCCCTTTAAAAAACTCTTTATCCATTTGGTATTTATTTTATTTTGTTTGATTCCTTTTGTTATTTTCTTATGAATAATGGTTTTTATAAGTCCCCTATTTATGATCAAAGTCCACATCTTTATCTAATATAAAAAATGGATCATTGGACTTATTTTATTATTTATTTTTTATAAAGGCAAAAAATTTCCCATCAGATGTATTATTTGATTTATTCTTTATAAATGGATTATAAACTTAACCATATTTCTCTTTTCTAAAAAATTATCTATTCACATATGATTTTCTATTTCATATATACCTTTTTCTGAATTTTAAAAAACCTTCTTCAATTTTGGATCAAAGACAAGTCTCACCATGCTAGTTTTTTCTCCACTAGTAAAATAAATCTTCTCCCTCGTAGGAGTTTCTTGATTCTTGATTTTTTGAAATTCCATGAATTTAACTAAAAATTTTCTTAGGAAACTCGGAAAAACCCCCCCACCTTTATGGTCCATGCTTGAAATCTTGTATATAGATAAGTACAAACATTACATGGTTAAATTTCCTCATATTACAAAAGAAATCCAAAACATAAATGTCATTAATTTTCAATGTATATCTATCCCATTTCTAAATAATGAGATATTTTTGCAACAATTACTATCATTATTACATCTAAAGAAAGATATTTAACTCTCTTAACTTTTTCATTAGATGAAAATAAATAATTTTATACTCTTATCTTATCAAAACTTCCTAGCTTCCTAGGTAGCATATGAGAAAACTAATCTTCATTCACCTTATAAAATAATTACAACTAATTATTCCACTTTTTTTATTTAAAATTTAAATAAATCCCCAAATTTAAAAAATTCATAAAAATTAAATCATATTCTTTATTAAGAATTACTAATAAATATAAACCTATAACTATTTCATGGAAATAAAGACCAAAATCATCTTTTTCTACACAAATATCTTCCCAACCTTGAAAAAAAGTAATAGATTTTAACAATAAACCATACTTATCATACCAAGATCTTTCTATTAATATTTCATTGATAGAAATTTTTTCCAAAAATTTCACATCCCCCTCACCACAAATAGTACCACTCCTAAGCCAGTAGTGAGATAAGAGAGATAATGACTGCTTTAGTTACACCTCTAGAAGGCCTTCAGTTAGTGACTAGAACTAATGATATAATAAACATACAATGGGACAAATTAAACTCTAATAGAACATACATAATAGAGATAGATAGTGAGAGATAATATAGATACACTAATACACACATTCTCATATAGGTAAAATAAATCTCAAGAATATACATATAAAGTCATACATTGCAAAAAAAACTAAAAGAATATCTACATATACCAAAAAGGAAAAACTGACAGCAGCCATGAAGCCCAAAAATCTTTTAAAAAACCATGAGCAAGTAATATCCATCTCAATATCCAACCTACTCCTACTGAATGAATATATATATATACATATATATATATATATATATATTTGTGGGGTGATCATAACATTATAATCAATAGGTTCCTCCCCGGAGCCTCTCATGCAAAGGATAAAGAAATCATACTAAATCTCAGTGAAAAAAGTGAAACTAACTCACCACCAAAATAGGTATACTATGTTCATAGCCTCACCACAGTTATCTCTCACCAAGTATCACATACTATAGATCAAGACTTATAGTAATAAAACAATAAGAGTACCATGCTATCACTTCCATGATAGTTTTCCAATTTTCCCCAACATCACACATCTTAATCCATCTCTCCCCCAAAGTAATTATCTCATAGACACTAAGGATAATTATCAAAACACGAAACTTGTGTATCACATCATCTACTCATTGCATATCATGTATCTATATAGTAACCAGATGGTTTCTATGAGCCACTACATCCTGTATCATGCATATCATACATCAGGTATTATACCTTAATACATCACAGCCCATACACTAAGTAAGGTACCACAAGCCATCATGACTTATAGAATGTTATAAAAGTGTGTTCCCTAGACCCAAATTTATCATTACTTTTGATTACCACACCATGTATATAGTGAGTTATACATGATGTACAGTTACCATTATAATGTAGATACTTTTTCATCCAGTATTTAAATGGTAACATTCATAGAATAATTATCATATGAAAAAGTTATAGCAGATCCCAGGAAATAATGAGAACCTCAAGATATTATGAAATTAATCTTAAATGTATGTCATATGGTTTAGATATATCATATTAATTGGGCACTGTTGATGTCTGACTATCGGGTGTTTGGGGATCAAAGCATTGAAACTTATTCCCATGAAGTTCACACTTGGTGGTCTCTAGTAGGCAAGATCATGAGGACAGACCCGCCAATAAGAACACCACATGTTAAAAATTTCATTGGTTTTTTCTATATATGGATATGTGTATTTTTCTCTTATCTTTCGATCATTATCAATGTGCATCATTTTATTTAATACCTTGATGCAAGGAAAAACCATGATAATGAAGTCATGGAAAGGTAGCCAGTGTTGGGTGCATCATTGGTGGTAAATAATTGGTTGAATGATCAAGAGAGAAAGATAAATAAGTAATATCTCTGGCCCTATAGATTAGGATGGTAGTACCTTAATAAATCTTGGACCAATGTAGTCAAAGGTATGTTCATCTATTTAGATCAAAAAATAATAAATCTTGAAAGGATGATGACATAAATGTGTATCCTAGATTATGATATATCTAAAAACAAAGAGATTATATTACACAGTGTGTGTTCATAAGTTGGAAGTCATTAATATGACTATTCCTTATCTCTTTATGGGCCTTGGTGGGTTTCTAGACTCTTCTCTTAGTCTGTGAATATTATTCACTACTATCAATATAAGGGACTAGAGGTTCACACACAATAGCATATTCAAGAATCATCCCTATTCAGGTGAATATGTATATAGAACATAGTGGGCCCCTCCATGAGGTTAGAGAGTTGTCCAAGTTATCAAGCATCTATGAATAAATAAATTCATTATTATTTCAGTATAGAATAATTGGATTGAATTTATTTATTAAAAGTATTTACAAGTCATTTAGTGAATGCATGGAAAATATTATACCAATGAATATTATATTAATATTCCAAGTTCGTTTAATATTAGTGGGAATTAGAAGTTAAGTAAAATGACTTGGTTTTATCACTTAATATATTTAATATAAATAAAATTATGGTGTAAAAAATAAATAATTTTTATGAAGTAGTTTAGCTCATCATAATTATATATTTATTTCTTATTTGGTGGGAATTTTATTTCTGGGGTTTTGGGAACCCTTTCTTGGTATTTGACTCACACACAATATAAGTATGAGAGAGGCATTAAATCCATGTCCTATTCATTCTAATGGAATGATATCCACTCTATCCTCTCACTTTCTAGAGAGATAAATCCTCTTCGAGTACTCGATACAAGAACACCTTCAATGGATTAAAGGCACATGGTCAAGGTGATCATCATGATGTCAAATGATTCATTGGATCCCCATGATAGAACCCATAATTTGATGAACGGTGAGTGCACATATTCTTGGATAATGTGTGTATGATCTAGAGGGGTTCATCTTCGAATACTCTTAGCAAAGATCATTGGTAATGAGCTATAGTCGCACCCACCACCAAATGGAATGATGTACTCTTTTATTTAATTTTTGTTCATTGAATAATTCATGCAAGATCATTGGACCACTATCGGGGTTCTGATCACCAGAGATGAGAAGCTTTATCACTCCGGTGATGAAAAATATTAAATCACCAGCCCACAAGCATCTGATGTGTCCCCTAGTACCTTCATATACATTATACCTATAATAATCCATTGGATACTATACCCAGAGATACATGTGTCTGAAATAAAAACAAGTCATTACATCCCTCTATAAACATATATGGGAAACTAATCACTCTGCATATCATCACATAATACTACCAAAATAAGAGATAAGAGTTAAAAGGGGTGGTTATCCATCCATCCTCACTACCATAATGTTGGGGAAAACACCCTCCCAGAGTCCACTTGGTGTCAGTTTACCTAATTAATGTGGGTGGTGTAGAATATAAAATAAAATGTTATAAAAGATATAAAATATCTCACAACCACATTATGTGAATAACTTAGTCCTGGGCTCAACTGCATCTATCATCTCTTAGACATCCATATCTCATTTCTATGGATTAGATATCATATAAATACACATGAATTTTAAAAATCTATATTAAGTTACTTTATTACCTTTTATCATTTCCTTTCAATAATTAATTCATTAGTAGTTAATTAAAAACATTATGATTACATTACCTCAACCATCATGCCATGCCCATGCCCTCCAAACATCATCTGAACCAAGTCTATGGTTTCAAAATATCACCACATTCTATTTCAAAAAAAATAATACCATGGGTTAATTCATTCATTAATCATTATAAAAATTCAATTATTCTAGGTACCATTGGAAACCATCATATGATACCACCAAATAAATTCATCCAAGCATGTCCAACTGCCTCATGTGGTGGGGAAATGAAATAAGATAAAATAAGAAAACTAGACATCAGTTAATAGAAAAATTAACAATAAAGAATCCCCACTCTCACCATAAAAATAACAGGTAATCCTTACATCAACACATTCCATCATCTTGGTGTCATCTATGACACCATCATGCATATCTTAATTCATCTCATCGTCACATTAGTCAACTGTTAAAACATAATTCGTGCCACCCTTTCCATGTCTCATCATCAATCTCAAGCTCAACCATCTAAGTCACATATCACATAGAAATATCACATCTAGAGGACATCACAAAGTAGTAGGTAAACAAGATTAGTCAACAAGGAAATAAGGACCTAAAAAAATTCATCCATTTGTCACACACAAACGGACTCTCACAGTTCCCAACACAATGCATCCACCCTTTATAAGAAAGCTGAAAATCCCAAACCCAAAAATTTATCTTTAAAAAAACAAACAATTTTTACTCCAATTTGAATTAACTGATTCATTATTAATAGGTTCTAATTACAAGCAACCTAAATTATCAGTTATGAAAATTTATCACAATAATGTAAACACCTTATTAGAATTAGCTTCCAGTTTCAACAAACTTAAGGAAGAAAAATTCTCAATTAATATGATTTTTTATTCTTTCCATCAACAATCATTTTAGATTCAGGTTTTTTATCAATTCAATTAACACATATATTAACATATTCAATTAATTTACATAAATTCGATTACCATCTTATTACCATAAACCCTATATTACAAACATGCCTCATCTATAATTATTAATCCAATTAATAAAATAATTTAGGCCTTATTTTCTTTACCATATTCCTCAAAAAACATGTTAACATTAGAATTACAACATTCTAAAAAAGAGTAGTGTAGGTAGCACATTATCTATAAAAATAAGAGGAAAATATTTATCATGGTAAAAAACATCATCACATGATCACTATAAAATTTATTTATTAATTTATCTCAATATTTACTAGTTTAATCTCACTTACATCCAAAGGGATAAACCATGGTCAATTTATGATTTCATGTAAATAAAATATAAACAACAAATCGCCTACCTTAATGGCATCAATGTTCTTCACATGAGAATGTATCACTGTCGCGGATGTCCGATCACCTCTCCCATAAGAAACTATGATCCACCAAGATTTTGTTCCATGAAACCACTAGAAAATGATAATGGAAAATCCATTAAAATAGCATAGATCAAACACCAATTCATGAAAATAAGGATCAAGATGAAATGAGATCAAACATAGAGAACCCACTTGGAAATAGAGGTAGGACTCACCTTGGATTGCCACATATTGACCACTAGGAGCTGGGGATTAATCCCTCTTGAAATATACTTAAGATACCCTCAAAAATTACTCTTAGTCACCTAGGAGATGAGGGGGAGACGAGGGATGGAATGGGGTTCAAATTTCTAAGGGTTATTTATGGACCCACTGAAAATAAATGACTAAAACACAACCTAATAGACCACAATGTAGAATTGGATGAAACGTGGTATTTTATGGTGTATCAGGAAGGACTATGTCACAGAACCCCTCAAAAAATTTCATGTCTGAGTTCCATAGGAATATCCTATAAAAGTGGATCTATGGGCTATGGTGTAGTATTAATCATAAAGTAACATCCACCCCTAAAAAATTTGTAGCCCTCGAAGCTCTCTATGTTGTAGAAGCTCATTCGACGTCAAAGCCTCATGACCATCGAAAAGGGCTAATGTTGTAGCCTACCACAATAGTATAGGCATGAATAAAAAGTAAGTAGCCCTAAATTCTTCCATGATCTCTCATACTCCATAACCGGGATCCACCACACTGTTTCCATGTTCACTATGGTATAGTTCACCCATCCACACCGTGGGTACACAATTTTGGAAATTGGAACCCCCCTATTTTCCCATCAAACTATTTGGAACCTCCTCCATGAACCTCTAACACATATCAATCACCAATTAAAGGACTAATGATATTAAAAACCTTATATAAAATACCTCGCAAACCAATCTTATCCTCGAGAATTCAAAACCTCATATAGAGAGAAAGAGAGAAAATGTTTTATCCAAAAAACCTCACAAGATACCTCTAATGGGTCTTGTCATCACAGGTTTTTAACCACCTCACTAAGAGGAACAAAGTGTAATACCATGAAAAAACATTAACCAGATCCAAAACACTCTCCCATGGGATATACCTATCAAATGAGAGTAATTCAACAATAAGGTGATAAGTGAAAACCATCTCATAAACCAGAAAAGTTTCAACAACCTAAATTAGTGTTATAATAAGAGAAGAGATAAACATCAAACAACTTCGGTTAGGGAGCATGTATCTACGACTCATGTCATTAGGTACTTTCCTCCATGCCACTATGTTTCCAAAAGACATGAACCAAAGGAATATCATGCTCATACAACACCTTCTCCTAGAGGTATTGGATCTCTACAGGCCTATCCTTGAAGGTTGCATCATCGTCAACATCGATCTCACCCCAATCGATTAAGTGATAGCCTTCATAAAGATAACAATGAATCTATGGAACATGAAAAACATTGTGTATTAATAACATTTGTGGGGTAAAGTTATATCTAATATTCCATAACTCTAACATGAACCAACACCTTGAAATTCCCAACAAGCCAAGGAGAAATCTTACTCTCACATCCAAACCATCGTTGTAAGTCATGAGGAGTCACCTTCAGGAAGAAATGATCTCCAACATCAAATTCCAAAGGTATCATCCTATGATCAACATAGGATTTTTGATGATCATGTGTTGCCTTCATCCTCTTGTGAATCACTTTAACCATCTATGTTGTATTCAACACTTGTTCAGGCATGGGATTAATGTCACCCCAAACCCAATCCATCACAATAGAAATTGAGAAGGCCAGTCATACAAATCGTCCACACGGTGTATCATAAAGTTTATATTGAAAGCTATTATGTAAGAAACCTCAACCAAGAATGGGTGTCTCATCCATGAACCTCTAAATCTAGGATACAAGAATTTAATATGTCTTCAATATTCAAGATGGTCTACTCTGTTTGGTTAGCCATATCTGGGTAAAAATAAGTGTTAAAGAATAATTAAGAGATAAAATCATGATAGAAACCTCTCCACACCCTAAATGTAAAATAAGGATCCAAATAATATATTATCATCCTAGAGTCTCCGTGGAGTCTCACTACCTCCTCCAGATACTATCTCGAAAAAACCTATGATGAGCTCGACTCCCTGATCATTATAAAGTGGGATGATTTCATAAAATCATAAACTACCACTCATATAGAATTATAACCCATTAGCTCAAGGTAAACCAATAACAAAGCCCATTAAGAATCCCTCCCACTTCCACTGAGGAAAATTGAATAGATGGAGAAAATCATCAGGAATATGGTGCTTGGATTTCTCCTTATGGTAGACCAAACATTGAGTCAAAACTCTGCAACTACATGCTTTAACACAGACTACCAAAACTGACCTCTCAAAGATCAGTAAATATTTATCACATCAGGATATACCACCAATGGTATGATATGTAAATCACATAGAACCACATCTCTCACCACCAAAAGGATAAAAATCCTCCCCTAGAACAACACCCCGTGTTTATGGGAATCTCTACAAACAACTCAGTCTCCACAAACCTCCACCTCATGATCCATCAACTGAGTCTCATCCACCTACCACAAAAAATATGACTTATATTTCACCTATAAAGGAAAATCTATGACTCTAACCTCTCCCATATAAAGATAAATATCCAATATTTCTTCCATCACCCTTTGAGAATCTCCAGATTCATGCAAGACATCACCGTGTATCTTCTTGCTCAGCTCATCTACTACAACATTTCCCTTGACTGGTGTATATGAAATATTGAAGTCATAATCCTATAGGAATTACATCCACCTTTATTGTCGTAAGTTCATGTAACATTGGGAGAAGAAAAAACTTGGGCTCTTATGATTGGTTAAAACCACAAAAGACATACTGATGTTGTAATATTTCCACAAATTCATGGAAAACATAATTTCCTACAAGTCAAGATCATGGGTTTTAGAGTTATGCTCCTGGGGACATAACTGTTGAGACCCGTAAGAAACAATTTATCAATGTTTCATTGATACACAGCTCAATCCAATATATGAATATTTATAGAAAACCTCAAACCAAACTCCCTCTGTTGGCAAACAAAGGAATACAAAAATGACTAACTTCTCATTTATGTACTCAAAAGTTTTCAGTCACTGGTCAGTCCACAAGAATATCTTACCCTTTCTGTTTAAAGCTATCTTATGAGTTGAAACTTGAGAAAATCATCTACTAAACTCATTTAATATCATTTAAGACCAAGGAAACTTCTCACCTCTACTACAATCTTGGGGGACACCAAATAAATAACTACCTCTATCTTCAAAGCGTCCACATATACTCTATGTTGGGTCACCACATGCCATAAGAAATGAACCTTATGAGCCAATAACTCACACTTAAAAAACTTCCCAAAAATCAATTGATGATGAATAACTCACATAATGACATGTAGATGATCTGCATGCTCCTCCTGAATCACGGAGTACACAAGGATTTCATCGATGAAAACCACCGTGAACTTATTTATGAATTCCTTGAAAATTTCATTTCTCAAACCCTTGAACACAATTAGATAATTCTTCACACTAACTGAGATCATAGTGAATTCATAATGCCCATGAAAACAATGGAAATATGTATTTGGAATATCCATATCTTTCACCCACATATGATGATATCATAACTGCCAGTCGATCTTTGAGAACCAACTTTCCCCTTTCTGTTGATTGAATAGATCATCAATCCATGGATGGTGATAAGAGTTCTTAACTCAAACCTACTTTAAGTGCTGATAATTGACACAATGACTCAAACTTCCATCATCCATCTTCACACAAAAAAGGTGCATCCCATGGTGTCACACTCATCCAAACAAACCCTCACTAAAATAGACCATTGATTTGTACTTGAAACTCATGTAACTCAGAAGGCATAATCCTATATAGATACAATGAGATATGAGAAAAATATGGTTGTATCTCTATCCCAAACTCAATCTCCCATCAAGGGGGTAACACTACAACCTCCTTAGAAAATACATCTGGTGCTCTTCCACAACTCTAGGAATCATTTTTAATTAATCCTATGATAAACTCAACATCAACTCGACCATAAAGGATGAAAAGGATGGAACAAACCTTTGACCAACCCAGGGGTCTCACTCACTAAAGAATACTACTGGATCCCCATAAGAATCATAAAACACAACTTTTCTCCTAAAGTAATATACAATAACTAGAACTGAATACAGTCAATTCATGTTGAGGATGATGTTGTATTCATGTATCTGTAAACATAGGAAGTATCCCAAAGAGAGGTGTTTCCCTAGAACTTGATCACAGTTTATACATACTTCATACATATACTCTCAAACTTTAACTAGATTAGTCAAATCTAAAGGTACTAGAAGACTCTCCTCCTTAATTACCAATGCATGGACAAGGGAATGTGATATGAAGGAGAGTGTATCTCCTGAATCAAAAAAAGAACACACCCATGTAGAAAATAATAAAATCATACCTCAAACGACAACTGGCTAACCCGACATCGGAAATGCTAGAGGATGAAGCCGACCATGACCTTCTCCAAAACCACTTTGACCCACCTAAGGACCCTACTCTCTATACCTAGCCCATATCATCTCTAGTGATCCCATACTATAACACCCTACTATTTTTGTTTCCTTACATGAAACTACCTCAAAAGAGGAACTTAAATCATAACGCCTGAAACACACTAATTTGTCATAAAGTTCATACACTATCATTGATTATGAACTTTGCATCGATAAGAAAAACACATATCAGGTCCCTTGGCATAGGTATGAGATCTTCCACCCCTATAGAAACAAGATTTTGAGGGTCGGAACCTGTCCATGGTTCACTAAAAAACTTTCGTATATCCAACTAAGAAACCTAGACCATACCTCTTTTCATGAGGAATACTAAGGAATACCCTCCCATGATGATCTGGTTTGGTCCACCATTCTTTAAATGGCCTTTAATCTTTCCATCACCATGATATATGTCGAGCATCTCTGGGCTGCTAACATTCAACCCAACATCATCCAAAATGGATCGGGCTACACAATTTCAACGATTTTAACAATTTGAATGCATAGAATTAATTCATCATTTTCTCAAGTGTTCCCCTTGTTGAATACTATACAACTCTCTTAATTTTTATTTAACCAAGCATGGCTAAATTGATATAATATTTACAATGTCATAATTTTTTTTCAGTTCTTAAAATCACAACATAGACCTGTGGTGGATTAAATTTACATATCAGGATTCTCCAATTATATAGATTATATTTTCTAATAACCCTATCAATTTTAAAATAATATTAAATCCAAAATGGTTATCTTAACTTATAAAAAAAGGGATATCTCTTATGCATCCCTTTATAATGAATATGAAAGATATTCCTTATAATCAAATAATTTTCAAAGGAAACATTCATAGTTTGATACATAATATATTCTAGGGGAAACAGTCTAAAATTTTACAAAGGGAAAATATCTCATTGATTTACATAATAAATTTATTATATGTATGATATTTTCCTTAGATAAAAATTTAATATATAATAAATTTAATCAATTCATGATATTTTGTTAATACATTCTTATTTTTAAATATTTAAGGTTTTTACCTTTAATATAATTTAATACATAATTTTTTATCCATATATAAGGTTTTTTCCTCATACATATTATTTTTACATTTAGAAAAATTTAATATGTAATGTTTTTCTCAATACATAAAGTTTTTTACTTAATAAATTCTTCAGAATGTAAGATATTTGTATTGCGTAAGTTTTTTACAGTTACTGAAAAAATATGAAACATATTTTTTTGGATAAATAAGGTTTTTACCTTTATAAAATATCTAATACAAAATAAATTTCCCCAACCCTATAGGGAACATTATATTCTATATTTTTCCATATAATTAAAACATAAGGGTAATCACTGATTCCAATCACTATTTAAGATAAATAATGCCTCTTATCTATCAAAAAATATCATATAAGACAAAAATGATTAAAATTATTATTTTGGATAAAAATGTTATATTTAATAAATGATAGAATTCTCTGGAATCCCTCAGAACTAAAGAGATGAAAAATTAAGGGTTCTAGGAAAATATGAGGGCTTATAATTAATCTAAAAATAGTGATCAATAAAGAATAAAAGATGTTACCAACAACACATAGAACAATTTTTACAATTTTTTTTTGTTTTATGGATATTATTGGGGTTACTTAGGATTCATTAATATAGATATGAGTTGGTGTTTCAATTGTTGAAATTATAATTCTTTTATAAGAGTTTCATGTTATGAGTTTAGTGGCATACAACCAACTTAAAGAAGGAAATATCAAAATAAATATTGAATTTATGATGTAAAAGTGGAGAATAAATTTAAGTCGTTAATTGAGATATGCAAAAGGAGTAACAAACCAAATTCTTGTACTAATAATTGAATTAAATTTTTATCAACTTAATATATTACAATGAAAACAAATAATTTTTTTCAACATAAGAAGAAAGAGAAAAGGGAAATCATTTGTGGTGGAATCCACTTTAAAAGAATTACAAAAGGAAGAACCTTTGATATGGGATGTAAACTTTTAAAATCATATAAAGAGTGATATAAATATTCTAAAAACTATTTTAAAAGTTCAACTAAGGATTCATTACATTTGTTAATATTTTATTTTTTAAAATAAAAGGTTCTTTCTTGATTGAAATTGGTGACAATAGGTTTAATTTGAAGAGTACATTGTCTATTGATGGATTGAAATAAAATTTACATAGTGTCTCTAAAAAATTTTATTATCGTAACGAAGTATTATTTAGGCAGGATGAATACTTAGTGAAGAATTTAATATATGTTTGTTTGAAGATAAAATTATAGTGAATGATAGGAAATTTATTTCAATTTTTTGAAGCCAAGAAATCATGTTATTTGAGTGTAAAGTAATAAAATTACTTGTGTCATAAATGAATTTAACACATGGGATAAAAAATCATGATTAAGTTAACTTGATAAGAAATGGAGATTCAATCATCTCAATATTTGTATGTTATTCACTCTGATATATGTGGACTCATTGAGCACTACTCTTTTAATGAGGATAACCGATTTATCTCTTTTGTTTAATAATAAACTCTGGTCTCTTGTATTATGTTTGTGAAACACAAATTTAAGGTTCTCATTATGATCAAGAGTCCTATAAGAATTATATAACACATATATGATTATTATTTAAATAAATTTAGATAATATAATGGAGTTGAATACATGAGTGGTAAATATAAAGAATACTCATAAAAACATGACATAAATACAATGAAACCTTCACCCAAAAAAATTATATCACTAGAAGGAATAATAGAATCTTGGTAGAGATAGGTTGAACTATGTTGGTAAATCATAACACAACACATTTATTTTGGAGATAGGTGATTAGTGATCCATTTTATATTTAAAATTGATGTTTATTTTATCCAATCATACATGATTTCATATGATATGTATTACAATAAGTTCCCTAGTGTAGAGTTATTTAGAGAGTGTATAATTTCATGATTCATAAAATTAAAAGGTTCAAACATGAGAATGTTCGAGCTACATAGAGGTGATATTATCTTTTTTTAATATCCATAAAATGGAATAGGTGATTGATGTTACAAAGAAACTTTATGAGATACTTAATTACACTTATATAAAGGTGATTGAATGTTTTTTAATGGGTGGGAATAATAGGGTATACCTTAAGAAATTGGAGTAGATGAAGAACATTTATTAGAGAAACTATTGGATGGTCATTAAAAATGTGCATTCATGAGATTCATGTACTCATGGATATGATGCCTGAGACATATATATATATATATAATATGATAGATTATACAGTGTAAGTTTAACATTGTAACATCCCAAGTAAGTAATGAATAATAGACATTTTTATCTATGTCTATTTATGAATTAGATAGTGTTTAGAGGTTTAAAATGAGAATAAATCCAATCTTAATCATGGAATACACTAATATTTTTAAAAGATTGTTTTACAACCTTTTGATGGAAAACCATTTTTAAATCAAATTTTTTACAATTTTATAAGCTCTATTTGTCAAAATAAACTTATTATTTATGATTGGGTCATTGAAATTTACAATGGATAATTTTTTGGTATTTTTCTAACAACGTTCATTTTTTAATGAATAGTGAAAAACACTGCATTTTACATCAAAACTGCTTTTTCATCTAATTTAATTATATGGTTAGATTAGATTTTTAATTGGTTTTAAAGTGTAAATAGAATATATTTTTACCATGTAATCCAATGGTGGTCATTGGGATTAATTTCACTTTGGAATTGGGCATAAACAAGTGCCAAACTTTTCATAGATATTGTTTAAAAAAACCCTCTATTTGTTTTGACAACTGGAATTATATTTAAATTAATTATTGAAATTTCTATGTTTGGAATTTGGTAAAATTGATTCCATATTTGGAATCATAAGGTCCAAATTATGTAATTAATACTTTTTTGTTTTTGGACATTATGAATAGTAACGACGGTAATTATCTTTAATTATCTTGATTAATGTGTAATTGGGTAGTTAAGGATAGTAAAATAATATCATAATAATAAAAAAATTACAAAAACATGTATCCTAATGCTACTGGTTCTCTCAGGTCCGACCATGGGATGCCTTGTGCCAAACTTGGGGACCCCATGGAATAACTTTTGTGTGAAAATGACTTTTTATCTTTTTATTTTTAAAGAATGTTAAATATAACAAAGAATGTATCACCTGAGTAAAACATTTTTAACTTTGTCTAGATAAATGATATTTTTGACTATAAATATTCATTATAAAGATAAAACTATTACCTGCATCATAGTATTTTTTTTTATAATTTTTTGACATTAAATAAATTAAATTATTTATGACATCATGATGATGCATTGATTACCTCATTATTTAATGATTTAAATAAAATGAAAAGATAATGTAAAATCTAAGACCTACACTTGTCAAAAACCTATTGGATGGGTATATTTCGAACCCTTATAACCTTATCCTTGAATTATATCAATTTGGAACCTTTTTAAATCCGAAACTCATTTTAAAATAAAGTAACATTTCTTTACTTTCTAAGAGTGCCCCTCCTCTCCTCTTATAAAAGGCCCCCACCTCTACCTCCTTACCCACACCTCTCAAGCCTTTGGATCGGCCAACCCCTGCTCATTTTGTCTCTCCACATCCCTCTCTTACTCCTAGAAGCCTCAATTTGGGCAGAAGTCTTCTTAAGGAAGCCTTTGAGCTCAAACCAAAGGGAGTTACCTGATTTTAAGGAGATTAAAGAACGATCGAGTCAAGTCGGACCCGAGGTAAGGGACTTCATCTCAATCTCCTTTCATTGGGGCATATTTTGTTTTATACACAACCTTCTTTTATACGGTGTATAAACCCCTTTGACTTTTAGATTTATCCAAAAGGAATCTTTTTTATACAAAGCGTTTTATTAAACAACAAAAGGGAATGTTTTTGTTGTACGTATGCGGAGACAACGACTTCTCTGCCGCCGTGACCATTATTTGAGTTCCGGCTTCCTCTACAATCCATACATTCTTTTTAAAAGAAAAATAAATACCATGTTTTAATTTTCCTTTATTTTGGTATTGAAAATTTTTTTCATAATGTTTTTATATCAATGTGTTGTATTGATATCTTGTTATTGAAAGGTGGAAATGTTATGTTTCCTTTATACCTGTTTTATGTGATACGATTATGTTGTGGTTCTTGGAAATTATTATGAAGACCGGTGGTTCCGTGATAAACTAAGGGCGGGTGAGCCCGATATAGCTCTCCAATGCATTGGGTAACATGATGGAGTTAAACATTGTGGTTTCTCCAAAGAGATTTAGAGAATATACTGTGATGGGTATTCCGAACGTAACCAAGAGGGTTACTCCCTACGTAAGAATGTTATGAATGCCTCATGTTACCTTTATGTTTTATTATTTCTATGATTTATTCACATTTTGGATGAGGTATGTTAAAGTGCTTATGTTTTATGGGTAAAGTATGATTTCATTCTTATGTATATATGTACTCATGTTTCCTTTCAATATTTTTATATCCCTTACTGAGCTTTTTATGCTCATCCCAAGTTTTTTTGAAATGTTTTTCACAGGTCAAGGGAAAGGTACATGATATGATGATAGTTTCAAGGAAGTGTCAAGAAAGAATCCATGTTTTATTTTAAATATGTTTCTGTTGATGGGAAAAAGGAATAATATCTTTATGTAACCACTTTGTTTAAATGTGGAATGTAATGAAAGTTTTATGATCTAAATCTCTAAAACTCTAAACCTGAAAAGATCCTCAACGTGTAATCTTGTAATAACTCAAGATTAAGTAAGGTTTAAGGCTGGGGCCTTATAGTTGGTATCAGAGGTCGGTTTAGATAACTTTAGGAGTTAGAATTTTATTAAATGATTGTACAAAAATATTTTTTTTTATGGTATGATTGAAATGATAGATCATTTGAAGATTACCATGTTGCTTCATCTAAGACATGTTTGTTCAGAATGGTTTTCAGCAGAGGAAACATGGAAGAAGTGCTAGGAAGGTATAAAAAAGGAAATGACCTTCCGAATCAGCATCCTGAGATGGTCGGAATTGGAACTGAACAGTTTTTTGCAGTAATGGCGCAGTTAACTCAAGCTATAAATGGTGGCGGTATCCATGCAAGAGATCAGCTAGATCAACCGCAAAGGAACATGTCAGTGGTGGAACATTTCATGAGGCAACATCCCCCATCATTTAGAGTATCATCTGACCCTGTGTTAGCTGAAGGGTGGATTAAAGCACTGGAGAAGATTTTTGATGTCATGGGGTGTTCAGACAATCAAAAGGTTAGTCTTGTTATTTACCGTTTGGATGGTGAAGCAGATCAGTGGTGGTCGATGGTTAAAAATATCAGGGACACTGATGAGATTGATGCTCTCGATTGGATGAATTCAAAGGTATGTTTCTTAAGAAGTATTTTCCTAAGGCTATTCGACTTAGGATGGAAAAACAATTCCTGGAATTGAGGCAAGAGGAAGACTCAGTGGCTGCCTATGAAGAAAGGTTCACTCGATTGGTAAGGTATGCTCCAAATTTTATCTGAGACCTTGATAGTAAAATCAATCGTTTTTACTCAGGATTAAGGCCAAAATATTGAAGGGCATTGGCTTCTCGTGAGTTTAAAAGTTATGAAAAGCTTGTTTGATTTGCTGAGAAGGTGGAAATGGAGTTTTCCAATAATCAAGTGTTCTATAACAACCGACAGAAGAAGAGACCGAGGTGGCAGGAGAAAGGAAAGAATTATTCAAAAAGGTCTAGCAGTAAGAAAATTAAGTTTTCATTTTGTGATAAATGTGGTAAAAGGCGTGCTGGGGAATGTCTTCTGAATTCTGGAAAGTGCTACCGATGAGGTAATATGGGACATAAGGCTCGTGATTGCACTGAAAAAGATCAGGGTGATGGTAAGACCAAATTTGATTTACAATTAGTGAAATGTTTTAAGTGCAATGAGATGGGTCACTATGAAAACAAGTGTCTGGCAAAGAGCTTGAGTGATGGGATGCAGTTAGACTACAAGCAGAAAGGGGTGGAGAAATCCTTTGCAACTACTTTAGCAGATTTCGGGCCATCAAATGAAGTTGTATCAGGTACTTTGTTTGTTTTTTTAGATTATGCCAGTGTGTTGTTTGATTTGGGGTCTACACGTTCTTTCATCTCTGAAACTTTTCTAGTAAAATGGGAATACCATCTCAAGAAATAACACCAGAACTTGTGGTAAAAACACCTGGGGGAAACGTTGAGGCAAAATGAATTTATAAGAATCTTCTTATCCTTATCTGTGGAAAGAACCTACTTGCAAACCTTATTGTTTTACCTCTAATAGAGTTTGATGTTATCCTGGGTATGGATTGGCTCTCTATTTACCATGCTAAGATTGAATGTAGAGCTAAAGAAGTTTCTTTTCAGAAAGACTTTCAGTTTGTGTACAAGAATGAACCCTTACTGTTGATAACATATCAAGAGGCCGAGAAACTTGTAAAAGATAGAAATGAATGTTAACTTTCACATATTGTTGAAAACAAAGGAACTGTTCAGATTAATGATGTTCTAGTGGTAAATGAGTATCTTGATGTTTTTCCTGACGAGTTGCCTGGAATAATACCAGATCGGGAAGTTGAGTTTACTGTAGACTTAGTTCCTAATGCTAAGCCAATTTCAAAACCCCCTTATTGAATGGCTCAAATTGAAATTTTAGAGTTGAAGGAGAAATTGCAAGATTTGTTAGAGAAAGGTTTCATTCGACCTAGCACATCACTATGGGGTGATCTTGTTTTATTTGTTAAAAAGAAAGATGGTTCTATGAGACTTTTCATTGATTATAGAGCCTTGAATAACATCACTGTTAAGAACAAATATCCTTTGCCTCATATCGGTGATTTTTTTGATCAGCTCCAGGGAGCTCAGTATTTTTCAAAGATTGACTTGAGATCGGGGTACCATCAGTTGAAGGTAAAGGAAGAAGATATTCCGAAGACTGCGTTTCGTACAAGATATGGCCATTATGAATTTGTAGTAATGCCTTTTGGGCTAACCAATGCACCTGCTGTATTCATGGACTTAATGAATATAATTTTCCATGAGTTCTTGGATAAGTTTGTGGTGGTTTTCATTGATGATATTTTGGTGTTTTCTAAAAGTAAAGAGGAGCATGAAAGATATTTAAGGATTATTTTGCAAACCTTAAAAGAAAAGAAATTGTATGGGAAATTCAGAAAGTGTGAGTTTTGGTTAAAAAAAATTTATTTCCTTGGTCATATTGTTTCTAAAGATGGGCTAATTGTTGATCCGACAAAAACAAAGGTTGTTGAAGAATGGCCAAGACCCACAAATGTAACTAAGATTCGTAGCTTCCTTGGTTTGGCAGGCTATTACAGAAGGTTTGTTAGAAATTTTTCACGGTTATCTTGTCCAATGATGAAGCTAACTCGGAAGGGTGTTATGTTTATCTGGACAAAAGAATGTGATGATTGTTTTCTGGAACTGAAAAGAAGATTGGTGAATGCTCCAGTTTTGGAACTACCTTCCAGGAATGGTGAGTTTGTTATCTACAGTGATGCTTCATTGAAAGGACTTGGTTGTGTCCTAATGCAGAATGATCAGGTAATTGCTTATGATTCACGTCAGTTGAAAACTCATGAGGTTAATGACCCTACACATGATTTGGAATTAGCTGCTGTAGTTTTCGCTTTAAAAATTTGGAGGCATCATTTGTACGGAGTAAAGTGTGAAATATATACCGATCACAAAAGTTTAAAGTATATATTCACTCAGAAATAATTGAACATGAGACAAAGGAGATGGATAGAATTAATCAAGTATTATAATTGTACAATTCATTACCATCCGGGAAAAGCAAATAAAGTGGCTGATGCTTTGAGTCGAAAAAGTAATGCTTCATTAACAATGTTGCATTTGGAACGTGATCCTTTGGTTAAGGATTTGATGAAATTTGGAATAGAAGTTTTTGGTGCAGGATGTTCTTATGTTTTGTTTCAGGTATCAGTGAAATCTTCCCTATCAGATAGAATCAAGAAAGCACAGAAGCAAGACAGTGAGTTGCAGAAAAAGGTAGAGCTAGTTCAGAAGGGTAAGTTGCCTGAATTCAACATTGATAATGATTTTGTTTTGAGATTTGGGAAGAGATTGTGTGTGCCTTGTGACTCACAGTTGAAGAGAGAGTTTTTATGTGAAGCTCATAGTTCTCCGTTTTCAGTTCATCCAGGCAGTACTAAGATGTATAGAGATCTTCAGGAGTATTACTGGTGGGACGGAATGAAAAGAGTTATTGTTGATTTTACTGTGAAGTGTTTGACTTGTCAGAAGGTTAAAGTAGAGCGGCAGTTACCGAAAGGGATGCTTCAGCCTTTACCAGTGCCAGAGTGGAAATGGGAAAATATAACTATGGACTTCGTTGTGGGATTGCCGAAGACACCTCGAGGTAATAATGAAATCTAGGTTATTGTTGATCGCTTGACTAAATCTGCTCATTTCCTTGCTATACGAGATAATTTTTCCCTAGATCACCTTTCCCATTTGTATCTTAAAGAGATAGTCAGGTTACATGGAGTTCCTCTCTCCATTGTATCTGATCGTGATACCAGGTTTACTTCTAAATTTTGGAAAGGCCTTCATAAGTCATTGGGTACTGAATTAAATTTTAGTAAAACTTTTCATCCTCAATCTGATGGGTAGTCAGAACAAACGATCCAGACTTTGGAGGATATGCTACGTGCTTGTTCAATGGATTATCAGGGAAGTTGGGACCAACATCTTTCTTTGGTTGAGTTTTCTTATAATAACAGTTTTCATTCCAGTATACAGATGGCACCATTTGAGGCATTATATGGGAAGTAGTGTCGAACTCCAGCTTTCTGGGATGAAGTGGGTGAAAGGAAGCTGATGGGACCAGAATTGGTAGAAGAGTTAGAAGAAAAAGTTCAGCTGATACAAAAACACATGAGAATAGCTCAGAGCAGGCAGAAGAGTTATGCGGAAAACTGGAGGAAGGATCTATCTTTCGAGGTAGGTGATCATGTTTTCTCTCAAAGTCTCACCATGTAAAAGTGTGATGTGATTTGGTAAGAAAGGAAAGTTGAGTCCAAGGTTCATTGGACCATATGAAATTCTAGAGAGAGTTGGATTTGTTGCTTACCGAGTGGATTTACCTCCGAGTTTATCTCAGGTACACAATGTTTTTCATGTTTCAATGTTAAGGAAGTACATGCCCGATCCATCTCATGTTTTGAGTCCAGAAGTAGTTCAGCTGGAAGAGAACCTATCTTATGAGGAACAACCGGTCCAGATTTTTGACCATAGGGAGCAAGTTTTGTGGAATAAGGTGATTCACCAGGTAAAGGTTTTGTGGAAAAAACCATATGGTTGAAGATGCAACATGGGAATCTGATAATGATATGAGGGATAAATACCCCCACTTATTCGTTAAGTAAATAAATTGCGGGGATGCAATTTTCTAAAGGGGGGAAGGATGTAACATCCTAAGTAAGTAATGAATAATAGAAATTTTTATCTATGTCTATTTATAAATTATATAGTGTTTAGAGGCTTAAAATGAGAATAAATCCAATCTTAAGCATGGAATACACTAATATTTTTAAAAGATTGTTTTACTGCCTTTTGAGGGCAAACCATTTTTAAATCACAATTTTGACAATTTTATAAGCTCTATTTGTCAAAATAAAATTCTTATTTATGATTGGGACATTGAAATTTACAATGGATAATTTTTTGGAATTTTTTTGATAATGTTCATTTTTTAATGAATAGTGAAAAATACTGCATTTTACATCAAAACTTCTTTTTTATCTAATTTAATTATATGGTTAGATTATCTTTTTAATTGGTTTTAAAGTGTAAATATAAGCTATTTTTACCATTTAATCCAATGGTGGTCATTGGGATTAATTTCACTTTGGAATTGGGCATAAACAAGTGCCAAACTTTTCATAGATATTGTTTCAAAAAAACCCGCTATTTGTTTTGACAATGGGAATTATATTTAAATTAATTATTGCAATTTCTATGTTTGGAATTTGGTAAAATGGATTCCATATTTGGAATCAGAAGGTCCAAATTATGTAATTAAGACTCTTTTGTTTTTGGACATTATGAATAGTAACAACGGTAATTATCTTTGATTATCTTGATTAATGAGTAATCAGGTAGTTAAGGATAGTAAAATAATATCATGATGATAAACAAATGACCACAACATGTGTCCTAATTCTACTTTTTGTCTCATGGCTGACCATGGGATTCCTTGTGCCAAACTTGGGGACCCCATGGAATCACTTTTGTGTGAAAATGACTTTTTATCTTTTTATTTTTAAAGAATGTTAAATATAACAAAGAATGTATCACCTGAGTAAAACATTTTTAACTTTGTCTATATAAATGATATTTTTGACTATAAATATTCATTAGAAATATAAAAATATTTCATACATCATAGTATTTTTTTATAATTTTTATACATTAAATAAATTAAATTATTTATAACATCATGATGTCTCATCGATTACCTCATTATTTAATGATTAAAATAAAATGAAAAGATAATGTAAAATCTAAAACCTACACTTGTCAAAAACCTATTGGATGGGTATATTTCGAACCCTTATCACCTTATCCTCGAATGATATCAATGTGGGACCTTTTAAATCTGAAACTCATTTTAAAATAAAGTAACTTTTCTTTACATTCCAAGAGTGCCCCTCCCCTCCTCTTATAAAAGGCCCCCACCTCTACCTCCTTACCCACACCTCTAAAGACTTTGTCTCGGCCAAACCCTGCTCATTTTGTCTCTCCACATCCCTCTCTTACTCTTAGAAGCCTCATTTTGGGCAGAAGTCTTCCCAAGGAAGCCTTTGAGCTCAAACCAAAGGAAGTTACCCGATTTTAAGGAGATTAAAGAACAATCGAGTCAAGTCGGACCTGAGGTAAGGGACTTCATATCAATCTCCATTCATTGAGGCATATTTTGTTTTATACACAAACTTTTTTATACGGTGTATAAACCCATTTGACTTTAATGTTTATCCAAAAGGAATCTTTTTTATACGAATCATTTTACTAAATGACAAAAGGGAATGTTTTTGTCGTACGTATACAGCGACAACGACTTCTCCGCCGCCGTGACCATTATTTGAGTTTAGACTTCCTCTACAAGCCATACCTTCTTTTTAAAAGAAAAATAAATACCATGTTTTAATTTTCCTATATTTTGGTATTGAAAATGGTTTCATAATGTTTTTATATTAATGTGTTGTATTGATATCTTGTGATTGAAAGGTGTAAATGTTATGTTTCCTTTATGCATGTTTTATGTGATACGATTATGTTGTGGTTCTTGGGAATTATTATGAATACGGATGGTTCCATGATAAACTAAGGGCGGATGATCCCGATATAGCTCTCCAATGCATTGGGTAACGTGAAGGAGTTAAATGTTGAGGTTTCTCCGAAGAGATTTAGGGAATATACTGTGATGGGTATTCCGAATGTAACCAAGAGGGTTACTCCCTACGTAAGAATGTTATGAATGCCTCAAGTTACCTTTATGTCTTATGATTTCTATGATTTATTCATAATTTGGATGAGGTATGTTAAAGTGCTTGTGTTTTATGGGTAAATTATGATTTCATTATTATATATATATGTACTCATGTTTCCTTTCCATATTTTTATATCCCTTACTGAGCTTTTTATTCTCATCCGAAGTTTTTTTGAAATGTTTTTCATAGGTCAAGGGAAAGGTACATGATATGATGATAGTGTCAAGGAAGTGTCAATAAAGAATCCATGTTTTATTTTCAATATGTTTTCATTGATGGGAAAAATGAATACTATCTTTATGTAACCACTTTGTTTAAATGTGGAATGTAATGCTAGTTTTATGATCTAATTCTCTAAAACTCTGAACCTGAAAAGCTCCTCAATGTGTAATCTTGTAATAACTCAAGATTAATTAAGGTTTAAGGCTGGGGCCTTATAAATATATTCATATTATGTATTTATTTTTTATGCATGAATATAATATAATATATATATATATATATATTATTTATTTATCATGGATATTTTATTCATTAGTTACAATACATTATGAATTTATTAATTGATTTGTATTTATTTATTATAATGAGTTTAAAAAATAAATACCCCTACAGTCATAAATACATATGATGTGTCATGAATAGGATTTGTCTCTGGATTTAGCTATATATGTGGATGAGATCATATCTTGTTGGGTTTGTTAGTTGTGTTAAATGTGTATGATCCTCATCCAAACACTTTTCCTCTTAATACTCTATTTATCTCATTTGAGAAGGCGATAGTACCCCCTTTAGATTTTGGTTTTCCTTGGGAAGAATTTGTAGATCCTTTGGCTAGGGTACTCCCTCAAAGGTAGAGTTCTTATGTTCACTTCTACTCATGATCTTCCTCAAAAATTCTCCATGGAAGGAAGATTGAAACTATTTCATATCATAAATATCAGGTATTATTTTTTCATATTATTTAAAAGATAATTTCTAAAAGAAATATCTCATTTGTTTAGGTTTTATTATGCTGCAAATGGTTAATATAAGGTCTTACAAAACACATCAATGGTATTAGAGAAAGTTTCATCAATTTTCAAATGTGTTTGGATCACTGGTTTTCAATGAAGAATGAAAAATTGGGTTTTAAAAAAAGGTATCTAGGTTTCGGACCCTTACATGGGGTACATAAGCAAAAATTAAATTTACCCTTACGTAGGTCAATTATATAAAGGTCATTCCCTTATGTAGAATTTCTGTATAAGGGTAACCTATGTATTACGTTTATGAAAATTTGCTTCATAAATGTATTTCCCTTACATGATACCCTTACACAATACCCTCAGGCAATGTATGAAACATTCAAAGTACCCTTATGCAATAGAGTTCTGTAAAGGTAGTACCTTTACACAACAGTTTTCAAATTATGATGAGAAAGGTAACCATTATATTATATTCACTAAGGATTCTGAAAACCCTAGTTATCCTTACATAAATCATTTATGTAAGGGAAAAATGTAGGATACCATTACACATAATAGGGGTGTTGTGTAACGGTAACCAAACTCTGTGTTCAAAAATTATTTTTAAATATTGATTGTTTTTATGATTTATATAATTATTATAAATCATGTTAAATGGTATTTTGGGGATATTTAATTTAAAGTAATTTTATTCATTAATTAAATATAATTTTTTTATAAATAATTAAATAAATTTTTATGAAACATTTTTCCCAAATATTAAAGGTTTATATTTTAAAATATCTTTTAAAAAATTAAATGACTTGTCTAATGATCTAAAAATAAAAGGTTTATTTAAAATTATAAGAGGTGATTTGAAAAGTGATTATAAATTACAAGATATATTATATTTAAATTATATAAATATTTTATATATTAGATATTAAATTATAAAATGTTTATAATTAATGAAATAACATATAAATTTCATTTAATATAGATATATGAAGGGGTTGATATTGAAATGAATATAAAATTTTTATATTCTTGTTAAATTATAAAATTTTTATAATTATCATTTATTTATGAACAGTTCATAAATGTATCATGTTTTGGAAAATAAATAAATTGATAATTAATTTATTAAAATTCATTGATATTCATGTTTCGTAAATTATTTATGAAATATTAATGTTTTTTATTCCCATATATATGATAAATTGCTTCTAATATAGTGTTTAAATATCATTATTGGATTCACATCAAAAAAATTAGTTTTCATATACCTTGACCTCAGTTTTAATTTTAGTTATGAGCTTGAGAATAGTTTTCATTAATAGTTTATGCCTATTAGGTGTTAGAGTTTTCATGAATTTAATTACCTATTGAGTAATGTATCCACGAGTATAAGGAATTAGGGTGGACCATCAACATTCATAGAGACTTTCCATGGTGTGGAAAGTGATTGGGGATGACTATTTGTTTCTTTAGGATAACTCATGTGGAGTTTTACAAACTCAAATAACACTATGAATTTACATGATGTGTTTATGTACCTTATGAAAATGATGCATTTGGATATGTATGAATATAATTGACTTCTATTTTTGGGTGATTAATATAGACTTATTTGTTGTGTATAGAGTTACACATTAATGTGGTTTGAACACATTGTTGGATTGTTGTAGCCCAATCCTTTTGGATGATGTTGGGACAACTGCTAGTGGCCCATCTCTAATCAACTATAGTAGAGAAAACCAATGACACTGACAGGGCAGTGTAGCAGTGAAAACTTGTTGTAGCATTATGCTATAGTTCATTGATGCTCCATGAAATTTTTTCCACCGACACTATAGAATCTTGGACTTGGGTGGATGCAACACCATAACAGTTCATAATTCAAGTCATCATCCACTATAGTATAGTGGAGTTACTATAATTTTGGTGTCATAGTGCTTCATCTTCTTTATTAGATCATTTAATATAGGGTTTTGGTTTGTTTGTGTTTTTGTGCATTTGTGTGTGTGAAAATATTATCTCCCTGTAATTGTACTCCTGAATTAGTGAAGTGATTTTTCCTTCCTATGGATGTAGGGATTTTCCCAAACCACGTAAATAATTTTTTCTATGATCATCATATGTTTCTTCATTTGTTCTATCTTTTCTTCATCTGCAGACCTATCTATCACTGTGACTCCTAAAATTTTCATTAAACACATTAATTTCATGTTTGAAATAGTGATTCCCAAACTGAATAATTAAAATCATGCTTACACAAAATGGAATAAAACATGAGAAGATAATTATTACATAAGAAGTAATAGTTATAAATTTAATACTCATATTTTGTATATTAAATTTGTTAGAATTTAAAAATAAAATCCCCTTAAATACTAAGCGTGAGATTACTTCCAAAATAGCACTTGGCAAGACCTCTAATATCCAACTGGTTAGGTCATACCAAAGCTGAGTGCCCCTATATAATCTTGTTTAAGGAAAGTAATGATAGGTAACACTATACTTTCTTTGGGTTGTTCATGCCAAATTTGGGAACCCCTGTATTTTCCTTTTATAGCATTTTCATGGAACATGTTTTGGTTTACACTAGCCGGGAGACCCAAATAAGATTATGTTACTAGATTAATAGAGTTAATAGAATCCATATGACAGATTTGGATTAAAGGGTTAGTCACTCAATCATCTAATATTCATACCTATTGTGATTATCATAATTCCCTACCTAAATAACTAAGTGGTAATAGAAATTCCAAAGCAGAATCATTACCTTGTGAAATATAGATATTTTCTCTCTAAATGGACATGATGTACAACGTCATTATTTTTAGTGGGGGAACATAAATTGAAATTCTTTAATGAAAATATATAAGAAATTATAATAGTCTGAAAATTTTATTTTGTAAATAAATGTGGCATCATTATCAAACTAAATTTTTTGTTATTCCTTGAAATGAAGAGCTTAAACTAAGAAACTCTTAAGGGTGGTAGCTTAAGAAAAGTTCTTGATAAAGAGGAATATTCTATGTTTTAGAACATTTTCTTCATAAGTAACCATGTGTTTAAATTGTTCAATAAGAAGATAAAGATTCTTATAGAAGCATGGAATGATTTACTTAAGGTTTCAAAGGCACTAGATGCTATTTGACCTATGGAATTATAGTATAATATACTAAATATGATTGAAAATGTCAATTATATTCAATATAATTGAATATGTTTAGAGAGATATAATATTTCATTTTAGGATTATTAATGTTAAGGAATAAATTATTTTATAATATATGGAAATGTTTCATCATTATGAATAAATTTAAGAAACAATTTACCTAATATTCTCAACATGTTTAGAAAAGATGAATTAGGAATATGATGTTTAAGTTTCGGTGTTATACAAAAATTACATGGAAGTAAATGTTCAAAAATGGAAGAGGTAAAGTTGGTAAGTCCAATAATATTTCTTCAAGAATCCATTTAAACTTATTTGAAACCTATAGGAACTATCAGGAAGGAGTATTTATTTCATATGATTCGATTATCTAGAATACTTGAAGAGGTTTTGGGAACTTCATGGAATGTTCATGTCAGGTAATAATGTTATATAAATTGATTCTTATATTTTGAAGGGTATGCGATACCGAATGTATGTTTTAAATTTTTTTGTAAATATATAGGAGTTAAAAATCAAAGGAAGAATTGAAATATCTTATATTTTTCATTCGAGGGATGTAGTAAATAGTTCCTACATAAGAAATTTGATTATAAATGAATGTTTCAAATATAATAAGAATATAAGTAACAGATTTGTATCTTCATCTAAATTCTCTTATATGATAAGAGGTGATAACAAAGAGTTTTTGTGAACAAATATGAGATGATTAAATTTATATTCATGGTTTATGATTTATCAATTTATATAAAATATTTTGAGAAGAATATTTGGATAAAATTGTTTTATCAATGATAAAATGTTTATCCACGTATTTGTTAAAATAATTGGGAATGTATTCCCACCACCCATATGTGGTATATTTTGATAAATACTTAATTTAAATAAATTTTTTTCAAACATATGGAATACCATATATATGGAAACAATAGTTTATTAGATTAATATTGCTACTAAAAATAAATAAATGTTATTTCCTAACACAAAAGGGTTATTGTTTTTTATAAAGACATTTTGAAGACAATATGATGTCTAAGAGTCTAGTGGGGGTATGCTTGAACTTAGGGAAGTTCGAAGTTAAACAATAAATAATTTTTTTAGTTTAATTTCAAGTGATTCTTCACTTAATATCCTATAGGTTTAGGATATTTGATAGTAAATAAAAATTTAAATAGTTACATTTAGTTACTATGAGAAATTTAATGTCACTATTATCTAAAGTACTATACCGGTCTAAGATTGTAGTTATTATTCACTTAATATCTTTAATATGTTTAGGATATTTGATTGTAATAAAAAAATAAATATGTACATTTAGTTACCATAACATGTGAATATCACTAATCCCAAAAGGTTTATACTAGACAATACACAAAGTGTGTCACTTGGTATCCTAAAATAGTTTAGTGTATAGTTGTAAAGAAAAATGTAAAGAGTTTAATTAGTTAACATGAAGAAGTGGGTGAAATGTTATCCTAAATTAGTACAAGATCTATTGGTAAACTGATAGTGTAAATAGTTACATTTTTTATAAAATATGTCAAGGAAAAAGATTGTTGGAAATGGATTCAAGGAAGATTATGATGTTCTTAAAAAGAGCTCTAAGTAGACAACAGAAGATATCATCATTACATTTGATGTTCGGAATTTTAGGAGTTTTAATATAAATTCAAAGATTTGAACTTAAGGAATATGATTCCTAAGTCTTACCATTATTCAAAATAGGTTGTTTCATAATTTTTTCTGACTAAGAGGTTAGTTGGAGTATTTTATCAAATGGTCACATAGGAATGTGATGGAAATTACAAATGGATGTAATGATCAAAAAAAATTTCTATAGAAACATAACAGTCGTGTAAAATCTCTTAAGAGATTGGTTGTAATGGTTTTTAACATATCATGTATTTATAATAAAGTAAATATTCATTTATCATTCATTCATGTGTGTTTCAAATTTACATTACATGAATGAACAAATGATAAATATCCCCTCAAAGTATATACTTTGAGTTATCCCTAATTTATGACCATTAGAAAGTATACTGGGTTGTGATGTTATATAAAGGTTAGATTTAATAGATTATTATATCCATTAAAAATGGTTGTATTTGATATATGAATAATATATTCATGAGGTAATAAGTAGATACTTTTTACATGTACTGATCCATGAAAGTATATCTCATTGAATTTCGTATGGCCAAATATATAGGTGAATGCTTATAATAAATTTTTCTTACCTTAAATTAGAAATGTAACTAGCATGAGAACCTTCAAACTATGATACCCTACATACAAAAGTCAGCATTTTATCTTAGCTAATATGAGGATGGTTCGGTATGTTACTGATTATATCATTAATTGGAGTGAAACCAATATAATATTTGTCCACTTGTATGATTAGTAAAGACATATGAACTTTGAATTAAACTGAGGAAATTCATGGTCATGATTAGTAGTTTCTCATATTATGTTTTCAACTACTTGGATATGTGACATGTGATGTACCTCTCTGATAAATGAATGACATGTGATCTATTCATTAAATTTATCAATCTTTTTCGAAGAATCAAGAAATGATGATAAGATAATACTAGATTGACAAGTTCCATGTCTAGTGGTTGCTAGACATCATGGTAAAAGGGATTATATAGGTTTTCATATGATTTATATGATACATATTGTTGGGGATATGTTTTTATAAAGATATGATAGATATCACATCCAACACCTTAGTATCTTGAGTGGCATTGATTCTTTGCTAGTGGCCATTTTTTCTTACATCTATAAAATTGTTATTTCATATTTATTTTCAATGCTTCAAAGATTTGTTGGGTCACATGACATGACACATTGATAGGGATAAAATTTTGAACAGAATGTTTGTTTAAAGTCAAGATAGTTAGATGAAAAGGCCATATCTAAAAGAGTTTAGAAGGATTAACAAAGAGATGTAAAGTTTTTCATAAATTTATTATGGGATTTTAGTGAAAATGAGATACTATTATATATTCACTAAAAATGTACATGCATAATATACATGTAAACATTAATATTATGTGTGAGATATATATATTATATTATATTATATATAGTTTACATTTAATATTTTCATATGAATCATGTACTTTTTTATCCATGAATATGTGTGTGTGTGTGTGTGATATATATATATATGTGTGTGTGTGTGTGTGTGTCTTATTTATTTCTATCAAATGGTTTATTTATTGGTTACAGTTCATTGTGAATGTATTATTTACTTTTTTATGTATTTATTTTAATAAATTCAATAAATAAATACCCCATAAGTAAGAAACACACAAAGTGAGTTATGAATAGGAGATGTCTTGGGCTTCGACTATATAAAAGGATGATATACTCTCCTATTGGAAATGTGTGTGTGGTGTTTACTGTGTATGAGACTCAACCAAAATCTCTTCCTCTTGATACTCAATTAATCTCATTTGAGAAGGTTCCAGAACCCTTTCATATTTTTAGAATTCTCACAAAGCATTTATGGATCTTCTGGATGGTGTACTCCCTTGGAGGTAGGGCGCTTTTGTTCTATGCTCCTTGTGATCTTAGTCAAACATTCTACATGAAAGGAATATAGAAACAACTTCATATCATGAATAGAAGGTACTCTATTTTTTATATTATTTACACATGAATTTCATTAACAAAAATATCATTCATTTGAATTTTCTTCCACTACAAATAGTCATTAGATAATCTTACAAAACCGATCAAAAAGTAAGAAATTATGAAACTATGGAAGTTTAAGTTTTGGATAAAGGTGAAGGTGATAATATAGTTTTGTAAGTTATGAAGAACATATCATTCCAGTTCACTCGAGGTTGATTAAGAAACTATATCATCATAACATTATTAGATATCATGAATCAACATTTAGAATAATAAGGCCATTGAGAGTTAAAACTCGTGCCTCTTTAATATCTCGATTTGAACCAAGAAATGTGGATGAGACTTTGAAACATCATAAATTAATTGAATATACAATTGAAGGAAAAAAATAATAACTAGAAAAAATTTGGTGTCTCAAACTAAATAAAATGAAAAGGTATAACTGAAAAATAAACAAAACAAGTAAGGAATTCATGGGTTACTCACATATAAAAGGAGTTTATTTTGATGAAACATTTTTCTCATATAAATGATGGAATTCATTATATTTTTTTTGGATAACCATACAAGTATGATATAATATATTTCAAATAGATGTAAAGTTAAAGGTTTACACCAAAAACAATTCAGTGATTTTCAACCTAGAGATGATGAAACATATGTTTTCATGTAGAATAAGATTTTATATGGGTTCAATAAAGACTTGAATATGTGTTATTTTACATTGTATATGTCTTTTAATTTTCAATAATTTATGAAAGAAAAAATTTAAAACAACTTATACATTACGAAATATTATAAGAAATCACACATCATCATTGATTATGTCGATGAAATCATATTTTTTTTGAAATGAGGATAATTTTTTCGAGAGTTTTATATGCATATATTGGAGTTACTAATAATTTAAATTCTGGTATAAATGAGTTATTTAATATATCTATAAATTTTATAAGGGATCATATTTTCCTTTATTAATGGTAGTGCGCCTGAGAAATTTTAAAGAAGTTTGGAATGGAAGATGTAATAGTAATTTCTAATTCAGATATAGTGGAAAATAAACCATATAAGGATGATAAAGGTAAAGAAACGAGTTAAAAGAAGTTTAAGAAACTCATTAGAAGTTTACATTATTTGAAAGCATTAAGAACAGACAATGTATATGTTGTTTTTTGTGTGCTCAATATCAAAATACAAAAAAGGAGAATCATTTAAATTAAATGAATAGGAGCATAAGGTATATTAAAGTTATTATCAATTATGTATTCATTTTTAATGTTAAAGGTAATTTATATCTTTATATATTTACTGATACTGTTTGGGTTGCAATCATTGATGATATGAAGTTTACTTCAAGTGGAGTTTTCTTCTTATGAGAAATATGTGTAACTTAGTATATAAAAAATAAAAAATAATTCATTTAGATTATAGTATAAGTGTAATATATTGTTTTGATTCAATTGATAACAAATTTTACGTGAATAAGAACTCAAATTAAGGACAACATAGTGAAGTTAAAGTTAACATTGTTAATGGGTTTTGATAGTCAATGTGATAAATTTTTAGAAGAATATTTCTCAATGCTATAAATATAAATATATTAAAATAAATTCACTTTATCAAATTCAATATAGGGAATTTTTCAGGAAGTTAGAGGCTTTTTCAATAAATTAATAAGTGGAATATGTTTTTTCCAAGCTGTTATGAAAAGTTTATTTTTGGAAATTGTGGTTGATGAAGGGAGTTCAACATAACTTCACTAAAGGTTTAGGATTAATATATGTTCCTTCTGTCTTATTATTTGGATATTTTATATGGGGTATAATGACATAAATCCAAATTCTAATGATGTTTTTTAATTTCTTTGGAAAAATAATTAAGGGGGATAAAAATAAAAGTCGGAAGGTTATAATTTCAACATGTGTGGGTTATTTTGAAACTGGAAGGATTGATGTATTTGTTAAATAATGTGTGATGGTAGTTTTTATAGAATATATATTGGGTATTTTTCAAAAAAAAATATGAGATGAATATTTTATGAGTGAGTAAGGATGGGTTTCTTTTATAAACAGATTTGAGAATTTTGTTTAATCATTCTTATTTGTTACATCAAAGGGGGATTGTTGAGAGAATATTGATGGAGCTATAAATGATTAAGAAATTTTATAAGGTTTATGTATTAAATCAAAATCATTAAAAATTGAGTACATGTTCTTGAAATTATTGACTTTTATTATTAACATATGGTACATATAGATCAATATGTAATGATTAGTGTTTGAGGTAGGTTGAATCTCTAATATAATGCTCATAATGTTATTTTAGGTATATTAATCACATAAATAAAATTATAGAGGTTTTAGAAGGATTATATAATATGAAATAAAAAACATAAGGTCATTTACCTGGTGAATTTTTAAGTGGGATCCAAATAACCTGGGAATAAAGAAACCTATAAAGGGTTTGTGCCCAGTTATATCTAGCATGTTCTGGGTGTGATTTTCATAGAAAAAATTATATGTTTATATTTTTAGGATATGGAATTTTTTCCATTGGGACACCTTGGACTTAACCCAAGATGTTAAAAATGAATATATTTTTTAGGAGGTTATTGTAAAGTAAAGAGATCAAACTCAAATTTACTATAAGGTTGGTAGATAAAAGTTATATTTTTTTATTTGAATATGATATTGAATAGAGGGGATTGTGTTGATATAGTGAGTGTGAAGAAATAATCTTTTACTATATAGATTGATTGTGTTTTATAAAGATTAGTGGAGGAATATTAGTAGTTTATTTTAAGTTTAATTTTAGTATAATTCATAAATCATACTGTAATAAATTAAATAAATCATGATTTGTTCAAGGTGTGATGAATTTTCATAAGTGTTACAGTATTGGGGAGGTGATTCCACTGGCCATTTGGATGTGTAACTTGCAATATATTTTTTCTGAATATTTTGTTCTATATATATTATGTCACAGTGAGATATAAAGGAAATTTTGATGTTTTTTCTTAGTGTTTCTCAAAAATTAGGTAATTCAAAGTATTAATTCATGGGTTTTTAGGGATTTATAAACCATTACAATGTGTTTTCATTACCCCATGATTCATTTTCAGTGTATGTAAATTTAAGAGGAAAGGCAGTTGTGTTATTTTGTAAAAAAATATTCTATGATGTGAATTTCATAAATACCCTTTAACCAAGGAAATTTGGACAAGTTTACAAACATTACATCATAATTTATTAATGATCATAAAATTTTAATAGAATGAACAACTATATTTAAGGGGAGGATGTATATCATAACATTGTGATTTCTGTGCCTAGTTTACTATTATTTTGTAATGTGTTGCAAAACACCATTGTTATTTCTTACCCTATTTATTCATAAATTCAAGTAATCCTTTCCCTTCCTAATTATTCTAGATTTTTCTTGGGTGACTCAATATGGTTTTTGGTGCCTCCAAGGTGATCTTGGGTTCTCTCTGATGTTTCTCAATTTTCATCTTCCATGAGATAAATTTTATGTTAATTTAGGTACCATTTACTCAGTTATTTTTTTATTTCCTCAATTTTATATCTCTTAGTGGTTCTATAGATAGTATTAAATGTATTTTTTATCTGAAATTGATGAATAGTATATCCTTGGAAATTATTTTTAGGGATGATTATTGAGTTGTGCTCCTTGGTGATGAACAAATTCAAGCACTGGGTTGAGGTATGTGATTCAAGATCTCTATTTATTTTACTACTATTAATGTTGATTTTTTTAGATTGATGTAATCTAATAAATTAAATTGAAATTAGGAAGGTTTTTATGTGGTTTTAGTATATGTGATATCTTATTATTAACTTCATGTTGTTATGGAATATAGCATTATTATAGACTTTAAGTATCATATGTTAGAGTTATAGTGATATTAATGTGTGAGGAGTTTGACATGGTTTGGTAAATTGATGATTATATTTTTACTGTATATGAATATGGAATAAATTAATTAAATAAAGAAAAAAAAAGGTTATGAGATGAGATATGTGACATAGATGGCCTTGGTTAAATGTGAAACCTACAGTTGGAACATGTGATTCTATATATATCAATGTATATTTTGTTATCTATATAGTTTTTTTATGTGGTATTCACCATTTTCATACACCATGAACTGATTTGGATAGCCTCATTGATGATTTCATAAATTTGGGTATCAGTCGCATACCCAACATCTAGGATGTTGTGGAAATGGATGGTTGACTACCCATCCCCCTCTCATTCTCTACCTTCTAGTGATTATAGTGTTGTAGTAGTTGCAACTATACGGCTGTGATATGAGGTATAATTGGATGTGGTTGTGGCATGATGAGGTTTCGATTTTGGTATGATGTGTTTTTTGGAAATGGAAGGTATGGGAGCACCAGGACATATGTCATTAGGCCATGACACTGACTAGATCTGTGGTGATGTAGGTGTAGAGTAGCTCTCTTTCAATAATTTTCATGATTTACTAGAATTATATTATATTTAGATTTTAGAGAGTATATTTGTGGTGATATGGGATTATAGGTGTCCTTTAATGGTATAACATGTTAGTTTAATTATTTATTCACTCAATCTTTGGTATAATTCTTCCATACTTACACAAGAGTTCTTGGGAAGGATCCTACTAAGTATATTCATATACTCACCCCAAACATCAATATGCTATTATTTCAAATTTTTAATAAAATATTGTAGATCTTGTTAGACCATACCAGATCCCAAGTCATTAGTTTGTGGACATTGGAGGAATAATTATCTTCTAGGGGTTCTGTTTTATTTTTTTGATATTCTTTTTAGAGTTATTTTAGTTTTATGATATTACATACATTTTTTGTAGTATTATCAGGATTATTAATCTTTATTATCCATTGTTCTTGGTCATTTATTTATAGATCATTCTCATATCTTGGGTATAAAATGGGTAATTCCACTCATATGGAACTTTTATACCATTGGTGCCAGTGTCCAATTCAAGGACTATTAGAAGTAGGCTTCTAGGTTTACTCTTAATCACACTACTAACTCAATAGGGGTCTTGCTGGGGTTAGTTCTTGATAGAGTTATATCAAAGTGAGTGTTTCTTCTTATAATATATTTCTTGGAGTAGGAAATAGTGATTATTTCATTAGATTGGTAGGGAAAAAATTTCATTTGAGCTTAGCATGTTATGTAGGCTAGGGAGATCAACTAAGAAATGGAAGGGCTACTATAATATGAATTAATGAAGGAAAACCTAGAATGAGTTTCAGTTATGCAATTTACCAAAATATAAATAATTTACTTTTTTTAGAAAAAGATAAAGAAATATATGATAGAAATAGATATTTATTTTGGGAAAATTAAAGCATGGGCATGGACGTGGATTTTCTTTATGGTCAATTTATTATGAGGAGAAACTTGAAAAAAAGTTGATTCATAACCTTGGTGATTGTGATTATTCATAGGTCATGTGGGAGAATTGATTGGGTTAGATTAGGATATAATTATTATAATTGATATTGAAAGTTGTTTTGAATCATAAAATTCTCACCACTTAATTGGTAAATTAAGGAACACAATAGTTTGTGATGAAATTCCTGAACATTTCTATGTTATTTTCTCAACCTCTTATCAGATGATGATGTGAGGGCATGAAATTTCTTAAGAGCCTTATATCTATAGATTCAAATACAAGTTTGACAATTCATATTTCCAAATTATAATGAGATTCTTATAAAATCTTCAGTAGATTGAGAAAAATTTGATGGAGAATGATTCAATTCAAGAAGATAGTCATAATAACATTTCAAGGAGTGGAGCTACTGAGAGGAGTTTAGTTTTTTTATGGTAGTCGATGTTATTATCTATGAGGTGTCACCCTCATCCATCATTATCTATGTTATTTGAAGCTTATGGTTTTTAGACTTCTACAGGGAAAATAAGTGTTGCATTTAATTTCATTTGATTATGGGGAATTAAAAATATAATTTCCCAACACTCCTTAATAGTTAAATTGAATCTTGTAGCATAGCGATTTTTTATTCCACCCCAACAATAGTTGTCTCCTCAACTATATACATAGTAGTTGGGTCATCAATATTCTGAACCATCAATATGATATGGAGTAGGGAAAGGAAATATAAGGTATTTTCCTCACCCTTAGGTACCTGGGGACCATATACCGAGCATTGGAGATATGTTGGATGACATCATAGGTGGAAAGTAGGATGTACTGGATGTGGAAAGATGCATGCATTGAAATTTCCAACACCATGAGGATTAGAGGTTGTTTGAGTTACCATCTACTTATATTTTACTTTTGTACATGCATTGATTGACACAAGATATCTAAACTACTTTATTTAGAATAATTTATTTAGGTCATTGAAAATCAAGGTGGAAGGTATATTAGGCCCTTAGTATTTTCCACACAAGTAGTCTCGATTTACATAGGTGTTTCATGGATATAAGTTAAAAATATGGTGGTGCCCATAAATTTGAGATTTTTTTTATTATAGATACAACCATACAATGCATCTTTGGTCTGAATTGGTTTCACTATGTACAAGACTTCATTGATTTCTACTGAAGGTGGTAGTTTTATCTATTCTAGAAGGTGAAAGTGTGATGTTCTTCAGTTAGTGGGATCATCATATGGATTAAAAATGAAAATATTTGAGATTAGCACTTGCATTCTATTTTATTATGAATGATTGGGAATATTTGGATGATGGCATAGATTCCATGTGATTGGTGATGAATGAGGAGGCCATTATCAGCGTCTAGACCTGTGTGATATATGAGGACTGGTAATGTTCAGATGAGAACATGGATTCCACTAGAATACAAGGATGAGATTCTAGATTCCATGTGATGATTGATGTTTGGGGAATGTTGTAATTATAGAACAGATTCCATCAGAATCATGTAATGAGTGCTTGAATTTCATATGCTACCTCAAGGTACTAGAAATGTCATGTTAACCTTGGATTCCATGTGGTTATTTTTGGTTAGCAGGGTCATTGAGATGTGCTCATTGACACTCTATCACTGTTCTAAGTAGGTAGGATCGATCATGGTCATATACTTAAGGATTTACAATGATCTTACTGACCTCAGGTGTCATAAAAAACCCCATACATCGATAGTTATTTATTTATTACTCAAATATAATTTTGTTTATAATTATTATATTTTTTAGGTTTTGAACTTCTACATGAACTTTTGCATCAAACTATTTATTTTAGGTACGTCATTGGTGGTGACCTGATGATTTTTACTCGCACCATGTTTGGGATTCCATGGTACTCGGATACCCATGAAGACATCACTATTTGGCTATAGGTTATAGGTTCATGGTAAGGCCCAACATTGATTATAATTGTTTTGGCACGTTAGTATGGGTATAGACTATGGTAATGGGTTGAGACTAGTTGAGGATGAGCCTTAGTGGAGTTTTACTTTATTCTTTTATTATTTTTGTATGTGATCTTCCCATGGTGGATCCTTCACATGTATGGCATACTTGTATTTAGTACATCTTATTATTGTACCTATTTATTGGTATTTTCCCTATTTTATCTATAATGTTTATCTATATTGATTTATATGTTTATCATTAATTCCAAAATATCTACTCTGACATGGGATCATAGTCACCCTATAGTAACCTCTCAAGCCCTCATCACTAGTCGATAGCCTCTTCCATACTGGGAGGCATGCTTGAGGCATTATTTTTCATTGACTCAAGGCACCAAATCAGTGGCTTCCAAGAAGGAGCATTAAAATGGGGATGTTTTGTGTATAAAGCAAAGGTGATAGCCCAAATAATGTTAAAAATAATATATATATTGAATAACTATTAAAAGGGGGCGAGGGTTGTCCTCTATGAGTCAGAGCATGCAGGTGTGGTTAAGAATAAAATAAAAAAATTCTAGACTAGTATTATTTAGTAATATATATATATATATATATATATATTAAAAAAATTGGAAACCCGATAACCCTAAGCATGTGGTCCAACACAGAAAGCCCAAATCAGCTTAAAGAATATAGTCAGTACAAAACCAAGATCAAACCGAGGTCAAAACCCGTTTGGTTAGGCCTGTTCCAACCAAAATAGTGTATATTAACCCAATAAATTAAGGGTTAATATGAAAATTTTGTTCTTTTATTGTTTCTAAAATACAATATAATGATCCAATAAGATTTAAAGAATCTATTAATTGGAATTTTTCTAAAAATAGCTTGAAACCATGAAAGTATAAGTGGAATCCTAAATAAAAATCAGACTTCATATTTATGAAATGTTAGAATAGTGCATTAAATCAAAATCACATCATAGTGGTATCAACTACATTGTGGTATGTGTTGGTGGAAACCATGGTGTAGTAAATTCATTATGTCAGGGTTTTATGCATGGAAGTGCATGTGTAAGGTGATAACGCGGGACTCAACCCCTTTATCTTACCATAATCTATCATGTTCAGTTGTATCATCATATGATGATGACTTGAAGAGTTTAATCATCCAAATAAATTGTTTAACAATTAAAAAATTGAGAATAATGATGATCTATTAGCATAAAAAGAGCTATAACATATAAAAAGTTTATAAAACATTATTTTCAATGGTTGAATGTTTGAGAAACATTTGAAAAACAAGGAGTGACCTTTGATAGATATATAAACAAGATCACGATATGTGAATTAGAACACGAGCCTGTGACTAAAACATTATGGGACTCCTCAAAGACATATTTTTCTTTCCCTATCTCCCTCTTTGAAAAATGTTTCAGGAAAATTTATGGAATATGGTATCCTTCCCAATCATTGAGAGATTCATTTAGCATTAAAATTACCATCAAATGATGGATAAATTTTCTTCTAAGGGATCTCCATCGATATCATTTAAGAATATATTTGATAAATCAGATACAATAGATAATGGATACATTTAATGTTGATTATGATGATATTGGGGTGGGTATTATGAAGATTTTTTTAAGAAGGTGGTGCCTTTATAGAAAATCAAGGCACAATTATTATAAAAAAGAGAGGTTATAAGAGTCTAAATGATGGAAACATATTACCATCTTTGTTATTAAAGGGAAGTATATCATTAGGAAGATCATAAAGATAGGTAATATATTTATTAACCCCCTTGTTTTCAAGGACATCAGAACCCATGTTAGCTTCACGATATATATGAGTGATGATGTAGTTTATGTCAAGAAGAATGCAGATGCAACCCATCCAGTGGGTGGTGATCGGCCGCACAAGATATATCACACCATTACAAATTTCTTTAATAATGATGGTCGAGTCACTCTCAATCCAATGGTTTCTCCAACCATGTTATTTGGAAAAAGAAATGGCGTGATTCAAACTCATCATTTCAGCTTCCAGTGAAGAGGAAATGCCACAGGTACCATAAAATCATCTAAGGATCTGACTAGCATGATTCCTAAAGATTTAACCACAACCCTCAAGGCCCGGATTGACTTTGGAAGCACCATCCACATTAACTTTAACCCAACCAATGAGAGATTAACTCCAAAATACTTCCAAATTGAGGAGATTTTGACATTAGTTTCCATAAATATAGAGTCGATGCGGAATGCCAAAGTCATGCACCGTGTTGCTATAATGTCCCTTTTTGATCGAAGAAACTTCATGAATGGCTATGAGAATTTGCATTCACCCTGCATTATGACTAAATGATCATTGGTTATAAATAATATCGTTTCTATCATACCAGATCATGTGGTGAATCTCAGCAGTAATAACATTCTGAAAACATTAGACTACTGAGATTATGGATGTATTATTATATGATTTTTACGTGAAAATATTATAATGATATGTTTATGAGTTTTTTTTCATTATAAAGAAAGGAAAAAAATAAAGAAAAAATCCAATGGAAAATAGAATAAGAGAGGGTGGAATTTTCATTAATAAATAAGGAGGCTCTGGAAGAATGTTGTCTTTAATCTATCCATGGATTCAAAAAAGGGAAAATCGTTGAATTTTACTTTCTCCTCTGTATGTAAATCTATTATGTAATTTTTATATATCATTTTTATGCTACATAGATGATTTTATCTTGGGTTTGTGTTTAAAATATAGTTTCATGTCAATTCCATGAACCAAAGTGATAACAATTCCTGGTTTGTCATGGAACCTTGTGGATTAATAATTTATTATATCATTTATTTCATGATTATTAATCAACACAAAAAAATGATTGTCAAGGTGTAGTTTGTGTCTTATGTTTCATTCAAATTAATATTGTTTAATTTATGACTAGAGATTTATTAATTAAAACATAAACAATTGTATTGAGACTATGGAATTTTCTCAATCTTGGTTTATAGCCTTTGGATTTTCTAGATTACTGAATTTAGTTCTTCAATCCACCTAGGAATAATATTTGGGCTTATAATTGGCATTTTATATTTTGTGATGAAAATTTTTTGTCACTCTATAACCTTTCATAAAACTCTATTTTTCATGCTAAATATTATGAATGAATCCCCTTCAAGGATTAATACTCAACATAAATAACCTCTTAAATTTATATGTCCTTCCTTTGTGTAATTTTTTCATTTCTATTTATAATTATTAAAGAGAAATAGAAAGGGAGAATAAGGTTAAATAGTAGAGACCTTGCATTGAATAAAAGATTCTTAATTTTTAAATGGGGATATTTTTGATATTCTATAATTCATAGTGCAATATTACATTATAGTACATCCACTTAAATTGTAGTCACTAATATCATACCAAATGATAAAAAAATGATTATAATCTATTAAATTACATTACAATGTAATTAAAATTGACTAAGAAAACGTATTGAAGAAAACAAAAAACATAATCATGGAGTGAAGAGAACACACCTAGAAATTAAAATTCATACCCATGTATGGTTTTCTCTTCAACAACCTCCATCTTTATAATAAAAAAATAGCACTACACATACATTTTCGGAAAATATTGCAACACATTAACATAAAAAATATAAGTAGGAAGAAATATTTGTATCCAAGTGGTCTCTGTACCTATCAATAATGGATGATTGAATGAGATAAGAAGAAAATCCCATTGACTCACTTAGAATAGGAGGTTTTATGCTCCCCATTCCAGAGGTAAACATATCCATGGTTTGGCCCCAATAGTGGTACCTACCATCATATACCAAAAAATATGGACAAGAGATGTAAGATTTTATAGGCCACCAACCAAATCCCAATACTATTGTGATCCCACCTTTAATCCTCTCCTCCCCATCACAATTCTTCTCTATTTCCTCTATCCTGCAACTCTGACAACCCCTGCAACAATATGTTCATTTCCAACTCCACATGCCATAAGGATTATGTGTTGAATGTTTTCGCAAATAGAAATTACATCCTAATCATCAATACTAGAAAATTAATTTAACATATCTATATGTGATTTTTAAAACATTTAAAACTTCATTCAATAAGTTTTCAAATAATAATTCAATTATTTCTATCTATTAAAAAAATTATAAATAAAATAATGGTGATATTTTGTGTTGTGAAGGAAATCATAATGCTCAAATGTAGAAAATGAAACCTAAATAACCCAAGATATCTCTCAATGAAATTATGTGAACATATAAATTAATAATAATAATCATCATTTGTACCTTATTTTCCAACCTTCTCTTAAAAATAGCAAGTTTGACCAAGATCTATAAGAAGCGATCAGCTAACTCTTATCTCTTAATGTATCCACTAACTTATGGAACCAACATACATTTTCGTAGGGCCCTATTAAATTCCAATGACATTCTATAATTACCTATAGGTCAAGGAAAGAAAAAAAGAATAGATAAATACATGAATTCATCTTTCCTAGAACAAGACTCTCTTATAAATAGGAAATTTTCACTTCCTTATAAGGTTTTTCTTCATTAAATGAAGAAATATTAAATGTTCATAGCATTTTAACGAACCTCAGCTTTTACATGAATTATAACACTTATAAAAAATTCCATTAAAATAAGAGACCATTATCTATCACATCCCAAAATTCTCATAAAATACAAATTGGAACGTCTCATGGTTTAATCTAATATAGAACCTATACGGCCCTTTTATAAGGAATAAAACTAAGAAAGAATAAATTTTTTTCTATATCATATTCACAAAATGATCTAAGAAGGCCAACCTGACTCATCATCAATCGAATCATCCATAAAAAGTTATTATTGCTTCTCTCAGACACACCAATCATGTAACACCCCCCGTTTCTGATATTTTACCCTTTTATTTTGTATTATGAGATTGTATAATACTTGGGTGGAGTTTTGGTAGTTTTGGGTGGCTTTGAAGTGTTTTGGAAGTATTTTAAATGGTTCATGGGTTGAGAATGGTTAGGATAAATCATTAACTATCTCCAGGAAACCATGTAGGGTGTTTTGGGAGTAACTAAGAAAGCACACAATTAGCGTGCAGTTTGGTTAAACTATGCAGGTGCCTAGGAGATACCATGAAAGTAGAAATAGTGTGGAAAACACAGTCAGCAAAAAGTTTGTCAAACCATGTGATTCAACCATGTAAGGAGTTTTTCTTGAGATAATAGCACCACATGGTTGTCACACGGTTTTTCAAACCATACAGCTACATGGGTGATGTCTAGTAGCACAAGCATGATTGGTGTGCGGTTTGACATAATGTGCTAACTAACTATGTAGTTTGTAGTTAAAGCTCCAAAAATTAATATTAAATTATGATTAAGGCCCTGAAACCCTCATTATTCTCCTATTCTCTCAGGCTCTCAAACATCCCCTACTAGGCACCCTTGGTGATTACTTTTTTTAGAAGAAACTATAGAGACCCGAAGCTTAACGTACATGGACATTACATTACTTTTGCGTAATACTTAGTACATAACAAAAACACACACACAAGGACCGTAATAGTTTAGTGTCTTTGGAAACTCGGAATATAAACTTCTAATCGTGGTGAAAGATCTTCAACATCTCCCATAAAGATCTTCTTTTTTTACCTAAAAACATTCTTTATATCCTGGGGAAAAGAAAACATAAAAGGGTGGGCTCAAATTCTCAGTAAGGGTAAACAAAAGAAATATCATTCACATCATATTCATAAGAACATAACATTTTGGAAATATTAACCTGCAAAAAAGATCATAATATCATAACATGAGATATATCATAGTGTTGAAATGTAATCCCAATAATCATAACATAAAACATCGAACTTTTTGGCATACACACATAATCATAGAGAATCATTTCTTATTAGTCAAGACTCATTTCCAAGACTATCTTAGTGGACAAAGTCCATTTCTGAACAGAGTTCACTCCTCGTTTCAGTCCTATTTCACTGAATCGGTTTAACCTTCCGTTCCAGCCATGTCTACCTCATGAGATATAAAATCTTTACCCACTGCATTGGAGGGAGATATAGGTCCCACCCATCTCATAATGATACCATTCTTATGTGTGCCCCAAACTCATAAATCATACATCATTGCATAACCCATGTAATAAAAATGGGATTCTTAAACATTGTGACATCATAAAACAATTCATATAAGATAAATGAATTCATAAAAATAATTCCATTACAATATAATCAAATCAATGTAATAATAGGGATAGAAACAGAACCCTATATTATCTTAGATAGAAAATAATTTTGATAAAACGCTTGAACTCCATTCTTGAGGAAAATATCCTTTCTACTTCAAAAACATTTTCCTTCCTTAACATGTCATACAATTTTAAAATAAAAGAAGTTGATTAAAAATAAACTTGAAAAATTGTAAAGGAAGATTCTTGGAAATAATGTTTTAAAAATCCATTCATGTCGTATAAGTTAAAAAAACATTCTTCTCGTACTTTTGTCGGAAAAGTCAAAAAGTACCTCGTACGAAAAACGACAAAAGATTCCTTTCATATATTTTACTAAAAACTCACCGATGGGTAAAATTGGATTTAAAAAATTGTAGGTGGATGGAAACAATATTACATATCGAGGAAACATGGATGTGGATGATAAAATACACCCGAGTAAATACCCAAGTATAAACAATCTCGGATAAAATGAGATTGTGATATTTTTCCTTACCTTAGGTCCGATTTTCTTTGTAAGTGTCCGAACCTCCTGTATAATGATTTAAATAATGTCATTGACTTATTCCAGAATCATAATCATTGTTATGATCTCATATATGGTTCGCTTATGAATTTATATTACCCGTTCTTTTGTAAATTCCATGTTAAAGAGCGTTTTGGGTAAAATCGTTTCATTTGTCATTCGTGTTTTGACTTGTAATTATTCATATGATTACTTAGACCATGATTAATTAATTCCAGAATATAAAACACGATTTATATATAATATATATTCAGAATATACATATATATAATATATCAGTAAATGGAATGAAATACACCGTTCATGGAGACGGTAGACCGTACGTACGCATGAACGTTGTTTTCGTTTCCTTATTGAGTTGAATGGAATTAAGTAGATGACATACAAATATATACACATAAATACAGAATCATTATTATGTCATATATTTCATGATTACATATTATATATACTTTATAATCATTCATGAATGGTTTGCGTGGAGAATGAATCTCATCGCGTCGTGGAGACGGTAGTCCGTACATACGCACGAGCGATGATATCGTTCTCATGATTGTGGAATTGTATTGGAGTGTATGTATACTATTTCAGAATCAATATCACTTTACAATAATCATATATTGTTATTATTTACACCATTATACCCATCCATGTAAGGTGGTTGTGGAAAATAGATTACACCACGGCGTGGAGACGGTATTCCGTACGTACGCACGCGCAGTGATTTCGTTTTCCGTAGGATGGATAAATGGTGAAATAGGGTTGTTTCATACTTATAATTACATATCAGTATATGAGTGATACTGATGTTATTACACCATAATGAAACAAACTAAGAAGAAGAATTGGAAGAATAAATAAAGTTGAAAGAATCGGTAATGGACATTACCTCTTCTTTGAAGCGCCTCTTTGATTCCTCCTCTTAGGGCACTAAAATTGGTCTTTGAAGAAGACCAGTACCTCTAGGATGTTTCTAGGGAAGTGGAGAAGATAATTTTTTAGGGATTGGACGAGCTTGAAGGCTCAATGTGGTGTGAGGAAGAGAGGGAGGAGGTGACCTTTTATAAGGGAGGAGAGGGGCTCTTTTGGAAAAACTAAAAATATTATTTTATTATAAAGCCAAATTCGGTTTTAAATAGCTCCAAATTGATTTATTTCGAAGATAAGGTGGGGATGGGTCGAAATACTCTCATCCAATACAATTTGGACAAGTTTAGTTTACTATTTTAACCTTATCATTTAATTTTAAATTTAAGTTAGATAATTTTACTTTTACCGTGTCTTTTTGTGTTCTTACACTATAAGGTTAATAAAATTACTATAACAAGACAAAATAACACCAAGTTGTTTTTTATTAATATATATAACTGTATCTAAGTCATTTATCCAAACCTTAGATTTTTGGTAATAAATTAACAATTAATAATATAATATTTTTTTAACAACTATTTTATGTCAATTTTGACACTATTTAGTAATTGATTTTTGTGAAAATTATAACAGAATGATTAGTTCAAACAAAGTTAATTAAATCAATACTAACATGTCATATTAACCTATAAAATTATTGTAATTCATAAAAAGTCTCAAATTACATTTATTTTGGTATTTATAATATCAATTATATCAATATTTCATTATTAAGATAATTACTGCATCATCTTTGTGTCATAAATAAATTAAATTATTTAATGTCTAAAAATTACAAATAAAATACCATTATGCAGGAAATATATTTAGATTTCTAATTAATATTTATAGTCGAATTTATCTTATGTATAACCTTATATTAAAAATTATTTACTTATTAAACTTTGATTTTAACTATTTTAAACCTTCTTTAAATAAATTAATAATAAATGTCCTAATCTAATCCAAGTGGGCATAAATGGTCATATTTTATTCCTAAGGTTGTTTTTGGTCAAATTACACTTATCCAATAGAATTAGGACACGTGTTAGGGTAATAATAATATCATTTTTACCCTTAATTACCCTATTTACTTTTAACCGTGGTAAAAAAAATAAAGTTACTATTCACCAAAAATTATTTTCATCTCATTGAACCACATTTTACTTACTGACATCAACCGTGTCTCTCGGATTTTTGAAATTCCACTCACAGAAATGGTAAAATTATGTTTTATGAAAAATTCATTTTTTTTAACTACCACTTAGTGGTTTCACTATTCATCAAAAAATGAATGTTTCCAGAAAAATACAAAAAATTAGGCCTAAGCTATATTTGATATTATGAACTCAAAAATGATGTCTATTTTACCAAATTCAAAACATATGAGTTTCATTACTTAATTTAAAAATTAATTCCCGTCGTCAAAACATATAGCGTGTTCTTAAGAGATAATAACTATCAAAAGATTGACACTTGTTTATGTTTGGTTTAAATGTGAAATTACATCCAATGACCAAAATTGTATTAAATTGTAAAAGTATATTATAAATATACTTTAAAACCAATCAAATAAATAATTTATCACTATTAATTATTTCAATTAAAAAGGTTGTTTTTAATTAAAATTTAGTAATTTTCACTATTCATCAGAAAATGAAAGTTATCCAAAAAGTACCAAAATTTCACCCTAAGCAAATTTCGATATTCCGAATCTAAAAATGAAGTCTATTTTGAAAAATAAAATTTACAAAATTTCAAAAGTAGTTATTACTATTCATAACGGTTAGTTTTAATAATATTTTAATAGCATATCGTTGTTTAGTGAAACTCGGTATTGCGTACTACACACGCTATCGAGGAAGGTCGTGATTGCGTGTAATGCAAGGCAATTCAAGGATGCGTGTTGTGCAAGCTCCTTTTGGTGTAGCGTACAACACAAGACATTAATGAAATTAAAAAGAATATTTTTCATAAAATCTCGGGGTGTTACATTCTACCCCCCTTAAAATGAATTTCACCCTCGAAATTCGTCGGGGTTATAAATGGTTTACTACTCGAAATTTTATTTAATAGAAACCCACATTGTAAAAAAGAATACCAAAACCAATATTTAAAAACAAAAGTATGAAATGGAATGGTTACCCAAATAAACTAATCACTGGGTTTCCACATAGGTGAAAATATGGATATTGAAGAGAAATCTAACCATCATGTTCTGATGGAGAGTGGTAGAGAACATGGCTATGGAAAATCCAGCAATCACAAAGCCATAAATTTGTGACGATCTAAGGTACGATCTGATTCATCAAATATAAGAGCAATAGGAAAACATTTTTGTTTTTCAAGATCATTTCCCTAAATTTGATGAAATTGGAATTAGAAGAAATACTTTCTTGATTTTGGTATAGTCTCACCATTGGTCGTTCTTTGGAAAATTTCCACTTCATCTCTTAATGAAATGAAGTTGAATTTTTCATTTGTGATGTGTTAGCAGATCATGTGATAGAACGATGGGTCATTCCATCTGTCTCAAACAAAAGGTTAGAAAAGTTATCAAAAAAATACATAAGTCCATCTATAGAGAGATTAATCATATATGGTTCCTAAAATGGACTTATACTTCATATAACATACTGCTTAATATAATAAAACTAGTTTCTACTAAACAAGGGCTTCCTATAGGCCAGTAGTGGGCGATAAAGGCCAGTCGCACTTCGGTTGTGGGTTCGATTCCCACAGCCTTGCACAACGCGATGGGTTGTCGCCCGTCCTGCAGGTTTTCCTTTTTCTAAAGCTATATTACAATAACATCCCATAAATAATATCAAAAAAACTTCTATCCTTAAATAATACTAACTTATGTCCAACATAATCCATTCCAATCTTTAGGCTTATCCAAAATACTGTTGTCCAATCTCATATTATAGTGAAAACGATTACCAAAGAGTTCATACAACTAACATGTTAATACCATCATTGATCCCCATATATCATGAGATATGTCTTGTTGGTCAAATTACAAACATGTGAATACCTTAATCATGTATTCTCTTGAATAATGAATACCCATTGAACCTTAGTGAAAACATCAATGCAGTCAAAAGTTAACTCTTTCCACATACCAAAATCCAAAAATTCTATATACTCAAACCATGATATAACCTTCTCCTTATATCAGTCATGAGCTCATTAATACGGTCATACATTTCATTTTCTCTTTTTCCTTTCATTATGCGCATATCATCTTTTTTTTCCAAAAATATCTCAATCAGATTCCATGGTTACCGGTACCATTGAAAACCACAATAGACCAATACATAAATATTCCAATATTCCATGATACTATATACAACATTATTTTGGAATCCCATTACATAAACACTTAATCATTCCACCACATTGTTGTCATATTCAACATCGCCAATAGTGATCGCATGTGACTTCCCTTTGTCTCTTGCCTTAAGTGGTTTCTCATGTTGATCATCACTAACCCTTGGATTAGGGCATTTATTTGCATAATTCCCCATTTCCTTGCACTTGAAGCATTGAAGTGTTGGTGGTGCGTTCTCTGCAGTCTTTTCTTTATTCACATCATTAGAAACCCTTTTTCCATTACTTCGACACTCAGCTGCTCGATGACCTTATTTTCCACACTTAAAACATTTTCTAGTCCCTTTAAGACAATCTCCAACATGCTTCTTTCCACACTTTGAGCATAAAAAAACATTCATCTTCTTGTCACCATTATTCTGAGATTTCTCCTTGAACTCCATCTTTCGTTTCTTGTCAAAACTATGAGATGGATAAGTAACACCAACTTCCATTTCTACCTTGATATCACAACGCACAATTTCTTCATAGCTACTGAAGTCTCTTATAGCTAAGGCCCTTTGAAGATTTGGTTTTAATCCACTGAAAAATCGATCAACTTTACTTTCAGGTTGGATGATAAATCCAGATGCATACCTTGCAAGCCTTGTAAAATTCACTTCGTATATACCAAAATATTTATCATCCTTTTTCTTTAGTTCAATAAACTCCTTCTCCATCTTTGTTTGAAGAATACGAGGGAAGTACTTATTGAAAAATAAGTTCTTGAACTCGTCCCATTCCATGACCTCAATTTCATCTCTTGGCCTCGTATTCTTGATAAGATTCCACCATTGATCAGCATCACCTTCCAAACGATACACTACTAAGATGACTTTATCATGTTCATAACATTGAAGAACTAAAAATATCTTTTCAGTAGTACTGATCCATTGTTCAGCAACAAGTGGATCAGAAGACCCACTGAAAGAAGGTGGATGTTGCCTCATGAAGGACTCAATAGAATATTGTTCCCTTCCCTACTCATTTGGAATTCCAGAATGATTCATAGCTTGTGTAAGTATAGAAATAATATTTTGCACTCCATCTCCCATAACATTTGTTTGTTCAGGAGGACAATCATTGCATTGTCCATTACATTGATCAACACGGTTCCTTTGGGTTCCAGCCATCGTCTAAAACCCAAAAAGAATAGTGTGAGAGGCAAAAATCACGCTAGGTAAAACAATATAATAAAGGGGGAGTAACTTCAATATCTAACATCTTGGGTTACCGTAATTCTAGTACTATAGCCTATACTTATACTTAAGCTTAGGGACATCCCTAGACATACCTTAGAAATATCTCTAGGGATCTCACTAAAGTTCTCACATCCTAGTTTCCAAAGTTTGACTAAACCTTTCCTCTGATACCAACTATAGAGACCCGAAGCTTAACATACATGGACATTAAATTACTTTTGCGGAATACTTATTACATAACAAAAACACACACACAAGGACCATAATAGTTTAGTGTCTTTGGAAACTCGGAATATAAACTTCTAATCGTGGTGAAAGATCTTCAACATCTCCCATAAAGATCTTCCTTTTTTTACCTAAAACCTTTCTTTATATCCTGGGGAAAAGAAAACATAAAAGGGTGAGCTCAAATTCTCAGTAAGGGTAAAAAAAAGAAATACCATTCACATCATATTCATAAGAACATAACATTTTGGAAATATTAACCTGAAAAAGAGATCATAATATCATAAATGGGATAAATCATAGTAGTGAAATATAATCCCAATAATCATAACATAAAACATGGAACTTTTTGTAATACACCCATAATCATAGAGAATCATTTCTTATTAGTCAAGACTCATTTCCAAGACTATCTTAGTGTACAAAGTCCATTTCTGAACTGAGTTCACTCCTCGTTTCAGTCCTGTTTCACTGAACCGGTTTAACCTGCCGTTCCAGCCATGTCTATCTCATGTGATATAAAATCTTTATCCAATGCATTGGAGGGAGATATAGGTCTCACCCATCTCATAATTATATCATTCTTATGTGTGCCACAAAATCATAAATCATACATCATTGCATAACCCATGTAATAAAAATGGGATTCTTAAACATTGTAACATCATAAAAAAATTCATATAAGATAAATGAATTCATAAAAATAATTCCATCACTACATAATAAAATCAATTTAATAATAGGGATAGAAATAAAACCCTATATTATCTTATATGGAAAATAATTTTGATAAAACGCTTGAACTCCATTCTTGAGGAAAATATCCTTTCTACTTCAAAAACATTTTCCTTCCTTAACATGTCATACAATTTTAAAATAAAAGAAGTTGATTATAAATAAACTTGAAAACTTGTAAAGGAATATTCTTTGAAATAATGTTTTAAAAATCCATTCATGTCGTATAAGTTAAAAAACATTCTTCTCGTACTTTTGTCAGAAAAGTCAAAAAGTACCTCATATGAAAAACGACAAAACATTCCTTTCATATCTTTTACTAAAAACTCACCGATGGGTAAAATTGGATTTAAACAATTGTAGGTGTATGGAAACAATATTACATTTTGAGGAAACATGGATGTGGATGATAAAATACACCCCAGTAAATACCCAAGTATAAACAATCTCGGATAAAATGAGATTGTGATATTTTCCCTTACCTTAGGTCTGATTTGCTTTGTAAGTGTCCGAACCTCCTGTATAATGATTTAAATAATTTCATTGACTTATTCCAGAATCATAATCATTGTTATGATATCATATATGGTTCACTTATGACTTTATATTACCCGTTCTTTTGTAAATTCCATGTTAAAGAGTGTTTTGGGTAAAATCGTTTCATTTGTCATTCGTGTTTTGACTTGTAATTATTCATATGATTACTTAGATCATGATTACTTAATTCCAGAATATAAAACATGATTTATATATAATATATATTCAGAATATACATATATATAATAGATCAGTAAATGGAAATAAATACACCGTTCATGGAGACGGTAGACCGTACATATGCATGGACGCTGTTTTCGTTTCCTTATTGAGTTGAATGGAATTAAGTAGATGACATAAATATATATACACATAAATCCAGTATCATTATTATGTCATATATTTTATTATTACTAATTATATATACTTTATAATCATTCATGAATGGTTACCGTGGAGAATGAATCTCATCGCGTCGTGGAGATGGTAGTCCGTACATACGCACGAGCGATGATATCATTCTCATGATCGTGGAATTGTATTGGAGTGTATGTATACTATTTCAGAATCAATATCACTTTACAATAATCATATATAGTTATTATTTACACCATTATACCCATCCAAGTAAGGTGGTGGTGGAAAATAGATTACACCACGGCGTGGAGACGGTATTCTGTACGTACGCACGCGCGGTGATTTCGTTTTCCGTAGGATGGATAGATGGTGAAATAGGGTTGTTTCATACTTATAATAACATATCAGTATATGAGTGATACTGATGTTATTAATTCATCATGAAACAACCTAATAAGAAGAAGTGGAAGAAGAAATAAAGTTGAAATAATCGGTAACGGACATTACCTCTTCTTTGAAGTGCCTCTTTGATTCCTCCTCTTAGGGCACTAAACTTAGTCTTTGAAGAATACCAGGACCTCTAGGATGTTGATAGGGAAGTGTAGAAGATAATTTTGCAGGGATTTGCCGATCTTGAAGGCTCAAAGTGGTGTGAGGAAGAGAGGGAGGTGGTGCCCTTTTATAAGGGAGGAGTGAGGCTCTTTTGGAGAAACTAAAAATATTATTTTATTATAAAGCCAAATTCGGTGTTAAATAGCTCCAAATTGATTTATTTCGAAGCTAGGGTGGGGATGGGTCGAAATCCTATCATCAAATAGAATTTTGACAAGTCTAGTTTACTATTTTAACCTTATCATTTAGTTTTAACTTTATGTTAGATAATTTTACTTTTACTGTGTCTTTTTGTGTTCTTACACTATAAGGTTAATAAACTTACTATAACAAGACAAACGAACCCCAAGTCGTTTATTATTAAAATATATAACCTTATCTAAGTCATTTATCCGAACCTTAGATTTTTAGGAATAAAATAACAATTAATAATATAATATTTGTTTTAAAAACTATTTTATGTCAATTTTGACACTATTTAGTAATTGATTTTTGTGAAAATTATAACATAATGATTAGTTCGAAAAAAGTTAATTAAATCAATACTAACATGTCATATTAACCTATAAAATTATTGTAATTCATAAAAAGTCTCAAATTACAATTATTTTAGTATTTATAACATCAATTATATCAATATTTCATTAATAAGATAATTATTGCATCATTTTTGTGTCATAAATAAATTAATTTTTTAATGTCTAAAAATTAAAAATAAAATACCATTATGTAGGAAATCATTTTATATTTCTAATGAATATTTACAGTCGAATTTATCTTATGTATAACCTTATATTGAAAATTATTTACTTATTAAACATTGATTTTAACTATTTTAACCCTTCTTTAAATAAATTAATAATAAATGTCCTAATCTAATCCAAGTGGGCCTAAATGGTCATATTTTATTCCTAAGGTTGTTTTGGGTCGAATTACACTTATCCAATAGAATTATGACATGTGTTAGGGTAATAATAATATAATTTTTACCCTTAATTACCCTATTTACTTTTAACCGTGGTAAAAAATGTAAAAAGTTACTATTCACCAAAAATTATTTTCATCTCATTGAACCACATTTTACTTACTGACAACAACCGTGTCTCTTGGATTTTTGAAATTCCACTCACAGAAGCGTAAAATTAAGTTTTATGAAAAATTCATTTTTTTAACTACCACTTAGTACTTTCACTATTCATCAAAAAATGAAAGTTTCCAGAAAAATACCAAAAATTAGGCCTAAGCTATATTTGATATTATGAACTCAAAAATGATGTCTATTTTACCAAATTTAAAACATATCAGTTGCATTACTTCATTTAAAAATTAATTCTCGTCGTCAAAACATATAGCGTGTTCTTAAGAGATAATAACTATCAAAAGATTGACACTTGTTTATGTCTGGTTTAAATGTGAAATTACATACAATGACCAACATTGTATTAAATTGTAAAAATATATTCTAAATATACTTTAAAACCCCTCAAATTAATAATTTATCACTATTAATTATTTCGATTAAAAATGCTGTTTCTAATTAAAATTTAGTAATTTTCACTATTCATTAGAAAATGAAAGTTATCCGAAAAGTACCAAAATTTCACCCTAATCTAATTTCGATATTCCAAATCTAAAAATGAAGTCAATTTTGAAAAATAAAATTTACAAAATTTCAAAAAGTGGTTATTACTATTCATAATGGCTAGTTTTAATAATATTTTAATAGCAAATCGTTGTTTAGTGAAACCTCGGTATTGCGTACTACACAAGCTATCGAGGAAGGTCGTGATTGCGTGTAATGCAAGGCAAGTCAATGATGTGTTTTGTGCAAGATCCTTTTGGTGTAGCGTACAACACAAGACATTAATGAAATTAAAAAGAATATTTTTCATAAAATCTCGGGGTGTTACAGAAACTTTTGGTGAATCTATGTGTTAAAGATCTAGAATCTGTGGTAAGTCATTCCTTGTCATTATCATTAGATCCTATCATATTATACTACCTAGATCATTAGATATATTTTATCATGAATAGATTGATGTTCTATGTTGTCAATCTTTATGATATTTTGTTTGATCAATTAAAGGGAAGAAACTCTGATCTCAGATATAGAAGTTCTTTGTACCATTCTTCATTTTCATTATCTATTGATAAACAGGTAGCTTCTCCCTCATTATATTCATTATATAACTTAAAGGATTTTTATTTAAATTTCCTTCTCTTGATTTTTTTGGAAAAATATCTTGGTTTTAGTACCAAATTCCTTGGTTTCAAAATTATTATCATAAGGTTTTTGATGAAATATTTGAAAGAAAGTTATTTCCAAAAGAAATTTTTTAAATGGAGTATTTTGATATTAGGGCATGTAATACAAGGTTTAATGTGTTCATGTGAATTGGGGATGGATATGTGTGAAGTAACACTATCCAAATGGGGTAGATAAAGTCAGGAAGTACCCCCTTCAAAATGGAATAGATAAGGGTGTGAAGTAACCTTTCAAATTAGTTCTCCAAGAGACAACTTGGTTAAAGGATGACTCACCACTCATGAGTATAGGGAGGTCCATTGATTTATGAATTTTTTGTGTGGGTTTAAATGGAATTTTTATTCAATGTGAAGAGAATTTTTTTTGAATCTGTATTAAATTTTAACCATGGAACTTGTTTATTGCTTGAAAATTAATTATTAGTTACTTCTCTTCTATTTTATATATAATTATTCTAACTTGTTTTAGTTCTACTGTAGTGTGCTGGGAACTCTTTGGGGGATAACTACTTAGTTTATAATCACCCCCTACTTAGGTAATTTTATGTATTTTTAAAAATTGTATATCATGATAAAGGTAATGAAAAAGTATTAGATTTATCTAGTGGTTTATCATGATTATTTCCTTTTTAGTATTAAAATCTTAGAGATCTCTCTTGGTGTATTAAGTGTTATTCAATGATGGTGTTAATATTTTGGATTTCCGTTGGTTTCTTGGATTCATTTTTTAATACTAGTTGCTGATAATATGATTTTTTGTCTATTTGGTTTCCTTTGGGTTGTTTTTCTTACCTATGAATCATGTAGTTTGTTTGATTATTTATATTTTTTCTATTTGGTTGTTTTAGTTATTCAAATAAAATCTCCCAAAACCTTTCTATTAAACCCTTGTAATTTATTTTCCACCTTTAGTGTATTAAGGATTTCACCTAAGGCTAGTGTCATCTCTATCACCTCTCAAGATAATGAGTTAGGGTGGGGTGCTACAATCCCATTGTGATGTTTCAAGAAGAGTGTGTTCTGAAACTATTCCACAATATCTTAAATGATCAAAAAGTTCATAGTTAAGTATTCACTATTTTGATCTTATCAAAGCAACTTAATACCTTTTCCTATTATATTTTTTACTTTTTTTTACCTCTAGAAATTTTCAAGGTTTAAAACTTCTATCTCATAAGAAATATACAATCATAGTGACAAAAGTCAATGATAAAGGTTACAAAGTACCTATACCAACCACTTGTTTTTGAACTCATTGATCCATCTACATCACTATGTACCCACAATTTGTTTTTGTACTCATTATATATCATTATGTATTGGGTCCAATATTTCATTAATCCTCTCACATTTTTCACTAAAAAGTCTTTCGGTCACTTTTACCAATAAAAAAATATTTTCATTTATCAAAAAATTCCTAATCAAATGATTCCAATGACCCAAATTCAATGAATATTTGGACGTGTTCCCCATTTATATGTCCAATATTAAAATTTTAAGGATAAGTAATGTTAGAATAAAAATCATTGACCTTATTATCTTGAATGTTATAAATTTCATTATTAATATTTAGAATTTATAAATCATTCAGCATATTCTCAATATCATAAAACATTTTAGTCTTGTATATTGTACAAATCCGGCTCTTAATCATGAATGAACAACTCTTATTTTACAAATAAGATATAGTAATCAAAAAATTATATATATTTGAAACATAGAAATATTTTTCCAATTTTAAAATTAATCTTCTAGGTAGATGTATATCATATGTGCCCACCTCCAATAGTAAAACTATTTCCCCATTTTCAATGGGTATATATACTTCTTCTTTTATCTGTGATTTCCTATTTTTGAGTATGTCCACATCAACAGAAATGTGTGATTCATAATGGATATCCAATACCTATGAGTAAAAATTATAGAAATTGATTTATATAACATTTTCATCTTTATTCCTAGAATATTTCTCCTTCAGAACACTTTTCAAAGTTAGATATAAATCAATTAAATTATAAATCTATCTTATAACAGATATCAAAATTGTGTTCATGATTCATGTCCTAATCTTCAATAAGACATCTATTGGGTGTGTATCATGTTGTATATAAATTCAATAATTCATTTTATTGAATGTAATACCACTAAAATAATTACCTTATATGTCATGTTTATTAGTGAGTTGGGATTCATATTTCACTATACTTTAGTTTAGATTTCTATTTTATCCCATTGCATAGCTATTTACGTAAACAATCATGCCAATCACATCATATATGACTCTTTATAGTAAAGTGGGAAATTCTTCTAATTTTCTTCATATGAATTTTCTCTAACTTCATTCTTCTGGTTACCCTAACATTTAGAACTAGTTAGCTAAGTGTGACCCAAAAATCATAACAGGACATGGTTACCAAACTTTTAGGGTTAGTTACATCATCCATGTCTTACACAAGATAATTCATGAAATCCTAACTCTAAGGGATACTTGAACCAAATGATCGGGGTCTTTACATATGTTTTCATTAGAAAGAATCTAACACCAAGTATTTCAAATGGTTTTGTTAATATCGTCATTTTCAATTGTATATCATGCAATTTTTATAAATATGCATGCTCTTAACAGTTTAATTTTTTATATTATACTTTCAACCAAATTAATATGTTCGAAAATATATTAACACATAAAAATTTATAAAATTAAATATTTGTGTTATTGAAAAAAACTAATTGTATATGTACATATCCAAATATATCTCATACATAAGGTACATGAAACTTTTTCATATAGAAGTTTTGAACATATGAAACTGAAATATACTCAAAAGTGAGTATAGTGCAACCAATAGTCAACCCTAAAATTTCTAAAATAGATTCTAAGTTCAAATTCCAATTGGAATTCCAACCATAAATATCACTATTCATATATTAGTACTCAAGAGAGCTATTAATTTCTGTATAATCTAAAAACCTAATATGTATAAATAATAAAAATTTATTATTATTGAATTCATAACAAAATAAAAAATCATATTATTGGTCGAATGAAATTAAATATTTTGTTGTACCTAGTATGAAATTATTACATGAGCTAAGTGAAAATTATATTATGTAACATGAACACTTTAAAAAATACAGACATTTATATGTTAAATAATTTATATACATTATTATAGAATTTTCACCAATTGTTTTAACAAAAACAATAATAATTCTCAAATAAAAAGGCACAAATAGTTTCTTTCCCATGTAATAGAACACTTTTATAATGGTTATCATTATGCCACTATGATTCCCTCATTATAGAGCTCCTATAATGTTTTCTAGTGGGAGAATCATCTTATAACATTATCCCTAAATAATGAACAAACTGAGCTAGCCATGATTCTTATGCATCGTAATTCATGGTTTCAATTGATTTTGTAGTTTTTTAATTCTACATGTGGGGGTGTTATAATAAATTCATCCTAATTATACAAAAAAACAAAAAAAATCACTTAACATGAAAAATAGACTAGACATGTCGTTATTTACATTGAGTTGTTCTTTATACATATCAAATATACATAACATGGGTTTTCACCGTTTCATAATCAAGATCATTATAATACCACAGCATGGGTTTGAAAGAAATCATAATGCCCAAATTCAGTAAAAGAAAATCAAATAACGAAATATATTTGGATGTGAAATTATTTAAACATATAAATGAAGAATAAAAATCATGTGTACCTCACTGTCCAAGTTTTCCCTTCACAATAGTGATTATGATCGAGATCCCTACACATTGAGGACCTTATTGAACTCTAATTTCATGCTAACTTCAATTATGGATTAAAAAGATAAGAATAATAGAGATATATTCAACTTGATTTTTTCGGTCTTCGGGATTTATTACAAATGAGGCAATGAACACTTCCTTGTAAAGTGTTTCTTCAATAAATGAAGGAATGCCATACGTTCATAACATTCAACTGATATTAGGATGCATGCTCTTAGTTACTAAGATTATTCGAGATTATTTCACCTGTCAATGACTAATTATTTGATGCCTAAGGATTCTAGTGATGATAGTGAGGTGAAATCTCTTTACCGCAAGGTGTAGTTTGAAATTTATTCCAATGTCCATTTTAAAATCACAATTTAATGGTCATTGTGTATATAATTAGTTACCATTGTGAAAATTTAAAACACTTATCATTATTTTTAACATTTCATAATTTCTATTCCAAGTAGAGAGCTTATGTATGTTTCCTGGAGATACATAGTATGTGGATTATTTGAACAGATGGGCTGGGCATTTTAAGTTCCATCTCTCATTTTCTCCCATATATCTGTTCTGAGAAAATGTTTGTTTGGCACATAAAAAATCTATTAATGTAACTTTTATCTTTCAATGACTACATGAATGATGGTTTTATACATTTAAAGATGGTAAATTTAGGCATCATACACATTATTTATACCTTAGGTAAGATTATGATAAAGAAATCCCCCATGGATCTGGGTAGAATCCTCTATCATCATCTTCCCTAAGGTATCAATAAGGTGTATGAGGCCTAAGTTTTCCATATTTATATCCTTAAAACCATCAATATTGGAATAATTAAAGGATATTAGTTAATTTAATATAATTTTCATGTATTAGAAAAACATTTTCTCAAAAACAAATATGTGGTAGAAAGGATAGAGGGAACTTAAAATTCTTATCCCACCATTTCAAATCTTTCACATACTACACATCTCCATGACACATAAATAATCCCTTTACATGGATGATAAACTAAGGAAGTTTATCAAGAAATAGAAATTTTTTAAATATTTACAAGGGATACTAATTATGTAAATGTTGATCATTAAATTGTGATTTGAAAATGGATATTGGAAAAATTTTCAAACCACACCTTGCGGTAAAGAGATTTCCAAGAATTATCATCATTAGTAGCCTTTTGAATTTAAGAATCATTAATTTAGAGGTGACACAAGATTAGATCATCCAAGTAACTGAATTCATCTTTCCTTATCTCTAGTACTAACTGTTCCATCATTGAAGCATCGGACTATCGTCCTACCACCACTGGCGCCCTATCCCAAATATTCCCAGCACTATCATTCAAATAAGGTACACTCGTTGATCCCAAATTAGGATTCCCTATATATATTCCCCTCATACAATAGAATCTTCGTACACAAGAATTATTAGATGAATCCCCACCACCATCCACAGCACCTCTTGATTTATGTGAGAGTAATCAAACCACAAGTACAATACAGGGAGAATAGAAACCTATGACGACTACCGTTACAAGGATCAAATTGTTCAAGAAATTTCCTGTGAAGACCAACAAAATATCCATTCATACAATATGAAAACTTTGCAGAACATAGATCTCATAAGAATAATAGTGTGAGGCTCTCCATGGTGATGATTGAATTCTATCTTCCAATAACATTGTCTTGGGTGTGTGTTTTAGTATTATCTCTTTCCCCACACTATTCCTAGTCTTCTTATTTTAATAATTCCTAAAACTAAAAACCCTAACACCAAAAATTGGGTTGGAATCCAAAGGTTAGTAAAAGGGAGGGGATGATTGACTTTGTAACTATTAACATGAACAAATGAGGAAAATTAAGCTTGATTCTTGTTTAAATACTAGGATGTTTAGGGATGGGATTTTGAAATTTCGGGATTTGAAGACAACACCATTATATGCCAGATGTGCATAGGACATAAAGAAAAAATCATAAGAGATCTCATAATATAATCTTAACTAAATTAACACCCTTTATTCTTGGTACAAATTATTTAATGGCAAAATAAAATAACAATTCATTATTTAAGAAAACAATAATTTTCCTATATACATTCATAAATATAAACAAAATAAAAGTACCACATAAAAAAACATGATGACTGGTGATTTTTATTAAAAATAATTATGATTTAGAATATAATTATTCATGAATATAATATAATTCTATATCCAAAACATATTTTTCAATAATTGATGTAAAATTTCTGAAATGTTTTGTGTTTGTTTTGTGTTTTTTAATAAGCGTTATGTTAGTCTTGGATTTGAGAGGTCGTTTTTCTACTATGTAATGACATCATCAGAAAGGAATAAATTTTGATATTACTTAATCCTATTAGATATAGGGGTGTTGGAATTATCACAGATTTTCCTTTTTTCAGTGATAAAAAGAGTGCTGATAAATTGGGTACTTTTATGAACACTAAAAAAAGAACTGATAAAATGTGGTTTTATCAGCACTGATAAAAGTACCACTTTATCAACACTTTTCTTAACAATGATAAATTATGTATTTTATTAGTGATCAAATAATTTTTTTGGTGCTAATAAAATGTATATTTCAATAAAAATATATATCATCAAAATTCATAAATTAAAATATATTTATATTTATATTGATATAAATATAATATATTTTTTAAAATATGATTTATATAACACTAATTATGTAATGACAATTAATATATAAGATATTTCATTTAAAATGGATTATAAAATAATTAAAAAATAATATTAATTAACAATTTTCTAATTATTATTAAGTAACAGTCATTTAATAACATTTTTATGATATAAAAAGTCAATAATATAATAAATGATCAAAAATAAAATGAAAATATGACTCGAACTTCAAACGATCATAAATTTTAATCAAGGTGTCTATTTGAGCTCTACCACATATTAAATTGAACCTTAAAAAATATATATTCCATGGTGACCTGAGGGAACCTCGGTCATCATTTTTATGGGGTTTAAAAAGGTCCAAAAGACCTAAAAAGAATTGATGTTTTTTAGGGTGCCCCCATTTTTTAACATTTGATGGAATTTAATCCTCATTTAAGGGAGTCTTATTATATTTTTTTGGTGGAGACTTAATTTATTCTCAAGGATTACACTCATAAGGATATTATTACATTCAAATTTTATCATTTCTCATAATTTTTTGATATTTATAATTAAATATATACACGTATATACATATTTTCATATATTTAAACATAAAATTTTCAAAAATAAATAAATATGTAAAAATATTTATGTATAAAATATCTTTCTAAATATATAAACTATATCTAAATAAAAATATTTTATCCATTTTATATAAAATAAAAATGTATCAATATTTATATAACTATAATATATATATATATATATATTTGTGTGTCTGTATTAACAAACTAATATATTTTTTCTATATACTCTAATATATTTATAAAAATATAAATATATAATATATATAAATAAATATAAATATGTATAAATATATTTATAGATATACACATATATACAATATAAATATGTATGTATTCATTTTTTTATTTGTAAACATACACACACAGAAAACATATTTTATAAATTAATTTAAAAATATTAATATAAATATATATTAATATAAAAATAATTATATGGATAAAAATATAACTATATATATCATAAATTATATAAAAGAGCATTGTAGAGTAGTGGGAAAAGTATAGGGATGTGAGGGTAATTTCTTATGTTCGAATCAAGGGGAGGCAACGAAGGAGTGGGCATGATAGAGAAGTACTCTAGCAATGATAAAGGGAAAGAAGAAGAAAAAATCAACGCCGATAAAAGAGGGGTGGTCATTGAGTGATAATAAAAGTATTGGTGTGCTCCATTCTAAATTTCTATTTATAGAAAAAAATGACTTTTAATAGTGTTTTTTTAGCTCTGATAAAAATGAACCCCTTTTAACGATGTTTAGATCAACAACCCTTTTTTAGTGAGGATAAAGGTTTTTTCACGTTTTGTTAAAATGGGGTTTGTAGTAGTGAGATTCTTGAAACCATGTGATTGAAACATATTGTAATGAAGGGGAATGAAGCCACCCTATTGAAGCAACACGATCTTCATCTCTTCGATCCAATGGGAAAACTTGGCAATACAACATGAATCAGACATAGATGTCCCTCTAAATGCTTTGGCATGTACTGCAGAAAAGATTTAAAATGTTATTATATGAATAACATAACCAATAATCACCTAATCCATGAATTTTTCATTAGAACTAGGATGAGAATAACCTAAATAATCACAAAAAAAACACAACTTCACTTCACACAAATGAAAATAATAGACAAAAAATATTTATGTGCTTCAGACAAAGTCCTACATCAACAAGAGAACACTTCAAACATCTTTAATTATGGGAGATACAAATGAGTAAAAAAATCTCATTCACTTCCTCTCCAATATTGGTTCTCAAATAATTAATTCAAAAAACACTCAATGTTTATACACTCAGTTATATCCTTTAGATCTAAGCCATTACATCTATTTATGGAGGACTCTATCTGGTCAACAAGTTTCATGGCCTCTGAGTTTCACAATCAACCTTCCATTGACTTGATCAACTTATGATACAATGTAGTATCTTTTTTTTTGAAACTTCTAATAGTTGTTCCTAAATAAGAAATATGTGCAATGAATTTCCACTCCATATAAACATCATTTGTGAGAGCTTCGTCAGATGATATTAATCCAATCATCAAAGGCCCACCCCATAATTACTCAGTCTGATGAATGTATGTCCACTCAACTCTATTTGATGCACATTTTCTGATGAAGGTTATGTACGGCGAAAAAAATTCTACCTGAATACTTTGAAACACCACACCAAGAACCACTCGTCTTATCTGAACAATGATCTTCATCTGATCATCTTCGTCTGGAAAACTCTGTCTGATGAACCTAAAGAAAATTCCACAAACCCAAAAATCTCCCACTTCAAAAATAACTTCAAGATTTTAGTCTTCTTCTTATTTCATTCACTTATGGTCTTCCTCTATCTAATTCATTCAGTTCCCTCCACTTTAACTGATCAATCTAGTTCTACTAAGATGCAATGTTTCCTCATACTTTCTTGGACAATCACATTTGTAAACATATTCGCAAGATTTTTCTTGATAGAAACCTTATAAAGATTCAACACTTTATTCTCTAGTATACTTCATGTGAAGTGATACTTTAGGTCAATGTGTTTCATTCATACATGAAATACTAGATTGTGAGAAAGATTAATGTCAGTCTACCTATCACAGAATAACATTCTTCTATTCAATACCTTTTCTATTTCCTTCAGCAAGAACATCAACCATATCATTTCTTTCCATGCTTCAGTAGTAGCAATGTAATATGCTTCTATTGTAGATAATGTAACCATTTGTTACAAATAAGACCTCCAAATAATTGATTTTACACCAGAAATAAATAAAAAACATGTGGTAATTTATTTGTGAGTCCAGTTCTCCAGCAAAATCTATATCCATAAAACCTTATGATTGATCATCATCACTAAAACATAAAGATGGATTTTCTGACCCTTTCACATATCGTATGGTCCATTTCACAGCTTTCCAATGTTTCCTTTCAAGATTTTACATGAAACAACTAACAACTCCCATTTCAAAATCAATATCTGGTCAAGTAAAAACCATTGGGTACATAAGAATTCATAAAACTAAAGCATAAGAAACCATATCCATGTCACAAACTTCTCCATCCATTTATGGGGCCTAAGTATTACTAGGGTTGAATTGTTTTTCAAGGGGAGTTGTAATAGGATTACAAATAGTCATTATGAGTATGTCAATGAAATCCATAATTTATTTCTTCTAGGATAAAACCAAAAAACTGACCTTCATATCCCTCTAAATTATCCTCCCCAATATCTTCTTATATTTCCAAAGATTATTCATCTCGAACCATATTTACGGCTGCCTATTAATCTCCTCTATCCACTAGAATTACAAACCAAAAACCAAAATATCATCCACATACAAAACAATATGAGATATATTCAATCTTCCCATTTTTTTAACAACAGTGATAATACTCACATCAATGACACTTTCTTAAAACCAAAAAATGTCAAAAAACATATTCTAGTACCATAGAGATTTCTTCAATCCAAAAGTATTTTGTTTCAACATAAAAAACAAATCCTCCTTCTAATAAACTTCATAACCCTGAGGATAAACCATGTAAATTTCTTCCTCCATGTCTCCTGGAAATTTTTTTTTCTTAACATCCATCTTATCCAAGTGTTGATCATTATAGGGAAAAATTCTAATCATTGTTTGAATTGTTGTGTGTTTCACCTCTGGTAATAAAATTTATGAAAACTCAATTCCTTCCTATTGATGAAAAAATTTCACCACCAACCTTTCTTTGTATCTCTTACATCCACCAACTTCCACTTTCAAATGAAATATGATTTTTTTCTAGAGCACTATTTTCTTTTCTTAACTTAGATAACTCCTAAGTGTTGTTGATATTTAAGGAACTCATTTTCTCTTCTATGGTTTACTCTCACATTTTAGAGTATTTGAGAGTAGATTCATACTTTACATAGATCGGTTAACTTGTTTCCATTAGAAGTAAAAAATATATATCATCCCCAAACCTTTGAAAAGATTTCCTGATACGATTGGATATCCTTAACAGAACTGCAAGTTTTTCCATCTGAACCTCTCATCCAGATATTCTTCTATCTGTTAAATTTGTTTCATGGCATTCTTTTTCATGTACTTGTTTCTTCGAAATTTCACCATCTATTGATGTTTTTTATGAACTTCTTATGTTTTATACCCTGAATAATGGGGTTCCATCCTTTAATGTTTCTCCTAAAATTTCTGGACTAATATTTTTTCTAGTATCTTTCAACTAATCAACCTAAACATCAGTAGTTGAAATGTCTTAAACATCCCAATTATCCAAGTCCTGATCTTTTCTCAAAAGTTCTTTATTGCGAAAAAATATTGACAATGGATGATTTGTTTATTTTCATCATCCCACATGTTATATAAAAAATATATCATCACCATATATAACAATAAAACAAACTTTGTATTTCACCTCTAACTTTTATCTATCTTCAGCATCAATATGAACATATGTGACACATAAAATGATCATGAGATAGTTTATCTATGGTCTCTTACTAGAACAATGTTCCTTAGGAAGTTCATGTCCCATAGTTTAAGTTAGACTTATATTCACCAAGTAAGTTATTCTATTCAAGACCTATTCCCAAATTAACTTAGGAATTCCTGAGTGAAGCCTTATAATCCATGATTTCTCTTTTGAGTTCAATTCATTCTCTAAACGATTATATTTTGTTGTGGTATCCCTGGAACAATATTATCATGCCTTATTACCTTCTTAAAAAAGTTTCAAAAGTTGTGTCTGGTGTGTTCCCCTCTATTTTATGTCTGGATACATATTAAGTTTCTTTCAAAATCTTTCACAACCAAATCATTCCACTGATTAAATTCCTGAAATACATCAGATTTACTATTTATAAAGTAAACCCATACCTTGCGGTTGGCATCATCAATTTGGGTCACAAAGTATAGTGATCCCCCAAATGAGTAAATAGAGGTCCCCAAACATCTGAATGAACAAGTTCTAAATTTTGATTCCTTAGATTTCTTCCATCCAAGTTGAAGGAAAATCTTTTTTTTCAAAAAAAAAACTCTTAAAAATTTCAAGGTTCACATAATTTATTTTTAGTAATACCTTTTCTGCAAGAAATTTAATGTTATTTTCATTGAGAAGACAATACCTATAATACCACTTTATCAGACCATCTAATTCATTAATTCCTAAAAATTCAAATTCATAACATTTTCCAGTAAGGTATGGGTACCATTCTTTACTCTTTGAGTGATCACAGTAGAACCTATTCTAATCTTCCAACCTTCATTCAGAAAAGTATTTCTAAAAACTACATCATCATATTGTCCCACAGAAATGATGTTCTTTTAGAGACCAATAATATGTAAAAAATATTTCAGTTTCAAGACAATTCCACTTTTTATTCGAATGTTCATATCACCTTACCCATCTGTATCCAGATATTCATTCTCTGCTAGATATATTCTTCCCAATATTTTTAGTACATAATCAACCATGCACCCTCACTCACCAGTTCAATGAAATGATTCCTTCGAGTCAATAACCCATGAAAAATATAGAATGATCATATTCGATATCAAGTTGGACCCTATATACATTTTAATGACTGAGTTTTTCTATCTAGAAGTAGAATCCATTATATGGTTCATAAAATATTTCTTGATATGTTCCATTTTCCCCAAAAACAAACATGTTGGACCTGAACCTATTGATTTACCTCGAATTATTCTTTGGGAATTATCCTATGATGATTTATTTTCCTGAGGGTCTGTTTGATTAAATAACCATCCCTCTCTAGTAGTATTGAGAGAACATCATAATGGAGTTTTATCTTTCTTCTGCCAAAACTCCTCTTTCAAGATCAAGTTTTAAATATCATCAAACATGAGATATGTCTTCCCACTAGTCTTGAATACCATTTTCACCATGGAATCCCAACTCTCTAGAAGTGATGAAAGAAGAATAAAATCCCAAACACCATCTCTGAATGTTACCTTCATAGATTAGATCTTCCCTCATATCATATTGAATCCATTCACATGATTGACTGTGGGCCTTCCATTTGATAACATTAATTTGAACTATCTTTGCATCGTGAAAACTTTTTTAAGATTTGTTGGATTATCATACATTTCATACAATGATTTCATTATCTTTATAGTGGTTTTATAATATCTAATGTTGACAGAAAATATTAGATAAAGAGACATCCATATTAAGGCTAAATCCTTCATGTCCAACTACCCCCATTCTTCTTTGTTCATCATTTTAGGATTTCTACCAAAAAAAGATCATCACGAACTTTTATAGAAAAATATATTCCAGTTTCATTCTCAAAAATGAAAATTACATTCCATTTAACTTATTTATATAAGCATTTCCATACTCTAAATTAATTCTTCTAATAACGGTTAACCAACTAAAATAAAAAAACTTGTAAAAAAGGGAGAAAAAATTGAATGTTGTGAGTGAAGTAGAACCAATCCTACCCTCTAATACTACTTTTTGGGAATGATCGGAAAGAAAACAACCCGTTGAAGAAAAAAATATTCATTTATTCCACCCATACCTATCAAGACAAAATTTCCCAGATAGAGATATGCCTCTGAATGCTTTAGCTTGAACAGAAAAAAAAATTATTAATGTTATCAGATGGAGAGTTTTTTCGATAACCACCTCCTCCAAGTAATGTGCACTGTAACTAGGATGATAAGAAACCTAATCACCACTCAAAATATCATTATTTAACTTCCTAAAAGAGAACAAAAAATGGAAAAACAAAATTTATATGGTTATAACAAAGTCCTACATCACCAAGAGAACATTGAAAACATATTTCATTATGAGAGATACAAATGGATAAACACTATATCATAATTCCTATCCACTATTGGGTCATAGAAAATTATGTCAGAAATACCCACTATTCATACACTTAGTTATATCTTTCAGAGACAGGCCACCACAACACTTTATAGAGGTATTTTTCCAATCAAAAAATTACTCCAACCTCTGAGTTTCATGATCAACCATTCATTGATTTTAGCATCCACTGATAAACTATTGTATATTTCATTATAACTAACAACAACCATTCATTATTAAAAATACCCCATGCAATGTGTTTCCACTCCTAATAAATATCAACAGTGAGAGATTCATCTGATGATCTCCGTCCAATCATTGAAGCCTCACCACAAAATTCCTCAAACCTATAACTCTATGTTTTCTCAACTATGTATGATCACACTATTTGATGGATGTCTTTTTTGATGAAAAACATTCCATCCAAATGCTCTAAAACATCACATTAGGAAAAATCTATTCGGTCTTACTGATATTCTCTATCTGATAATCTCTATCTGATGAACTGGAAGAAACCTCCAAAAACCCAACAAAACATAGTACATTACTAAAAAACCAAATAGTTATTGCAAAAACTTAGAATTTTTAGTGCTAAAAGGGAGATGATGTGTTATGAAATTTTAAATCATAAATATTTTATTAGTGCTAAAAAATAAGAATAAATTATGAATTTTGTGAGTGATTCTTTTAGACTGATATATAAGTCATTTCTCACAACTTTCTTAGCATTGATATAGGTTAACATTATCGACACTTAAACTGGTGCAGATAAAACCATATCAACTACTGTAGAGCTGCTACAGAAAAGACTTTTGAAGCTTTACCACACCCAATAAAATTTAAATAATTTAAATAATAAAAATTATAGAATAAAATTTCATTAAAAATATTAAAATAAACCAATATTACATCATAAAAAACACACAATTCAAACATTACAAATAAACACAATTAAAGCTCTGTATATTACATTGCACCATATTTAACATTAAAAAAACAAAACATAAAATACAACTTAATTGCACCAAAACTTAAATTTACATTTATCCAAAAATTATTATTACATTAAATTAAAACATAATTACATTGATGTAAAATTTAATTAAAATTGAAAATAATTACAACCAATATAAAAGAAAAACTCTTTTAACATGATTTCTCCAATAATCAATAAAATCTCATTCAAAAACATGTCACTATAATAAAAACAATATTTGGTTAGTAAAATTAAAAAAAAAATTATAATTATAATTGTAATGTTATATAATTCAGGATAATTTTCAAACTATTATTTTGATCAAACAATACTTTCGATGATATCGATAAATTAGGGTATCAAATTGATATGAAATATATTTCTATAGATAAAAATGATTTGAATATCAATTACCTAAACATTATTTCCAGTAAAATGTTTTTTTCTCGGTTATGACCCACACACATGCGATTTATCATTTATTAAAATGTGGAAACAATATGAAATAATAATTTCCATCATATTGAGCAATACAGAAATCTGATTAATACGTGGTTGATTTTAACATATCATAAATGATTTTGGTATTGTTGTACAATTTTTTCACATAAATATGAATTCGTATATTCATTTTTGACCTCTCAATGGGTGATATGTCATTATAATAAAAATAGAAAGGTGAAATGTCACTTTATATCATATTGTGAGATTCAATAATAATATTGATACTCAATGGATTATTGTATATCAAAAATGACCCAAGGATCATTTTCCTAAGTTTTTGTGTCAAACTAATGACATTTTCTCAGTTTTCACCCCTTCATGGGTGATATGTCATTTTAATAAAAATACGATGGTGAAATTGAACTTTAGATCATACTGAGAAATCTGAATATCATATCGATGTTTGATTGATTCACATAGATAAAAAATAAGATAAATATTTTTTTCTAAGTTTTCATGTCAATTTGATGTATTTTTATCAGTTTTGACCCCCTGATTGGTGATATAACATTTAAATATAAATAAAAAGGTGAAATTGTACTTTAGATCATACAGATAAATATGAACATTATATTTATGTGCAATTGATTCCTAAAAATAAAAATTTCGTTAGGATCATTATCCTATGTTTCTATAGAAATAAAAACATTTTTCTAAATGTTTACCTCTTTTTGTTGATTTGTAAATGTAACGTCCCAGTTCTGGGTGCCACTCAATGGGTTCCCCGAACCCGGTTCACCACAAGACATCAAGCGCATTTCCCCAAACACCAGAGGCTGCCGACTAGCAGCGAGGGTCCAGGTCTGATAGTGGGGAAACTATACCCTCATTTTTCAAAGTGTAGCACAGCGGAATATAATATAAACATACAACAACAGCGGAAGCAATAAACCATACACAATTGAAAGAAACAACTACAATGGATAAAACCAACCAGTATACAGGTAATGATGAAACATGCCTCAATTCTAAGAAAATAGCTAGAACATGTTACACGATCAATACAATACAACTGAAGAGAAAGTACAGAAAAGTAAAATAGAACAGCCCACAGCATCGTGAGCCAATGCTCGGTCCCATGCTCTCTGACACCCCAACAGCAATAAACTACCTGTATAGGGACCCTTTCCCTTATCTACTCCTGCATAAACATAATCTGTTTGGGCCAAAAAGTGTAACCCAAACAGGGGGTGAAAAAATAAATTCCCAGTAGGCACCGACCAAAGGCTCGTGCCCAACTGTGTAAAAGCATGAAACAATAGTGTGCAGTAGTAAAATGCAATAAAGTAAGCAGTACTAAAATTAAATAACTTAACCAGTTATATTTCCATTTTAATATCCACATAATCATTTAATTTAAAATATCACCACAGTTAATATTCTAGGTAAACAACCAATGTCCTCAGACACGTAAACTCCTACCCTCAGGAAAAGAGAAATCCAAACACAGGAATTTTCCAACAGGCACATGAATTTTGCCCACATGTGTAAGAAGTGTCGCCCACAAGCACATAACCAACTGCCCACAGGCCCGGAAGAAGTTTCCCTCAGGCTAGGTAGTACAATGCCCATAGGCTAATCACAACACTGCCCTCAGGCTAAAACAGGTAATTGGGCCATGCCCAACATGTAAATAAACATTCAATTCTCATACAATTACTCTCAAGAAAAATTAATGCATAATTTGAACATGGTATACCCTCAGGTATCCTGGTCAAATGGCTAAACAGAGGAACACACACCTGGGGTGCTCCTGGATCCAACCAGTGATCACAAACAGAAATTTTACAATATTATGTAATTACCTATATAGTTCTAGGTAGTCTAAATGGCCATGGACTCAGCCACACGACACCCAAACATGGGTTTGTGGCACTAAAATACACAAAACACACAGCAGTTGGAAAAATAAACACCAAGCCACCTACCTTATACGCCAACGAGCGCTATACACGAACGTCGGTTCTAGAAACGCCCATGAACGACGTAGATATGATGAAGAATTAAACCCACTCAGAAATAAATAACTTATTTTAGGGGAAGAATTGTTATGAACCACACTAGGAGAAGAGAGGGATTACCCGTGCGGTTCCAACGAGATCGTCCGAAGCGGAATCGGATTCTAGACGTGTTCCCAGCAGATCTCCGAAGGTTCGGCAGTCTTCTCCCAAGCTGTCTTCTTGTTCTAAGCCTGCCCTATGAACAGGGGAGGCTACTGCCCATTTTAAGTTAAAAACACAAAGTACATGGCGTGTACTTCCCATTTTTCAACTGTTCCTCTGGCAGCTTCCCGCCAGCGCAGCACTGTTCACCTGCCGACATGACTACATGGTGGGTATTCATGAGTACACGACGTGTGTTTCCCCACAGCTGGACACTGCCTTACTATTCTCCTACCGACTGACTACACGGCGTGTAAGGGACCACTACACAGTGTGTATTTGGTTCCTACACCCTTCATCCCTGGAATTTCCACACGCCCCATGTACCCATCCCACATGGCCAAAAGTACACAGCATGTGGACAAAGTACACGGCGTGTACTTTCCAAAAAATTTAGGATTTTCCCCATTTTCCATATTTTCTCAAAAACACTTAAGTAAAAGAGAAAAGAAGAAACTCGTACCTCAAAAGTAAGAACCAGGTTCTTACAAACTTCCCCCCTTAAAGCAATTCTTTCCCAAATTTCCCTTCTAAGGGTGGCGAAGATAGAGTTGAGAATAACTCTGGCCACTGAGCACTTACATCGGTTTCCCGCTCCCAGGTTTCATCCTGCACTCGGCCATGCTGCCATAGCACCTGTATGAGAGGAACTGACCGGCCTCAGAGAACCTTCATGCTCTTATCCACTATACGAATCGGATTCTCCTCAAAGGACGCATCTACCTGAAGCTCAACCTCCTCGGGCTGAAATGTGTGAGACGGGTCTGAATGATAGTGGCGCAACTGAGATACATGGAAGACGTCATGCATGGATCAGTACCACTGCGGTAACTCTAACTGATAGGCAACCAGCCCGACTCTCTCCAGAATCTCAAATGGCCCCACATACCTCGGTGAAAGTTTACCCTATCTCCTGATCTACTTGTGTCCCAGCCTCGGCAAAACACACATGAAAACCTGATCCCCGACCACAAACTCCAAAGGTCGTATGCAGCGATCAGCATAAGATTTATGATGAGAATGCACGATATCCATCTGCTTCTGAATCAACTGGACCTGCTTAGAAGTCTCCTGCATGAGATGTAGTCCCAATAAAGCTTCCTCCCCTACCTCTAACCAGCACAAGGGTGATCGTCATAGACTACCATATAAAGCCTCATATGGTGTTATCTCAATAGTCACCTGGAAACTGTTATTATATGCAAACTCAACTAGGGGTATATGTTTCTCCCAAGAGCCCCCAAAGTCTAGGATGCATGCACGCAGCATGTCCTCAAGCACCTGTATCGTACGCTCTGACTGGACATCGGTCTGAGGGTGGTATGATGTGCTCAGAAGCACCTGTGTACCCAATGCCCTCTGAAAACTTTTCCAGAAACGAGACGTAAAGCAGGCGTTGCTATCTGAAATGATAGAATGAGGGACCCCATGAAGACACACGATCTCTCGAATATACAACCTCTCGAGCTTGTCAACACCGAAGGTCTCCTTGATTGGGAAAAAGTGAGATGCCTTCGTGAGTATGTCCACAACAACCCACACAACATCATTGCCTAGAGGTGACCTCAGCAATCCAGTCACGAAATCCATCGCGACATCATCCCATTTCTACTCTGAAATGGGTAACTGCTATAACAGTCCGGCTGGCCTCTGATGCTCTGTCTTCACCTGCTGATAGGTGGAACACCTCGTATCAAAACCAGCTGCATCTCTCTTCATACCCGGCCACTAGTACTTACGTCTCAAGTCACGGTACATCTTGGTAACCCCGGGATGAACTTCCCATGCTGAAGCATGAAACTTTCGCATCATCTTCTCGCGTATAGCCCCTGGAATCCATACTCGTCCATGGAAACATAGTACCTCGTCACCGCCTATTGTCCACCCAGGAGGAGGGTCCTCACTTTCCACCGACTCCCGTAGAACTAGGCCTTATAAATCAGACAATTGTCTCATCCTCACTCTATTCATATGGGTAGAAGTCACAGATAAAGATATGAGATAAGTCTGCCCCTGACTCTCATGCACCTCCAAATGTATCTCAGAGAACAAAGCCATGAGCTTCCACTCACTACTGGCCTCCTATACAGCCTGTATCTAAGTCTTCCTGCTCAGTGCATCAGCTACTGCAATACCTTTACCAGGTGTATAGGCAAGATCAAAATCAAAGGATTGAAGGTATTCAACCCACCTTCGATGTCTCAGTTTCAAGTCACGATGAGTAAAGACGTACTTGACACTTTGGTGGTCCGTGAACACCACAAAATTTTCTCCCAATAGTTAATGTCTCCAACAGTGCAATCCATGAACAACTGTAGCCAACTCGAGATCCTGCGTCGGGTAATTCCTCTCATGTGGCCTCAACTGCCGAGACCCGTATGCAACAACTCGATCGCCCTGCATCAACACTGCTCCCATCCCAATACCTGATGCATCACAGTAAACTGTATAGCTCTTCCCCTGCTCTGGGAGTATCAGGATTGGTGCTGATGTCAACCTTCCTTTCAAGTACTGAAAGGCTTTCTCACAGGCTTCTATCCAAACGAACTTCACACCATTCTTAGTCAAACCCATCAATGACACTACTAAGCGGGAAAAGTCCTGGATGAAATGTCTGTAGTAACCAGCCATCCCTAAGAAACTCTGTATCTCAAACACATTCTTTGGATACTCCTAGTAAACTACTGCTCTCACCTTCTCTGGGTCCATTACAACTCCTGCCTCCAAGATGATATGACCCAGGAAGTGAATCTGGTCTATCCAAAAGTGGCACTTAGAGAGCTTAGCATATAGCTGATGCTCTCTCAGTGTACTCAATAAGATCTCAAGATGGGTGGCATGGTCATGTCAAGTGTGAGAGTACACCAATATGTCATCCATGAATACTACCACAAAAGAATCCAGATAAGGATGGAACACATGATTCATCAGAGCCATGAAAAACGCTGGCACGTTCGTGAGTCCGAACGACATAACCGTATACTCGTATAGACCATACCTTCTTATGAAAGTTGTGAGAGGTATGTCAGATGGTCTAACACGTAGCTGATGATATCCAAATATCACGTCAATCTTCGATAACACTCGTGATCCACGAAGTTGATCAAAAAGATCAGCGATCCTCGGAAAGGGATATCGGTTTTTAACCGTCAACTGGTTCAGCTTCTGATAATCCACACAATGTCTGAGAGTACCGTCCACCTTCTTCGCAAAAAGGACCGGAAAACCCCCACAGAGAAGTACTGGGTCGGATGAAACCATTCGCCTGTAACTCCTCTAACTACCTCTTGAGCTCCTACAACTTAGGTGTAGCCATAATATAAGGAGTAATGGACACTGGTGCTTCCTCTGGCACGAGCTCAATAGAGAAATCGACCTCACGCTCCGGAGGTAGACCTAAAAAGTCATCTGGGAAGACATCCCTGAAAAGATCAACCACTGGAGGGAAATCTGTCTCACAAGTCCCCTGGTCATCCAGATATAAGCTCGCAATCTGGGTTATGAATCCACCTCGCCCACGATGCTTTAGTCCAGCACGACTCGCCTGAACATCCCATTTTCCCATGTATAGAAAATCTCCGCCCTCTAGTGACGTGAAATGCACCCTGCGATGATAGCAGTCCACAAAGTCTCGAAAGGGAACCAACCAGTTCATTATGAGAATGACTTCATAAGTTGTCATCTCTAAGACCTAGAGGTTCCAAAGAATGTGACACCCACCAACCTCAAGGGGATGCTTCTTTCACTGACGTACGCCAGCCGTTCTAGTCCCCAATGAAGTGTCTAGAGTCATAATATCAGAAGTAGAAACAGAGAGCCCAAGGATCTCCACAATAGGTACAGATATGAAACTATGTGTAGCACCCGTATCGAAAAGTACTGATGATAAAATAGAATCTACTAGAATAGTACCTCTGACTGTAGAAGGTCTAGGATCCTGCTTCTGCTGGGTCTGTTGCACTGCATATACCTGCCCAGTGCTGCGGCCCTATGACACAGCCTGGCTACCCTAGTTGTCCCACCTTGCTGCCTCTGAGATCCTGGTGTCTGGCTACCATGGACACAACCACCATCTCTGCCTGCACGCCCTGACATATTCCAGTTCACTGACTGGTAAGAAGCCACTGGTCCTACTCCCGCACGCATAGTCTGCACATAACCCCTCTCCCTAGCCATTGGTGGAAACACCTTGTAAAAGCGTTGAAGATGACCCATCCTGCCACAAGCTCGGCACTCCACTGGGTCTCGTGGGCACTGTGGCCTCTTGTGCCCCTCTCTATCGCACAGGTAGCACATGACTTGTCCACCTGAAGCATTCTTCTGAATGGTACTGGAACCCTGAGAGAAGTCTGCCTGTCTCTTCCTCTTGCCAGCAGAAATAGTACCAGTAACTAGTGCTGAACCGCCCTGGCCTACACCACTAGATTCCCGCAGGTTCATCTCTGTAATCAGCGCCTGATTTACAATAGAATGTACTGAAGGAAACCTGAAAACATTCACCAGCGCTCGTATGTCATATTGAAGACCATCCTAAAAACTTCTATCTCTCAACGTCTCATCACCAACCAGCACGGGTGCAAAGCGTTGACGCTCGGTAAAGCGAGCAGAATAGTCCATCACCGACATAGCGCCCTGCTGCAAATTCATGAACTCTCGATCTCTATATGCCCTCAACATCTCGGGAAAGAAGAAGTCATAGAAGACTGCTTGAAAATATTCCCACGCCATGTCTCTGTGATGCTCTGACTGGGTGGTAACATCCCACCACCTCTTGGGGAAATCACGCAGTATATATGTCACGAGCTTGACCCTCCGCCCTGGAGGTGTCTCAAGATGCTCGAAGATATTCCGCATCGATCCTAGCCAAGACTCTGTAGCCTGTGGTCCGCCATCTCCTGAAAACATAGGAGGATGCTGCTGCTGGAATATATGTGTCAGCTTGGCCATAGATGTAGCAACCTGCGGTGCTCCCTGAAAGGTCTGCATGAACCGCATAAAGCCTTCACAGAACTACGCCTCTGCGCCTGTGTCTGGTATAGCAACTGGTGCTGCATCTGGCTTTACTGGAGGATCAACTGGTAGCCCATGGCCCACCATCTCCGGAGTATAGTCGTCGCTGCTCTCTTGGAGAACAACGCATGGTCTTCTAGGCGGCATGACACTACAAGGTCAAAAACACGCCTTAGATAAAGATTTATCAAAGACTGAATGTGAAGGAACCACAAAGGGAGCATGAGGAAGAAGGCATTTCATGATTTTCAAAAAAGGACTACATGGCATGTATACTGACTACAGGGAGTGTACTTGACTTCTCTCCCCCTGCCCGGGTCCTTCTGCATGACTAAGCCACATGGCTCCTGTTTGAGCAAAACTACACAGCATGTATATTATCTACACGGTTTGTATGGTGTTATTTCCAACTGCTCGTGTCGCTTGTGACACGGCCGACTACTCATCTTGACACTACACGGCGTGTTACACCCATACACGGCATGTACAATACCCTGTTTTCTAGCCACTCGGCTAACTCCACACGGTCTGTCCTCGAACAAGACTACACGGTGTGTTTTACAGGTACACGGCATGTTCTTAGACGAGTTCTGCCGACCCATGTTGTTAGTTACACGGCCGGATACACGGCTCAAACTACATGACATGTTATATATACACACGGAGTGTACACGAGAGGATATCACTGACCCGTGTTTTTAGTTACACAGTCGGGTCCCCGGGTCACACTACAAGGCGTGTACTTCATTGACACGACGTGTTCAAGAAACGACTACATCGTCCTGTGTTGTTAGTTACATGGTCGGGTCTCCGGGTCAACACTACACGGCGTGTATAGAGGCTACACGGCGTGTTTTCCCTAAGCTCTTCGCTTCCCCATGTCGCAACCCACATAGTTTGTGACATGGGAAGAGACTACACGGCGTGTACTCAGGGTACACATAATGGACTCAAAAAGTTTATTTTTCATCCCGAATAGAAGAACACACACAGCATGTGTAAATCACTACATGACGTGTATACTGGGTTGTCCGGAAAATATGCCTCAGAAACTACTCCGGAGCCCATAAAATACTGAAAAACGACACATAAGTTTCAAATTCCGATCTGTGAGGGCCCATACTCCCCATGAATCAAAGTTTGACATCTTAACTGTGTTATAACAAAATAAACAGTCAATGATCAACCAAATTCCGATAAATGGGGGCCCATACTCCCCAAAAACCAAAGTTCGGAATTCTAACTATAAACTGTCTCATACAAAATATACTATCACATAGCAGGTATTTATCAAGAAGTTATCACAACAACATGCTTTACTAGCACAATAACTATCACAACAACATGCAAATTCTAATGCACCTAAATGGCATAGAACTATGCATGGCATGTGATTTCTAGAATGTGCCTAAATGATGCATGAGATGACATACCCTCATCTCATTGGGTTGCAACTAAATAGAACCCACCGATAAAATATAACCAACAAAATCACAAGTGCGTCACCCATCAGTGAAATCATATCAAATGTAAATTGCAAAATCAGTAAAATTGCAATACGAGGTAAATTGGATTTTCCCTGTACACGGGTTAGCTATGCCCGGGCACATCATATTACCAACTACCATTCTCGTCCTATCCCTGAATAAGGCTCAAAATAGTAAGTCAAATAAAAGAACCTCCTCTGATACCACTTTGTAATATCCCGGTTCCGGGTGCCACTCAACGGGTGCCTCAAACCAAATTCGCCACAAGACCTCAAGTGCATTTCCACAAATGCCAGAGGCTGCCGACTAGCAGCGAGGGTCCAGGTCTGATAGTGGGGAAACTATGCCCTCATTTTTCAAAGTGTAGTGCAACGGAATATAATATAAACATACAATAATAGCAGAAGCAATAAACCATACACAACTGAAAGAAACAACTACAGTAGATAAAACCAACCAGTATACAGGTAACGATGAAACATGCCTCAATTCTAAGAAAATAGCTATAACATGTTACACGATCAATACAATACAACTAAAGATCAAGTACAGAAAAGAAAAATAGAACAGCCCGCGGCTTCGTGAGCCAATGCTCGGTCCCATGCTCTCCGACACCCCAGCAACGATCAAGTACCTGTATAGGGTCCCTTGCCCTTATATACACATGCAGAAATGTAATCTGTTTGGGTCGAAAAGCGTGACCCAAATAGGGTGTGCGAAAATAAATTCCCAGTAGGCACCCACCAAAGGCCCGTGCCCAACTGTGTGAAAGCATGCAACAACAGTGTACAGTAGTAAAATGCAATAAAGTAAGCAGTACTGAAAGTAACTAACTTAACCAGTTATATTGCCATTTTAAAATTCATTTAATCATTTAATTTAAAATATCACCACAGTGAATATTCTAGGTAAACAGCCAATGTCCTCATACACATAAACTCCTACCCTCAGGTAAAGAGAAATCCAAACACAAGAATTTTCCCACAGGCACACGGATGTTGCCCACAGGCGTAAGAAGTGTTTCCCACAGGCACATAATCAACTTTCCACAGGCACAGAAGAAGTTTCCCTCAGGCTAGGTAGTACAATGCCCACAGGCTAATCACAACACTGCCCTCAGGCTAAAGCAGGTAATCGGGCCATGCCCAACATGTAAATAAACATTCAATTCTAATAAAATTCCTCTCAAGGCAAAGTAATGCATAATCTAAACATGGCATACCCTCAGGTATTCTGGCCAAATGGATAAACAGAGGAACACACCCCCAGGGTGGTCCTAGATCCAAGCAGCGATCCCAAACAGCAATTTTACAATATTATGTAATTAACTATACAGTTCTAGGTAGTCTAAATAGCCACAGCCTCAGCCACACGACACCCCAACATGGGTTCGTGGCACTAAAATACACAAAACACATAGCAGTTGGAAAAATAAACACCAAGCCACCTACCTTATACGCCAATGAGTGCTATACACGAACATCAGTTCCAGAAATGCCCAAGAACGATGTAGATATGACAAAGAATTAAACCCTCTCAAACATAAATAACTTCCATTAGGGTAATAATTGGTATGAACCACACCAGGAGAAGAGAGGGATTACCGATACGATTCCAATGAGATCGTCCGAAGCAGAATCGGATTCCAGACGTGCGCCCGGTGGATCTCCAAATGTTCGGCCATCCTCTCCCGAGCTCTTTTCCCATTCTAAGCCTTCCCTGTGAACAGGGGAGGCTACTGTCCATTTTAAGTGAAAAAAAAACAAAGTAAACGACGTGTACTTCCGAGTACACGGCATGTACTTCCCATTTTTTAACTGTTCCTCTGGCGGCTTCCCACCAGCGTGGCACTGTTCACCTGCCGACATGACTACACAACGTGTCTTCATGAGTACACGGCGTGTGCTACCCCATAGCTGCCACCGCCTTACTATTCGCCTGCCGAATGACTACATGGCGTGTAAGGGACCACTACCCGATGTGTATTTGGTTCCTACACCCTTCATCCCCGGCATGGCCACACACCCCATGTACCCATCCCACACGGCCAAAAGTACACAATGTGTGGACAAAGTACATGGAATGTACTTTCCAAAAATTTAGGATTTTCCCCATTTTCCATATTTTCTCGAAAACACTTAAGGAAAAGATAAAAGAATAAACCCATACCTCAAAAGTAAGAACTGGTTTCTTATACTTAATTTAATAAAACTATGAAGGTGAAATGAAAAAATTGATCATTCCGGTCAATTTGGGTATCATATTGACGTGTTGTTGATTTTAATTGGTCCAAAATAACTTGAATATCATTATCCTATATTGTTATTCAAATCCAATCTTTTTTTATTTTTTATGACTCCTACATATATTATTTTTCATATATTAATAAGTGTTAACCATATAAAGTCATACATTACATTATACTGGTCAATCTAATAATTTGATTGATTCATGGTTGATTTATATAAATAAAAAATAAATCAATGATTATTGTCCCAAATATTCACATCAATATGAGATCATGTGCCCAATTTTTACTGCTTGATGACTGATATGTCATTTTAATAAAAATAAAAATGTGAAATCGTATTTTGGATCATATTGATAAATCTAGTTATTAGATTGATACATGGTTAATTATTTAAAATAAAAAATGATTTGAGGATTATCCTGCTATGTTTTCATGGTAATCTGAACTCATTTTCTCTCTTTTAACCCCTTTTTGGTGACTTGAAACTTTAATAACAATATGAAGGCCCAAAAACAATTTTGATCATACAGAGAAATTCGAGTATTGTATTGACATGAATTTGATTCCAACATATATAAAATGAATTTCATATCATTATTCTAAATTTTTTCACCAATACAAACCCATTTTCTTAGTTTTGACCCCCACAGTAGTGATTTTTCATTTCTTAACAACTGTTAACAATTTGAAATCATATTTTCCATCATACCAAGAAATCCAGACATCATATTGATACTTAGTTTATTCTTAAAGATCAAAAAATGATATGGGGATCAATTTTCTATGTTTTCATGTCAATATAAGGCCATTTTTTTGGTTTTGACACCTTTTATGGGTGCACTTTCTTTTTAATTAAAATAAATATATGAAATGGTACTTTGGATCATATAGAGAAATACGGTCTTCAGATTTGTGTGTGTTAGATTACTACAAATAAAAAATGTCTCAATGATCATTGTCCTAAGTTTACATAGAAATAAGAACCCATTCTGTCAATTTTTTCCCATTTTAGGTTATTTTCTATTTTAATAAAAATTAAAAGTTGAAATGATACATTCAATCATGTTGATCAATTTGGGTATCAGATTAATGTGTAGTTGATTCTAATTGATTAAAAATGACCCTAAGATAATTTTCATATGTTTTCACACCAATATGATCATTTTTCTTTGTTATGAACACTATAGAGGTTATTTTTCATTTGTTAATATGTATTAACAATATAAAATCATACTTTCCATCATATCAAGAAATACATGCATCTGATTGATGCACATTTGATTTCTATGAATCCAAAAAGATTCAAGGATTGTTTAATTAAAACTTCCCATCAATCTGAACTTGACTGCACAATTTTGACCTCCCAATGGGTGATATTTCATTTTAATAAACATTGAAAGGTAAATTGGTACTTTGGATCATATTTAGATATAAAGAACTGACTCAAGTCGACCAGAAACATCACTCAATCAGGCTCATCACAAGGACTCAAGTGTACCTCCCCGTACTCTAGAGGCTTCCAACTAGGGGTGAGGGACTAGAAGATATAATGGGGAGACTTAAATATCTATTCCGAGTGCAATAAAAATAAAAAATAACCAAACTCATACACATCTATAGAATAAACAGCATAATACTCAATATAAATAACTAAAAAATCATATTGTAATAAAATGAAATGTGTCATACAATCACATAGACTCACAATCATGAAAAAATAGACAATAAATGATCACCCACATGGATATAAGTAAATAAAACAACATACAAAGGATATACTACCAACCCTGATCCATACCCCATACCTGGTATCTAACTACTAAGATACTCTATCGTGATTATCAAAATCAACAAGAGAGGTCCTACATGATACTAAAACATTAAACCTCAACCCAAAACACTATGCAAGATGTGCTCCAATTTGAAAGTTGGAATGAGGGTTTATAGGTACAATGAGGTTCACATATGGGGGTAACAAATAAATCTCAGTAGGATGCCCCCAATGGTGAACCTATAAACTAATGTCCTAAAAATTGTATGAAACATGAGGTGTTTTCAACCTAGTTTAAAACTAAAAACAATTGAAAAAAATATTATTTCCCAAATAAACAAAATTGGGATGATCAAAATAAATAAATAATCAAAACTAATTGTGGGTTATATCTTAACACCTGACTTAAATCGACCCCTGATCTGGTCCCATCTAGAGTAAATATAGCACATGGATTACCCATGAATAATACATTAGGTTCACCTGCTAGATCTACACAGGAGATCCAAGATTTATAACAAAATAGAAAGCATCAATGTCAGACCCCAATCCAAAGTTTTAGGTATCCATGATAACACACATTTCTTCTAGGATCTTGGACTCCAATAACACAATCTGAATTGGTGATGTGAACACTATTATCATGGATAGAACATGTAAAGGGTTTGATAATCCAGAAAAGAAAAATCACTCCATAAAATAAAATTAGGGAAATGCATAACCTATTACCTGGTCCTATAAAAAATGCACCAATCTAAGGACACTCAATCCTTAGCCTGAGTAGAATATCTGATGTCTTAGGGAGGGACTGTACTTCTTCAAATCATCTATTATCACCCTATGTTCATATAAAATATACCAACCAATATATTATATGACCATAAAAATCATAGGTCCAATTTTCGGTTTAATATAACCAAAAGGCCTCCTCCTATGTCCAATCCTAAGTAAGAAACACAACAATACCCTAGATAAAGTCCATAAAAATAAGGTTTGATCAACTCTAAAACCCATAATAGAAATATTTTAAGTCTCTAAATCGATAAAAACTCAATGGAAAAGGCTCATAGGGCTCCCATGGCCCCCCTGGATGACTCAACCCAGTCATAATGGGCTCATCCGGACCATCACAATGTCTCAAACAAAAGACATGGCTCCAACAGTCCTTAGAACCAACATGAAAAGTAGGAATAACAATAAGGGGATCCTTGATATCATATAAATCCTTGATACAATCCTAATAAAAGCTAAATCTACAAGCGTCCTCAATGGCCTCAAATAGATCCTCAACTAATAACGCATCCACAGGGGCATCTATGGTGGCACTAGGACCTCCTTCCAAAAATAGACCAATGAATCCAAACCACACTGGATGCCCCATGGTTTCATATTATCCTAAAATGGGATCATCCATATCCAAACCTAAAATGATATTATTAGTCTACCCATCAAGGAAACCATGTGAGTCCCTCGAACTCGTATCAAAACTCCACTCAATGGAACCCTACTGCACTAGGAACCCCATAGTTTCATCCCAGCTCAAAGGATCTAAATGGTCTAAACCTCAAGAAACTACTCATAAACCCAAGATAAGAAACCAAATTCAAATGGACTCATGTCTAATAAATTTCCCATTAGGACCATCAATGACAACCCTCATTCTCAACTTTTGGTAACTTCCCTAAGATTCCCAAAAATAGACCTCATTGACACTCCAAGGACAAGGTACCATCCATCTCACAACCCACTAAATGTATCATCCCACAACTCCCACCTAGAGGGCGATAAATCTAAATCCCCATGGGTAACCTACTATCTAACCACATATAACTCAAAGAATATCACTACGGCCCCTATGTTCCCACAATCCTCACCACTACATCCCACTTGGGAGGTAGTATTTAAACAGCACTATTAACAAACCCATGATTAGTTCAAGGATAAAGAGGTAACCCAACAACCTCCTCATCATCACCACTACACAACACCATGGGACACATGAGGTGTACCCTCAGAACCAATCCATAAAAAAGGGTCCTTTGAACAAATACCCCTCTCCAAGGCATTTGAAACCCAATTATTTTCCAAACCAAAACAAAACAACCCGCAATGGGTTCTAAAAATCAAGTTCAATCATTTAAATTAAATTAAATGACTACAAAAAGGGAAACGACACAAAACTAAACCCCCGACCTACCTCATGGAATAACTACCGAAGCATCAGGCCTAAAACCACGTGTCACTAACAACTAATCCACCAAACTCATGTCATACAAGGAAATTAATTTAATTAAAACAATTAAAATGAATTTATCAATTTAACACCTAAGATACATAAGGCTTTAGAACTTACTAAGGAATATTAGCCCTCAAAAATCATGAATAACTATCTGTGGAAGGCTGACAACACACCTCTGATACCAATCCATGAAAAAAATCCTAACACAGAACACCTAATTAATCAAAAAATCAATTAAATTTAGTTGAAATTGAAGTAAATATTCATCGGGAATCATACCTCCATTGAAATGATGAGTGATGGTGTGCAGACACCATCTTAGAATGTACTCTTGGAAAGCCATGCCAAATCCCCATCATCCTTTACCAATTGCACCATTTTTTGAGAAATCAAATTCTAAACCCCATAAAAATATTGGCAAGAAAATAGGAAGAATAATAGATGGAATAGAGAAATATTCTCCCCTAAAAATGCGGAAGAACAAACCTGAAATCCACACTAAATCAAAGGGGATTTTAAGGGAGAAAGGGGAAGAGACCCTCCTATCCAACACAAAAAAATGTAGGAATAGGGGAGGAAAATTGCTAATATCCTGAGAATAATTTTTTTCCTTAACCACTTCTAAACCCAACCTATAATTATACATAGTTTGAATGCATAGTTTTTTAAATTGTGTGTCATTTGTCTAAAAGACACTACATAAACAAACAAACCTCGTGCATTTTGAACACCTAGTTTTATAACTATGTTCTAGCCATGAAAAATGGCTCAATAACCCTTCCATAGCTTTTACATCGATTGAAACTATGTGGAAGCCCTGATCCATGGACCATGGGAAATCCCCACCCATACAGTTTCCTCTGAAACGTTCACGGTTTCTTCTGAACCAAGGTCAAGTTGTGCACCTAAACCATAAAAATTATAAATAGAACTAAAAATACCCATATCCTTAGGGCACCAATTGGTTTTCACTAAATTGTGGACACTAAACCATGCACTAGGAAAAAAATATCCCAAAAAATTCAACTCACTCCCAATACTCCTAGGCTTCACTCGACCAATCGATCTACACCCTAGGACTCAAACCACAACCAAAACACTTATAAAAAAAGGTTCCAACACTTAGAATTTTAATTAGAATATGAATTCACCTAAAAACCTCTCAACATTCCAAAAATTCAAACTTCTAATGAATTTCAAAACCTGCGAAGATAAGGATCATTACATGATAAATCTAGACATAATATTGATGTTAGAATAATTCTTAAATATCAAAAATGATATTAGGATCATCCTATTATGTTTTAATGGTAATTAAAACTCATTTTCTCAGTTTGGACCCATTTTAGATGATCTAACACTTTAATAACAGTATGAATGTCAAATGAAACATTTGATCATATTAAGAAATTAGAGTATTGGATTGATGTGTGTTTAATTCCTACAAATATGAAATGACTTTAAGATCATTACCTTTATTTTTTTAAGCCAATACAAACTTGTTTGGTTAATTTTGAGACCTACACTGGTGTTTTTTCATTTCTTAATAAGTTTTAACAATTTTAAATCATATTTTACATCATACTGAAAAATACAGACATTAGATTTATACTCGATTGATTCATATAGATCATAAATGACATAAGGATAATTTCTTATGCTTTTATGTCAATACAAGGTCATTTTCATGGTTTTGATCCCTTGATGGGTGATATGATATTTTAATAAAAATATAAATTTTAAATTTTACTTCCGATCATACATATAAATTCAATCATCAAATTTATACACAACATATTCCTAAAAATAAAAAATTTCACAATGATCATTCCCTTAAGTTTCCATCAAAATAAGAACTCATTTTCTCAGTTTTTGACACCTTTTAGGTGATTTGTTGCTTTAATAAAAATGAAAAGCTGAACTGAAACATTAGATCATGTCAATCAACTCATAATGATCTCTAAGAAATAAAAAAATAATTAAAAACATAATAAGAAATCACCTCTTAATTATTTCTATAAAATGTTTGATATCAAGTACTTTTCCTACTAATTTATAAACATATCTAATTGTTCTTGTGAATACATAAATTACCAAAAATCATCACATTTTAGGAAAAATATAGGAAAACAGATGAATAATAAATATTTTAAATTAAAGTGTGATTACCTTTAGAAATACCTATTTGGGGATGATACTTTGTTAATGGAATAAGATATCATTCATAGTTTATAAATAAAATATCCACAATCATTGTTTTTATTTTGATTCACACTACAAAAACATTAATATAAATAATTAATTTGTGATTATATGCATTTTGATAGTGAAATATTATTATATATTGTAATATTTATCCATGTGTGTAAATCCATAGTCTTTTTATGCTCAATCACTGACTTTATACCATGATTTTTCTATATTTAAATATCACCCTATGATAACAAAATTCCCATTAAAACATAATATGAAATGTATAATTTGAATTTTATTTACAAAATTTTGACTATAGTTCATTACAAATTCAAAATGGACATCATATGTGGTCGATTTTTTATAATGACATGGTTTGGATCTAAAAAAACCATATGAGTATCCAAATTGATTGAAATGAGAATCTAGTGTTCTCTAAAAATAAAAAGGAATGAGTAAGGAAAAAAATTAAAAATATATTTCATATTATTAGATTATTGAGTTTTACCCCTACATTATAGGCATCAAGATGTGCCATTCGTCTGTTATTTTCTATTCGAATATTATGGCTAGTTCAATATTTTTTCAAATTATTTTATATACAATGTAGTTTTATCTTTAGAAATGATATCAAGATTAATGATTCCAACATTTTCTTCATATATTTTACCTTTATATAGTAGTGATGTATACTTCTATAGAAAATATGAATAGTTATTAACTATAATGAAAAAATAGATTAATTATTAGACAAATAGATTCTGAAAATTTTCCCCATGTATACATTCATAATTGATATTCCTACCCATTCATGCTTGAAAATTTTATTTATACTCTCAAGACCAATCGTGTCTACAATAATATTCCCATCAATTTTTTCTTTATATTCGACGCAAGCCATACTTCCATCTTTGAATGTTGTATCTATAAGAAAATGTTATTCTAATAAATTAAATATTGTAATTAGGGGGTAAAGGTACTATGAAAATGTCATTTTGATTTCATGGTTGATTTACTAGATTGTTTTGACCCAACCTTCCATTTATCATTCTCTTTCTCCATTTGTAGTGGAATACCTCATTTCATAATATTTTCATCAATTGTTAAAGATTTTTCATTTGAAAAAAAATTAAGTACCAACTAGATTATCTTTATGCATATTAATAAGATTAAAAAACCATTCTATGAAATTTCCAATAGCATGTTTGACTGTGGAAACATCCAGATCATCATGGGGAATAGACATATTCACATTTGGATCATGATCTACTTGAAACCCCACTCTCATGTTTTCTTTTGGGAGTTGTTTACTATGTATCATATCTCCTTGGATAGTTTATAATGTAACCCTTACAAAAATGTGATGTGTGGGTGTTGATGGATATGTATCATATTCACTTTCACCTTGTATAATTTTTACATAAAAAGTTATCAGTAGATATTTGGTTCACATTTAGAAAAAACTATTATGAAAAAAAATTACCTTAGTTAAAAGGGGAAGTTTAGTGGAATGAAAATCCTCAAAGATTATGTTGTTTGGGTTTTCATGTATTGGTTGTTGGTTTATAATTAGTTCTCTTTATCCCATTTGCAAATACTGTTAAATCAAACTATAATTGATAATAATTTCTTTTAGAGAATCTATTAGTGCTTGTATACCTTTAATTTTCTCATGTACATCCCCTTATAAATTTACTTTCTCAAAATATTATCAAGGTGGAACACTAAAACCTCCACCTCTAATGAAACCATAATGTTCTAGAGACTTTAAAGATACATTAATAGTCATTTTTATGGTAAAGACGATGATGACTATTATGTCAAAATCTTATACAAAACACATGAACATAAGTAGATATTTTTAGATAATACTGTCACAAGACATAACAAATTACAATTATATCATACATACACATAATTCCAATGATTTTTATGTATTTTCATCTACTATTTTTTCCAATTTATTCACATGGACCTCTTTATATAGTACATGATGTGGGGTGGAACTGATTTTGGATTTTAATTCATCAATCTATATTTAAAAAAATTAACATAATTATGTTCTTGTTTCATGTCACATAAAGGTATTAGTTTATATTTAAAATACATACCATTTTTTAGGTAAATCATACCCTATCCTTGCTTTATGGTTGGGGTACATTTTTTTAGATTAACGTTGTTTATTTTTAGAATTATTTTGTTGTTTCATAAATAAGCAATTTTGAATAAAAGTAAATAATTTAAATAATTTAAAATAAAATATTACCAATTAAAATGAAAATGAAATGATTCATCCTCATGATGGCCAATGAAAGATTTACAAGTTTTTTGTTTTATCATGTTTTCATCCATAGGTTGTGGATGGGGCTTTTCTTTACCCTCAACATCCCTGAGATGTCTCTTTCTCAGAAGTGTCTAAAAGGATCTATGGGACTTTCTAATAATCATTAATAAAAATATCTTATTAAAATCATCTAAAATAATCATAATCTGTAATGTATAATGAAAAATAATTAAATGTTTCATTATATGTTTTTTCTTTAAAATGTAGAAAGTTCATCATAACATTACCTTAATGTCTTCCCAAATGATGGTCTTCAATGCAGCCATAACATTTTGAAACACATCTATATAAATTTATTCATGCATTCAAGTTGTTCCCCTAATATAACTAATGTAAAATGACTTATTGGGGTCAATTTATTAGTACTATTGATTCCATCCAACCTTGAATTTTACACCTTCTCTTATTTCCATGATAACTTTTGTTAACATAGTGGTGCTACGCTGCTCATGTTGTTTTCTATACACTTATTATTGACCTCCTAAAAATTCCTTGGTTTTAGCATCGACGATGTATTATTCCTTGGTATTGGTAAAATTAGGATGTATAGAAGTTATTTTGTTCATGGTTTGTTAAAAAATTAATTTAGATAGTATAAATGTTATAGTGAACATGTAATATTTTTAGGAAAAGCACAGTATATTTAAAAAAACATTAAATTATACATTAAACTCTAATTTAATTCTTTAAAGGTTGAAGGGATTTGGATACTCTATCAAGTATCCAAATACCATACTTGTAGTCCCTTATGATGTACATGACACTATCAACATTGGTACAACTATGAAATGATTGTGATGTCCCAGTGAAAAGGTCAACCCCAATTGAATTTTCATATGACACTTTAGTTTTTTTATATAAGATCCTGAATTTTCATAGAGGTATATACTAGTTTAAATTATTGTTTAAACATATTATTTTACTTTAATCAAAGTGTATAAGAGTTAGTTAAGGGTTCAGGAGAATCTATGGCTTGTTCAGAGCTAAGAGCTCTCATTTTTTGAGTAAATGACTAAGATGCATGGTTAGAGACCACTTAACACTAACTATGAGCCTCAAACTGTAAGGCCCTATAAGGGTGGAAAATGGTTTTTTAAATGGTTTGAGGGAGATACATGACTATTTAGAGATAATATATATAAATACATAGGATTATTCAGTGTTTGTGCATAGTTTTTCAAACTGTGTGCCTATCCCATGTGGGGGGTGACGCCTCAGGCAATGTTGGTGCATGGTTGGTGCATATTTTGTCCAACCATGCATCCAAACCATAATCATCTCAAAAATTTTGAAATTAACTTTTTTACTTAGTTATATTTAACCTTTTCTTCCCTATTTTCTACCCCAAATTACCAATATCTCCCTCCCTCTCATTGGAACCTCCTCCTCCTATCCTAGGCTCTTTTATAACTCTATTGATCGGCCACTGATTCAAGATCCATATATCATGTTAGAATTCCACTAGTAAGCTCTCTATTCCTATTGTTTCATTCCTTATATTATCTTGCTACATGGAATGCTAAATTAATATGAGCTAATATTCCTTATTTTGAGTGTTTTGGTCTATTTCTTCCATTTCATTCATTCTAACACAAATCTAAAGCTGATATCAGATTCAGAGTCATCTACCAGCATAAGGTAGGTGGTATCATGCCATTCACAAAAGTTCATGTTGATTATATAATTTGTTGTTGTGATGAAAATCATACCTTTCCATGAATTGCCTCTAAATTATGATTTTTCCTTATTAAATTAATTAATCCTTAATAGAGTTACTTCCATTGAAACTGATTATTGTTGGAGGGTGTTTACCTCACCGAGTTTCACCCTTTTGGGTGTGACTATTATATTTCCTTGACCTTCTGAATTTTATTATGGCTAAAACACCATCTAAGTGGTTTTTTAATGACTCTAAATTGAAATGTATGAAATAAATTCAATTAAAGGTGAATGGTAAGACAATTTCATGGGACCCCTTATAAAATTTTGGATTGTGCCTTCGCTTAATAAAATTTTAAATTCTTGGAAACCAACTTACAAATTACATTAAATAATATCAAGTGAAACTTGATTATTATTATTGTTACATAACCATGTATATTTATTTTTGAGTCATGATCAAGGAAAGTGTTAGACAAGATGATTTATACTCTCTTGATGTGTGATATTGGACATGAAGTTTCACATAATTTATTGGGAGTTGGACATGAAGTTTTAAATTCCCATGGATTAGATGTTGGACATGGTGTTTTACATCATTGGTTGGTATTTATGGACATAATATCATTTTCCCAAAATTAGCATCATGAGTTTATTCCCTCGCTTGATCATGATAATCCTATGATTATGCAAAGACACCTTGGTTATATGCCTCAAGTCCTTGCTAGTAATACTTTAGATATATGGATTCTTATTTATTTTCATATATATAAATATATGGTGACACTTTATCAATGATATTCAGGGCTTGGCTAAAGTAGTCAGTGTTAGACAAGTGACCTTTAGGAACTGGAGTTGATATGGTTTCAGTTACAACATTGCTTATTATTTGTTTTACCTGCAAAATGCTTAGTATATATTCACCGATTGTATAGAATTAGACACCATTGGTGGTCACCTACTAATTATATCTCACACCCTGTTTGGGTCCTAGTTTAGTACCCAAGAAGGCATCATGGATGAAATTAGGGAAAAGGGAAGTAGCTGACTATAAATTTTTGATTTTTTTACTAGGATAGAGTATGATTGTAGAGGTTTGAGCTGATACTCATGATTCCATTGGAGATATATTTTGATCTTTTTTTCATTTTTTATAGCATTTAGTATATGAATTCATCAAGATATCTGATGTATCCCCCATTTTTATATTACTATGACATCATGAAACCATTTTATATATGACATTGGATATGATTTTTGTCTATTCATTTATGTATCTGGGTGTTTATTATGTTATGTTGCCATATTGTTATCTGTTTCTACTATTTCATTTATTATTACACCATTGTGTTCCACTTAGATCATGAGGGTATATTATCCCCATCGTATATTCATAGACCATCACTACTATTTGGTAGCCTTTGGTATACAGGGAGGCATGCTTGAGGTCATGTTCCAACTAGAAAGGTTACTAATCTATGAATTGGGCATGGGATGTCACAAAGTGGTATTAGAGGTTTATTTTATTTGCCTTATTGTATTATTATGGTAGAAAGGAGACTTGGACATGTTAGGATTTTTTAATGTTCTTGTGCCTTGGAGTTATTAACCCATGTACAGGGAAAATCCAAATTACCAAGGATAGGATATGTTTTTATGGATTATATTGATTACAATTGTATTAATTTCACTATTGGGTGATACAGATGATGTGTGGAGTTTATTATTATTATGATGGTGGATACTATTTTTACCCTTGGCCTGGTACAAAAAGGAGAAATTGTATCATGCATTATTATAGTCACCTAATGATTTATATTTCATGAATATAACATCTCTTGTTTACCATAATATGAGTATTTTCCACTACATATTATTAGTTCCTAAATTTCTATGTTGATAAATCAAGCTAACATTTCTTATAGATGAATAGGATAATTAATTGGTTATTAAAGTGTTTGTAATAATTTAAATAGTATTTCATGATTATCTTGATGATGGAACCTTAATTAACTAATTAAAACATTTTTGAGGCATGGACCATTAGTCACATGGTCTAAAACTTGTTTCTGGTTATAATTAAATGGATTTAAAATGCCAATTAATAAAGTTTATGGGCCTTTGTGAATTGGTAATTTTTATTTATATAATTAAAAAAATTCAAATGAATTGTTACATTCTGATGTCAAATAAAATATTTTGTTTCAATTACATGATGTTCCAATTATAACTTATAAAATCATGGTAATTTATAACTTGGGAATGGTAACTCCTATAACTGGATAATTATATACATAAATAATAATCAACTTCATGGTCTCTAAAAGATAAATAAAATTGTTACCATTAAATGTGGATGTCAATTGCAACATAAAGGGTGTTTACCTATATAATATTCAATTGAAACTTTGTATACCTGAACCTCTAGCATATGAAAGAGAACATGACCCTAACCTGACCTTAGTAGTGGGAAGTAGGTTGTGTCTCTTTTGATTCTTCATGATCTTCTATATCACATAGACCTATCTTTAGAAGTAGGCTGAGAGTTCTTGGATATTATATAAGAATTATATTACCTATCCTATTCTTATATCAATGATTTTTATTGTTATAATATTGTTTTGAGGGGTTTTTTTGGAATTTTTTGAGATATGCCACCATGAAATCCTTAAGTTGTACAATGGGAGGGTGGTGAAGACCATGTTCCAAATGAGGTGGTCTTGGGGCCACCATTATTACCTCCCATAGTTCCATTTGAGACACCTTTGGTTATTCCTAATATGGGAAATGATGCCTAGTTTTGATAAGGTTTCCTAAAAGTCATTCACTCCATTTAGGGAGCCTTGGGACTAGCCCATACTATAGAAAAGTTTACGTGAGAGTTTCAGCAAGATAATCCACCTACTTTTTCTTAGGATAGTGGTCCACCGGTTATTGAGTCATGGATGAAGTCCATGATGACTATATTTGATCATATAGAGACACCTCCTGAGAGGAGATTGAATCTCTCTACATATATTCTTAAGGATTATGCAAAGAGTTGGTAGTATGATATTACCTATGAAGATCGTTATCGAGCTATTGTTTAGAGGTACATTTAGATTTATTTCTATGAATACTTTTTTCTTTAAAATGTGAGAAAAGATCATCATATGGAGTTTACAAATTTTTTAATAGGTTTTCATGTCCATCATGGAGTATTCATATCATTTTATTATTCTTCAAAAAAAATTACCGAATCTTTATGGTGATGATCTGGGGACAATGAGGCAATTTGAAGATGGGGTCATGTATTCCATATGATCCTAGGTGAACATTTTCCAGATGACTAACATTTCTTAGGCAGTGAACTAGGATATTATTACCAAGTGACGCTTTAATAAATCTAATGGTATGACCCAGGGTAGTTCTTAATTGAGATAGGGAAGTAGTTCATCTAGTGGAAGGAAGTGTCACCTTGAGTCATCTCGCATGGGAAGTGATAGTTAGATGACTCGTACTTACAGCTATGTGACAGGTCACCAGTGTAGGAAGCCTGGTCACAAGAATACCTGTTATAATAAGGACCTAGTTGAGTCTTAATAATGATGAAGAATTCTCCATATTCATCACTTTTCATAACTTTTCTTCCAGTTTCCAGTGGGAAAGGATTTTCACCAACTCTGGATTCAGCAATGGTATCAGTAGCTATGTGACAAACAGAGATCTTGACTAGTATAGAATGTATAGGATGAGGAGGTGGTCATGGTCGAGGTAGGACAACCCAGGATGTCTTATTATAGTAGATCATCCCTACTCATGGTAGTTAGGATGTATCTCTAGGTCATGGATTAGTCCAGCTACGTGTTTTGTATTCAATACCTAAGGAGTAGAGTTTTTTTCCTTTTACTATATGTGGTATGATTTTCTTTGCCTCTACTTTAGCAATTGCTTTATTTAATACAGGTTTTGTGAATATTTTTATTTCTATAGATATTATAGAGAGCCTTGGTATAAAGTTAAAGTAATTATATGGTTTTGTGACCCTAGATACTCAGTTAGGAGTTCGGTCATAGATTGTATGTCAATACAGTTATTTCTCCCCTTGAGATAGGCAGTTATCTTTTCTTTTGGAATCTTTTCATCCTCGATATGATGGGTTTTTATGTGATTCATGGGATGTACTAGTTACTCCCTTATCAAGACTATGTTGATTTTTATCGATGGTGGATGACTTTTATATCAGCTGAGGGTAGTAACTATATTCACATAGGATAATGGGACATCCAAGACAATCGAGTTGGACCTGGGTATCATGGGTTGGGTAGAGTGACAACCCAGATTGGTAGTATTTATTTGGATGACCAGAAAATGTGATGTACAAAACTCCCTCCTATTTTAGATCATTTCAGGGATGTATTCTCGAATGAATTTTTTGTACTACCTCTTAAGAGATAGATAGAGTTTTCTATTAAGCTTGTACTTGGAGCAGTAGTTGTATCCATTCTTCTTTACAGGATGGATACTACAAAGTTACAGGAGTTCAAGAGGTTTCTAGAGTACTTGGAAGCTATGGGGATCATATGACCCAATACATCACCATGGGGTTATCCCATTCTTTTAACCAAGAAGGATTATGAAACCCTCAATTTTTTCATGGATTACCATCAGTTGAACTAGATTACGGTTCTATAAACCAGTATAGAAGACCTATTAGACCAACTTTGAGGAGTGGTGATTTTCTCCAAGATCTATTTGAGGTCGGGGTACCGTCAAGTATGGGTTAATCCATCAATCATACCACATACAACATTTGGTAGTAAATATGGAATGTATGAGTATTTCGTTATGTTTTTTGGGATCATTAACATGCTATCAGTTTGTATGCCTCTAATGAATCCGGTTTTCCAGACATATTTAGATTACTTTTTGGTAGTCTTTATGGACAACATCATGGTGTACTCACATACTAAACATGAATAATTCAAAAATTTTGATATTATTTTGTGCACACTGAGAGAACACCAGCAATATGATAAGCTTTCAAAATGCCACTTTTGGATGGAAAAAATTAACTTATTGGGTCATATTATCATAGAGGTAGAAGAATCTATTGACCTAGATGAGGTAAGAGATGTCATTTCCTAGGATAATTCCATGAATTTATTTGATAAAAAGAGTTTCTTAGGGTTGTATTGACATTACAGAAACTTTAAACAATATTTATCATGCTTGGAAGCACCTCCTATGGGCATGACCAAGAAGGGTGTGAGATTCACATGGTCTAAAGCATGTGAGAGAGATTTTATAGATCTAAAAGGAAGGATTACATCAAAATTGATCTTGATCCAATCTGATCCAAGAAGAGTTTATATAGTTTATTTTTATGCGTCGGTAATCTTTTTGGGAGTCATTCTAATATAGGATGAGTGAGTAATGGTGTACCGATCTCATCATTTGAGGCCTCATGATTGGTATTACTAGATGAATGGTATTGATATTTTAATTATGGTTCATTCCTTTCATTTTTTGTGTCATTAATTGTTGGGGGAGAATTTATTATTGTAAATGGACCACAAAATCCTCAAGCATATATTTACACGGTGTGATTTTAATCTCATGTAGTGAATATGGGTTGAAAACCGACAGTATTTCAACTTTAAGATTTATTGTATGCTTGGGAAAGGGTATATAGTTGCAAACACTCTAATGTAAAAGACTGATACATAGGTAGTTCGAGAGGCCATTAGTTAATGACAGCTGGTGGTCCTCTTTTTTGAGATGCATATTCAGATTCAAGACCAATTGGGGAAACCTATAATTGTAGCATTATTAGTGACTTATTTACTCCTGGTTAGAGTGAAGATGTTGTAGCTTTCTAATACCAAGGGCCTGATCCTATGGGAGAGTGTTTCAAGAGAGGACTCACTACCTAGATGGGTCATTGATGATGGTGATAGCTTATGTATTCAAGGATGATTATGGTTTCCTCTAAGAATATGAGAGTAAATGATGTGATATTCTCACACCTATACTTGAGCAATACATCCCAGTCTTACCAAGATGTACTATTACATACACTTCCAATATTGGTGTACAAGGATGAAGAAGGAGATATATGGATTTTTTATTCGATGTTCCACCCACTAGAAGATGAGGTAATAAAACCAGTGACCAGTGGTGATTTTATAGCCATTTCCCATTCCTGAGTAGAAATGGAATTATGTCACTACAGATTTTGTGATGAGAATTTCAAGATCACCATGGGTTTGTGTTGTAGTATGGGTGATGGTTGAAATAATGAGGAAGGTATACCAATTCTTTCTTATCAGGTAGACATTCTAAATGGATGAGATCAATAGGATTTACATTCATGATATTATATGCCTCCATAAGACTCCATGTTCGATCATAACAGATAGGGATTATTGGTTTACATTTCAGTTCTAGTGGGGGTTATAGAGGGTACTATGTTTACAGGTAATACTGATTAATACATATCACCCTTAGACTGGTGATTATTCTAATCATAATATACACATGTTAGAGGACATTCTCTAAGCATGTTTTCTGGATTTTGGAGGTTCGTGGGAGAGAAATTTAACTCTTTCTAAGTTTTATGACAATAACATATCCCAATAAATGATACATATGGATCCTTATTATACTTTATATGGTATTTTGTGTCACTCACCCCTATACTTGTTAGAGGTAGGTGAGGAAGCGCAACTAAGACCATATCTTGGTCCGGACACCTCAGAGTAGGTATAACTTATTAGGAAACATATGAATTTTTCTCTGTCATGGAAGAAGTGTTATGTCAACAATTGCCAACAAAATATGTAGTTTGAGGTCAGGGATCCGGTCTTCTAGCATGTTTCTCCTAGGTTGGGGAATAGACATATTTAGAGATAGGGTAACATTTCCCCTCATTATGTTAGGGCCTTCGAGACTTTGGAGTGAGTCAGGTCAGTATCCTATCGATTGTAGTTACCTCCGAGGTATCATGATATGTATGAAATCTTCCATGAATCTCAGATTCATCATTATCACTCATACCTATCTCACATTATTTAGTTTGATGTTCTTGAATTGGAAGACGATGCTTCTTTTGAAAATAATCCTATATGTATCATTGATCGGACTATGAAGGCTCTACGAGGAAGGTCAATTCCTATTGTATGGGTGATATGGAATCAAATCCATGTATAAGATGATACTTAAGAGTGAGAGGATATCATAACTTCTAAGTATCCATACATTTTCTCATATTCTGATCAATAACCCAAAAAAAGGAAACCCTAAGATGAGTTGTTTTAACGAGGTAATGTTATAAAATTCTATATTTTTAGAGAGGTATAGATATATTTAAATTACTATTTAAACCTATTATTTTACTTCAATAAAAGTTTTTAATATTTAAGGAATGGTTTGGGATCATTCATGGCTTGTTCATAGCCCGAAGATCCTATTTTCATAGGATACAGCTGAGGCGCATGATTACCACATGGTTAGTTCTAACCATGCACCTCAAACCATGAAACTCTATAAGGTTGAAACATGGTGTATTAAACTATGAAATGCATCCAAATGACCATACATGGGTGTCTTATAGAAATATAGTGGAATATTCATGGTTTCTACATGGTTTTTCAAATAATGCACCTAGGCCTTACAAGGGGGTGACACCTCGGGCTGTGCTAGCACACAGTTGCTGCATGGTTTGGCCAACCATATAGATAAACCATGTTCATATTAAAAGTGTTAAAATTATCCTTTTTCCTTTGTCCTATTTAAAATTTTCTCCCCTATTTTCTTCTCTAAATAAATATCATCTCTCTCCTTTTTGTTGGAGAATCCTTCTCCCCTCATAGGTTTTTTGATAACTCAATCGATATGATTCCAATTCAAGAGCAATCTATCTTTTTGGAATTCCACTAGTAATATATCAATTTCTTTTCTTTATTTATTTTAATTTTTTAGATGTATGTAGTGATAAATCCATTTGAGCTAATATTCCGTATTTTTATGGTTATGGTCTCTTTATACAATTTATTTCATTCTATCTTGAATCTGAAGCTAATACCAGATGAGGAGTCATAAACTGGTATAAAATAGGTGGTCTCATTCCTTTCCCCAAAGTTTAGGTCGATTATATAATATGTTATTATGTCACACTTCATACCTTTCCTTGAATCCCCTATAAAGTGGTATTTTTCCCTTATTAAATTAGTTAATCCTTTCTATAGTTACTTCCATATACACTGGTTATTATTGGAGGGTGTTTACCTTTCTCAGTGTCTTCCTTTTGGGTGTGCCTTTAAATTTCCTTGACCTTATGAATTCTCTTGTGACCAAACCACCTTTTAAGTGGTTATAGCTTGAGTCTAAATTGAAATGGTAAAATTGAATTAAAGGAAAAGTGAATGGTAATACCATGTCATGTAACCCTTATATAATTATGAATTATGCCTTTGGCTAATGAAAGGTGAAATTTATGGAAACCACCTTATGAATTATGTTAAAGAATATCATGTTACAAATGATTATTACTATTATTACATGACTGTGTATATTGGTTATTAATACACGATCATGGAATGTGTAGGGTATGATGTTTCATGATCTCTTGATGTGTGATGTTATAAATGAAATTTCATGATGTTTATCGGGCAATGGACATGGATTTTTAGGTTCCCTTGGATCAGATACTAAACATTGAATTTCACATCATTGGTTGGGATTGAAGGATGTAATGAAGTATTATTAGACTAAGAATCATGAGCGGCTTCCCTTACTTGAGCATGATACTTAAATGATTATGAAAGGACTCCTTAGTTATATACCTCGAGTCCTGGATAGTACTACTAAAAGATATATGGCAACTTATTTCTATGCACTTATATATATATATATAGTGTCACTTATTCAGAGGTATTTTATCTTATGCTAAAGAAGGCAATGTTAGAGAGGTTTTCTTTGGGAACTCGAGCTAAATTTGTTTCAATTAAAAAATTTCTTATTAATTTTTTTACCTACACGCTATTTATTATATATTCACTGACTAGATAGCATTAGATACCATCGGGGGTGGCCTACTGAGTATATCTCACATCCTATTTCGGCCACTATTTGGTACCTGGGTAGACTTCATGGATGCTGGTAGGGATGAAGGGAAGCACTCATTTATGGACATTTGATTCCTCTACTAGGATGGAGTAATAGATTTTATAACCCAGTTTATTCTCATTATGTTATTAAAGAGAGATTTTGATATTTTTCTCATTTTTGTATATAATATTGTATATTATTATTATTTTGTATCCCATGTGTCCCCCATTTTTGTAGTATTATGATAACATGGTATCATTTTTTATATGAAATTGGATATGATTTCTATCTATTCATTTATCTATCTATGTGTTTATTATGTTCTACTTCCATATTGTTATTTATTTCCACTATTTCATTTATTATTACACCAAAGGTTTCTACTCTAATCATGTGGGAATAGTCTCCCCATCATACATTCATAGACCTTCACCTCTAGTTAGAAGCCTTTGGAATATGGGGAGGTGCGCGAGAGGTCATGTGGCCAACTGAACCAGTCACTTGTCTATGAATCGGGACCATAATTTCCCACTTTAGTTTTTAATATAATAACTAAAATTTATTTTTATAGGGTTATAAACATAAAATAATTCCACTACCTATGATTTCATTACTAATGGTTCATCCTTATACCCTTCCACACATTAATTCACCTTTCCTAAATCCAAATTCATTAACTTTATATACCCTTATGTTTTTAACACATTTTCAATAAAAAAGAGTCACTTTGAATGTTGTATAATCCAAAACATATATTTGTTTAATGATTCCAATGTTTGATATATTTGTAACAACCTGATCCGAGATCCACTTAAACTGTACCCCAATTAAGTGGGTCATATGGCCTCATGCATGCCACCTTGTATACCATAGGTTGTCGACTAGCAGTGATGGTTTAAGTGTGGTGTGGTTGAGAGACTATACCCTCATCTCATAGTATCATAGTGGATAAAATAGATTTCAATCGATAACGGAATCATATAGAGATATAATCAATAAACTATGGAAGACTAAACATATAAATCAAAGAGTAAGAAATAGAAAAAAGAATAAAATTGAACATATGAAAAATATAAAAAATTCCACTATGTTAGTTTCAATACATGATTCATGGAATGACAATGGTAAAAAAGGAAATAAGAAGATACAAGCTTGTTACACAATGGTACAAAAATAAAACAAAGGGAAAAATAGCTCCATAAGTATCTTGAGCTTATACCTGATCCTATGATCATAAGCTCCATCTAAAGAAATATATATCAGAAACCTATAGAAGGGAATTTTACATTATCAAAACATACAGGAAGATAGTCTTCTCAGGTGCCAAAGGTAGCCCAAGTAGGGTGTGAGATAAAAATATGAATAAGCCACTATCTACATGTAATCTGAGTAGTGATCATAACTAAACAGTGTGCAGGTATAAGGAGGAATGTAATGAAATTATAAATGAATAAATAACCACCTGTTTAGGTTCCAAAAAGACACCAGGAGGGTCTACTTGCTTCATCTCATGGCTGGAATGTCTATCTGGTCAAGTCACTTTATATATATAAATATTAATAATTTATATACATATAGTTTTGTTCTATATTCCATCCTCCTAGATGGACCAAGTGTGAGAGGATAACTAATGGCCGTATACCTAGAATACTAGTGTTGGATAGATTGGGGTGTAACATACACAGTCCATTAATAGTCTAATGAGACTAAAATCTCAAGCCAAAGGGTACATTCCCTTCATCCCAATAGATTGAGATATTTCATAGTAAAAAAATTGGTATGTTGAGTGACCTTCCATGAAACACTCTATCATGGAACATGGTGCCTCAACCGAATTCCCATATCATATTAATGGTGTGAGATTCCATACTCAACACTTGATGTAAGGGAGTGTGTTTATCCACAATGCACAACCCATTTCCATCGTACACAACCTCTATAATGGATTATTTTAATTATAACTAGCATGGGGATTTCCCACCAATCCATTCCTTTTATATATACCATAAAATAGAAGATTCATAATCATTTATGACAAAATACATAAGGCATAAAAATCATTAAAAGAATTTAATAAAGAGACAAAAATGGGCATGGCCTTACCACCCTCTAATCATTCCATTTAAAATAATTTGATTTATTAATAAAGTAAAACCATCATGAATTATCCATTTCATTTAAAATAACTCATTCCATTTATCAAAATAGGAAAAATTCATATATAAAATTCCAAGGGAAATGGATGGTGTCATGGTCAATTCATTTAAAAGGACACCACCATCTTTCCTAAGCCATCATATAAAAGTCCACTCACCACAAACAATTGCTTTTATTCATTAGTACATGTCAATTCCATTTTAAAGGCTCATGTTCCAAGGGAAAATGTCCTATGAAATAAGGCATATGCCTACTTGGGAGATTCCAACTACAAAGGGGCCAAACACCTAAGAGGTTCCTTGGGTTTCATTTGATACAAATGAATCAAGGGAAATTTTATTTAGAATCCAAACCAAAAGATACAAGTCAGTTCCAGTCATTTTGAAGCATTTGGCCAAAATGGCCAATTTCAAGTGGCACACTCATGGGGTGACCATATAAGTGATTTAAAACCTCTAAACCACTAAATAGGGTTCAATTAACATATATATAGGTGAAATTGTTAATTAGACATGAAGTAATCAATATAGTATAGATGATCAGAAAAATAAACCATGTTACACAATAGAAATAGTTAAAAAACAATGAAACTTGGTAGGAAAATGACCTGACTACCTACCTCAAAGGAATAGATAATGCCTCACTCGATATCAGCCTTATATTTGAATCAGGTTGGAGGAGATATAAGAAAAGGTAAAATGCCCTGAAAATAGGGTAAAAGAGCTTGCATATAAATGGTACAATAGTTTCTAAGATAAGCAGAAATTGGATTAGAGAGATTAGGGGAGCTTACCAAGATGGATCCAATGCCTCAGACAGGTCGAAGATCAGACACCAGATCGAGAAGTTATCTCAATGTCGATCTTTAGGTGTTCTTGAGATCAAAGAGGATAATAACCTTGGTTTTCCATTAGAGGAATAGGGGAGAAAAGATAATATGATTTTAAGTTAAATGAGGGGAAAATAGACATTTCACCCTAAAATACTAAAGCATAAGGTTTAGGCACATAGTTTTGGCACATGGTTAGTCAAATCGTGCATGGATGACTATAGGGAAGGGGGACCCCACATAGTTTGGTGCATGGTTTGACTAACTATGCACAAACTGTGTATAATTCCTTTGTCTCGTATCTACAACAGGCTGTATGGCCATGTTCCATGGGTCGCATAGTTGCGGACAAACTGTGCGACCCAACCTACTTTCCCATTTCAGAACTCCAGGATCCAAATGAGCCTCGGATGATCCTATGACCACCATGACTTGATTGTAATTCATTATTAAGTCCATTTAATGTATTCAAATTGAGAAATTAACAACATGTACCTTCATTCAGTATATGGTTCATTACAACATCCACTCATTAAATCAAATTTTCCCCCAATTTTCCTTCTAAGGGTAAATAGGTATCATCAGGAAAGAGTTCTGACCATTGAGATTATATATCAGCTTCTCACTCCCAGGTCTCATCATGTACTCTATTTTCTATCATAGCTCCAATTCCATAGGGAATTAACTTCCATAGAGTGTCATTTATCTCAAATCAACTATAAAATGGGATACTCATTGAAGTAAGGATCCATATCCATATCAACCTTATCAGGCTGGAAGACGTGAGTCTTGTATGGATAATGTTGGTGAAGATGAGATACATTAAAGGCATCATGAATGGACCGATATCTCTAGGGAATATCCAACTAGTAATCCACTGTTCCCATCCATTTCACAACCTCAAAGGGTATGAAAATCCTTGGTGAGAATTTATCATACTTCATGATATGTCTATTATGCAACCTGGGTGAGACTCAGAAGAAAACTTAGTCTCTGACCTCGAACTAGAGAGGTCCCCATCATCTATTGGAATATGAATACTATCTAGACTGAGATTCCAACATGCGCTTTCAGATCAATTGTAACTAATCTATAGTCTCCTAGATGATTCATAGTCTAATCATCGATGATTCCCCAAACTCTATCTGACATAGAGGTGATGACAAGGCCAACCATATATGGCTTCATAGGGAGCCATCTCAATGGTAGCCTAAAATTTGTTGTTATAAGAAAACATGATGAGGGGAAAGTGTTTCTCCCAGGAACCCCAAAATTCAAGGATTCATGCAAGGAACATGTCCTATAAAACCTGAATCGTATGCTCTATCTATCTATCATTCTGCGGGTTATAGGCCATGATCAGAAGTACTTGCATATGAAATTCAATCTACAACCCCTTCTAGAACCATAACATGAAATGGTCATCTCTTTCATAAATAATAGAATGAGGATCTCTATTAAGATGTAAAACCTCTAGGACATACAACCTTCCTATCTCATTTAACATGAATTTCACTCACATAGGAAGGAAGTGTGAGACCTTAATTAAATGAGAAATGACAACCCACATACAATCATTTCCATGAAGTGATCTTGGTAGACCAGTCATGAATTCCATCAAAAAAATATCCCATTTACACTCAAGAATGGAAAAATAATATAGAATCCTTACTAGATAGTATTTTTATGCCTTCACTTACAAATAGGTGGACCATTGAGTGATGAAACCAGAAATATCTCATTTTATACCAGGCCACCAATATTGAAATCACAGATCTTGATAGATTTTTGTAACACCAAGATGTACCACCCATGATGAGGTGTTAAATTCCCAAATAATCTCTCCTCTAATTTCTATTAAGACCCATACACGCCTAGGGAACAACAAGGTATCATCCCCATATACAGTCCAAACATAAGATTTATCTTCATCAGAGACACTTTATAATAGGATGAGGCCATCAGGATCAAATAAATGCATCATTATTACCTATTCTAGAAGAGTATAAGTCACTATTAAGGCTGATAGGATAGTATGACCATGGTCCTCCTGAACCTCAATATGAATCTCTAAGAATATGTCCATAATGTTCTATTCATCATCGGATCCCTAAACCACCTGTGTTTGAGTCTTCTCTCTCAGAGCGTCGGCCACAAAATTTCATTTATTAAGCATGTAGGTAAGCTCAAAATCAAATGACTATAGGTACTCCACCCACCTACATTGTCTAAGATTAAAATATCACTATGTAAATATGGAATTAAGTATTTTGTGGTCTATGAATACTAGAAAATTATCTCTAAGTAGATAGTGCCTCTAAAAGTGTAAGTCGTGAACAACAGTAATGGGCTCAAGGTCATGTGTTGGGTAATTTTTCTCATGAGGCCTCAGCTGATGAGACCCCTATATGATGACTCACCCATCCTGCATAAGAAAAAAATCCAAGCCTGATACCTGAGGTTTCACACTATATAGTGTAGGCTCTTCCTAGCTTCATCATAATCTATATCGGTGTAGAATACAAATGACCCTTCCACTCCTGAATGGATTGTTCACAATCTTCTGACCATGAAAATTTCATACCCTTTATTTTCAAGCCCATAAGTGGCACTAAAAGGTGTGAGAAATCCTGGATGAAGTTTCTTTAATATCCATAAATCCATAAGAAACTATGAACATGAAATATGTTCTTGGGATGATCCTAAGAAAATACAGCTCTCACTTTCTCTAGGACTACTAGAACTTATGATTCCGAAATGATGTGACATTGAAAGTGGACTTTATCGATCAAGAAGGGGAATTAACTAAGCTTATTGTATATCTAATTCTCTCTCAGTGTATTCAGCACAATCTCAATATGGGTTTTGTGGTTGTGTCTGGAGCACAAATACACCAATATATCATCAAAAGAGACTACCAAAAATGAATCCAGATACGGATGGAAACCTGATTCATAAGTTCTATAAAGATAGAAGGTGTTTTTGTAAGTTCGAACAGAATAACCAGGTATTCATAGAGACTATACCTACTATTTAAATCTATAAAAGGTATGTCTTAAGTCCATACATGCACCTGATGAAATCCCAACCTCAGTTATATCTTTGAGAACACATTCACTCCTCATATCTTATCAAAGATGTTGTCTATTCTCTTAAGTGGATACCGTTTCTTTATAGTGAGATGATTCAATAAATGTTAATCCATGAAGAGCCTAAGAGTACCATTCTCCTTCTTGTAAAGAAGTACTGGTGAAACCCAAGTAGAATTCATGGTGTTTATAATGCCTTTATCCTCTAGATCCTCCAACTGCTCCTTAATTTCCATAAGGTCCTTAGGTTCCATCCTATAAGGAGGGATAGTCACTGGTGCTACTCCTAGAACAATATTAATAGTGAATTATACCTCTCAAACCAGATGTATAATAGAGAAGTTTTCAAGAAATAAATCAATGAAATTATCAACTGTAAGAGGAAAAATAGTGGGTTGTAACCCCTGGTCATCTAGGAAAAGACTGGAAATCTATCCTGAAACACTGCCCATCCTCAGGTACTCAAGAGTATCTCTAGTCACACTAAGATCCCATCCTACCTTATGCACAGTGTTAATTCCTTCTAGTGATGTAAAAAATCACCCTTTGATGATAGTAGTCAATATGAGCTCAGTAGGTAACTAACCAGTCCATCCTGAAGATTACATCAAAGCCCATCGTATCGAGGATGTATAGATTTCATATGAAAAGGTAACCACCTATCTCAAGGGGACAATCCTGACAGTGACAAACACCCTATGAATGGATACATAATGGTGTATCTAGCATCATAACACCATGAATGTTCTTTATTTTGAGTCCTGGACTCTCAATGATTCTCTCATATACAAATGATTGAGACGTGTCTGTGTCAAAACAAGAAGAGACTAATGTGGATGAAACTAGGATAATACTACGTAAAACAGAAGGTCTGGAGCTCTGCTCTTATGGTGTAGGTTGTACTACATTTAATTGGCATATACCATATCCCTGAGTCACTATCTAACTACCCTGAGAAATCCTACTCTACTAGAACTGAGCATCATAAGCTTGGAATCCTATGCCTCGACTACCACCACATCTCGATTGGATTGTGGTATTCCATCTATCCATTTGTTGTGATCCTGCTAATCCTACTCATGAATGAGGAGTAGATGAAAATTCTCACTTTCTTGGCACTAGAGAGAAAGTCCTACAAAATCACTAGAGATGGGACATCCTACCATAACCTATGCACTCAACTATATACTAAAAACCTAGATAACTGGCATGTACTTTCTTCCAGCACTGCTGAGAGATGAGAAATATATGTTCATGAGGATCATGAATAACACTACCTCTATGAGTAGTCTCAAAGTGCCTCTTCCACCCAGAAGAAGAACAACTATAATCCCAAGGTGCCAAACCACCCTAACTCATACATTCGGCATCCACCAGATTTCGATCTGTAATTAGGGATTGGTTTGTGATTTTAGAAATGGTAGTCAACCTGAACACAATGACATATGAACGGATGGCATAAACCATCACATCCTCAAAACGCCTGGCAGTCATAAGATCATCAGCATATAGAGGGGTAGAAAACTGATCTAGCTCTATGAAACGGGAATTGTATTCCATAATTGCCATGCTCCCCTACTCTAGATTCATAAATTATCTACCTCTTTCATTCCTCAGAGTCTAGGTAAAGTAGAAATCATAGAAGATGGTCTGAAATTCATACCAAACCATATCACATTACTGATCTTCCTGGGTGACAATATTCCACCACCTCTTAGTTGATTCACGTAAAATATAGGCTTCCAACATGACCCTCCACTCTAGAGGAATCTCCAGATTCTCTAACATAGATGATATTTACTCAATCTAATACTCTGTAGCATGAGGTCTTCCATACCCTGAGAAGTTGGGGGGATGTTGTTGGTGAAATTCACAAGTAAACTCTACCATACTCAGGGTAGGTCGACCAACACTCTTCATCGATTTCAAAACACATAAGAATCCCTCTTAGAACTGGGAATTAGTTCCCACATCAGGAAATATAATAGGATCCATAGGTGCATCTATAGGAGGAATAACTAGCAGTTCTCAGCCTTCCACCTCTGGAACATGATCATCACCACATTTAGGGCTTGCGACTGGAGGATGTCATGGTGGCATAAATCTATAATGCTAAACGAATGTCTCATAATAGATTTAATAAAGCATATAAACTACTGATAGGAAACAAGGATAGTAATAAATCCTTCCAATAAAAATGATCACACCTTTATTACTTATTTAAAATCCATCTGTAGATGGTAGTGAAAGACCATAACAGGCCACAAGAATGCAAGAAGATACCCCACTATCCACTACTAAGACTAGGTTCATGTATAATTTTATAGGTTATGAAAATGCAAGATGGATATTTCAATTCAAAATTCATATCAATTTTAAAACTAACTTCTAATTTAAATTACTTTTTGAAAACATTAAAACACATTAAGAGGGTTTAATTAGATGGTTTTCTATTTTCTGGTCCATAAGGACCAATACTCCTTATAAACCAGAACATATAATTCACTTGACCCACACTATAACATGTTCCATCTCACGTGATCGATGGTCCAGAAAAAAACATTCCATAATTGATTTCTTAAGGTGTATGCTTTAACCTATTAAGGAAAATATTGTTAGTTTAAGGAAGGCACTTTAAGTATGAATTATTTTTTCCAATTCCTATAAGAAATTTCATCACAATTCAATAAATTTCAAGGAACAATTAATATTCATCAAGAAAATTCATGCTGAAAATAAACGTACCATGGAAAAATGCATGGCATATTCATCCTCCTATAACTATAGTGATGAATTTATTAATGAAAACCCCATATTTCATCATGACATATAAGGAAATAATTATTTCATGATAACTAATATCAATGACATCATTAATAAAGTGTTTCACCCAATGGGGAAATGATATCAATAGTAATAGAAAAAGTAGAACAACAATCATAATTTGGAAAACTTTTCCTTTATCCTGAACATGGGTTTACGAAGACCAAGAATGACTTATGACCAAGTTCAAAGCGTTAATAATTCCCCAATAAATTTTATCCAAATATTAAAGCAAAAAAGTAACCTCCCTAATACCACTTTGTAACTTCCCGACCCAGAATCCACTTATGCTGAACCCCGAGCTGCTGGGTTATGTGGCCTCAAGCGTGCCTCCCCGTATGCCAGAGGATACCGACTAGTAGTGAGAGTCTAAAGGTGGTATGGTGGTGAGATTATAACCTCATATTAGAGTAGCACAGAGGATACAATAGATAACAATGAACAATGGAATCATAAATAAAAATATGTAATCAAGAAACTGCGAAAGTGTAAACAAATAACCGAAAGAGTAAGCAGTGAAATAAATAACAAAACTGAAAATCTGATAAAAATAAAAACTCCTCTATAATTGTGTCAATACATGATTCATGATATACTGATGGTATAAAAGGGAACATTCATATACAATCATGCCATATAAAAGTACAAAATGAAAAAAAGGTAAAAATATCTCCCTAAGAATCTCGATCATATTCCCAATCCTCTACTCCTAAATTCCATCTAAAGAAATGCATATCAGCAACCTGTAGAAGGGAATATTCCCTTATCAACACCTATAGGTTGATAGTCTTGTTGGGTGCTAAAGGGGGGTTGATTATGGTGTGAGATAAAAATATCAGTTGGCCACCACAAATGGTGTTTATTTGTAATCCAAGTAGCGATCGTAACTAAATAGTTTGTAGGTACATAGAAATGTAATGTAATGTTGAATGAATAAATAACTTCCCGTTAAGGTTCCTAAAGGACACCTGGTGGTCATAACTTCATTATCTCGTGTTTATAATGTTTATCTAATCAAGTCACTATATATATAAATAGTAATAATTATATACATATAGTTTAGTTCTATCATGCATCCACCTATATGAACCAAGTTCGTGAGAACGCCTAACGGCCATATACTGGGAATACTAGTGTCGAATGGACTTGGGTGTAACTCACATTGTCTATGAACAATCTAACGATCCTAAAATCTCAAGTCAAAGGGTACATACCCATCATCCCAATATAGTGATAGATTCCATACTACAACACTAGGGATGGAGATTGAGCCTCCATGCAACACTCTATCGTGTAATGTGGCACTTCATCTCAATGCCCACATTGTATCAATTGTGTGATATTCCATACTCAACACCTTATATAAGGGAGCATGTTTTCCCACTATGAACAACCCCCTTACCATCGTACATGGACTCTATAAGAGTGTATTATAATTATAACTGGAATGGGGATTTACCACCCATCCATTCCTTTTATATAACAAATAAAAATAGAATAGGAATGATCATTTATAACATAATACATAAGGAACAATAATTTATTATATGAATTTATTTGATAGGAAATAATGGGTGTGTCCTTACCACCCTCTAATCACTCCATTTAAAATTATTTGATTTATTATGAAAGGAAAACCATCATGAATTATCCATTTCATTTAAAACAACCCATTCCATTTATAAAAACATGAAAGATTCACTTATAAGACTCAAAGGGAAAATGGAAGGTGTCATGATCAATTAATTTAAAATGAAGCCACCATCTTTCCTAATCCATCCTATACAATTCCATTCACCATAAATGATTCCTTTAATTCATTATGACATGTAAATTCAATTTCAAAGGCTCAAGTGCCAAGGTAAAGTGTCCTAGGCAACAAGGAATATGACTACATGGTAAATTCTAACTACAAAGGGTCTAAAAACCTAAGATGTGCTTTGGGATTTATTTGATACACATGAATCAAGGGAAATTTTATTTACAATATAAACTAGAAGATACAAGGTAGTTTTGTTCATTTTACACCATTTGGCCAAAATGGACAATTTCAATTGGCACGCCCATGGGGTGATCATATAAGGGATTTTAAATCTCAAAACAACTAAACAATGTTCAATTAATTTGTATCTAGGTAAAAGGGCCAATTAGACATAAAGTAATTGATATAATAGGGATTTTCAGAAAAATTCATCATGGAGAACAATAGAAATAGTTATGAAATGTTGAAAATCAATGGGAAAATGATGTGACCACCTACCTCAAGGTCGTAGATGGCACCTCACTCGATATCAGCCTCAGATTTGAAGCAGGTTTGAAGAGATCTAAGAAATGGTCCAATGACCTACAAATAGGGGAAAATATCCTACATCTAAATATCACAATATATGATGAAATAAATTGAAATAGAATTATAGAGACTATGGGATCTTACCGAGACTAATCCAATGCCTCAAATGGATCGTAGATCAGACACCGGAGTGAGAAGTTATCTTAATGATGATCTTTAGGTTCATGGTTTCCTGTAGGGAAGGTGAACCCTGCACGATTAGGCACATGATTTGACTAAACGTGCACAAACCATGCATAAAACTTCTATCCCATATCTATAATAGGTATCACAGTCATGTTCCCTGGGTTGCATGACGATTGTAGATAAATTGTGCGGCCCAAAATGTTTTCCCCATTTCGAAACTATGGGCTCTAAACAATCCTCATATGCTCTCATGACCTCTGTGACATGATTATAATTCATTATGGGGTCTATTTAAGGTATTAAAATTGAAAAATTAACAATTTGTAACTTCATTTAAAATAAGTTTCATTACAATATTCACATAAATAGGATTTTTTCCTTGGTACTTGATACATGTGATGCTTTTTCTGCAAGAGTAACTCTACTATTTTGTATCATATTTTATTCATAATGTTCCTTTTCATGTAATTTATAAAATTAATTACATAACCATTATAAGTTATTACATATACACTTTGTCCTCTATCCAACCATCAGAGTCATTCGAAAACTAAATTTAGATTTATAGATAACTCCTTAAAAATATTATCAAAAAACAATACTATAAATTGTAGACTGCGTATATTTGATAGCCATATTTTATCCCTTTATGAATTTAAATATCTAAGAATTACATGATGGGTTTCTACATAGATAGAAACATCTATATTGTTATGTGAAATTTAAGGGTGATCTTTCTACCACTCTGTAATGGTAATTGTAACAACATCTCTTCTAGAAATCTTTTCTCCTATAAGGTGTCTGCTATGACATAATTTTGGGAGAACAATGCAATTTATATCTAATTAGTACTCAGTATAGAATTTGATAGTTATTAAACATTAACTTGTTTTTTAATACAACCATTAGATGAATATATATTTTTTAAATAACCATTCAAAATATTCAAATATCATTCAATAAGGTGCATCCATATATAATGCACATTTCCACTTAGTTGGGTCTCTCTAACCATGTGAACCACCATATCAAATAATAGTAGGGGGAAGTACATTTCTAATTAACTTAATATGAGATAAATTTTATTTTCCCTAGTTTGAAACATTTCTAGGTCTATAAATTTACTACATATAGCTTTAAAAAGGAAAAAAAATATTGGTTGATGTGTGTCAAACATTTTTAGTAGAATGTAATGTAAAAACACAGACATTAAATCTTGCATTAAAACATGATAGTCATGTGATTTTAGGCCCTTTAACTTAAAATAATTCATTGACATGATATTATTGATATTTTTATGAATAACCCTATGGAACCTTTACACAATATAGTAAGATTCAAAAATTGATATCTCTCTTTCCTATAAAGGTTGTAAGCTATAGGAGGAATAAAATTCCACCTTTCACCCTTCACTAACTCGAACTCTTCCCTTATACCCATGTAAATAATTTCTGACCTATCCTTACTATCATAATTTTTGTTTTTAGGTTCATTTAGTAATGTTTCAATAACACTATCACCTAAAAAATATTTCCATGTGCATAAAATCAAGAAAATTAATAAAATACAAACAATTTTAGTATGGTAATTCAAAAAAAAACTAATCAATTTTTCCAATCACTTTTCATAAGTTTTTTTGATGAAGTTTTACCAAAATTTGTGACAATATCATTTAATTTATAAAACTATTTATTTAACATTAATAGAGATAGTTTTGTATGTTATTGTATATTCCCATATAATGATATTTTCTAGGATTGGTATTATGTCATTGATGTAAAAAACTTATGTCTTAAAAACACATTCATTGAAGAATTTTTCAACCTAACTAAGTGTATAACATTTTCACATACGGGACACCCCAGCATTTATTTAATTCTATATCCTAACAAATTTCCATAAGTAGGAAGGACATTTATCATCCCACACTAAATGGTTGTCAATGTGAACCATTCACTTCTATGAGTATCATATAATGTAACACTCGTATTCCACATCAATTCCAGATCATCAGTCAATGGATCCAAATAAACATCAATATCATTGTTAGATTTTTTTGGTTAATATATAAGTAGAGAAAACATAATGTATCTATGATTCATGAATAACCATAGTATAAAGTCATAATTTAACAACATAAATGACCATGTACTATGAGTACTACTTTATACACCAAAAGGATTCACTCGATCTATAGACAACGCAAGATAGAGGCTTCTCAATTCATTTCCAATTTTATGATAATCATGATCAATCTTTTTCCACAGAGGAGTGTCTGATGGGTTATGTAGTTTCCCATATTTAATTCTTATATCTTCATTCCATGTGAATTTTATAATGGTCTCCTTACATCCATATAACTATTTAAATCATGGAATTATTGGAAAGTACCATAAAACTTTCAAAGGACTTGATTCAACTTTCTTGTATCACATCACACCAAAATTAGGTTATTTTTTAAATTATTCATGGTCCTTGTGAAATAATGTGTGGTCATTTGGATAGATATTTTTTTCCATAGATCATACCCATTGAGAATAGAATTCATTTAGTGATACATGTTCGATAAGGAAAATCATTTTATTCTGGTAGCATATCATTCAGGATATTAAGTAGTTCTCTAAAGCTATTTTTACTCTCTTCGCTACTAGATTTCAAATCATATAGCTTTAATATGACTGAAAATGCTATATATTTAGTAAAATCGGTATACAATTATCTCTTTGAACTACTCTTTAATTTCACAAACATCTTTGGAATATCATGAAGGTCATCTTCAATCTCCATTTTCATTTATTCAATATGATCACCATTATCATTTACACTATTAATCATAGCTGGTTCATAGATCATAGTACCATCCCAGTTGGTATCTATTTTCAGTTTCTCCCCTTTTTGTCAAAAATTTATAGCTTCAATCTATTCCATAAAAGATCATATGTTCTTACACCTCCTCTGGACTAATATTTCATTAACAACAACAATGTAAACATGTAAAATGGATTTGAGAAAGGTTATATGCATGCTTGGTTGCAAACTCGATGAAAACTTTAATCCCATCCCCATATTTCTTTTTTATACTATTAACATCCATCCATTTTCGATTTATATATGACCTATTTGGTTTAACAATATTCATATTTTACAATAAATAAATAAATACACACAAGGTGTGCATATATTATATCATTTTCTATATCTGTAAATTATATAAAGTATAACTTTAAGAAAAATAATTATAAATTCAAATACATATATATATAAATCTTATAAAAGAATGTATATAAAATATATTTTTATAATACAATGAATAATATATACACATAAAAAACCTTATGTTTTGGAAATAATTAAGTCTTATATCTTAGTGTAGATTGTTTTCCTCATGTGGAGTAAGTAACTTCGGGTAAAATGTGATGATATAATGTGATGGTTTTTTCCATAGAAGTTTAAGGATTTAAATGTAATATAAAATAATATTAACACACACCACACACACACACACCACACACACACACACACATATATATATGAATAAATAGATATACAAACACCCAAACACATATAAATATATATATATATATACATTTATAACTATACATATAAAGCAAATGAAAAACAAATTTATATTATATATTTATAATAAAATCACATCTAACGTCATATTTCTATAGAAAATCTGTTAATCATAATCTTTGTTCATTGATAGAGACCACAACCTAATGAATAATATTGAATCCATTAATATTTACAATTCCTCACTTATTTATAACATTAAGAACATTAATTTATTATCTAAAATTTTCCTAAGCTTTTAATTCACCGTATAATCGATAAAAACCATCTTCTTTCCACTAAACCCCATTTAAATTTTTAATTGATATCAAATAATAGAATATTTTAAATATTTTGTAAGTAATCTCTATATGTAGTCTATAAATACATAGAGGAATAACAACATGAATGTTAGGAAAATCAATAAAGATTAGTGAACCAAAATGGAAAGCGCCCTAAAAGGGTCAATTCATCCAAAAAAATATGGAAGAACAATGAAAAAAATTGATTACAAAAGACCACGCAGGGGAAGAACCATTACGAACAAACAAGAGAATAAAAACTAAAAAAAATCATGAAAAACACAAAAAAGATCAATTTATAATCCTTAAAATCAAGTTGATAATATCATACATTCGGTTAAGTGGTTCTATTTTTTTGAAATAAATGATTTTTTCCACTACATATAAACATGAGAAAATATATGAAATATGAAAAGAACTCAAAAAAATAATGAAAACATATGAAATATCTAATGAGAATCCTTAAAAACAAGTTCATAATTTCATACCTAAGGTTTTGAAGTTTGATTTTTCAAAAAAAAATGGCTTTGGCTATTCCAAAGGTTCAGTTTTGCAAGAGTTTGAATGGGGTGGTTAGAGAAGTGATCAGTTAGGGTTCATTTTAAATAAGGGAAAAGAGTATTATCAGTGGTTATTGAAAAAAAATTCATAAAGTCTCATTTTATTAGTGCTAAAAATAGAAGAATGCATAAATAAAGCTTTTTTAGCACTTTTTTAGTGTTGATAAATTAATACCATTATCAGCGCTAAAAAATGCTAATAAAAGTGGTATTTCTTAGTGTTTATTTTTTTCATAGATATAATAAACTTTTAATTGTTTTTAATCTATCATTGATAGAAGAATAAAAAAATTAATAAAAATGAATAAATAAATAATATTAATTATAAATATTACAAAATTACTAAAAATTAATTATACTAACTATTTAAATTACAAGAATATTAAAAAAATAAAATTAAATATATTAATAATATTAATTAAAAACATACAAAAAAATATTAAAACATAATAAATAAAAATGTGAATATATTAATCATATAAATTACAAATATGTTGGAAATAATAAAAATTTAGTAAATAAATATGTACAAATAAATTTTAAAAATGAATAAATTTTGAAATTATTAACAATGAATAAATATTTAAAATGAATAAATAATATTAAATGAACAAATATTAGAAAGGAATAGATAAATTTGAATAAATTATATAAATATTAAAAAATGAATTCATAACATTAATTTCATAAGTTAAAAAGACATAAAAAAGGAATACAAATGAATAAATTAATAATATTAATTATATAAATAACAAAATTATTAAAAATGGATTATATTACCAATTGAAAATAAAAAAATATTTAAAAAATAATTTAAATTAATAAATTATATAAATTTAAAATATATTTTTTAGAACATCTCAAAATTAGATCCATAAAGCCCTGACACATTTTATTAAAAGAAAAAAGAAGATACAGAAGGATGGTATGGGGTCCAACAATGCAGAAAGTGCCTTCATCAAAAGAACAAAGTGACCATAAGAAGTCAATTCCAGGAAATCCCTAGAGTTCCAAAATTCCTAGGACGTTTTCCTCTGCCCCTTAGATGTTGATCTCTCCTCTATGTCTTGGTCCTTTGAGGAGCTTGATATTCTTCATCCAATGTTGAGTTGGAGGATACATCTAAAATGCATCAAATCCTTTTTACAAACATAGATCACTAAATTCCATCACTAAATTCGATCAAAAGTCATATTCAATGTTTATTGATAGTGGATTCTAGATTATGAGACAGTCACTACAGTCAAATACATTCAGTTATATCATAGAAAAAATGAATTCAAGCTATGAATCAAGCCATTCAACCATGTCCTCCCTAAGGACTTTAGGAGAACTTTATCCTTCAAGGTCTTGTGGGTAATTTTTGACCTTAGATTTTTTGACCCTCACATCCTCACATTCCTCAATTGAGGCCTTTAAAAAAAATTATAGCCAGTTTTCATTAAGTCAAAAAAATTGGGAAGTAAAAGACCCATACTCATTTTTAATTCCATCTGAACTCATCCTGTATGAAGGGGTGTTTAATTGATGTTCCACTTGAAGGGGGGAGGGGGTTCAATATGAAATTTAAATTACATGTCATCTTGGATGTTTATACTAGACATCCATACCAGAAAATCCTTCTAGGTGTTCAATTGGTCCTACTTATGATGTGCAAACACAAATAGAGGGTCATGTGATTTGGATTTTCTAGAAATGACCATTTGAAATCCCCCTACATCCACTAATTTTTTTTACCCTTGGTTGTGGACTCTTGATTACCTTGAATGATAAATAATGTAGTTCTAGCCTCCTCTGAATTTCCATTATATTTATTCACTACCATAGATGATGATTCAATAATATCAACTACCACGGGTTATCCCCACTCAAACGTAATTGCATGAACCTTATGATTCCATTTTTTCAACAAACCCTGACTCCTTACAATTGGATGTTACCCCCTTATTGAATATGAGAGTATAAAATAAAATCCTTTTATTAATTGGAAAAGGATAATCCAATCTCATTTTTACATTTCATTCTTTTGGAAGAGTTGACTTGTTGTTATCTCCAAAGTTGAGAGTCATATTGTAGTTGATATTCAAGCTCTAAATTAAATTTATTATTCTAGTATTCACGGTGAGCTTCGTCCCTGAGAAAAAGAGCATCCTGAAATGAGGTAACGACATTAGCAGTTTCTTTTATTTTAGAAAAATTTGGGCAGTTGTAAGTTTGATGCTCAAGGAACACCACTCGTGCTCCAGTAATAAGAAGGAGGGTAGGCCTACTATGGGTCACAGAAATGACCAATGCCTCAGAACAATCCCTTTTTATATGAGCAGGATTTTTAAGAGGATGACACATCATTAGTAAGAGCATCTATGGTGGTAGGATCAACATGTCTATCCCCAGAATGCTTATCCAGACTGGCATAATGTTGTCTTAGATTTAGGGTATGACTAGGCTCACATCCAAGCCCCTTCCACTCAAAATTAAACTGAGGATTCATTCCTTCATCAATAATTTTACCTTTTATAGATCTTGCAATATCATTGGGATTTATCTTCCTATAATTTTTAAAATAAGAATTTTTATCATGCCCTCGAGAAAGTAAAAAGTCAAAGAAAACATATTTTTTTCAATTCAAGGAGTCGTGTCCATTGATCATACAATCCATACAAAACCATTGGATTTTATTTTACTCCATTTTCAGATCAAATTAATCATTGTTAGTTGAGGTAATAACTCTATTAACTAAAGTATAGCTCAAGAAAACTTCCATAATAAGGCGATAAAAATGACTGAACCTGGCCACCTTTATCTCCTTGTCAATTTTTATTGGGATTCCAATGGAAATTTCAATGTCATATAAGATATTTGGGTTCCATAGTGTCCAATTTAAACCATATACATAGACCCATAATTAAACAGAAGAATTACTAACCTCAAGAGGGATGAAGTTATAATCCCACTCATGAATATTCAGGATACCTAACTTGAAAGAAATTGACTCAATTCCCCACACCCTCATCTTCAAATTTTCTGTGGGGAAGATAAGGTCGAAGAAACCACAACCCATTGAAATGCATTTCCAATTTGCAAAGCCCCAAATATCCAAGTGGTGCATGACCAAATCTCAGATTCTCTATAGTTTGGAACCCCTCGGGAAAATAAGACACATGATTATGGAGTGCTTACCAATCTCTATCCATATAGGGACATAATTTGGATCCTCTTTACCATGGGGGACATTACCCTTTCAATAAAGACCTCCGACAACAAAACCCTTATAGAGATGGAGAAATAGTGACTGAGCACATTATCAGGGATTAGTGTAGCCACAAAAGACACATTATAGATAGCCTTCCAACCTTCCAATTCAACAACTATATGATTATAGTAGTTGAAATGACCTTTGGGAAGGAATATTTCAGCAAGAGAATGAACAAACATAGACACCCTAAAATTACAGCCCTAACCGCCATGGAGGAATAGAGAGAGAATCTCTCGCAAGACACCCATCAAATCTCATTCAACCATATTAAAAATATTAAAATATAATGAATAAAAATGAATAAAAATTAATCATATAAATTACAAACATATTGAAAATATTAAAACATCATAAATAAATATTCATAAATAATTAATAAAAAATGAATAAAATGAAAAATTAATAAAAAATTAATAAATATTAAAATGAATAAATAATATTAAATGAAATAATATTAAAAATGAATAAATTAAAAAAGAAACATAAAAATTGAATTCATAACATTAATTACATGAATTAAACACATAAAAATGAATAAATAAATAATATTAATTATATAAAAACAAAATTATTAAAAATGAATCTTATTAACTATTTAAATTAAAAAAAATATTAAAAAAATACATTTAAATAAATTAGTTATATATGTTTCAAACATTTTAAAACTATTAAAAATTAATAAATAAAAGTGAATAAATATTAATCATATAAATTACAGACAGATTGGAAATATTAAAACTCAGTAAATAAATATATATATATATAAATATTAAAAGACAAATAAATTCTAAAAATATTAAATATTAATAAATATTGAAAATTAATAAATAATATTAAATGAAAGAATATCTAAAATGAATAAATAAAATTGAGTAAATTACAAAAATATTCAAAAAAGTGAATTCATAACATTAATTATATGAATTACAACACATACAGAATGAATAAATAAATAATATTAATTATATAAATAGAAAAAATATTAAAAATTAATTATATTAACTATTTAAATTAAAAAATATAAAAAATTAACTTAATAAATTAATTATATAAAATTCAAAAACATTAAAAATATTAAAACTTAATAAATAAAAATGAATAAATATTAAAAATGTAAATTAAAAACATTGAAAATATTAAAACTTAGTGAATAAATATGTACAAATAATAAAAATTGAGTAAATTCCAAAAATATTAAAAATTAATAAATATAAAAAATGAAATAAAAATATTAAATGAAAGAATATTAGAAATGAATAAATAAAACTAAATAATTCCAAAAATTATTTTAAAAAAGTGAATTCATAAAATTAATCGCATGAATTACAAACACATAAAAAATTAATAAAATTGAATAAATAAATAATAATAATATTTTTAATTATTTATATATATTTTTTATTAATTTTATATAAAAAATAAAATTAATTGTTAACCTCTATAATTTTTAATGATAATTAAAAGTTTTATTAATTAATTAAATTTAAAAATATTTAAAAAATATATATACATTTCTATTTAGTGAAATTACTATATAAAAATACATATATAGAATCACACACACACCCATGTACAAATTCATAGTAAAGACATAACAGGCGGGTAGTATAAACTATGTGCATGATGGGATGGGTTGTTGTTTGCTGCCACAACCCATTTAAGATATGATCGGTAACACCATCCATTCTCTTTGTCTAATTTTACATTATTTTTTTCTACCTAGTTAATTATAGTATGTATGTAATTTAATATATACATTCTTTATATTTAAAATTATTAATTAGTATAAATTGACACACAAACACACATTGTGTTTATAAAAATATGTACTTATTTTTATTATAAATGTAACATTTAAAAATATATAAATTTTATAAATAAATTAAATTTTTCTCAAATCCTTGTAATAGTGCTATTTTAGAACTGATAAAAGTGTGATTTTATCAAAACTTTTTTAGCACTGAAAAAATCCAAACTTTATCTGTACATCTAATTAGTACTGATAAAAGTAAGGTTTTATCATCACTTTTAGATAGTGACGGTAAAAGATACTACTGAATAAAGTGGAATCTATAGTAGTGGTGGTAGCCACAATTATTTTTGAGTGTCAAAATATGATGGTGCTGAAGTTCAAGGATGAGTTTCACATTTTTTCACCAGTATACATTGATATATAAGGGACACAAAACCATTTCCTGAGGTCTTCAGATGATGGAATTATTATTTGTATCAGATTTTAGGATGGTGGATTGGTCAAGAAAGGGTTAATTGACCAATTTATTAAATTTTAAAGTTCATATCATATTTTATTAATTAATTAGTGGAAAATAAAAATTTTAACATAATTATTTTTATAGTATTTAAAGTCAAAGTGATCCTATTTTTATTCTTCACAATGCCAATGTTAGATTAATACACCCATTATAAAGTGACCTAACTTCTAATGGGTAGTTAGAACCCATTTACAACTACCCATTTTCACCCTGGAGGCATGACCTTTATCCTACCTTTTTCAAACTAAAAGTCACAACATGAAACCATCCTATTTAAGTGGTGGAAGAAAAAATATTTCTTTTTTTTAGACCAAAGTACAATAAAAACCCTATATTATACTAGACCAAGGAACAACCCAGTACCTGGACTTTTACATGAATCCACAACTCATTTGATCCTGATTTTGAATGCCAAAGGAAAAACTAACTTTAATGCACACATTAAATATATAAGAATAATACACCACCAAAAAACTAGATTATACAATGAAGTTATCAATGTTGAGGAAGAAGAAACTTTGATATCCTTGGCAACGTGAACATTCACAATTTGGTTCAATCAAAAAGATCACACAATAAGAGAAATAAGTTCGTGTTTTCAGCACTCAATGTTCATGCAAGATACATTGAAATAGTTCTTTCAAAATCTATTTATAATTTTTATTCTTGCATAATAACATTAAAAAATAACAACTACATTCATATTCCATTATAAATATTCTTTTACCAAATTTCAATCATAATTTTCACTTTCATTGATACTGAACTACTTCAAAGTTGGAAGAATCTTTAATATTCAATAATAATAAAATAGTTGTCAAAATAAAATCATTATAATAATAAATAATTATTTTTCATATGGTTTATTGATTTTTAATCAGACTAAATAACTTTTATATAATTACATGATAATCAAAGTCAACATTTTTCCAAAAAATACCTAATAAATTCAAATTTTGAATTTACTTCTGTAAATACACAATGTCAATATTTATACATGCCTTTCCCCTCATGATCATTATTTAATTCTATATAAAATTATTCCAATTTAATTTTCATTGAATCAAAATAATTAATAATAAATTATAGAAAAAATAATTCAATGAAAACAAGTAATAATAATATTTAATAAATCAAAATATAAAAAAAATAAGAGGAATAGAGTATATTTTTTAGTTTCTAAAAATATACGGTAAAACCAAATGATGGGTGTATGATCCATTCGTCCTAGTCTATGAGTCATTTTATTTGGATTAAATGTATGAGTCATTATATCCTTTTTATATTATTTATTTTCATATGAGTCATTTAATTTGAATTTCATACAAGAATTTATGTTAATCATTTCATACTCAATGAAGTTCCAGTCATTGTATGAGTCAATTTTTACTGTATATGAGTTATTTTATTAGGCTAAGAACGGGTGATTGTGTTTTTCATACTCGTCAATTGGTTCTATTTATGTGTCATTTGATAGTTATATTTTTTAAAAAAAATAGAATTTATATTATACAAATTTTCATAAGATATAGAAATTTCATAAGATTCAAAAATTTGGCAAGACATGATTTTGATATGATATAAATTTTATAAGACGTAAATTCTTATAATACCACATATCTAATAAAAAATTTATGAAATAATATTTATATCGTGTAAGAATTTATATCCCATAAATCTTCAAATTATGTAAGACTCCAGATTTGTCTTGAAAGACATTTTTTCTCAGAAGACACAGATTTCACAGAATTTCAAAATAACTTCTTAAGACTCTCAAAAAGAATAATAATTCAAAAACATTGCCTAAAATAATTTATACATAGATAAATTGTATCCAATTATTTCTTCATACAATTCATTCCCAAACTCATAACATTGTGGTTTTTTCACCAAAACCAATTCATAAGAAAATCAAAAAACATAAAGAATAATTTAAAGAATAATTAATCAATTAATAAATAATAAATAAAGTCAATATGAAACGTATCTTCTAAAATAATTTCAAGATTAAAACAAGGAAAATAACTATTGATTATTTTAAAAAAACTCATTTTAGATTGAAAATAATGAAACTTTTGTAATTATACAATCCAAGAAAATAAAGTGTAATGGATCCACTAAAAAATTTCCATCTTTTGGTAATTAAAACACCAAATCATAACTAAAAATAAATACAATTTTTTAATTAATTAAAATTTTTAAAACTATGTTTAAATCTCCTCTTTTTATGTTCAATATATCAGAAAATAAAAAAAATATGAAAAACATTTCTTCCCTTAATCATCACAAACTGCAGTATTAAAATATGAAAATAGATTATAAATTTTAGCATATTTAGGAATTATTTGTGAAAATTTAAATAATATACGCCCTAAATTAATGCATAATGACCAAATCTAGAATCATGTCACTATAAAAATGAATTCAAAACTAATAGGGTTTACATAAAGTGGGATTGTAATGGTAAAATTATCTTATCCTTCAAGAATGACCATATACTCTATATGGACATGTGTTAGACATAACTATATTATTTAAAGTAACCATGAAAAAAATTATTGTAAAAATTCATATGACTTATAAATATAAAATAATTAAATTATAGTTTCATTATACCAAGTTCAAACTAAATTTTATCAAACTTAGTAACATCCAAACTTTTAGTAAATATGTCTCCTAATTGATCATCAATAGAAATGTTTTCTAAAAAAATACCTATTTGTACATAATCCAACATGTGATGTTATAGAGTGTTGTATAGGGTTTTTAGATACAAAAATAGTGGATGAATTATCACACAAAATAGACATCTTATTAGAATAAATATTAAAATAAATTATGTTTTTTAAACCATAAATATTGTGAAAAAAACTAGTTTCCACAACATATTCTGTTATAGTTGTAGATATAGAAATAGAAATTTGTTTCTTTCAACACCAGGAAAATAAAATTTTACCTTGAAAGTGACATGTGCCAATTGTACTATTTTTATCAATTTCATAACATCTAAGAACATAATCAGAATTTATTTTGAAATCAATATTATTTCTATTAAGAAAATATCAGCCAAGTTTTATTAAACAGTTAACATATTTAATTATCCTTTTAATAGTTTCCAAGTTACTCTCTTAAAGTTCATTTTTAAATATTGCACACGCACACATGCACTAAATATTAAATATTGTATAAAATTAGTTAAATATAATAAACTACCAATCATTCCTCTAAAAACATTATTATACACTAAAATTATAGCTTATCATAATATACATTACAAGAAGTACTCATTTTAAGTATTTGACCTTTTATAAGAGTTATTTCCAAATATTTTAACCAATTCCTTATCATATAATATTGATAAAGTACAAATTCATCACTAATTTAATATATTTTAAGTCAAAATAATCAATTCTTCCATGAAAATTATATCAAAATTAGAAATCATTAAATTTAAAAATTCATTACAGATTATTTCACTAAATGATCCAAAGATGATATCATCAACATATATTTCAATAGTCAAAATATATTTAGAGTTTTTCTTAATGAATAATGTGGGATCTATTTTTCCTTTTAAAAAAATATTTTTCAAAATGAATTGGTAAAATATTTCATACCAATATCTTAGGCCTCTTTTAAGTCTATAAAGAGCCTTAGAAAAATTTAATACATGTTTAGGTTTCTTTCAATTTTTAAAATAAGGGGTTATTTTGCATAAAATTCTTTATAAATATGACCATTTAAAAAATAACATTATAAATCCATTTGATATAATTTTAATTAATGATGATAATCATAAGATAATAAAATTCTAATAGATAAAAACTAAGAAATAGGTTCAATGTTATCATCATAATCAGTTCATTCTTTTTGACAATAACCTTGAGAAACTAATCATTCTTTTTTTTGTATAATTTTTCCAGATTCATGAAGTTTGTTTCGAAAAATTCATTTGGTACCAATAACTTTTTTATCTTTATGTTGATTAACCAAAGTCCAAAAATAATTTCTAGAAAATTTATTTAGCTCTTATTCCATAGCTAAAATCTACTTATAATTAGTAAAAGATTCAGAATTATCATTTGGCATAAAATTATAAATAAAATCATTGTGAGAAAAAAAATCTTTATGAATTTCAGGTTTGAACACTTGATTTAATATCCCCAATAAATATACATATAGTAAGATCTTTATGTTATTCCAAATATATTTCATAAGGGTGATTCTCCCATCAACTGGTTCATTCAATTCGATATTTTTATTCTCCTCAAAATTAAAATCAATAAAATATTCTTAAATTTGATCTAAATCATTATTCTTAACATTTATAATAATTCTCATCAAACTGATCATGAATTAATTATTTAAAAACCATGGTTATTTTGTTATAGACTCTATAATATTTACTTATATTAGAAAAAATCCAAAAATATCCCATCATCAAATTTGACATCAAATTTATCTAAATAATCTTTAGTATTGAGAATAAATGTTTTACAACAAAAAACTCTAAAATATACAACTTTATTTTCCTTTCCTTCCATAGTTCAAAAATATTTTTCTTTAGAATATTTTTTAAAATATTTATTTTTTTAGTGTAGAAATCTCTATTTATTGATTCTAAACAAAACTATATTTGTGTTTTGAATTCATTTAATGTTGATATATCTATTTCTTTAATAGTCCTATTTTTTCTTTCAACTTCACCATTTAATTTGTTGTGTTATAAGAGATGAAAAATTATTAAAATAATTATTTTCTTTAAATAAATTTTCAAATTCCGTATTTATAGAGTCTAGTACTCTATAACTTCGAATAGATATAATTAAGTAACAATTCTCATTTTGAACATATTTAAAATAAGAAATAAACATTGATAAAGTTTCACTCTTATGTGAAAAAAATAATCCCAAGTGAATCATTTAAATTCATCAACAATAACAAAAACATAACTTTTAACACTAAGAATAAAAGTTCTTAAAGGTCCAAATAAATCAAAATGAATATGTTCAAGTGGTATTTAAATTGTAACTTCTTTAACACGTCTATAACTTCCTCTATGTTTTTTACCTTTCATGGATACTAAAAAACATAATTTGTTTCTATTTTTAACTCAAGAATCTATAGATATTTTATTTGTTTGGATTTCTTGAGTAGTATTCTATGATTAGAATTTATGAGTCTCCTATTCCATAGAATATTGTCAATCTGTAGAACATTAAAACACTTAACATTTAGATATGTTAGTTTATAAAAATTAATTGAGTAAATAATTTATTTTATGTTAGAATAAAATAAAATTGATTCGTCTGTAAAAATAATTATATTTTATTTTTGAAACATATAAATCATACCATCATAACACAGTTGAGAAATACTTATCATATTATGTTTTGAACCTTCAATATATAAATATTTTTAAATAATAAAAGATATTGAAATACCAACTTCTCAAAATCCTTTTACCTTACCTTTTGAGTTTTCACCAAATGTCGCATTACCTCCTTCACATTTAATGAATGTTATAAAATTTAATGTATCTCCTACCATGTATTTGGTGAAGCAACTATCCATATAAAAATTCTACCTTTTAATACTTACAAGGAATATTTCCTACAAAGTCAATTATAAGATTGTTTTAGTACCCATGAAAATTTGGGTTGAATTGGGTCGAAAAAAGAATTTTTGGTAACCCAAACATATTTTAGACATGTATTATTTGGTAATATTGAAGATAAAAATTTAGAAATAAAATATTTTATGTTTCCTAAAGATTTTGTAAATCTTAAAGAACATTCACATGATGACCCTTTATTCTACATCTAAATCATTTAATTATTGATAAACTTCCTTCAAAATGTTTAAAAAATAAAATTTTGTGCATTTTGGGTAATTAATTATCATATATATGTCTAGTATTGTTTTTATTTATTTATTTCATGGAAATTAATTTATCATAGCTCTGTTTGCCTTGAATAAATATGGTAAGAAATTTCTTTAAATTTTCAATTTCATTTTTAAGCTAATCATTTTCTTCTAAAACAATATTAGATTTCCTTTCTTCAGTTTAATTTCTTTAGAAACAAATTAATTAAACTTGTCAATTTCTTCTTTTAAGATTATTTTTCTCTTGAGAAATAATATTAATTTCTTCATTATTCTTATTATTATTTTCTTTATGTTCCTTATACATACAAGAAACTTTAATGAAATAATTTTTTAATCGTTCAATCTCATTATATAACTCATTTATACTAGCTTCTTTAGAATTAGATTAATTAGTATCACACTAAGAATCACTAACAAGTTTTATTGAATCCATGAGACATAAATTGGTTGATTACTTTTTTAGTTATAGATTAATCACTATAATTTGAATCTTTAGAACAACTTCAACCCACTAAAACTGTTCTTTTCTACTTCTTTTTAAACTTATTATTATTCTTCCCTTTATTTAACCTTAGAAATTCAGGATTCATATGGAATTTTCTTATGAATGCATAACAAGTTACTTCTGGAGCATCATTTGAAACAATATTAACTTTACTACTTCCTTTAATGTTATAAAAATAGCATAATCACCTACTGGGAAGATTCCCACTTTAATTTTTTCATAATCAATGATAATTATGAGATGAACATGATAGAAAATGTTTTGTTCCACAAAATTAAATAATATATTAATTAATAGAATCATTAAAACCATTAAGAGAGGATATTTTCACATATAAATTATAATTAATTAATTTTCATAAATAAATACCTTTCATCGAATTTCTTTCTTCATTGATGAATCATTTAACCACATCTTGGTGTACCATTGTAATGGCAAGAGGATCTAATGATAGAATCCCTCTATTGGTGATCCAAATGTTTTAAAAAACCATAGAACATCATCATGGAATTGTTAGGAGCTAGTGTGGTCGATCCTTATTACTTTCATTAATAAACATTGCTCACAACAAGAATCACTTGGTGGATAAAGGATTCTTTATGTTCTATCGATGTCTTGAGAGGAAGGAGGAGGATTTATGCACTAATTCTTCAGTTTTCTCTTAAGAGGTTTCTCCATTAGGGATTGAGAGAATTCTCTCTAGGTTTATTGTTCACAATAAGAGACTTGCCTTGGAAATTGATATAACCAGGTATTTATAAATCTAAGTTAGAGTTTGTAATTGCAAATAAATTTTTAGCCAGTCCCTTATTCCATATAAAACCCCATGTCTAATAATATTAATATTTACTTTACATGTGAAAACCCCAGGGATAAATATATATAATTTGTTAAATAAATAAATTAATATTTATTTAAATGATATTTAATATTGCATTTCCATGAGGACTATTAAACTTCATCCTCTCATCTTCCTCGGTACCAAACATTAAATAATTAATATTTTTTAATAAAAAAATACTATTACATTATCCGTCAATAAATAAAATAAATATTATATTAATAAAACTACTAAATAAATATTTATTAAATATTCATGTAACAAAATAAAAATAATAATAATTACCTTACGAAGGTACTAAAGTACATAAATAGTGTATATTTTCATAATTAATAATTATATTGTGAAATGAATATTGATTTAATATTAAAATCAAACAATATTTTATCGAATGAGTGGTGACTGAATATATTCGGTAAACTAAACATGAATAATTATTAAATGGTCCTTATATTAAAAATATAGGTCAACCAAATAAGCCCCCAAGGGCTATCCCATAACCACACTTGAGGGACTTGATGTAAACCTCATTAGAGAGCCTTCCCATGTAGGCTGTATGGAGGAATGGTGGGCCATGTATAAGCCCAAAGTGTGCCCATGTATAAGGTGCATAGGGAAGGTCGTGTATAGAGGTCTACTAAGGGAGATGGGGCGTGTTGTGGAGTAGTTTTATGACAAGGAAGTGGCTGAAAACAAACCCCATACTCACTTGTAGATTATTAAAGGGACTTCTTGATTAATAAATTTTTTCCTTGATCAAATGAGAAACTGATGTGGGAAAAGTTAACGACCGCATACTGGTTCATCCGGCTTAAAAAATTGGACATAAACATAGCTGATTGATCATGTCGATCTATACCGTTCGATGGAGATAACACCATTACCTTCCTCCTACCATTTTTGGGGTTCTTATCATGTGAATATTATTCTATTGATGAGTCACATAACTCATGGTAAATCATCCATAAATCAAAACGAATGCCACATTGATCTCCTATTATCTAGGCAAGTCTGAGAAAAACATTTCATGCAGTTTCCATACAAACTATCAGAAATGAATTGGAGATCTTGATCTGTGTGGTCACCTGATGAAGAAAAGCCTCCTGGAAGAATTAAATTTTGAGATTATCACACAATTATGATCAAAATTATAAATTCATTTATTTACAATTTCATTCATCGAGTGAAGAAAAATAATGAGGCATGAGTCTTCAGAAAATTTTTATCCTACATGAAGAAAAATTAGGGGGAGTCACAGGTCCTATATATTGTACAAGTTAATGAGATAGAATTATTCAGGTATTCTAAATTGAATACATTGTGTGAAAGAAAAAATTGATATCCTGAGTGTTTGGTAATTTGAAGCTATGTATGTTTGATGCATACAGAAAGTGAGCCGCAAGTGTTTTAAATCCATGTAAAATAATGAGTTTCATGTTGTGATATGAATTCATAAATGAAGATAGAGTGATTTTTAGGTGTGAATAGAAAGAATAACACCCAAATCCGTTAGGTGTTTAAATATTTATTTTTTTATAGCATAAATAAATAAAGATACTTAAACCCCTCGGGTATTTGAGTGCACTATATAGAGATGGAAATACCTAATAGTTTCATTTTGGTATTTCAAATAAGTGTGGAATAATAATAACCATGATCATTGGGCTATTTATAATGAATAATATTAATACCCACATCATTCCAATATTAACATTTAATGAAGGAAGAAAAATAAATTTTATTATTTATAAACACATTTAAATGAAGATTTTAATAGATAATTTAAATCATTCAATTTATTGAGATCTTAGGAACAATTGGTTTCTAAAATATGTTCATGTATGTAATGATAAATATACTTAATTGTAATATCATTTCATATACTGATACATTCTTGTGTCGAATAGAGAATGAGTTTGAAGCCATGATATTTTTGAAGATGAAGCAACTTGTGTGCCCGAGAATTCAAAGAAGGAGGAGAATCCAGATTGCACCAAATATGGAAGGAGACTCGAGACCATAATTCCAGATGTTCTTGAGGAATTACATGAGCAAGACAGATCCAAAAGGCTCATGGAGAATGATAAAATATCATCCTATAGTGTATCAATCCTTTAAGAAAGGTGAAGTCTTTCAATTATGTTGGAATCATCTAGTTTTAATGCACACAAATCATGATTAATATTCTTTCATTATGTTACATTATGTTTATTTATAATCTTAATATATTCTGTTATTTATTACTTCATAAGACAGGTTGAAAATATTTGACTAAGTACAAGTCATCGGTTCGAGAACTCACAACCACTGCTCACAAGACTCACAATCATCGTTCAGTCTGAAAATTGGTAAAGTATGGTTCATCGTTGCAGTGACCTACCAATTTTTAATTTTCAAAAATTCTAAGACATAATTCTTGAATTCTAAATTTTTTTAAAATTATGTGTCACTGTTCTTAAGACATCGTTATTGAAGTTCCGAATTTTCACAAAGGATTAGACACCGTTGTATGAAGCTACCAGTCCATAATTTTCGCAAAGCCTAAGACTCTGCTCTTAAGTCACCACTCCTGAGACACCAGTGTCAATACACCATTCAGGGACAAAGGACAAGTCACCGCTCCAATGTCACTGCTCTTGTGGCACCATTATAGACTTTTTCATTTACCATTTAAATTCAAAATTGTTACTAACGGTCATATTTTAGCTATTTAATCATACTGATAAAATTAATGAACTTTTGTAGCCTTTTCAGTGGGTAGTACGAGGTACAAGGTATCGTCACATGATGGAAATCATGCTACTTTTTGGACAAAAGAAAACATCCAGGAATAAATAAAAGGTGGCGGGTGAGAAAATTAAAAAGTGTGTGACACACATGAGACCAAGCATTAAAAACACAGAATATACTCATCCTGCTAGAAGTGAACAACGAAGAACATGTTGTGAACCAAAGTGAAAACATCCTTATAGTAACAAATTCGAATGAAGAGGAATTCTAAAGATCATCTCTCCTTACTAGAAACTAAAACACATAACATTCACGACACTGTGTTTTTGAGCCTTTTTTCAAAAAAGGATTCGAGCTTCTCATCTACTATATCCTAGAAGTCTAGAATCATCATGAACGTCACACAGAGCATTCTAAATGATTTCTCATTATGTATTATTTATTGTGTAAATTTTCACTAATTTTAGAGTTCTGTGTGTCTGTGTCATAAACACACATTGTCTCCTAATCTAATCTAGAGGATTGAAGATATCCTCACTCACTCATCTTTCTACATCATTTTTCTCCCACGTATAACTATGGAAGAGGCCCCTATGTGCCATGGTTTTAATTTTTTCCCATGAATAACTCTGGCAGAAGTATTGTATACCTAGATAGCCTTGTGTGCTATTGTAAACCCCGATCTAGGTCATGGGTCAATTTCATTAATATAAACTGTTTGGGGGCAGCTGATCACCAAGTGGATAGGACTAGGTCTATACATGAGACCGAACCTCTTGTTTTTATCTGTTGTGTTTTTCAAATTTAGTTTTCTCTGTTTTCACACATATTTCATAAAAATAAGTATTACTTTGATATTTAATCTTATTTAGTGTCTATAAATGTTTTTTATTAAGTAAATTACTTTCAATAGTGATATCAATATTTAAAATTTATGTAACTAAGAATTAATAAATCTTTTGAGAAATTAATTCAACATTCAAAACTATTATAAATCTATTACTTTGGTTAACTTGAATACTTGTAATTTAATTGGGGGATTTTTAAATCAATGTTTTAAAATATAAATTTTTATAGGAACTCAATTCACCCCTCTCTTAAGTGTCCTACTCCAACCAATAATTGGTATGAGATGTTGTTTTTAATATTATATTTTCAATGTTTTCAATGTTTTTTTAATATTTTCAACTCAGATTCTAGTTTCATTTTAAATATCTCTAAATTTCTGTTAGTTCTAAATTTTTATCTCTTTAAAAATATATTCTTTATTATTTATTATGGATAATAGATTTCAAGGTGTTTCTACCAACATAACTCCATTTTTCAATGGAAATAATTATGCTCAATGTAAAATTAAGATGAAAATTCATTTAGAAAGTATGGGTTTTGAAATTTTTCTTCTATTATAGATGAATATAAGATTACTACTACAGCCCAAAATAATTGGGATGAACCAACCAAGATTTATTATAATAATATCTACAAATATATGAATTCATTATATTATTCTTTAGGATATGAATAATTTAATAGTATTTTTCCATGTAAAACAACCTATGAAGTTTGGGATACCATAGATGTTTCACATGAAGGAACCATTAATGTTAAGTAAATGACAATCAATACATATAATATTAAATATGATAAGTTCAAGATGAATCCTAATGAACTTATCTCTTTCATGTATCTTAGGTTTAACAAAATTGTAAACACTATGATCTATCTAGGAAAGGATGTTATTTCCAAAGAAAAAATCAAGTGAGTTATCAGACGTCTACCAGACATATGGAGGGGAACCTCGGTGTCAATTAGAGAATTGTATGATATCAGTAATATTCCTATAAAGGATATGATAGGTAAGATAATGATGTATGAGGAAGAATTAAAGTTCAACAAATAAGAGGATGATGAACCAAAGAGAAAGTCAGTGGCTTTCAAAACCACTGCTTCTAAACATAAAGAAAAGGAGAAGGCATAAACTCATTCTTAATGTTAAAGTAATTAAGAATCATTATCTAATAGTGATTAAGAAATGGATTAGATAGACAAAATATTCAAAAAATTCTATAAGAAGAAGAAGTTTTTTAGAAAGCCCAGCTACAAAAGAAAGTAGTACGACAAGGTAAACTGGAAAAGGGACTGGAAAAGAAGTGAAAATAATAATGAGATAGTTTATTATGAGTTCAATAGGAAAGGACGTGTAAAGTATGATTTTCAGAAAATTAAAATAAAAAATAAAAATAAGGATAAGGATAGAATATACAAAAAGTCAATAAAGTAAACATGTAGTGCTTCTGAAGATAGTTCCAATGAGTCAGAATCCTCAGATGATGAAAAGGCTAATAAATACAATATTTGTTTTATGAAAAACACATCTGAGGTTACACTAGAATCTTTTGTACATAATTATTACTATTCTAAAGATGAATATGATTCTGAGAATATGAATAATGATTAAATGTTTGAATATTGTATAATTCTTGAGGATACATGCAATGAGTTAAAAGATAAATATATTGTTTTAAAGAAACAACATGCTCTTACCTCTACTATTAAATCTGAGCTTACTATGGAAAAACAAAAGAATGCTCAATTTCATAAAGAAAACAATGAACTCAAACTGTCTAATGAGTAATTGAAAAAGTACATAGAAAATTTTACCAAAGAAAGGAATAATCTCACAAAAATACTTGGTAAAAAAGTTGCATCAAAATATACTACTGGTATTGGATACAAACCTGGATAGAGAAATTTTGCAACAAAATATGGAAAATCAATTTTTTACCCAAGATTGATAAATTTTCTACTAGTTCTAGCAATGGACAATATTTCACTACTTATATTATTTCTAGACCAAATAATTTTTTTCCAAATACTTACAAACTAATTATAGTAAACCCATGAAATAATTGTGGGTCCCCAAATCCTTTATCACTAATGTTACTGGGCCCAAAAAAATCTGGGTACCATAATCTTTTCTTAGTTAAATTATTTTTGTAGGAATGCTGCTTGAAGAGCTCCAATAATATCTTGTGGTACTTGGATAGTGGATTCTTAAGACATATGATGGGAGACTATTCATACTTCAAGAACCTTATCAAGATAGATTGTGTTCATGTCCCCTGTAGTGACAATGCAAAAGGAAAAATCATTGTCCTCGGCCATATTGGTAATACTCATTCAATTATAATTTCCAAAGTACTTTTTTATGGTTTAAAATACAGTATTCTTAGTATCTATAAATTATGTGATAATGGTTTTAAGGTTAAATATGAAAATAATTCTTGAAATGTTTTTCATTATAAAAATTATTTAGTTTTTACTCCCTTAAGGAATGAAAATGTCTATGATATTAATTTAGATTCTTTAGTTTCTCAAAATGTATATTGTTTAAGTAACTTTCATAGAGAATCTTGGCTTTACAATAGGAGACTATGACATTGTAATATTCACTCACTTAGAATAGCCACTAGAAAATGTTTTTTAGGGACCTACATAAGTTTGAGTTTTCAAATGATAAAGTTTGTGATCCTTTTAAAAAAGGAAAACAACAGAAAATATATTTCAAACCAAAGAAAGAAGTTTCAACTTCTCAACTTCTCGATTTGGTTCACATGGATTTTTTTGGACCTTTAAGAGTTTCAAGTTTAAGTGGGAATCACTATTTTTATGTTCTAGTAGATGACTTTTGTAGGTATACTTGGACTTTTTTCTTAGCTCACAAAAGTGAATCTTGTTCTCATTTTATCAAGAATGCTAGAACAATAGAAAACCTAAGTGGTATTATAATTAAATATTTAAGAAGTTACCATGGAAATGAGTTTTAAAATCAAGAGTTTGAGTATTTTTCTCACGAAATGGATATAGTCATAACTTCTCTACTCCTAGGTCACCCTGAAAGAATAGAGTTTTAGAAAGGACAAATAGAACCCTACAAGAAATATCCAGTACTATGATTAATGAGTATGATTTACGTATTTATTTTTGGGAAGAAGTTGTGAATACATCATGTTATATTATTAATAGAATCTTAATTAGACCTATCCTTAAGAAAAACCCCTATGAGTTGTGGAACAATAGAAAACCCAAAGTTAGTTATTCAAAGTCTTTGGTTTCAAAGTCTATATTCTTAACACAAAGGAAAATCTTGATAAATTTTCATCCAAAACTGATGAAGGGATATTTCTAGGTTATTACACCTCTAGAAAATCCTATAAAGTTTTTAATAAAATAACTAAAAGTGTGGAAGAATCTGTGCATAAGAAATTAGATAAAATAGATCCACATGAATCAAAAACCTCCTTAAAAACCCTTGAGGATGATATGTTAAATCTGGATCTTAATACTAATCCTTCTGATTCTGTTGTGAAACAATCAGATAGTTCGGGAAGATATCTAGATTCTGACCATAGAGAACATAAACCAATAGAAGAACCTGAATTGAATAGCCCTTATTTTTCTAGACCGATTAAAACTCTTAACAACCATCCTTTAGATGATGTAGTTGTAGATTTAGATAAAGAGACTTAGGATAGAGATTCTCTCAGAAATCATGTTAAACATCAAAACTCAGCTTGAACCTACTAACATTAGTGATTCAATCAATGTTGAATTATGAGTAATGTCTATTCACAAAGAATTAAATCGGTTTGAAAGAAATAAATTTTGGAAACTAGTGGATAGGCCCAAATACATATTGTTCATAGGCACTAAATGGGTGTTTATAAATAAAGTGGATAGAGCTGGTCCCATATTAAGAAATAAGGAATGACTGGTTGTATAAAGATATGGTCAATAAGAAAGAATTGACTATGAAGAAACCTTTTCACCTATAGTTAAACTTGAAGCCATTAAATTCTTGTTAGCCTATGCTGCACATTTGAATTTCAATCTATTTCAAATGGATTTCAAGATTGAATTCCTAAATGGTCACATAGTTGAGGATGTTTTTGTTGAACAACACCCTAGTTTTTCAAACCCTTATTTTCAAAATCATGCCTTTAAAATAACAAAATATTTGAATGGTTTAAAAAAGGCTTCAAGAGCCTGGTATGATAGGATCAACACTTTTCTTATTACGAAAGGTTTTACAAAAGGAAAAGTTGATATTATTCTTTTTATAAAAATAATTTCTAAATAATTTTTGGTAGTTTAAATCCATGTTGATGATATTATTTTTGGATCTTCAAAAAATTATTTATGTGTTCATTTTCCAAAAATGATGAAAAATGAGTTTTAAATAAGTTTAATGGGTGAACTTAAATTCTGTATTGGATTTCAAAATTTTCAAAATAAGGAAGGTATTATCTTAAATCAAAGTAAATACACTAAAAATATTTTAAAAATATTTGGATCTAATAGTACAAAAGGTAGTGATACTCCAATGAGTACCACATGTATGTTCGATATCGATGAACATGGAAAGTCTATTGATTAAACTAATTACATAGGTATGATTGGATGTCTGCTCTACTTGACTGCTATCCAGAATGATATTATGATTAGTGTATGTATGTATACTCATTATTAAGAAAATCCTAAGGATTTACATCTTGTTTCTGTTAAAATAATTTTCAAATACATAAAACATACTAACAACTTAGGACTATTATATCCTAGAGTACAATTAGTAGACTAAGTTAGCTACTATGATGTTAATTTTGGTGGTTGCAAGTTAGATAAAAAAATCACCTCTGGAACATCACTGTTTGGGCAAGTCACTAGTATCATGGTGTAGTAAAAAAGAAAAATTTTTGTTGCATTATCTACTGCTGAAGCAAAATACAAAGCTACTACAAAATTTTGTGATCATATTTTTTGGATAAAACACACTTCACTAGATTATGGATATCAGTTTAGATATGTCTCTATAAATTTTTATAACACAAGTTCTATTAACATCTCTAAAAATCTAGTTTCACACTCAAGAACAAAACAAATTGATGTAATACATCACTTTTTGAGAGATCGTTAACCAAAAGGTGATATTAATTTAGAATTCATTGGAACATAACATTATCTTTTTGAAATTTTTACTAATCCATTAAATTTTGAATTAGTGAGCTACATAATACATGGATTAGGTATGATTAATTTTGAGTAACTGTTTTTCATCTCACTGGTTGATGTATCACCAGTTTCTGTCTCATCGGTTGCTATCTCACCATTGTGACTCACCATTTTATACTTGGTAATTTTTCCTGCATCACTGTTTTAATTATTTGATTTCATTTTATTTTATATCATATTTTCAATTTATGAATTTAAAATCCCTAAATGATATAAATCGGTCAATCCATATAACTTCTCACTTCACCCTTTCTCTCATCTCTTGAAACCAAACCCTTCTCTCTCAAACCCATTGTTCTCCTTCAAACCCTCTCTATAAGTTGGGAATGAAAATATTGAATCATATAACTTCTTCAACCCCAGAGAAACACTGGTTGATGAATAGATTGAAAATGATCGAATCAAAATTCCTAAGGAACCTCTGAAACCTGGTCTCACAGATCGTGTAATAATACCATAAAAAGGATGTGAGTGAAAAGTGGATTCTTTAAAGTAATTATCTTGTTCTTAGGGTATTGGAAGAGTAGGGTTGTATAGACTAGTGTACCAATGACAAGATACCCTTATACCTGAAACTTGTTTTTGAGTTTTATCAATATGTTGAGTTTTCCTTTAATGCCAGTGATGATTTCTTGGTTAGAAGATTGGTCAATGGAAAAATATTTTTCTTTTCTTCAAGGATATGGGATGAATGTTTAAAATTACCTCATGAAGGTATATTTGAGGATCATCAAGGAGGTCCTCCACCTACAAGTGACATATTCATCCTAGAAGAGGATTTGTGTGATATAACAAAAAATGGAATGAAGAGAAGACCTATTGCTGCTGAGTTGGATAGGGAAATCATATTTCTATTTATGTTTATTAAAAATATTATCTCTTTGAGGAAAGTTGATTTTTCTACCTTGAAGTAACAAGATGTGTTGTTGCTACATCTCTTGAGAAATGGTCATAAGATAAAAAATTGTAAATATCTTGTCTTTTATATGTGTGATATGATCAAAACCACCTAAAAATCCACTTCCATGTTCTATTCAAGATTCATTTTTGAAATATTTCAAGCTAAAGGATTGTTAGGGGTAAATGAAGAAACTATTGAGGATTGTGATTTTTTTTGTCTAAGGAAATATGAAAACAGATAAATATCAGTTATAATCCCTTGAAGAAGACATGTTTTGAAGACAATGAAAAGATTTATGATGATTTTAATCCTGTTGATCATCCCTCAAGACCCAAGGATATAACTGACCCTGGTTTGGAACAAGATGAAATAGCGGAATATTCAAATAAGGTAGAGGAATCTTATGTTAAAATAGGGAATAAAACTAATGAAGAAGATGATAAATAATAAAGTGAAGAAAAGGCAACTAAAGGTGAAGCTGTTAATGAGGAAGAGGTTGTTGTGGAAAAAAATGTTGATAATGAGAAACAAGAATAAGAAAAAACTATAGAAGGAGAATCCAATATTGGTAAAGCCAAATAATCTGATAAAAAATAAGTCTTTATACCTACTAGAAAAAGTATTGAATAGGATGAGCAATTAGAAGGAAATGTAGCTGAAACTAAATTCCATCAAGAGATGGCAGATGTTGTGAAAAGAGTTCAAAATATGGAGTCTCTTAATTCTCAAATGGAAGCATCATTTTATGGGGAGAAAAACCTAAGTTTGGAAAGGATTTAAGTTAAAAATCATCTTGATCCATCTTTAGAAGATTCCCAATACAAGTTTTCCAGATATTTTGATGTTGATGTCTCTCATAGATCCTCAGTTAAGGAAATGGACCTTTCAATAGTGATTCAACTCAAACCAATCACATCTAAAGAATTGGTTTTTGTTCAAGATCCAATACATATTCCTTCACCTACACAAGAAACCCCAAAATATGTGAGTAATAAAGATTTAAAATATTTTGGAGAAAATATGTTACCTGGAATTGGAAATATTATGAATTCACAGTCTACTGTTGTGACTAACCTTAGTTAAAGGGATGCTACAATGCTTTTGGAGACGTTAATATGGATAACTCAAACAAAGATACTTCATGAGATATAAGATGCAAGGATTGAAAATTCACATCTGAATCGTGAATTGATGTTCATAAAATCATTGGCTGAGGAGATGTGGAAGGGCTTGCAAGATGCAACTTCTCCAACTCATGTTTCTACTCTAAGTGACGATGATGTTGACATGCTCTCAGAAAAGTTTATATCTCATATTAAACCTAATTTGATTTCATTGGTTGAATAAGTGATCAATAAAAACACCAAATTATCCAATTGAATTCATGGTCTTGTGGAAGAAATCAATGGACTAACTGATGAATATAAAGTCTCTTTGGAGATAGTTCTTAGAAATCTTAATGCCTTCACTTTAACTGCTCCAGCTCCATCTATTTCTGCTCATACCTCTCAACCTTTGGGTAGTGACTTGATTAGATCTATAATTAGAGAGAAGATTCAAGCTATGATAAGTGGTTCTAATCAAGAAATCCTTGATAATATTCAGAAACACAATGATCATGTGCATGACATGGTCAGATCTTACTCAAAAGCTTCCACTAATGCTCAAGCAGAAATTTCAAAGAAAGTGGATTTCTATTTTAAGAAGATCTATACCAAGCATCGGCTGACCAATCATTTCAAGTATTTAGTGGATAATTTGAGGCTACCTCCAGTTACTCAAGATTTCAAGGAGTAAGTCAAATAGTTAAATGACTTTACTCCAACCCTTGAGAAGTTCATAGAGAACAAGGATGAATTTGAAAAATATATGGAATATGGTTATGAAGTAATTAGAGATTTTATTAATATGCTCAAGACATACTTTCACCATCACAACACAACAATAGTTGCTCCAGCAGCTGGTCCTATGAGACCTTTCCGGGATCCCTCTCCCTCTTCTTATACCCTTTTCTCACCCTTGACCATTAACCCTACATAGGCTCTAAGCTAAATTAGACGAGTCATTACTGAGTATCCTTTACCTCGATCTTCCTCCAGACCAAGTCCTTATCATTCTATTCATGAAGGAGTGCCTATACCTCCTCTTTGTATCCCTCTCCCTCTTCTTGTATTGTATTGTTGTATTCTATGAAATGTGATCACTCTTTTATTCACTTGTTTATGACCTTTTGTGTTTATTCTTACTTTTAATTACCCTATTTTATTTTTGATAATCCGAGAAGGGGTAGAACTCAGAGATGGGATTTAACTCACCTAGAAAATTTGATCTACTATATAAAGCTCTGTAACTAATAATATAATCTCGGATACTGACATATGAGTATGAGCTCTGATATTTCATATATATTATATGATAGTATAATGGATTTCTCTGATATTATTATTTATATGATTAATTTAATGGATATTTGTATATGTATTGATCTCACATAATCTTTCTGGTATGTTATGAAAAATATTTATCCTTTACTATGATCATTATGTATGGATTATAAATGCCAGGATTTGTGGTCATCAAAAAAGGGGAAATTGTTAGACTCCTCTAGTTTTAATGATCACAAATCATGAATAATCTTGTTTCATTATATTTAATTATTATTATTTATAATATTAATCTATTCTGTTAAGTATTACTTTATAAGATAGGTTGAATAGATTTGACTAAGTATGAGTCACCAGTTAAAGAACTCATATCCACTAGTCACAGGACTCACAGTCACTGTTCAGTCTGAAAATCGGTAAAGTATGAGTCACCATTGTAGTGTCCTACCAGTTACGAGTTTTCAAAAAGTCTAAGTCATGGTTATTAAGACATCATTCCTGAATTCCAGAATTTTTTCAAAGTCTGTGTCACCATTCTTAAGACAATGTTCCGGAATTCCAAAATTTTTGAAAAGTATGTGTCTCTATTCTTAAGACATTGTTCCTGAAGTTTAAAATGTTCACAAAGAACCAGACATCATTGTATCAAGCTACCAGTCCATAATTTTCCCAAATCCTAAGACACTACTCTTAAGTCACCACACCTAAGACACTAATCTCAAGACATTGTTTAGGGAAAAGGAACAAGCCACCAATCCTGTGTCACCACTCTTTTGGCACCATTCCTGACTTTTTCATTTACCATTTAAATTAAAAATTCATATTAATGGTCATATTTGAGCTATTTAATGATACTCTTAAAATTAATGATCTGTTTTAGACTTTTTAGTAGGTAGTATGAGGTGCGAGGTACCTAAATGTGATAGAGATCGTGATCCTTATCAGCTAAAGGAAAACATCCAGAAAAAAATAAAAGGTGGTTTATGATCATATTAAAAAGTGTGTGACACACATGAGACCAAGCTGTAAAAACCCAAAATATACATATCCTAATAAAAGTTAAAAATGAATAACTAGTTGTGAACCTATGTGTGAACATCCTTGCAGCAACAAATTCAATTAAAGAGTATTTATGAAGAGCGTCTCACCTTACTAGTAACCATAACACGTAGCATTAAAGACTCCCTTTTTTGTGTACGTTTTCACAAAAGGACATGAGCTTCTCATCTACTAAATCCAAGAATTCAAGAAGAACCAAGCACATCACACAAAGAATTATAAACCCTTTCTCAATATTTCTACTCTATTGTGTACATTTTCACTACTTTTCAAGCAGTGTGTGTTTTTCTGTATCATAAAAACGAATTTTATCCTAAGCTAAGATGGAGGATACAATATATCCTCACTCACTCATCTTTTTACAACAATTTTCTCCCTCATACAACTATAGAAGATTTCCATTTGTGGCCTGGTTTTATTTTTTTCCCATGAATAACTTTGGTAGATGTCTTATTGACGTAGACATCCTTGTGTGCTATTCTAAACCCTGATCCAGGGTATGGATCATGTTAATTAATATAAATTTATTGCTGGCAGGTGATCGTCAAGTGGAGAGGACTAGTCCTATGCTTGAGACTGAACCTCTTATTTTAATCGACTATGTTTTTCAAATTTATTTTTCCCTATTTTCACATATATTTTATAAAACTAAATATTACTTTGATTTTTTATCTTAGTAAGTGTTTATAATTATTTTTTATTTTCTAAATTGCTTTAAAAAGTTATATCAATATTTTGAATTTGTGTAACTAAGAATTAATCAATCTTTTGAGAAATTAACTAAACATTCAAAACTATTATAAATCTTCTACTTCAGTTAACTGGGGTATTTATAATTTAATTAGGGGATTTTTAAAATCAATGTTTTAAAATAGAAATTTTTATAGGAACTCAATTCATCCCCCTCTTGGGTGTCCTATTCTGACCAATAAATTGGTTCCTGGAGTATGTGAAATCTTTGGGTTAGAGTCAGGAGTAGAAGGATTATCTCTATTGTAATCAGATCAAGAAGTCTTTTTGTTGGAGCCAAAATAAAATGGAGTCACCCAATTGGATCCAGAGTAGAATTATTTTAGTTGGAGCTGAAATCAATTATTTTATAGTGAATAATCCATGTTGAGTTGTCTAATAAACATGGAAAGGAGTAGGAATTTCAATGTCGAACCTTTTATATCATCTATGATGCTCTCTATATTATTACTATTGACAAATAGGTGAGATTGAGAGATAATATTTAGTGGATTGATAACCATAACAAGTTCGATAAGTTTATTTTTAAATAAAAATGATTCATAAAAATAAACCACTAATTCACCCCTCCCCTCTGAGTAATAAATCTGGCTTGGAGCTCTATAGTTTTAATGAGTTTTAAATTTTCAAAAATATAATACTTCCTTAAATATACTTTTATCTCACTTGAATGTTAGTAATGGGAAGAATATCATCTTCAAGAACCTTTAAAACATCATTGAAATAACTCAATCTCAATCTTATTCTTTGAGTACTAGTGTTAGGATAGGAACGAGTTAAAATATAAGAATGTTCCGGAATGGATGTAGATAGAGGTCTTTATGTTTCAAATTCTTCTTTCCTTTTACCATTTTCTTCTTTGAAAACTTATATCACTTCTGCTTCTTTCTATATTTCTTCTTTTTCTGAATCCTCTGTGTCTGATTCTTTTTTTTGAGAGAATTGATTTTTTCTTCATAAGATTTATCATTGTCTGAAATGATTATTGAGGAATATTTATTAGATTAAGCTAATAGGAAGTAGCTGTCATTTCCTTAGTATTTAAATACTTTTTCAATTTCCCACTAATATCAAATTCTTTTCTATTCTTATTTTTGTCACTTTCTTTTCAACAACATTTACAACTCCATGTTATACATTTTTATACTAATATTTTCCATATATAACTTCTTTTACATTATTATTTTCAATAGATATAGTTCATAGTGAGGAATTTGATAATTTTCCATCTCGTTGAACAATAGAAAAAAGTGAAGGGGCTAGAGGAACAATAGATAGAGGAACTGATTGAGTAGAAACAACAACGTCTGAATTTTCTTGTTCAATCCCTTCCAAAAACACAATATCCATTTTTTATTTATTATCTTTTGGTTGATTCATTTTTTTCATTTACAATTTATATAAGTTTTTATAAGTCTCCTCTTTGAGTGTTAAGGCCTCATCCTTATCTAATCCCAAAATGGGATCATCAGGCTTATTTTATTATTTCTTTTTCATAAAGAAAACTAATGTTTTCTTAGTAATAGTCTCTTCTTTCTTCTTTAGAAATGGAGGAGAAACTGACCATCCTTTCCCTTTTCAAACACTTTCTATTTTAGCTTCTGAGTTTCTATTTCAGACGTATATCTTTCTAACTTTTAAAAAAAATTATTTAATTTTGGAACAAAAACATGTCTCATATTGCTAATTTTTTCTTCACCCATAAAATAAATCATCTCCCACATATAATTTTCTTGATTATTGATTATTTAAACTCCTATGAAGTTAATCCAAAAAAATTATGAAACTTAGAAATAAAATAATCTTTTTCTTTATGGTACCATTCTAGATAGCCTCTATATAAATAAATAAAAACATCACCCAGTTAAATTTCCTCATATTGCACAAGAAATCCAAAACATAAATGTCATGAAATTTCAACATGCCTTTATCCCCTTTCCTCGAAATCAGATTGTTTTTCATCCAGAATGATATTATTCTCACATTTGAAGAAATATGGTGATCTTTCATAACTTTTTCATAAGATACAAGTAAATAATTTTCAACTCTAAATTTATAAAAACATTCCATGTTCTCAAGAAACTTATGAGAAATAAATCTTGTTTCACCTTCCAAAGTAATTCCAAATAATTATTCCACTTGTTTGATATTCGATTTATATAAACCCTTGAAAATCATAAAAGTAATTACTTTTATCTCATATTATTTTCTAAACATGGATGATGAATTGGAATATTTCACTATTTCAAGGAAATGAAGATCAAAATTATCCTTTTATATATATAAATATTCCCAAACTTGAAAACAATAAATTATTTTAAAAATGAAACATACTAATCATAAAAAGATCTTTCTATCAATATTTCTTTAATAGGAATTATCTTCGAGAAATGTCACAGCCCCCTCCCCCCAAAGAGTACCCCTCCTAGGATGAAAGTGATAGAAGGAACATGGTGACTGCCTGAGTGCCACCACAGGTGGGCCTTGGGTTGGAAACTAGCACTGATGGTATTATAAAAATACAATGGGAGGCATTTCCCTCTAAGAGAACATGTGGAAGAGATATAGATAAGATAGATACATCAATCTACACATGATAATATAGATAAAAAATTCAAGAACATGCATGTAATTTCATACAGTACTGAAACAATGAAAAAGATATCTACAAATACCGAAAAGGTAAAATCAGAAGCAATCATGAAGACCAAACAACTCCTGTAAAACCATGATTAAGTAATATCTATCCTGATATTCAACTTTATCCTACTTTCCATAAAAATTTTATATATATGTTGTGTGAGCATAATAGTATACCCAGTAGGTTCCTCCCCAAATCCTATTGTGAAAAAGATAAAGAAATAATACTAAATCCTAGTGAACAATAAGTGAAACTAACTTGTCAACTGAATAGGTATATTAAGTTCACATCTTTACCATAGTTATCTCTCACCAAGTATCATATAAAATAGATCATCTATTATATTAATTAAACAATAAGAGTAACCTACTATCACTTTCTTTCTGGTTTTCCACTCTTCCCCAACATTGCACGTCCTAGTACATCTCTCTCTAAAAGAAACTGGATCATAAATACTTGGGCTAAGTATAACAACATTCACCTTGTGCATCACATCATCACAACATACCATATCAAATACCCATATAGTAAACAAGTAGTTTCTGGGATCCACCACAACCCATATGAAGTGTATCATGCATCGAGTATGATACCTCAAGCCAGCATAGCCCAAACACCAACTAAGGTACCACAAACCATCATAGCATATACCCTATAGTAAAAGTGGGTGACCTATACCCAAATTTATCATTACTTTTCATTACCACGCCATGTATATAGTGATTTATACAATATGTAAACATACAATTATAGTGTAGATATTTATTCATCCACATAAACAGTAATGTACACAAACTAATTATTGCATCAAAAGGTTATAGTGGATCCCATACTATAATAAGAACCTAGATATACTATGAAATTAATCATAAATATATTTTCTATGGTCAAGATACATCATATTGACTATTCATAGTTGATTTATGACTATCAGATGTTGGGGGCTCATAAGCATTGATACTTCTTCACATGAAGTTTTCACTTGGTGGTCTCTAGTAGGTGATCTCATGAGGATAGACCCGCCAATAGGAACACCACGTGTTTCAAGAGTCGTTGGTTATTTATATCTATAGACATGTGTATTGTTCTCCTAACTTGAGATCATTATAAATGTGTTTCATTTGATCAGATACTTTTATTCAAGTAAAAAACCATGAAAATGAATTCATGGAAAGGTATCTTGTTTTCAGAGCATCATTGTGGTATGAAATTTGTTGAATGATCAAGATAGAATTTTTCTCTTCTGAGTTTTGTGTAAGATACTAGGTTTTCATATGAGGTAAAAATATTTTTTTCAGTTTAAATTATTTTTTATAGCCTAATGTGAATACCCTTTGAGGTTATGGGGGTATTGGGGGTGCTCGGAGCATGTTCAGAGCCCAGAACCCATATTTTCAGAAAACATAGGTAGGACACATAGTCTGAAAAACCATGTGAGTCTTGGACATAGGTAAATAGGTTCCCACATGGTTTTTAAACCCATGCATATGGAGTTACATGCAAGTGTGGGAACACCTACAATTTTTAGCATAGGTTTTTTTCACGATTTTCACATGTTTAGTCAAACTATGTGAAGTGACTGTGTGGGTACCCCCTTAGCGCAGTAGTGGGTGCATGGTTGGTTAATGTATTAGAAAACTATGAATCTAATCCATTCAACCTAGGAATTATTTGTTAAATTTCTAAAATTTTCCTTAAAATCAAATTTTACCTAATTTATTTATCAATTCTACTCCTTTATTGGACAATAGCACCGTTGGAGCTCCTATGAAGCTATTTGATAGATTTTGATACCATTTCTTTATATAATCTCAATATCTAATACCATTAGTCTAATTGGATCCATGTTGGTGAGTAATCGATTCCTTTTTTTTATCATTCATTCTTATTGGTGTCTATAGAGTTATTTAGGTAAAATATAATATTCCATATTTCCAAGTTATTCATCTGTTAATATGGAATTTGAATTTCTCAAATGGGTTAATTATAAATTATGGAAATGAGTGGTACAGTCATGAAATTTGATTTATTGTGAATTGATATATGAGTGGGTAGACTCATTGTATGAAATGGAAATAGAATTGAATGTTGAATGATTTAAAAGGAAGATATGTGTGTGATACACCATTAGTCATGGAAATGATAGAGGATTCCTCAGAACTGTATGCTCCTTGGATTTTGATTCTCTGGGATACCTTATGCCTTTTTAATACATGAATTAATTTTGGTTGGGTTTATAGTGGGCATGGTTGATACACATGATCCTTGGAACCTAACTCAAGCCTAGCCGAGTTTCCATCAAGATAATCCCATGACTCAATGAGGATGCATTTGTCTTTTATAGCTTGTATTTGTACCTTCATGGTTTGACACATTTGATTATATGGAAATTCCATGGTTGATATGACACTTTTGATATATGTCACCACCATGGTAAATGTGACATGATTAGTTGTACTGTACAGTCATGGTAAATGTGGCACTTATGGTTGTACGGCATGTCCATGGTTGTTTTGATATTAAAATTATATGGTGGAGTGATATACAGTGTATACGGTGAGGTCCTGGTGCTAACCTTTATTTACTTTACAGTTTTCTTATTATAGGATCATGACCCATGTTTTGAAAGGAGCCTTGTTGGGCTATTCAGTATCACTTTTTTGTAGTATATATTCCATGGGCACATTAATTTTATTTACTACTTATTTGTGATATAACTTGATCTCTAATTTTTCTTATATTAAACATTCAGGACTTGTTATAGTCTCTTTTGGTGGATACCTACTAGAATTGCATCTCACACCATGTTTGGGATATTTTTGGGTACCCATAATGACTATTTGGATGTAGGTATGGATTAGGGAAAGTGCCACATTTCTATGATTGACTTTGTGCCACGAATAAGAGAAGGGGATCATGAGACCAATCTGAGGAATGTGATTCTATTCAAAGATATAAATTTTTGGTATTTTTTGTATTTTGTTACATGTATTGTACTGGGGCCTGTTTCGGCTCCTTTGTAGACACAAGACATGATCGTCATTTTATATGAGATTACATCTATAATTATTTATCTATTCATGTTTTTATCTATTTTCTAACTATAATATTTCTTCCACAATTTATTTGTATTTTTTCTACCACTATTTTACACTCTGATAAGAAGTAATAGTCTCCCCATAGACATAGCCTAGGCCCTCAGATCTAGTCTACAACCTCTAGAATTTTGGGAGATGTGCTTGTGGTTATGTGGCTAACCAAGCTCAGCACACCATTCAGTGGAATCTGGGTTTGGGATGTTACAAAGTGATATCGACACACTTTCTTTTTATGGTTTATTATTTGGCTACAATATACAGTGATAAAAATGAATTGGAATTTAGTAATGAGTTCTTCCTGGGAAAAACTAACCCACATACTACAAAAATCCAAAATTGCCTCGAATGGAAATTATTGTTTTCTATATTTTGGAAATTACAGTTGATTTGATTCCACTGTTGGGTGATACACTTGAATTGTGATGTTATCATTGATATGAATGCGGTTTCGATTTTTTAACAACTTGATGAGATGAGGGTATTTCATACCATTCTTCATTTTAGTCACTTTATAGGAATCACATTCCATGCATTATGCCATTCCATATAGGATGTACTACTAGTTTCCATGATGTTGTGATAGGTTTCATTATAGATATACCTACTGTTGTTATAGAAATTTTGTACAGGTAATTGAAAAACATGGTTGGTACTTAGAGTTCTCATTGTATCCTAATAAGTTATTTATGGATTAGGATAATGTAGACACCCTAAGCATCCAATTGTATCACATTGATTTGTGGGACAAAAGTCACATGGACTGAAACATGTTACGATGTGGATTAGGTTGGTGCCATATTTCAGTTCATGGAGAGTATAGGCCCTTATGGATCTGAATTTGGTGAACCATTTGGTTCCACCATTTAAAATGGTTGTGAAGTGAATATGAAATTAAAATAGAAACTTGAAATGATAAATAGAGAAATCAACCTACACTCGACTTTTGAGTAGGGAAGTGGTGATGTCTCTAGTGACTTTTGTGACTATTTCATTTTACCAGTCCTAGAGTTAGGAGTATTTTTGTTAGTACAACCTATTTATAGGAAGTTTTGGACTTGTCCTATACTTTTGTCAATGAACTTTAATATTTTCCTTCTCCGAGGCATGTTTTTGGAATTGTCAAATAATTCCACTATGACGACCTCTATTTGTATTCTAAGAGAATGGTGACAACCATCCTCTGATGGTGGTGGGACATGGGCTACAGTGGATCCACATATAGTGCCAGCTGAGGCCCCAGTAGTTCTTCTAGACACAGGTGCTGAGGGGCAGTTCCATAAGGTATTTTTTCACTTCATTTAAGCCTTTTTAGGGAGCACTATAGCCTTCTATTCCTATTCTTAAGATGATTCATTTGTTCCAGTAGTAGCATCCTCCCATGTTTTTGGGGTATGGTGGACCACAAGATATTGAGCGATGTTTGAGACTACATTATCGACCATCGATCATCTAAAGAAACCTCTTGAGAGGAGAGTAAATCTCATGACTTATATTCATTGAGGAGCAGAAAATAACTTGTGGGATGTTTTGAACTTAGATTAAAGGTTGTAAGATATAGTTTGGGTGGATTTCCAAACCAAGATCAATGACTAGTTTTATCCCAAGACTCTAAGGGTAGAGTGAGCTAGTGAGTTCATGCATCTAAAGTAGGGTTCTATGACGGTTATGGAGTACTCTACATTCTATAAAAAACTATAGTGTTTTGCACTGACATACCTTGCTGATGAGTTATTGAGGCAGAGACACTTCACGGAAGGTCTCTGACATGCCATTCAATCCCAAGTCAAATAGTTAAAATTGACCTCTATTATGGAAATTATAAATTAGATGCTAATTATAGAGTGAAACCTAAGTGAAATTGGGGGAGTAGAGTAGAGTAGTGTAGTATCTCGACCCAGTGGTTTAACTTCTAGAGGCAGGAAGTGAAATTTTGAGGCTTCTCATGATATGAGTATTATCCAGGATGCTAGTGATGGTAGTGAAGTTTTTTATAATCAATGTAGAATATAGAGACACTTGTAGAATTAGTGAGATCATGACCTAATCAAGTGTTGATCTTGCAACAGGATGGGCCACGTGCAACGTTTCTGTAAGACATTTACTCTAGGAGTGAGTGGTAGGTGGTCAAATTAGAAACTAGGTTTGAGAGTAGGTTTCTTAACTTAATTCCTAGTAGGGAGTTAGAGTAGTACTGGTTGATCAGGTTGAGGTGGTGGTGGCCATAGTCTAGGCATACAGTCACCAGTTGTACCAAGATAGCAGAGTGGGCCTACTTCGAGTAGTGAGGTTATGTCGCTGGGTCGCGGTTCAAGCCAGGTCAATTATATATATCCTACCCCTGAGGTGTAGGGTTTTAGAACATCTATAGTGATAGGTATGATCTTATTAGCATCAAATATTGTATCTGATCTTTTTGGCACAGGTGCATCATATAGTTTCTTATCTATACCTTTTTTGGAGAACATTAGGCTCCTGATTTAGTTTTAAGAGGGAATTAAGACACTTGAAACTCTATTATGGATTAGAATTGAGTATTTATGTCAGTGAATGGATTTTCCCCTTGATATTGGGGGATTTCACTTTATATAGAATATTTTTTTCCATGAGATGGTCAGGTTTGACGTCATACTCAGGATACACTGGCTAGTGGCTTATCAAGCCTATGTTGATTTCTATAACTAGATGGAGACTTTCACATCACCATAGGGTGAATTTTATACTCAAAAGGGTGAATGGGATTTCCAATTTATTCAAGATGGACCATAACATCATGGGTTGGGCGAGATGATAGCCCTGATTACTAGTTTGTATTTGGATGATCAGTGAGTTTTTCATGAAGATTTCCCTCCAATGGTTGATCGTTTCAAGGATATCTTCCCAGACTAATTTTCTATTTTACCTCCTAATAGAGATATTGAGTTCTCCATTGATATGGTTCCATGAGCTGCGCCTATATCCATTCCTCCTTATAGGATGGCTACAATGGAGTTGTATGAGCTCAAGTGGTAGTTAGAGGATATGAAGAAAAATGGGTTTATCTGACAAAATACTTCTCTATGGGGTTTTCTCATCCTTTTCACAAAAAAGGTGGATGGTACCCTAAATATATGTATGGATTACCAAAAATTTAACTAACAGAAGGTCAGGAACCAATATCCCTTTCCATGGATAGATGGTCTTTTGACCATCTTTGAGGAGCTCTAGTGTTTTTGGAAATTGATTTGCGATCGACATATCATCAGGTGTCTATTAGAACTATAGGCATACATATCATATCTTTTTTGTAGAAGGTATGTTCTTTATGAGTATCTTGTAATGTCATTCAGTATCATGAATGCACCAATAGTTTTAATAGTGCTGATGAACTGAGTTTTCTATCCTTATCTGGATTCGTTTGTGGTGGTTTCTTGGAAGATATATTTTTTTATTCTCACAATCAACACAACCATACCAAACATCTTGAGATCATTTTGGATACACTGATAGAGAATCAGTTGTATGCTAATCTCACAAAGTGCCACTTCTGGATGGATAAGATTCACTTCATGAGCCGTGTTATCTCAGATACTGGAGTATCAGTAGACCCATAGAAGGTGAGAGTTGTAGTTTACTAGGATAAACCCAAGAACATCCTTGAAATTAAGATTTTTTTGCGGATAGGTGGATATTATAGGTATTTAATAAAGAATTTATCTTTCCTAGAAGCAACATTTATGGGTTTCACTAAGAATGGCATGGAGTTTGTATGGACATATACCTATGAGACAACCTTTTAGAAGATAAAAGGGAGGATGAATTCAGCACCAGTTCTAATTATTCTAGGATAGGTAAAAAGATACATTGTTTACTATAATATTCCATGTATTAGGCTTGGAGTTTTTATGATGTAGGTGGTAGAGTCGTGGAATACATGTCTCGGTAGATGAGGCCACCAGAAATGAATTACCTGATGCATGATATTGAGTTAGCTATAATTGTTCATGCTTTGTGTCATTGGAGACATTGCTTATAGAAAGAGTGTTTTTTGGTGTACACAAACCAAAAAAAATACCCAATTACATATTTACATAGCATGATATGAATTGGAGTTAGTGAATGTGGGTTGAGAACATATAGTATTTTGAATTTGATCTTGCCTATGCACCAAGGAAGGGCATTGTAGTTACTGATGCACTGAGTATGAGGACATAGATACAGGTAGTTCTTCAGGCCAGTAGTGAGTGGAAGCTTATATATTTGTTCTTTGAGATAAACTTGGAGGTCCAGGATAATCAAGGATAGACATTTATTTCATCCTAGTTGTAACCTCTACCCTCCTGGATAGAGTGAAGATAAGGAAGCTATCAGATTTAGAGGGCCTAGTCCTACAGGAGAGTGTGGAAGGTGAGGAACCACCTACTGGTTGAACCATAAGTGATGATGATGTTCTGTGTATCCATGAACACATATGGGTTCTATTGGACATACGTGAGGATCTAATGTGGTAGTTTCATGCCTCAATTTGGTTAATTCACCTTGGAGTCACTAGTATGTATCATGAATTACACCATTAGTACTGGTGGCTGGGTATGAAAAGATAGGTTGATGGTTTTTTTATGAGGTGATGCACCTTTTAGTAGGTGAAGGAAAAAAATCATAGACCAGACCGAAGTTTACAATAGTTACCTATTCCATGTAAAAATGGGATGATTTTGTGATGGATTCCATGACTTTTTTTCTAATATCACCTCGAGGTAGCGATGTTGTGTGGGTTGTTGTTGGTATGGTGAGGAAGGTTGATCATTTCCTACTGATCAAGTAGACCTATAGTGTAGATGATCCTGGGAGTTTTTATATCTATGAGATAGTCAGACTTCATGGGTTCCCATGAACTATTGTTTTATATAGGGATTCCTGATTTACTTTTAATTTGTGGTAGTGTTTTCAAAGGGAACTGGGTACAAAGGTTCTTTTTTATCATTAAATACCACCCTCAAACTAATGGATAGTCAGAGTGTATCATACAGCTGATTGAGGACGTGTTGTGATCATGCATCCTAGATTTTGGGGGATCTTGGGAGAGGCATATACCCCTTATTGAGTTATTCTACAATAATATCTATTAGGAGACTATAGAGATTGAACCTCATGAGGATTTGTATATTAGGCCATATTGATCACCCATGTTCTGGTTAGAGGTATGTGAGGTAGCTTTACTGGGATCATGTCTCATGTAGGAGACTTTTGAGTAGGTATGGTTGATTAGAAAGTGGATGGATATTACACAGTCTCAATAGAAATCTTACAAAAATCAATGCATATGACCTTTAGAGTTCAAGGTCGAGGATTAGGCCTTTTCACATATCTCACTAAGGCTAGGACACAAATGGATCAGGAGACAGGGTAATCTTTCACTGTGATATCTTGGGTCGTTCAATATTCTAGAAAGAGTCAGGACGGTAGCCTATCTTTTTTAGTTACCTCAGTGGTATCAGGACATGCATGAAGTCTTCCATGTATCTCAGCTATGCCATTATCATTTAGACATATCTCACGTTCTATAGTAGGATGAGGTTTATTTTCAAGTGCATACATCCTTTGAGGACCACATGATTTGTACTGTTGACAGGAGCACAAAGGTTCTCTGAGGCCAGTTAGTTCCTCTAGTATAGGTGCTATAGAAGAATGACTATTTACAGGATGAGCCTTGGGAGTGGGAAACTGGCGTACATGCTTAGTGTCTATACTTATTCTTGGTCAATCATTGACCACTATTTAGATGGAAATTCGTAGACAAATTGATTTAAGGGTGGAAGATTATAAGATCCCAGGTTTTCATACAAGGTACATATCTTTTTTTATTTAAATGATTTTTTATAGACTAATGTGAATACCCTTTGAGGTTATGTGGGTATCGAGGGTGTTTGGGTCTTGTTCAGATCCCAGAACCTAGTCTTTTTTGGAGAAAATAGGATGGTCGCATGGTTAGTAAAGACCGTTTAGGGCAGGCTGGAAATTCTAACTAATCATGTGAGGGCTGGATATAGGGTAAGAAGAGAACTCATTGTTTTTTAACACATGTGGATGGAGGTTCATTACCATATGTGAGAACCTATAATTTTTATCAAAGGTTTTTATCACAATTTTGGCACGGTAAGTCTAACTATGCGTAGTGACCCTGTGGGTTTCCCCTTAGCACAGTAGTGGGCACACAATTAGCGCATGGTTTGTCCAATAATGAGACCAAACCTTATTACCCAATGATTATTTGAAAAATTAAAATTTCTATTAAAATATAATCTAACATAATTTCTTTATCACTTCTCCTCCTTCATTGGACAGCAGCACCAATAGAGCTCCTTAGAAGCTATTTGATATATTTTGATCCCATTTCATCGTTTGATCTTAAAACTGAGCATCGTCAGTCTTGTTGGATCTAGGTCTATGAGTAATAAACTAATTTTATATAGTATTTTTATCTTATTGGTATAAATATAGTGATTTAGGTACAAGCTAATATGACTCATTTCTATGTTCTTCATAAGTTCTTCATTTTTCTTCTAATCAGAGTCGAAACTAAAGCTGATACTGGATGAGAAGTCAACTACAGACCTATGGTATATGGTTTTTACTTTTTCCAACTAGTTTGGTTCTTTAGAGAGCTGGTTTTCATTGTGATACCCACTGTACTTTTTGGTGCGTCCCCAAAAATGAATTGAATAATTAAATTAAATTAAAAGGAACATGTTAGGGATGACGGTTAGTTCCTTTGAGATGTGTTAGAGATTGTTTCCCCAACCAAGGCCACCCATTGGGTGTTCCATGTAAATTAACTATGCCTATACATTTTTTGAACCACACATGGGTTGAGTTAGGGCTTTCTTATCTATATTAATCTTGTTAATAAATTAATTGAACTAAATTGGTTAAATAGGAGATAATTTAACTCCATTTCATGTTGATGATTTTGTTTGAATGGTATATATAAAACTTGAATTACTTAAATGGATTATTTATAAATTGTGTAAATGAGTGGGTAAACTCATTAAATGTGATTGGATGTGAATTGATATATGAGTTGGTAAACACTTGGTATGAAATATAAATTTAATTGAATGTTGAATTATTTCAAAGGATGTCAGGTGTGTTTTTCACCATGAGTTATAGAAATGGTAGAGAATTACATAGACCTATATTCTCATTGGATTATGAATATGTAGGATTCCCTGGGCCTTTCTACCCCTTGGATCCGGTTTGGCTTAGATCATAGTGGACATAGTTGGTAGAAATGCTCCTTGGTTCCCAACTCAACCCTAATTGAGTTTCCGTTGAGAATCTCATGGGACTCGATGAGATTGCCTTGGTCTTCTATACCATGGATCCATTCCTTAGTTTTATGACACATTTTATTATACATAAAGGTAGTGGTTGATATGAATCTACTGATATATGGCACGAATGTTGTAATTGTGACATGTTTGGTTGTATGGCATGGTCGTGGTAAATGTGACACTTATTCTTGTATGGTGTGGTCGTGGTTGTTTTGATATTCATATTATATGGTACGTTTGTGGATGACATGAGATACAATTTTTATGGAGAGTCCATGGTCCTTTTATTTATTTTTATAATTTTATGTTATAGGATCTTGAACCATATTTTCTAGGGAGCCTTTTTGGGATATTCAGTATCACTTGTTTTGTACTATATATTCCATGGGAACTTTACTTCTATTTACCGATTTACTATGATATTAATTTCACTATAATTTAGCTTCTATTGCATAACCAGGACATGTTATAGAAACTTTGGTTGGAGACCTACTGGGATTGTATCTCACACCCTATTTAGGCCATTGTTGGGTATAAAGACATATTATTTGGATGCATATAGGAATTGGGGAAAACACCCACAGTTCGATGTTCAACTTTTTTCCATGATTAGGAGAAGAACATAAGTCCGATCTGAATCCTGTGATGTTATTCAAAGATAGAAAATTTTAGTTTTTTTGTTATTTTGTTACATGTATTGTTTTGATGACATGTATACCTATTTTGTATTCTTTGTAGAAACATGACATGATCATCATTGTGTATGAGATTACTTCTAGAATTATTTATCTATTCCTAATGTTTATCTATTTTCTAACTATTATACTACTTTTTGTATTGGTTTTTATGATTTATAACACTATGTTACAATCTAATAAAATGGAATAGTCTTCCCACAAACACACCCTATTCCCTCACTACTATATGGAATCATATGGGGTTTGGGGAGATGCGCTTGAGGTCATGTGGCCAACTAGGCTTGGGGAACCATTTAGAGGCATCTGAGTCCAATATATTACATTGAGGAAGTAATATATCAGGCCTGGTTGATTATGATGGTAGTACATTCATAAATATTTGTCTAAGGTAGTAAAAGGTAAATTTGTTTAGTTAGATCAAAAAAATAAATCTTGAAAGTATGATGACACACGTGTGAGTCATGACTTATGAGATATCTAAAGAAAAAGAGATTATATTACATAGTACGTGTTCTAAGGTTTTATTCCATTAATATGACTATTCCTTATCTCTTTATGGGCATTAATGTGTTTTTAGACTCCGCTCTAGGTCTGTAAATATTATTAAATGATGTCAAGATAAGAGCCTAGAGGGTCACACCCAATAGAGTATTCAAGAATCTTCCCTATTTTGGTGAATATGTGTACAAGACATGGTGGGACCCACCATATGGTCTGATATTTGTCGAAGTTATTGATCATTTATTAATAAATAAATTTATTATTATTCAACTATAAAATAATTTGTTTGAATTTATTTATTAAAAGTATTCACGTAGTATTTAGTGAATGTAGGAAAAATAATATACGAATGAATATTATTTTAAAATTCTAAGTTCATTTAATATTAGAGAGAATTGTGAGTCAAGTCAAATGACATGATTTTATCATTTAATATATTTAATATATATTGCATCTATGTGATAAAATATGAATAATTTTTATGATGTAGTTTAGTACATCACAATTATTTATTTATTTCTTATTTAGTGTGTGTTTTATTTCTAGGTGTTGGGGAACCCTTTATGGGTATTTAACTCACAAACTATATAAGTAAGAGAGAGGCACTCAATCTATGTATTGTTTATTCCAATAGAATGGGAGAATATATCTCTATCCTCCCTCTTTATAAAGAGAGAAAGTATCTCCAAGTGATAAATTCAATAATTCCTTGGACTGATTGAAGGCACGAGATTGATGAGATCATCACGACGTCAAAGGATTCATCAAAACCCTGTTCTAGCACCCAAAATTTGATGAATGGTGAGCGCATAGATTCTTGGATCATATGTGGATGATACAGAGGGGTTCATCTTTAAATCCTTCAAGTAATGATCACTGGTGATGAGCTACAATCGAATGCACCACCGAATCAAATGAGGTACTCATTTGTTTAATTTCATTGCTTTGAATAATTCATGAAAGGTTCATAGACCTCTACCAAGGATTGGATCACTTTACACAATTAGTTTAATTACACCAATGATGAAAAATTTTAAATCACCAGCCCACTTACTTCCATTGCATTCCCCAATACATTCATACACATCATACCTATAATAATCAATTGGATACTATACCTAGAGATACATGTGTGTGAAATAAACACAAGTAATTACAACCCTCTACACACATATATGAGAAAATAATCACCATGCATATCATCACATAACACAACCAAAAGAAGAGATCAGGGCTAGAGGGGGTTTTAGTCATCCATCCTAACCACTAGGATGTTGGGGAAAACACCCTCCCATAGTTCACTAGGTGTCAGTTTCCCTAATAAATGTGGGTGGAGAAGCATATGAAATCATAGAATATACAAGATATAATATTTCTCATAACTGTACTATGGGAATAACCTAGTCCTAGGATCAATTATAGCTATTTTCTCTCGAACACCTGACTGTAATTGCTAGGTATTAGATATCCTATAATCACACAATCATTTAAAATATATATATTAAGTTAAGTATTTCTTTATTAACATTTAATTTCATTAATTAATTCATTAACCATTAATTAAGAACATTCTGATTACATTACCATAACCATCAATCCAATCCCATTCCCTCAATACATAATTTGAACCAAGTCCACTGTCTCTCAAGATCATCTCATTACATTCCAGCAACACTAACCCCATAGGTTAAGTAATTCATTAAACCTTCATAATTTTAAGTACTCTAGAAAAACATCATTTTCTACCACCAAAGAGATTCAACCAAGCACATCCAGCTGCCTTTAGTGGTGGGGAAAGGAAATTAGAAAAAAAACAAGAAACATAGACATCGGATATTTGAAAAATTAACAAGCAAGCATCTTTGCTCTCACCATCACAACAACGGGTAAGCCACGATTTAACCTATTCTATCATCTCATTGTCATCCTTGACACACTCATTCATATCTTGATGCATCTCATTGTCACATGGATCAACTTTTTTTGCATCATTCATGCCTCCCTACCCATATCTAATCATTCATATCAGGATCATCCATATCAGACACATGTCACATAGCAAGATCACATCTAGATCATATCACAAGACTGTAGGAAAAAAAGCATAGTCAATAGTGAAACAAGGCCCTAAAAACAAGTCATTCAGCCTTCACATAAAAATGAGATCTCACAACCCCAAAGAAAAGGCATCCAACCTTTATAAGAAAATGGGAACTCCCAACCCAACCATTTTTCTTTAGAAAAACAACTGTTTTTTATTCAAATTTTAATTAACCAGTTAATTATTCATAGGTTTTAAATATGGTTAGCCTAAGGCATTAGTTATAACAAGTTTTCAAAAAAATTACCCTGGAATAAACTTCCATTATCAATAATCTTAATGAATAAAAATTCTCAATTAACATTCCTTTTTAATTATTTTAATCAACAAGCATTCCAGATTCACGTTATTTATCAATTCCATTAACACATGGAATAACATATTCAATTAATTTTCATCAATTTGATTACCATAAAATTACCTAAAACACCATATTACAAATTTGACACTTCTTTAATTCTTAATCCAATTAATAAATTAATTTTGGGTTTACGATATTTAGCACCTTCATCAAAAGAAACATGTCAACCCAAGTATAACAACATTCTAAACAAATAATAGTATAGGTACTACATTATCTATAAAAATAAGAGGCAAACCATTATCATGGTATAAAACATAGACACATGATCACTATACAATTTCATTATTAATTTGGTCCAATATTTATTATCCTAGTATCATTTTCATCCAAATGTCTAAATCATGGTCAATTATTGATTTCATGTAAATAAAGGAGAAACAATGAATCTCCTACCTCAAAGGTATCAATGTTATTTTCATGATAATAGATCAAATTCGTAGATATCTGATCACCTCACCCACAAGAAAATGTGATCCTCCAATATGTCATTCCATGAAAAAACTATAAAAAAACAAATGAAAATCCATCAGAATAGTGTATATCAAACTAAAAATCATAGACCGAAGAAACTGATGGAAATGAGATCAAATATTGAGAACCCACTAGGAAATAGATGTAGAACTCACCTTGTATTACCACTGATTAATCTTTAGGAGTGGTGGATCAAATACATATTGAAAGAGGCTTCAATGGCCCTCAAGAATCACTCTTAGCCTCCTAGGTTATGAGGGAAAGAAGTGGGAAGGAATGGGGTTCTAAGGCTTATGGGGTATTTATAGACCCACTAAAAAATAGAGGACTATAGCGTAACCCAAGTATTTTATGGTGCAATATGAAGGACTGTGTTGTATCTCCCCTCGATCAAAGTTGTATCTGAGTTCCATAGGTAGATCCTATAAAATTGGATATTGGGTCTATGAAGTCGACTTAAGAATCCTATTTTATCCACCCATAAAAAATCAGTATCCCTCGAAGCTAGCTATGTCACAGTAACCCATTCTATGTCATAGCCTCACGACCACAAGAAAGAGCCTATGATGTAGCCTACCTCCATGGTCATTCCATGCTAGAAAAGGAAGTATCCCTAAATTACTCCATGATATTACCTATGCTGGAATCAAGATCTACCACACCATAGACTCCTTCACTAAATCATAGTGCACCAATCCATGCTACATGAACTCTATTTTTGGAAATGGAACATGTCCCCCATTTTCTCACCAAACTATTTGGAACCTCCACTAGGAACCTCTAACACCTTGAAATCTCAAAGGAAAGGACTACTTGCATTATAGAACTTACATAAAATAACTCTAAAAACCTTCTTGTTATCAAGAATTCAAAACCAAAAATAAAGAAAAAGGGAGAAAATTTCTTTTCTAGAAAACCAACCTAGAAGATACATCTCAATGACCTCATCATCAAAGGATCTCAACCACCTCACTCAGAGGAAAAAAGTAAAAAACCATGAAACAAAATTAACCATCTCCCAAACACTCTCTCATGGGAGATACCTCTCAAATGAGAGTAATTCCACAATAAGGAAACAAGATAAAACCATATCATAAACCATAAAAGGTTCAAAAACCACAACTATCATTATAATAAGATAAGAGATAAATATCAAATAGCTCAGTTTACTAAGTACATATCTACGAATCCAATTTTCAGGTACTCTCCTCCATGCCACCATGTTTCCAAAGGACATGAACCAAGGGAATATAATTCTTATACAAAACCTTCTCCTAGTAGTCATGGATCTCCACAAGCCTCACCTTGTAGTTTTCATCATTGTCAATATCAATCTCTCCCCAATCGATGATGTTAGATTCTTCATGAAGATAACAATGATGTTGCGACACATAAAAAACATTATGTATCTGGATCATTTATGGGGGAAATTATATCTAATATTACACAACTCCAACATGACCCAACACATTTAAAGGTCCAACAAAACTGGGAGAAATCTTACTCTCACATCCAAACCATCAATGTCCATGATTAGATGTGAACTTCAGAAACACATGATCTCCAAAGTTGAACTACATAGGTCTCCTCCTATGATTAGAACAGAATTTATGATGATATTATTCTACCTTCATCCTCTCATGAATTACTTGAACCATATATGTTTTATTTATCACTAGTTCCTCCCTGAGAATTGATATCGCCTTGACCCCAGTCTAGCAAAATGGAGATCAGCAAGGTCAATCATATAAATTTGTAAAAGGTGTCATGCCAAGGGTGGAGTGAAAGTAATTATTTTAAGAAAACTCAACAAAGAGTAGGTGTAACTTACATGAACCTCCAAATCCAAGATATAATAATGCAATATATCTTCAAGATTTTAGATGGTATGATTTGTATGGTTGTCTATCTGTGAGTAAAAATTAGTGTTAAGGAATAACTAAGAGTTAAAAGCATTCTGGAAACCTCTCCAAACCCTGGAGGTAAAATTATTCTTGATATTACATATCATAATCCATGTTAATCTATGGATTATCACCATGTCCTCTAGATACTACCTCGAAAAAACCTCTAATGAGCTTGAGTCCCTAATTACTATAATGTGGGATGATTTTATCAAACGATACATTATCTCCCATATAGCATTATAACCTAATATGATCTCTAGGTAAAATGATAATTAATTATATAAATATGTACTCCCACTTAAATTGAGGAACATCTAACAGATAGAGAAAATCACTGGAAATATGTTGCTCAATCTTCTGATTTTGAAAGACCAAATATCGAGTCACAAACTTTGCAACTATGTGCTTTAACCCAAACCACCAAAACTATCCTCTCAATGTTAGGTACGTATTTTTCACCTCAGGATGTCCCACCAAATTTAATATATGGAAATAATTGATAACCATATCATGAATTTCCAAAAGGAAAATATCCTCCCTTGGAATAAAACCCGATGTTGTTCATCCTCCGACCAACAATTAGGGGTATCTCTAGAAACAAATCGGTCTCTCCAAACCTCCACCTCATGATCCCTCCACTAAGAATCATTCATATTATACACAAAATATGAGATAAATATCATATGTAAAAGAAAATATATGACTATTACCTCTCCCATATAAATATTCATAGCTTGGAGTCCTTCTGTCGCTCTCCTGGAATCTCTATATTCACACATGGCATTATGATGTGACTTCCTAATCAACACATATAATAGAAAAATTCCCTTTCCTGGTGTATATGAAATCTAAAAGTTATAATCCTAAAAAAATTATATCCACCTTCTTTATTTCAAGTTCAAGTCATGATGGGATAAGACATACCTTAGGCTCTTATGGTCATTGAAAACCACAAAAATGCTCACTGATGAGGTAATATCACCACAGCTTCAAGGAAAACACTAATATCACCAAATCTAGATCATGGGTATCATAGTTATTCTCTTGGGGACATAAATATATATTCCCATAAGAAACAATTAATCTATGTTTCATCAACACACATCCCAATACAAGATGGGAAGCATCAAAAAAAACCTCAAACTGAACTCCCTGTGTTGGAAAAAAAGTTCTGGAAAAATGATAAACTTTTCATTTAAGTATTCAAAAGTTGTTTGGCACTGGTCAGTCAAAAAGAACACCAGATCCATTATAGTTAAATATTTTATAGGGGTTGCATCCTGAGAAAATTGTTTATGAACCTCCTATAATATCCTATAAGACCATGAAAACTTCCCACCTCGGGAATAGTCTTAGGGGATACCAAAGAAATGACTGACTCTATCTTCGAAGGGTCCAAAACTACTACCTATTGGGATACCAAATTTCCCACAAAATGAAATTTATAATCCCATAACTCACACTTCATCAACTTCCTGAATTTCTAATAATGATGAATAATTCAAAAAATGGCATGCAGATGCTTTGCATGCTCCTCCTAAAATACAGAGTACATAATGATGTTGTCAATGAAAACCACCATGAAATTATTCAAAAATTCATTGAACATTGCGTTCATTAAACCCATGAATATGGGTGGAGAATTTTTAACAATGAATGGAATAACAATGAACTCATAATTTCCATGATGACAATATAAATTGGTTTTTTGAATATCTATATCCTTCACCCACATCTGAGGATATCCTGAATGCAGATTGGTCTTTAAGAACAAACATGACCCATTCAGTTGATCGAATACATCGTCAATCCATGGAAGGGTATAACTGTTCTTCACTCTCACTTGGTTTAAGTGATAATAATTGATACAAATATACAGACTACCATCAACCTTCTTCACAAACAAAACCAGTGCACCCCATGGTGCCACACTCGATTGAACAAAACCTCACTACAATAGATCATCGAGTTGTACATGCATCAACCACATCTCAGAAGGAATAATCCTATACAGAGACATTGAAATATGAGAAATGTATCATTATATCTCTATCCCAAACTCAATCTACCATTGAGTGGGTAACACTATAACCTCCTTAGGAAAGACATCAAGGTACTCTTCCATAACCCTGAGAAACATTGTTGCCTAAACTTTTGATAAACTCAGCATCAACTCATCCATGAAGGATGAAAAGGAAAAAACATGCCTCTAACCCACCTAAAGATCTCATTATCCAATGAATAGTAATAGCACTCCATTGGCATCATCGAACATATCTTGTACCCTAAAGTAACATACAACTGCCTGCATCGAATACAGTCAATGCATGTTGAGGATGATATTGTATGGCAATTTCCATAAACATAGGAATTCTCTCAATGGGTGGTGCTACCCCAAAACTCACTCATAGTTTCTACACACTTCATATAGATAATCTCGACCCCCAACTATCATAGTCAATGAAAAAGGAAACGGAATCCTCTACACCTAAAGTGTGAAATAATGAATATGGGAAGGTGATATGAAGGAGTGTGTAGATCCCAAATCAGACTAATTATGCACCTGTGAATAAAACTAGAAAAGGGTACCTTAGAGGATGTATGGAACTCTCAACATTTGAAATTTTAGAGCCTGAAGATGACCACAAGGTCCTCCATGGACCCTCTGACTCTCCTGATGACCACCTCCATGGATACTATTTTCTATCTTAGGATAAGAAGCATATCAGGGATACTCTATACCCACCACATCTCCTCTTTGGTTATCTCAGACTAGAACTCCCTGATGTTTCTACTACCTCAACTGAAACTACCTCAATAGATGAACATGAAGTTAAACACCAATAAAACACTGAATTATCAGAAAGGTCAAACACTATTTTCACTAATGACCTCATCCTCCATAAGAAAAAATTAATTTGATCCCTTTTAATATCTATGAGAGAATCCACTCCTAGAGAAATGAGATGATGAGGGATAATCCCTACCCTCAACTGATCAAAAACTCTTTTTTCCAGCTAATTGGGAACCCTAGACCACAGATCTGCATCATGAGGATTTTTGAAGAATCTATTATCATGAGAATATAGTTTAGTAAAGTGTCCTCTTAGTGACCTCGACTCTTTCCAGCACCTTTAGATATGTCAATCGTCTCTGGGATGCTAACATTCAGCCCAAATTCATCCAATATGGATCAGGATACAACATTCCAACAATTTTAATAATTTTAATGCATGGAATCAAGTTGTGATTCACTCAAGTGTTTCTTATTTTTAAATCCCAGAAAACTCTCTTAATTTTTATTTTACCGAGGAAGACCAAATCATAATAATATTCATCATGTCATAATTTTTTCAATTCTTAAAATCATGACACAGACCTATAGTGGATTACATTTTCATTTCATAATTCTACAATTCTATGGATTATGATTGATAATAAATTTATCAATCATAAAATATGATTCAATACAAAATGTTTATCTTTAATTCTACAACAAGGGGATAACTCTTACACATCCCTTTAGATGGAATATGAAAGATATTCCTCATAATCAAATAATTTACAAATTCATGATTCACTCTTTGATACATAATATATTCTATGGGAAAACCATCTAAAATTTGACAAAGGGAAAAATATCTCCTTGAGTTACATAATAAATTTTCAATACAAATGATATTTTCCTTAGATAAAAAATTGATATGTAAAAAATGTACTCAACACATAATATTTTTTTAATAAATGATTTTTTTCAATATATAAGGTTTTTCCCTTTAATAGAATTTAATACATAATTTTTTCTCTATACGTAAGGGATTTTCTAAATATTTAAGATTTTTCCATTTATAAAAATTCATTACGTAAGGTTTTTATGTATACGTAAGGTTTTGTACTTAAGAAAATTTTTACAACATAAGAATTTTCCATTGCATAATTTTTTTACACTTAATGAGAAAAGTTGAAACATAAAGTTTTAGGCTGCATAAAGTTTTTACCTTTATAAAATATCAAATACATAAGAAACTATCCTAGCCCCATAGGATACTTAAGATTTTTTAATTTTCAAAAGAATTAAAACATAAGGGTACTCACTGATTTCAATCACTTCTTAAGATAATTAATGCCTCTTATCTATCATAAAAATATGATATAAGACAAAATAATTAAAATTAATATTTTTGGATAAAATTTTTATATTTTATAAATGATATAGTTATAAAAAATCCCTTATAACCCAAGATATAAAAAATTAAGGGTTTAAGAAAAATATGATCCCTTACAATGAATCCAAAAATAGTAATCAAAAAAGAAAAAAACAAAAGGTGTTACTAACTACACATAGAAATTTTTTTACATTAATAGTTTTTTATGGATATTATAAGTGTTACCAAGAATTCATAAATATAGAGAAAATTTTAGGGTTCAATGGAAGAAATTATAATTCTTATATAATAGTTTCATGTTATGATTTTAGAGGGATAAAACCGACTTAAAGAAGGAAATCTCAAAGAAATCTTGAATTTATGAAGTGAAAGAGGAAAATAAATTTAAGTCATTAATTGAGATATGAAAAGGGTGTGAAAAATGAAATCATTGTACTAATAATTTAATTAATTTCATATCATCTTAATATATTACAAATAAATACAATAAAATTTTCCAACATTAGAAGAAAGAAAAGGAGACATCATTTTCTATGGAAGCCTCTTTAAAAGATTTACAAAATGAACAACCTTTGATATGGGATAATGACTTTTCATATCACATGAAAAGTGATATAAAGAATATAAAACTATTTTAAAATTGAAACTAAGGATTTATTACATTTTCTAATATTGGATTTTTCAAAATAAAATGTGTTTTAATGATTGAAATTAGAGATAAGAGGTTAAAATTAAAGAGTACATTGTTTTTTAATTGCTTGAAATAAAATTTACATAGTGTTTCTAAAAAAATTATTAAGGGAATGAAGTCATATTGAGGAAGGGTGGATGGTTATAAAATTTTTAAATATATTCTTATTTGTAGATAAAAGTACAATGAACAATAGGTGATTTATTTTATTTCAGTTAACCCAAGAACATTTGTTATTTGAGTGTGAATGAAGAAAATTACTTATGGCATCAACGTCTTTACCGCATGGGATAAAATATTGTGAACAAGTTAACTTGATAATAAATAGAGATTCAATCATCTCAATATTTTGATCTTATTCACTCTGATATATCTAGACTCATTGGGAATAACTCACCTAATATTCATAAGTGATTTATCTCATTTGTTGAATAATCCACTTGGATCACTTGTATCATGTTTATGAAACAAAAATTTAATGTTCTCACAGTGATTAAGAGTTTTAGAAGAAGTTGATAAAAGGTATAATATTATTCCTTAAAGAGATTCAGATATAATAATGGAGTTTATTACACAAGTGGTAAATCAAAAGAATACTTGGAGAAACATGGCATGAATATAGTGCAACCTTTACCCCCAACAAAATACCACCGGATGGAATAATAGAATCTTGGTAGATATGGATCTAACTATATTGGTAGAACATAACACCTCACATTTCTTTTTGGCAGTCTACATTTCATATTTAAAATAGACATTTATTTTATCCACTCATACATGTTTCCATATGATATGTATTACAATAAGGTCCCTTGTTTGGAGTTATTTTGAGTGTGTATAATTTATTGCATCATAAAAGTGAAAGGTTCAAACATGATAATGTTTAAGCCACAAAGAGTTTACATAATTTTTTTTATATACCCATAAAATGGAATAGGTTATCGATGTTACAAAAAAAAGTTTAAATGAAAGTAAATGCCACTTATGTAAAGGTGATTGAATGTTCGTTTTATGGGTGTGGATAATAGGGTATGCCTTAATAAATAGGAGAAGATGATGAAAAATAATTCAAAAAAACTATTGAATGTACATTAAAATTTTAAATTAATGACATTCATGTACACATGAACATCATTCATGAGACATATATATAATATATGATATTATATATAGTTTAAATTTAATATATGCATATAATGCATGTATTTTTTAGGAATTAATATAATATATATATATATATATATATATTTCTCATTGATGATTTATTCATTATTTACAATCCATTATTAATGGATTAATTACACTGAATTTATTTATTGTAAGGAATTAAATAAAAAAATACCCCAACAGTCATAAATTCATATGATTTGTTATGAATTGGAGATTTCTACAGCTTCATATATAAAATAGGATGAAGTCCTATCATGTTGGTTGTGTGTTTGGTGTGAAATTTGTGTGATCATCTTTCAAAATATCTTCCTCTTGATACAATGTATATCTTAATTGAGAAGGGGCTAAAACCCCTTCGTTTTTTTATTATCCTTAGGAAGTGTTTGTGGATCCTCTAACTGGTGTACTACCTTTGAGGCAGAGTTAATTTATTAAATTCTCCTCATGATCTTCCTCAAACATTCTCCATGGAAGGATGATAAAAACTTCTACAGATTATGAATATCAGGTACTCTGTTTTTCTTATTATTTACACGTTAATTTCTTAAAGTAAGATCCCTTGTGATTGGGTTTTCTTCCACCATAAATGGTCAATATATGTCCTTATGAAACCCAGAAGTGGTAATAGTTAGATATTAACCAATTTTTTGTACATGTTTAGATCACAAGTTTTCAAATAAAATTTAAAAATTGTGTTTTTGTAAAATATACCCAGGTTTTTTACCCTTATGTGAGAAATATAAGGGTAAATTTAACTTACCCTTATCAAAGTTGATTGTGTAAAGGTCATTCTCATACATAGCAGGTTTTCATAAGGGTGACCTCTGTATTACCTTTAAACAAATATATTTTTTAAAGGTATTTCTCTTACGTGATACCTTTATGCAATACCCATACAAGGTGTATGAAAAAAATGATATTATCCTTACACAAAGGAGTTGCGTAAAGGTAGTACCTTTACATAGATTTTTTCAAATTAAGTTACATAAAGTTAAACTTTCTATTACCTTTATGTAGGCTTCTGAAAACCCCAGTTACCCTTACATAATGTATCTATGTAAGGGTAAAAGGGAGGATATAACTACGTAAGGGTAAAAGGGAGGATACCCTTATGTTGAATAGGGGTGTTTTGTAACAGTAAAAAAATATCTATTTAAAATTTAATTATAAATATTGAATGGTTTTTATGATTTATATAATGTTTATAAATCATGTTAAAATATATTTTGGGGATATTTAATTTATAGGGATTTAATAAATTAATTAATCAAAAAAAATTAAAATTAATCAAATAAATGTTTATAAAACATTTTTTCCAAATATTAAAGGTTAATATTTTAAAATATCTTTTGAAAAATTAAAGGAAATGTCTTATAATCTAGAAATAAATGGTTTTTTTTAAAATAATATGAAATTATTTATAAAGTGTTAATAAATTATAAGATATATGATATTTAAATTATATAAAATGTTTATTAATAGATATTAAATTATAACATGTTTATAATTCCTAAAATATCATATAAATTCCATTTAATATGAAATATGAAGGGGTTCATATTGAAATAAATATAAAATGTTTATATTTTTTCTAAATTATGAAATGATTATAATTAAAATTTATTTATGAATAGTTCATAAATCTCTCATGTTTTGGAAAATAAGTAAATTGTTTATTTATTTGTCTAAATTCCTTGATATTAATGTTTAGTAAATTATTTATAAAATATGAATATTGTGTTTTCCCATTTATATGATAAATTAATTAATTGATAGAGTCTTCATATCATTCTAGGTTTGACATAATAAAATATAGTTTTCTTCTACCTTGACCTCAGTTTGAAATTTTAGTTATGATATGGAGAATAGTTGTTGGGAATAATTTACTAATATTATGTGTTAGAGTTTTTATGAATTTAATTCTTTGTTGAGTAAAAGATCCTCAAGTATAGGGATATAGGGAGGACTTACAACTTTCTTAGAGGCTTTTCTTGGCTGGGAAAGTGAATGGGGTTGAATATTTGTCGCTTCAGGATATCTCATGTGGAGTCTATCTATCTCATATAAATCTAGGCATTTACATTAAGTGTTTTTGTACCTTATTAATATGATTCATTTGGATATGTATGAGTAAACTTTACTTCTATATTTGTGTGATTAATAGTGACATGTGTGTTGTGTAAAGAGCTACACATTAATGTGATTTTAACACATTATTGGATTAGTGTAGCACAATCCATTTGGATGATGTTGGTCCCGAAGATGGTGGCCCATCTCTGACCAACTGTGGAGGAATAGACTGACAACACCGATGGGGTAGTGTAGCAATGTAGACTTACTATAGTAGTATGTAATAGGTCACTATAGCTTCATGTAATTATTTCCACTGACACTATATTTTCTTGGACATGGGTGGCTGCAACACTATAGTGGTGAAAACTTCCAGTCACCTAGAGCTATATCATAGTGGAATTAATGTGTGGTTGGTGGAATAGTAATTCATTTTCTTTATTATCCCATTTAAGCTATGGTTTATCTTTCTCTCTCTCTTTGTGTGTGTGTGTGTGTTTGAAACTCTGATCTCCCTATAATTGTGCTCTAGAATTGGTGAATTGATTCTTCTTATCCATGGATATAGGTATTTTTTCCAAACCACATAAATCATTTTGTCTATGTTCGTCTTATTATTATTATTTTTTATATCTTTTCTTCATCTACAAACCAATCTATCATTGTTACTCCCAGCATTTCTACTACACATAATAATTTGACGGTTGAAATAGGGATTATAAAACTAAATCCTTAAAATCATGAATACACAAAAGGGAATAAAAATGAGAATATAATTATTAAATATTATTTAATAGTTATAAATTTAATATTCATATTATTTATATTAATTTTTTGAGACATTAAAAATGAAAAACCCCTCAAATACAAAGTTTGAGATTCCTTCCAAAATGGTACTTCTCAAGATATCGATCATCTAAATTGGTATGTCATACCAAAGTTGGGTGCCCCTAGATTATCTTTTGTAAGGAAATGAAGGATAAGTAACACTGTAATTTCCTTGGGTTGTTCATTCCATGGTTGGGTTCCCATGGATTATCCGTTATTAGATTATTATTTGAACTTGTTTTGGGTTACACTATCTAGGAGACCCTAATAGGATTAGGTTACTGGAGTAATAGAGTTGAGTGAATCCATATAATGGATTTGGATAAAGGGTTATTCACTCACCCATAAAATAGTCACGAATTTTGTGATTGTGATAATTCTCTAACTAAATAACTAAGTGGTAAGAGAAACACTAAACTAGAATCATTGACTAGTGAAATATGAGTTTTCACTCTCTAAATGGACATGATATATAGGCTCATCATTTTTAGTGGGAACACTTTCCTTAAAATTCCATAATGAAAATATATAATACATGATATTCATTTGATAAACATTTTGTTGTAGATAAATAAATCATCATCAAACTAAACTTTATATTAATCCATGAAATGAATATATTAATGTAAGAAACTCTTAAGTTTGGTAGCATAAGAAAAGTTCTTATGCAAGAGAAATATTCTATGGGTTGGAACAATTTCTTATAGAGTAACCAAGTGTTGAAATTATTTAACAAGAAAATCATGATGCTTATAAAAGCATGGAATGATTTATTTAATGTTTCAAAGGCACTAGATGTTAATTTACATAAGGAATTATAGTATAATATACTCAATGTGATTGGTCATGTAAATGATATTAAATATAATTGAATATGTTTTGATAGGTGAAAGAGTTCTTATAAGGATTATTCTAGCCCATTAATTCATTATATTATAATCTATAGAAACGTTTTGGAAAGATGAATAAATTCAAGGAAAATTTACCTGATATTCTCAAAGTGTTCAGAATAGATAAATTAGAAATATGATGATTGTGTTTTGGTGGTGTAAATACATTAAAAGGACGTAAAATTTCATAACCATAAGTGATAAAGTTGTAATGTCTAATAATATTTCTTCAAGAAGGCAGTTAATTTTATTTGAAACCTAAGGGAACTATTAGGAAAGATTATCGATTCCATATGATTGAATTATCTATAATACTTAAATAGGTTTTGGGAACTTCATGGAACATCCATGTTTGGTATTAATGTTATAGAAATTGATCCTTTGGTTTTTAAGGGTATGTGATACCAAATGTGTGTTTTTCAAGTGTTGTAAATATATAGGCGTTCAAATTTAGAGGAATAATTGAAAGAGCATATAGTTTTTATTCAAGGGAAGTAGTAAACAGTTGCAATATCAAAAAATTGAATGTAAATTAATGTTCCAAATCTCAGATGAATCTAAGTAAAGGATTTGTACCTTCATATAACTTCTATTATATGATAAGAGGTGAAAACAAATATTTTTTGTGAACAAGTATGAGATGATTAAATTTATACACATGTTTTATGATTCATTAATTTATATAATATATTTTGAGAAGGAAATATGGATAAAAGTGTATTATCTAGGATAATATGGTTATCCAAGTATTTGTTAAAATAAGTTGGAATGTATTCCCACCACCCATTAGTGGTATATTTTAATAAAGTATTATTTTAAATTAAAAAATCAAACATATAAAATATCGTATATATGGAACCAATAGTTTACTTGTTTAATATTCCTAATAAAAACAAATAAATGTTATTTATTAACACAAAAAGGTTTGTGTTTCTTAGAAATTTATTCTGAAGAGAATATAATGACTATGAGGCTAGTTGGAGTATGATTGAACATATATAATTTAAAAGTTAACAAATAAAAGATTGTGTTAGTTTAATTTTAAGTGATTCTTCACTTAATATCCTAAAACGGTGGGATATGTGACAATAAATAGAAATTTAAATAGTTATATTTAGTTATTATGAGAAATTGAATATCACTATTAACAAAAGGATTATACCATTCTAAGATTATAGTGATTCTTCACTTAATATCCTTAATAATTTTAGGATATGAGATGTTAAAGAGTATAGGATGTGTTGGTAAAGTGAGTGTAAATATTAACAGAATTTATATAGTATTTAAATGAAAAAGTTTAATGGGAATGTTTCAAGGATGATGATGATGTGATTAAAAATAGTTCTAAGTAGACAACAAAAATATATAATCATAACATTTGGTGTTATAATTTTTAAGAGATTGAATATATGTTCAATGATTTGAACTCAAGGAATATGAATCTTAAGTCTCACCATTATTCAAACTAGATTTCTTTGTAATTATTACACACTGAGAGGTTAGTGGGAGTATTTATCATATGGTCACATAAGTATTTGATGGAAATTTCATTTAGATTTAATGTTCAAAAACCATTTCTATAGAAACAACATGAAATTCATGTAGAATATCTTAATAGATTTATTGTAATGATTTTAAACATATCATATATTTATAATAAAAGAAATATTTATTTATCATTCATTCATGTGTTTTGAAACTTTACTTTACATGAATGATTGAATGATAAATATCCCCTCAATGTATAAAATTTGAGTTCTCCCTAACCGATGAACATTATGGAGTATAATTGTTTCTGATGATATGTAAAGGTTAGCTTGAATAGATTCTTATATCCATTATAAAGGGTTTTATAGGAGATATGAATAGTTGATTCTTGAGGTAATAAGTAGAGCCTTATTAGTTGGAATTATCTATGAAATTATATCTCATTAAATGTCATATAGTCATAGATATAATTAGAGGTGCATGATTATTAGCAATCTTTCTTACCTCAAGTTGGTGAGATAACTAGCTTGAGAACCTTCATACATTGATACCCTACTTATGAAAGTCAACATATGATATGGGTTGTTTGGGTATGTTTTTGAACATGTTTTCAGTTATAGTGCATCCAATATGGTATTTATCCATTTGTATGATAAGTAAATACATTTGGCCTTTGATTGAATTAAACTGAAGAAATGATGAGAGCCGAATACTAGATTGAAATTTTACATGTCTAGTGGTAACTCAATGTCATGTTAAAAGGCATTATATAAGTATTACCATGATTTATATGATACATCTTGTGGTGGAAATTTTTTTATAGAGATATGATTATGTTTTATGGAGATCACATCAGAACCCTTAGTATCATGAGAATCATTGATGCTTTTCTAGAGGTTGTTCTTTTCTTATTTCTATGAAATTAGGATTTCATAGTTGTTTTCAACACTTATAAGATCATAAAGGTTATAAAGATAGGCTCTTGGATAAGGATAAAATGGTAAACAAAATATTTTTTCAAAATTAAGAGAGTTAGATGTGAAAAACATATCCAAAAGAGTTTGGAAGGATTCACAAAGAGACTTTAAGTTTTTCATATAGTCATTGTGGTATTTTAGTGAAAGTGGGAGATTGTTCGATGTGATATAAAAATGTACATGCATGATATGAATTTACACATCCATATGATGCATGAGACATATATATACAAATATATATAATATTATATTATATATAGTGTACATTTAATAAATGTATAGGATGCATTTATTTTTTATGCATAAATATAATATATATATATATCTATGATATATGTGTGTGTGTGTGTTTATTATTTATTTCTCTCAAATGGTTTATTCATCAGTTACTATTCATTATGAATGTATTAATTTCTTTTTAATTATTTATTGTGAAAAATTAAATAAATAAATACCCCAATAGTTAGAAACGCATATGATGTCTTGTAAATAGGAGATGTATTAGGATTCAGTTATATAAGAGGATGATATTCTATCCTATTGGGTGTGTGTATCTGGTGTACAATGGGTATAAGACTCATCAAAATTATCTTCCTTTTGATACTCTATTCATCTCATTTGAGAAATAACTAACACCCTTTTGGATTTCAAGTATCCTCACAAAGAATATTTGGGTCCTCTACCCAATGTACTCCCTTAGAGGCAGGGTTCTTTTGTTCAAGGGTCCTTGTGATATTCCTCAAACATTCTCTACAAAATTAATATTGAAACTTATATAGATCATTAATATCATGTACTATTTTCATATTATTTACACATTAATTTCTCTAAGAAAGATATCATGTTTTTTGGGTTTTATTCAGATGCAAACACTTATTTTATGATCTTATAAAACCTATCAAAAACTAAGAAATTATGAGACAATAGAAGTTTTAGTTCATGAGAAAGGTGAAGGTTAAGATTAATTTTTGTAAGTGATAAAGAACATTTCATTGTAGTTAACTTCAGGTTGAGTAAGAAACTAAGTGGTCATTGCATTATTAGATATCAGGAAGAAATGTTTCCAACAATAAGGCCATTGTGAATAATAACCCATGCCTCCTTAATATCTCATGTTTAACCAAAAAAATTTGGATTAAACTTTGAAACCTTAAGAATGGAATGAATATATTATTTAAAGGAAAATAATAATTAGAAAAAAGTAGGTGTTTCAAACAAAATTAAATGAAAAGGGAGAAGTTACAAGAAATAAAATAAAGATAGTATGCAGGGGTTACCCTCATATAATTTTTTTTATTTTGATAAATATTTTTTCTAGATAAATTCTTGAAATCCATTATAATATTTCATTCAATCACCATACAAATTTTATACAAGATATTTCAAATATATGTCAATTTGAAGGTTTACATTGAAAAAATTAAGTTATTTTCAACCTAAAGATGATGAAACATATGTTTTCAAGTTGAATAATATTTTATATGGGTTAAATAAATCCTTGAACATATTTTATTTGAATTTTTTTATGTATTTTAATTTGATATAATTTATTCAAAGAAAAGTGTACAATAACTTATACATTAAGAGATATTCCAATAAATCACTCACCATCATTTCTTATGTTGATGAAAACATATTTTTTAAAAATGAAGATAATTTTTCAAGAGTTTTATATGAATATAAATGAGTTACTAAAGATGTAAATTCTTGGATAAATACGGTATTTCTAAGATTTGTAGATTTTCTAGGGGACCATATTTTCCTTTATTAAGAAAAGTGTATCTAGGAAATTTTAAAGAAGTTTGGAATTGAGAATGTAATAGTAATTTATAATCCAAATATAGTGGAAAATAAACCTTAAAATGATGATAAAGGTAAATTATCCACTTAAAATAAGTTTATGAAACTCATTAGAAGTTAATTTATTTGAAAACATTAATAACATGCATTTTCTATGTTGTTTTTTGTGTGATCTATATCAAAGTACACCAAAAGAACCTCATTTAATTTCAATGAAGATGATTCTAAAGTATATTTAAGTAATTATATATTCTAGATTAATTTTCTATTATAAAGGTAATTTAGATCATTAGGGATTTATTGATACAGATTGGGTTGGAATCGTTAATGATAGGAAGTTCACTTCAAGTGGAGTTTTCTTCTTATAAGAAATATGTGTAACTTAGTATATGAAGAATAAAAAAATAATTAATTTGGATAATAGTATAAATGAAATATATTTTTGTGATAGAATTGATAACAAAGTTGATGTGGATTAGATCTCAAGTTAAATACCCCATTTTGGAGTTGAAGTTAACATTGTCAATAGGTTGTTATAGTCAGTGTGTGATAAATTTTTCAAAGAATATTTCACAATTCCCTCAATAAAAATATATTAATATAATGTATCACTTCATAAAAGTTAATGTAGAGAAGTGTTTCTTGAATTCTATGTTTTTTTCAAAAAATTAATAAGTGGAATATGTGTTTACCAAGCTGTTATCTAAGGTTGCTTTCCAAAAAATGATATTGATTATGGGAGTAAAATCTATCTTCACTCAAGGTTGAGGTATTATATTGTTCACCCTATATCTTATTATTTGGATTTTTCTTTTTAAAATGGGGTACAATAATATAAATCCAATGTCTAATGATGGTTTTTCATTTTGTTTGGAAAAATAATTAATGGGGGGGAAATAAAATGGGGAAGGTTAGAATTTCAACATGTGTGGGTTATTTATGAATTGAAAATATTGATGTGTTTTATAAATCATGTGTTCTTTATGTTTTTAGGGAATATATATTGGGGATTTTTCAATAAAATTGATGAGATGAATATTGGAAGAGTGTATAAGGACGGGTTGTCTTTATGGATAGCTTTGAGAATATTATTTAATCATTCTTATTTTTTTCATAAAAGGGGGGGGGTTGAGAAAATATAGAAGGAACTATGAATGATTAAGAAATCTTATAGGGTCTATTTATTAAATTAAAATCATTCAAACTTTAGAAAATGGTCTTGAAATTATTTTATTTTATCGTTAACATATGATACATATAGATCAGCATGTCGAGATTTGTGTTTGAGGTAGCTTGAATCTAAACTATAATGCACCCAAAGTGATTTGATTTATATGAATCATTCCAATAACATTATCGGTGTTTTTATAATACCTAGATAGGATGAAAAGTTGAATGTAACATCAGTTACCTGGTGAAATTTTAAGTGGGAACCCAATATCCTGGGCATAGAGGAACCTGTAATGGTTTTATTCCCATTGAGAGCTAGTGGGTACTTGAATGGGTTTTGATAGAAAAAACTATATTTTTCTATTTTGATGATATGGATTTGGTTTTTCCATTGGGACATATTCTACATAACCCATGATTTTTAAAATACATATATATGATTTTTAGGAGGTTATTGGAAGGTGAAGATATCAAATTCAAATTTACTAGAAGAATGGTTGATAAAATTTAGAATGATATTTTTATTTATATATGATTTTTTAAGATAGTTTAGTGTTTTTATAGTCTTACTATGATGGAATAATATTTTACTATTTAGACAATTTGTGTTTTATGAAGGTTAGTGGAGAAAGCTGAGGAGTTTAGTTTAAGGTTAGTTTCAGTATAATTCATAAATCACACTGTAATAGTTTGAACAAATCATGATTTTCTCCAAGGGTAATGAATTTTTATAGGTGTTGAGATAGAGGTAAGGTGATTCCACTCACCATTTTGATGTGTGACATATGCCATAGTTTTTTTTTTGATTTTGTTGTTCCATTATATTATGTAATAGTGAGATATGTAGGAAATTTTGGTGTTTTGTCTTAGTATTACTTGATAATTGGATAATTAATAGTATTAAGTCATTGTTTTTTAGGTATTTATAAACCATTCCATATTATTTTCTTTACACCAGGTTACATTTTGGGTGGATGTAAATTTAAGAGGAAATGTGGTTGTGTTATTTTGTAATAAAATTTTATATGATGTGAATTTCATAAATACCCTTTAACTAGGGAAATTAGGGCACAATGAAAACAATTAACCCATAATTTATTAATGATCATTAAACTTTAAGAGAATGAATTACAATATTTAATGGGAGGATATATATCATAACACAATTTTTTCCATACATGGTTGACCATTATTTTATAATTGGTTCTACTACACCATAGTTATTTGTTACCTAATTTATTCATAAATCCATGCAATAATTTCCCTTACCATTGAGTCTAGATTATTCTTGGGTGACTTTAGATGGTTTTGGGATCCTCCAAGGGGATCTTGGGTGCTTTATTTATGTTTCTTAATTCTCTTCTTCCCTGAGACGGATTTTTTAAGTTAATTCAGGTACCATTTAATTGGTTATTTTTTTTCTTTCCGAAATTTTCTATCTCTTTGTGGTACAATAGATAATATTAAATGTTTTTTTGATCTAAAATGGAGGAATATAATTTCAATTTAAATTATTTTTAGTGATTATTATCTAGTTGTGTTCCTTGATGATTCAGAAATCCAAGCATCATGTTGAGATATGTGATTCAAGGAATCTATTTGTTTTACTATTATTAATGTGGAATTATTTGAGATTCATGTAATCTAATAAAGTAAATTGAAATTGGGAAGGTTGTTAATTTTTTTTAGTATATGTTTTATCTTATTATTAACTTCATGTTTTTACAGTATATAGCATTATTGTAGACATTATATAGCACATGGTAGAGTTATAGCTATGTGGATGTGGGAGGATTTTGACATGGTTTTCTTAGTTGATGATTAGATGTGTGTTGTATATGAATATGGAATAAATGAATGAAATAAATAATGATAAATCAGTTTGGGATGAGATGTGTGACATAGAATTAATTAGTATAATGTTGTAAAAAATTGGTTAATGTAGTTAATGGATTATATATTAAACTAATAATTAATTAAGAAGTGAAAAGATAAATGTGGTGACTTGTAAAACTAAAATTGGGAAAAAAAATTCCAGAATTTTTATTTATATAGGAGGTCTAATTATATGTCTAATATAACATATGTAATGGAATGGTAATAGATAACCATGGTCAGATGTGAAACCTAGGGTTATCACATGTGAGTCTATATATATAAATGTATATTTTTTTATATCTATAGTTGTTGATGTGGTATTCAACATTTTCTTGAACCACCAACTGTGTTGGATATACTTACTGATGCTTTTCTAAATTTGGGTATCAATTGCATCCCCAAAATCTAGGATGTAATGGAAATGGATGGTTTACCCCCCCCCCCATTTCTCTCCCTTCTAGTGATTATGGTATTGAAATCAGTGTAGTTATGTGGTTGTGGTATGAGGTGCAGTTGGATGTGGTTGTGGCGTGATGAGGTTTTGGTTGTGGTATGGTGTGGTTTGTGGGTATGGTAAGTGATGGGAGAACAAGGAAATATTACATTATGACATTAGGCTGACTAGATTGGTCAGAATGTAGGTACAGAGTACCAATATTTTAATAATTTTCATGACTTAATATAATTATATTATACTAATATTTTAGAAAGTGTATTTGTGGTGAGATGGGACTGTTGGTTTCCTTGAAAAATATAACATGTTAGTTTCATTATTTATTCACTAAGGATTTATTATATTTCCTCTATACAGACATGAGAGTTATTGGGTAACCTACAATGTAAATTCATGTACTCACCACAAACTTCTATATGCTATTTTTTTATATTTTTAAAACAATATTTGAGATTTGGTTAGACCATAATAGCTCACAAATCATTGGTTGGTGGACATTAGAGGAATTATTACCTTCAATGGGTGCTGTTTAATTTTCTTGATATTTTATTTGGAGTTATTTTATTTGTATGATATTACATGCATTTTGTGTAGTATTTTTAGGATTATTAATCTTTATTTTATTATGTTCTTGGACATTGATTTATGGACCATTTTTATTTCTTTGGCTTAAAAATGGTAATGCCTCTCATATGGAAGTTTTATACCATTGGTTTTAGTGTCCAATTCAGGGGCTATTAGAAGAAGTCTTATAGGGTTACTCTTAATCTAACTTCTAACTCAAGAGGGTTCTTAGTGGGGTTGGTTCATGATAGAGTGATATCAAAGTGAGTCTTTTTTCTGATAAGATAGTGCTTGGAGTAGGCACTGGTGAGTATTTTGTTAGATTAGACATGGATGGTGGATGATGAACTCACATAGTTCACGTGGTAAGGTGTAGTTGGATACTCAAGTTATTCATAGGTGGATTGATGGGGAAGAGTATGATTCCTAAAGTAAAAACATTCATGAGTTTTAGTGATGCAATTTACCAAAATATGAATAATTCAGTTTTTTATCAAGAGATGAAGAAATAGATGATGGAAGTAGATATTTCTTTTGGGTAAATTCAATAATGTTAGTAGCATTGGATTCCCTTGATGGTCAATTCATTACAAGGAGAAACTTGAAATAGGTTGATTCACTACTTTGGTGATTGTGATGATTCAAATGTCATGTGGGAGAAATTATAGGGTTATATTAGGATATAATTCTTATCATTGATGTTGAAATTTGTGTGGAATCATGAACTACTCACCACTTGATCTGGAAATTCAAGAATATTTGAGTTCGAGTTGAAATTCATGAACCTTCTATGGTATTCTCCATTCCTCTTATCAGATGAGGATGTGAGGGAATATAATTTTTTGGGAGCCTTATATGTATATATATATTAAAATCCAATTTCGACCCTTCACCCTTCCAACTTATATTGAGATGCTTATAAAAACATGATTTGATTGAGAAGAATTTGGTTCATAGGGATTCAATTAAAGATTATAGTCATCATAATTTTCCAATAAGCAGAGCTACTAAGAGGATATATTTTCTAGGGTATTTTATTCACGCTCAAATTTACCCAAAAGAAGAAGGTAGGATGGAGTTTGGGTTGTCGAATCCTAAGAGACCTAAGAAGTACCTACAAACACGTACATTCTATGGATTGTTTTTTCTATGAAGTGGCCAACTTGGTTTGATTTAATTTGGTTTTAAAGGATCACTAACAAATTTAAGTTAATTCAAATTAAGGTAATAATTTGATCCAAGGTTATCGCTCGGGGTGGACTGGATGAATTCCTTTTTTAATGATTTCAATTTCTTATATTTGAGATGGGTTCATTTAAGAAGATCAAACAAAATCATAAATTACTAGCTTAATGCATAAAAACCCTAATACTAATCACCTATACACATGAAGTATCAATGTTTCGAGCACTCCAAGGTAAAGGTTTGTATTATCACTTGAAATATGTGACCTTAAATTCAATAAGGATGAAGAGGTTTTAAAATCATCAAATAAAAATATCATTTAAAAGAAGTGATTATCCATTAACAGAGTGAGAAATAACATCCAATACAACCCCTTTCTACTCCCTTAGATCAACCCATAAAATAGTTAGCCCTCCATTTATGACATGTCTTCAACGGAAGTGGGACATAGACTTACGAGGGTGGAATTGAAGAAGTAAAAACAACAACAAAAATCGATCACTCCACTATTGTGTGATAAATATCACAAAGTATAGTGTGAATAAATTCACACCTTGAACCAAAGGTATCAAAGTGATATGTATAATAATAGAATAAGAGTAAAGGAAGAACTTTTATTAAAAAACTAAGGTGAATTAAACAACTTACATGATAAAGAAATGCGATTACAAACACAAAGCGGTAGCATAACACTACAGTGAAACAAAGCACCAAATATGATCAACTACTCCACCACCACTGCCTTAAATAGGAATTTTTTAAGCCTTTGGTCGAGCCTCCAATATTCCAAGTCTTCCCAATTAATTTTGGTAGGCCATAGGTGGGTGGAAAGTTGAGGAGAGTTGATTTTTCCACCCTTGACCTGAGGTGGCAGCCAGCTTACTTCAACCGAACGGATGCGCCTATAAGCCCTTATACATGGACGAATTGGATTTGTCCATAGAATAAAAACATGACTATATGGATGTCCCATAACCTTATATAAAGTTTCATCCCAAAATAGTTTATGGTTAATGAGATATGTGTAAAATGGTGGACTGTTTTTCTGGGCCGCAGAATTTGGCCCAGAATTTTATCTTCAACTTGGTCTTCCTGAATAACCACAATGGAGGCCTAATTATCACTGGCTCCTAAAGAATGATTTGTTTCTATATATTTATTATAGAATCACACGAATGTTGGGATTCATTGGGCCTGTATGTTAGGCCCCACATTCTCATCAGTGGGCTAGTGTCCAATCTCACTTCTCCAGAATTGCTTCCATTCATTTATAAATATCTACATCATCCTTTATGAATCCTCCATTGATCCTTGAATGAAAAATTTTCATATTTAAGTGTACATACATTTCAAAAAATATCAAATCAAAATATGGATAATTACAATCCTTAAAATCAGAAGAATTATTGGGCCTAAATTGGTGTGCATTAGGCATGAAGTGCACAATTGATAAGAAGGGGTGTTCAAAATTAAAATCCACTAACTCAGACCCATAAGATCAAAAATGAACATTTAATACCATTAAAATTTAATTAAAATATGTATTTTTATTGGCTAATCACACCCCCAACTTGAGATTTGCTAGTCCTAAGAAACATTTATCTCAACAATATAAAATTCGAATCCTTTTTCCAAAAACATTTTAATACACAATGGTCACCAAAAACCCTTATACCAAACAATCATGAAACCCATACAAATATTTCAATACAATATAGTTTCATAAGTAGATCCCAATCCCAAGACCATTCCTTTTTTCAACTTCATTTCCATATTTCATCTAATATTAATTAAATATGAGGATGTGTTGTGTATCAAAATAGACATGGGGTTCATCTTTATTCAAGGGGGAAATGAAAGAAGTGCTAGGTGGAATCACATTTCAATATTAAGATGAGTATTCAATTTTTTTTATTGTATAATTTTTTTTTCTTTTTTTTTTTTGCAATTTTTTCATGGTAATTGAAATTACATTCAAAAGAGTCAACCCTTGTAGCGAGACTTTGCCGATGACTCCCAAGATCAAAGAACATAGGGAACCAAGTGAATCCCACATACTATGGAATCATCTCGAGTTAACTCAGTCAAAAACAAATTCAAATTACAAAAAATAGAGATAAAATTACTAACTTTGGGCTAGACAACTATGGAGTCATGATCCCCAAGTGCTGAAAGCCACGCATTAGGTCATTTCATTTCTCTACGTGCAAATTTATTGTTTTTTTATTGAATAATCATATTAAAACTAAAATTATCACCAAACCTATGCTATTTATTTGGGGGACCCCATGAACTCAAACTAATACCCCACTATCCAAAGGACATACATTGTGATCTTTTTTTATTTGGATGAAAATATAAACGATCAAATATCACATTGGACAGCCACACTGTCCAAAATATGTTCTCAGTAAATTATACATGGATTAAAATCAGAATTGGGGCATGATAAATTATTTGATATTCATTTTCAAAGTGTGCAATGTGTATTACCATGTTCAAAGTTAAAGGAATTTTTCCTTCTATTTACACACTTTTTTTCAAATCATTCATTTTTTTGACACAAAAGCATTTTTTATTTTATCTCCCCCCAACGTAAAATAACACTATCCCCAGTGTTTTAATAAATGAAAATTCAGAAGGAGTAGAGGCGGATAAGGGAAGTTTCAAAAGGAAATTGAAATATGAGGATCATGGAATTAAGTCACCTGGTGGTTGAAGTTGAAGTTCTTGCTACTCCAATTTAGTGCCTTGATCTCGATGTCACTCTGAGAATTACCTAGTGAAAAAAAACTATATATATATATAATAAATAAAGTAAAATATAAGTATATATATAAAAATTATAGAATAAGGAAGCATAAAAAAAACCGTAGGTCAGTGGGAAGCGTGCGCCCCTGTCTCCCTTCGGTCCCGGGTTCTAATCCCCACAACTTCACCGGTTGTGACAGGTTTTGACCCACGACGTGTCCCTTTTTATTATTATTATTATATTTTTATTTATTTTTTGTATTTTTATTTTAACACATAAAATAAAATAAACTGATGATACATTGTCTTCTTTTTAAATTTCTAGGTAAGGTATTACTCAAGGATCACACCACGTGACACGGATAAATATGGTGCTCCCCTTTCATACCCACCCATACTCATAATAGAAGAATAGTTCGACAGTATATATTTTTTTTAAATATCAAAATGATTCATTAATACTATTTAAAAAAATGATTTGCAAAGATGAAAATCACGGGTTTCCTCTCGTGCAGTGCTTTGGTTTAATGTCTCTAGCTCGACTTAGACCTTTAATTATTTAAGTATTTTTCTCATCTAAGGTTGGTTCACTCAAGTTTTCATCAACTTCATTTTTTTGGAATGGTTCAATGAATGGTTTGACTCTATGACCATTAACTTTAAAGTTATGTCCATTGGTGGGATCTTGAATTTCTACAGCCCCATGGGGGTAAACCTTATTCACTATGTATGGACCTGACTATCTAGACCTCAACTTTCTCGGGTGTAAATGATGTTTAGAACTATAAAAAATAATATTTTTACCAGGTACAATGTGTTTGGTTTTAATATTTAGAGATTGGTAGGTTTGTACTTTAACTTCATTAATCCTTGAATTTTCATAATCCTTCATCCTAAGTTCCTCAAGTTCATTGAGATCTAATTTCCTTTTTGTTTCGGCTAATGAGAGGTCATAATTCATTTTCTTAATTGCACAAAAAGCCTTATGTTCAATCGCCACTGGAAAATGGCATGATTTACCATAAACCAACCTATATGGGGAAATTCCTAGGATGGTTTTGTATGTTGTACGATATGACCAAAGAGCATCTGAGAGTTTCTCAGACCAATCTTTCCTAGAAGGATTGACAGTTTTCTCAAGAATTTGTTTGATTTCTCGATTGGCTAACTTAGCTTGACCATTGGTCTATGGGTGGTAAGCAGTGGACACTTTGTGAGAAATTCCATACTTTTCCATGAGTGATGAGAATGGACGATTGAAAAAATGAGTTCCACGATCACTAATGATAGCTCTAGGAATTCCAAATCTAGAGAAGATGTTTTCTTTTAGGAATATAATCACAGTTTGATGATCATTGGAATTTTTGGGAATGGACTCAACCCATTTTGAGATATAATCAAGAGCTAAGAGGATGTATAGGTATCCCTTAGAGTTTAGGAAGGGACCCATGAAATCAATTCCCCAACAGTCAAAGATTTCAACCACTAATATGGGAGTAAGTGTAATTTGATTCCTTTTTGTGATGAACCCCACTTGTTGACACCTAGGACAGATTTGACAAAATGTGTAGGAGTCCCTTAAGAGGGTGGGCTAAAAGATACCACACTAAAAAATCTTAGCAGATGTTTTCTTAGAGGAAAAGTGACCTCCACATGCCTCACTATGATAGAATTTAAGGATGGACTCTTGTTTAGATTCTGGGACACACCTCTTAATGACTTGGTCAGGGCAGAACTATAGAGATATGGATCATAAAATATATAGTTTCTAACATCAGAAAGGAATTTCCTTCGAGCTTGAGTCCCTAATAATTTTGGAATGACTCCTGTAACTAATAAATTGGCTATGTCGGCATGCCAAGGGCAGTCACTCACAGAGTATAGGTGTTCATCAGGAAATGAATCAGACATACAAGGGTGATTTAAGTTGTATTTGAATTCCATATTTGAGATATGATCAGCTACAACATTTTCAATGCCATTTTTATCCTTGATTGTGAGGTCAAATTCTTGTAAGAGAAGGACCCACCTAATCAGTCTAGCCTTAGCATCTTGTTTTTGGAAGAGGTATTTTAGTGCAGAATGGTCAGTGAACATACTGATGGGGGATCCTAAGAGGTAATACCTAAACTTATCTAAGGAAAACACAATATCAAGTAACTCCTTTTTAGTGGTGGTGTAGTTTATTTGGGCATCATTTAAGGATTTTCTTGCATAAGCAATGACATAAGGAGTTTTATCACAATGTTTTCCTAACATAGCTCCTATAGTAAAATTGCTGGAATCACACATAAGTTCGAAAGGAAGGTTCCAATTTGGAGATTTCATAATGGGAGGAGAGGTGAGAGAGGATTTGAGGGTTGAGAATGAACCCTCACAGCTTTATGTCCAAACAAATGGAGCATCATTTACTAGGATAGCACAAAGGGGACGGAAGATTGAACTAAAGTCCTTGATGAATCTTCTATAGAAACTAGCATGTACTAAGAATGACCTCGCCTCCTTGACATTTTGGGGTGATAGAAGGTGAAGAATGATGTCAACCTTGGCTTTATCACCTTCAATCCCCCTACTTGAGACTAGATGGCCTAGAACTAGTCCCTCTTAAACCATAAAATGGCATTTTTTCCAGTTTAGGACCAGATTATTTTCTTCACATCTTGACAAGACTCTCTCCACATTCCTCAAACATCCCTCAAATGTATCCCCAAACACAGAGAAGTCATCCATGAAGACCTCAAAAAAATCCCCTACCATGTCTGAGAAGATTCCCATTATGCACCACTGGAAGGTTCCAGGGGCATTGCATAAACCAAAGGGCATGCATTTGAAGGAAAAGGTCTTGAATGGATAGGTGAATGTAGTCTTCCCTTGATCCTCTAGGGATACCTCAATCTGATTGTACCCCGAGTACCCATCTAAGAAACAGTAGAAGGCATGACTTGCCACTCTCTCTAGGACTTGGTCAATTAATGGTAAGGGGAAATGGTCCTTCTTGGTGAATGAGTTTAGCTTCCTATAGTCAATGCAGACCCTCCATCCACTATTCACCCTAGTTGGAAGAATCTCTCCATACTTATTGGTTATCATTGTTATTCCTGCCTTCTTGGGAACCACTTGGATTGGGCTCACCCACTCACTCTCAGCTATGGGATAGATGATACAAGCTTTTAAAAATTTTAGAAGTTCCTTCATCACTACTTCCATGATATTAGGATTGATTCGCCGTTTAGGTTGACGACATGGCTTTGAATCAGATTACGGAACAATCCTATGAGTCCCGATAAGTGGGATAATCCCAGGAATAACAGATAGGGTCCAACTAATGGATTTCTTATGTTTCCTAAGGACATCTAGAAGAATCCTCTAATGATTGACTTCAAGAGAAGAAGAAATTACAATAGGATGTGTTTGATTTTCCCCTAGGAAGGCATACTTGAGTTTGGTAGGAAGTTCCTTTAATTCAATATCAGGTTGGTTCAAAATTTCAATAGAATATTGAGATATTGGATCAAAATCAATTTTATTTCCTAGAGTTTTAGATAGGATTGATTCCCCGCATATAGAAGTTTCAGCTAAAAGATTGGTTTGATTAGATTTAGGGAAGGATGTTTGATTGGTCTCCCTGAATGTGGTTTCCTGAAAGGTTTCACTGATTTTTAGACCTAAGACATCATCATAAGAGTAATTTGAAAATGATTCAATCCAAGGAGATAAACTTCCTTCATGTGAACAAAGGAAATCAATCTCATCCAGACTTGAACATCCATCAAATATTCCTTGATGTTCTATGGATTCATTATCAATGTTTCTATCATGTTTACTTCATGAATTTCCTCATCATCCTCTATTTGTGAGCTTTCATTATAGATGTTAAAGTCTAGACTCATGTTTCCACAGGTGATGGTCATGTTCCCATTTTGGACTCGGATAACAGATTTGATTGTTGCAAGGAAAGGATGACCAAGGATGATTGGGGTTTGTTCCTTATTTCCTAAGTTTGGATGGTTTTCAAGGACAATGAAGTCAGCAGGGTAGATAAAGTTTTCAACCTTTACTAGAACATTCTTTAAAATCCCCTTTGGAACCCTAATTCTACAATCAGCAAGTTGAAGTGTGATAGAAGTGAGTTGGAGCTCTTCTAGGCATAAATGGTAGTACACAGCATAGCGGATGAGATTGAAACTAGCACCTAGTTCACACAAGGCCTTGACAACTTTTCTCTCTCCTAGTTCAATATTGATGTAAGGGAAACTCGGGTCTTTCAACTTAGTAAGAATGGTCCCTTGAATGGTGGTACTCACATTAGTAGCCAAAAGGACTTGGTTTTTATGTGAAAATTTTCTTTTAAAAGTGCACAAGCCCTTAATGTACTTTGAGTAGGAATGTATGGTTTGGATGGCATCAAGAATGGGAATTTTCAACTTGACTTGTGAGAATATTTCCCTCAATGTTTCACTCAATTCAGGTTTGGTTTCCCCCTCATGTGTTGAGGAAATGGTGCAGGTTGTGGGGTTGTTTGTTGAAGAGTTGTTTCTTTCACATTTTTATCAATTTCCTCAGTTTGATCTTGTGGTTCATTTGAATTTTCATTAGATTTTGAAGATTCACATGGTTTTTGACTTATTTGTTCAGGTTTCTCAATTGACTTCCCACTTCTTAAAATAGTCACAGCCTTTAGTTGTTCATGAGTTTTTTAGTGTAACTTGACTCTCCCCTTGAAGTTGAGGATGGTACTACCTGAGTAGGCATAGGTGCCTTTCCAATTTTTATGGTTTGAAGTTATTATTTTAGGGAAGAGGCTTCCGAGTTCATCCTTTCCATTTGTTTGTACAGTTGTTCTATTAGGCTTTGTGGAACAGTTTGGCTTGTTTCTCGAGAAGATTGGTTTATCTCAGGGGGATATTTATGAGGTGGGATGGTTTGTTGAAAATGGACCGGTGGCTATTGGTATTGGATAGGTTGGGTTTGGAACTAGTTTTTGGTTTGGTAGTTCTGATGGAGGTAAGGATTTTGTCCCTGTGGTTGGCTAGGTTGCTGGTTATCTTTCCAGGAGAAGCCTGGGTGGTCATTATACCTTAGGTTAAAGTTGTTTTGGTATTGAGGCTTTTGAAAGTTGAAAGTAATTACTTCTGCTAGGGGTCCTCCTAAAAGAAAATCCTTGATGGATGGAATGGGTGGGCAGTTTTCTATCTTATGGTCATGTTTGTCACAAATTGTGCAAACATGGTCTACAATTTGGATTTCATAGACTTTCCAAAGGTCTATCTCTTCAACCTTCCTAGAAAGTGCTGCGAGTTTAGCCCTAAGGCTTTCCTCATCTCTAAGTATATGCATTTCAGTGGTTCTTTGTGTCTTTTCAGAATAAGGTGAATTTCTCCATGTATTTTTTGTTCAGAAAGGCTTTCTAGATACTCATAATCATCATTTGGGGCTTTGTTTTTAAGGGTTCCATTACACATCATGTTAATTAATTGTTTGTTCCCCAGACCCAACCCTTCATAGAAAATTCTCACCTGTTCAGGAATAGAAAAACCATGGCGTGGAACCATGTTTAGGGTTTCTTTTAACCTTTACCATGTTTCATAGAATGACTCTCCCTATTTTTCAAAAAAAAATTGGATACTCTTTTCAAGTGCAATTGTTTTGTGGTGGGGAATGTATTTTTTGTAGAATTCTCTTTGTAGTTGGTCCCAAGAGTTGATGGATGATGGTATCAAATTTTTTAGCCAATTTTTATCTAGATCCTTTAAAGAAAAAGTAAATAGACTCATCTTAGATGATTCTAGTTGATGGGGGGACACATGGTTTCTACAGTGTTATTGAACTCCTTAATGTGAAGGTAGGGCATCTCGGACTCCATTCCATGAAATGTGGGAAGGTGGTTTAGGACATGGGGTTTAAATATGTAGTTGGAATCTCCTAGGTAATTGTGTCTAATTAATGAGGGGGCATTGGTCTAGGAAGTTGTGAGGTAGTCATTCATGGTTTGATCAGCTGCATTCCAGAAGTTTGGGGCTGCCTCATTTGGGTTTCCATTTTAGTTCACACCCGGGTTTATGAGTTGGTTTCTTTGAAGACCTTCCATTTAAATGGGCTCAATTTTTGACTCTGGGGTATTAGGAAGATTAGGATCTAATGGAAAGAGTTCCCTTGGCGTACTTGACTCCCCAACCCCAGGACTATCCACCCTAACTAGATGGTTTGATTGATCACGGGTGTAGGCGGACATCCACCAAAAAGAAAAAAAATGGGAAAGGGACGGGATAAGATAATTTGGGTGAGAAAAGAAGAAATGGGGGAGAATAGAATGGTTGTTTATAAGACTTACTTGGGTCCCTAGAAACGGCACCAAAATTTGATTCATGCTCAAATTTACCCAAAAGAAGAAGGTAGGACGGTCCTTGTAGTCCAGCTTGGGTTGTCGAATCCTCAGAGACCTAAGAAGTACCTACAGATACGTACATTCTATGGATTTTTTTTCCTATGAAGTGGAAAACATGGGTTGATTTAAGATGGTTTTAAAGGATCACTAATATATTTAAGTTAATTCAAATTAAGGTAATGATTTGATCCTAGGTTATCGCTTGGGGTGGATTGGATGAATTCATTTTTTATTGATTTCAATTTCTTATATTTGAGATGAGTTAATTTAAGAAGATCAAAAAAAATCATCACTTAATGGTTTAATGCCTACACACCCTAATACTAATCACCTATACACTTGAAGGATCAAATTTCTGAGCACTCCAAGTTAAAGGTTCGTATTAGCACTTGAAATTTGTGACCTTAAATTCAATAAGGATGAAGAGGATTTAAAATCATCAAATAAAAATATCATTTAAAAGAAGTGATTATCCATTAACGGAGTGAGAAATAACATCCAATCCAGACCCTTGATACTCCCTTGGATCAACCCATAAAATATTTATCCCTCCATTGATGACATGTCTTCAACGGAAGCGGGAAGTAGACTTATGAGGGTGGAATTGAAGAAGTAAAAACAATAACAAAAATCGATCACTCCACCATTGTGTGATACATATCACAAAGTATGGTGTGAATAAATTCACACCATGAACCAAAGGTATCAATCTAATATATATATATATATATATATGAACATAATAAGAGTAAAGGAATAACTTTTATTATGAAACTAAGGTGAATTAAACTACTTACATGAGAAAGAAATGTGAATACAAACACAAAGCAGCAGCATAACACTACAATGAAACCAAGCACCAAATATGATCAAATACACCACCACCACTTCCTTAAATATTAATTTTTAAGCCTTGGGTCGAGACTCCAATAGTCTAAGTCATCTCAATTGATTTTCGTAGGCCATAGGTGGGTGGAACGTTAAGGGAGAGTTGATTTTTCCACCCTTGACCCGAGGTGGCAGTCAGCTTGCTTCCACCGAACAGATGCACCTAGAAGACCTTCTAGATGGCCGAATTGGAGTCGTACATAGTATAAAAACATGAATATCCGGATGTACCCTAACCGTCTGTAAATATTTATCCCAGAATAGTTTATGGATAACGAGATATGTTTAAAATGGTAGGATGTTTTGCTGGGCTGAAGAATATGGGCCATAATTTTATCTTCAACTTGGGCTTCCTGAATAACCACAATGGAGGAAGAATTAGCACTGGATCATAAAGAATTATTTTTTTCTCTATATGTATTCTAGAATACCAAGAAATTTGGGCTTCCTTGGGCCTTTATGTTGGGCCCCACATTCTCATCAGTGGGCTGGTGTCCAATCTGAATTCTCCAGAATTGCTTCCATTCATCTCCAAATATTTTCATCATCCTTTATGAATCATCCATTGATACTTGAATGAAGAAAGTTCATATTTAAGTGTATATATAGTTACAAAAATATAAAATCAAAATATGGATAATTACAATCTTTAAAATTAGAAGAATTATTGGGCCTAAATTGGTGTACATTAGGCATGAAGTGCACAAATGATAAGAATGGATGTTCAAAATTAAAATCCACTAACTCAGGCCCATAAGATCAAAAATGAACATTTAATATCATTAAAATGTAATTAAAATTTTTATTTTTATTGGATAATCAGTAGTTGAGGTTATGACCTATGAGGAGTCACCCTTAGCTATCCTTCTCTCAGTTCTCTAAAGCTGATGGTCTATAGACTTCTACAGGGAAAACAAGTGTCGTATATTATTTATTTGGAAGATGCAGACATTGGAAATATAATTTAACAACACTCCTTAGCAATAAACTTGGATCCTATAACATTTTAGTTTATATTCCACCCCAACAATAGTTACCACCTCAACCATATACATAGTAGTTAGGTCATAAATATTTTGAACCATGAATATGACATAGAGTAGGGAGAGTACATATAATATATATTCCTCACCCTATGGTACCTAGGGACCTCATAGTAAGCATTAAAGAGATATTGGATGACATTGGGGGTGGCGTGGAGGATGTAAAGGATGTGGAAAGATTCTTGTAATGAAGTTTCCAACAACATGAGGATTATAGGTCAATCGGGTTACTTCCTATTTATATTTTACCTTATTTCATGCATTTACTAACATAAGATATCCATGATAATTTATTTAGAATACTTTACTCAGGGAACTAGAACTCAATGTGGACAAGTATATTAGGTCCCTAGTATTTTCTATATAAGTTTTCTCGTTTTCCATACGTGTGTCAAGGATATAAGTTGTCAATAGGGTGGTACCCATCTATTGGAGAGTTTTTTTATAATAGATACAACCATATAATATATCTTTGGAATGTATAGGTTGTACTCTATACAAGTATTCATTGATTTATACTAAATGTGGGTAGTTTTCTCTATCTTGGAAGGTGAAGGTGTGGTGTTCATCAGTGAGTGGGATCATCAAATGGATCACGGATTCCCATATTTGGGATGAGTGCTTGGATTCCATTTTATTATGAGTTATTGGTAATGTCGAGATGAGTTCTCAGATTCCATGTGATTGGTTATGGATGAGGAGGCTAGTAGGAGTGTATAGACCCATGTGATATCTGATTATTAGGAATGTTGGGATAAGCACTCAGATTCCACTAGAATTCTAGGATGAGAGTCTAGATTCCATGTGATGATTTATGATTAGGTAATGTCATCATGATAGAACATATTCCATGAAAATCTCGGAATGAGAACTCAGATTCCATATGGTGCCTCATGGTAATGGAAATTTTAGGTTATGTCAAAATTCCATGTGGTTATTTATGGTTTACACGATTATTGAGATGTTCTTAGAGACACGATGTCACTAGATAAAGTGGGTAGGATCAGTCATGGTCATAAAACTAAGTATTGAAAATGATCCTTCCAACCTTGGGTGTCATCTCAAACCTAAGGCATCGATGGTTATTTATTTATTTCTCTTATATAACATTATTTATAATTGTTAGATTTTTTATCTTGAGAAATTTTGCATGTAGTTTTTCATCAAATTGTTTATTATAAGGACTTCATTAGTAGTGAACTACCGATTTTTACTCACACCAAGTTCATTCCTCCATGGTACTTGGATACCCAAGAAGACATCACTACTTGGATGTAGATTGCAGGTTCATGGCAAGCCCCGACATTGATGATAGTTTCCTTGGTGTGCTACTATGGGTATAGACGATGGGACCGGGTTGGGACCAATTGGGGATGAGACTTAGTGTAGTTTTTCTTTATTATTTTATTTTTTCTATATAATATCTTCCCATGTGGGATCCTTGACATGTATGACATACCCGACTTTAAGGCATCTTGTTATTATACTTATTTATTGGTGTTTACCCCATTTTATATGTGATGGTTATCTGGATTGATTTATATGTATATCATTACTTCCACAATTATAGCTACTCTAACACAAAAGTATAGTCTCCCCATAGTAACCTTTTTGACCCTAAATTCTATTCAACATCCTTTAGAATATAGGGAGACATGCTTGAGGCATTATGGCATGCCGACCCAAGGCACCAGATCAGTGGCTTCCAAGATGGAGAATTACAATGGGGATGTTTTGTGAAATAAGAAAAATGGATATCCCAAGAAATGTTTAAAAAATTATATATATATATATATATATGTTTGGAAATTGTGTGGGGGTTGTCCTATGAGAAACAGAGTAGGTATGTGAGGTGAAAAAAAGTAAAAAAAATCCAAACTAATATTGTTTAGTAATATATATATATATATATATATATATATTAATAAAATTGGAAACATGATAATCTTGAGCCTGTGGTCCTACACAGAAAGCCCAACCCAGAATAGGGTTGGCTCGAATCCAAGCTCATACTGAGGTCAATTTTTTTTATCTTGGCCTGATCCGACCCAAATACTATATCTCATCCCAAGAAAGTAGGGGTCAATCTTAGTTAAGCTCATCCAGGTCAGGCTCAAGTCAGGATCAGGTCAGTCTATTTTTATACCCCCTAGGTTTATGGAAACCACTATCACAAGATTCACCTAAACTAATTCAAACATAATGTGGATCTTTTGGTTATAATTAAACAACATACATGGTTATGAGGGTGATCAATATTCCACCAAATTGAAAAATGGACCAATTTTTTCTTTTGTTGTTTCTAAAATAAAATCTAATGAACTAATAGGATTTAAAGAAGATTTAAATCGGAATGATTCTAAAAAATAGCTTGAAACCATGAAAGAAGAAGTGGAGTCCTTGAATAAAAATCAGACATCATATTTTTTAAATATTATAAAATGAACTAAATATAAATCATGTCATGGTGGTATGAACTATGTTGTGGTATGTGTTGGTGTAAACCACGGTGTAGTAAGGGTTATTAGGTCGTGTTTTTATACATGGAAGTTCATGTGTTATGTGATAACATGTGACTCAACCCCTTTCTCTTACCATAATATATCATATTCAGTTATATAATCATGTGATGATGACTTTAGGAGTCTAAATGTACAAACTAATTGTTAAAACTATAGCATCCCACCCCAAGTGCTGCTAAATTAGGCCCTGAGATGGTGGTCTATAAGACCTTAGCGTATCTCCCCAAACACCAGAGGCTACTGACTATAATTTAGGGCCTTGATTGAGTCTATTGGGAGGTTATTCCCTCATAGGATAAAGTATTACACATCATTAAATAATATATGATCAAGTAGCGGAATCCTAGAGAAATAGAAAATAGCAGAAGAAGTAGATAAATGACCCAACATAATAAATAATAAAAGAAGAAGTTGAATAGTCATAAAAAATACCATTATGATGTCAATGTATGATTCCAAAAGTAAATAAATCAAAGTGTAGGGGTATGGGACATAATCATAGACTAAATTCTAATAAAACTACCAAAAGATCCAAAAAACTATCACATGGAATCTCGAGAATAGGCTCGGTCCTCTTCCCCCAAACCTCCAAAAAAACAGAAAAGAAATCAATAATCATGAAAGGAATGCTTCCTTGTATCCATACCTACAAACATACAGTCTACTTGGGTACCAAACAGTGCTCGAGTATGGTGGGAGATATAATCTCAGTAGGTTGGCACCCACGGTGTCTATACCTTTCTATTTTGTGTTGTAGACAAATAGTGGTGTGCCATGTATATTAAATTCAAGAAATTTAAATAAATAAAAAATAATTGTAACTTGGTCTAGGTTCCTAAGTGAACACCCATCCCATACCACCTGCTTCAGCCAGAGCTGGAAGTCTGAATTAGATACCAGGTAATGCAGAATATATATAGCAATCCCTAAGTAACATGAAATACCAAATGAAAGGGAGTACCCCCAAGCTTGTGTTTTGTCTTGGGGTTTAATCCATATGTCAACACCAAGCACACAAAAGGCACAACAGAGGTATCACAAAGCATAAAGAAACTCTATTCAGTATCAATAAAAACATCCCAATCATTTTATTAAAATTGAAAATTTTATGGATGGTGTTCAATCCTATCTATATGGTATCATTATAGTAAATTCATTGAATTATGACCAATTCCATGAGCTTGTCCAAGTAGATCCTTTTTAAATTACAACTATCGATTGTGGTATGGTAACTATGAGTCTGTCCTGGGTATCACATGTAAGGGACTGAGTATCAACTGAGGCTTAGAGTAGCCATCTTGCCAATGGTTCCATCCTCATTTTCCCCTAAGGGAACTAGTATCACTCAATAGTATTGTAAAAATATCAAGGAAATCCCTTTCCTGGTGAACCTAAAATATCACTTTCTCGGTGCACAGTGTGGTAACCTATCAAGAATAGAGAGTCCAAATGTGGGTTCTTAATACAAGACCCAAATTCTCTCCCCAGCCCAATTTCATTTAAAACAACAATATAGGAATATATATATATATATATCACAGAGAAATAATTCATGATTTCAACCCTTTAATTAACCATTTAATGCCACTTGCTTACTAATTATTCAATCCTAAGAGTCATAGCTAATAATAAAAACACAATATTAAATAAATTTCACTTTATCTATGTAAGAAAAGGAAACATAATTTAAAAATATCAAATCATGACAAGACTTATAACAATAATTATTTAAGAATAATAAATCCAAGGAAAACCAAATTCATGGTTTATGATTCATCCTAAATAATTTATTCAATGTAAAACTTCAACCCAAATTATCACACATGCACACGTAAATTATAATTTAAATATTCAAGGCCAAAGGTATTTATTAATATTATGTCGTCACAACCAAAGGGGTTTTCAATGGCATGGAAACACCTAGGAAGGGTTTCTCCTTAAACAGAGGTCATAAAGATCAACAAAAATAGTTTAATTAAATTAATAAGCATTATTTGGGATTCGTCAGTAGGAACCGACGATTAGCACAGTGATGCAATTTGAAAAAAGAAACAAAATGACACTAAAGAACATAGGAACCCTACCTTGTAGTCATATTATACCCCACATCCCGCAAAAACCTTTGATTTGACCTAAAACGGAAGAAATCAGAGGATTTAACAAAACCCCCAATTTTGGGTAAAAAAACTTCGACAGAAGAATACACGAGGAATAAAGGATAAAACCCAAAACAAATTGGTTTGGATGATAAGCCTTACTGAGATCTTGATAGTGCTTCTAATTACAATAAAAACAGAGGAGAATTGGATGTGCAATGGCCTTCTGAAGCGTAGATGAGGGGTGGCACACCACATGGACAGGGGGGAACGATGCATAGGAAAAGTGGGAGAGGAGGGGAGGAAGAAAAAAAATAAATAAAGTAAAGAAATAGAGGAGAGAAAAAATTAAAAAAATTAAATAAATAAGAAAAAATTAAAAAAATAATAAAATAAAAGGGAAGGAGAAGATAAATAATAATAATAATAATAATGGGTTAATCCCATTTTTAAATATTTTTTCTTTTCTTATAAACACTTTTTATTTTACTATTTATTTTTACTTTTTTCATTTATTTTTATTTATTTAAATTTATTTTATTTTTTTAATCCTTTTAATTTATTTTTAACCCGAACATTATGCCAGGGCACATTGTATTATTTTTCATAAATCCCACACAACCATTAAAAAAATTATTTGCTACTCAGGACCTACAAAAGACCACATGGGCATGTTCCATTGGTAGCTTTAAAGAATTGGAGTAAAAATTAAATGGTATGTACCTTGGTTAAAGCTGGGACACTGTGACCTCCCCTCCTTAAGACAACTCATCCTCAACTTTCTCTTCTAAGGGTAGTGGAATGTTGTCTGAGAAGAGTTTCATCCACTACGTATGCACATCAGTATCCTACTCCCTATCCTCATCCTAAATGCATATGTGATTCAATAACACACATACCAGAGGAACAGACCTGCCTCAGATAACCTTCATGCAAATATTTATGATAAAAATTAGATGCTCCTCAAAGGATACATCTACCTCAAACTCGTTGTCATCAAGGCTAAAGGAATGAGACTGGTCTGGATGATACTTTTGAAGCTAATATACATAGATGAAATTGTACATGGAACAGTAACTCTAAGGTAACAACAACTGATAGGCTACCGGCCAAACTCTCCCTACTATATCGAACGATCTGCCATATCTCGATGATAACTTCTCTTATCTTCTGATTTGCCTATGACCCAACCTCAACGAAACCCATAGAAATACTCGATGTCTAACCTCAAACTCCAAGGTTATGTGATGATGATAAATATAAGACATTTGTCTATACTGAGATATATCCATATACTTATGAATTATCTTGACATGCTTAGAAGTCTCCCAAATGAGATGAGGAATCAGAAGAGCTACCTCACCTACTTTGAGCCAGCATAGAGTTGAACGGCATGGTTTACCATAGAGGGCTTCATAGAGAGCCATTTGAATTGTTTCTTAGAATATTTTATTATAAGAAAACTTATCTAGAGGAATGTTTTCACCCAAGATTCTCCAAAATCAAGGATATAGGCCTGCATCATATCCTCTAACACCCAAATGGTTCGCTCAGACTACCCATCATTCTGGGGGTGATTTTCAGTACTCAAAAGCACTTATGAACTCAGTGCCTTCTACAAACCTTTCAAGAATCACAATGTGAAATGGTAATCTTGGTCCATCATGATAGAATGGGGCATTCCATGAAGTCAAATAATCTACCAAATATAAATCCTCTCTAACTCATCAATAGAGAAGGTATCTTGGATAGGTAGGAAGTGAGCGACTTTGGTTAACCTATCTATGATCACCCATACTACATCACTACCTCGAAGAGATCTCAGAAAGAATGTAGAAAAATACATGGTGACATTATTTCATTTCTACTTAGGAATAGACAAAGGTTTTAGGACTCTATTGGGTATTTGGTGCTCTACCTTAACCTACAGACAGGTGGAGCACCGGGTAATGAAACCCGCTATTTTCTTCTTCAAACTTGTACAACAATACTAATGATGCATATCTCTATACATCTTGGTAATTTCAAGATGAAATACCCAAAAAAAGGCATGAGATTCTCTCATTAGATCTTCCCAAATATCAGAAGGCATCCATACACAGCCATGGTGGAGTAGAGTTTCACTGCATTCAACAACCCAACCAGGAGGTGGGTTCTCTCCTATGACATTATCCCTCAAAAAAAAACCCTCTAGATCAGATAATTGTCACATACAGACTTGCTCCAGAAGAGAGGACATCACTACAAGATCTGTTTGAACTAGTTTTCCATGCAACACCAGAACCTCCAAATTCATCTCAGAAAAAAAAATCAACACCTTCCACTCACTACTAGATTCTTAGACGTCTTGTGTCTGCATTTTGTGGCTCAAAATTTTATCCATGGAATTACCCTTACCAGAGGCATGATCAATCTCAAAGTCAAACAACTATAGGTATTTAACCCATCTGTACTGCCTCAAATTTAAGTCTCACTATGTGGAGATATATTTTAAGCTTTTATGATCTGTCTAAACAATGAACCTCTCATCCAAAAAGTAGTGCCTCCAACAGCAGAGATCATGAACCACAGCTGATAATTAGGGGACTTACATAGGATATTTCTACTCATGAGGCCTTGGATAGTGGGATCCATAAGCCATGACTCAATTACCCTAAATCATAACTACACCCAATCCGACTCCTGAATCATCATAGTAAATAGTATAATTTCTTCCAAGCTTAGGTAGAATCAAGATCGGAGCTAACGTGAGTCTTCCCTTTTAACTCTTGAAATTATTTCTCACCAAATTCTAACCAGATGAACTATACACCCTTATTATTCAGATCTGTAAGAGGTTATTCTAAGCGGGATAAATCCTAGATGAAATGATTGTAACATCCAGTAATCCCCAGGAAAACTACATATGTCAAACACATTCTTTGGTTGTTCCCAGGAAACCACTATTCTCACTTTTTATGGGTCAACTGATATGACTACCTTAGATATTATATGACCCATGAAGTGAACCTTGTTGATCCAAAAGTGGAATTTACTAATCTTCACGTATAGATGGTTCTCTCTCAGTATAATCATCACAATCACAAGATGGGTTTCATGGTCGTGTCTGGAGTGCGAGTACACCAAGATGTTGTCTAAAAATACTACCACAAAAGAATCAAGGAATGGTTTTAAAACCTGATTCATTATATCCCTGAAAACTAATGGCTCATTCGTCATACCAAATGACATAACCAAAAACTTATACAATCCATACCTTATCTGGAAAGTCGTACGTGGTATAGGTGATGTTATCACAAACACCTGATGATAGCTCGACCTCAAATTTATATTATAGAAAATGGTATCTCTTTAGAGATAGATGAAGAGTTCATCTATATGTAAAAATGAATTCAAATTCTTTACCGAAAGCAGGTTGAGTCGGAGGTAATCCATGCACAATATGATGGTATCATTCGCCTTCTTTGAAAAAAGAACTAGTGTTCACCAAGGCGATGTGATAGGTCTAATAAAACCCTTATCCTAAATATCCTAAAGCTTCTTCTTGAGTTCCTTTATCTCTTTAGGTCATTCTATAAGGATGAATGGACACTAGTGCCACACCTGGAACTAGCTCGATAGTGAACTCAACTTCCCTCACAAGATGTAAGTTGGAAAAATACCCAGGGAATGAATCCCTGAAGAGATCCACAATGAGATATAATTCCACTAATTGTGTTCCTTGGTCAATCATAAAGATACTTTCTAGATGATCTTTCACTCTTCCAAGACCATATTTTTAGGTCCATCTCGATCTGCCTGGATATCTAATTTTCCCTTGTGTATATATGAGTTTCCCTCAGGTGTTGTGAAATACACTCGATGGAAATAGAAATCCACTTGGTAATGATAAATAACAAACTATTCCATACTAATAATGACATCAAAGTAAGTCATCTCATGGATAGAGAAATTCCTAGGAAAACGGTACCCACCTATCTCAAGGGTTCACTCATGGAACTAGTGTATTCCCTTTGTTCTGACCCCCCAAAGGAGTGTCGAGAGACATAATTCCATATAAGTAATTAATGGTAAGACCCAAATGATCAAAAATAATAGTAGATATGAAATAGGTTGAATAAATAGTATCAAAATGGGTAGAAACTAAATTAGAGGCCACAAGGATAGTACCTCTAACCATAGAGGGCCCTGGACTCTACTCCACTAGCACTTTTTGCACTACATACATATGGCCTAAACCTTTACCCTAAGATGCTGCCTAACTAGCCTAAGTAGTTCCACTCTACTGAAACCGGTGTTCTGGAACATGATTTCCTCAGCCATGACCTCCACTACCTCAGCCTTATTGGTCATTAGAAACGGAACTCCCATCTAGACATGGAGCTGTAGATCCCATACTTGATGGAGGTGCTGGCACGGATCCCATTACTCCACCAACCCAAGATCCATAAATATATAATAAAATCAGTTTTTCAATGATTATAATGATGGAGTAGATCATGGATTGTCCATGGATCATGGTTTTATGTGGTGTTTAAGTTATCTTGTAAGTTCAGTAAAATGCTAAAATATAATGGGGAGGTCTCAGGTTTGAGTCTCCTTACTTCATATGTATATATACTTATGAAAGTAATATTAAACATTTTATGACATATGATAGTGTTTTCAGAAAATTTCATTTGTCTGGAATTTTACCCACATTCACCCTCAAAATGGTGCTTCTTACTATCTGAAGAACCATTAACCTGCCTCATAACTGAACCACCCTGGCTCACATGATCAGATTATCTGATATTTTATTCTGTAATTAGGTCATGATTCTTGATCTCTGTAATGGTCATAAAATGAAATGTGTTCACCTGTGAGTGGATAGAATATCCAAGTTTGTCATCAAAGCACCTCGCAGTCATCTATTTTTAACTGGTCAGAGATGGAGTAAACCACTGGAGCTCAGTAAAGTTAGTAAAATACTCTAACATTATCATAGATCCCTACTAAATATGTAATAAATCTCTAGTATGATCTTCTCTTAGAGTATGTGGAATTAAGTGATCATAAAAGTCTATCTGGAAGTCTTCCCAAACCATGTCTCAGGGTTAGTCTACCTGAGAAATGGCATCCCACCAATGCTTGGAAAAGTCACGAAGCATAAATATGAAAATTTTGACCCTCTAATCTAGAAGAATATCAAGAAGGTAAAAGGTTGATTTCATAACTTCTATCTATGACGCTGTATCATTGGGACCACCATCCCCCAATAAAGTGGGAGGATGTGGCTGCATAAAGACCAACGTAATCTCTACAATAGTCAGGGAAGGCCTGGGAGCACTTTGAACCGACTTTATGAACTTGAGAAGATTATACCTAAACTGGGCATCGGTAGGAGGAACTATATTGGTAGAGGTTGAACTTGGCATGACTCTAGTTTACAAGGAAATGTTGTCCACTGATGATGATATTATTGAGTTAAAGATCATCTATGAAAAAATGCCAAAGTTTTTCAATCAATGTAAGGTCATTGGACATGAATTATCTTCCTGTAGATGCTCTATTATATGGAGCTTATGTAAAATGCGTGGACATGATTCCAACAACTGTATTAAGAAGATAAATCCTCCCATGAAGGATGATATTCTTCCTCAGATAGCTAAGGATAGTGTTGGCCCTTCCAAGAATGATGATGATATTAGCATTGCGGTTGCTAATGTCAAGAAGATAAAAGATGTGCCAGGACTAATTTTCAGAGATGTTTCCAATCAAAGGATTGAATATGGTAAGACACCTAAATCACATCCTCGGCTCATGATGACGTCTTGGGCTTCCATTTTCTCTGAAGAGGTGAATGTCCAAAATTATGAACCTTCCCACAAAGGTAAAAATGTTGACTTGCATTAATTCTCAGCCTCTAAAGCACCAAGAAGTAATGAAGAATTGATGGTTGAGAAAGAAAATGAAGAATAAATTCAAAAATAGGTTGATCAATAGCTCTCACAAGAAATTATGGTTGTCTTTCATAAGGTTAGGAAAATTTTAGAATCTGACTCGCCAATCATTTCAAAATCTTGTCCCAAACTGGTTGTGGATAATGAGGGATTTTAGCTTGTTTCATACAAGAAGGAGAAGTCTCTGATCATACCCTCAGTTTAATTGATAGAGGGTAATCCCGCCTCTCAAATTATTGATTGTTCCATGGAGAAACATGATACTACTTTGGGATCCTCTTTGACTGAAGTACTAAAGGGGGAGGGGATGAAGACTCCATCGATAGGAGATACATCTCAAGAAAAATGTGAGGAGCAACTATAGGATAGCTCTGGCTCTGATAGTACTGATGTTGAGACGCTACTTGAGCGGCTTAAATCCATTATTCCAAGTATGGGGAGATCACATGGTAGGGGACGTGGTTTAGGACGTGGCATAGTTGGTTGTCATGAAGTTATTGAAGAGGAAAGGAAGCTAAGTGAAAGATTAAAGAAAAATCATATCATTTAGATTCTTTTTGGTGTTTTTTCTATGTTTTCCCATTCTCCATTGGACTTCTTTCTTTTTCTTGTTTAATACAAGAGGCACAACCTCTACCTTTATCAAAAAAAAGGAGGCACTATAGGTTGCACTATTTGAGGTTACAGACCCACCAACTCTAGAATGTTCTCATCACTACTCTCCCCGTGTATGGAATGAAGATGCCATAGTAGGATTGTTCTAAAATTTCAAAAATACAACACCTTAGACTAGATTCTATGGAATATGAGTTAAAAAAAGTATAGGGTAAGTAAGAAAAGGTTAGGTCAAGGCCTCCCTAAACATGGAATAGTAGGTTAGGAAAGTAAGTAAAGAGGGTAGGTACATTGGCTGCCTGTGAGTTTTACACAAAAGATATCCCACTCCAAGAGTCAAGTCTAACTAGAAATAGAAGAGGTCTTATATGGATCACTAAGACACATACACACTTTATATTTATAACTAACAATTACTTCAAGATATTACATGTAAACACAACATCACTCACATGAAAATAGGAAGATGCACGCTGAAAGTAGATATGGCATGGTAATATGCATGTCATTTTAATCCCTATGGTGTCTAATATTATGCATGTAAATGAAATTACCTCATGTAATCAGGCTACAATAATCAAAACTATCTTCTCAATAACACTGATACCAGTAAAAACATAAAAAAAATTTGTCACCCAACGGTGAAGTTGTATCAATAATAAATGGTATAATCAATAACTAAAATCCCCAACCCAAGAAATTTGGGTTTCCCCTGTACATGGGTTATCTAAATACAAGAATAGGGTAAGTTCCAAAATCCTATGTCTTAGTCTCCTGTATAACCCAAAAATTATGGAAAAAATAAAAAAACATCCTTTTATACCACTTTGTAGCGCCCAGCCCCGAGTGCCACTGAACCGGGCCCCAAGATGGTGGGCCATAAGACCTCAAGCGTATCTTCCCAAATTTCAGAGGCTACCGAAAAGAAGTGAGGACATTGATTGAGTCTATAGGGAGACTATTATTTTATAATATAAGGTATTAAACAATGGTAAATAATATATGAACATGTTCTGAAAGCATAGATAAACAGTAGACAATAGTAGAAGCTGATAAATGACCCAATAGAATAAATAATAACAGTGGAAGATGGATAGTCATAAAAGATATAATGATGATGTCAATGTATGATTCTAAAAGTAAATAAATCAAAGTGTAGGTGTAAAACCTCAAGGATTTATAAATAAATTTAATATTGAAATGCATGAAACATTGAGTCTCTACAAAACACCACCAGTAAACATAATTTTTACTGCTTTTGTGATTTGAATTTCGAAAAACCAACATATACGATTGCGATCAGTTAGATATTTAGAGTCTGATAGGATCAACCTAAGTTTTTAGTGATTAGTAACTTACTTTTACGAATAGTAACATACCTTAATGAATAGAAATGTACCCTTATGAATAGTAACCTCACCCATGTAACTATATATATAATTTAAGCACCTTTTAGATTAAATAGAATATGTTAAAAATTAATAATTAAGTGTCAGTATTTTTGTGAGTAATAAATATTTAATTAAAATTTTAAATTAGTAAATTAATAAAATTTATTTTCAAAAAATGTATTCATAAATAAATATTTTTTTTCCTGTGATTTTAGGATAATTTTTGAGACCTCGGTTAATTTTTTAAAGTATTATAAAATCAGAAGTAAATACGGTTTTTCATTAAAAATTAAATTTCTCTTATTTATAAAATGGTTTTGATAAAATGGAGTTCATTTTTAAATTCTAAGCGTCGAAAATTTTTAGGATGAATTTTTGGGATTTTTTTGAAATACTTGAATTTTTGGTGAATAGTGAAATTCAATAATTTACGAAATGTGCTAAATAAATGAATTTCTGTATCATGCTTGAGTCAAGGATGATGTAAATGGTCATTGGTTCGAACTTACAAGCACTTATTACTGTTTAAGTCATAATAATCAATACTATTCATAGTCTTGATCCATAATAATAAAATAATGATTAAAATAATGGGAAATAACTCCTCTCATCCACTATAAAGGCTACCCATCATTCCCTCTTCTCCTCACTCCTCTATGACTTGAATCTCCTAAAATTTATGTCCAAATACTCTTACCTAGTTCCTCCCCACGTCCAAGAGCCTTTGGTCTTTCCAAAAGAATAAAAACTCTTCCCTTAAGGAGGTTCTCAAGGAGGTGTATTCAAGAGGTAAATCCACATCTTCTCTCTTTTAATTTAATTTCAACTTCCTTTATTTTGTTATCCTCTACTCACTTAAGCTATCTAAATGATATTTATAACTACAGTATCATATATATAATTGAATTACATCATGTTAATTTAATAACCATTATCAATATTCTTACCCTCTATCTCTTATTTTATAAATGAAATTATCATCTGTGAGGTGCCAATTTACAACCTTCGTGGATAACGAAGTCTCAATCTCCAATTTATCATTCAATATTGGTCATGAAATAATTTTTATAATTGAAACAGAATATAAAATATGTATTATAACATATTTAATATTCATGAACCAGTATATTTACATAATATTAATTCATATGACAAAACTAGTTCATAATAATCAAAATACCTCTTAAATAATCTAAGTGATTATCATTAATATTTCATCTAATGATTCATACATATATCATGTAACCAAATGATATATATAACCATTAAAACCTCTTTATGTTAATAAATAATATATAAATTCAATTCTAAATAATTATATCCATTCCACATGAACATCCATACTCATATACAAGTATATTTTTTGTGAAAACCAAGGAAATGAACACTCCAAAATGACATAATTAAATCTTAAAACCTATCAATAAGGACATAAATGAACTTAATAAAATTTTGATAAAATAAATAAATATATAATATATTCTTAATTAAGTTATTAATAAGTCTAATTTCAAATTCTAGGACCTTAAGTTCAAGAGCGGAATATATTTAGACATAAGGTAGGGTTTTTCTGCCCGAACCTCCATTTTCTTTCGGGTTACTCTTTATCTTTCTTAATCCCAATTAAATTGGTATTTATTCTTATTTACTCATAATAAATTCTGTTTTAATGTTCTATATATGTTTACAAAACAGGATACTCCTTTATTTTATGGATAGACATATGTTTTAAAAGGATCTTCCAAAACATTATTCCCGAAATACAAGCCTGATTCAAGGGAATTTCTCAAATTCCTTCCTATTTTCAAGGGAACTATATAATATATTTTTGAAACCATTAATTTTATAAATTCACTAATTTCATTATGAAAAAACTACCTTAATTCACTTCTATTTTTATACAAATATTTTTCCAAAAGAACACTTCTTTTCAAAGTAAAAGAGTATTTATCTCAAGAATTGCTCGATGATTTTATACGATTATTTTCATCTATTTTAACACTATAGTTGATTATTATGTTCAATTGGGATAATATTTTATGATATCATCAACCATATTTTATTGAATGGTTTTTGATTAGTTTGACTCTAGATATGATATCTATACACCATTCATTGTATTACTCTGAATGGTTAGTGTTCATATTTAATGATTGGGGAAATTTATTTACATTTCATATTTTAGTTTCAATATTAATGTATATGTTGTTTATGTTTATCCCATTTCATATGAGGAATGTATTGTAATCATTACATGATGGAGGTTACTGCTATAGCCCATCGATGCATCATTAGGTCTCATGAGACAAACAAGTTTGTGTTTTTACCAATTTTTGTATGGTCTTGACACGAGGCCTTGACAGAATGATTATAATGTCCAGCATTATGCATTCCCTTATTATGATTCTAGTAATTGATAGCTTATGTTGTTATTTGACTATTAGAACACACATTATTATGTTTTATTGTGTAATTATTTATTCAAATCTTATTCCTTCCATATTTTGTTCAAGTATATTTTTTAAAGGCAAGTGTTTTTAGTTATTCACTATTCCTAATGTTTATGTTTATGATATCTTCCAATTTTTTGCTTAACCTTATTGAGTATCTAATCTCACCCCTTTTTTATTTTTTATTTTACCAGGATGTCAAGAAGTAAATTATGACTGACTTGCAGGGATAATCTAGGAGTCATGGATGTTTCTAATTGAATAAATATATATTGTATTTCCTTTAAAGTTGCAATGTTGTACTTATGTAAGTATCTGGTTTTCTAAAACTACAAAACTATTTGTTCTTTGAAATATGACTTTCTCATAATCATGATAATGTAATTAAATAAGGCACCAGCTCCGGGCAATTGGGTTTGGGTCTTTATAGTTGGTATAAGGTGATGTTTAGTAGAAAAACTTATAAACTAGATTTAGAATATATGGATTGGGGAATAGAACCCTAAGATAGTCTTTAAGGATAAACATACAAGAACATCCTATAATTTTGGTAAGGAATATATTATGTGGATATTTCTATAAAATAAATCAATGTATGGATACTACAAGTGGACATGGTTCTGGAACAGATGTACCTTGGAGTAACGACTCTGATAAGGAGTTTTGGGCTTGACCTAGGGTATCTTGGTACATGCCAACGGGCATTACTACACACCTGTTTTGACACTCCCAAGGGATATGATTAGGATAATTCAAATTTTCATTAAAAAACTTTATTAAGGAATTAAATGTAAATTTTTCCTCAAAAAACCATGTTTATGATTATGAGATTAGCTATGAAGAGGATTTTAATTTATGATAATTATTTTTCTAAGTTGATATTATATATTATGATTCATAACCTAATCTAGTGTATGCCATTATTTAGAAATGTTCCTAAATGGAAGGAATGGAAACTTCATGAATACGCTTATACCATGTAAAGATTTCCCTCTGATGAAATATAATGATGTTGGATCTAGTTTTGCAACTGGTATTGAGAAACTTATAACTATACTGGAACAATTGAATTAGGTTATGAAAAATAACCTTACCCAGGTGGAGAAGATATGTTAGATCACTTTATCTGAAAATAGTCTCCATTCAACAGGAATATAAATCCATTCTTATTGGAGCATTAGATAAGTTCTTTATAGAAGATATTTCTCACTTTGGGATGTAAGGAAAGAGAGAAGGTTGTCAGGGAAGTTTATCTTCTATCGGGAGATGTAGATCAGTGGTGTTATTTAATTCACAACACAAAGGAGGAGGAATAAATAGAATAAATAGAATGGAGATATTTTAAGTAAATATTCTTATAAAAATACTTCCCTCATGAACAATGAGTATATATGGAAAGCTAGTTTCTGAATCTGAGGAAAAAAGAGGGTGAGACTGCTGCAAAGTATGAAGCTAACTTTAAAAGGTTATCAATATATGTTGCAAACTTCATACGTAATCCAAGGAGAAATATTGATTGATTCTTTTATAGTTTAAACCCATTACTCTGAAGGGAACTAGTCTCCCAAAGTTTCTCATCATACGAAGATATATTTTCATGTGCTATCAAGATGTAAAAGGAATTCTCTATGACTTATGACTTTAAAGGAAAGAAAGAGAAGAAGAGGACCTCTGCAAACTCTAGAAAAGGAAATTAGGAAATGGGGAAGAAGGGAATAGTTGACTTTACACCCTATGATAATTGTGGGAAAAAATAACTCCAATACTTTCCTAAAGGGTATGGGTGTTTGTTACTAGTGTGGAGAAAAAGGTCACCACTCCTGTGATTTCAAGGGGAAGGAATAAGCTACCAATGTTTAATGCTACAATTGCAAGGAGATGTGACATTATGAAAATGATTTTCCAATGTGTCAAGGAAACTTTCCCCAAATAATGTCATGGGAGAAAGGCCAAGATTATGTTGTCACAACTTCTAAGGTTGAAGTTCCTAATTATATGGTGGCAGGTACTTTAATCATTTACTCAAACTTATCCAATGCTTTATTTGATTCTGGATCATCACATTATTTTATATATTCCTAGTTTTCTAACAAAATTAGATATTTCCAATTTGATTTAATAAAGTATTTTTCAGTTGAAACACCTAAGGGAAGTATCATTGCAACAAATATGTGTCAAAAAGTCCCCATTATGGCATATGAACATGCTTTATCTTCCTATTTTATCATCATACCCATGAATGAATTTGATATAATCCTCCTTATCGATTTGATTTCAAATTATGATTCCAAAATATATTGTAAGAAGAATGAAGTTGCAATTTTTAGAATTATGTGGAATCCCTTATCTTTAGGGAATAAACACCTCCATAAAATTATCATCTATATCCACCATCAGTAGCTCTACTAAATTCAATTCTTAGGGAGGATGAGAACTTGGTATCTATGAGTGAGGAAAGAAATGTTCCAATCAAATATGTACCTATTGTGCAAGAATATATTGATGTTTTTATAGGATTTACCTAGAAACCCTCATGAGCATGAATTTGAGTTCTCAATTGATTTATTTCCTAGTTCAAGACCTATATCAAAGACTCCTTATATAATTTCCATTGTGGAATTAGTAGAACTGAAGAAACAACTATATAAATTGAGTGATAAATGATTTATTTTCCCTAGTTTTTCTCCATGGGGTTCTCTAATACTTTTTGTTAAAAATAAAGATGTAACTATGAGGTTGTGAATTGATTACAGTGAGATAAATTCCATAACAATAAAGAGAAAGTATCCCATACCTTTCATTGATGATTTATTTGATCAATCTCATGGAGACCAATATTTTTCAAATATTGACCTTCGATCTGAGAATCATCAGTTGCGTGTGAGGAAGGAAGATATTCCAAAGATAGCATTTTGAACCAGTTGTAGGCATTGTGATTTTACAGTAACACCTTTTGGATTGACTAATGCACCCTCTATCTTCATGGATATAATTAATAGGGTTTTCAAGTAATATCTTGAAGACTTTGTTATGGTATTTATTAATGATATCTTGGTATACTCCAAAAGCTATAAAGATCCAAAAAATCACTTGCACATTATTATGAATACTCATAGAATAAGTGAATTATATGGGAAGTTTAGAAAGTGTGAATTTTGGCTTCAATTAGTTTCTTTTCTTGGCCATATTATCTCTAATTATGGAATATCTATTGATCCTATGATGCTAAAGGCTATTCAGGAATCCCCTACACCAATGAACATAACTGAGGTACGTAATTTTATTGGTTTAGTAGGTTATTATTGACATTTCAATTGGAGATTTGTCTGATTATCCAACCTGTTAACAAAGCATACTCATAAAGGGGTTAAGTTCATATGGAAAAAATAATGTGAGGAATGTTTTGAAGGAATAAATAGGAAATTAGTGAATTATCAAATCATAACTCTACCATCAGGGGACGATGGTTTTGTGATCTATAATGATGAATCAAAGAAAGGACTTGGTTGTGTCCTTATGAAAAATGATAGAGCTATTTCCTACATATAAAGGCAGTTAAAAATTCATGAACAAAACTATCCTAATCATGATATTTAGTTAGTTCCTGTGATCTTTTATCTAAAAATATGGATACACTATCTCTATGGAGAAATATGTGATATATATAAAGATCACAAAAGTTTGAAATATATCTTCTCACAAAAAGAACTCAACATGAGGAAAAGGAAATGGATCAAATTAATCAAGGATTATGATTGTTCCATATGCTACCACCCAGGAAAGGAAAATAAGGTAGATAAGGCATTGAGAAGGAAGGATCGTGGAGTTTTAAAAAAAAATCAGTATTGAAAGGGATCATGTATTCATGACAGGAATACGCCAGGGATTAATGACCAATTCCAGCATGTCCCTTCTAGGAAACCTGCTAGGAGGAGAACACGCCAGGGCTCTCCCATGGGCATTGATCAATCTCCTAATAAATTTACTCCAATTAGCAGACGATTATGGTCTGATTGTAGTGAAGATTGTGAAATCTCTGAGACTCCCTATAAGGATGAGAAATTGGGAAATGGGAAAGGAAAGGGAAAGGGTAAAAAGAGCAAAGTGGAACCAGTACAGAAAGAGGGGCCTCAAATGAGGGAAAAGTATTCCATCAAATGAAGATCTTTTTTTGGAACTGTCAGGGGCTTGGGAACTCTCCTATGGTCAAGGCCCTAAGATTTTTATTGTGACCAATAAACCTTTGATGGTTGCAATAGCCAAACCCAAAATGAATTTCGAAAAATGGAAAGCCTTTAGATGGGACTCCCTTGGGTACTCTTTTGTTTCTCAAAACTCAAGTGACAATGGGGATGAGTCACTTTGGGTTCTTAAACACAACATTATTTGCATTCAATCGATGACCAAGATGCACCAGGTTGTTTCTGTGGATATTGAATTTCAGGGAGCTATCATCTCTTTCTCATTTTTTATGCCTAAAACTTCTATATTAAAAGAAGGGGTATATGGAAGGATCTTGAGTATATTTCTTCCTAGTTGGCTAAGAGCTGGGTGGTCTTGGGTGACTTCAACACTGTCCTCAGACCTGATGGAAAGACTGGTTCTCACTTCAATAAACTGGCTGCAAATGGATTTTCTATGTGTATTGACAAATGTAATCTGTCTAAAGTCCCAATTGTTGGAGGAGAGTGCACATGGTGTATGTACACTTTGAATGGACACCAAGCAAGTAAATTGGACAGGTTCTTTGTTTAGATCAATGACAGGAATGATGTTATCACCACTTCTAGTCTCACCTTTCCCAAATGCCACTCTGATCATAATCTGATCCTTGTGGATATTTGTGTTGGTAGGACGCAGTCATCTCCTCTACCTTTCAGGTTCAACAATGCATGGCTTGTAGTTCCTGGATGTAGGGAGGTCATCCTTAAGGCTTGGGAGACTGAAGCAATTAGCATCCCTCTTACAATAATGACCAGGAAGCTAAAAAACACCAAAAAAATGCTCAAAGACTGGAGCAAAGAATCTTTCTCCAATCTGGAGCATGAAATCTAGGCTGCTGAACAGTGGCTTCTACTTTTCCAGAATACATGTCAAAATCAGTATATCCCCTCAAGGGATTAAATCCAGGCCCTTTATCATCTTGATGATATGCTCCTGCTACAGGAATTTATATTGAGGAGCCAATACAATGTCAAATGGATGCATGAAGGAGATAGGAACTCAAGGTTTTTTCACTGCTTACATAGAGAAAAGAAGTCCATGAGAGGGGTCTCTGTGATTTAAGTAAATGGGTCTCTTTATATATCAGAGCTGGAAATTTCCAATGCTGTGGTGAAATACATTGAAGAGATGTACTCAGAGAAGTTATTTTATGGCACTTCTCTCTTGATGGAAAATATTCAACCAACAGTCAGTACACTTCAGAACAAGTTGCTAATGGAAACCCCAATGGAGAGGGAAATCAAATATGCTCTTTTCTTGTTAAAAATTGATAGTGTGGATGGATCGGATGGGTTTACCAATAAATTATTCATGTTTTACTGGTATATGGTGTGACATGAGGTCATTAATGTTGTATGGGAGTTTTTCATCCATGCATCCATGCCCTATGGTGCCCATTCTTGCTTCATTGCTCTGATCCCAAAGAAAGAAAATGCCTTGGACATCAAAGACTTCAGACCTATGGCTATTGGAAACACCATCCCCAATGTTATCAGCAATATCATTGCCTTAAGTCTTGGACACATTATCAGCACAAAGATTACTTCAAATCAGTTTGGATTTGTCCCTGGAAGACATATTCATAATTTCATGCCCACTGCCTCAGAATGTGTCAATGCCCTGAGGAAAATTATGAGGAATGGATGCTTCTCCCTCAAGCTATACATTTCTAAGGCCTTTGACACCTTGAAATGGAGGTTTATTTTTTCGGTTCTCAGAAAACATGGCTTTCCTGAATTCTTCATCAGACTTGTCAAGAAAACTCTCCATAATGTGAGACTTCCTATTATCATCAATGGATAGCCTAGGGGTTATTTCCAATGCTCCAGGGGAGTCAGACAGGGGGACCCCTTATCTGGAATCCTATTCACTTTGGCTGAAGATTATTTGAGTATTTTATTGAATGATATGGTGAAGGCTAGTATTTATAAGAGAATAAAGGTTGGAAGGGATCTCTTCACCCCCTTGCAACTCATGTATGCTGATGATATTCATCTTTTTGGACAGGCCAACAGAGGTATAATATCTTGCATTTAGAAAATATCTGCTCATTATGAGGATGTCTTTGGGTAGGTGGTAAGCTGGAATAAATCCTTTGTTGTATTTGGGAATGGAATGATTGTCTCCAAGCAGAACAGAACTTCCAAGAAGCTTGGAGTTAAGAGAAGTGACCTTCCTTTTATGTACCTTGGAGTACCAATTTTTTGGGGAAGGATGAAAAGATGCTATCTTTAATCCATATGCTCCATAATTATTCATCAACTTTCTACCTTGAAAGGGAAATAAATCTCTCAAGTGGGAAGAATTTGTCTTGTGAACTCAGTTATCACTTCAGTGTTTGTCTATGCTTTCTCGGTTTATCAGTGGCCTCGCTCCCTTATTAAGGAACTTCAAAGTTTAATCAGGAACTTCATATGGACCGGGTGCATACATGAGAAGAAACACATCACTGTTTCCTAGAAAGATTGCATCAAACCCATTGAAATGGGGGGCATGGGTGTTAAGGACCTGAAAGGATTCAACGATGCTCTTATAAGTAAATTCACTTGGAACTTGTTGACTTCTAATGATGATTCCCTGGATTTTCTTGCACATAGATTCCTATAAAAGTTGCATAATGGGTACTCAGCATATGTATCCTCCTCCATATGGCCTTCCATTAAACATGCTTATATTGGAATCATGTACTGCTCCTCTTGGCTGGTTTCCAATGCATCCAGTCTTAATTTCTGGACAACGCAGTGGCTGGACAGGCCCATCATAGAATGCATGGAGATCCCTCTGCAGCTGAAGGATATATCAATTACTGACATGCACCGAGACAGGGATCTTTGGAAGTGTCTACCAGATCATACTAGGATGGCTATGCAGTGTTATAACTTCATGGACGTTGACACTTTGATCTGGACACCCAACACCTGTGGCAGGCTCACTTCAAGGGAGTATTATAGACAATTATATGGAAACAAGGTGACTTCTCCCTTGTGGTTGCAGAATTTTAAAAAACCTTTCATTCTCCCTTACAATTACTTGATAATATGGAGGATTTTTAAAGGTAGGATACATGTGCAACATCTTCTGCAGCGAATGGGAAATTCACTTAGCCTCCTGCTGTTATTTGTGCACCGAGGCTGAAGAAACAATTCACCATCTTTTCTTTGCCTGCAATTTCTCTTGTAGATTTTGGGAAAATTTTCAAGAGGTCTTTGGGTCTCTGTTATCATTGAATAGTCTTGATGATTACATGAACTTGGTCACTACATCTGGTCAAAGTGAGAAGGTTTTTTCACTTCTTCTCACTACTATTGCGGCAGCTTTTGCTCAAATTTGGAGGGAGCAAAAGCAGGTCATTTTTGAAAAATGCAATCCATCTTTGAAGGCTGGTCTGACTGTTGTTTACAGGGAAGTTCAAGATTCTTCCAAGATACAAATAGGTACAAGGAATAATAATATTTCTGATTTCATAATGCTGAAAACACTTGGGGTGTCTGGCAGGGTAAAGAAACCTTTGATGTTGAAATAGATTAGATAGATTCCTCCTATTTCATCATGGTTGAAAGTGAATGTTGGTGGTGTGGCATCTAGTACAACAGGACCTTCTGGGTGTGGTGGGGTGTTTCATAACCATCGGGGCTTCGTTAAGGGCGGATTCTATCATTATATCGAAATTGGTTCTACGCTTGATGTTAAATTATGGGCTATGATTAAAGCTATCAACTATGTTGTCCTCCATCGTTGGAGGAACATATGGGTAGAATCTGACTCATGTACGGCAAGGCACTGTGGCCAAGGTCTAGGAATGTTCCTTAGATGATTCTCCCATCGTGGACTGTATGCGTACATCTCCTTGAGCATCTTCAACTGGAAGTCATTCATGTTTATAGAGAAGCAAACCAGGTTGTTGATGCTCTATCAAAGAGGGAGGTCATGGAGGTCTCCTCACAATGGTCCTTTTTCATCCCAGAATTTTTCTCACATATTATTGATTTGGACGCGCATGGTATACTCTATTCTCACCTTTGTAAACCCCCTTGTGCTACCACTTTTTCAGTTTTTTAATTTTTTTTGTAAGGGGTGGGATTTGTTCAGATCTTGGACCTGCTTTTATGGATCTAGTAAGTATAGACATGGAAATTATTAAAGAAGGTGAAACATTGTTAATTTTTCAATTGGTTTCCCAAATTTCTTTATTGGAAATAATTAAAAGTGCTCATCCTGATGATGACAAAATTAAAAATAAAATTAATGTTGTGAATGATGGGAAGTTTCAAGACTTCGTATATGAATATGGAATTCTGAAATTTGGGAAGAGGCATTGTGTTCCAGTTATATCGAAGTTAAACAGGGAGTTATTGGAGGATGACCATAGTTATAATTTCCCTATACATCCTAGTAGTACTAATATGTATTGATATTTGAAAGAACATTTCTAGTGGGATAACATGAAGAGGAAAATTGAAGATTATGTATCAAGATGTTTAGTCTATCAACAAGTGTAGGTCGAATGACAACATCATAGAGGATTCATGCAACCTCTACCTTTTCCTGCATGGAAATGCGATTACATCAACATGTATTTTGTCACTGGATTACCCAAAAATTCAAGAAAGAATTATTAAATATGGGTAATTCTTGATCAACTTAAAAAATATACACATTTACTCGCTATAAGGGAGGATTTTCAACTAAAGCACCTTACACGACTCAATATCAATGAAATTTTGAAACATCATGGATCACCTATATTAATTTTTTCGGATCGTGATCCACAATTTACATAAAAATATGGGTAATGTATTTAGAAATCCATGGATAATGATCTTCTATTGAGTACTTCTTATCACCACAAAACTGATGGGAAATCATAAAGGACGATCCAAACATTAGATGACATGTTGAGATCATGATTGTGTGGGATCCTTATTTACCTTTGGTGGGGTTTTCATACAATAATAGTTTCCATTATATAATTCAAATGGCACTATATGAAGTATTGTATGGAAAGAGATGTCGTACACCAACAAGTTGGGATGAAGTCAGTGAAAGGGAGCTTGGGTCTCTAGAGCCTATAGTGGAAAAATAGTGAAGGTAAAGACTATTCTAACATATATCAAATCATCTCAAAGCAATAAAAAGTTCTATATTGATAATAGAAGGAAGGATTTGGAATCTCAAGTGAGAGATCATGTTTTCTTAAAAGTATATCCATAGAAGGGTGTTATAAAATTTAGGAAGAAAGGAAAATTGAGCACCATGTACATTGGCCCTTTTGAAATTCTTAAGAGAATAGGAGTTGTGTCTTATTGTTTTCAAATGCCACCTAGACTATCTAAAGTACATAATGTGTTCCTTGTCTCATTGTTGAGAAATTACATGCCAAACCCAACGCATTTCCTCACTTTGGAAGGTATTGAATTGGAACCTGACTTATCTTACTGTGAAGAGCCTATCTAGATTCTAGACACTAAGGAATAGGTGTTTAGGAATCAAACGACATGACTGGTAAAGTTAATTTGGAAAAATCATAAAATTGAAGAAGCGTCATGGGAGCCTAAGGATCTTATGATAGAGAACTACCCAAATTTTTTTATGAGGTAACATTCAGGAATTTCAAGGATGAAATTTTTTAATGGGGGAGAATGTAACGCCATGAGGATTTATAAATACATTTAATATTGAAATTCATGAAACATTGTGTCTCTACAAAACACCACCAGTAAACATAATTTTTTCCACTTATGTGATTTGAATTTCAAAAAATTGGCATACACGGTTGTGATCAGTAAGATATTTAGAGGCTGATAGGATCAACATAAATTTTTGGTGAATAGTAACTTACCCTTATGAATAGTAACATAACATTATGAATAGAAATGTATCTTTATGAATAGTAACCTCACCCATATATGTATAAATATAATTTAGGCACCTTATAAATGAAATAGAATATATAAAAAATTAATAATTAAGTATTGGTATTTTTGTGAGCAAGAAGTATTTAATTAAAATTTTAAATTAATAAATTAATAAAAATAATTTTCATGAAATGTATTTCTAAATAAATAATTGTTCTATGATTTTAGGATAATTTTATGAGACATCAGTTAATTTTTGAAAGTATTATAAAATCAGTTTTCAATTTAAAATCTGTATTTTTCAAGTAAATAATGATTTTATTTAAAAATTAAATTTCTATTATTTAGATAATTATGTGGGAAAAATGGATTTAATTTTTAAATTCTACATGAAAAAATTATTAGGGTGATTTATTGGGATTTTTCTAAAATACATGAATTTTTGTGAATAGTGAAATTCGATAATTTACGAAATATGCTAAATAAATGAGTTTCTACATCATTCTTGACTCAAAGATGATGTAAATGGTAATTGGTTTGAACTCAAACTCACTTATTACTATTTTTTCATAATAATAAAGTCTATTCATAGTCTTGAGCCAAATTAATAAAATAATGATTAAAATAATGGAAAATAACTCCACTCCTCCACTATAAAATCTACCAATCACTCCCTCTTCTCCTCACTCCTCTAAGACATGAAGATCCTAACATTTATGCCAAAATACTATTCCCTGGTCTCTAACCACATCCAGGAGCCCTTTGTCTTTCTAAAATACCCAAACCCCTTCCCTTAAAGAGGTTCTCAAGGAGGTGTATTCAAGAGGTAAATCCACATCTTCTTTCTTTTAATTTCATTTCAAGTTCCTTTATTTTATTATTATCTACTCACCTACTCTATCCAAATGATATTGATAAATCAATTATAATATATATAATATAATTGTATAATTTTAATGTAATAACCATTATAAATCTTATTAATCTCTCTCTCTCTCTCTCTCTTATTTTATAAATGAAATCATTGTCTCTGAGGTGCCAATTTACAACCTTTGTGGATGATGAAGTCTTGTTCTTAAATTTCTCCTCCAATAATGGTCCTAAAACAAATTTTATGGTTTAAAAGGACTATAAAATATTTATTATAACCTATTTAATATTTAGTAACCAGTATATTTACATAATATTAATTCAGACGACAAAACTAGTTTTTAATAATCAAAATACCACCCAAATAATATAAGTGATTGTCATTAATATTTCATGTAATTATTCATACTCATACCATGTAAACAAATGATATATATAACCATTAACAAATATTTATGTTCAAAAATAATATATAAATTCAATTCTATAGAATTATACCCATTCCACATGAACATCCATACTCATATACAAGTATACCGATTGTGAAAACTAAGGAAACGAACACTCTGGAATGATAGAATTCAATATTACAACCTATCAATAAGTACATAAATTAACTTAATAAAATTATCATAATATAAATAAATTTCTAATAGGTTATAAATTAATTTATTTAGAAGTCTAATTTCATATTCCAGGACCTTAAGCTCAAGAGCGGAACATATTCGGACATAAGGTAAGGGTTTTCTGCCCGAACCTCTATTTTCTTTTTGGTTACTATTTTTATTTCTTAATCCCAATTAAATTCTTATTTATTATTATTTACTCATCATAAATTCTGATTTAATGTTCTATATATGTATACCAACCATAATCCTTCTTTCTGTTATGAAGATATCTTGTTTTAAAAGGATCTTTCAAAAAGTCCTTCTCAAAATACAAGTATGATTCAAGGGAATTTATTGAATTCTTACCTATTTTCAAGGGAAATCTATAATATATTTTTAGAAACCATTAATTTTATAAAATCACACATTTTATTATGAAAAAACTACCATAATTCAATTCTTGTTTTATACAAATATTTTTCCAAAAGAACTCTTCTTTTCAAAGTAAAAGAGTATTTATCTCAAGAATTACTTGATGATTTTATACAAGTATTTTTATCTATTTCAACACACTTGTTGATTATTATGTTTAATTGGTATAATATTTTATGATATCATATACCATATTTTTATTTAATGGTTTATGACTAGTTTTACTATGGATGTGTTATCTTGATATCATTCACCATATTACTCTGAATGGTTAGTGTTTATATTTAATGATTGGGGAAAGTTATTTACATTTCATATATTAGATTCAATATGAATGTATATGTTGTTTATGTTTATACCAATTCATATTATGAATTCATTGGACTTATTATTTGATAGGTGGGACCCACTATAGACCCTTGATGTATCGGTGGGTCTCATGAGAAAAACTAGTTTGGGTTTTTACCTGTTTATGTATGGTCTTCGCACGAGGCCTTGACAGAATGATTATGATGTCTAGAATTATAGAGTCCCTCATTATGAAGCTATTAATTGATAGTTCGTGTGGTTATTCGACAAGTGAAATACCCCTGATTATTTTTTATTGTGGCATTATTAATTCAATGTAACACACAGATGTTTTTATGGAATATTTTCTTTAAATAATTTGTATTCTTCAGTAGCTTGCTTTGCACGCAGTCATGAGTTTAAATGTAATGCGATATGACCTTATTATAAAATTACCATTATATCCTGACCATTATTTTAGCGGGAATAATTATAACTAACTTATGAAAATGCATTATGAATTCATTGGATATCAATTATTTATGAAAAATATAAATCATTTAGATATTTTTATTTTAGAAGGAATTAATTTTGTTAATGAAATAAATGATATATATTGGTGTTATATACTTAATAAAATATTTTTTATATTCATCCAACAAATATTTTAATCATAGGGTATGAATAAAACCCTAATTGAGGAATAAGAACTTATTTTTTTTAAAAAGGTTAATTTTACACCTTTGAATGGAAAAGCCATTTTAAATTGAGATTTTGACACATTAATAATTTATATATGAAAACATAAACATTTTATTTTTAATCAGAATATTAAATTTTAATTTGGATAAATTTTTGGTAATTTTATGATAAAGTTCATTTTTTTAATGAACAGTTAAAAATACGGCATTTTAAGTCAAACCTACCTTTTTATCTAATGTATTTATAATGTTAGATTGTACATTGAATTTGTTTTAAATTTTAATTGGATTATATTTTTATCATTTAATCAAATTTTTTTCATTTTAAGTAATTTGAATTTTAAATTGGACATAAACACATGTCAATCTTTTGATAGTTATTACTTCTTAAAAACCCGCTTTTTGGTTTTGACAACAGATATTAATTTAAAATTTATTACTGATACTTTTGTGTTTTGAATTTGAAAAAATGGATTTCATATTTTAAATCATAAGGTTCAAATTTTTTAAATATGTACCTTTTATTTTTGTACATTATGAATAGTAACTTCACTAATTATTTTATTTACCATGGGTAAAGGGTAAATCTGGTAAATAAGGGTAAAAAATAATATTATTATAATATTAAAATACCCTAACGCATGCCCTAATCCTATTGGATGAGATATTTCCGACCATGTTTATCCTTGGGTAGATTTGGGGACCCCATGGAACCACTTGGATGTAAAAATGACATTTTATAAGAATTAATGTAAAGTAAAGAGAAATATGACATAAACTTGTATCTTCTTAATAAAAAAAATTAATATGGGGTTATCTATAAGATACATTTGACTATAAATAGTAATTTAAAAGATAAAAATATTTCATACATCATGGTATTTTAGTTATAATTTTTAGACACCAAATAAATAAATTTATTTATGACACAATGATGAGGTAGTGATTACCATATTAATGAATGATTTAAATAAATGAGATTATAAATATTAAAATAAATTTATTTTGAAACTTTTTATACTATAAACTAATTTTATGGATGATTATGACTTGTTATATTTTAATTAATGAAGTTTTTTTATAAATAATCAAGTTTTTATGGATTTTTAAAAAAGTCATGATATGAATAGTATAAAAATTGACATAAATGAGTTTTTAAACAAAACTATTTTTATTAAATGATATAATAGTAATAAAAATATAATATTAGGAAAAATGACATAGATACTGTTTAAAATGTCATTAATGAACCACTTTAGGTTCTATTGGCATTTTATAATAACTATATTAACCATATAGTATGAATATACAAGAAGACATGGTAATTGTTAAATTAGTTAACTAAGGGTTAAAGCTAAAAGATAAGGTTAAATTTGAGACCTAAACTTTTTTAAACATATTTTTTGAGATTATTTCAAAAAATAATCATCTTATCTTCAAATTAAATGAGTTTTGGAACTTTTGAAACCGAAAATATTTTATAATAAAATAATATTTCAACACCTTCCTAAAGTGCCCCTATTATTCTCTTATAAAAGGCATCTCCTCCCACATTTCCTCACACCACATTGAGCCTTCTAGCTAGACCAACCCCTAACCAATTCTCCTATGAAAATTCTTAGTTAACTTCTGGAGGTCCTGGTTTTCCAAAAAGTCCATCCCTAGTGTCCCTAATAAGAGATCCAAAGGAAGTCCAACGAAGAAGAGGTAATTGCTTTACCAATTATATTCAATTTATTTTATTCTTATACTTACTCATTATATATTTATCCCAAACTAAAGTAATAAATAAATTATATTCTACATGATTATATGTTATTATAATTATGTTACAACCTTATTCCTCCTTTTATCTATCCTACAATTAACAATATCACCATGCATGCGTATGTACGGCTTACCATCTCCACATTGTAGTGTAATTTGTTATTCAAAAATACTTTATTAGGATGGGTATAATTATGATTATAATGGATTTAAATAATAAATATAAAATTATAAATTATTCTTTATAATTAATATACCATCCAATAACATACCATTTAAACAGAAAGAGAATGATATCATCGATCATGTGTACGTACGGCCTGCCGTCTCCACGACACGGTGATATTCGTTCTCCATGTTAACAATTCAATAATGATTATAAAATTTATATTATGAGTGAAAATAATAATTATGAACTTAATTTCATGAATAAAATACATCCAATTCATAAAAAACATGACTTACATAGCAAAATAGTAATGGGAAAATGAAGCAGTTAACACCCAAAATAATGGTAATATTGAAATACTATTAACAAAATGATATAATAGGATCATATATGATATCATAAATATAGATATTTTCCTGGTATAATTTAATAACATTATATAACCATTATATTTTTTGTTTAACACACCCTCAACTAACGGAATGTACAAGGTAAGTGATAATTTTGCAATCTCATTTGTATCTGAGATTGTTTATTCGTAAGTATTTACTAGGGTATATTTATCATCCATCTCCATGTTATCTTAAAATGTTCCAATAAAAATTTACTATTCTTCTATGTATGTTTAATTTCATTTTTACCCATTTTTTATTTTTACTACATGGTTTGGAAGGAATCTTTATTTTTTTTACCATATGAGTTACTTTTTGACTTCTCCAACAAAAGTACGAGGGGAATGTTTTTTTAACTTATACGGCATGAATAGATTTTTACACTTTCATAATGCATTATTTCCATCAATATTACTTTAAAATATTTCGAGTTTATTTTCAATTAAAATATTTTATTTTAAAATTTCATGACATTTTGAGAAAATAAAACTTTTTTGAAAAAGAAAAGATATTTTCCTCAGGAATTAAGTTCAATTGTTTTATAAAAATTATTTCCCATCTAAGATGACATAGGGTTATGTTTATATCCCTATTATTAATTTGATTTTATTGTGTTTATGATGGAATTATTTTCATGAAGTCAATTTCTCTTATATGGATTATGTTATGATGAAATGATGTTTAAGAATCCCTTTTTATTTCATGGGTTATGCTATGATGAATGATTTGTGTTTTGTGGAAAATGTAAGAATAATTTCATTATAAGATGGTTGGGACCTATATTTCCCTCCAATACATTGGTAAAGATTTATATCTCATGATATATACATGAATGGAATAGAAAGTAAATCTAGTTCAGTAATACATGGCTGGAATGACAAGTAAACCTGGTTCAGTAATTGACTTTGTCCACTATGATGGTCTTGGCAGAAATTTTTTTACTAATATGGAAATCATATTATTTGCTTATTATTTTTCCACAATTTCATGTTTTATTAAAATGATAATCTATCATGGTTAATGTTATTTTATGATCTATTCCTTAAGTACGACCAAGATTTATTTCACGACTCAATATTTTGATGTTTAAACTTTATGTTCAAGTTTTCACATTCAAATGTTTATGTTTTGTTTTATGTTCTACATGTTTACCCTTACTGAGCATTTGAGATCACCCTTTTATATGTCTCTTTTCCCCAATTCATGCAGAATGGTATTAAGTATGATATACCAAAAAGGAGTCTATTTGTGATGAAATAAATGGGAGACAATGTAGATGTTTTATGAACCAGTTGTCTATGTTTCCTAGTTTCTAAAGACACTATACTTATATAATAATCTCAGGGTTTTATTATATCTTTTAATGAATAAAATTCAATTCTGAAGTAATATCAATGTATTTAAGTAATGGATCGCTATATTTGGTATCATAGGAAACGTATAGTTAACCTTTGGAAACCATGATGAAAAAGTCTTAGTAAGAACCATAAGGATATTTCTAAGTATAGGATACAATCCTAGTGTTTTATAAATGACCATGAATATCCTATAATAAAACCTAAAGTGTCCTAAATTGAAATTTTATTCTTGATTATATTGTTTTCCTTGTATTATTTTTTCCTCTCACACTATTCTTTTGGGGTTTTAGACAATGGATGGAACCTGAAGGAACCATGTTAATGATCAATGCACTAGGAAAGTAATGATTGTCCTCCTGAACAACCAAATTTTATGGGATATGGAATGAAAAATCTTATCACTATAATTACACAAGCTATGAATTATTATAGACTTCCAAATGAGCAGAGAAGGGAACAACATTCTATTGAGTCCTTTATGAGGTAACATACACCTTCTTTCAGTGGGTCTTCTGATCCACTTGTTGCTAAAAAATGGATCAGAACCATTGAAAATATATTTTCTATCCTTGCTGTTTGGAATGTGAAAAAGTCATTTTGGGTGTTTATCTTTTATAAGGTGAAGCATAGCAGTGGTGGAATCTAATTAAGAATAAAAGGTTGTAAGCTGAAATTGAATCCATGGAATGGGATGAGTTCAAGAACTTATTTTTCAATAAGAACTTTCCACATATTCTTTGAACAAATATAGATAAGTATTTCCTTGAAATTAAAAAAAATAATGATGAATCTATTGGTACCTACGAAGCAAATTTTACAAGACTTTCAAGGTACACTTCTGGAATTATTATCCAACCTGAGAGTAATATTGATCGATTATTTAGTGTCTTAAAACCAATTCTTCAAAGGTCATTATATATAAGGGGATTCAATAACTATGAGTAAATTCTTCGATGTGCTCTCAAGGTTGATATGGAGATTAGAGTAACCCACTAGTCGTATGGTTTTGCTAAGAAGAGAAAAATGTAATTCAAAGGAAAATCTAAAGACTACACTAAAAGGAATATGATTTTTTCCTTATGATCAAATTTTGGAAACAAACATGGAGGGAATTGTCTTAAAGGGGATAGTAAATGTTTTAAGTGTGGAAAAGATGGCCATCGGGCAGTTGAATACTGAAGTGATGGGAAAAAGATGTCTAATGATGTGAAAAAATAAAAGGCTACACAGAATTCACATCCTACACATCACTATTACAAGTGTAAGGAAATGGGTAATTATTCCAATCAATGCTCTAATATAAGGTTTATTGATGATGATCGAAGTCAATAACCTCTTAAGTCCAAATAAAAAAGGAAAGTCACATGCTATCACTATTGGTGATGTGGATTATGATAATGAAGTGGTGAAAGGTACACTTACCATCTAATCTAAAGTAGAAAATGTTTTATTTGATTCAGGATCCACCCACTCTTTCATTCTTGAATAATTTTCTAATGGTATCACCATATTACCTCAACAATTAGATGTATATTTAGCTGTGACAACTCCTAATGGCACAACAATCGTATCAAAATTTTATAATTCTTCTCAGGTTAAAGTTTGTGGAAAAGTGCTTCCTTTAAATTTTGTGATCATTCCTATAGTGTAATTTGATATGATTCTTAGAATGGATTGGCTTTATGTATATGAATCCCATATCAATTTCTAAGGAATTTAAGTCACATTTTATATTCCAGATCAATCTATTATCATCTATTGATTCAGGGATGAATATAACCTCCTGGAAGAAATTTCTTCCATATTATAGGTTTTGATTCCAATAAATAAAAGTTATTTATATCAAATGGTTTGGGAGAAACTCACGATTAAGAATACACCCATTGTATGGGAGTTTGATGATGTCTTTCTAGAGGGATTTTCTGGTCTTCCACCAAATTGTGAAGTTGAGTTTTCAATAGAACTCACACTTGGTGTTATGCCTATATCAAAGATAACTTATAGAATGGCCCCAATTTAGTTTCAAGAATTAAAGAAGAAAGTCCAAAATAATCTTGATAAGGGATTCATATTCCCTAGTGCGTTACCTTGGGCATCACATGTTCTGTATGTTAAGAAGAAATATGGATCAATGAGACTCTGCATTGATTATCGAGAACTTAACAAGATCACTATTAATAAAAAAATAACCTCTTCCCCGCATTGATGACTTATTTGACCAACTACATGGACCTCAATACTTTTCCAAGATTGATCTTCATTCAGGATACCATCAATTAAGGTTCAAAAAGGAGGATATACCAAATATGACATTTCATACAAGGTATGGACACTATTTATTTATAGTGATTCCTTTTGGTCTTACTAATTCCCCTATTAGCTTCATGGATCTAATTTATAGAGTCTTTAGAGACAATCTTGGTCATTTTTTGGTAGTATTTATAGATGATATTCTTGTCTATTCAAAGAGAAAGTAAGAACATGAAGATCACTTGAGAATTTTACTAAAGGCCCTGAGAAAGGAGAACCTTTATGCCAAATTTACCTAGTGTGAATTTTGGATCTAGAAAGTTTCATTTTGGGGTCACATAATCTCAATAGAGGGGATATATGTGGATCCAGTGAAAACAGCAGTGATTGAAAGATGGTCGAGACCAATAAAAGTAACTAAGATCCAAAGTTTTCTTGGTTTGGATGGATATTATCAATGTTTTGTGAATTATTTTTCACAATTATCTAATCCACTCACCCAGTTGACTCTCAAAGGAGTTAGGTTCATTTTGATGGAGGAATGTGAAGAGAATTTCAAAGAGATAAAAAGAAGGTTAGTTAGTTCACCTATGCTCACACAGCCTTGTAGTGTAAAAAGGTTTGTGATATACAATGATGCATCGAATAAGGTGATGGGATGTTTTCTCATGAAAAATGATATGATGATAGCTTATGCCTCACAGTAGTTGAAAATCCATGAGAAAATTTACCCAACTCGTGATTTGGAGTTAGTTGTGGTAATCTTTGCATTAACGATATGGAGGCATTATATTTATGGTGAAAGGTGTGATATTTATGCTGATCCTAAAAGTTTAAACTATATTTTCACACAAAAGGAGATGAATATGTTCCAAAGAATATGGTTGGAGTTTATTAAATTTTACGACTGCTCAATACATTACCACCATGGGAAAGTGAACAAGGTGGCAGATGCTTTGAGTCGAAAAGACCATGATAGCCTATCCATGGTGAGGATCACAAAAGATACAATATTTATGGATTTTAAAAGGATGGATCTTTAAATGTTAAAGGAAGGGGGAATCTTATTTTTCTCTAATGATGTTCAACCATCAATACAAGTAAAGATTAATGAGGCATAAAAGAAAATGTAGAGATACAAAAGAAGGTTATAAATGTTCCTGAATTAAACCTTCATTGTGATGAAATGATAAGGTTCAGGAACTGGTTTTTATTCCTCCTAGACTATAATTAAAGAAGGATCTATTGGATGAGGTTCATAGTTATTCATTCTCTATTCACCCTGGAAGCACAAAGATGTATAGGGATCTGAAAGAGTAGTTATGGTGTGAGGGAATGAAAATAGATGTCGCTAAATATTTCCCTTGATTCTTTGTTTTTTAGCAAGATAAGGCTAAGAGATAGAATTCTAAGGGGATATTGCAACCATTACCCATACCAGAATGGAATTGGGAAAACATCACTATGGACTTTGTCATCGGACTTCCCAAAACACCCAAAATCAATAATTCTATCTGGTTTATAGTTGATCATCTTACAAAGTCGGCACACTTCATTTATATAAGAGAGGATTTCTCTCTTGATTATCTTGTTAGGATATATGTAAAGGAAGTGGTAAGATTTCATGGAGTACCACTTTCCATTATATCTGATCAGGATCCAATGTTTAACTTGAAGTTCCAGAAAAGTCCTCAGCATGCTCTAGATACAAAGTTAAGTTTTATCACTGCTTATCATCCTCAGACAGATGGTCAGTGTAAGAGGATAATTCAAATTTTGGAAGATATTTTTAGAGCTTTCTCTATGGATTTAAAAGGTGTTTGGGATCAAAACCTACCATTGGTGGAATTTTCTTACAATAATAACTTTCACTTCAGTATTCAGATGGCTCCTTATGAATCCCTCTATAGAAATAAGTGAAGAACTCCAACTTGTAGGGATGAAGTTGGGGAAGGAAAGATATTAGGACCTGATCTTGTTGATGAAATGGCAGAAAAGGTAAGATATATTCAACAAAACAAAAGAGTAGCTCAGATCTGACAATAATGTTATGCTGAAAACCAAAGAAAACACCTATATTTTGAAGTGGGTGATAAGGTGTTCTTACGAATATGTCCCAAGAATAGAGTAATGATATTTGGAAAGAAGGGAAAGCTGAGCCCTAGGTATATCGGTCCTTTTTAATTATTTGATCGTGTTGGGAAGGCATCTTACTGATTAGAAATTTCACCTAAACTCTCTCAAGTTCATGATGTGTTCCATGTATCTCTCCCGAGAAAGTTCATACCTGATCCTTCACATGTACTAAGTTTAGAAGTTGTACTACTGGATCAAGATCTTTCTTATGAAGAACAATTGATAGAGATTTGGGATCGTAGTAAAAAAGTTATATGAAACAAGACCACTTGCTTAGTTAAAATTTTATAGAGGAACCACCAATTTGTAGAAGCTATATGGGAACTTGAGGATATGATGAAGGAGAGGTATCCTCATCTGTTTATTTCTTAGTGATGAATTTCGAAGGCAAAATTCTGTTTAAGGGGAGTAGAATGTAACACCCAGATGTTTTTATGGAATATTTTCTTTAAATAATTTTTATACTTAAATAGATTTCTTTTCACACAATCATGAGTTTAAACAAACCATGAGATTCCCTTATTATAAAACTATTGTGATATCCTAGTCGTTAGGTTAGCGGGAATAATTATAACTAACTTAGGAAAATTCATTATGAATTCATTGGCTATCAATTATTTTTGAAAAATATATATCATTTAGATATTTGTATTTTAGAATGAATTAATTTTTGTAATGAAATTAATGATATTGATATGTGTTATATACTTAATAAAATATTTTTTATATTAATCCAATTGATATTTTAGTCCTAGGGTATGAATAAAACCCTATTTTATGAATAAAAAATTATTTTTTAAGTTTAATTTTACACCTTTGAATGGAGTGCCAATTTAAAATTGAGATTTTGACACATTAATAATTTATATATGACAACATAAACATGTTATTTTTAAGTAGGATATTAAAATTTACTTTCGATAAATTTTTGGTAAATAAAGTTCATTTTTAATGATTAGTTAAAAATACCGCATTTTAAGTAAAAACATCCTTTTTATCTAATTTATTTATATTCTTAGAATATACTTTTAATTGGTTTTAAAATGTAATTAGATTATATTTTTATAATTTAATAAAAATTTGGTCATTGGAAGTAATTTCACTTTTAAATTGGACATAAACCCATGTCAATATTTTGATAGTTATTACTTCTTAAAAACCTGCTTTTTGGTTTTGACAACAATAATTAATTTTAAATTAATTACTGAATATTCTATGTTTTGAATTTGGAAAAATGGATTCTATATTTGGAATCATAAGGTTCAAATTTTATAAATAGGTACCTTTTATTTTTTGAAATTATTAATAGTAACTTTAGTAATTATTTTATTTTCAAAGGTTAAAGGGTAAATCCTCTAAATATGGATAAAAATAATATTATAATAATATTAAAATACCCTAAAACATTTCTTAACTCTATTGTACGATATATTTCTGACCATGGGAATCCTTGGGTCAATTTTCAGACCCCATTGAACCACTTGGTTGCTAAAATGACATTTTATAAGAATTAGTATAATGTAAAGAGAAATATGACATAAACTTGTATCTTCGTAATAAAAAAATTAATATGGGGTTATATATAACCTAAATTCAACTATAAATATTAATTTTAAATATAATAATATTTCCTACATCATGGTATTTTATTTCTAATTTTTAGACACCAAATAAATAAACTTATTTATCACATAATGATGATGTAGTGATTACCTTATTAATAAATGATTTAAATAAATGAGATTATAAATATTAAAATTAATTTATTTTGAAACTTTTTATGCCATACAAGAATTTTATGGATTATTATTACTTTTTATCTTCTAATTAATGATGTTTTTTTGAAAAAATAAAGTTTTTATGGATTTTTAAAAAGTCATGATATGAATAGTATAAAATTGACATAAATGAGTTTTTAAAACAAATACTATTTTATTAAATGATATAATAGTACTATTAATATAATATTCATAAAAATGACTTATTTAATGCTGAAAATTTTATTAATGAACCACTTGACATTCGATTGGCATTTTATAGTAACTATATTAACCATATAGTATGAATATACAAGAAGACATGGTAAGAGTTAAATTAGTTAACTAAGAGTTAAAGCTAAAAGATAAGGTTAAATTTGAGACCTAAACTTGACTAAAACCTATTTTTTGAGAGTATTTTGAATAATAATTATCTTATCTTCTAATTAAATTAGTGTTGGACCTTTTGAAACCGAAAATCATTTTATAATAAAATAATATTTCAATACCTTCCTAAAGTGCCCCTCCTCCGCTCTTATAAAAAGGCATCTCCTCCCACATTTCCTCACACCACCTTGAGCCTTATTGCTTGACCAACCCCTACCCAATTCTCCTATAAACATTATTATTTAACTTTTGGAGATACTTTTTTCCAAAATTCCATCCCTAGTGTCCATAAGAAGAGATCTAAATGAAGTCCAATGAAGATGAGGTAATTGCTTTACCAATTAAATTCAATTTATTTTCTTCTTCTACATCCTATTTCTATGTTGATTCCATACTAAAGTAATAAATCTAGTATATGATACATTTTTATATGTTATTATAATTACGGGAAAACCTCATACCTCCTTTTATCCATCCTATGAATAACAATATCACCATGCGTGCGTACGTATGGCTTACCGTCTCCACATTGTGGTGTAATTTGTTATTCAAAAATACTTTATTAGGATGGGAATAATGATGATTATAATGGATTTAAATAATGAATATAACATGATAAATGTTTTGGTATAATTAATATACCATCCAATTACATACCATTTAACCGTCAAGAGAATGATATTGTCGCTCGTGTGTACGTACGGCCTACCGTCTCCACGACACGGTGAGATTTATTCTCCACATTAACAATTAAAGAATGATTATAAAATTTATATGATGAGTGAAAATAATAATTATGAACTTAATTTCATGAATAAAATACATCCTATTCATAGAAAACATGACTTATATGGCAAAATATGAATGGGAAAATGAAGCAGTTAACATGTGAAATAATCTTAATATTGAAATACTATTAACAAAATGATATAATAGGATCATATATGATATCATAAATATGGATATGATCCTGGTATAATTTAATAACATGATTTAACCATTATAAAGGAGGTGACCAATCCCTGAACTAACAAAAAGTAAAAGGTAACCGATAATTTTTTAATCTCATTTTTATCCAATATTTTTTATTCATAAGTATTTACTTTGGTATATTTATCATCCATGTCCATGTATTTTTTTTAAAAATTCCATAAAATGTTTAATATTATTCTATGTATTTTTAATTTAATTTTTACCCATTTTTACTTTTAATACATGACTTGGAAAGAATATTTATTTTGTTTATCATACGAGTTACTTTTTGACTTCTCCAACAAAAGTACGAGGGGAATGTTTTTTTATCTTATACGGAATGAATGAATTTTTACACTTTCATAACACATTATTTCCTTGAGTCTTAATTTACAAGATTTCATGTTTATTTTAAATTAAATTATTTTCTATTAAAATTTCATGAAATTTTGAGAAAATAAAAAAAAAATTGAAGAATAAATGATATTTTTTTCAGGAATTAAGTTCAAGTGTTTTATCAAATTTATTTTCCATCTAAAATGACATACGGTAATGTTTCTATCCCTATTATTACTTTGATTTTATTTTTTTTGTGATGGAATTATTTTTATGAAGTCCATTTATCTTATATAGATTATTTATGATAAAATTATGTTTAAGAATCCCATTTTATTTAATGGGTTATGCTGTGATGAAGGATTTATATTTCTATGGAACATGTAAGAATGATTTCATTATGAGATGGGTGGGACATATAAATCCATCCAATTCATTGGATAAAGATTTATATCTCGTGATATATACATGACTGGAATGGAAAGTAAATCTGGTTCAATAATACATGGCTGGAAAGGAAAGTAAACTCGATTCAGTAATGGACTTTGTCCACTATGATGGTCTTGGCAGCAATGCCTTAGCTACTATGGAAACCATATTATGTGCTTATTAGTTTTCCAAAATTAAATGTTTTATACAAATGATATTATATCATGGTTAATGTTCCTTTACAATCTATTCCTTAATTACTACCAAGATTTATTTCATGACTCAAGATTTTGAGGTTTAAACTTTATGTTCATGTTTTTACATTCAAATTTTTATAGTTTGTTTTATGTTCTCAATGTTTATCCTTACTGAGCATTTGATCTCACCATTTTATATGTTTCTTTTCTCCAGATCCTAAAGAAGGGTATTAAGTATGATATACCAAAAAGGAGTCTAGTTATGATGAAATAAATGGGAGACAATGTAGATGTTTTATGAACTAGTTGTTTATGTTTCCCAGTTTCTAAAGACACTATACCTATATGGTCCTATAATGGTTTTGTTATATTTTGTAATGAATATACTTCAATTTTGAATTAATATCAATGTATGTAAGGTATGGGTCACTATATTCAGATCTTATTCCTTCCATATTGTGTTCAAGTATATTTTTTAAAGGAATGTATTTTTCGTTATTCCACATGCCTAATGTTTATGTTTATGATATCATCCATTGTATTTATTACCCTTAATAAGCATCTAATCCCACCCCTTTATTATGTCTTATTTTCCCAGGATATGAAGAAGTAAATTATGAATGACTTGAAATGATAATCTAGGAGTCATGGATGTTTCTAATGGAATATATATATTGTATTTCCTTTCATGTTTTATTGTTTAACTTATGTTTGTATCTAGTTTTCCAAAACTAGTAAACTATTTGTTACTTTGGGATATTAATTTCTTGTAATCATTCTAATGTAATTAAATAAGGCACCAGCTCAAAGCAACTAGGGTCAGGTCTTTATAGTTGGGGTATGGGGTACAAGAATAGACTGTATAATAATAAAACTACCAAAATACCTAAAAACCTACCACACCGAATCTTGAACATAGGCTCAGTCCTCTGTCCCCAAAGCTCCATCCAAAATAGTAAAGAAATCAAGTATCAGGAGCGGCATGCTTCCTTGTATCCATACCTGTGAACATAAAGTTTTCTCGGGTACCAAACAACACCAGAGCAGGGTGTGAGATATAACCTCAGTAGGCCAGAACCCACGGTGTCTAAACCTTTCCATTTCAGGATATATAAAAATATTAGTGCACCATATATAATAAATTAAACAAATTTAAATAATTAAAAAAATAATTGTAACTTGGTCTGGGTTCCTAAGTGGACACCCATCCCATACCACCTGCTTCAGCTTGAGATGGATGTTTGAATGAGATACCTGGTAAAGAAGAATATATATATCAAGGCCTAAGTAACATGATATACCAAAGGAAAGTTAAAACCCCCAATATTGTGTTTTAGCTTGTGGTCTCATCCATTTTTCAACACTAGGCACACTAAAGGCACAATAGAGGTATCAAAAGAATAAGGAAACTTTATGTAGTATCAATAAAAACATCCCAGACATTTATATTAAAATTGAAAATTTTAGAGGTGGAGTCTGAGTTCATCCCTAAGGTATCTCTATGGTACATCCATTCAATTATATTCAATTCCATGAGCCCATCCAAAGTGATAATTTCAAAATTCCAAGTATCGCTCATGGTATGGTAACAATGAGTCTATCCCGGGTATCGCACGTAAGGGACCAAGTATCAGTCAAGGCTTGGCATAGCCATCTTTCCAATGGGTCCATCCTCAGTTTCCCCTTAGGGAATCAGTATCAACCAATAGGATAGTAAAAATCTTGGAAAAAACCCTTGCTTGGAGATCCTAAAACATCACTTTACCAGCATGTTGTGTGGTAGCCTATCGAGCACGGAGTGTCCAAATGTGGGTTGTTAATATGGGACTCGCATTCTCTCCCCAACCTAATTTCCTTTAAAACAAAATGATAGGAATATATATATATATATACCATAGAGAAATAATTCATGATTTCATCCCTTTAATTAACCATTTAATTTTACTTTCTTACTAATTATTCAAGGAATGGAAACAACCTAGTATGGGGTTCTCCTTAAACAAAGGTCACAAAGATCAAGGAAAAACAATTTAATTAAATTAATACGCACTATTTAGGATTCATCAGTAGGCACTGAATAGTGGTACAATGGTACAAATTGAGAAAATAAACGAAATGATGGGAAAGAACATAGTCACCCTACCTCATAGTCATAATATACCCCATGTCCCATGATAACCTTTGATTTTACTTAAAACAGATGAAATCAGAGTAGTTAATAAAAACCCAATTTTTAGTAAAATGATTCCAGGGAAGATTACATGAAAAAGAGGGGTTTAAGCCCAAAAATAATTGATGCGGATGATAATACTTACAAAAAGATTCACATTTCCTCCGACAACAATGAAATTGGAGGAGAATCGTAGGTGTAGCGGGCTTCTGAAGCGGAGACGGGGGGTGGCGCATCACCAGGACAGGGGGCACGACTCATAGGATAAGAGGTAGAGGAGAGGAGGAAGAAAAAAAAGAAAGTAAATAAATATAGGAGAGAGAAAAAATGAAAAGGTAAAGAAATAAAAAAGGAAAAATAAAATAAAATAAAAATAAAACAGATAGAGAAAGGAAATAAAAAAATTAAAATGGGTTAAGCCCATTTTTAATTATTTTCACTTTTCTTCTCACCTATTTTTATTTTATTATTTATTTTTATTCCTTTTTTCATTTCATTTTATTTATTTAAATTTCATTTATTTCTTTTAATCCTTTTAATTACTTTTTAACCTGAACATTGCACCTGGGCATGGTGTATTATTTTTCATAAATCCCATGCAACCATTAAAAATTTAATTTGTAGCTTGGGACCAGTAATAGATCACGTGGGAATGTTCCCTAGGTAGATTTAAGGAATTGGACTAAAAATTAAATGGTATGTACCTTGGTTAAAGTCAGGACGTTGCAACCTCCCCTCCTTAAGACAACTCATCCCCGATTTTCCCTTCCAAGGGTAGTGGAACATCATCTGAGAAGAGTCTCGGCCACTGTGTGTGCACATCAGTCTCTTTCTTCCAGGTCTTGTCCTGAACATGTACATGATGCCATGAACCAGACCAAAGGAAGGGACCTGCCTCATAGAACCTTCATTCTACGATCGAATATATGAATCGAACACACCTGAAAAGATACATCTACATGAAGCTCGATGTCGTTAGGGATAAATGAATGAGCCGAGTCTGGATGATATTGTCGAAGTTGAGATACATGGATGACATCATGCATGGAATAGTACCTCTATGGTAACAGCAACTGATAGGCTATAGGCCCAACTCTCTCCACTGTCTAGAATAGCCTGACATATCTCAATGATAACTTCCCTTGTCTCCTGATTCGCCTATGACCCAACCTCGGTAAAACATGTTGAAAGACATGATGTCCCACCTCAAACTCTAGGGGTCTACAATGACGATCAGTATAAGACTTATGTATGGACTGAGCTATATCCATATGCTTATAAATAAGATTTAAATTCTCATAAATCTCCAAAATGATATGAATATCCATAAGAGCTACCTTGCCTGCTTCGAGCCAGCATAGAGGTGAAAGGAACAACCTACCATAGAGGTCCTCATATAGAGCCATTTGAATTATTTCTTTGAAGCATCAATTATAGGAAAACTCAATTAGAGGTATATATTTCTCTCAAAAACCTCAAAACTCAAGGATAAAGTCCCACAGTAAATTCTCTAACACCTAAATGGTCCTCTCAGACTGCCCATCAGTCTAGGGGTGATTTTCAATACATAAAATCACATGTGAACCCAGCACCTTCTACAACCCTTTCCAAAATCTAAATATAAAATGGGTGTATTGGTTTAACATGATAGAATGGTACATTCCATGAATTCAAACTATTTGTTGAATATAAATATTCTTTAACACATCAATAGAGAATGTATCCCAGATAAGAAGAAAGTGAGGGACCTTGGTTAACCAATCAATGATCACCTATAATAAATCACTTTCTCAAGGAGATCTTAGAAATCCTATAATGAAATCCATGGTGTCATAATTCCATTTCCACTCAGGAATGGAAAGATTTCATAGGAGTCCAGTAGGTCATTGGTGCTCTACATTCACCTAAAGATAGGTGGAGAACTGGGTAATGAAATCCACTATTTTCTTCTTCATACTAGTCAACCAATACTAAATATGCATATCTCTATACATCTTGGTAAGTATAGAATTAAATTCCCAAACAGAGGGATGATATTTCCTCATCATCTCTTCTCAAATATCAGAAGGCCCCCATACATGGCCATGGTAGAGTAGAGTTTCACTCCAATCAACAACCCAACCAGCAGGCTGGTTCTCTCCAATGATGTTATCCCTTAAAACAAACCCCTCTGGATCAAAAAACAATCACACGAGGACTCGCTCTAGAAGATAGTATGTCACTACAAGATCTTTTAGAACTGGTTTTATGCCCTGCTCCTGATCCTCTGTATGCATCTCAGAAAACAAATTCATCATCACCCACTCGATATTGTCTTCTTGGACATCTTGTGTCTACATTTTGTGGACCAAAACGTCATCTGCAACATTAACCTTACCAGAGGTATCAAAAAGCTCAAAGTTGAATGACTGTAGGTATTTAACCCACCAGAACTACCTCAAATTTAAGTCTCATTGTGTGGAGATATGTTTCAAGATTTTATGATCTATGTAAAAAATGGACCTCTCACCCAAGAAGTAGTGTATCCAATAGCACATAGCATGAACCAAAACTACTAATTCGAGGTTGTTCATAGGATAGTTTTTCTCATGAGGCCTTAGCTAGTGTGATCCATAATCCACAACTCGATTTCCCTATATCATAACTGCACCCAGTCTGAATCTTGAAGCATCATAGTAAACAGTATAACTTCTACCTGGCTCAGGCAGAATTAGGATTGGAGTTGAATTGTGTCTTCCCTTTAACTCTTGTAAATCATTCTCACAAACTTATGACCAAATGAAATGTACACCCTTCCTATTAAGATCCATAATAGGTGCTTTTAAATGGGATAAATCCTGGATGACATGACTGTAATATCCAGCAAAACCCAAGAAACTATGTATGTCAAACACATTCTTAGGTTGTTCCCAGTAAACCATTGTGCTCAATTTTTTTGGTTCAACTGATATTCCTACCTCAGATATGATATGACCCATGAAGTGAACCTTATTGATCTAAATGTTTCATTTGCACAGCTTTGTGTATAGATGGTTCTCTCTCAGTGTACTCAACACGATATCAAGATGGGTTTCATGGTCATGTTTGGAGCATGAGTACACCAATATATCATCTATAAATACTACCACAAAGGAATCAAGGTACGGGTGGAAACCCCGATTCATCCTAGCCATGAAAACTGCTAGTGCATTCATCATAAAAAAATACAAAACCAAAAACTCATACAATGCATACCTACTATGGAAAGTTTTACATGGTATACCTGATGTTTTCACACACAGCTGATAATATCCCGATCTCAAATTGATCTTAGAGAAAATGGTTTCTCCTTGGATCTAGTCAAAGAGGTTGTCTATAAAAGGAAACATATACCTATTCTTTACCATAATCTGATTTATTCGGTGGTAATTCACACAAAATATTATGGTACTATATGCCTTCTTAGAGAAAATAACTAGTGAACCCCACTGTGATGTTCTAGGTCTAATAAAACACTTAGCCTCGAGATCTTCAAGCTGCTTCTTGAGTTCTTGTAACTCTGTAGGTGTCCTTATATAAGGAGGAATGGACACTGGTGTCGCACTTGGAACTATCTCGATAGTGAACTCACCTTCCCACACATGATGTAAGATGGAGAAATATCTAGGGAATACATCCATGAAGCGATCCACAATGGGAGGTAATTGCACTAATTGTGTTTTTTAATCACTCATAAAGATACTTGCTAGCTGAGTTGTCACTCTACCCAACCGAGAACGCTTAGGTCCAACTCGATCTACCTGGATATTCCAATCTCCCTTGTGTATATATTGTTGGAACCAGGGTCTTCAAAGCATGATTTGGCGTATGGTTTGTGTTTTTTGTCAATCCTCAGTGGAAGTTCAGGATGTGTACCAACAAAGAGATCATACCGTTCAAGCATAAAACAGTAGTGAAGGTGGTGCCGTTTCCCAGTGTTTGCCAAATTTTTGGGCCTGAAAATCAGCCAATAAAGTTAAGTGTTTTTGGCAAAGGTACTTGCGCTCCGAGGTCTTGGAGGATAGAAGACTTGCGTGCCATATGTTTTTGAGGATCAGAGCGTCAAAAATTGGCTAAGGAAAGAAGGTCGCGCAAGTATTGGTTGGGTCGCGCAAGTGAGTTGCGCGACAGAGGTTATTGGAGACAAGACTTGCGCGCCGTCGAGGGACTTGCGCGCCGCCGTGCAGGGGGTATAGTTTGCCTATAAATACTGGACCACCCCTTATCATTTTGCACGGAGCTCAAGACTTCGAGATTGTTCGAGCTCTCATCGCGCAGGTGGTCGAGTCGCGCAGGTGGTAGTTTTGTCGCGCAAGTAGAGCTTGTGCGCCGGTTGTTGGTTGTGCGCCCAAGGTGGTTTGGAAGAGAAAGGAAGTGGACCGCGCAAGTTTGAAGTCGGTGAAGGAAGTGTCATGTAGGTGCGTTGATGACACTTGAGCGCCAGTTTGGACATGCGCGCCGTAGTGGGACTTGCGCGACTGTCTTGGAGAAGCGTTCCTAGTTTTGCTGAAGCCCACCGGCCTGTTTGGAGCTGCACGAAAGCTGAGAGACTACCCGATACATTCGAGGAAAAGTGATATTCTTCTTCTGGTTAGAATCGGACTTCAATAGAGCATCTACATACAACAAAGGATGCATTCTTATGAAAATGATGAAGAGACCTTCATGTCTATAAATTGAGTGGGACTTCACCAACGGCAGTGAGCCAGGGGGAGTCAACGGGAGTGACCCGAGGGAAGCAGTGAGCTATCCCTAAACCTTTGTAAAGGCAGTGAGTCTGGGACAGAGTGACTGTACCCGAACCTTTGTAATCTACAGCTAGTGAAGCATATTGGATTTCGGTACGACCGACAACCTGTCAGTGTATGCTCCTTGGACGTAGCCCTTAGTGGTGAACCAAGTAAAAAGGGTCGTGTCTTCTCTGTGCATGTGAATGTTTGCTTTCTAATCATAATCATCATACAGGTTCAACAAGTTCCTATCAACGTGGGAACAAGATCCATCACTTTAAAAGAAAAAGTGTTCACCCTGATTCACCCCTCCCCTCTCAGGGTGTCCCGGGGTCCTACATATATGTGATTCACTTGGGAGTTGTGAAATACACTCAACAACGATTGAAATCCACTTGTTCAAGATAAATAATGAGCCAGTTCATATCAATAATGAAATCAGAGTCAGTCATCTCAAGGACTAAGATATTCCATAAGAAAATGGTACCCACCTATCTCAAGGGGGGACTCCTAGAACTGGAATATTCCATTTTTTAACCCCCAAAGGAGTGTCAAGATACATAACTTCATATAATTAATAGATGGTAAGACCCAAACACTCAATAGTCATAGAAGATATGAAAGAGTGTGAAGAACTAGTATCAAAAATGGGGAAACTAAATTAGAGGCCACAATAATATAAACTCTAATTGTAGAGGGGCCTGGAATCTTCTCCACTAGCGAAGTATGCACTGTATACATATGGAATGAACTTAAGTCCTAAGATTCTGCCTGACTAGCTTGAGCATGTCCACTCTGCTGATGCTGGTGTTCTATAACTTGATTGCCTTGGCCACGACCTCCACTACCTCAACCTAATTGGATGGTGGAAAAGTAAATCCAAGCTTAATATGGATCCATATATCCCATACTTGGTGGAGGTGATGTCATGGATCCCCTGCCATTGGATGATGAAGGAAATGAATGGCAGAAAAGATGAAGGTAACCCATATTTTCGCAAGCTCAGCACTCCATCGGGTTCCTCATGCACTAAGTTTTCTTATGTCTGATACTGCCATATTAATTACATATGATAGTGATGTAGATACATTTCATTTGGATGGAATTTCCCCCATGTGAACCCTCGAAATGGAACTTCTTACTTCCTGAAAAACCATTACCCTGCCTCAGAATTAAACTGCCCTAGCTCATAGGATCAGCTTCTCTAATATTTTGTTCTATAATTAGGTCATGATTCATGATATATGTAGTGGTCGACAAAAAAAACATGTTAACCTATGAGAGGGTAACATATCCAAGTCTATCTTTAAATCACCTCACAACCATATGTATGTCACCGGTCCAAGATGGAGTAAAACACTAGAGCTCCTTGAAGTGAGTAAAATACTCTAACACTATCATCAAGCCCTGCTGAAGATGTAAGAACTCTTTGGAATGATCTTATATTAGAGTCTATGGAAATAATTGATCATAAAAATCTATCTAGAGGTCTTCCCAAACCATGTCTCAGGGTTGGTCTTCTTGAGAAATGACATCCCACTAATGCTTGGCGGAGTCACGAATCATAAAGATGAAAAGTTTGACCCTATTCTCTAGAAGAATATAAATATGGTCAAAGATTGATTTAATTTCTTCTATCCATGACTATGCATCATTGGTACCACCATCCCTTAAGAAAGTGGGAGGATGCAGCCACAAAAAGTCATGTGTATGCTCTACTATAGTTGGGGAACACCTGAGAACACTCTGAATTGACTGTATGAACCTGAGAAGATTATCCATAAACTGGGCATCAATGCCCAATGGAAGATCAGGAGGAGGTACCATAGGAGGCACTACAGGAGGTACTATAAGAGGTTCCAGACCCACCAACTCTAAAATGTGCTCATCACTACTCTCCTGGTGTATGGTATGAAGACGTCATGGAAATATTTTTCTACAATTTACAAACGCACACGTTAGACAAAATTATATGGAAGATGAGGTAAAAAAGTATAGGAGCAGTAAGAAAATGGAAGGTTAAGGCCTCCCTTAACATGGAATATAAGGTTCGTAATGCAAGTAAAGAGGGTAGGTGCATGACCTGCCACTGATTTTAACACAACAGATAGCCTGCTTCAAGATTCAGGTCTAGTTAGAAAGAGAATAGGTCTTAGATGGATCACTATGACACACACACACTTTATATTTATAACTAACATATACTAAAAGATATTATAACTAAACACAATAGAACTCAAATGAAAATAGACAGATGCATGCTGAAAGTAGATATGGAATGGTAATATACATCTCATTTTAATCCCTATGGTTCCTAATATGATGTATATAAATGAAATTACCTTATGTCATCAGGTTTTAATAGTAAAAATTATCATATCAATAAAACCAATACTAGTAACAGCATAAAACAAGTGAATCACCCAATGGTGAAGTCATATCAATAATAAATTGTATAATCAATAACTGAAATCCCCAACCTAATCAATTTTGGTTTCCCCTGTACATGAGTTAGCTACATCCAAGCACAGGGTAAGTTCCAAATTCCTATGTCCTAGTATCCTATATAACCTAAAAATTAAGTTAAAAGAAAAAAATAAACCTCCTTTGATACCACTTTGTATTGTCCCACCCCAAGTGCCATTGAACCGGTCCCTAAGACGATGGGCCACAATACCTCAATAATATATCCCTAAACTCCAAAGGTTCTTAACTATCAAAAAGGGCCTTGAATGAGTCTATGGGGAGACAATTACCTCATGGGATATGGAATTACACAATGGTAAATAATATATGAATAATTAGTGAAAGCATAGATAAGTAGCAGACAATAGCATAAGCAGATAAATGACCCAAAATAATAAATAATAATAGTGGAAGTTGAATAGTCATAAAAGACACCATGATGATGTAAATGTATGATTCCAAAAGTAAATAAATCAAAGTTATTGGGTATGGGGTACAATTATAGACTACATGCTAGTAAAACTACCAAAATACCAAAAAAATCCATAGGGCATCCTAAGCATTGGCTTGGTCCTATGACCCCAAATCTCTATCCAAAATAAAAAAAAGCAATCAAGAATCTAGAGTGACATGCTTCCCTGTATCCATGCCTATGAACATAAAGTCTACTCGAGTACCAAAGGGCACTTGAGTAGGGTGTGAGATATAATCTTAGTAGGCTGGCACCCATGGTGTCTAAACAATTCCATTTTATGTTGTAGAAAAATTGTAGTGTTCCATTTATAAAAAATTAAAGAAATTTATGTAAATAAAAAAATAACTATAACTTGGTCCAGGTTCCAAAGTGGACATCCTTCCCATACAACCTGTTTTGGCCAAAGCTGAAAGTTTGAATGATATACCTGGTAAAGAAGAATATATATAGCAAGGCCTAAGTAACATGATATCCCAAAGGAAAGGGCATACCCCAAAGCTTGTTATTTGGCTTGGGGTCTCATCCATATGTCAACACTAGGTGCACTAAAGGCACAAGAGAGTTATCATAAAGAATAAGGAAACTCTATGTAGTATCAATAAAAATATCCCAAGAATTTATATTAAATTTGACAATTTTATAGGTTGATTCTGAGCCTGTCCCTAAGGTATCGCAATGGTACATCCATTTAGTTATATCCAATGCCATGATCATGTCCAACGCGATACTTTCAAAAGTCCATGTATCCCTTGTGGTATGTTAACTATGATTATATCCTAGTTATTGCACGTAAGGGACCGATTATTAGTTGAGGCTTGGCATATCCATCTTTCTAATGATTCTATCCTCAGTTTCCCTTTAGGGAACTAGTATCACCTAATAGTTTAGTAAAAATCCCGGGGAAAGATCTTACCTATCGAGCCTAAAACACTGCTTTCTAAACATACTGTGTGGTAACCTATCAAGCATTGGGAGTCCAAATGTGGGTTCTTAATACAGGACCCACATTCTCTCCCTGACCCAATTTCATTTAAAATAACAAGAGAGTCATATATATATATATATATATACATATATAAATATAACAGAAAATTATTCATTATTTCAACCCTTTAATTAACCATTTAATGCCACTTTCTTAATAATTATTCAAGCCTAACAGTCATTTCTAATAATAATAACACAATATTAAAAAAAGTAGTTACTTTATCAGTGTAAACAGAGGCACTAAAATTTAATAATAGAAAAGCATGAAAAGATATATAATTATTATTATTTGAGTATAAAAAATTCATGGAAAATCAAATTCATGGTTTATGATTCATCCTAAATAATTTATTCAATTTAAAACTTTAACCCAAATTATCGCACATTCACGCATAAATGATAATTTAAAGTTTCAAGGCCAAAGGTATTTAGGCCTATTATGTCAGTACACCCAAAGGGGTATCCAATGGCAAGGAAACAACCTAGGAATGAGTTTTCCTTAAACAAAGGTCATAAATATCAAGGAAAAATAATTTAATTAAATTATTACACATTATTTGGTATTCTTCGGTAGGCATCAAAGAGAGACACAATGGTGTGAATTGAACGAAGAAACAAAATGATGGGAAAGAACATAGTCACCCAACATCATAGTTGTAGTATACCCCAGGTCCCGTTATAACCATTGATTTTATCTAAACTGGAAAAAATTGGAGGATGTAACAAAATCCCTAATTTCAGGTAAAAAGGTTTTGTGGAATATTGCATGAAAAATAGAGGAGGAAACCCAAATATAATCAGTGTGTATGATATACCTTACCAGGATATTCACAACTCTTCTGATGGATATGAAATTAGAGGATAATCAGAGGTGTGGTAGGCTTTCGAAGTGGAGACAGGGGTGGAGCACCACTTGGAATGGGGGCGTGTGATGCACAGGAGAAGAGGGAGATGAGATAAGGAAGAGAAAAAAAATAAATTAAATAAATAGAGGAGACAAAAAAATAATAAGTAAAGAAATAAATAAGGAAAAATAAAATATAGGGAAGGATAAAAGAAATAATAATAATGGGTTAAGCCAATTTTTAATTATTTTCATGTTTCTTTTAAATATTTTTTACTTTATTATTTATTTTTATTACTTTTTCATTCATTTTTGTTTATCTAAATTTCTTTTATTTATTTTAATCCTTTTAATTACTTTTTTACCCAAACATTGTGCCCAGGCATGCTGTATTATTTTTCATAAATCCTACGCAACCATTAAAATTTTAATTTGTAGCTCAGGACAGGCAACAGACTACATAGGCATGTGCCCTGGGTCTCTTTAAGGAATTGGACTAAAAATTAAACATTACATACCTTCATTAAAGCTAGGATGTTACATAAACAATAAATAATTGATCATAATGATGTCCTATTAGTATTCAAAGAGGTATAACTTATGAAACATTTATAAAACATTCATTTCAATGCTTGAATGTTTGGGAAACATTTGAAATCCAAGGAGTGAACTTGGATGGAAATACAAACAAGATCATGTTTTGTGAATTAGAATGAGATACTGTGATTTAATCATTTTGGGACTCCTCAATGATATAGGTTGCTCTTCCTCTCTCCCTCTTTGAACAAGGTTCTAGAAAAATTCATTTAAGAGGGTATCATTCTCAGTCTTTGAGATTTTCATTCAGTCCATGAATTAGAGTTTTTTTATACATTTTTTAAAAAAAATTATAGAAAACAGTTAGGGTGAATTTTTTTTTCAAAATGCTCTGCAAAGGTGGCATTGCGGATGCTGCCTTTGAACTGGGGCTGAAAGGCGGCATCCGCGATGCCGCCTTTCCCCTAACAAAAAAAATTGAATTTTTTTTATGTTTTGTTTTGTTTATATATTTATTTATATATATAATTCATAAAAAATGTTCATAAGGATGCTACCTTTCACCTAACAAAAAAATTATTAGTTTTTAAAATTTTGTTCTGAATTTTTGTTTTGTTTTGTTTATATTTTTATTAAATATATATTTCATAAAAATTGTAAAAATTATGATTTTTGAAATTTTTTTTGTTATATTTTGTTTATATATTTATTTATATATATAATTCAAAAAAATTGTTCAGGAAAAATAATTTATAAACTTTCAAAACCGCCTACTTGAAAGTTAAAAATGTTTCAAGTACGTGACTTTGAAAGACTATAAAATATAAACCATAAGACCAATATAAATGAAACTTTAAACATTCATTAAACATATAAGAAATTGTTGAAAAAACAAATCATTTCCTAAAAATTGTTCATGAAAAATAATTTATAAACTTTCAAAATTGCCTTCTTGAAACTTAAAAATGTTTCAAGTACATGACTTTGAAAGACTATAAAATATAAACCATAAGACCAATATAAAGGAAACATTAAAAATTCATTAAAAATATAAGAAAATGTTGAAAACACAAATAATTTAATAAAAATTATTCATGAAAAATAATTTATAAGCTTTCAAAACCGCCTACTTGAAACTTAAAAATGTTTCAAGTACGTGATTTTTAAAGACTATAAAATATAAACCATAAGACCAATATAAATGAAACTTTAAAAATTCATTAAACATATAAGTAATTTTTGAAAACAAAAATCATTTCATAAAAATTGTTCATCAAAAATAATTTATAATCTTTCAAACCCACCTACTTGAAACTTAAAAATGATTCAAGTACGTGACTTTGAAAGACTATAAAATATAAACCATAAGACCAATATAAAAGAAACTTTAAAAATTCATTAAAAATATAAGAAAATGTTGAAAACACAAATCATTTCATAAAAATTGTTCATGAAAAATAATTTAGAAGCTTTCAAAACCGTCTACTTGAAACATAAAAATGTTTCAAGTACGTGACTTTGAAAGACTATAAAATATAAATCATAAGACCAATATAAATGAAACTTTAAAAATTCATTAAAAATATAATCAAATGTTGAAAACACAAATCATTTCATAAATATTGTTCATGAAAAATAATTTATAAGCTTTCAAAACTACCTACTTGAAACTTAGAAATGTTTCATGTACGTGACTTTGAAAGACTATAAAATATGAACCATAAGACCAATATAAATGAAACTTTAAACATTCATTAAACATATGAACAATTATTGAAAACAAAAATCATTTCATAAAAATTGTTCATGAAAAATAATTTATAATCTTTCAAAACCGCCTACTTGAAACTTAAAAATGTTTCAAGTACGTGAATTTGAAAGACTATAAAATATAAACCATAAGACCAATATAAATGAAACTTTAAACATTCATTAAACATATAAGAGTCAACCCCGCATCAATAGGATGCATGGTGTCTCTAGTATCACATACATCTATAATCTTTGATGCATGAAAACATGTTATATCTCCTTTCATGGAACAACGAAATCCATTCTTCCACCCGCCATGTCCATATCCATATCAACATCCGGCCGCATAAAGGTATGGTGAAAGAAATGCCACATGAAATGCTCATAGGTTCCCATTATTGCAAATACCAACCCCTTCAACACCACCATGCATCCAACCATTATAATTTATTCCATAATTTCCACCCCATTTCCCCAGGCCCAGTTGATCAGATGAAAACACCAAAAATTCCACAATCGAACTCTTCATCACCAAATATTTATCCTTTATCATCTTCAAAAGGCCACTGTAGGAACTCCTTGATCTATCCATTCCAAAAACTGATATACAAGTATACTATAAACATAAAAACCTGAAAAAAATTTAGCTTTTATGTTTATAGTATACTTATATGCGAGTGTTTGTAATGGATAGATCAAGGAGGTCCTACAGTAGCCTTTTGAAGATGATAAAGGATAAAGATTTGGTGATGAAGAGTTCGATGGGATATGTGGAATCATTGGTGTTTTCATCTGATCAATTGGTCCTGGGGAAATGGGGTGACAATTGTAGAAGAAATTATAATGTTTGGATGAATGGTGGTGTTGAAGGGGTTGGTATTTGCAGGAATGGGAACATATGAGCATTTCATGTGGCATATCTTTTAGCATACCCATATGCGGCCGGATGTTGATATGGATATGGACATGGCGGGTGGAATAATGGATTTCGTTGTCCCGTTAAAGGAGATATAACATGTTTTCATGCATCAAATATTATAGATGTATGTGATACTAGTGACATTGTGCATCCTATTGATGTGGGGTTGACTCATATATGCTTAATGAATGTTTAAAGTTTCATTTATATTGGTCTTATGGTTTATATTTTCTAGTCTTTCAAAGTCACATACTTGAAACATTTTTAAGTTTCAAATAGGCGGTTTTAAAAGCTTATAAATTATTTTTCATTTCCATAGACATAAAACATATAAATAAACATAAACAATCAATTTCTATGTCTACGGTGAGGAGATCCTGTCCCACATGGTGGTCTAACACAAATCATTTAATAAAAAATAATTTTTCATTTCCATATACATAAAACATATAAATGAACATAAACAATCAATGTTTATGTCTACGGTGAGGAGATCCTATCCCACATGGTGGTATAATAATAGGACGTCTAAGGCAAGATCTCTGGGGAGTCGGATGACCTGGAGAGGGCTGGTACTTGGGCGTTGTAACATCAACTGTCATATCCTCCACCTCTATGCTAGTGGGATAAAATGTCAACTCCACCTCGTACTACCCTCCTGATCCTTCTCCCACCTCAATGGTAGAAGAACCCGACATCATCACAGTGGGGAACAAATCATGTGGTGGAACTATACCCCAACTCTATGATGGGTCTGGACCCCAAGGCTATGATGAATCTGGACCCAAAGGTTGTGCTCCATATGGACCCCATGATGGAGAAAACTGAGGATATCCCGTCAAAAAAGATGGATCCCATGACATCTGAGACACATCCTGCATCGGCTCAGACTGGACTACTAGAGGGCCGACCTCTGCTTGTGGAACTGGTGAGGCCTGACGTGCAGGACAACGCTATCTATATCATCATGGTTGTGGCTCCTCAGCACCAGCAGCTACTGCAGGATCTTCCTCTGTCGTAGGAACCTACTGTCTCCATGTCGGACGCTCGAAGAGGCTCTCGGCAAACACATGAACAGATGACCTCAGCTCCAACGCTTGAGCATGAACAGCTTCCCGACTGAAGACTCTATCCGCAGCCTCATAACTCATATGAATAAGACTCTTTGTGTGACCCTCCTATAAACAGATTAAAAATGAATAAGAAAATAACTCAATAAACATAATAATATAATTTAATTGACTTACAATCATATGCATCTCTCTGCCGGATCGAGTAAGATACAGTATAGACTTGAGTCTATACCATGGCTCATACTCGTGCTATGCTGAAGTAGAGAGCTACATCGTAGGAACTCCCTAGATATGAAACTCTGTGCTTCTATGCCAACAGTTGAGAAATACAACATGTACTCGATGCCAGTCATCATCCTGCCTCCCTATCAGCTTCATCCCATGAAGCTGATATGTCTGCCTTGGCGGTAATGGAATCCGCTGAGTTAAGATAAACTGGCGCATGACTCTGTCAGGCTGGTGCCACTCAACAATATGAAAGTGAATGAGTGTCACTACAGCCGTAACATCGTCAAGACCAACCGTGCATTATGGAGGCAATTGGTCCATAACAGACTAGTATGGAACCCATAAAATATGAAATAACATATTAACCTCGTTAGAGAAATTGTTAACTAAAAAAATGATGCTATTATTAAATTTGTTCGACAGTTATAGATTGTATATACATACCTGATGGGGTAAGAGAAAGTCTAACTCGAGCCGATATATGGAAAAATCGTGCCTCAGAACCGCATTGAAATTGTGTCGCTGACACCACCTATAAAATAAAACATTGATAGTGATAAATAATGAGAAATTAAAGTAAAAAAACTTGTAGTAGCATCAGAAACTGATAGAAATGAGTGATCATACCAGCGTCTACAAGGAGCATCATGCAGAACCGCCATCTCGACCAGGGGACCAGCAAGATCAGGGCAGAATGTGGGGATGTGGTCCCATGCCCACATCTGAATAAGGGCGACGCATCCCTCGAGACCTGTGTACCACCTATCAGATATCCTGCATAATGCTCTATATGTGTATGCCAAGCAGGTGGATCCCCAATTGTACGTCCCTGCCTGATCAAAATACTCTAGCAGGGGTAGATACATCATGTGCACGTGCATCCCTGAATGATCTGTACACATGGTTCCTCCAATAAGTCGTAATATATATGCACGTGAATAACACATCATCATCTGCTCGTCAGCATCATCAGCTGAAAGTGGAATCTGTGACTCCAGCCAAGGCATGGATATCGATGGTCCATCGGTAGCACTACGACCAGAAAAAATTTCAATGCCTAAGAAGCGCTGATCAAGGTCAGGCTAAGCTGCCCAAGTGGATCCAATAACGGTTTCCCCCTAGATAGGAAGACCAAGAAGCACAGCCACATCCTGGAGGATGATGGTCATCTCTCCCTCAGGCAAGTGTAATGTGTGTGTCTCTAGTCTCCACCACTCCACGAGTGCATCAAGCAGGTGATGGTATACAAATGTAAAATCTGATACAGCAATACCATATAAGTCAGTACGACACAAGTATGGTATAATGGTATGAGGAGGCTTTGTGTGATGAAAATGGTGCACTCGATGCACCCTAATCAATTGATCTAGACCACCCTCTATCACAACCTATGAATAATGGGTATCCTGCTGATTGAGTTGTATGGTGTCAGTCGTCTGCATATAAACAAATGAAGTTCTATCAAGGATTCACATCATGGATCATTCACAACCTATAGGCGGTTCCATCTCTAATCTATGTTGGATGAACCATTAATTCACTTTGTTTTATAAATTTTTTTATAAAATAATTGGCATGATTTATTTATTTTCTGAAAAGGGTTTTTGATAAAATATGGTTTCCCCTAATTTTGGTAAATAGAAGGGTGTTTTTAAAGAATTGTGAAATAAAGTGTAAACTAGTTTTCAAAGTATGTTTTTATATCAAGAAAGGGTATTTTGTTATTTGTGAATTTTATAATGCCCTTTCAAAATGATTTTATGTATATCTCACATGTGATCCTTGGGTATACAGGTGCAAGGTGTATTACTAGGGCTCATATTTTGATATTGTAAGGGAGATCACTTTTTGGGGTGTTATTGTATTACTAGATCAAGATTCTTTTGTATCTATGACTTCATTAACAATGTAGGAGGGTTCAATTTCTGGGCTGCTCCTCTATTCCCTATAACTTTATGCATAGGTTATAAGGATTTGTAAGGCGCATTAGTCATATTGATGTATGATTGTACTAGATAACCTGGTCATATGTTTCATGATTATTTTCTCAATCACATAATGTTTTGAAAACCGATGTAAAGGGAATATGTTTTTGGGTTTACGGTTCATGTTTTCAATTTTAGTATTTCAAGATTAGGGTTTCACATTTTTCCTTTTGGATCTATGATTTTGGATTTATTTTAATGTTTTACGGTTTAGGTTAATTATTTGAGAAAAGATTTTTAGGATTATGGTTTAGAATTTTAGGATTACGGTATACAAAAAAAATTCTGGGTTTACTGTTATGATTTTCAGTTTCGGGGGTTAGAAAACCAAGGTAAAAGGAAGAGATAACAACATAAAATTTGCAATATGAGAATCTACCAATAACGACAATACATCATTGTGGATTAGAGTGTGAACTCGGCCCAACAATTTTAGGGCATCATTTCCGATTATGACCTTCTTGATGACATATGGTGCATCTCAGACTCTGTCTTTGTTCTTGAGGTCAGTCCATCTTATTTCACATCCTCCTAGCCTTCGGTCTCCCATGGGGACTCAACCGATTCATATCAGGTACCACTATCGGTTGACCTTCGGGCATTGGGAAATAACGAAACTCGCCAATAAGTGTCCATGGTGCAGCATAACAATTACCAATGGTGTTCATCTGGTACACTGGATCAACATATGCTTCCCACGATATGTTAACAGAGGCACATGCTGCGATGGCGTGTGAGCATGGAAACCGTAAGACCTAAAAGTTTCCACATTGACATTGCCTCGTTTCTAGTAATACCACCATTTTTTTCACCAATTCTTTTTGTGATGGGGTTCATCTTCTCTTAAACTTCAAATCGAGAGTCTTCTCGTCAAAATAGGCATACATGATAACCAGAAGCTTCTTCAATATTCTTTTCAATCTCTCATTGAAAATTTCTTCCGTACGTTAGCCCCTAATTTATTCCATCTGATGCTAGTTTTTGTCTATCAACAAAGTAATTTACGCAACGATATAATGTCTCATAAACTAGGGAAGTTATAGGTAGCTTGAGAATCCCTTTGAAGACACCATTGATGCACTCTACAATGTTGGTGGTCATGTGTCCATACCTCTTCCCTCAATCATATGCCAATGTCCATTTTTCTTTTGGAATTCGCATCATATAATCGTAAAATTCTTCATTAACCTGACGGATTTGTACGAAATTTTCTTCAAACCATCGTTGATTGGACTCATATGCTACACAGAATAGATGATATTTCACATATTTTGAATTTATATTTACGTTGATATACAAAAAAAATAACAAATATAATGTGTACCAAGTCTGGTGATTGCCTTCTTCATCGGTTCATTGTGGAATTTTTTATGAAAGTTGCTAGAAATGTGTCTAATGCAGAACCGATTATGTGCATTTGGGTAACTCCATGTATCAGTATATGCATTGATTGCATCATTAATTGCCCGATGCCGATCAGATATCAAACAAACACCCCGAATGTTGGGGAAATGGGTGTTGATACATGCCAAAAACCAACTCCATGATTTATAGTTTTCTTTCTCAACAATGGAAAAGGAAAGTAGAAGAGTTGAATGGTTTCTATCTTGGGTTTCTGCAATCAACAATACGCCCTTGTATTTTCCATACAGAAATGTTCCATCAATCTAAATAAACTATTTTCCGAAATGAAAGGCGGAGATACATGGAAGGAATGCCCAGAACAACCAATGAAATTGAACACGATATGGATCAAGTCGGTTATCGTGAGACACATGTTCATTTGTATCCATATGTAAGACAACTTGGTTATAATGCCTCAGTATAGCTAGAAATTAAGGAAACACCTGATATGAGTCATCCCAATCACTATAGACCTTCACAATTGCCTTCTGTTTCACCTTCCATGCCTTATTATAGGAAATCTTATAACCGAATGTATATTGTATCCTCTCTTGAACAAGGGATATCGGAACATCTTGACATGTCCTAATCATCTCAACAATAATGGATGACACAAATTCTGCATCCAATGAAGTATGATCTTGTGTCAGGCTTGGCTGAACGCAAGTATGAGCTGCCTCAATCCTCGAGATTCTCCAACCTCCAAATGCAATGTCTGAAATCTCCCTCAATCAAAATCTACAATCATCCCCATACTTCTCACATCGTATTCCATATTTTCTATGGTCTGATTCATTAACTGCATAGCTACAGTGCCTCTCAATGTGAAATATCTTTAGCGTACTTTTTAATGTATATTTACTTGGAAAATTCCTTCCAACATATAATGTTTTGTCCATATCACTAAACCTATCTCGTATAACTCCTGGAAACTCAGTTGTCAGTGTGAGAACATTATCTTCAAATTCAGACACATGTTTCATTGCTTCTGACCAAGATGCAAAGAGCGGTGGATGATTTATTGTAGGTCGATCATGCTGTACAAATAATGCATTTCTCGAAACTTTTTTTGTTTCTTCCTCATCAGCACTACTATCACCATCTGTTTCGTTATTATGAAACTCCTCATCAGATGTCGGGTTAACATGTATATCTGGGAGATCAAGTAGGTTGTCCTCTTCTGCATCATTTGGAATAGTCTCAACTTCATGGGGCGGACTATCTTCAACGACTCTTGTAAGTCTCCGTCTTTGTACAATTGGATGTTGTTGTTGTACAGTAGAAACATCAACAAATAACTTCATCATGGTACCATCTGACCGTTGAGAAAAAAAATAAATTGTTTGGATCCATTGTGCATCATCCACCAATGGACAAGCTAGATTCCACAATGTTGATGGGAACTAAAAATGTCTATAACTCATTGACTTGATCTTTTGATTAGGTCCAAGATTTAATGAGCCATGAATTCTATCTTGAAGGTCACTTAGGGTTACACAATCAGTTGTATTAACCACTGTTATTGGTTGTGTACTGTAAGAATATCCTTGCTTAGTTTGAATAACCTCTCAATAGCAGTACACACAGGCAAACATTATGCTCTACGTAAAAAAAATTCTGATCAAGATTTTGATAATGTAAGTGACATTCAGAATGATGGTTACCAATATAAGTTGGATTTTATACTTTGAAGATGTAATTAAACTACTTATTAAAAATAAGTTGGATTTTACCTCATGTTCAAATAATAACTATTACTTCTAAACTATACAATCTTTATGATAATTAAATTTTAAAAGATCTTATATCCTAAACTATGATATTTCTTAGTACACTTTTTAATTAGTTAATCATTAGTTATTCCTTATTAAATTATTAATTAGTTATTCAATAACATAGTAGAGTTAAAATATAAATAACATAGATTTAAAAATAAATAACACCATGTTTCGAGCTTCTAGCCTTTCTTGTAGTGAATTGGATATCAAAATTTCAGAAAACCCATTTTCACATGGGATTTTTGAAAATTTGATATTCAATTCACTACAAGAAAGTCTATAAGCTCGAAACATGGTTTTATTTATTTTTTAACTCTATTTTATTTATATTTTAACTCCACGTTATTTATATTTTAACTCCATGTTATTTATATTTTAACTCTACATTATTTATATTTTAACTCCATGTTATTTATATTTTAACTCCATGTTATTTATATTTTAACTCCATTGTATTTATTTTATAACTCCATGTTATTTATTTTTTAACTCCATGTTATTTATTTTTTAACTCCATGTTATTTATTTTTTAACTCCATGTTATTTATTTTTTCACTTTCACTCTATGTTATTTTTTAACTCCATGTTACTTTTTAACTCCATGTTATTGAATATCATTTGAACTTTAGTTTTATTTTTAACTCTGTTATTTATTAATTAATCTCTAATTAATCATTCCTAATAATAACTATCAACATCATTACTAAATTATAAATGTATCATTTATTTTCTTAGATATTTTAGTAGTTTATAAAGAAATATGCATATCTTAAGCATATCCTCCGGGAGTGTCAAACCAGAATGCAGCAAGGCCCGTTGTCGCGCCCCAATTCCTATTCAAGTCTAGCTCAAATCGGTGTTTTCGGGTTCTACCCCTAGGTACATCTATGCCAGAGCCACATTCACTTGTTTGTATCCAGAAAAAAAATTGATTGCTTAGATAACATAGTCTTTATGCTACCAAAATTTCATTAAAAGAATCCTAAATTAATTTATACTCATGATAATTATAATTCCCAGATATATATAACTAATTAAACAATCTAATAAACAAAAAAAATTAAAACTAACTAAAATACTAAATAATTAAAATATTTAACTATAAATAATTCAACTTAATAAAAAACATTAAATTTAATAAAATATTTAACTAAAAACAATTCTACAAAATAAAAAAACATAAAATTAAAAACCATACCTCTAAAATCTTTCCAAAAATTTCAAACCACAACCTTCGCCGTAAAAGACAGAAAATGAGAGGAAAATGAGTGTTTGGAAGTTAGGAGAAGGGGAGGGGGCGCTTCCCTTTTATAGGGAGCAGAGGCAAATGTGGCACCGCGGGTGCCACCTTTTTCAATGTCGTCGGGCGAAAGGCAGCACCTGCGGTGCCGCCTTTGTGGTGCATTTTGAAAAAAAGTTTCACCCTAACCGTTTTCTGTAAAAAAAAATTAAAAATGTATAAAAAAACTCCATGAATTACCATCATAGGAGGGATAATTTTTCCTCTGAGGGATCTTCATCGAGCTCAAGTAAGAATTTCTTTGAAAAATTAGATACAATAGTTAACACAAACATGTAATGTGGATTACAATGATATTTGGGAGGCTCTTAAGAATACAAAAAATAAATATTTATGTAGTAATATTTTTAAAGGTTGTGTATCATGGATCCAATATTCTAAAAACATTAGACCACTTAGAATATGTGTGTATTATTATATGGCTTTTATGTGAAAAATGTTATAATGATATGTTTATAAGTTATGGGTCATTGTAAAGAAAGTATAAAACCAAGAAAAAACCTAAGAGAAGATAGAATAAGAGAGAGTGGGATATTAAATGAATAATGAGGATTCTCTAGAAGAATGTTGTCTTCATGCTATCCATGGATTCAAAAAATTCGTAAAATCATTGAATTTTACCTTCTACTATATATGTAAATCAGTTAGGTAATTTTTATATATCATTTTTATGATACTTGGATGATTGTATCTTGGTTGTGTGTTTACAAGATAGTTGCATGTCAAATCCATGAACCAAAGTGATAACAATTCATGGTTTTTCATGGAACCTTATCGAATAGTAATTTATTATATCATTTATTGCATGATTATTAATAGACACCCAAAAATTGATTGTCAGGGTAAATTTTTTAACTTATGTTTCATTCAAATTAATATTTTCAAATTTATGACTAGAGATTTATTATTTAAAACATCATCATTTTGATTGAGACAATGGAATTGGCTCAATTTAGGTTTACAACCTTTGGCTTGCCTCAACTACCAACTCTAGTTCTTCAATCCACCTGGTCCTAATATATGTTCTTATAATTAATTAAATTTATATTTAATTTATGTTGTTTCTAGATTTAATTTTCATAGATAAATTATCCTAAAACAAACCACAACATCACACTATGAAGGAATTTGGTAAATTGCATATAGAGTGACTGCATGGTAGTAATTGAAAAGAATGTTAATCCATGCTAAATTATTTCATAAGGTATAAAATGCAATGTGTATCATACATTCAATTTATTGATATTGTATCAAATTTCAAAAATATATATATTAAATCATCTAAATTAGTAAAAATAATTAATTAAAAATATAATTATTAAAGAAAAATAGACATGGAGATGAAGTTTAACTAGTAGAGACATTTCATTGAATAAAAGATTCATAATTTTTAAATGGGGATATTTTTGATATTCTATAATTCATAGTGAAATCTTACATTGTAGTGAATTCACTTATATTCTAGTCACTAATATCATTCCAAACACTATAAAATGATTATAACCAATTAAATTGAACAAAAATGTGTTCAAAATGTACTAAGAAAATGTATTGGAGAAAACAAAAACTGAAAAATGTAGTAAGACATGGAGTGATGATAACACACCTACAAATTTCAATTCATACCCGTGTCAGGTTTTCTCTTCAACACCCACCAAATTTACACTAAAAAAATTGAACTGCACATGAATTTTGGGAAAATATAGCAACACATTAATATGAAAAAAGAAAGTAAGAATCAATATTTTAATACAAGGGGGATATGTCCCTAATAATAATGGATGGTCAAAAGAGATAAAAAGAAACTCAAATTAACTCTTATCTCCTAAATTATCCACCAGCCTATGGAACCACTATACATTTTTTGGGGGCCCACTTCGACTCCAATGATGTGCTAGCATCACCTACAAGTTAAGGAAATAAAAATAATAGAGAAATATTTGACATTATCTTTCATATATTGAGAGTCTCCTATAAATAGGCAAGCCTTACTTCCTTATAAACTATTTCGTCGTTAAATTTAAAAACATTAAACATTCATAGCATTTGACTGGCCCTTATATTTTTTATGCATTATAACAACCATTCAAGTAAGTGATCATTCTATTTCACATCACCAAATTCTCATAAAATAAAAATTATAACATCTCTCAGTACATATCTAATATAGAACCCATATGTACATATTTGAAGTAATACAACTAAGAAGTAATCTAGTTGTTTCTAGATCATATCAAAAAATGATTTAGTAAGGCCACACTAACTCATAATCAATTGAATCATATCCAAAAATATATGATTTATTATCTCATACACACCATCCACATAACACCATGGTTTTTAGATATTTTACCATTTTATTGTGTATTTTGAGATTATATAATACTTGGGTAAAGTTTTGGGTGTTTCTGGATAGTTTTGAATTTTTTGGGAAGTATTTTAAATGGTGCATGGTTTGAACATTCTTAGTAGAAACCATGCACTATCTCTAAGAAACTATATAGGGTGTTTTGGGTGTAACTGGGAAATCACACAGTTGGCTCATGGTTTGTTCAAACTATGTGGGTGCCTAGGAGAAACCATTTAAGTTGAAACATTGGGGAAAACATGGTTTGTGAATAGTTTTTTAAACCATGTGAGTCAATCGTTCAAGGTTTTTACCTTGAGATAGTAGTACCACATGGTTGGCGCATAGTTTTTCAAACCATGCAGCTACCTGGGTGATGTCTAGTAGCACATGCACAATTGGTACATGGTTTTACAAACTACGTTGACTAATCATGTGATGTGTAGTTAATGCTTCAAAAATTAATTTTAAATTCAGATTAAGGCCTTGGAACCCTCATTATTCTTCTATTATCTCAGGATCTCAAACTTCTCTTTTATTCTAGGCTCCCTTGGAGTTTCCTTTTGATCTAGAAAAAACTTTTGGAAAATCCTACTATTAGAGTTCTAGAATTAGCAGTAAGTCATTCAGCCTCTTTCTCTTAGGATTTTCTCATCTTTTCTCACCTATATAATTAGATATATTATATCATGAATATATTTATATTCCATGTTTTCAATCATGATGACAGTTTATTGGATCTATTGAAGGGAAGATGTTGCGAGCTCAGACCTAGTGGTCATTTACAACTTTCATAATCGAATTATTTCAATGATCTGTCTTCAGGGAATATTTGGATGTGTTTCTCATTTATATTTCCAAGATAAAAATGTCAAAGATGAGTGGTGTTAGAATCAATAACATTAAACTTCTTATCTTTAATGTTATAAATTTGGTAATCCATATATAAAATGTATAAATAATTCATCATATTCTCAATATTATAAAACATTTCATTCATGTATATCGAACAAATATTCTTCTTAATCCTGAATGAAAGACTCTTATTGTCCAAAAAAGATATAGAAATCAAATTTTTATTTATATTTGAAACATAGTAACAATTTTCCAATTGAAAAATTAATCTTCTAGGAAGATTTAGATCATATGTTACCACCTCCAATAGTAGAACTATTTCCCCATTGTCAATGGGTGTATCTACTTCTTCATTCATCAATTCTTTTATATTTTAGATTCATTTTACATCAACAAAAATGTGTGATGAATACCCAATATCGGATACATATGAGTTAGAATTAGAGAAATTTATTTATATAACATTTTTATCTTTATGCTTAGAATGTGTCTCCTTGAGAATGCTTTTAAGAGTTAGATATCAATCAACTAAATAATAAATCCAACTGACAACAGATCTCAAAATAATGTTCATGATGAATGTCATAATCAATGAAAAGACATTTATTGGGTGTGTATCATGTTTTATATAAATTCAATAAGGTATTTTATCAAATATACTCCCACTAAAATAATTGTAACGACCCGAAATTTTTAATAAATCTTGTTTCCTAATTTTATGTGTTATTTTATTTTATTTTTATACTCAACAAAAATGTTTCATTTGATAACATGAGTATAATTAAAATGAGACCGTTGGGTTTTGACTGTTATATGACCATTGTTCAATATGACCGCTGTAAACTAAAGGTTTTGATTATTGTCTCTAAATACAAGTAATATTGGTTAATTAATATAGAAAGAAGATTTGATGGCCTCACCCAGTAGTTTTAGACCGATTGAAGCCCATCTAACAGAACTTGGGAAGGAGGCAGCACCACTGGGCTTTGCTCTGGACCAAACCCAAGCTAAACTTCATCGTGTGAAGCTAGAACGGGATCGTCTTCGCGAAAAGTTCAAACTGATATAAATTACTACTCGTGCGATGTTGGCCGAGCCTCCCTTGGATTCTCTCACCTTAGCAAACCTTACACATAGGTCCTACACTGGTGTGATAAGGGGATATGTAAGGAGACCATAACTGCCTTGTGTAATCCTTTATTTTAAATAAAAAATTGGGATTTCTTCTTATGATGAAGTTTATGAATTTTCAAATGTCCGGATTAATATAGTATGCATACTTTTAGTGAATTTTAGAGAAGAGATATTTTAAAAAAATGTTTATGTAAACCTTAAATAATTAAAAATGTGTAATGATTTTCAAAAAATGGTCTTCTATAATTATGTCCAGTACGAAATTTAGAGTCTACTAAGATCAACTTGATTTTTGATGAATAGTAAATTATGAATAGTGATTTTATGATTAGGATTAGTAATGTGTCCAAATGGATTAGTAATCTCACTTAAAGAAAGTATTAATATAATCTAGGCACCTTGATTAAGTAATGTGATTCAATAAAATGGTTAAATAATGGTTTCATAAATTATTATTCAAGTATTAGTTTTTTCGGGTGAATAGTGTTTTTTAATTAAAAATTAAATTAAAAATATTTAGAAAATTATTTTTATAAAATGGATTTAATTTTTGAACTCAGAGCATCGATATTATGTTAAGGTAAATTTTGGGGATTTTTCTGAAAAAAATGAATTTTCGGTGAATAGTGTATTTATTTAAAAAATAAATTAAAATTATTTAGAAAATTATTTTTATAAGATGGAGTTTATTTTTGCAATCAGAGCATTGATTTTTTGTTAAGGTGAGATTTTGGGATTTTTATGAGAAAGTTGAATTTTCAGTGAATAGTAAAAATACAGTTTTAGGGTTTCAGTATGTTTAATGACATCATAACATTGTCATGATGATGTCATGAGATATTTTATGGGTTGTCTGACCAAAGGTGATGAATTATTGTATTGGGGGTCCCCATGTGGCCTAACTTCATGGGAAATATCTTGGGAGAGCACATTGTTTTGAGAAACCCACTTATGAGGTGTCCCTTGGCCATTAATGCCTTGTCCCCTCACTTTCCCTATAAATACCAAGACATGCTCTCACCCTTTCGACTCCAAAACCATCCTCAACGAAGTTCTAGTTTCTTTACCTCCCAAGGAGTCCGCCCAAGGTGCCCCCAAGCCCTCAAGGTCCAAACCTTTGAGTTTTAAGAGTTACGTTTTAAGGTAAGGGATCTGACCTCTCTCTTTCTTTTCAAGTAATCTCTTTTATGTCATTCATTTTATGCTCCATGTTCTTATGTTGGAGGATGTTATTTTATATTAATTATAATGTCCTTTTTATTTTCATATGATGAGAGTCCCCCTCTTACTCTCATCATTTCATTTTATGAATGTTTAAGTGGCGTCGTTAGGCTGCCGAAATTTTTGTAACGGATTCTTTAACCCTTCTCATTTTTAAGTTCTATTTTCTTGTCAAGTCTTTCAAGTTCCTTTTTATTATTTTGGGGTATGATCTCTATATCTATCATACTGATATTTTATGATAATTTTATGAGATACCCCATTTTATCTCTTCAATTCAGTATTTTGAAGTTTTAAGTGGAGTCATTAGGCTGCCGAATTTTTAAGGGATTCTTTCACCCTTCTCGTTTTCAAGATCTATTTTCATGTCAAGTCTTTCAAGTTACTTTTTATTATGTTGGGGTATGATCTCTATATCTATCATACTGAACCCTTATGTTCATATGAGGAGATACCCTATTTTGATCTTGTCAATTCATTTTTGGTTGAAGTTTAAGTGATACCGTTAGGCTGTCGAATTTTTAAGGGATTCGTTCGCCTTTCTCATTTTTCAAAGATCTACTTTCATGTCAAGTATTTCAAGTTCCTTTTGTATTATGTTGGGGTATTATATCTATATATTTAATACTTATCTTTTATTTTCATATTATGAGATACCCCCTCTTACTCTCATCATTTCATTTTATGAAAGTTTAAGTGCCATCGTTAGGCTGCCGAAATTTTTGTAACGGATTCTTTCACCCTTCTCATTTTCAAGTTATATTTTCTTGTCAAGTATTTAAAGTTCCTTTTTATTATGTTGGGGTATGATCTCTATATCTATCATACTGATCTTTTATGATCATATGATGAGAGACCCCATTTGATCTCTTCAATTCAGTATTTTGAAGTTTCAAGTGGCGTCGTTAGGCTGCCGAATTTTTAAGGGATTCTTTCACCCTTCTCATTTTCAAGATCTATTTTCATGTCAAGTCTTTCAAGTTACTTTTTATTATGTTGGGGTATGATCTCTATATCTATCATACTTAACCATTATTTTCATATGATGATAAACCCTATTTTGATCTTGTCAATTCATTTTTGGTTGAAGTTTAAGTGATGTCGTTAGGCTACCAAATTTTTAAGGGATTCGTTCGCCTTTCTCATTTTTCAGAGATCTACTTTCATGTCAAGTATTTAAAGTTCCTTTTGTATTATTTTGGGGTATTATCTATATATCTTTAATTCTGATCTTTTATTTTCACATGATTATAGACCCTATTTGATCTTTTCAAATCATTTTTGTTGAAGTTTAAGTTACGTCGTTAGGCTGCCGAATTTTCATAAGAGAAATCTTATTTTTGTCTTCCTTTAATATTCTTCATTTCATATGGTACATATTTCAAATTTCATTACCATGTTCATATATCCTTTATATTCTTTCCCTATACTGTTTTATGGGTCATTTATGAATGTTTGACCCATGTCCCCTCTCTTTTTAATGTTTTCTAAAACCCCGAAATGTAGCCGTTATGCTGCAGAATTTTCATCTCAAAATGCCTCTCTCTTTTCTCAAAATTATTTTATGTTATAAAGTGAATACTCAAAGATCTTATTTCTACATGGGTATTCACATAGATATCAAAATGTTCTATTTTAAATTCTGGGATTTACATACATGAGACCCGCTCTCCACTTCCGTGGGTTTAAAGTGACATAAAGATCATGTCTTTAAAGCAGTTTTTAAAATGATATGATTATGAAATTAAACCCATTTATTTTATTATATATGGGTTATTTATGAAATTTTTGATGATGATATATGTGGCTCACATGATAATAAAGGAAAATTTAAGGGTGCGCCCTAATAGCGCTCCAATGCATTGGGTAATGATGTAACCACTAGAGATTACAATTTTCACGATATCTTGGTGAATAACCTTGGTAATTTTCAAATGACACATTGGGGGTGGACCTTGGTGATATGTTCATGATTTTCTATGTTAAATGATGTAGCCACATCTTAAAGTTATGAAAAATTTTATTTTTATTATGATATTCCACGTGATTTCTTTCTCATGCCTTAAAGTTCTTTTTCATGACATAGTTGATGTATCCCAAGTTCACATGTTAAATGTTTCTCTCGTTTCCCTTAATGGGCCTTCTGCTCACCCTTTCTTTTGATGTATGTACCCAGGTTGTGAGATTCATTAATGAACCTAGGATTAACATAAGTATAATCCTTTCATGTGTTTAAGAAGAATGTTTTTTTTTGTTTCATGTATTAAGTTCCTGGTTTCCAAGACACTAAACCATAAAGATCCTCAGTTTTGTATAATGTAATGAAAGTTTATGTGACAAAAAGGCGGGATGCTATAGTTTGTATCAAAGGATGGTTTAGTTATTTGTGTAAATTAGGATATGAAAACTCTAGGAAGAACCCTATATAAAAGTTTAAATATAGGAAATCTTCCTGGTATTTTGGTGAGTACTGAGTAAGGGGTTGCCAAGAAAATACATCCCTGTCTGGATACGAGTAGGTAGAGGTGGCTCTGGCACAGATGTACATAGGGGTAAAACCTGAAAACACCGCTTTGAGCTAGACTCAAACGGGAACTGGTACACGACAACGGGCCTTGCTGCACTCTTGGTTACGACACTCCCGGGGGATATGCTTTGGTAAATTCATAAGCTTAGTATGAACCATTATTAAAGGAACAAAGATAAAATAAAATAAAGATTCACATAAGAATATATGATCATGGATAACCTAGATGGGAACCTAGGGGATCACAAGTTATGGTATACTTTTCTTCTACAAGTTATCCTTATATGCTTTAAGTTCCTTTTCATGATTATTGGCTAAGTACTTAAGCCCCTAATTGTACTTTCTCTTCTTAGTTAATGGTGGGAAATGGAAGAACATTTCCCAACAACCAATGTGATAGGAAATGTGACGATTGTCATATTAATATGACAGAGATGATTAGGGGATTAAAATATGATTATTATTTTGGAAGACGTTCACTATTTTGGGGACCCTATATGATTGAGGTAAATATATTACTATGGTATTTTCATTGATGAGTAAGGTTGACTTATATTTTGAAGAATCGATGAATTTAAGGTGGACTTATAGTAATTTAGGTTACTTATGGGAATGATTAACCTATCTTGGGTAAAATATGTTTAGGTTAGCTACTTTTGTTATAAGATGTTAGGAGTGGTTGATGTTGTTTGGAGATGAAAAATGAAGTTTATTTTGGAAGAAAATGTTATCAAATCCTTATTGTATTTGGGTTTCAATCTTAGTTTGGTTTATTTTGAGGAATTTTAAGGACAGTTATTTATGGAATGGTCTGTGATGAACTTTGGGTAGTACCATGGAACTTTGAAGATTTAAAAGTAGTTTCCATTCCTATGTGATTCTTTCTTTTTGAAGAGTTTTTTTACCTTACCCTTTCTGTTTTTGGGATAATGTTTAAAGATAGAAGAAATAGATAGTTAATCTTTTGTGGATTATGTGATTCTCTAGAAGATTATTCTTGTGTTTTGATGAGACCAAGTTGTTTTTAATGCTCATCGTTTGGAGAAAAGATTAGTTTTGGTAGAAACTTATTAAAGGATGATACTCTAAATAAAGGTAGGTATATTTCTTATGTTTTGTTATATGTAGTAAATTAATTCCTCAAAAATTATGAAAAGGAATGTAAAACAAAAACGTTGTTGGTTTACGTTTCCTATTAGGTAATCAACGACCGTTTACACACATCATAAGTTTGGGATTCTCTTATGGTTAACTTTCTCCTAATCATATTCTCTATCACTCTCCCTCAGAACATGACCCTTTGTTTTCTCCTCCATGTCCATGTATTCCTACATGGAATCCTAGTGTGGGTTAACTCAGGTGACCTTTGTACTTCCCTTTATTTCTTTTAAAGTAATAGTTTTACTGACTCCTTTTCCGATGTGGTACTTTCAATGAAATTTCAAAACCCAATTTTAAAAATTGCGAGGATGCAATTTCTTAAGGGTGAAGATTGTAACGACCCGAAATTTTGAATAAATCTTCTTTCCTAATTTTATGTGTTATTTTTTTTTATTTTTATACTCAACAAAAATGTTTCATTTGATAACATGAGTATAATTAAAATGAGACCATTGGGTTTTGACTTTTATATGACCATTGGTCAATATGACCGCTGTAAACTAAACATTTTGATTATTGTCTCTAAATACAAGTAATCTTGGTTAATTAATATAGAAAGAAGATTCGATGGCCTCACCCAGTAGTCTTGGACCAATCGAAGCCCATCTAACAGAACTTGGGAAGGAGGTAGCACCACTGGTCTTTGCTCTGGACCAAACCCAAGCTGAACTTCATCGTGTGAAGCTAGAACGGGATCTCCTTCGCGAGAATTTCAAACTGATAGAAATTACTACTCGTGCGATGTTGGCCGAGCCTCCCTCAGATTCTCTCACCTTAGCACACCTTACACTTAGGTCCTATGCTGGTGTGATAAGGGGCTATGTAAGGAGACCGTAACTGCCTTGTGTAATCCTTTGTTTTAAATAAAAAATTGGGATTTCTTCTTATGATGAAGTTTATGAATTTTCAATTGTACGGATTAATATAGTATGCATACTTTTGGTGAATTTTAGAGAAGGGATATTTTAAAAAAATGTTTATGTAAACCTTAAATAATTAAAAATGTGTAATGATTTTCAAAAAATGGTCTTCTACAATTATGTCCAGTACGAAATTTAGAGTCTAATAAAATCAACTTGATTTTTGATGAATAGTAAATTATGAATAGTGATTTTATGATTAGGATTAGTAATGTGTCCAAATGGATTAGTAATCTCACTTAAAGAAAGTATTAATATAATCTAGGCGCCTTGATTAAGTAATGTGATTCAATAAAATGGTTAAATAACGGTTTCATAAATTATTATTCAAGTATTAGTTTTTCGGGTGAATAGTGTTTTTTAATTAAAAATTAAATTAAAAATATTTAGAAAATTATTTTTATAAAATGGATTTCATTTTTGAACTCAGAGCATCGATATTATGTTAAGGTAAATTTTGGGGATTTTTCTGAAAAAAATGAATTTTCGGTGAATAGTGTATTTATTTAAAAAATAAATTAAAAATATTTAGAAAATTATTTTTATAAAATGGAGTTTATTTTTGAAATCATAGAATTGATGTTTGGTTAAGGTGAAATTTTGGTATTTTTCTGAGAAAGTTGAATTTTCAGTGAATAGTAAAAATACTGTTTTAGGGTTTCAGTATGTTTAATGACATCATAACTGTGTCATGATGATGTCATGAGATATTTTATAGGTTTTCCGACCAAAGGTGATGAATTATTGTATTGGGGGCCCCATTTGGCCTAACATCATGGGAAATATCTTGGGAGAGCACATGGTTTTGAGAAACCCACTTATGAGGTGTCCCTTGGCCATTAATGCCTTGTCCCCTCACTTTCCCTATAAATACCAAGCCATGCTCTCACCCTTTCGACTCCAAAACCATCCTCAACGAAGTTCTGGTCTCCTTACCTCAAAAGGAGTCCTCCCAAGGTGCCCCCAAGCCCTCAAGGTCCAAACCTTTGAGTTTTAAGAGTTACGTTTTAAGGTAAGGGATCTGACCTCTCTCTTTCTTTTCAAGTAATCTCTTTTATGTCATTCCTTTTATGCTCCATGTTCTTATGTTGGAGGATGTTATTTTATATTCATTATACTTTCCTTTTGATGTTCATATTATGAGAGACCCCCTCTTACTCTCATCATTTCATTTTATGAAAGTTTAAGTGGTGTCGTTAGGCTGCCAAAATTTTTGTAACGGATTCTTTCACCCTTCTCATTTTCAAGTTCTATTTTCTTTTCAAGTCTTTCAAGTTCCTTTTTATTATGTTGGGTTATGATATTTATATATATCATACTTATATTTTATGATAATATGATGAGAGACCCCATTTTATCTCTTCAATTCAATATTTTGAAGTTTTAAGTGGCGTTGTTAGGCTGCCGAATTTTTAAGGGATTCTTTCACCCTTCTCGTTTTCAAGATCAATTTTCATGTCAAGTATTTCAAGTTACTTTTTATTATGTTGGGGTATGATCTCTATATCTATAATACTGAACCCTTATGTTCATATTATGAGAGAACCTATTTTGATCTTGTCAATTCATTTTTTTTTTGAAGTTTAAGTGACGTCGTTAGGCTGCCAAATTTTTAAGGGATTCGTTCGCCTTCCTCATTTTTCAAAGATCTACTTTCATGTCAAGTATTTCAAGTTCCTTTTGTATTATGTTGGGGTATTATCTCTATATCATTAATACTGATATTTTATGTTCATATGATGAGATACCCTCTCTTACTCTCATCATTTCATTTTATGAAAGTTTAAGTGGCGTCGTTAGGCTGCCGAAATTTTTGTAACGGATTCTTTCACCCTTCTCATTTTCAAGTTCTATTTTCTTGTCAAGTATTTAAAGTTCCTTTTTATTATGTTATGGTATGATCTATATATCTATCATACTTATCTTTTATGATAATATGATTAGAGACCCCATTTGATCTCTTCAATTCAGTATTTTAAAGTTTTAAGTGGCGCCGTTAGGCTGCCGAATTTTTAAGGGATTCTTTCACCCTTCTCGTTTTCAAGATCTATTTTCATGTCAAGTCTTTCGAGTTACTTTTTATTATGTTGGGGTATGATCTATATATCTATCATACTTAACCCTTATGTTCATATGATTAGAGACCCTATTTTGATCGTGTCAATTCATTTTTGGTTGAAGTTTAAGTGATGTCGTTAGGCTACCAAATTTTTAAGGGATTCGTTCGCCTTTCTTATTTTTCAAAGATCTACTTTCATGTCAAGTATTTCAAGTTAATTTTTTATTATGTTGGGTATTATCTCTATATATTTAATACTGATCTTTTATGTTCACATGATGAGAGACCCTATTTGATCTTTTCAAATCATTTTTGTTGAAGTTTAAGTTACGTCGTTAGGCTGCCGAATTTTCATAAGAGAAATCTTATTTTTGTCTTCCTTTGATATTCTTCATTTCATATGGTACATCTTTCTAATTTGATTGCCATGTTCATATATCCTTTATATTCTTTCCCTATACTGTTTTATGGGTCATTTATGAATGTTTGACCCATGTCCCCTCTCTTTTTAATATTTTCTAAAACCCCAAAATGTAGCCGTTATGCTGCAGAATTTTCATCTCAAAATGCCTCTCTCTTTTCTCAAAATTATTTTATGTTATAAAGTGAATACTCAAAGATCTTATTTATACATGGGTATTCACATATATATGAAAATGTTCTATTTTAAATTCTGGTATTTACATACATGAGACCCGCTCTCCCCTTCCGTGGGTTTAAAGTTACATAAAGATCATGTCTTTAAAGCAGTTTTTAAAATGATATGATTATGAAATTAAACCCATTTATTTTATGATATATGGGTTATTTATGAAATGTTTGATGATGATATATGTGGCTCACATGATAATAAAGGAAAATTTAAGGGTGCGCCCTAATAGCGCTCCAATGCATTGGGTAATGATGTAACCACTAGAGATTACAATTTTCACGATATCTTGGTGAATAACCTTGGTAATTTTCAAATGACACCTTGGGGGTGGACCTTGGTGATATGTTCATGATTTTCTATGTTAAATGATGTAGCCACATCTTAAAGTTATGAAAAAATTTATTTTTATTATGATATTCCACGTGATTTCTTTCTCATACCTTAAAGTTCTTTTTCATGACATAGTTGATGTATCCCAAGTTCACATGTTAAATGTTTCTCTTGTTTCCCTTAATGGGCCTTATGCTCACCCTTTCTTTTGATGTATGTACCCAGGTTGTGAGATTCATTAATGAACCTAGGATGAACATAAGGAGAATCCTTTCATGTGTTTAAGAAGAATGTTTTTTTTGTTTCATGTATTAAGTTCCTGGTTTCCAAGACACTAAACCATAAAGATCCTCAGTTTTGTATAATGTAATGAAAGTTTATGTGACAAAAAGGCGGGATGCTATAGTTAGTATCAAAGGATGGTTTAGTTATTTGTGTAAATTAGGATATGAAAACTCTAGGAATAACCCTATATAAAAGTTTAAATATAGGAAATCTTCCTGGTATTTTGGTGAGTATTGAGTAAGGGGTTGCCAAGAAAATACATCCCTGTCTGGATACGAGCAGGTAGAGGTGGCTCTGGCACAGATGTACATAGGGGTAAAACCTGAAAACACCGCTTTGAGCTAGACTCAAACGGGAACTGGTACACGACAACGGGCCTTGCTGCACTCTTGGTTACGACACTCCCAGGGGATATGCTTTGGTAAATTCATAAGCTTAGTATGAACCATTATTAAAGGAACAAAGATAAAATAAAATAAAGATTCACATAAGAATATATGATCATGGATAACCTAGATGGGAACCTAGGGGATCACAAGTTATGGTATACTTTTCTTCTACAAGTTATCCTTATATGCTTTAAGTTCCTTTTCATGATTATTGGCTAAGTACTTAAGCCCCTAATTGTACTTTCTCTTCTTAGTTAATGGTGGGAAATGGAAGAACATTTCCCAACAACCAATGTGATAGGAAATGTGACGATTGTCATATTAATATGACAGATATGATTAGGGGATTAAAATATGATTATTATTTTGGAAGACTTTCACTATTTTGGGGACCCTATATGATTGAGGTAAATATATTACTATGGTATTTTCATTGATGAGTAAGGTTGACTTATATTTTGAAGAATCGATGAATTTAAGGTGGACTTATAGTAATTTAGGTTACTTATGGGAATGATTAACCTATCTTGGGTAAAATATGTTTAGGTTAGCTACTTTTGTTATAAGATGTTAGGAGTGGTTGATGTTGTTTGAAGATGAAAAATGAAGTTTATTTTGGAAGACAATGTTATCAAATCCTTCTTGTATTTGGGTTTCAATCTTAGTTTGGTTTATTTTGAGGAATTTTAAGGACAGTTATTTATGGAATGGTCTGTGATGAACTTTGGGTAGTACCATGGAACTTTGAAGATTTAAAAGTAGTTTCCATTCCTATGTGATTCTTTCTTTTTGAAGAGTTGTTTTACCTTACCCTTTCTGTTTTTGGGATAATGTTTAAAGATAGAAGAAATAGATAGTTAATCTTTTGTGGATTATGTGATTCTCTAGAAGATTATTCTTGTGTTTTGATGAGACCAAGTTGTTTTTAATGCTCATCGTTTGGAGAAAAGATTAGTTTTGGTAGAAACTTATTAAAGGATGAAACTCTAAATAAAGGTAGGTATATTTCTTATGTTTTGTTATATGTAGTAAATGAATTCCTCAAAATTATGAAAAGGAATGTAAAACAAAAACGTTGTTGGTTTACGTTTCCTATTAGGTAATCAACGACCGTTTACACACATCATAAGTTTGGGATTCTCTTATGGTTAACTTTCTCCTAATCATATTCTCTATCACTCTCCCTCAGAACATGACCCTTTGTTTTCTCCTCCATGTCCATGTTTTCCTACATGGAATCCTAGTGTGGGTTAACTCAGGTGACCTTTGTACCTCCCTTTATTTCTTTTAAAGTAATAGTTTTACTGACTCCTTTTCCGATGTGGTACTTTCAATGAAATTTCAAAACCCAATTTTAAAAATTGCGAGGATGCAATTTCTTAAGGGTGAAGATTGTAACGACCCGAAATTTTGAATAAATCTTCTTTCCTAATTTTATGTGTTATTTTTTTTTATTTTTATACTCAACAAAAATGTTTCATTTGATAACATGAGTATAATTAAAATGAGACCGTTGGGTTTTGACTTTTATATGACCATTGGTCAATATGACCACTGTAAACTAAACATTTTGATTATTGTCTCTAAATACAAGTAATCTTGGTTAATTAATATAGAAAGAAGATTCGATGGCCTCACCCAGTAGTCTTGGACCAATCGAAGCCCATCTAACAGAACTTGGGAAGGAGGTAGCACCACTAGTCTTTGCTCTGGACCAAACCCAAGCTGAACTTCATCGTGTGAAGCTAGAACGGGATCTCCTTCGCGAGAATTTCAAACTGATAGAAATTACTACTCGTGCGACGTTGGCCGAGCCTCCCTCAGATTCTCTCACCTTAGCACACCTTACACTTAGGTCCTATGCTGGTGTGATAAGGGGCTATGTAAGGAGACCGTAACTGCCTTGTGTAATCCTTTGTTTTAAATAAAAAATTGGGATTTCTTCTTATGATGAAGTTTATGAATTTTCAATTGTACGGATTAATATAGTATGCATACTTTTGGTGAATTTTAGAGAAGGGATATTTTAAAAAAATGTTTATGTAAACCTTAAATAATTAAAAATGTGTAATGATTTTCAAAAAATGGTCTTCTACAATTATGTCCAGTACGAAATTTAGAGTCTAATAAAATCAACTTGATTTTTGATGAATAGTAAATTATGAATAGTGATTTTATCATTAGGATTAGTAATGTGTCCAAATGGATTAGTAATCTCACTTAAAGAAAGTATTAATATAATCTAGGCACCTTGATTAAGTAATGTGATTCAATAAAATGGTTAAATAATGGTTTCATAAATTATTATTCAAGTATTAGTTTTTCGAGTGAATAGTGTTTTTTAATTAAAAATTAAATTAAAAATATTTAGAAAATTATTTTTATAAAATGGATTTCATTTTTGAACTCAGAGCATCGATATTATGTTAAGGTAAATTTTGGGGATTTTTCTGAAAAAAATGAATTTTCGGTGAATAGTGTATTTATTTAAAAAATAAATTAAAAATATTTAGAAAATTATTTTTATAAAATGGAGTTTATTTTTGAAATCATAGCATTGATGTTTTGTTAAGGTGAAATTTTGGGATTTTTCTGAGAAAGTTGAATTTTCAGTGAATAGTAAAAATACTATTTTAGGGTTTCAGTATGTTTAATGACATCATAACTGTGTCATGATGATGTCATGAGATATTTTATAGGTTTTCCGACCAAAGGTGATGAATTATTGTATTGGGGGCCCCATTTGGCCTAACATCATGGGAAATATCTTGGGAGAGCACATGGTTTTGAGAAACCCACTTATGAGGTGTCCCTTGGCCATTAATGCCTTGTCCCCTCACTTTCCCTATAAATACCAAGCCATGCTCTCACCCTTTCGACTCCAAAACCATCCTAAACGAATTTCTGGTCTCCTTACCTCCCAAGGAGTCCTCCCAAGGTTCCCCCAAGCCCTCAAGGTCCAAACCTTTGAGTTTTAAGAGTTACGTTTTAAGGTAAGGGATTCGACCTCTCTCTTTCTTTTCAAGTAATCTCTTTTATGTCATTCCTTTTATGCTCCATGTTATTATGTTGGAGGATGTTATTTTATATTCATTATACTGTCCTTTTGATTTTCATATTATGAGAGACCCCCTCTTACTCTCATCATTTCATTTTATGAAAGTTTAAGTGGTGTCGTTTGGCTGCCGAAATTTTTGTAACGGATTCTTTCACCCTTCTCATTTTCAAGTTCTATTTTCTTGTCAAGTCTTTCAAGTTCCTTTTTATTATGTTGGGTTATGATATTTATATATATCATACTTATATTTTATGATCATATAATGAGAGACCCCATTTTATCTCTTCAATTCATTATTTTGAAGTTTTAAGTGGCGCTGTTAGGCTGCCGAATTTTTAAGGGATTCTTTCACCCTTCTCGTTTTCAAGATCAATTTTCATGTCACGTATTTCAAGTTACTTTTTATTATGTTGGGGTATGATCTCTATATCTATAATACTGAACCCTTATGTTCATATTATGAGAGACCCTATTTTGATCTTGTCAATTCATTTTTGTTTGAAGTTTAAGTGACGTCGTTAGGCTGCCGAATTTTTAAGGGATTCGTTCGCCTTCCTCATTTTTCAAAGATCTACTTTCATGTAAAGTATTTCAAGTTCCTTTTGTATTATGTTGGGGTATTATCTCTATATCATTAATACTGATATTTTATGTTCATATGATGAGATACCCTCTCTTACTCTCATCATTTCATTTTATGAAAGTTTAAGTGGCGTCGTTAGGCTGCCGAAATTTTTGTAACGGATTCTTTCACCCTTCTCATTTTCAAGTTCTATTTTCTTGTCAAGTATTTAAAGTTCCTTTTTATTATGTTATGGTATGATCTATATATCTATCATACTTATCTTTTATGATAATATGATTAGAGACCCCATTTGATCTCTTCAATTCAGTATTTTAAAGTTTTAAGTGGCGTCGTTAGGCTGCCGAATTTTTAAGGGATTCTTTCACCCTTCTCGTTTTCAAGATCTATTTTCATGTCAAGTCTTTCAAGTTACTTTTTATTATGTTGGGGTATGATCTCTATATCTATCATACTTAACCCTTATGTTCATATGATGAGAGACCCTATTTTGATCTTGTCAATTCATTTTTGGTTGAAGTTTAAGTGATGTCGTTAGGCTACCAAATTTTTAAGGGATTCGTTCGCCTTTCTCATTTTTCAAAGATCTACTTTCATGTCAAGTATTTCAAGTTAATTTTTTATTATGTTGGGGTATTATCTTTATATATTTAATACTGATCTTTTATGTTCACATGATGAGAGACCCTATTTGATATTTTCAAATCATTTTTGTTGAAGTTTAAGTTACGTCGTTAGGCTACCGAATTTTCATAAGAGAAATCTTATTTTTGTCTTCCTTTCATATTCTTCATTTCATATGGTACATCTTTCGAATTTGATTAACATGTTCATATATCCTTCATATTATTTCCCTCTACTATTTTATGGGTCATTTATGAATGTTTGATCCATGTCCCCTCTCTTTCAATGTTTTCTAAAACCCCGAAACGTAGCCGTTATGCTGTAGAATTTTCATCTCAAAAATGCCTATCTCTTTTCTAAAAATTATTTTATGTTATAAATTGAATACGCAAAGCTCTTATTTCTATAGGGGTATTCACATATATATAAAAATGTTCTATTTTAAATTCTGGGATTTACATACATGAGACCCGCTCTCCCCTTCCGTGGGTTTAAAGTGACATAAAGATCATGTCTTTAAAGCAGTTTTTAAAACGTTATGATTATGAAATGAAACCCATTTATTTTATGCTATATGGGTTATTTATGAAATTTTTGATGATGATATATGTTTCTCACATGATAATAAAGTCAAATTTAAGTGTGCTCCCTGATAGCGCTCCAATGCATTAGGTAATGATGTAACCACTAGAGATTACAATTTTCACGATATCTTGGTGAATAAACTTGGTAATTTTCAAATGAAACCTTGGGGATGGACCTTGGTGATATGTTCATTATTTTCTATGTTAAATGATGTATCCACATCTTAAATTTAAGAAAAATTTTATTTTTATTATGATATTCCACATGATTTATCTCTCATTCCTCAAAGTTCTTTTTCATGACATAGTTGATGTATCCCAAGTTCACATGTTAAATGTTTCTCTTGTTTCCCTTACTGGGCCTTCTTCTAACCCTTTATTTTGATGTATGTACCCAGGTTGTGAGATGATATAATGAACCTAGGATGAATATAAGGATAAGCCTTTCAAGTGTTTAAGAAGAATGTTTTTTTTTTGTTTCATGTATTAAGTTCCTGGTTTCCAAGACACTAAACCTTAAAGATCCTCAGTTTTGTATAATGTAATGAAATTTTATGTGAAAAAAAGGTGGGATGCTATAATAATGACCCCATAAATCATGCTTATTTGTGATTCGAGATTCATATGTCACTATAATGTGGTTTAGATTTAGATTTTCTCCCACTACATAGCTATTTAGGTAAGTAATCATGTCAATCGCATCATATATGACTCTTGGATATTTAAGTGGAAAATTATTCCAAAATTCATCATATGAATTTTCTCTAAATTCATTCCTTTGGTTAACCTAACTTTTAAAACTAGTTAGCTAAGTGTGTCCCAAAACTCAGAAGAGGACATGTTTACCAAACCTTTAGGGTCAGTTACATCATCCATGTCTTACACAAGATAATTCATGAAATGCCTAACTCTTAGAGATACCTGAACTAAATGATTACAGTCTTGAAATATGTTTTTTTGGAAATAATACAAAACCTAGTATTTCAAAAGGTTTTCTTAGTCTCATCATTTTCATATGAATCTCATGAAATTTAAATAAGTATTCATTATTTTAACAATTTAATTTGGTATTTTATATTTTTAAACAAATTAATATATTACAAAATATATTAACACATAATACTTTTTAAAATTCATGATTTTTGTTATTGAAGAAAAAAATATATATATGTACATATACAAATTCATCTCATACATAAGGTACCTAAAACTATTTCATATAGAAGTTTTGAACATATTAAACCAAAATCTACTCAAAATCAAGTACGTTACGACGAATAGTCAACCCTAACATTTCTAAAATAGAGTCTAAGCTCACAGGACAATATAAAGTCCATCCCAGAGTCTCACTATTCATATATTAGTACTCAAGAGATAGATTAATTTTAGTATAATCCAAAAACCTAATATGTATAAATAGCAATAATATTTTATTATTGAATTCATAACAAAATAACAAGTCATTGTCTTGGTTTAATGAAATTAAATCTTATGTCATACCTAGTATATAACTCTTACACACATGAAGTGAAAATTATAAGAGGTAACAAGAAAACTTTAAAACATATCAACTTTTATATAATAAATAACTTATATACATGAATATTGAAGTTTCTCCAAAAACAGTTTTTAACAAGAAATGATAATAATTTTCATATAACAAGAAAAAACAGGGTATTTCCCTTAACATTGTACACATTGTAGGTTACTTTTATAGCAGATATCATTCTATCCACAATGATTCCCATATTATAGAGATCCTATAACATTTTATAGGGACAGCGTCATCTCATAACTTTGTCCCCATATGATGCAGAAACTAAGCTGGGCATGATGTGTCCACATTGCAATGTGCTATTTTAGTGAATTTTTCAATTCTCCATGTAGGGAGCTTTATCATAATGTCTTCCACATCAAAGAAAAAACCTGAAAATTTTACTTAATGTGGACAACAAACTGGACACATCATTTTTTGCATCATGTTTTTCTTCATAAATACCAAATATACATAAAATGGTTTTCACCATTTCATCACCAATATCATTCTAATACCATTTATAGGGTTTGAAGGACATCATAATGTCCAAATGTAGTATAAGAAACTCAAATATCCCAAGATATTTGAATGTGAAATGATTTAAACATATAAATGAAGAATAATATACATTTGTACCTCACTGTCCATGTTTTCCCTTCACAATAGTGAGTTTGATTGAGATCCCTACTCAATGAAGACCTTATTCAACTCCAATGGCAAGAAAATATCACTTATGGGTTAAAAAGAGAAGAATAATATAGAGAGCTTCAACTTGATCTTTTCTGGCTTGGGGCTCTATTACAAAAGAGGCAAATAACACTTCCTTGTAAATTTTTTCTTCATTAAATGAAGAAATTATAAACATTAAAAACATTTGACCAACCCTTGGCATTTACATGCACTATAAATCTTGTAAGACTTGCCTCATTCAAGTGATCATTGAAATTTTTAAATGATTACCTTATCATAAATGTAACACCACATGATGTGTTATGATCCCAAAAATATGATAACTTTATATGGAAGAATTTAAATATTTATAATTTAATAATATCCCATATCAATGGTTTAATGTCGGAAAAAATTCACCACTTCATTGTTTTTATTTTATCTCATAACATAGGCAATGAAGTCCCTACTTCATTGCTTGTGTTAATTTATAGTGTATATTCAACCAAATGACGGTTAAGTCCCTTTCATGTAATATCATCCTAAAAAACATGGTTTTATTTATAAAATAAAAAATATTTATGTGGGTTATTAATGTATGTTGAATATAGAAATCAGAGGGAAAAAATGTATACAATTTCTTTTTTCAATTGGTTTTTTTTTGAGAAGTTCAAACATGAGAAGGATGAATAAATAAATATTTAAGAGAAAATTCAATACAAAAAAAACTCATATGGGGCCAACCCAATGTCTTGACTCTAAATTTTTCTATGGGATACAAGACACTTGTATTCATACCAACTAATTTCTCAACATTGGGAAAGACCAGCATTTAACTCATGCATGGAAAACGAAGACATTGTAGAGGAATCATGAAGAATATAAGAATTAAATTCCTCATGTTAAGTTCATTTCAATTATTTTTTGTGAGTCCTAAGTGATTAGAAAATATCTTAACTAGTTTTAATACATTTTAATGTCTATGAAGAGACTTTTCCTTGGTTAAAGTACTGGGGAAGGATACCAAAAATATTCATTTTGAATTTCTTATAATTACTCTTTTGTTTTATCCAAATCCTTATCCAAGAATCGGTGATGCCTCCTCCAATATTGTGGGCTTTCCTTTAGGCTCAAAGAAACCATAGCTAATGGAATTTTCATTTGGCCATAGGTCCACTAACTATCTCTAACTAAGAACCAAAATTCTGAAACATACTCAAATTCCTTGAGAGGTTCTTGATAGAATTCAGAGATAGGTTCTTGAGGGAATATGGAGAAAGATTTTAGAGTAAAAGTATGGATAGAGGTTATCTACTATATTTTCCACATGAAAATATTCATGACCAATAATGATTAGATAACCTCTATCCATACTTTTACTCTAAAATCTTTCTCTAGATTCCCTCAAGAACCTATCTCTAAATTCTCTCAAGAACCTCTCAATGAAATCACCAATTGTTAGAGTGGTGTGTAGGAGAAAGATTTTATTATTGGTATACTAAAATCACTATTTGTTATAGGGGAATGGTATAAAAATTAATCTGACATGGCAAAGGACCCATCAACTGCACCGCACAATCCTCGACCAAAAAATACCTTCAAAACAAAAACATTGAAAATTAACAAAGGAACTCACGGTGGAGGAATGAAAGTAAAGCCAGCTAGAGGATGACTTTATCATTATACACATATTCATATTTACATATAGTGTCACCTCTATTAACCCGACATTTATTTCCCCATCATGTCCCCATCCTCATCCATGAGAGAACAATGATGGTGCACTATGTACCACTGCCCCCCATGGAACTCGAACACTTTGTAATCATGAATGTACCATTGTCTTTATTCACCATAAACCCCTACATGGTTATCCAATCCATGTCTGCTAGCACATGTGCCCCTGCCTCTCTGATATGGAAGTTCACCTCTTGGTCCAAAGAAAACACCACCTTCCATATTTTCATGAATGCTATGAAACTTTCATGATGGTGACAATTATAAAATTTCCAAAAAAAAAGCAAACAAAAGTTTCAATGAAAAAAATATTACCTTGTAAAGATCTCTCCTGATACATGGATACATTTCACATAATCTTCACTCAGACAAATATGACTCATCGCACTTATCGAGTTATCCTGTATTTGATTAAACAATTCTGTATTTATATTCACAACAGCCCTTGTGGAAGCATAGTAAGCTTTCTATCCATTTTCTAGCCTCTGATTATCCTGTCTCAATATGAAATCCTATAAATAGGGAGATAAAAGGATAGTTGATCTATATCAAAAAAATGTAATGAACATCTAATATACCATAATGTAGTGCATTCCAAAATTCTAATGCATTCAAATGGTTCAAACTATGCCAGAATAGAGAAACCCAGTTTTCAACTTCATCAAAATTTAGTCTTTCTTTCCCATTTTGGGAAAACAATTACCAGCCTTTAACCCAATAGATACCAATTTGAGACCCTGACAACCTAAGGTATCAATAATTTGTATGACCCCTAAATTTTACATCTTTAAATGAATAAAAAATCAATCTTGGATGTATTGAAGGATATAATTTACTTCAATATATTTTTCATGTTCCATTGAAACATTTTCTCAGAACATATATGTGGGATAAAAGGAGAGAGGGAACTTAAAATGCCCAACCCACTAGTTAAAATCATCCACATACTACCTATCTCCATGACACAAACATAATTATTCCACATGGAAGAGAAATTATGAAAGGTTCTAAAGTAAGATAAATGTTTTAAAAGTTTACAAAGGAAACTAATTATGTACACAGTGAAAGTTAAATTGTGATTTGAAAATGGATATTGGAATAAATTTAAAATTACACCTTTATGTAAAGATCTTTCCACACATTATCATCATCATTATAAATACACATCAAAGAATTTTTCATTGAGAGGATACATAGGATCAGAGAATCCAAGTAACAAATAACATGCATCCTAATCTCTAGAACTAACTATTCTATCATTAAAGCACTTGACTATCATTATTCCACCACTGGGACCTTATTACACATATTCCTGGCACTACTATTAAAATAAGGTACACTTGTAAATCCCAAAACAATATTCCCTCTAGATATTCTCCGGATAACAAGAGTAGCTACATCCACAAGACTTCTTATATGACACCCCTCCACCAGCCCCAACACCGCTTGATTTTTATAGGAGGAATTGGACCACAAGAACCACACAGAGAGAACATGAACTTATGATGACTGTGGTTACAAGGACCAAACATTATAAGAAATTCCTTTTGAAGATTGAGGAAATATCCATTCATACGACATGAGAACTTCATAGAACATGGAAACCCTCATAATAAAAGTGTCAGGCACTCTACAGTGATGATCAAATTCTGTCTTCCAATAACTTTTTTTTGGGTGTGAGTGATACCATCATCACATTCCCCACACCATTCCTTGTCTTCTTGTATTAATAACTACTGAAAATGAAAACCCTTACACCCAAAATTGGGTTGGAGTCTCATTATAGGTAGTAGGGGTAACCTCTAATATGTAAAAATGAGGAAAAGGCACCTCGAGTGTCATTTAAATGCTAGGAACTTTAGGGATGTGATATTTCAATTTCTGTATTTTAAAATGATGTTGTTATATGTCAAATGTGTATAGGACATAATGAACAGTCATAAGAGTGCTTGTAATATTATCTTTACTAAATTAACACCCTCACTACCTAGTACAAATTATTTCATGGTCAAATATGATAAGAATTCATTATTTAAGTAAGTAATTACTTTCCTAAATACCTTCATAAAGGTAGATACAATAAAAGTATCACATAAAAAACTTGATTGTTGGAGAAGTTTCTTAAGAAAAATTATGATGTAGAATACAATTATTTATAAATATTATATGATTCCTTGTTCAAAAAATATTCTTAAATAATTGATGTTTAGTCTCTGATATTTTTTGTGTTTTCTTTGTGATTTTTAATAAGTTTCATGTTAGGATTGTATGTGAGAAGTCTTTTTTCGTCTATGTAACAAGGTCATCAAAAAGGTGTAACTTTTGATGCTCCTTTCTCTAATAGGATACAGCGGTGGAGATTACAGAAACTAAGTGACTAAAGCATGTTGGGAATGAGGGTCAAGAAATGACCCCATCGAAGAAACACATTATTCGTTTTTTTTAATCCAATAGGAAAACCTGGTGAGACAATGTTCATCCATGAGAGATTTCCATTTGAACATTTTATCCTATTTAGTTGAAAGTATTTACAATGTTAATTGATGGAAATTATATCATATAATCACTTCCTCCAAGTAATGTGCATTAAAAATAGGATGATAAAAAACTTAATCACCACAAAAAACTTTCTAAATACTCTTTACACAAAATAAAAAAACTAATAGATAAACAAGATTTATATAGTTCAGAAAAATTCCTACACTACAAACATCTTTTATTATTGGAGGTAAAAATGCGTAAAAAATCTCATTCACTTACTCTCCATAATTGGGCCTCAAAAAATTATGTCATAAACATTCAATTTTCATACACTCATATATATCCTTTCGATCTAGGTCACCACACCACTTTACAGATGTCTCTATCTGGTCAACAAGTTGAACTGACCTCTGATTTCCACATTCAACCATCCATCGACTTGATAAACTATTGTTACATTGTTGTATCTTTAATTTCACTTCCAATAGTTGTTCATAAAGAAGAAACTCATGTAATGAGTTTCCACTCCTGATGAAAATCAATTTTTAGAGCTCCCTCTAATGATCTTAATCTGATCATCGAAGCCTCACTGTATAATTCCTCAGTCTGATGACTTTGAGTTCGCTCAACTTTATCAGATGTACATTGTCTGATGTGGGTTATATCCTATGAAAAAAAATTACCTTGACACTCTAAAACATCACATTAGAAAACATATATCATTTCTTTCCAATGATCCTCATATGATCATCTTCTTCTAAAAAACTATGTTCTATGAACCTAAAGAAACATCCAAAAACCCAACGATATCCCACTTAAAGATTTTCTTTAGGATTTAAATCTTCTTATTATATCATTAACCTGAGTTCTTCCTCTATCAGATTCATGAAGTGACCTCCACACCATCTAATCAACTGAATTCTACTTAGGCACAATGTTGTCTTAAACATTATGAGACTATCACCTTTGTAAACACATCCACAATATTTTTCTTCACAGCAACCTTATGAAGATCCAATACTTTATCCTCTAGTAAACTTTTCATGAATTGAAAATTTAGGTCGATGTGTTTCATTCTTGCATAAAACACTGGATTTCATGAAATATCAATGTCACTCTAAGTATCATAGAAAAACATTCGTTTATTCAATCCCTTTCCAATTTCCTTTAGTTAGCACATCAACCATATCATCTCTTTCCATGCTTTAGTAGTATAAATGCACTCTACATCTATTTCAGATAATGCAACCACTGGTTACAACCAAGACATCCAACTAACCGTTGTTCCACCACAAGTAAATACAAAACTTTTAGTACTTTCCTATGGGTTCATGTGTCTAGTAAAATCTATATCTACAAAAAATTTAAATTTATCATCATTACTAAAACATAAATATGCATCCAGTGACCCTTTCAAGTATCATATGATCCATTTCATAGCTTCCCAATTCTTCATACCAAGATTTTATGTGAAACGACTAACAAATCCCACTAAAAATCAATATCTGGTCGAGTGAAAACCATTTAGTAAATCAAACTTCATACATATGAAGAATAAGGAACCTTCTCCATGTCATAAAATACTCCATCCATTTATGGTTCCCATGTTTTAATAAGTTTTATATGTTTAGAAAGGGGAGTTGAGATAGGTTACCAAAAAACAAGCTTTATTATCCCTCTCAAATCTCATCCCTAAGATATTCTTAGTTTTCCAAAGATTTATCATCTAGAACCTTCCTGAAAGATTCATCTTAATATCCTCTATCAGCTAGAAATCCAAACCAATAATCAACATATCATCAACATACAACAATAGTATGACATAAGTTCCTTCTTAACATTTATTTTTGTAACAAAAGTGATCAAACTCACATTGACTAAAACATTCTTCAAACATGAAAATTTAAAAATCCATATTACACTACCTTATATATTTCTTCAAGACATAAAGATTTTGTTTCAATTTATAAACCAAATCCTTCTTCCAATGAACTTCATAAACATTGAGATGAAAAAAGTAAATTTATTCCTTCAAGTATCCATGAAGAAATGTTGTCTTTACATCCATATACTCCAAGTGTATATCATCATATGAAACAATACTAATGTTTCTCTAAATTTTTTGTGTTTCACCACATGTGATAAAGTTTCTGAAAATTCAATTCATTCCTTCTAATGAAAGCCTTTCACCAACAACCTTTATTTGTATCTCTTATTTCTATAAACTCCCTTTTTAAAATTAAATACCCATTTTTTTCTAGATATATTTTTCCTTCCAATATCTTAGGAAAATCCCAAGTGTTGTTGAGATTTAAGGAACTCATTTCCTCTTCTATGGATGACTCTCACTTTTTTAGTCTCTAAGAATAGTTTCTTCTTATGGACTGAGCAGTTAACCAGCATCCATTAGAAGTAAGAAATAAATATCATCCCCAAACTTAGGAATAGGTTTTATAATATGAGTGGATATCCTCAACATAAAATCAGGTTCGTCTATCTAAACCTCCCTTTCCAATAGTCTTCTATCCGGTAAATGTTTTTCTGATCGTTCCCTATCCAGTACTTGTCTGTCCAAAATTTCACCATATATTAATGTTTTATCTGATCTGCCTCTATTTGGTAACATGAATAATGGAGAGACAACCACTAATGTTTCTTATGAACTTTCTAGAATGAAATTTTTTCTGGTATCTTCTATATAATCACCCTGAACTTTGATAGTTAAAATTTCCTCAACTTCCCTCTTAACTAGGTTCTAATCTTTACACAAAATTTATTCATTAAAAACAACATCATGGATTTGGATGAATTGTTTTTTTTTCATTATCAGACTTGTTATAACAAAATTCATCATCACCATATCCAACATGAAATCATGCTTTGGCTTTCGCATCTAACTTGTCCCTATCTTTAGCATCAATATGAACATATGTGGTGCATACAAATATCTTGAGATGGTTGATCTTTGGTCTCTTACTAGACCAAATTTACTTAGGAATATCATGTCCCATAGATGAATTTGGACTTATGTTCACCTAGTAAGCTATTTTATTCAAGGCCTCTGCCCAAATTCCCATAGGAATTCCCAAGTGAAGCCTCATACTCCAAGATTTCTCTATCAGAGTTTGATTCATTCTCCCAGCTATTCCATTTTTTTGTGGAATACTTGGAAAAATATTCTTATGCCTGATTCCCTTATTATTATTGAAGTTACAGTAGTTCTGTATGGTGTATTCCCCATCATTGTTTGTTTGGATACATTTCAATTTTCTTTCATACTCATTCACCACTAAAACTTTCCATTGAATAAATGTCTGAAATGCATTAGATTTATTATTCATAAAGTAAACATAGAAATTTCATGTTTCATCATTAATTAAGGTCACAAAATATAGTGATACTCTATATGAGTAAATAGGGGTCGGTCCCCAAACATCAAAATGAACAATTTATAACTTTCAACTCCTTGGAATTCTTCCATCTAAGTTAAAGGAAATGCTCTATTTTTCTAACATACAATTCTCACATATACCAAGGTTCATGTGATCGAGTTTGAGTGTTCCCTTTACCACTAGATCTTTAAGATCTTTCTTATTGAGGTGACCAAACTAATAGTGACACAGTATCAGGCCATACAGTTAAGTCCTTCTAATAACTACAAATTCATCACTCTATCTAGTAAGGTACAAGCACCATTCTTTACTCTGTTAGTAATCACCATGAAACCTCTGTTGATCTTCCAAAATATATTTGAAAAAATTTCTCTAAAACCATAAATCAACATGTTTTCCCAATTATTTTAAGTTCTTATAGAGACCTATAATATGTCTAACATGTTTTAGTTTCAAGAAACTTCCACTTTTCATTTGAATATTCACATCGCCTTTCCTAATTATACCCAGACTTTCATAATCTGCTATATGTACTCTATCCAAGATTCCTAGTACATAATCAACCATGAACCCTCACTCACCAGTTGAATTAAAGTATTCCCTTTATTTAATAAACCATTAATCTTCTATAATTATCATGCTTGGTATCAATTTGTACCCTCTTTTTGTTGTAACAACCGATTTTTTATATCTGGAAGTGGAATCTTCTCTCGGGTTCCTTCAATATTTCTCGATATGTACCTTTTTACAAAAAAACAAACATGTAGGTATTGAACCCATAAATTTACCTTGAATTCTTCTTTGGGACTTATCCTCTAAATATTTTTTCTTATAACAATCTATCTGATGAAATTACCATCCTTGTATGGTATATTTGAGAGAACTTTTAGATGGAGTTTGAACATCCTTTTTCCTCAACTCCTCATTCAACATCATGTTTTGAATATAATCAAACACAATATCTTCCTTCCCACTCGATTTGATCACCACTATCAATATGGAATCCCATCTAACTAGTTGTGATGAAAGAAGAAAAAAAATCCCAAACATCATCTCCAAATTTTACCTTTATAGATTTGAGCTTCCCTCGGATCATATTAAAGTAATTCACATGATTGGTAGTGGGCCTTCCATCTGATGACCTTAAGTTGAATAATCCTCACATCATGAAAACTATTTTAATGTTTATTGGATTCTCATAAATTTCATCCAAAACTTTCATAACCTCTTCATTAGTTTCATTCTCTCTAATTTTGAATGAAAAATTTCAAACAAGAGACATCCTAATTAAGGATAAATCCTTCCTGTCCAACTTCCCCTATTATAATTTTTTCATTTTTTCAGGACACTTACCGAACAAAGGATCATCAAGATATTTTTTTGTATCAAAATATCTTCCACCTTCATTCTCCAAAAGGAAAATTATGTTCCATAAAACTTATAGATATAAACTTTCCATCCTCTAAATTCATTCTTTCGATAACAGTTAACTGACTGAAATAAAAAAACATGCAACAAAAAGGGAGAGAAACAATTAAATGATATGAGTGAAATATAAAAAACCATAACCTTTGATACCACTTGTTGGGAAGGAGGGTCAAGAAACTAACCCAATAAAGAAACACAATATTCATTTGTTCTATCCAACAAAAAGACCTATAAAGGCAACATTCATCGGATGAAGATGTCCCTCTGAATGCTTTGGATTGCACAGTGAAAATTATTTACATTGTTATTGGATAGAGAGTTTGTCTGATAACCACCTATTATAAGTAATGTTCACTAGAACTAGAATTTAAAGAAACCTAATCACCATAAAAAACTCCACGATATCACTTCATAAAAAAGAAAATAATCAAATGGAAAAATAAGATTTACCTAGTTTAGATAAAGTCTTTCATCCATAAGAAAACACTACAAACATATTTCATTATGGGAGATATAAATGAGTAAAAACTCTCACACACTTCCTATCCACTATTGGGTCTCAGAAAATTAATTCAGAAACACCCGATATTCATACACTCAATTATATCCTTCCGAGATGGGCCACCATACCTCTTTATATAGTTCTTGGCCCAATCAAAAAGTTGAACCAACCTATGATTTTCATGGTCAAACATCCATTGACTTAAGAAACCACTAATACACTATTATATATTTCTTTGAAACTGCCAAAAATCGGTCATTAAGAAAAAAACCATGAAATTACTTTCTACTTTTGATGAATACAAAATGTGAGATATTTGTCTAATGATCTTTGTTTGATCATTGAATCCTCACTGTAGAATTCCTCGGTCCTATGACTATATTTTCTCAACTCTTTTTGATGCACACTGTCTGATGGAAGTTCTATCTGATGTAAAATATTCTACCCAAATTCATTGAAACATCAGAGTAAGAAGCATCCATTTTGTTTATCTAATGATCTATGTCTGATCGTCTGAATATGATGATCTTGAAGAAACTTCGACAAAACCCATAAAAAATATTTCAATACTACAAAAACCCACGTAGTCATTGCTAAAAATAATCATTGTTAGTTTTAAAATAGTTCTTATGTGGTAAGTGATTATAAATCATAAATCTTTTAATAGCACTAAAAAATGATAATAATTGATTAATTTTATCAGTGATTTTTTAGCACTGGTATATGAGGCTTTTATCAACATTTTTTAGTGCTGATAGAGGGTATCTTAATTAACACTAAAAGTAGTGCTGGTAAAATCATATCAGCTGCTATAGAGCTGCTCATAGAAAAGTCTTTAAGACCTCTGTGGCACCATAGAACATTAAAACAATTTAAAGAATAAAAAATATAGAAAAAAAAGTCTGTTACAGATATTAGAATAAACTATTATGAAATATTAAATAACATACAATTAAAACATTAAAAATAAACATAATTAAAGCACTACATATTACATTGCACCATATTGAACATAAAAAAACAAAACATGAAAATAATTACATTACACCATCATTAAATTTACATTGTGCCCAAATTTTAATTCAAATATCACATTAATGTACAACACAATTACATTGATGTAAAATTTCGTTACAATAAAAAATAATTACAACAAATACAAAAGAAAAAATTTTATAATGATATTTATCCAACAATCAATCAATGCTTATAAAAAATCATGTGCCTATAATAAAAAAAAATGTTGCTTTTAGTCACATTATATAAAAAAATAAAATTATAATTGTAATTGTAATGTTATATAATCCCTGATGTTTTTTAAACTACACTTTTGATCAAACAACACTTTCAATCATACTGATAAATTCAAGTATCAAATTGATGTACAGTAAATTCCTATAGATAAAAAATGATTAAAAGATCATTGCCCTAAATTTCTGGACCAATCCAATCTTTTTTTCTTAGTTATGACCCCCATAAAAGTGGTTTATCATTTATTAATAAGTGTTGAAAATATGAAATAAAACTTTCCATTATATCGGGCTATCCAGGCATTTGATTAATGTGTGGTTCATTATTATGGATCATAAATGATTTGAGGGTCATTGTCCCAATTTTTGACATCAATATGAATTCGTATGCTCTATTTTGACATCTTGGCGGGTGGTATTTCGTTTTAATAAAAATAAAAGTTTGGAATGGTAATTTTGATTATATAAATAAATACAAGCATCAGATAGATTCTTGATGGATTCCTATATATCAAAAAGTGACCCACGAATCATTTTCATATGTTTTTCTCTCTAAATGACGTCACATTATTATTTTTGACCCCTGATGGTTGATATGTCATTTTAATAAAAATACAAAGATGAAATGGTACATTGGATCATACTGAGAAATATGAAAATCAGATCAATGCTTGATTGATTCATATAGATCAAAAATAACATAGATATAAGTTTTATAAGTTTTCATGTCAATGTGAGGTATTTTTCTCAGTTTTGACCCCTTGATGGGTGATATGTCATTTAAAAAAAATAAAAGGAGGAAATAGTACTTTGGATCATAATAAACAATCTAAGAATGGGATTGATGCATAATCAATTCCTAAAATAAAAATGTCATGAGGATAGTTCTCCAAAGTTTCTACAGAAATAAGAACTCATTTTCTCAATGTTTACCCCTTTTAGGTGAATTGTTAATTAAATAAAAATGTGAAGGTGAAATTGTAGATTTGATTTTTCCAATCAATTTGGGTATAATATTGGAATGCAGTTGATTCCAACTAATTCAAAATTACTTAAAGATCATTTTCCAAAGTTTTCAGGAAAATCCAATCTTGTTTTCTCCTTTATGACCCATAAACATGTGATTTTTCATTTATTAATAAGTGTTCATGATATAAAATCATACATTCCATTATATCAAGAAATCTGGGATTATGGTTGATTTAAGGTTTATTCATATGGATCATAAATGATTCAAGGATTATTTTCCTAAGTTTTCACGTAAATATGAGATCATGTGTTTAGTTTTGACCTTTTGATGACAGATATGTCATTTTAATAAAAAAAAGTTTAAATTGTATTTTGGATCATATCCACCAATCTAGGAATTATATTGATGCATGGTAAATTTTTACAGATCATAAATGATTTGAGGAACATGCTACTACGTTTTTATGCTAATCTGAACTTGTTTTCTTATTTTTGACCCCTTTTAGGTGACCTGACACTTTAATGACAATATAAATGTCAAACAACACTTTTGATCATACCAAGAAATTCGAGTATTGGATTGACATGAATTTTATTCCTGAATTTTTAAAATTAAATTATGATTTTTTTTCTAAATTTTTGCACCAATCCAAAATAATTTTCTCAACTTTGACCCCTACACTAGTTCTTTTTCATTTCTTAACAAGTGTTAATAATTTGAAATCACATTTTCCATCATACCGAGAATTATAGACATCATATTTATACTTTATTGATTCAAATAGATCAAAAAAAAGATATGGGGATCATATTACATTGTTTTCATGTTAATATAATTCTGTTTTCTTAGTTTTGACCCCTTGATTTGTGTTATTCAATTTTAATAAAAATAGAAAGGTGAAATGGTAATTTGGATAAAATTGAGAAATATGATCATTATATTGGTGTACGGTCAATTCCTACAAATAAAAAATGTCCCACCGACCATTCTTCTAATTTTATATGGAAATAAGAACTCATTTCCTTGGTTTTAACCACCTTTGGGTGAATTGTTACCTTAATAAAAATAGGAAGGTGAAATGAAACATTTGATCATGCTAATAAATTTGAGAATCAGATTGATGTGTGGTTGATTTCAATTGATTATAAATGAATCTATGATTAATGTCCTAAGTTTTCACACCAATATGATCTTTTTTACTAGGTTATAAACACTACACAGGTGATTTATCATTTATTAATAAGTGTTAACAATATGAAATTTTAATTTCCATCATATCAGGTAATAAATGCATCTAATTTATGAATGGTTGATTTCTAGAGATGAAAAATGATTTGAGGATCATTTTCCAAAGTTTCTAGGTATAATGCAACGTAAATCCACAGATATTAAATCTTTCATTAAAACATGACATTCGTGTGATTATATGACCTTTAACTTCAATTCCTTCATTGATGTGATATTATTGATATTTGATGAATACCCTTATGGAACCTTTATATCATTTATAACGTTTCACAATTGAAAAATATCCTACTTATAATGAGAGTAAGCTATTAGAGTAAGAAAAGTACACCTTTCACCCTTCACTAACACCAAATCTTCCCTTATCCCCATGTTAATCATGTCTGGACTAGCCTTAATGTCATCCTTTGTTTTTATAGGTGAATTTATTAATGTTTTAATGACACTATCACATACATTTTTTTCAACATTCATGGAATTGAAAAAATTTCTAACATATAAACAATTTCAGTATGGTAATTCAAAATAATCACTTTTTCTAATCTCTTTTCATAATTTTTTTCGATGAAGTTTTACTAAAAAATTTGATAATATCTTTTAATTTATAAAATTATTGATTGTCCATTAATGGAGATAGTGTTGTACATTGTTCTATATTCCCATTGAATGATGTCATCCAGGATTGGTATTATGTCACCAAGTTAAAAATTTGTGATGTTTTAAAAACACATTATTAGATGGATGTTTTAACCTAACTAAGTGTATACCATTTTCACATATGGGACACCCCAAAATTCCCTTAATTATATATCCTAACAAATTTCCATAAGCAGGAAGGCCATTTATCATCCCACATAACATGGCTCTCAATGTAAACTCTTCACTTCTATGAACATCATACAATGTAACACTCGTATTCCACATCAATTACATATCTTTGATCAATGGATCCAAATAAACATCAATAACATTACCATATTGTTTTAGTCTAGATATAATTAGAGAAAACATAATGTATTTACACTTCATGAATAACAACAGTGGAAAGTTATAATTTATATACATAACTATCCATGTATTGCTAGTACTTATTTATAAACCAAAAGGATTCACTCTATCTGTAGATAGAAAAAAATATATTTTTCTCAGTTTTTTTCCAAATTTAGGATGCTCATGATCAATATTTTCTTACTAAGGAGATTCTACTGGGTGATGTAGTTTTCCTACTTTAATTCTTGTATTTTCATGCCATATCAATTGTAGAGTGGTCTCCTTTCAACCATATAACTATCTATACCATGGAATGGTTGGAAAGTACCATACAACTTTCAAATGACTTGATTCATATTTATTGTATCAAGCTGAACCACAATTAGGTCATTTTATAAATGATGCATGGTCCTTTCTAAACAATATATAGTCATTTAGATCAACACGTATTCTTTCATAGTTCGTACCAATTGAACATAAAATTAATTTAATGATACATGTTTGATAAGGAAGCTCATTTTCTTCTGGTATCATATCATTTAGGAGACCATGTAGTTCGATAAAGCTAGTGTCCCTCTATCCACAACTAGATTTTAAATTATATAGCTTTAATATGGCTGACACTGCTTTGTATTTTGTACAATAAATATAGAATGATATCTTTGCAAAACTCTTTTATTTCTCAAACATATCTGGAAAATTGTGAAGTTCATATTTTATTACCATTGTCATTTATTCAATATGATCACCATCATCATTTACACTCGTAATCATATCATCATTATAGATCATAGTATCATCCTATTTGGTATCTAAATTCAATTCATCCACATGTTTAGTGAAAAATTTATAGCTTCAATATATTCAATGATAGATCAAATGATCTTTCACCTCCTCTAGAATAATTTTTCTAGAATAACAATAATGTAAACATAGAAAAGGGATTTTAGAAGGGTTATATGCATGCTCTATTGAAAACTTGATAAAAACTTTAACCCTATCCCCATACTCCCTCATCATATGATTATCATCTATCCATTTTCGATTCATATACATCCTATTTAGTTTAACAATATTCATATTTTACAATAAATAAATAAATATATGAAAGGTATGAATATATTGTATCATTTTTTGTATCTGTAAATTATAACTTAAAAAATATAATTATAAATTTAAATATGTACATATATAAATCATATAAAATAATATATATAAAATATATGATTTATTAAACAATTCAAAATATATACATATAAAAAAGATTATGTTTTGGAAAGAATCAAGTATTCTCTCTTAGATTGTATTGTTTTCCTAGTGTGGAGTAGGTAACTTTATGTAAAATGTGATGATATAATGTGACAGTTTTTTATGGAAGTTGAAGGATTTAAATATAATATAAACTAATATTAATATATATATACACACACACACACATAAACACATGGATATATAAACACCCAAGAACACATAAACAAAAATATATATACTTTTATACTTATACATATAAAACCAATGAAAAATAGATTTATATTATATATAGAATAAAAAATCATATCAAATGTCATGTTTCTAAAGAAAAACCATTAATCATGCTCTTTGATCATTGACCCAAACTAGAACCCAAAGAATAATCTTGAATACATTAATATTTATAAGGCTGAAACTTAATTATATCCTTAAGAACATTGATTTATTATATAAAATTACCAAGTTATTACTTCATCACCTAATCGATAAAAACCATTTTCATTAAATTGAGCCTCATTTAAATTTTTAATTATTATTAAAAAATAAAATATATTAACTATTTTCTAGGAAATACCGATCTATAGTCTATATTTATCAAAACAAAGAGGAATAATAGTCTAAAAATCAAGAAAGTTTAGTGAACCAAAATGGAAATCACCTTAAAGGGGTCTATTCATCCAAAAAAATAGGGAAGAACAATGCAAAAAAAATGATTACAGATGAGCACGTAGAGGAAAAACTTCTATGAAAGAACAAGGGAATAAAAACATAGAAAAATCATGAAAAAAAATATGAAACAATGAATGAGATTCCTTAAAATAATGTTTATAATATCATACATTTCGTTAAGCGGTTCATTTTTTCCCAAACAAACCGGTTTCATTACCACAGACAAAAATGAGAAAAAATCTCAAAAAAAACAGACAAAACATATGAAAGATCAATTGAGAATCCTTAAAACAAGTTCAAAATTCCATACCTAAGGTTTGGAAGTATTATTTGTCTAAAAAATGGATTTGGATACTGTATAGGTTTTGTTTCACAAGAATTTGAATGTGGTGGGAGTGGAAGTGATCTATTAGGGTTCATTTTAAAAAAAGGAAAAGGGTTTTATCAAGACCTATTGAAAAACACTGATAAAAGCTCATTTTATCAGTGCTAAAAATATAATCACTCATAAATAAAGCATTCATCAACATTTTTTTAGTGTTGATAAATTAATGCCATTATTAGTACTAAAAAGAACTAATAAAAGTGGTATTTCTTGGTGCTTATTTTTTAGCGCAAATAAAATACACTTTTAACATCACTTAATCTAGCATTGAAAAATGCATAAAGAATGAATAAAAATTAATAAATAAATAATATTAATTATATAAAAAAAATTACTAAATTAATTATACAAAGTATTTAAATTATAAGAATATTAAAAATACATTTAAATAGATTAATAATATAAATTACAAACATACTAAAAATATTAAAATGTAAAAAATAAAAATGAAAAAATATTAATCATATAAATTAAAAACATATTGAAAATATTAAAACATAGTAAATTAATATAGATAAATAAATAATAAAAAATGAATAAATTCTAAAAAAATAAAAATTAATAGATATTATAAATTAATAAACAATATTGAATAAATGATTACTAAAAAGGAATAAATAAATTTGAATAAATCAAAAAAAATATATAAAAAATTTGAATTTATATTGTTAATTATATAAGTTACAAAAACACAAAAAAATGAATAAAATGAATAAAAAATAATAGTAATTATATAAATAAAAAACAAGTAAAAACGAATTATATTAATAATTAAAATTAAAAAAAAATATTAAAAAAATGCATTTAAATTAATAAATTATATAAATTTCAAACATATTTTTTTAGAACATGTCAGAATCACCTCCATGAGGCCCTGACACCTTTTATTAAAAGAAAAAATAAGAATACAGAAGGATGGAATGGGGTCTAACAAATAACAAAATTCCCTCATCAAAAGAACAAACTAACCATAATAAGTTAATTCTATGAAATCCTTGTAATTCACAAATTCCTTGGATGTCTCCCTTTTCCCCTTAGATTTTGATCACTCCTCTATTTCTTGGTCCTTTTAGAAGGATAAAATTATTCAACTGATTTTGAGTTGGAAGATTCAACTAAAATGTAGAAAATCCTATATTTATAAGATAGATCACGAAATTCCGTCACTAAATTAGATCATAAGATATCTGAAATGTTTATTGATAGTGGCTTTTGAACTATAAGATAGTCACTATAGCTGAATATATTTGGTTCCATCATGGAAAAAATGAATCCAAGTTGTGAATCAAACCATTCTACCACATCCTCCCTAAGACCTTTGGGAGACCTTTCACCTTAAAGGTCTTTTAGTGGATTTTTTACATTATAGTTTTTGACCCTTGAATTCTCACATTAATTGACTAAGGACATTCTAGAAAAATCATTAGTATATTTCATTAAGTTAGAAAATTGGGAAGGAAAAAAAACAAATCCTCATTTTTAATTCCATCTACACTCATCCCGCATGAAGGGATGTTTGATGGATGTTCCGCCTGTAGGGGGGTTCAAGATGAACCTGAAATTCCATGTCATCCTAGATATTTGTACTATTTATCCCTACCAAAATGTCTTTATAGGTGGGAACCTAGTCCTTCTCATACTGCACAGATATAGATAGAGGTTCATGTAATTTGTATTTCTGAGAAATGACCATTTGAAATCCATCTTCATCCACTGATTTTTTCTACCCTTGGTCAGAGACTTGATCTTATCTTAAATGATAGATAAATCAGTGCTAGCCTCCTTTGAATTTATATTAGAGTTGTTCACTTCCATAGATGATGAATCAACAGAATCAACTACCATTAGAGATCACCTCTCAGACATAGTTGTATGAACCTTTTAATTCCCTTTTTCAACAAACCCAGTTTCCTTAGAGATGGATGTTCCCCTTGCATTGAATATGAGAGTATAAAATCAATGCCCACTCTTAATTGGAATAGGATAATATACTTTCATTTTAACTTTATTTATTTTTCAAGATTTAACTTGTTGATCTATCAAAATTTGAGAGTTATCTTATAATTTAATTTCCATATCCAAATCAGAATTATCATTTTGGTCTTCATGGTGAGTTTGGTCCCCTGCAACAGAAGAATCCTGAAAGAAGGTAAATGAATTATCAATTCCCTTTCTTTTATAAAAATTTGGGTGATTAATAGTTTGATGCTCAAGGCCCACTACACACACTCCGACAACAAGATAGAGGGTAAGTCTACTATGGATCGTAGAAATGGCTGGAGCCTCTGAACACTCTCCCAACAAATGAGGAGGATTCTTTAAGAGGTTGATCTCATCACCAGTAAGAGAATATACAAAGGTAGGATCAATAGGTATAGCCCTGGAGTGCTCATCCATACTGGCAGAATGATGTCTCAAATTTATAGTATGACCAGGGTCACATCTAGGCCCCTTCCACTCTGAATTATACTGAAGATTCATTTCTTCATCCATAATTTGACCTTGTCCAGCACTTGTGATGTCACTAGGAATCAAGTTCCTAGACTTTTTAGAAACAAGAATCTTCATCATGCCTTCGAGCAGAGCAAAAAACACAAAAATATATTTTTTTTCAATTCAAGGAGTCGTGTCCAATGATCTTATAGTCTACAAAAATTACTAGGATTTCTTCGTACTCAATTTTTAGATCAAATTCATCATCGTTAGTTGAGAGAAGAACTATATCAACTCAAGTATATCTCAAGTCAACTTCCACAATAAGGTGAGCATAATGCCTGAACCTAAACACCTCTATCTCCTTTTCTATTTTTATAGGTACATCAATGGACATTTAAATGTCGTATAAGATCTTTAGGTTCTAGAGTATCTAATTTAAACTGTATACCTTGACCCATAATTGAACAGAGGAATTACTAACCTCAAGAGTATTGAAGTTACAATCCCAATCCTGGATATACAGGACACATGGATTGAAGGAAATTGATCCAAGTCCCCACTCCCACATCTTCAACTCTTACGAGGGAAAGAGAATGTGGAAGAAACTACAGCCCATCAAAACCAATTTTCAATTTTCAAAGTCCAAAATATTCAATAGGTGCATGTCCAGATCTTTTATTCTCCATGGTTTAGAACCCCTCAGAAAAATAAGATGCACAATTATGGAGTGATTACCAATATCCAGTCATTCTAAGATAGCAATCGGGTCCACTTTAACTTGGGAAACATTTCCCTTTTGACGAAGACCACCAACAATGGAACCCTTGTAGAGAGACAAAGATCAACACAGTGCATTATCATGGAATGGGCTAGCCATAGCAATCCCACCATGAATAGCCTTTCGACCATCCAATCCAGCAACAACATGCTTGTAAGAGTGGAAACAACCTTGGGGAAGGAAGATTTTTTCTAGAGAATTAAAAGGTAGAGATGCCATAAAGTTGTATCCTTAATCGCGAGAGGAATAAAGAGAGAATATCTCACATGAAACCATCAAATCTCATTCAAAAATAATAAAAAGATTAAAAATAGTAAATAAAAATGAATAAACATTAATTATATAAATTTCACACATATTGAAAATATTAAAAAATTGTAAGTAAACTTATATAAATAAATATTAATAAATTAATAAATTCTTAAAAATTAAAAATTTATAAATAATAAAAATGAAAAAATAATATTAAATGAAAGAAAATTAAAATTGAATAAATAAAATTGAATAAATTACAAAAAATATTTAAAAAATAGAATTCATAAAAGTAATTACATGAATTACAAACACATAAAAATGAATAAATAAATAATATTAATTACATAAATAAAAAAATTACTAGAAAAGAATCATATAAACTATTTAAATTAAAAAATATTAAAAAATACATTTAAATAGACTAATTATATAAATTTTTAAAAAAATTATTAAAAATTAATAAATAAATATGAATAAATATTAATCATATAAATTACAGACATATTGAAAATATCAAAACTTATTAAATAAATTTGTATAAAAAATATTTAAAAAATTCCAAAAATATTAAATATTAATAAATATTAAAAATGAATAAAAAATATAAAATGAAAGAATATCTAAAATGAATAAATAAAATTTAATAAATTATCAAAATATCTAAAAAAGAGATTTTGTAACATTATTTACAAGAATTAAAACACATAAAAATTGAATAAATAAATAATATTTATTATATAAATAAAAAAATTATAAAAATGGAATAATATTAACTATTTGAATTAAAAAATATTAAAAATGCATTTAAATAAATTAATTCTATAAATTTCAAACACATTAAAATTATTAAAACTTAATAAATAAAACTGAATAAATAATAATCATATAAATTACAAAAATATCCAAAATTTTAAAAATTAGAGGATAAATATTTATAAATATTAAAAAATGGGTAAATTACAAAAATATTAAAAATTAATAAATATCAAAATGAAAAAATAATATTAAATTAAATAATATTAAAATTTAATAAATAAAAATGAATAAATCTAAAAAATATTTTAAGAAAGTGAATTTATAACATTAATTACATGAATTAAAAACACATAAAAATTAAATAAAAGTGAATAAATAAATAATATTATTATTTCTGATTATTTACGTATTTATTATATTTATTATATATAAAAAAATAATTAATTATTAACCTCTACAATTTTTAATGATAATTAAAAAATATTATTATGTAATTAAATGTATAAATATTTTCAAAAAATATTTAAAATATACTTTACTAATTAGTGAAATTACTATATATAAATATATATATATAGAATCACACAGACACACATGTATGAATTCATATTAAAGATATATCAGGTGGTCATATAAACCATGAGGGGTCATTGTTCACTATTGTAACCCATTTAAGATATGCTCGATGACACCATCTATTATCTTCATATAATTGTACATTATTTGTTTCTACCTTGTTAATTAATGTATGTACGTAATTTAACATATACATTCTTTTTATTTATAATTATAAATATGTATAAATTAACACACACACAAAAATTATATTTATAAAAATATATACTTATTATTTTTATTATATAAATCATAATTAAAAATATATAAATGTTATAAATAAATTAAATTATTCAGAACTACTTTTGGTAGTTCTATTTTAGCACTAATAACATTAAGATTATATCAATATTTTTTTAACATTGATAAAAGTCAACCTTTATCAATGCTTTATGATTTTATCAGTGATTTTATATAGTGCTGATAAAATCTACCACAAAATAAAGTGGAATATATAGTAGTGGTGGTAGCAACCACAATGTTTGAGTGTTGAAAGATACTAGTGTTGAAGCTGGAGGATGAGTTTCAAATACTGGAACTAGAAAACATTGGTGTAGGGGGGACACAAAGCCATTACTTGTGGTCTCTAGATGTGGGAATTATTATTTGTCCCAGATTTTAAGATGGTTGAGTGGTCAAGAAGTGGTGAGTTGACCAACTTATAAAATTTTAAAGTTTATAACAGAGATAATTAATTAAATAGAAGAAAATAACAAATATGAAAATAATAATTTTATAGTAGTTTTGATCAAATTGATCGTATATCTATTCTTCAAACTATCAACATGATAGTATGACACCAATTATAAAGTGACCTAAATTTTTATGTGGAGTCACATCCCAATTACAACTGCCCTTTTTCACCCTAAAGGAACAAACCTTATCCTTCATTTTTCACATTGAAAGGAACAACCTGAAACCATCCTTTTTAATTGGAGGATTAACTAACATTTCTTTTGTTTAAACCAAAGTACAACCAAAAATCCAAATCTTTTACTAGACCAAGGGACAACCCAAGGCCTGAATTTTAACAAGGAGTCACAAATCATCCAATCATGCTTTTGAATGAAAAATCATAAACCAAAATTAACTGGAACATAAAATAGATGAGAATAATACACCACCAAAAAACATTATTAGACAATGAATTTATTAATTTTGAGGAAGAAGAAACTTTGATATCCTTGGTAGTGTGGACTTTCACAATTGAGTTCAATCATAAAGATCGCACAATAAGAGAAAAAATTTCATGTGTACAATACTCAATGTTCATGCAATATACATTTAAATAGTTTTATCAAACCCTATTTATAAATATTATTCATACATAACAACATTTAAAAATAATAACCTAATTCATCACAATTGTAGATTTTATTTTCCCAAACACAAATCATAATTTTCTCTTTCATTGATATTATACTACATCGGAGTTGGAAGAACATTTAATATTCTATAAAAATAAAATAGTTATACAAATAACATCATTAGAATAATAAATAATTCCTTTATATATACATTTTATTCAATCTTAATCAGCATCAAGAACTTTTTATAATTCCAAGATAATCACACTCAACAGCTTTCTACAAAATACCGAGTTAATTCAAATTTTGAATTTACTATTGTAAATACACAATGTAAATATTAATACATGCATTTATGCTCATGATTTTTATTTAATTATACATAAAACACTGCCAATTTAATTTTCATTGAATTAAAATGATTAATAATAAATTATGGAACAAATAAATCAATGAAAACAAGTTACAAGAATGTGAAATGAATCAAAATAAAAAAAATTAAGAGGAACAAAGCATATTTTGAGTTTCTAAAAATAAGATATTGAACCATAAGATGAGCGTATGATCCATTATTCCTAGTGTATTAGTCATTTTAGTTGTTTTAAATGTATGATTCATTCTATCCTTAATATATGTGATATTTTTATATGATTCATTCAATTTGAATTACATACAATTCATTATATGATTCATTTCATACTCAACAAAATCATATCCTTCATATGAGTCAATTTTTACTACATATGAGTAATTTTCTTGGGCTAAGTACAAGTGATTTGGTTTTTCATACAATTTAATTAGTTTTTCTATGTTTCATTTCATTTTTTTTTTTGATAAAATAGACATTTTATGATAAAAGGTTTCATGTGATAATTTTATAAGATTTAAAAATTTTGTAAGACTTTATTTTCATAAGATATAAATTTCATAAGACTTTAATTCCCATAAGACCACATATCTCATAGGATTTTTTATAGTGTAAGATTTATATCACGTAGGACTTCATATCATATAAGACTTCAAATTATGTAAGACTTTATCTTTTTATCATAATGATTTTTTTATCATAATATTTGGATTTCATAATACTTAAAAATAACTTCATAAGACTCTCAAAAGTCATAATAATTATAAAATTGGGCCCAAAATAGAGAAAAATACTTTATACTTAGAGAAATTATAACCAATTATTTCATCATAAAATTCATTCCTCAACTCATTTTGATGTGGAATTTCCTCCAAAACCAGTTCATAAGAAACACAAAAAAAACATAAAGAATAATTTAAAGAGCGATTAATAAATGAATAAATAATAAACAAAATAAATATGAAACTTTCCTTCTATAAGAACTGAAAACATCAAACAAAGAAAATAACCTTTGTTTATTTTCAAAAACTCATTTCATATGGAATAAAATGAGGATTTTTTATTTATCAAAACAAAAAAACGGAAATGTGGCACTCAAAAAATTCCACCTTTTTTTAATTAAAAAACTGAATCATAATTAAACATTATCCTCAATTTTTAATTAAAAAATATTAAAAAATATGTTTAATTCTCCCCTTTTATGTTCAAAAGATCCAAAAATAAAAAAAAATATGAAAAACATTTCTTCCCTTAATCATCATTAACTACGGTATGAAAATATGAAAAAAAAAATTACCATATTTTAGTATTCCTTAAGAAAAATTAAATAAGATACCCCGAAAATTATTTCTTAATAAATATAAATACTAAATAAAATGAATGTGATTATAAAATAATAAAATCCTTATGATTTGTTTTTATTCCACTTGAATTAACATTACAATTTTAGTAGATTTTGAATTACAGTTTCCAAAATCCATCTTGTGTAAGACTTTAAAAGCTTCAAGGAGCCATTAAAATAGGTTTAGATATTCAAGAAATAAAATAATGATATGCAATTAATTGAATAATAACCAACTATCAAACAATATTCTAATAACCCAAAAACAAATTTGAGTGAATTTTAGTCAACTATAAAATAAAATAAAATTAATCATTCTTACTAACCAAAGGTATCATCATGTCACTATAAATATGAATTCAAATATAATAGGGTTTCCATGATGTGATATTCTAAAGGTTAAATGATTTTAGTGTTCAATAATGACCCTAAAATATGTATGGATGCGTGTTGTCTATAAAAAAATTCTTTAACATAAGCATGAAAATGATTAATATAAAAATTCATACTCCTTCTAACTATAACATAAATAAAATAGATTTTCATTCTACCAAGTTCAAACTTAATTTTCTCAAACATAGTTACATCTAAAGGATTAGTAAATATGTATCATAATTGATCATCAGTAGAAACATATTCTAATAAAAATCACCTTTTTGGAAATGATCTTTAATTAAATGATATATAACTTCAACATGTCTAGTTATAGAGTGTTGTAAAGGGTTCTTAGATACAACAATAGCAGATGAATTATCACAAAAAATAGATGACTTACTAAAATAAATATTAAAATCAATTAAAGTTTTCTTAAGTGAAAAATATTGTGAGAAACAACTATTTTCCACAACATATTCTACTATGGTTGTAGAAAAAGTAATAGAAAGTTGTTCATTTTAACTCCAAGAAACTAAATTTATACTTGTAAAGTGACGCCACTACTATAAAATTGGTCTTTAACAGTGCTATAAAATGCCTTTATCAGCACTAAAAAGTATTGATAACAGAATCATGGTTAAAATCCATAAACTTTTATCAATGCTAAAAAAGTGTTGTTAAAGGACCCCTTTATCACAGCTTTTTTTGTACCATTAAAGGGTGCCTTTAGTAGTGTTTTTTTAGTGCTGATAAAGGACCCACTGATAAAGGGTATATTAAAAAAATCAATGGCCCACTCACCCCCCCCCCCCTTATCATCACCCCCCCCCCACCCCTTTATCAGCACTCCCCCTACCCATTTATCAATGCCTTAGATAATCCAAGCCTCCCGTGCATGCCCCTGCCTCCAGCGAGTTTCGAACCCTACACCTCTAAATTATACACCATCGACTTTACCACTCTACTCTACTATTTTGTTTTAGATTTTATGATATATCTATATATTTATATATATTTCATCACATTTTTATCCATATATTTAAATATATGTTTATATATATGTTTATATATCAATAAATATATTTTATATGTAAATATGTTTAATTATTTATTTATGAAATTTAATTTTTATGAGTGAATATATAAAAAATATGAATATATTGTTATATATTTGATTATAAATAAAATTACAATATGAAAAATGATAAAATTTAAAATCCATAACCTAAATATGAATGTAATCCACGGGAATAAATACAATCCCCACTGAAAAAGGCAAAAATACCCCTATAAAAGAGGCTTAAAATCCATCAAAAGTTAAAAAAACCAGGGTACCCTGACTAAAAACTCAGTATTGGAGGCCTTTGTAAGAACCTGGACCTTCTTTTCAGGTATGTTTTTCCTTTCTGGTCGTTTTTGGAGAAAAGAGGAAATTTTGGAAATTTTTTAAGTACACACTGTGTACTTTATGAGTACACACCGTGTACTTTCTTGCCGTAGCAGGCCATCTGATGGTCGTATAGTAGCCGCACACACGACCATGTGGGAGTGACTTAGAGGCCTCCTAATGCAGAGTACGAAAACAGTAAGTACACATCATGTACTCCAAAAGTACATGCCGTGTATTTTTTTTATTAAATGCATCGGGGTCACGTTTGACAGACAGAACAACCTTCTTCTAGGTAGTCTTCGTCTGAGAGAACCCGTATAGCCACGACTTCTCTTCGAGCCCCTGAGCCTCCATATGACCTCCGATTCAAGCACCGTTGATTGCGTTAGAATAGCATCGGTGAGTTCTCCCTTCTACTTGGGCCATTTTTTCCAATTCCTCTTCTTTTCCAAGTTATCGTGGGTTGAACATTTTGGATGTTTTCTTAGATCTATGACATTCCAAGGAGAACCAAGATTTGAGGTTCAAGTATATTGATCTCCTAACCCCAAGGTAGGTGGTTTGTTCCTTTCCGTTCAAATTCCTTGATTATTTTGTGAAAATACCACCAATACCCTTGAACGGGGTATTGCGTGTTTCCCATTTTACCCCTGTTGATTTCCTGCCATGATTGTAGGCTTGTGTAGAGGTAATTTGGATATGGATTAGGTATTTTGTTTTTATTTGGATGTGTTTTTTCCATTCATTATTCTATTTGTGACTGTTTGTTCTTATTTATCCTTTGGTTGCATGGCCTGTTTTCCATGCCTATTATTGTAGGATGGAGAGTTGTATTCTGACATGCTTGATATGTTGTAGACTATTTAGCCAAGTAGCTATATAGGTTTACTTTGGATATATTATACTTCTATGCTTGTTGACTTACACAGGACCGTAAGAACCTGGTGTAGTAGACTATAGGGGGAATTGATTGGGTGAGCTTCCTCAGAGAGTCTTTGAGCACTTCTGGCTATAAGGGGGATTGACCGAGTGAGCTTCCTCAGAGAGTCCTTGATTACTTTAGACAAAAAGGGAATTGACCGAGTGAGATTCCTCAAATAGTCCTTGATTTATTTAGACCGAAAGGGAATTGACCGAGTGAGTTTCCTCAGAGATTCCATGATTTCTTTAGACAGAAATGGGAGAGACTGCATGAGCTTCCTCAGAGAGTCTATATTTGACTTGAATGTCTTGGGATATAAGGGGAATTGACCGAGTGAGATTCCTCAGAGAGTCCTAGACCTTGGGGCTATAAGGGTAATTGACATGTGAGCTTCCTCAGAGATTCCTTGGCTACCTTAGACTATGTGGGGAATAGATTGTGTGAGCTTCCTTAGAGAGTCTTGCCTTACTTTTGACTATAAGGGGATAGATTGTGAGGGCTTCATTAGAGAGTATTTATTGAATTCCTATACAGAACCAGAGGGGTTTGACCAAGTGTGCTGCCCGGAGGGTTGTCTGTACTTCTTAGGTAGGACCAGAGGGGATGGCTATGAGTACATCCCATAGGGTTACCTATTTGGGATTAGATGATTGCCTCATTGTTTCTTGTTTGAACTGTGGATTTTTTACTACTGAGTACTTTCCTATTTACTATTTACTATTTACTGTTTACTTTACTTTACCTGCCATATACTCACTGACTATTAGGCACAGATCTTCGGGTGGTTTCCTACTGGTATTTAGTCTCACACCCTTTTTGGGTCATGCTTTTGGACCCAAAAAAACTATGTTTTTGGAGGTATAGACAAGGTCAAGTGCCCTTCTAATTAAGGTACTTTTTTGCCTTGGAGATGGAGAGCATGGGACCAAGTTGAGGCTTGTGGTGCTGAGGAGTTGTTTATCTGTTTTCCTTTTGTACTTGGGTTTAGTATTGTATTCAGCATTGTGACTTGTTTGGATGATTTCCTAGACATATATGTATCATGCATCATTTATATATATATGTATGTATGTATGTATGCTCTAGTTGTTTCTTTATCTCAAACTTTTGTTGTTACTGTGGTTGGATATTTATTGCTTCCGCTATTATATGTATTAGTTTGCTTTGATTGTGTACTCTGTCAATGAGGGCATAGTTTTCTCACTATCACACCCAAGGACCTCACTGCTATTCGATAGCCTCTGGTGTTCAAGGAAATTCGATTGAGGCCATGTGACCAACTGGGTATGGGGCACCTCTGGGTGGCTTCCGGAACTAGGACATTACAAAGTGGTATCAAAGGAATTCTTTTCTCTTGACTTACAGTTTGTAGCCTATAGTCAGGAATAGGATGGAATAGGTACTTGGTAATAATTTGTGCCTAGATAACCCGTGTATAGGGAAAAGCCAATTTACCTCATTAATGTAATTTTCTGATTTTTCAATTTTACAGTTGATTGATTTTCACCATTGGGTGACTCATATGTTTTGAGCTATTACTGTTGACGTTATTTGGGTTCTATTTCTGTCGTAACCTGAGGAGATGAGGGTATTCCATCTCTTGCATCATATAGGAACTTGTTAGAGATCACATGTCATGCATTATTTCCATGCCATTTAGAGTGCATTAGCAATTTCATGTTGTTGTGATAGATGTTGTGTAGAATATGCATGCTGTTGTGATAGATGCCTTGATAGAATACTGCTGCTGATAAGTATTTATTTGTGTAAGGATTTATTTGGATGAATGCCAAATTTTGGTTCTTGAGGTGTTATGGGCCCTCAGGAATTGGAATTTGGCGGGTCATTAGTTTGTCTTTGCTTGTTTATAACATGTATAAGATGCCAAGCTTTGATTCGCAGGGAGTATGGGCCATCACGGATCGGAATTTATCACCTTAACACTCGTTTTCTGTGTTTTCTGGGCTCTGAAGCAGTTTCTGAGGGTAATATCTAGAAAAACCCAGAATACACGGTGTGTACTTTATGAATACACGTTGTGTAGTCTATAACCGTGTCACTGATGTGTGGGCAGGGACACAGGGTTGTAAAAATATTGCGGGAACACATCGTGTACAGTATGTACACGCCGTGTTGTAGTGATTGTGTGTCTACCTGTGTGACTAACGACCTGGATGAGTGAAACATGAGATATACATGTAGTTTTAGGATTTAACATGTTGTGTCATATAACCTAAGTACCTGGTCGTGTAACGAACAACATGGATGGATAAACCTTAAGACTATACACGCCGTGTTGACTTTGAACACGCCGTGTAGTCTGACTTGGGTACTCGGTCGTGTCACGAACAACACGGGCTGGTGTTATCCTTTCTCATACACACCATTTCTATTTGGAACATGTCATGCAGTGTCAGCTGTGTTTCAGGCCATGTCACTAACAACATAGGCCAGGTGAATCTTGTCTAGTACACATCGTGTCTGCCTTGAACACACCCTGTAATCTTGCCTTAGGATAGCCGTGTGGCTTAACCGTGTGGAAGGACTCGGGTAGGGAAACAGGATTCAAGTACATGTTGTGTGTTGAGACAACACACTGTGTGTCTGGGGTGTTACATGACCAGGTTAGGTAGAGATACACGCCCATGTAAATGACTTCAGGGAACACACTGTGTAGGGAATGTACACGCCGTGTAGTCATGTTTTGTAAAACTTGAATGTTTTCCTTATCTTTTTTCCTTCTTACACTCCTTGTTTTAAATCCTTGATAATCCTGATCTAAGGTTTGCACTTGACATTGCAGAGTTATGCCACTGAGATGTCCTCCGGTTGTACGCCAGTTGCCAGATAGTGATCAAACACCAGAAATGGCTGATCAGGGACTTCCGGCAGATCCTCCTATTGTTCCAGGCTTGGCATCAGCCATTATACCTAGCACAGGTGCTGATGCATAGTTTAGGGAAGGCTTTATGAGGATGATTCATACTTTTTAGGGAGCGTCATCTCCTACCCCATTAATGGTAGAATTGATGCGGGTCTTCCAGAAACAGCATCCTCCCACTTTCTTAGGGGAAGGAGGACCTCAGGCAGTTGAGTCATGGCTTGAGGCCACGCTGACGATTTTCGAGCATCTGTAGATACCTCTAGAGAGGATGGTGAATCTTACTACCTACATGATTCGAGACTCTTCCAAGAGATGGTGGGATGTGGTCTCACAGGCGGGACGCCAGCATAATATGGCTTGGGATGAGTTTCGGTGCATCTTCTATGATTACTTCTATCCGGAGACTTTGAAGGCCGATCGAGCTCAGGAGTTTATGAGTGTGGAGCAGGGTAATCTTTATGTTATGAAGTATTCCTCTCACTTCACAGAGCTACAGGGTTTCATGCCTATCCCAGGAGGTGATGATTTGTTCCTTGCATGGAAGTTTGAGGATGGTCTGAGGCATGACATCTGGCCATAGGTGAATATCTTCAGGTTGACTTTGATATCTTCTATCGTCAACTAGGCACTTATTACAGAGCGTAATCTGAAGGATTCTGGAGCTGCGAGCCAGGACATTTCATCATCCAGAGTTAGTTATCCACCATCTGATAGCAGGAAGCACCGTAGAGAGGCTATGTGAGGAGATTAGAGTAGGTGAGATGCATCTGCTGATAGCCTGGTGGTATGCTACCAGTGTGGGAGAAGTAGTCATACGAGGCCACATTGCATGAGAGACCCAGTGGAGTGCCGATCATGCGGAAAGATGGGTCACCTTCAGTTATTTTATTAGTTATTCTCACCAACAGCTGGTGACAGGGGTTCTTCTATGACTCCTCGTTCAGGAGCAGCGCCACCAGTTTCTCACCAGTCTGGGAACTAGAGTTCTTCCGACTGTTTGGTCTGAGGTGGATGTCATGATTATGGCAGCCAGTCACACAATTTTCAGCGACATTAGGTTGGATCAGCTCAAAGTGGTCAGTCAGGGTCACAGGGTCGCGGTACAAGCTAGAATTTTGCAGTGGAGCAGACCCAGCAGGAGTAGGATCCCTGACCTTCTACCATTCGAGGTATGATTCTAGTATCCTCAGTCTTATCTTTAGCTCTTTTTTGATACTATTGCTACGCATAGCTTTATCTCTATTGTTGTCGTGGAGATCTTTGGGCTCTGCATCTTTTCTTCTGCTGATATTTTGATGCTAGACACTCCGTTGGGGATTAGAATGGATAGTTTACGTTAGTGCAGAGAGTTCCCCCTACAGTTTGGTGGATGTCACTTTTTATGGGACCTCTATGTCCTAGAGATGACAGGATATGATATCATTCTCGAGATGTACTGGTTAGTTCCATTCCAGGCAGTCGTTGACTGTTATCATCATAGGGTGAGTTTCATATCACGAGAGGGTGGATCTTTTCTTCATAAGGGCGAGTGGGATGTCCAGGTAAGCAGAGCAGGTCCCGAGTATCATGGGTTGGGAGGAGTTACACCCCAGATTTCTAGTCTTTACCTGGATGACTAGGTAACTTCACAGTTATACTTTTCTCCAGTAGTGGATCGTTTCAGATATTTCTTTCCAGAGGACTTTTCAGGTTTGCCTCCAAATCTTAAGGTAGACTTTTCTATTGAGCTTATTACTGGGGTGGCACCGGTGTCCATTCCTCATTATAGGATGGCTACACCAGAGTTGCAGGAGCTCAAGAAATAGTTGGAGGAGTTGCAGGCCAAGGGCTTCATCTGACCCAGTACTTCTCCTTGGGGTTCGCCTATCCTATTTGTAAAGAAGGAAGATGGTACCCTTAGTCTTTGTGTGGATTATCGGAAGCTGAACCAGTTGAAGGTCAAGAACTGATATCCCTTGCCTAGGATTGATGATCTCTTTGATCAACTTTGAGGAGCCCGGGTGTTCTCGAATACTGACTTGAGGTCCGGTTATCATCATTTGTGTGTTAGACCATCTGATTTACCTCTCACAGCTTCCCGGAGTAGGTATGGTCTATACTAGTATATGGTTATGTCGTTCGGTCTCACGAACACGCCTGCAGTTTTTATGGAACTGATGAACCAAGTGTTCCATCCATACTTGGATTCCTTCGTGGTTGTTTTCATGGATGATATCTTGGTGTACTCTCACACTCTACAATACCATGCTACCCATCTTGAGATCATTTTAAGTAAACTGAGGGAGCATCAGTTATATGCTAAGCTCTCAAAATGCCACTTTTGGATGGATTATATTCACTTCTTGTGTCATGTTATCTCAGAGGCAGGAGTATCAGTAGACCTATAGAAAGTGAGAGCTGCAGTTTCCTGGGAGCAGCCGAAGAATGTCTTTGAGGTACGGAGTTTTTTAGGGCTGGCTGGATACTACAAATGCTTCATTCAGGACTTTTCGCGCTAAGCATCACCGCTGACAGGTCTGACCATGAAAGGTGAGAAGTTCTTATGGTCAGATTCTTGTGAGTCAGCCTTTCAGAAGCTGAAAGGGAGGTTGACTTCAGCACCGATACTATTATTTCCAAAGCCAGGTAAGAGCTACACCATTTACTATGATGCATCAATTATCGGGCTGGGAGTTGTGCTAATGCAGGGAGATGGAATCGTTGCGTACGGGTCTCGGCAATTGAGGCCACATGAGAGTAATTACCTAACGCACAATATGGAGTTAGAATCTATTTTTCATGCCTTACACTATTGGAGACATTATATTCTGGGAGAGCACTTTTTGGTTTTTACCAACCAAAAGAGTCTCAAGTACATCTTCACGCAGCGTGATCTGAATCTGAGACAGCGAAGGTGGGTTGAGTACCTACAGTACTTTGACTTTGAGCTCGCCTATACGCCTAGGAAGGGAAATGCAGTGGCTGATGAGTTGAGCAGGAGGACTCAGATACAAGCAATTTAGGAGGCCAATAGTGAGTGGCAGCTTATGGATCTATTCTTTGAGATGCATTTGGAGGTGCATAACAGACAAGGGAAGACGTTTCTTTATTCTATAGTTGTTACCTCTAAGATTCTTGATTGAGTTAGAATGAAGAATATATCATATTCTGAAGGCCTATTCCTATGGGAAAGTGTGTCAGGAGAGGACCCCATTCTTGGATGGACCATAGGCGAGGATGAGATCTTGCGTTTCCAGGGATGCATATGGGTGCCAGCAGATATACGTGAGGAGCTGATGCAGGACTTTCATTCCTTAGTTTGGGAAGTTCATTCTGGTGTCACCAAGATGTATCATGATCTACACCATTAGTATTGGTGGCCAAGTATTAACATGGATGTTTCTGGTTTCGTCATAAGGTGTTCCACTTGTCAGCAGGTGAAAGCAGAGCATCAGCAACCAGCGGGGCTTTTATAGTAGTTACCCATTCCCAAGTGGAAGTGGAACAATGTCGTGATGGACTTCATGACCTATTTTCCAAGGTCACTATGAGGGAATTATACGGTATGGGTTTTCATTGACAGACTCACGAAGGTTTCTCACTTCTTGCCGATCAAGGAGACCTTCAGTGTTGATGAGTTGGGGCAGTTGTACATCCGAGAGATTGTACATCTACATAGAGTTTTACACTCCATTGTTTCAGACAGGGATGCTCGTTTTACTTATCAGGTATGGCATGGGATTTAGAAGGCTTTGGGCACACAGGTACTTTTGAGTGCAGCTTACCATCCCCAAACAGATGCCCAGTCCGAGCGTATGATCTAGGTGCTTGAGGATATGCTCTGAGAATGCATTCTGGATTTTGGAGGTTCTTGGGAGAATCATATACCTCTTGTGTATTTTTCTTACAATAATAGTTTTCAAGCAACTATTAATATGGCACCTTATGAGGCTTTGTACGGTAGGCCATGTCGATCACCCTTATGTTGGATGGAGGTAGGAGAGGCATCTTGGTTGGGACCTCGTCTTGTTCAGGAGACCACAGAGCAGGTAGAGTTGATTCGAAATAGGATGGATACTGCTCAGTCTCATCAAAAGTCTTATTCTGATCAGCAGATATGACCTCTAGAGTTCGAGGTCGATGATCAAGTTTTCCTACATGCCACACCAAGGTTGGGACACAAGTGGATCAGGAGACAGGGTAAGCTTTATCCAAGGTACATCGGGCCGTTTGAGGTGTTGGAGAGAGTTGGGACGGTGGCTTATAGGTTGCAGTACCTCAGAGGTATCGGTCTATGCATGACGTCTTCTACGTTTCTCAGCTTCAACGTTACTTTTTAGGCTCATCTCATGTCTTTCAACCTAAGGATTTTGAGCTCGAAGTGGATGCGTCATTTGAGGAGCATCCTATCCGAATTTTGTATCGCAGTACAAAGGTTCTTCATGTTTGGTTTGTTCTTATGGTACAAGTGCAATGGCAGTACAAGTGAGTACAGGACGAGACTTGGGAGAGGGAGGCTGATGTACGAGCATAGTGGCTGGAGCAGTTCGGGGTTTCTTCTTCTGCACCACGTTAGGGAAATTCAGGGCAGAATTTCTTTAAGGGGGGAAGTTTTCAAGAACCTGAACCTTATTTTTAGGTATTTTTTTCCTTTCTGGTCGTTTTTGGAGAAAAGAGGAATTTCAGGAAATTTTATAAGTACACGCCATGTACTTTATGAGTACACACCGTGTACTTTCTTGCCACAGTAGGTCATGTGTTGGCCATGTAGTAGCCACAAAAACGGTCATGTGGGAGTGACTTGGAGGCCGCCTAATGTGGATTACGGAAACAGAAAGTACACGCCGTGTACTCCAAAAGTACATGAGGTGTATTTTGTTTTTTAATTAAACGCACCGGGGTCACGTCTGACGGACAGAACAACCTTCTTCTAGGTTGTCTTTGTCTGAGAGAAACCATAAGGCTGTGACTTCTCTCCTAGCCCCCGAGCCTCCATCCGACCTCCGATTTTAGCACTATTGATTGCGTTGGAATATCATCAGTGAGTTCTCCCTTTAGCTTGAGCCTTGTTTTCCAATTCCTCTTCTTTTCCTAGTTATTGTGGGTTGAACGTTTTGGAAATTTTATTATATCAACAATGGTCTAAGGAGAATCAAGCATCTATGTTCAATTATATTGATCTCCTAACCCCTAGGTAGGTGGTTTGTGCCTTTCTGTTTGAATTACTTGAGTATTTTGTTCAAATACCACCAATACCATTGAACGAGGTATTGCATGTTTCCCATTTTACCCCTATTGATTTCCTTCCATGCTTATAGGCCCGTGTAGAGATAATTTGGATATGAATTAGGTATTTTATTATGCTTTGGATGTGTTTTTCCCATGCATTGTTCTATTTACAACTGTTTGGTCCTGTTTACAATTTGGCTGCATTGCCTGTTTTCCATGCCTGTTGTTGTAGGATGGAGAGTTGTATTCTGACATGATTGATATTCTATAGACTATTTAGCCAAGTATCTATATAGGTTTACTTTGGATATATTACACTTCTATGCTCGTTGACTTATACAGGGCTACGAGAACTTGGTGTAGTAGACTATAGGGGGGATTGACCAGTTGAGCTTCCTCAGAGAGTCTTTGGGAACTTTTGGCTATAAGGGGGATTGACCAAGTGAGATTCCTCATAGAGTCCTTGATTTCTTTAGACAAAAATAGAATTGACCGAGTGAGCATCCTCATTGAGTACTTGATTGCTTTAGAAAAAAAGGGAGTTGACTGAGTGAGCTTCCTCATAGGGTCCTTGATTGCTTTAGACAAAAAGGAGAGAGACTGCGTGAGCTTCCTTAGAGAGTTTGTATTTGACTTGAACGACCTGGGATATAAGGGGAATTGACTGAGTGAGCTTCCTCAGAGAGTCCTAGACCTTGGGGCTATAGGGGGAATTGACATGTGAGCTTCCTCAGAGAGTCCTTGACTACATTAGACTATGCGGGGAATAGACTGTGTGAGCTTTCTCAGAGAGTCTTGCCTTACTTTTTACTATAAGGGGATAGACAGTGAGCACTAAGAGAGTCTTTGTTGAATTCCTATACAGAACTACAGGGGTTAGACCGAGTGTGCTTCCCAGAGGTTTGTCTGTACTTCTTAGGTAGGACCAGAGGGGATGGTTGTGTGTACTTCCGAGAGGGTTACCTGTTTGTGATTAGTTGATTGCCTCATTGTTGTTTGTTTGAATTTTGGATTGTTTACTACTGAGTACTCTCCTGTTTACTGTTTACTATTTACTGTTTACTGTTTACTATACTTTACCTGTCATATACTCACTGACTTTTAGGCACAGATCTTTGTGTGGTTTCCTACTGGGATTTAGTCTCACACCCTATTTGGGTCATGCTTTTGGGCCCAAACAGACTATATTGTTATAGGTATAGACTAGGGAAAGCGCCCTTCTACTTCAGGTACTTGATTGGGTTGGAGCTGGAGAGCATGGGACCAAGCTGAGGCTTGTGATGCGTAGGAGTTGTTTATCTGTTTTCCTTTTGTACTTGGGTTTAGTATTGTATTCATCATTGTGACTTGTTTGGCTTCTTTCCTAGACATATATGTATCATGCAACATTTATATATATATATATATATATTTATTTATGCTCCAGTTGTTTCTTTATCTCAGTCTTCTGTTGTTACTGTTGTTGGATATTTACTGCTTCCGCTATTGTATGTATTTGTTTACTTCCACTATGTACTTTTCTAATGAGGGCATAGTTTCCCCACTATCACACCCAAGGCTCTCGCTACTAGTCGGCATCCTCTGGCGTTCGGGAAAATGTGCTTGAGGCCATGTGACCAACCGGGTACGGGGCACATCTGGGTGGCTTCCGGAACCGGGACGTTATAGCCTTAAGGTCATTTTTTAGCCTTGAAAAATGAAATAAAAGGGTCCCTTTTATCTCCAGTATGTAGGTTCATTACAGGCTTCGATTTGATATGTGTTAGAGTACAAACAGATACTCAGATCAAAAGTTATGTTTGTTTGAAGTTCGAGTTATGTTTTCAACATATTTTAGATCTTTTATTATTTTTATAAATTTTTTTATCTTTAAATTGATATTAAATGACTATTAATCAGTAATAATAAGTAATTTATTAATTAAAAATATTTTTCTAGTTATTTTATAAGTCATTTTCATTAAATATCTTACATATTAAGTGTAAATGCCTAATTACCTTATCTAAAACATATTTCAGAAAATATATATTATTTTTATATCAATATAATTATATTTATATATTAATATATTATTTTAAATGAATTTTTTTGGAAGTATACTTTTATCAGTGCTTGTTAAAAAGAACTGATAAAGGGGGTCTTTATTAATACTTCTAAAAAAGCACTGATACCCCCCCCCATTAGTTCTTTTTACAAGCATTGATAAAGGTCCCCCTTTAATAGTTCTATTTTTAGTGCTCTTAAATAACCCCTATAATAGTGAGAAAAACACTATTAAAGACCCCCTTTAAAATCTATTTTTTTATCGCTGACAAAGGTGGTGTTTGATAGCATTTTTACTTAGTGTTGTTAAAGCCCTAGCGCTGTATAAACCCAATTTTGTAGTAGTGAACATGCCACTTGTACAATTTTTATCAATTTTGTAACCCTAAAAATCAGAATCAAAATAGATTTTAAAATCAATATTAGTTATATTATGATAGAATAAATAAAGGTTTATTGAACCTTTAACATATTTAATTATCTTTTTAACAGTTTTCTAGTGACTCTTTAGATTAATATTGAAATCTAGAACACACACAGACACTAAAGATCAAATCTGGTATACAAGTAGTTAAATATAGTAAAACACCAATCAATCATATAAAAACTTTATTATCCACTGATTTTCCAGATTTATCATAATCTATTTTACAAGAAGTACTCATTGGAGTATTTGATCTTTTATAAGAGTAAAGTCCTAAATTTTTATCCAATTCATTAGAATATTATATTGATTAAGAAAAAAAACATCACTCCTTTGATATATTTCAAGTCATAGTTTTTTTTCAATTCTCCCATAAGACTCATGTCAAATTAATAAGTCATTAAATATAAAAAATCTTTAAGAATTATTTCACTTGTAGATCTAAAGATGATATCATCAACATATATTTTAGTATTCAAAATATCTTTAGAGTTTTTCTAAATGAACAAATTAGGATCTATTTTTCCTTTTACAAAACCATTTTTCAAAAGAAATTTGTATAATCATTCATACTAAGATCTCTAGTCTTTTTTAAGAATATAAAGGTCCTTAGAAAATTTTAAAACATGTTTAGGATTCTTTTAAATTTCAAAATTAGGGGTTTTTTTACATAAACTTCTTTATAAATATAACCATTTAGAAAAGAACTTTAAACATCAATTTGATATAATTTAAATTCATTATGATCAACATGATATAATAAACTTATAATAGACTATAACATAGATATAAGTTCAAAATTATCATCATAATCAATCCATTCTTCTTGATAATAACCCTGAGAAACTGATTAGGCTTTGTTTCTTATAATTTTTCTAGATTCATCAAGTTTGTTTCTAAAAGTCCATTTAGTACTAATAAATTAGTGATATTTAGGTGGTTTAACCAATTTCCAAACATCATTTCTAGAAAATTTATTTAGTTCTTATTCAATATATTAAATCTAGTTAGAATTAGTAAAATCTTCTAAATTATCTTTTGGAAAAAAAATGGAAATAAAATCATTGTGAGTAAAAATATTTATTTATGAATTTTTGGTCTGAATAATTGATTCAATATCCCCAATAAATATAAATATATGACAATCTTTATTTGTTTTCCAATATATATCATTAGGATAACTCTCCACATCAACAAGTGCATTCAATTCTATATTTTCATTCTCTTTAAAATTAAAATCCCTAAAATATTATTCAATTTTATCTAAATCGTAATTTTTTTCATATAAAGAAATTTCATAAAACTTAACATGAATAGATTATTTAACAACCATGATTATTTTATTATATACTCTATAATATTTTATTATATTAAAATAATCTAAAAATATTCCATCATCAAATTTGATATCAAATTTATCTAAATAATATTTAGTATTTAGATTAAAAAATTTATAACTAAAAACTCTAAAATATCCAAAATTTATTTATTTTCCTTCTATAGTTCATAATAAGTTTTCTTGATAAATGGTATTAAAATAATTATGTTTTTAATTCAAAAAAAATCTATTAATAGATTCTTCCCAAAAATATTTTGGTGTTTTGAATTCATTTAACATTGATATAACCATGTATTGAATAGTCCTATTTTTTATTTCAACTTCACCATTTGGTTGGGGTGTTCTAGGAGATGAAAAATTATGAAAATAATTATTTTTTTCACAGAAAAAAAATCAAATTTCTTATTTAGAAAATCTTCTCTTATATCAATTCTAATAGATAAAATTAAGTAACCATTCTCATTTTGAACTTATTTACAATAATAAATAAAATTTGATAAAGTTTCACTCTTATGTGCAAGAAAATAATCCCATGTAAATCTACTAAAGTCATCAACAATAACAAAAACATACCTTTCACCACTTAAAATAACTATTTTTGAAGGTCTAAATAAATCAAGATGAATTATTTTATGTATTATTAAAATTTTAACTTCTTTAACAAGTTTGGAACTTCCCCTATGTTGTTTACCTTTCATGGATAACTAACAAGCATGATTTTTGACTATTTTTAACTCAATAATTTTTAGATCCAATCCATGGTTTTACATATTTTGTAGAATCCTACGATTATAATTTCTAAGTCTCTTATTCCATAGAATAATTTCAGACTGTACAACATTAAAACACTTAACATTTTGATATGTTAGTTTACCAAAATTAATCAAATAATTATTATTTTTTTGGTTAGAATAAATCAAAATATATTCATATTTAAAAATAATGAACTATCATTTTGAAACATAACTATCATACCATCATCACATAACTGAAAAATACTTATCATATTATGCTTCAATCATACAACCAATAAAACTTTTGAAATAATAATATATTTTGAAATACCAACTTATTTAAATCCTTATACCTTACCTTTTGTGTATTCACCAAATGTAACATTTCCTCCTTCATATTTATTGAATGATAGAAAATTATATTCATCTCCTACCATTTTTCTGGAGAAGAAACTATCCATATACCAATTCTACCATTTGTGAATTCTAAGGAATACTTCCTATAAAGTCAGTTATAAGACTCTTTTGGTACCCATGAAAATTTGGGTTTAATTGGGATAGAAAAATAATTTTTTGGAACCAAAATAGATTTTATACAAGTATTATTGGGTAATCTTAAAGTTAAAGATTAGAAATAAAATATTTTTTTGTGTCCTAAAGATTGTGGAAATATAAAAGAATATTCACTTGTGTAATGACCCTTTATTCTAAACCTAAAGCATGTAACATTTGATCCACTTCCTTTATAACTTTAAAAAAAATAATGTTTTGTACATTTTGTGTAATTAATTATCATATCCAAGTCTAGTATTATTTTTATTTATTTTTTCATGGGAGTAATTTTACCATATCTTTCATTACCTTGAAAAAAATTGGTGAGAACTTGCTTTAAATTTTCAATTTCATTTTTGTGCCTTAAATTTTCTTATAAAACAATATTAAATTTCCTTTATTCAACTTTATTTTTTTAGAAACAAAAATATTTGTACTTATCATTTTCTTTTTTAAGTTTCTTGATCTCTTGATAATGAATTTTATTTTCTTCAATATTCTTCTTATTATCTTCTTTATGTTCCTTTTATATATAATAAATTTTAAATAATTCATTTTTTAATATTTTAATATCATCATATAACACAGTAATACTAGGTTATTTAGAATTATATTAACTGGTATCATACTTAGAATCACTAACCTGATTAATTGAATCTATGAGGCATAAATTGCTTGATTATTTTTTAAGTTTCAGATACATCATCTGAATCTGAATCTTCATTACAGCTCCAACCCACTACAAGTTCTCTTTCATCATTCATTTTCAACTTCATATTCTTCCTTTCTTTCTTTAACCTCATACATTCCTGATTTATATGGCCTTTTCTTATGTATTCATAAACAGTTACTTCTGGAGCATCATTAGAAATAATATTACCGTTCCTGCTTCCTTGAAGGTTATAAGGATAGAAGAAGCACAAATTGGGTAGTTTCTAATAATAATTTTGTCATAACAAATGATAATTATGCGATGAACATGATAGATAATTTCATGAACCATAAAATGAAATCATATATTAATTGATAGAATTTTCATAACCAATAGGAGATAATATTTTCACATATTATTTATAATTAATTTATTTTCATAAATAAATACATTTTATTGAATTTATTTATTTATTGATGAATTGGTTAACCACATCTTGGTATACCTTTATTGTTGCAAGAGTATCAAAGGATGGAATCTCTTTAGTGATAATCCACACATGCTCTAAAACCTCATAATGTCGTTGTGGAATTCTAAGGTGCTAGCGTGGTCGATCCTTATCACTTGTGGTATTCTTTATTGCTCGCAACAAGAATCACTTAGTGGAATAAGGATTCATTAGGTTCTATCAAAGGCTTGAGATGAAGGAATAGGATTGACTCTCTAATTATTTAGTGTTTTCTTGATAGGTTTCTCTCTTAGGGATTGAGAGAATTATCTCTAGGTTTGTTGTGCATAATAAGAAACTCACCTTCAAAAGTGATATAAGTGGGTATTTATAAAACTAGGTTAGGGTTGGTAATTACACATATGCCCTTATCCAATTCCTTATTCCATATCAAACCCCATTTCTAACAATAATATAAATAATATTATTATTTACTTAACATGAAAAAATCCCACAGATAAATAAATATCAGTTGTTAAATAAATTAATAAATATTTATTTAAATGATATTTAATATATAATTTCCAACTGGGATATTAAACTTGTTCTACACATCCCCCTCAATATTTACTAAACCCTGAATAATGACTATTTATTTAATAAATAAATACTACTTCATTATTCACCGATAAATAAAATAATATTATATTAACAAAACTACTAAATAAATATTTATTAAATATTCAAGTAACCAAATAAATAAATAAATATTACCTTTCAAATGAATGAGAATAAATAAATATTATAGATTCGCATAATTAATAATTATCTTGTGAAATGAATATTTATTTAATATTCAACTCACATAATATTATATTAAATAAGTGGTGACTAAATATATTTGATCAACTAAACATGAATAATTATTAAACCATGTATGAGAATAATATTATTTCAACAGGTTAAATTCATATTGAATTTAATTAAGGTTCCATATACACTTAGTGAGTGATCCTATGGGATTCTTTCTTAGTGTCATTAGGTAGAACAACCTAAAGTCCAAGGTAATCATTTAACAACATGAAATGACACCCATAAATAAATAATTTAAATATCATAATTACCATAACAACATTAAAATATACATTGTATAATATATTTCCTTTATCATGATATCACTACTCAAACAAGTATCATGTCAATCTCATCAACCTATATGACTGATGTATCTTTCATTAACTTTCCAAAAATGAATGTCCCAATAAAATTCCATGTATGTGGACTTAAAAAGGATATTATATTCCCATAAAATGGATGGAGATATCAACATCTATTAAATAATATAAGGGATAAATTATTTCTCTCATTATTCATCAATGCAATGTCATTCGCGAAACACCTACTTCATCATGAACATGTGTCATCATGATTTTCATCAATATATCAAAGTATGAAACTCATGACGTGAATTAATAATAATATTAATGTCTATAGATCATTACACACAACTGCAGATAGAAAAATATAATAACACATATAAATGTGGATTTCCTACTAGTGGTTCATATTCTTGTAATCTCTTTCTCGAAATATTACTAATGGCATACACAATGATAAGGTGTCTCAAAGTCTTATGAGTCTCCACCCCTGATAGCTTGTATCATTTGTGTCCCATAAAATTATATCTTCTAGATATAAAATATATATATTTAAGAATATTATCATTAAACTTCTAGATTATAATCATAACAGAGAAATTATATGAACATTTAGAGTGATGAGTATCCCAAGTACATTATCGAATATATTTCACTCAAAAGAATGATTATCATGTGATAAGTAATAAATTCATATTCAAGGCTATGCATATTTTGGTAATCAAATGATTAAAGTAATTGGTTCTAGGTCACCAACTCGAATAGACTCCCACCTTAACTAAATCCAAGTAACCCCCTATTGGTTAGTCTTACATATTAAAAATTCCTCTATTGGGGTATGGATATAGTTTTTGATCCCACCACACTACATGTGGTTGATCCTCTTATTGTGACTCTGAAATCTATGAAAACAATATCTCAAGAGATTATATAACAAAGTATATACTTTCATTATCTATCACCCCTGAAATATTATATAATACCATAGATACAATTTTATCATGATATTATTGAGCATTATTATCTAGGAACAAATCCAAAATATAGAAAAAAAATTTAAAACTTGTTTTTTAAGCTGCATCAAAAACCACAACGTACTTGGTTGAATATAGATATGATAACCAATTTTTGTAATATGATTTACCCTTTCCTATTACCTTAGACATACTTTGATTCCAGTTCAAACTAATCTTAAATAATATTAGTTTTATATCCATGAAAACTAGTATTTCCATTTCTTTAATTATCAAAAACTCGTCAAGTTTTACTTTCCAAGCACTGTCAGACAATTATGACTACCAAACTATGTAGTTCTCTAGGTCTCATTTTATATTTGAAATATATGTTTTATACATAATAAAAATATAACTCATGTACATATTATTACATATGAGATAAATTTCCAAAGTACTCTTAATCATATGTAGTATATACGTTATAAGAATACCATGTGAAACAGAAATAATTCGGGTAAATTATTTCATATTGTATCTTTAAATACCATTTCAATTGTATATTATGACTTGTATTTAATGACCCCTTGATCTAATATATTCTATCATGTTCCCTAGAACATGGGATTCAATTTAAGTCATTTTAGAGAAATTATTTAGTCTTATATAACCATATGACTAATCTCTTGTTTTCATATGTTGTTAAATATACCAATCTTGAAAAACTGTAGTTCTCCCACTAACATCTTATAAACACATGAAAATAATTTATTTTAAATGAATATACAGTGATCATTATACTAGTTTCAACAAATAAATGGATCTTTGAATCTTTTATTCCAAATTTGATTTTTTTGATCTCGCCAAGCTTTCTGGTCACATCATATAGATGTGATCAATAAAGTTTCCTCCAAGGGAAGTGGTATTGACATAAAATGTGTAATATAATCCTCATAATATCTACTAAAATTACAATTAAAATGGATTTAATCATAATTGGTTGGAATAACCATTCAATAATTTATTGGAATAGAGTTTGTACAATCCATGTATAGTTTTTATTGAATACCAACCAACAACTTTACATCATCCACCAAAAATATAAAAATGAATTTTGGTACATGAAACCCTTATTTGAATCTATACAGACTTTTCAATCATAGTTAGTCATGACTTACTTATCTCTATATAATTTATTATTCTTATCAAAAAATAATCACCTGTTGTAGTGAATATAAAACCATCACTATGGTTTTAACATTCCTACATAGTATGTGTCTTTAGAAAAATTACTCCCACTAACACTTATAGATTTTATCATTATTATGCAAAAATTTTATATAGATTTGAGATTAAACTGAAGTCTTACTTTCTCCCACTGTTTCAAAATATATGTCCTTACTATATATAAATTTAGTTGTTATGATTAAAACTTTTCTATCTTGGGTATGTCAGTATCTTCGTAGTTATAGGATATTAAATTGTGATGTGCCTTGTGTTTACATTGAAATAAATTTGAAGATAACACCAACTTAATAAATTAATAAAAAAGAACACCTTAGGTTGTGACATTAATGGACTCTTAGCATATGATAACTTTTATGATATCCATTAGTCAATTTAGTTGGCATATGGTTAGTTATTACATTTCTATTTTAAAAAACATGTTTGGAAAGGAATAATGAAATAATTTTAATATTTATAAGACTATTCATTGATCTACCATGTACAATCCCCATATATATGATTTGAATAAGGTAATGTAAGTTTAGGAAAACCTTCACTCTACATTTAATGATTAATGAACACTTGTTTAAGATATTCTCTAATATACCATCCTGGAGAATCTTGTATCTTTTCCCAAGTTTATTCATTTATTTACTTACCATTCCTAAAATTTCTTAATGAATCTCATGTAGTTAATAGATTTAACTATATATTCTCTATGGAATAGTTTACACTATATAGTTAAATGAATTTTGACATCTTTGTGTTATACCTTTATTTATAAAGGTTTTTTGTCTCAAAATCAATAAGTAAGTATTTAAATAATAACTAAAGTTTTTTTTAGCTACAAAGAGACTAAATATTCCTTTAGGTATGTCTTTGAAAACAACATTTATTTTTGATTGAAAAATAATTATCTTACCACAACTAGGTAAGGATCTTATAATTTATATTCATCATATATTCTTAATATTTGATATGGATGATTTTGGTATTAATAAATAATTAATTAAGTATATAATAGTATAAAAACATTAATTTCAAAAGAAATAATTTCCAATTATGTCTAATATAACATTGATAAATAATTAAAACAAACAATTGTTTAACTAGAATCTATCCAATAGAAAATTATAAGTTGTAAATTCTCATTGTTTACATAGGAATCACCCTTTTAAAATTTAATAGAAATAATCTTTACTTATTAAAGTAATGTTCTTATCATGACTAACATATTAATCACCCTTAATTAGATCTTGGGAGAATACACTATACTTATTATAATATTTCATTCTTGTTTTTTTTATTTGAATACAATATAGTATTTAATACATATGAAGTAAAATAGAAAAATTAAAATCTATAATGAATATATTTTAAGTAGATTCAACTAATTGTGTTTTCTTCATTATTATATTTATCTTTTAAATGACCCTTTCTATCCACATGGTAATAAAATATCCTCCTATTCACTGAACTATATCTAAATATCTTATCTCATTGAAATATTTTTTAAAGGAAATGTTTACTATAAAATATTCATGGGATTTTCAACCTTGCCTTTAGATTTTTTCACCATAAGGGTTGTATAATTGAGTTCCCCTTAACTATTATTTACGTGATGAAGTTGTGTAAAAAGATTCCTAATATTTTCATCCCATAATTATATATGAATAAAGAGAACCTAGAAGGAAAATATAATAATATGATATTAATGGATAGTTTCTTATCCATATGGATGAAAAACTTTACTACGTAATAAATATACATTAACATATTTAATTCAATATCTATGTTTAATTACCCTATTATAGTTTACACTAGTACAATGCAGTGATGATCTCATTTATTTAAATCCTTTCTTTCTCTTTCTCAAAATATGGGAGATGATATATCATTTTATAGGCATCAATATCCTTATGTTGCATTATCATTTCTCTAGACATAACTAATATCATGGACCAATGGAAAATTGAATCATCCCCATGTACCTCCTATAGGTATCCTTCTCTCCATTTCTTGCTTTGTGAGGTGGATGAAAATTTGTAGGGCATTCCAACACATAGTGAAAAAATTATGTAGTAGTTTAGTGTATAAAACAACTATACCACCCTTGGAAATACATGGCATTGAGGACACAGACTGTTTCATGTAAGGTTACATTGTTATAATGACTTCACTATCCATACTCCGTATTAATTAAAATAAAATTGAAGTTTTATCCTGATTACCAAAGATGTAAAATAATAAATTTTATTTATTAGTCTTCTACTATTTTATCTAAACACAATATCCCTCACCATTGGTTTTAGAATATCTTTTCCTGCGGATATTCTAGTGGAAAGGATCTATAATCCCCTTTTCATACCCCATACTTGGTCTTGAAAAGCTACTCGAAGTTGTTTAGGCAGGAAGGTCTTGAAAATGCATTAACTCATAGCTCCTTGATATGTTAAGTGGACTCCCCAATCCTAAAATCATGGATAAGGATTTCTTCATCCCTTACCTCCCAGTTACATTGAGTCCTGGTTGGTAATTAAAACCTTGATGTAGACTAAGTTAAATCAACCCAAACTCAATCTAAAATTCCTCAATAATTGAAATCACTCCAACTTGGGATGATTAAGAACTTTTAACTATGGTTATCTTTTAATATAGGTAGTGGAATGCTATATTGACTTAATATTTTGATTTGAGATATTTTATATTTTATACATAAATTTCCCATTTTATCTTATTATATGGATGATAATATTAATTGTATTTTACTTATGTGATTATCCATTTATATATAAAATTACCCAAAATCTATTTTATTTTAATTCCTTCTTTCATGCATGTCAATTTATTTATTTAATGCGAGTACCATCCATTCAAATAAAAAAATAATCATGAAAATTATATAAATAAATAAATAAAGTGTTATGATCATGATTTCTATCTAATAAGTGGTTTATTTAGAGGATGATAAACTAGCTTTGACCCTAGGGGAATAACTCTTTGAACCTGCACTGGTTCATGCTTTAGCATTCCACTGGTTGTGTTATGTATCTCTTGGATTGGTTTTTCCTTATCTCCTAACTTGAACTGCCTACACTCACCAGGGATCTCCATCCATTATATAAAATTTACTCACACACATTTAAGGGGAACCAAATGATTGGTTTAGGGGTTTACATAAAATAAACCATGGGAACCTAGGACCTTACATAATGAGAGGAGGGGATGACATGTAGACCATTAATTTAATTTAATAATAAATTAAATTAAAAGGAAACCAATCACACACATGGGTCTAGTCTAAGATTATGACCATCCACACACATTAAATAAATATAAATTTTCAATCTAGCTTGCATTCATTTTAATTTATTCTTTAATTAATCTAAAACACCTCGAATTAATCCAATTAATTATTAAATCTATCATTTAATTCATATTATTTTAATTCCATCCAAACTGAAAAGAAATTTATATCATTCATACTTCTAAACAAAAAATTTAATTAATTTTATTCAAAATTAATAAATTACACATTTTTACATGAAGGTAATGGAATTTACCCATCCAAACTACATGACACGGTCCTAGTACTGTGTATTCACATGGAATCCAATATACACAGTGTGGAACAAAATTACAAGGCGTGTGTTTTTTAATAAATTATTTTTTCTCATATGAAAATTATGTGAAATGTGATGCTATTAATATACATATAGTACACTATAATTAATGACCATACACATCTTGCAGATTATAATTTAACATGAAAATTAATTTAATATATAATTAATAATCCCATGATATGGCGTGTAATTTCAATAAATGAAAAATGGAACACATATACATAGTTTTAATTATAAAATTAATTTTTTCTCTCTATTAAATCATTCACATGATGTATAGTATATTACATGATGTGTACTTGGGCTACATGAAGTGCGATCTCCTGTTCCCATGTCTACAACACATTCCTAGGGAGGAGGCGTGTTTTTTAGATGTATAAGTTTATGAGGTATATGATGTGTATACTAGATATAATCTTTGTGACCATGAGGTTACATAGTTTATAAGTCACCATATCATGTAGTAAATACACAAGGTGGCTTGAACCCCCTTGTGCTTTCCACCATAAAAACACATGGATTGCACAACTTGTAGTCTAACAAAATGCATTCTAGCCTAGCCCATTCAACACACTCTGTGCATTAAATGAATTTTTCATGTAGTTAATACATGATGACCATTTTTTAATACAATTCTTTCTATTTTATTGAATAGAGATTCAAGACATGTACCTTAGGGATACATTCCATGTACTCTTGTGTTATTCAGCCAAAAAACTTTGGCATATCCTGATAGAGTTATCAGATGTTCATCATGATAATTTAAGGTTTTATTGGTTATATAAGTGACAATGAAGAATGGAATATAAGAATTCCTTATTGGTATTTAAATAACATATAACCCATAGGTTAAACTAACAACAAATGAACATTATCAATTGATGATTAATAAACAATTATAAATTTATAATTTGACTACTCTGATACCACTTGAAGGTTTTAGGTGCAACAAAATTTCCTATTGGTCATTTTCTAATTTTTATTTTGTCTTAATCAATGATAATTCTAATATTCACAATTAATAACACCATGACCAGCAAAATTAAAGCATAGATTAATTAACAAAAATTCTAGAACCAAGAAGATAGGGTATTTTCATATATAATTTATAATTAATTTATTTATATTAAGAAATAACTTTCATTTAATTTCTTTCTTCATTGATAATTTGATTGAAAATTTATTGGTGTGTCATGAACCATCTTGGGTACACTAGTAACCTCATAACTGAACTAGTCCTAACATTTTCCAAAGGTTATCCCTGATCCCCATGGGTTTGTGAATAGCACCATTCATCATACAAAATTAAGTGGTAACAAATTTTTCACAAACCTTTTGGATGAAAGATAATTAATTCAGCATGAATACAAGAAAAAATCCACAGTGAGAACTATACCAAAAGTCAAATAGGTAAAAAAATCCAAAGTAATACAAAAAATTACTAGAAGATTGGACAAAACCCAAGTTCAAATGGAAACAACTCTCCAATGCCAAGGATCAATATCTACTACCACCTCTATGTGGCACCTTACCCTTGCACAAACCTAGAAGAAGATAATTTACAAACACTCAAAGGCATAGGTAGGGTATGATCTAAAATCCCAGTAGGGGCTCACTAAGTATTTCATAATAAGATGTCAAAATTTAATTAACCAAATAAAGAGATTTCAATTTTTAAATAAACAGGCATGAAATTTCAAAATCATTTTTAAAAAAATCATGCTTTACATTTCAAATTATGGAAATACTTTAAACAGATGTATTAAATAAAAATTATATATAATGTAGTATATATAAATCAAAAGGCATGGTAAAACAACATTAAAAAAATGGAACACATTTATATCTCAAATATAAACAAGTGAGAAACATGGTTATCTATTGAAATTTATGATAGTTCTAGGATATGGGACTCCATACACTCAAATAGTTTTCCCTACATTATGTGTAAGGATGTCCTTATCAATACTGACCAAGGAGAACTCATCACCATCCCATCAGGGATGTGACTATTGCATATGTATTGTTACTATTGTAAATCATACAGTGTTGTCACTAATAAATCACTAACTACCTAGGCTTCCATATTCTCTAATAAAATCAATTATGGGAAATTTATTTTAAGAAATATTAAAATAAAATTCATCCCATTCTCCCATTTCAAATATTTCAATTTTTCATTTAAAACCCAAAACAAGTTTTTAATCAAATAATGACTTTTTCCATGATTAAACCAATGGGTTCTAATCAAAACAATTTTAATAAATTTTTCTAAAATAGCAATTTGAAATCCATTCTATCAAATCAATTCCACAATTAAAATTCAACAATTTAGATTCCACAAAATATCCACCAATTTCATAAATATACCCCAATTCAATGGAATTGGGTTTTTTTCCTAAATTCATGCCAAATAAAATTTCAAAACCATAATTCAATGGAATTGGGTTTTTAATAAACCAATTTAAAGTAATTTAATTTATTAATAAATTGAATTTAAATAAATTAATTTAGGGTTAATCAAATTGGCCCATCAAAATAGAACCACATACCTTGGAAACACGGGATCTCAAAAAGCCAAACCCTAGTTGGGAAATCCTATGAAGAGAACTGAAAATGAAGATACAAGAATCAATCCCTAGATTCAAGATTTGAAACAAAGGGTATTAGATCCTACAATAACATGGAGATCAACAAAACCCTAGGTAGAAAAGAAGAGAGAGTGGGAGAAAGATAACGGGAAGAGGAAACTAATCAGGAGAATATTGAACATCAATTACCTATCTTTGATTCTCTTCTGGGAGGGTTTATAGGGGACAATATTGCCTCTTGATATATCCCCTAGAATAATAAAATGCTATGGGTCAATTTAGGTTCATCAGTCACCTAAAACAGAGGTTTTGGGATGTTTAAAATTAATTTTTGGATTAAAAAATCATGTGCGCACAGTTAGTTGGGAAGGGATGCACGGTTATAAAAAACTATTCACCCATTTTAATGGGGTTGCACGGTTTCTCCTAAGTGGTCACTTGGTTTTTCAAACCATTCACAAGATGTTAAAAACCCCATTGTCTGGGTTTTCATGGTTTTCACTGAGAGGGCGCATGGTTTGGGAAAACCATACACCAACCATGAACAACCCAAAAACATCCAAAATATCCAAAGTTTTCACCCAAAACAACCATAAATAAAACCCAACCAAAATATGATCAAAATAGGGATTTAGTAATACCTATAAATAGTAACAATATGTTACAACCTCCCCACTATAGATACTTTCTTTCCCCAAAAAGACTACTGAGAAGCTTCCATGTCAAAAATATGAGGTCACTGCTCCCTTATCAATTCCTCCCTCTCCCACATCTCATAAACATCAAAACTGTGATTCCATAGCACTTGAACAAAAGGTATTTTCCTCCCAAAAAGTACCTTAGTTTTAGAATCAATTATTCTCACTGGATGTTGAGTCATGGATAAATCAGGTTCAACCTCAAGATCACTCAATCTTGGAACATGAGATGGATAAAATAGATACTTTCATAGCTAAGATGCATGGAACACATTATGTATTGACATAAACTATATAGTAAGCTCTAAATGGTGAGAAATATTACCCACATACTCAAAAAACTGAAAAGGACCTATAAAATGAGGATCAATTTTCCCTTTCCTCCCAAGTCATTGACGACCCAACCGGGGTGAAACATTCAAGAACATTAGGTCACCAACTAAAAATTACAATAGTCTAGGATGAAGATTAGCATAAGACTTATATCAACTCTACATAATCAACATTCTCTGATGAATCAACTGAATAGTTTTTGTCATCTCTTGAACCAAGTATGGCCCAATCAAGGAACTTTCACCAATCTCTAACCAACACAATGAATATCTACAAGGATATCCATACAAAGCCTCAAAAGGATCCATTCTGGTCTTGGACTGGTAACTATTTTTATAATCAAACTCAACCAGCCCCAAATGATCATCCCAAGATTCACATAATTCAAGTAAACAAGCACAAATAATATCCTCAAGAATATTTATAGCTCTTTCCATCTGGTCATCAGACTATGGATGGTATATCATGCTTAAACAGACCTGAGATACTAATTCCTCTTGAATTCCACTCCAAAAAACAAGAACTGAACCAAGGATCCCTATCAGAGACTATAGAATATTGAACTCCATGAAAACAAACAATATCTTTCACATTGAGATTTCCCAACTCCTCAACTTTGGTTGTATCACAAATGGGTATAAAGTGAGATGATTTATTCACCCTGTCGATCATCACCCATATTGAATTATTATTTCTATGGGTACATGTAAACACAACCACGAAGTCCATTGATATCTCATTCCACTTCCTAATAGGCACTATAAGTGGATGAATAAAATCCCTTAATCTTTATGATGCTCGACCTTGACCTATTATCATGTATAACAATGAGAGACAAAATCAGCAATACCCCATCTCATACCTTGCCACCAGAATCTACTCCGAATATCATAGAACATCTTCGTGATTCCTAGGTGCACATCCCATTGGTAATTATGTCAATATCCCCTTACATATTTCCTTACTGCTAATGGCACAATAAAATTACTCTAATAGAACATTATTCCCTTGGTGGAGAATGACCTATTAGGAATGGTCTCCCCACCATAAAGAGAGTCTCTAATATTGTGGAATTCATTGTTAAGTTATTCTTCCTGAAGAATCATCTCGAGAATAGAATATTTCAACTTAAAACTGTCCAAGAAAACCTCGACCCCTAATTCCTAGACTCTGATATTCAATTATGAAAAGAGAGCCATCAAGTTCCACTCTTAAAATTATTGTTTCACAGATTGGGTCAGAATTTTCCTGCTCAACGCATCTGAAATGAAATTCCATTTCCATGGGGTATAGGTGATGTCAAAGTCAAAATATTATAGGTAATCCACCAAATGCCTCTGGAGGATATTCAAATCTTTTTTAGAAAAGATATAACTCAGGAATCTATATTCTGAATACATGGTAAACTTTTCTATGTAATGGTAATGCCACCAACTCTTAAGTGAGTGAATCATAGTTTTAATTTCAAGTTCATGGGTTTGATAATTCTTATAGTGTGGCCTAAGTTGATGATATCCATAAGTAATGATATGATCACTTTGTATAATAACGCAACCCAAACATGAACCAAATGCATCGCAGAAGACCGTATATCCGTATCCAACCTCAAGGAGAGTTAATAATGGCGCAATAGTCAAAAGGTGTTTCATCTCAACAAAACAATTATGACATTTATCCTCCTAGGAAAATTTAACTCTCTTCCAAGTTATAGAATTCATTAGATAATCCAACTTTGAGAAGTCATTAACTAACTACTGATAATACATAGCTAAATCCGAGAAGCTCTGAATCTTGAAAACATTGTGTGGTTACTCCCATGTGATAAAATATTTAACCTTATTAGGGTCAATTAAAATACCATGTTCCAACACCATGTGTCCCAATAACATCACTTCCTGATTCCAAAAATCACATTTTATAATCTTGGCATAAAGTTAGTGATTTCTCAACAATTCTATAACTGCTCTTAGATGATGTACATGATCCTCCTAAGACTTAGAGTAAACAAGGATGTCATCCACAAAGACTACCATGAAAGTATCAAGGTACTCATAGAAAACAATATTCATTAAATCTATAGAGACTGAAAGAGCATTGGTTAGACCAAAAGGCATGACAAGGTACTCATAATGGCTATACCTATTCCGGAAGGTGGTTTTCTGAATGTTAGGTCTTTTTATCCTCGACTGATGGTAATCAAACCGAAGATAAATCTTCAAGAACCAATTTTCTTCATTTACCTGGCCAAACATATCATCAATCTATAGAAACAGATATTTTTTCTTAACCATAACTCGATTGAGTTCTCAATAATCCACACAAAGTTGAATGGAACCATCATCTTTAATAGCAAAGGGAATCAACACCGCCTAAGGTGACACACTCAAGAATATAAATTCTTTATCTAGAAGATAATCCAACTGAGTCTTCAGCTCTTTCATTTTAGCAGGTTCCATGCATTAAGAAACAATTGATACTTATGGAGTACCAGGAAATAAGTAAATAGAAAACTCTACCTCCATTATTGGTGGAAAACCAGAGAAGTCAGAAGGAAATATGTTGGGAAACTCGAAAAAAACTGGAGGAAAATCCCTACTCAAATATTCTTTCTCCAGATAAAAAAGAAAAAATATATATTACATTACCCAACTCTGGATAAGAAGGTCTAACTCTACTCATCCTTGGGTCTCATTCTCCATAAAAGATACAATATACACTATCGCATGTACTAAAGGACACTTGTCGAAGATAAAAATCAATCTAGGATTTATTGGCAATGAGCTAATCCATCCTGAAAATGAAATCAAGAGGTTTCATGTCGAGGACCTAAAAACTCCAAACAATATCAGTATCTGATAGATAAAAAACACAAGTGGCGTTATGAAGACCCTACACTCTTTTTACCGAGGGGTGTAGTAATATCCATCACATAAGATAAAATATATTTGGGAAGATTAATCTGATTAATAATACAGGTTGAGATAAATGAGTGAGATGTACCAGTATCAAATAAAGTAGTCACTAATGAAAAATCTATAATGATTGTACCTCTCATGATCATTGGAACCATATCTACTTCCTCTAGATACTCTTTCACTATATGAAGAATCTTTGTTATGGATTCCTATGGCTATAACCCCATTGTTCTTGAAGCATCTGATTTCCTTGTAGTTTTAGAAGGCATTTATGATCCTAAACCACTACACCGAGTGGAATAAACATGGTATAACGTTTTTAAGTGACCTGAGTGTTAAAGGTTTCTATATATCTTGGGAACCTTAGTGAAAACCCAATTAGAATTCCTAGTACTAACACACTGGTAGAAAATAAAAGGGCTTCTTCCAGGCACTGCATGTGGTTTAGAAAAAAACCCATTGTTGAGAACCACCATGAGAATCATTATATTTTATCTTTCCTTTAAAGGAACTTTCACTACCAATATGAGAGAAAGAAACTTTTGAAAACCCTAACTTACCAGCCATGTCCATTTCAACCATCAATTCTCTATCCAGAACATCTGCATAATAATTCAACTTTAGTAAGACAACCTAAGAATGGATATCCACTCAAATTACCAACTTGACTCATCGAGTCTTCATCTTCTTATTCAATAAAATCTGAGTTGAAAACTGAACAATCTTATAAAAAAGGTTTTCATATTCTATCATGGTCTTGTTAGCCTACTAGAGTTTGAAAATATCAATTTCCTTAGTCAAAAATATCAAATCTGGATAGAACTGTTCAGTGAAAATAACCTTGAAGTCTTTCAACCCTAATCCATCATATTTCTTCACTGTCACCATCATGTACCACCATCTCCTACTGGGTCATACCAACACTAAGGTGTCACACTTCACCCTGATTTCATAGGTGTCTCCAAGAACTTAAAAAAATGTTCCATCCTTCTCAACAATTCCTCATCCTCTTGAGGATCATTGGGTCCTTTAAACCTAGTGTATTATTGATAAGTAATACTTGATAATGATTCCAAAAATAATCCCTCTGAGGTTCCATAGCTGGAGCCAAAATGGGATCTGGTGCAGGTACCAATCTCAGAGATTGAATAGTACACACAATCAACTCAACTACATTCAGGTCCACTAGAGGATTTTCTCACCGAGGTTCATTATCATCTTTCTCCAATATACAATTCAAACATCTTCTCTATGGCATTATGCTACACAACATCATCAAACAACGTTGAAGACATCATATTAACACTCAAATAGAGAAACAAGGGAAATTAATCCCATTAGATAGGAAAATGAGATTTCGATTTCATCCTATCCAAATCAAAATAGGGTAAAACTAGAACTAATACTCAAGATGTGTTTCCCAAACCACCCCTGGTGACTTAAGGATCATTGCGGTGAGGGTTTTCCAGGCACGAAATTGAAACTACCTCCTAAGTCCTAAAAACATTAAACAAATTCATACTAACATCAAGACAAGAATCTCAACCTAGATCTATGATGACACTTTATCACAAACAATCCTGGGTACCCTGGTAACTTGATAACCAATTCATCCCTAACATGGCACTAAGGGAATTCTTGATCCCTATGGTTTAGTGACCAGCACCTAAAATCATACAAAATTATGTGGGAATGAATTTTTCACAAACATTGCATAATAAAGATAAACAAGTTAGCATTTATATAATAAAAACTTCACTAGGAGAACTGTAACAGAAGTCAAATAGGTAAAAAAACCCAAAGTACTACAACAAATTACCTAAAAATAGGATAAAACCCAATTCCCAAAAGACACAACTCTCCAAGTACAAGGATCAACAGTTACTACTACCTCTAAGTGGTGCCTTACCCTTTCTCGGACCTAGAAGAAGATAATAAACAAACACCCGAAGGCATGGGTAGGTTGTGAGATAAGATCCTAGTACCAAGGATTCCAAAATAGGATGTCAACATTTAATTAATTGAATAAATATATTTCAGTTTTTAAATAAAAATGCAAGGATTTTTAGAAGCATATTTAAAAAAAATGTTCTTTACATTTCAAATTATGGAAATACTTTAAACAAATGTATTAAATAAACATTTTATATAAATTAGATTTTATAAATAAAAAGGAATGGTAAAACAATTTAAAAACATTAGAACACATTTACATCTCAAATATAAACAAGTGAGAAACATGTTCATCTGCCAAAAGTTACGATAGTTCTAGGATAAGGGACTCCACACACTCAAATAGTTGTCACAACATTATGTGTACACATTTCCCCATTGATATTGACCAAGGAGAACTTATCATCATACCATCGGGGATGTGAATGATGCATATGTACTATTAGTGTTGTAAATAATAGAGTTTTTTCCCTAATAACTCACTAACTACCTAGGATTTCATGTTCTCTAATAAAATCAATGATAAGAAATTTATTTTAATACTTCTTCAAAAACAAATCTTCTCATTCTCCAATTTTAAATATTCCAATTTTCTATTTAAACACAAAAATAGGTTTTTAATCAAATAATGAATTTTTTCATGATTAAACCAATCGGTTCCAATCAAACCCATTTTTATACAATTTTCTTAAATAAAAATTTGAAATCAATTCCATCAAACCAATTTCACAATTTAAATTCCCCAAAAATTCCATCAATTTCACAAATATGCCCTAATTCAATGGAATTTGGGGTTTCCCCAAATTCATGCCAAATAATATTTCAAAGCCTCAATTCAATATAATTGGGTTTTTAATTAAAAAAATCAAAGAAATTTCATTTATCAATCAAATTAATTTAAATCCAGCAATTTTGGGTTAATCAAATATGTCAATCAAAATGGAACCACCTACCTTGGAAACATGGGATCTCAAAACACCAAACCCTAGCAGGGAAATCCTATGAAGAATGTAAGAAATAGAGATATGAGAATAAATCCCTAGATTTAAGATCTAAAATAGAGGGTATTATATCCTCTATAAACATACTGATCTACAAAACCCTAGGGATAAAAGAAGAGAGAGTAGGAGAAAGAGAACAGGAAGAGGAAAATAACTAGGAGAAGATCGAACATCATTTTTCTAGCTTTGATTCACTTCCTAAAGGGTGTAGAGGGGCCAAGATCACCTCTTGGGAGATCCCATAGAATAATAAAATTCTATGGGTTGATTTAGGTCTGTCAAGAACCTAAAAGGGGGGTTTCATGATGTTTAAAATTAATTTTAAAATTAAAAAATCATGTATGCACAGTTATCTGGGCAGGGCCGCATGGTTGGATAAAACTATGCACCCTATCCATGAACCCATTTTAATGGGGTTTGATAGTTTCCCCTAAGTGGGTGCATGGTTTTTCAAACCGTTTTTAATCCATACAAACCCCCACTTTATACATTTTCATGGTTTCCACTGAGAGGGTGCAAAATTTCCACTGAGATGGCACACAGTTTCACTTTCAAATCCTCAATATTTTCCAGGTATTCTACAAAGGTATCTCCATATTTGATTTATATCTTTCCCCATTCGATAATATGTGATATTTCATGCATGTACCTCCATAGATGTGACACCTGGAAGATTTTTTGTACCTAATATAACTGTGGAAGTAGAGATAAAATGTACACCACCTTGCTGAATCTGCACAGTATCTAGAAAGACCCAATGAATCTTGGAGACAACTTACCTCCCAGGCCAAATATTTACAATCCACATTGGTGTGAGACCTTCAGGAACACATAGTATCCCTCCTCGAACACCAGATTTCTCCATCATCTATCTTCATAAGACTTATGATGGATTTGTGCAATCTTCATCCACTCCTGGATAACCTAACCCTTCTCTATCGTAGCTCAGACTAGCTCTGGCCCCATGAGCGTAAACTCCCCTAGATCATTCCAACATAGTGGTAACCCATAGGTTCTCCCATAAAAAGCCTCAAATGGTGCCATACTGATGGTGGAATTGTAGTTTTTATTGTATGAAAACTCCACCAAGGATAGATAATCCTCCAAACTATGACCAAAGTCCAACATGTAATACCGCAACAAATCCTCTAAGCTTTGAATGGTCCACTTAGTGTAGTTGTCAGTTTGGGGGTGAAATGACATGATAAAATGTAATAGATTCCCAAATTCTTCCTATAATACTCTCTATAATCATGATGTAAAGTGAGTATCATGATCTGAAATAATCATCTATGGAACTCCATGAAGTTAGAATATCTCCTACACATAAAGGAATCCTAAGTTCTCCACTGAACTCTTCTATCATATGTCTAAGAAGTGGGCCAACTTGTTAAGTTGTTCTATGATCACCTAGATGGAATCTTTCTCTCTAGAAGTTTGTGGTAACCCCTTCAAAAATCCCATAGATATCCCTAAGGGGTTGAGATAAACCAACTGGAAAATGGTGCTCATCCTTCATCTTCTAACAAATGAGGCATCAAGAGATAAACTCTATTATTTTCTTCTTCATTCATGGCCGCCAAAACTGATGTTGGAGGTATTAGTACATCTTTTACACACATGGATTTACCGCCAAATGGGATGTATGAAAATCCCTCATCACCTCCTCTCACAACATCACTGGTACCATCATTCTCCCTCTAAAAAATATTACATGCTCTCAACCTTTAGAAAGTCCATCAAGAGAAAATCTAGTGGATATCTAAGTATTCATAGTCACACAGTCTATATCTACAAGATTGGATTCCTTGATATGTAGTAGAAGTGGTGGGTTAACAACCATCAACTGAAGATATGAAGCACCATCATTTTCTACTAAGGAAAACTATAATGAGTCTAACAACTCTCATTCCTCAACCAACAATTGAGAACAAGATCTCTTGCTAAGATCATCTTCCACTACATTCCCCTTCTAAGGAGTATAGTCTATCTCAAAGTCATAGTCCTAGAAGAAATCTATCCAACACATGTATCTCAAGTTAATATCATTCTAGGATAATATGTACTTGAGACTATTATGGTCAGAATAGATGATAAACTGCTCACCCATAAGGTAGTTTCACCACATCTTCAGCATGAAAACTACCTCTCCCAACTCAATATCATTTTCTTCATAGTTCTACTTGTGTGCAATCAACTGAAATTAACCATAGGCATTCACAACTTTCTTATTCATCAGAACACAACCATGTATATTCCCTAAATCATCGCAAAACACTACATATTTACCACCCTATAACAATCTCAAGATGAAGGGTTCTCGTCAATCTCTACCTCAAATCCTGAAAATACTACTAGAACATTTTTATAAAAATTAAAGGATGAACCTTTTGGGTCAAAGAATTCAAATATGTCAATATCCTAAATAAATCAAGAAAAAATCTCCTATATTATCCCACCAACCCAAGTAAGCTTCAAACCTCTATCATGATCTTGGGTGGCTTCTAAGCTAACTCTACCTCAACCTTTGCTGGTCCACTACTACAACATCTGCTGAGATGACATGTCCCATAATGTGGACCTCATAAATCCATAAATGGAACTTCAAGAGCTTCCTATAAATATGGTTCTCTTGGAGTAAGTTCAGTACCATCCTTAAGGGTCTCATGTACTCCTCCACAGATACCAAGTACACAAGGATTTCATAGATGAAGACTACCACAAATTGGTCTAATAATGTTTGAAAGATCTGGTTCATGAGTCCCATGAACACTATTGGGGTGTTTTTCAGGTCTAAGGGAATCACCAAGTACTCATAGTGACCATAGAGACATTTTAACCCCACATTTGGTAGATCCTCGTCCCATAATTGCAGCTAGTGATAGCCTAATTCAACGTCAATTTTCATGAACCATTGCACCCCACTCAACTAATCAAAGAGGTCATCATTCCTTGGTAGTGGATAATTATTCTTCATGATCACCTAGTTCAGGATTTGATAATCCACACATAACCTCAAGATCATGTCCACCTTATTGGTGAACAACACTAGGGATACCTAGGGGAAACACTCAGTATAACAAAGCTCTTCCTTTGTAAGTCATCCATATACACCCTCAGATCGTATAGCTCTATAAGATCCATATAATATGATGGAATAGATATCAGGTTCATCTCTAGGTGTAAGTTAATGTATAATTCTAACTATAGGTGTGGAGGTAGGCATGGAACGTCCTCATGAAATATGTCCTTATACTCATCCACCACAGTAGGAAACTGATAGTTCGTAACCTCCATTGATCCAAGAGTCAGGATATCCAAGTGGTGAGTAGTTGGATGCACCCTTCTATATATGAGTCCATAATTCTCTTTATGGGTATCCTTCTTACCAATGAAGGAAAACCTCCTCCCATCTATGTTATACACCACATCCTCCACATAAAATAGTCTATATGTGAATGAACTTTGTATAGATATTTCATACCTAAGACGGCGTCTTAAGGACTCATCACTACTATAAATAGATCCTACAAGAAACTCTCTCCTCCAAGCATTAGATCACACTATTAGAAAAGTTGTGTGATTATTGAATTATCCCTGATAGGAGTCTATAAGTGCTTGGGTTGAGCCAAGGGCTCAAGTAGAATCTCTAGGTATCAAACTAGGGATGTAGTGAAAAAAGAGTGTCTCATGCATGTGACTATAAAAATTTAGATAAGGTAGAAAAGACATATATTGTACCTATAATCATCCCCAGATCCTATGGATCATAGACTACTATGGCCTACAGCTACCCTTGCCCCTATCTAGTAGCTCCCTGGTCATGGTGGGGACTACCTGGGGGTGGTGGTGGAAACAAGTCTAACTATCTTCCACCTCCATCTATTGTCCCTGATCCTTTCCCATATTTGTCTCCCTGTAGACCTGCCTAGTCCTACCACTAACTCTACTTAGGTTTCCCATACAATTTCTCCTTTACTTTCATATGATAGTTCTGAAAATCCCTCATAATATGTCCCATACCATCACAAGTGTAGAACCGCCTCTCTCTAGGATGACTAGAATCATCCTACGAGCCCTAAAATGCTAAACCTTTATCCTGAGATATCCTCCTAAAATGAATTGCATGACTAGATCCATGAATCTTCCATCGACTAACAATTTTTAAAGTCTCAACTCTTGTGTGCCCACTACTGGAACCTACATTCGATGTCTACTCATACTAAATGCTCTCTTTCAATAAATCATGCTCCAGAACCCCAGAATATGTAAGAATGCATGGAGGTATCACATTATCCTGAATTTTTCTATATAGACTTCAATCAAAGGTTTGGGCCCAAAATAATTTATGCCAAACCATATCCATCGAATATAGTGAAATATTTGCAAACCTCGATGAATACTCAACCATAGTCATGTTGCTCGGTTATAGCTGTAGAAGTTCATGGATGTGCATTGCTCGCATTGTAGCTAGAGAGTAATCCTATATGAATAGGTGCTTGAACTCTATTCATGAAATTATCTCATAATCAAATGAAATAACCATTAGGATCCACTAATTCCATATGGATCCATGAATATGGATTTATTTTAGGACCAATATTTGGTCTATAGGTGTCCAAAAAATATAAATGGCTCACATAACCACCTTGATCCAATACTAAAATTCATGTGGATTTGGATTTCCTTGAAACATAAGGGGTTTCTGGAATAGGAACTCATTTATCTCACTCATCTTGTGCACCTCATCCACTGGTACTGCTGGTACCATCTAATTCTCAACAGTTGGAGGTATAGCTGGAAAACCACCCAAAGGCACTACCTCCTGAACAAGTCCTTGTATAGAAGCTTCATCATTAAAGGGATAATCCCTATGATCTTGTTGCTAAATCATATCTATAAATAATTATGGAGGCATCCTGAAATATACAATATGTACCATGATTAATGATTATATATGGGGAGATGACTCAAGGACTGGAAAAAAACAAACCACTCCTATATGATACACGTACCAATGTTTTTCCCCTACAACTAAGTTCTACATGTATCGAGTCAAAATATAGGTAATCAGAGTCCTGTTGTATGGATATGTTGGCCTCTGCACCAACACTGGAGTCCCTATCTTGAAATCCTAATTTGGAACACTTAACATAGTTTCCATAAAACCTAAACTAATCTCCTGTCTAGAAAAAAATACATCCCTAAGTTGGAACTACCTCTAATATAACTCTATCATGACCCAACCTAGGAGGGCCCACCTGGACAGTGATAATCCAAGTGTGACTACCCCAAGACCACCTCCAATAGGCCAATGGCTAGCGACTAGCACCAAGAACTCATAACACTCACATGGGAGGCATTAGCCTAACATACTTATAAGTATGCACACATCCCCAAGCCCATACAATGATGAAATGTAAAATACAACCAATACCAAATGTATAAATACATCTAAATCATACAATAAAAGTATGAAAATAATATGGGAATGTATAAAGGGAAAAAATAAAGCCCATCAAAAACTATAAGGTTTTCCAACATTCTAGAAAGAGGGGAAAATAGTCAAATGTGACTTTTGGTATGAACCATGGTCTATCTATCCCAATCTAAGATTTTTATTCTCTTTATACACCAAGAACCCCATAAAATGGTTAGTCATATGCATAAGACACAACATGTGTGTCTAGATACCATGTAGGAGTGAGTATAACAATACTTAGTAGGCCACCCTGAAATCACTAGGCATAAAGAATCAAGATAATAATCAGCTCATCATAGGGATATGTCAATCATAACATGATATAAAAACATATAGATATACTCATATTAGACATTAAGTCTCAAGGCAAGGTCACAATAGCATTTCCATCCTAATATTCTATTCGAGAGTCCATAGAAACACTCGCCTGAGAGAACTCACTCCAGGAGTCTAATAGCATTGATGGTGTCCAGCTGAGATGTTGTGCTCATTGGGTCTCTCCATAAGAAAGTACACACTAGAAGTCCAAATAGATCAATACACCGATGGGGATTATACCCAGGTCTAGGGGGTATACCAACAACCCAATCTAGATTAACCCACTAAGTAGGGGATTGATGCCCAAGAAAAGTTTCTCATGCTAATTCTAGGAACCCCACCTAGGTCGGTAGATGATAGAGAACTCCACCCAGGGCCATGAGAGAATTCTGAAAACTCTATCTGAGACTAATTCCATTATAAGTGATCAAAACTCAGGACTTAATACCATGTTATACCCTCAAGGAATGGATCAAGGGAACACACCTTAAAGAATACTTTTCCACACTAAAGAGAAAAAATGGATCAAACCTCCCAAGGAATATTAGATGGTGTGTATTAGTAGTACATAGAAAGTATTGCCAATTCTGGGTCTACCCGTGTACTCTAGCATGTGCTCTTGTACCTCAGGTCATGCCTATGAACATTTGGCCATGTCCGTGTATATGTCCATGTCTGAGTATCAGGTCATGCATGTGTACTCTAATAATGCATGTGTGTCTATCCATGTCTGTGCTTTTGTACCTCCATGATCACATGCTGATTTTCTAGGCTAAGGTCACATGGTTTGTGATACTTTTCTTCTCCATAGAAACCCTAGCACTGCAACCAGGGCCCAACATATTGTGTATCTATGAATTACACGTCATGTAAATTGGGATTTTTTTAACCCATGGTTCTTCATGAAGTATCTTGATTCTATCACTACCACCACTAATCACACCCAAGAAGATCATATCTAGGGGTTGATAGGCCTCTCTATCACTGGTGATCGGATTCTGGAATTCGATCTACTAGATATCACCACTGGTATCCATGACTTCATCGTACACCCAAAACCCACACCCAAACATCTATGATCCAGTCTCGAATCATCCTCATCATTGTCATATCTTAATCCCACCACCAATCTCAAACCCAATCCTTGATATCAATATATTTCACCGAAGAATGTGTGTGTAATGATTGATTACGGAGTATTTGTCAAATCACAAATCAAATGAAACATTGTTGATGAATGCACTAAGAATAAGAGAAGAAATGCACAAAAAACAAGGGGAATGAACCTCATCCAATGTTCATGTTGGACTAGATTCTTTGTTTTTAGAATGACGAATGAATTAATCTAATTAACCAACAATAAAAAATCATCCAAATCCATGAAAATAAACCCATACCTGCAAAACGATCGACCCGTGAATCAATCTGTTGATTGATTGATTTACACTCATCATGGGATAATCAAATAGGGATAAAAAAAAATAAAAAAAAATGATCTACCTCAAGATTGGATCAATCATTGATGAAGAACGGTTTTGGGCCGTTGTTGTTGATGAGATCCACAGGTTCCATTGGTGGACTGATTTCCAAAGAATGATATGTCAATGATCATCCATGGAATATCCTCCACCGATTCTTATCTCAAATTCCAAGATTATGTGGCTAAACCTGAAATTTAGTTATAGTCAAGTTTAAATAGGATAGTTCTAGTTCGATGCGTCAATAAATAAAAATAAACTAATTTATTTTATTTATTTTATTATTTTCACCTGTAATGACTTTTTAATAACCACAATACAACGAAAAAGAATATGTCACCCCTAAAGTAAATCCTATATTCCGGACTCAACGATGGTCTCATATTTTAAATCCAAGACTTCTTTTAGCAGTTATTACACTTTTTCAAGAAAAATATGCACATGTGATATTAATATATTTAATATTTTTAAAATATCAATTTCAGGTTCATCAGGCCTCAGAATCTCAAGTCGTCTCAGCACCTGGCTTCGGAAATTTTACTAGATATATTTCGAATCTTTAAATGGAGAAAACCAAGACATTAAAATGAACACACTACTATCAAAACTTTGAGTGACTGAATCTTTTTTCCATCACAAATGTTCATTACTTTAAATATTATTTACGTTGGGCTAATAATTCCACCACAACTAAATATCTATTTGTGAGAGATTAAAATTTCATTGTAAATAGTCTATTATAAAAGGATGAATTTCTTATAATTTTTTTAATCATTGCTAAATGTCACTATTTTTCAATGCTTTATTTAGTGCAGATAAATGATAGTCTATATCTTCATTTTTTAGTATTGATAAATGGTACTATGATTAATTTAATATATATATATACATGATTTAAATAACAATGAGTATATATATAAATATAATATATATATATATATATATATTAATTTATACTTATTTATAATTATATACATAGTTGTAATTACATGTATATACAATTAACACCTTTAGTGACCGCCAAAAGTGGTTGTAATGGTCTTCAACGGCCACCTTGCGACCACTTTTGGCGGTCACTGTTGCTCCGTCAATAAATACCAACAGCAACCACCAATGGCAGCCGCTAAAGGTCCTTTAAACAATATCACATTTCATCTATGTGGGAAACAAGGTGGGCATGTGGGGACAACTGTGGTGGACATGAGGAAGGACAGAAGCTATGGCCGCCGGCCATGGCGGATCTACAGTGGTCGGAGGGAGGGGTGGGGGCAACGTTGAGGGTTTAGGTTGGCGGGTGGGGAGGGGTAACAGATGGTTTCAGCGGCGACAAGCAACGGGAGGCGTCGGGGGGTGGTGACGGGGGTGGCCGAGGGTGGTAGGGGTGGCAGTGGGGGGCGACACCAATGCTGCTGCGGTTTGAGGAAGACAGCGGCTGTGGGGTGGCGGGTTGCAGTGGTGAAAATGAGGAAGACAGCGGCGGGGGTGGGAAAAATCCCGCTAAATTTATTTTAGTATTAGCAACCTCCATTAGAGGTCGCTAATATTATCAACAGCGACCGCCTATGGCGGTCGCCCATGTCCAGAGGCATGAAAGCCTAATTTTCTAGTAGTATGAATTATAGTAACAGGAACTATATAAATAAATACATAAATACATTAAATATAGTTCATATCTAAATTTATATATTTATTTTCCTATTATATAATTTATAATATATGTATATATTTATCTATATACATTTAGTGCATCAAATATATATATTAATATATATATATATATAAACGTTACCTTGCATATATATTTTAAATATACATAATTATATATTCTTTAATATGATTTATATAATAATAAATATATATATATATATACATATATCTGTAATTTATATGTTTTTTTAATCATCTATACTTTGTTTATTTCTTTTATACTTATTTATAATTATATATAAAATTATAATCTCACACACACACATTATAAAATATATTGATATTAAATATATAAATAAATATGAAAATACTTTAAATATAGCTCATATATAAATTAAAAAATCTATATTTATATTATAAGATTTATAATATGCATATATATATTTACGTTATACATATATATTTATAATTATATGTGTGTGGGTTTACATGTATTTATATATATGATTATATATTATAAAGTATATAAATAAATATATAAATATTTTAAAATATGTTTCACATATAAAATGTATATTTAGAAATATAATTCATATTAAAATATAAATTTATTATCAATTATATTTTCATAATTTATATAATAATAAATTAGTATATTAAACAATAAAAACATTTAATAATGTATTTAAATACATTAAAAATGTATATGTAAATATAATATATTAAGATTTATAATTGTAATTATATAAATATATAAATATATATATATTCATTTAATTATATTTATATTAATATATTTAAATAAATTTAAATATACATATTAATATAATTTTTGGTGTTGTGATGTGATTTTGGTATGGCCTAAAAACCTCACGGTGCGACAAAGGAAAAAGATAGTGAAAAAATGGGGGATCAAAATATATATATACATAAAATATGTATGTTTATGCATGGAGGAAGGCATGCATGTATGTGTGTGTGTGTGTGTGCATGTGTGTAGATGTATATGCGTGTGTAAATATGCATATGTGTGTTTGTGTATGTGTATATGTCTGTGTGTGTGTGTGTGTACGTACATTTTCATGTGTGTATGTATGTATATGTGTAGATACCCATACATATGTGTGTGTGTGTGTAAACATACATATATGTATGTATGTGTATATTGATGTATATGTTTATACAAGTACATGTATACATGTATGTGTATTCATATGTATGTGCATGTGTATATATGTATGCATGTCTAGTGTATGTGTATGTATGCATATATATATGTATATACACATACATGTATGTATGTATGTGTATGTATGCATGTATATGTGTATTTGTGTGTGTGTGTGTGGGTATGTGTATGTATATGTGTGTGGGCATATATGTGTATGTACGTGTATGTGTATGTATGTGCATGTGTGTGTGTGTGTGTGCGTGCATGCATGTGCGTTTGTGTGTGCATGTGTGGGTGTGTGGGTGTCTGTGTTTGTGTATGCACATGTGTGTGTGTGTGTGTGCACGTGCGTGTGTGTATCTGTATGTATGTCTATATATTTATATGTGTATAGCCGGATACACACATGTATGTGTTGGTTTAACTACATTTCACTCACACACACATAAAATAATATTTACAAGTTTATAAAAATAATGAAATTTATAATTATAATTAAAAAATTTAAATATAGTTAATAACTAATTCTATTTTTTAGATACAATCAATATAATATATACATTTATATAATCAATTTTTATTATTAATATATCTATATATTTTCAATTGTAAATCTATTTAAATATAAATATTAAAAAAATTAATTTTCATTTTATAATTTTATAATTAATATTATATTGTGAAAAAAAAATTATACATTTTATTGCCATGTATACATTTATTAACGATATATTTTAAAAAATATTTATTAATTTCTATAATAATAATATTTTTAATTATAAGTAAAAAATTTAAATGTAGTTAATAATTGATTATATTTACTTTTAAAATATTTATTCATTTTTATTATAAAGTTTTTCAATCTTTAATTTATTTTAATATTAATATATTTATTCAAAATACTTATTATAATATTAATACAATTATTATATTATTTACATATTTATTATAACAACATAATATTAATACATTTATTAATGATTTTATTATAATATTAATAATACCTTTATTGTAATATTAATACATTTATTATAACACATGCATTATAGTATTAGTACATTTACTAATACATTTAACAGAATATTAACATAATTATTAATACATTTAATATAACTAATATTATTGATTCATTTTTAATATTTTTGTAATTTATTCATTTTTTATGTTTATTCATTTTTATTATAAAGTAATTTGGTAATTTTTTATTTATTAAAATATGAACACATTTATTCATAATATTTATTATAATATTAATACATTTATCAATACATTTATTAATAAAACATTTATTATAACATCAATACATTTATTATAATATCATAATATTAATACATTTATTAACACATTTATTCTCATATTACTAATACATTTATCATAATATTAATACATTTATTTTAATTTTAATACATTTATTACATTTAATATTATTTATTCAATTTTTATTTTTATTTTTATTATTATAAATCAATATTTTAATTTTTATTATTCATTTTTATATAATTAGTAATTTATTTTTAATTTTTAAATATAATTTTTAAATTTCAAATTTCACTAGTATTTATCAGTGCTAAATTTATCACTAATAAATCAATCATTTATCAGTGCTAACACTGGCGTTGATAAAAGTCTTCTTAATCTGTGTTTTTTTAGCGTTGATAAAAGTCATCTTTACCAACACTTTTTATTTTAGTGTAGATAAATGGTGCTTTTATCAACATTTTTTGTTAATGCTAATAAAATATTTTCCCTCTTTTTAAAAGAACCCTATTTATTGCCGCATTGCTCCTCCTCACCATTCAAGCTCTTGTAGAACTTGAATCTTACTGCTGACTTTTGTGGATTATTTTGGACGAATCAACCCCTAAAACTAAATGTATGGTTTTTGAAACTTGTTGTTTTAAGGATCCCTCAATCTATTGTACATGTGTTTTTCATGATTTGTTGTTCCTCTCCTTTCTAACCTGTCCCTATTTACTTCCCTGATCTTGTATAGTTTTTTCACAATTTTTTTAACATTCTTCTTGTTTGTATATATAAATTTATATATAGCCAATAATATTAGTTTGATCTCTCTTTTGTTTGTTCTTCACATAATTATTTTTGCACACACACACATAAATACATGTTTACTCTATTTTTATATGTATAAATATATATGTATATTTTCATTTTTTCATGTGTGTTTGTGTATTTATATCTCTCTTTGTGTGTGTATGTATATATATATAAATGTATTTATATATTAATATTATTTTATATTATATTTAATATATATTTTGTTATTTCTATTTATATTATATATACTAAAAAACATGATTCAAATATGTATTATTTCTATTTATATATACCAAACATAACTTTATTTTTTGAACATCACAATATCATTCAACCAAAAGTTAGCAAACATGAATAATACATCATGTTCGCAAAAACATAAGAAAACATCCTTTAATTACTAACATGATTTTATGATTTATTATTCTATTTTTAACGACCATAATTCATATAGAAAACTCTATTTTAAGCTAATTTAACTAATTTATTAATAAAAAATCCATTAAACAAGACTTTACCAATTTATTATCACATTATCTTATTATAAATGAAATTTCCACCAATAAATCATCACTTTAAATCCAAATATTTCCAAGAAAAAAAATATTATAAACTCATATATAATGCGTTAAGTTCATTAGATGTCTCCATCCCTTATGCACTTGAATTTCCACTAAATGATATATTTATTATAATACCTAATCAAAACCAAAACATGCACAACATCAATAAATTAAACAAAAATAGTTCATTTAAATTCTTTAACCCATGAAATTAATTCATTTTGTAGTTAACAACACTTTAACATATCAATTTAATTTCAAAACAACAATTTCAAACCTCACATCCACGCCATTTATTTCATCAATTATGATTACATAAAATAAAAAAGTTACATTATCATTGTCCTCATTATACAAACACATTGTGCATGAAGTTCTATAATTTCGATGTTAAAGCACATTTATAAATTCCAAACAGTCTAAGGTCAAGCACATTTTTAATAAAAATCATTCTATAACATTATGAATAATTTTTATTGTCACTTAACTCACACAAATAATAAAATAGTATGGATATGAATCAAAAATTGATGGATCCAAAACATATGAGACAATAGTGAGGGGATTGTGTTAAAGAGTTCATCAAGTTTACAAAAAATCATGCATATGACCCTTCTTATATCATTTGAATGTTTTTACATTATTTCTATTCAAGATGATTTTTTCCTAAGGAGTTGGAATAATTCTTGATTTATCATGGAATAAATTAAAGTTATAAATGTTGTACTAAACACATAGAAGAATTAATTTAGCTAGTCACTAGGATAATGCTATGGTTTGTGGATCATATGATATGATTAAAATTGTAAACAATGATGAAGATCATTTTGAGTAAATGAAAATGATAGTAAAAATGTCTTTCAGGATTGTCCAAATATGTTTAAGAAAATAAATAATTGTGTAAATATTCCATTGTATACTGGTTGAACTAAATATACAACATTGTCACATATACTAAAGCTGTATAATTCAAAAGTTGGTAGTAGATGGAGTGATGCTATCTTTATATAAATGATTTCTCTATTGAATGATTTTATACCATAAGATAATGAGATACCTTATCAAACATATGATGATAAAAAAAATCTATATTCAATGGATATAATATTTAAAAGAATACATGCCCATCTAAATGACTGTATATTTTTTTTCAATAACTATGAATCACTAAAAAATGCCATAAGTTTGGTAAAACTCAATACAAGAAAGATAAATCAAGTCATCCAAATGTTTTATCTTGTTTTCCTATCCATACAAGGTTTAAATTCCTATATAAAAGTGAGGATACTACAAGACAATTGATGTGGAATATAGATAAAAGAATTCAAAATGGAAAACTTTATCACCCAATAAACTCTCCTCAATGGATGAAAATTGATCATGAGTATCTTGAATTTGGAAACAAGCTAGGAAACCTCTATCTTTCTCTATCTACAGATGAAATAAATCCTTTTTATATAAAAAATATCACTCACTATACTTAGTTAGTTGTGTTGGTAAATTATAACTTTTTATCATGGTTATGCATGAAGTGTAAATAAAACATGTTGCCTCTACTTATATCAGGAATAAAATAACCAGGTGAAGATATTAGTGTTTATTTCTCTCTATTTATTGAATATCTGAAATTAATTTGGAATTTATGTGTTAAGTTGTATGATGCTCATAGAAATGAAGATTTCACATTGAGATCCATGTTGTACGAGATCATAAATAACATTCCTACTTATGCACATTAGTCAAGATGTAGCATTAAAATAATTTTAATGTGTACCATTTTTGATGAAGCTATACACTCAGTTAGGTTCAAACATTCCTTAAGGACTATGTTTCTAATACATCACAAATGTTTACCCTGATGACATAAATACTAATCCCTAAAGACATCATTCATTGAGAATTCATATAAGGGAACAACATCATCTCCACTAATAATTTATCAACAATATGGAAAAGTAAAAGATATTTTCACTATTTTTGGTAAAACTTTTTTAAGAAACCTTAAAAAATGGGTTGGAAAATGAGATCAATGTTTCTTGAATTATCGTACTATAATTTTTTTGTACATTAAACGTTTTCTTTATGTCACATACATAAAAATATATATGTTATAGTTTCATTGAAATGTTACTAAATAATCTTGGAAAAAAATATGACATTAAGGCTAGGTTGGAAATGATTTACATGGGGTAAGGGGATAGTTAGTGATAGTAAAGGATGAAAAGTTATTTTTTCTTTATCTAGCAGCAAACTCTCTTTCTAAGAAAGAGAAATTTTCATTATGAAACATCCTGAATGGTGTAAATGTTCCAGATTGGTATTCATCAAATATCAAGAATATCATTTTTATAATTGATTATAAGTTAAAAAGAAAAATCATATGACTATCATGTTTTTATACAAGATTTAATGTTATTGGGTTTATGTTTCATTCTACCTAAAAATATCTAACTCACATTAACTAATATTCTCTTATTTTTCAAAACTATATACAATAAAGTTATAAACTCAAGGAAGTTTTTAACTATGGAAAGGAAATTACAATCATATTAAGTGAATTGGATAAATTATTCTCAGAATTATTATTTGATATAATGGTTCACTTGGTTATTGAGATCTGACTATGTGGTCATGTACATTATAGATGGATGACCCCATTGAATGATATATGAATATTTTTAAAGGGTACTTAAAAATAAAATAGACCAAAATGTTTTATTGTATAGAAATATATTATTCAGGAAGCTATTTAATTCTATACTGATTACCTATCATATGTTGTAATGAACTAGCCTGAGTCAACCTAACCCATCACCCGACCTGACACGTTATAAGTATCAAAGTGTGTTCCTAATTTCCATGGGCTAGAGACAAGCACTATTATATCAAATATAACAAATTGGGAATGGTTTCACCCTTAAAATCTAAATAAATATTATACATATTCCTCATGGAATTCTAGGTTGACCCATCCAAATATTGGACACCCACACTAATAAATAAATAGATTACAAATATAAAGGAATATAAAAAGAGTATAAACAACAACAATAATGGCCCAAAACTCATAAACATAATACTATAAGCATAAAAAATAACAATAACCAATATCATAAATGATAATAATAATAAAAACAAGGTCAATGATGTATAAGTTGATATAACATAACCCATAAACACTGAGGATCCCAAAACACTCCACAGGATCCTAACTCTTTATGACCCATACTCACCACCACCAAAATAAGCATAAGAAGGATTAAGAATGTAAGAAGGAGACATTTTACTATAAGTAACTCTTCTATTTACACATTTTCTATAAAACCAAGTCTGTATGTCCTAATTATATATTCAAGGTGTAAGTAAAATCCCAATAGGAAACCATCATGAATCTATATAACACTTTTAAAATTGAAATTAATTAGTTCAATTTTAAAATCCATTTGAAATACATTTCCATTTTTGAATATAATTCCATTTTAAAGCATTTGGTTTTTTAAAATAATAAAAGTTCAAAATATAGACAATATTAACAAGGAAACACATAGAAAATATAGGGAATTTTCCTTGATCAATATCATCTTAAACTAAATAAAAGTGAATATAAATAACATGCATCATCTCAAACTTAACATAAGAAACATGGGAATATATCTAAACTATAGGTTCCAAAGGTAACTAGGACTCACTCATGGAACACTATCCAACCTATGAAATCATAAACAAGTAAGTTTTCATGAGGCCTCATAAGGAATCACTAGAAATAACCCCTATTTAGTATAAACCTAAAGCTAAGGAAGCACCCATTCAGTCACCCACCCACCTAAGGTATCCCATGAGCCAAAATAATCAAAACTAATACCAAATAAATATCCAAGACAAACAATAACATACCATAACAAATAATATTGAATTAGATAATATTTTATTTCAAAAAATTCTTTGAAAATTTATTTAATAATAATAAATCCCTTCGAAACATTTTAGAGGACACCTTAAAGGCATAGAAACTGATTTTCAATGGAAAACCAATAGAAACCACTATTTATTCCCACATATACCAATATATAAATGAAACCATGAACACATCATCCCTGAAAAATTAATTTCAAACACATTTTATCAATAAAACTAAATAAAATCTCAATAAGATTAGGTGTTCCAATGGAAAAGTCTGTTTTTATAGATACACCTACCTTATATTCAATGAAAACTCATACATTCTCAAAATAACACTAAGGATGAAGATAAGGGATCCCCATGATCCTAAACCCCAATAAATTTTTATCAAAATCCAATCATGAACCCTAGATTAATACTTATATGGTCATTAGGGTTAGAGTAATGATAAAAAAATGAAGAAAAATCTAGAACATGGTGATAAGAGTAAGAAAGAAAAGTAAAATATGGGTTTCCTCAAGATAAATCACAAAATTAAATGAGGAATAACCACATATTAAAAGGTAGAAGAGGGATCTTGGATATAGGGTTTGGTATGCATGAAATGGTGGAGGAGGAGGAAGAAAAATAATAGTTTTGAAAAGGGAATTTGAGAAATTTCATAATTTTAAGTAACTAGGACTGGCCACATGGTGTGCGAAATCATGCTCCAATCTTGCGAGTCACCCACCTTCATAAAATAGTCCACATGATTTACTTGGAGAGCTAGTATGGTTAGAAAAAAATCTAATGTAATAGTGAAAAATGGATCTGGTCCCCCCAAACCCTCTCTCACATGGTTAGGCACATAATTACTATTAATTGTGAACTAACCGTGCGCATTGTTTTGTTCCCCCAAAAATCCACATTTTCAACCCTAAAATCCAAAAATATTCTAAATAAATAAAATGAAAATAAAAATTGAAAATCAAACATAATAGTGACCGGGATATTGTCACAATTCTCCCCATTTTTCCCCTTTCTGTCCCCATAAATTCCTTAATATTCTGAATCTCTTGAGAGGTGAGGCCACTACTCCCTCATGAATGCTTTATGCTCCCATGTCTTGTGGATATCCCAACCACACTATAATATTAAATTTACCTAGGTTATTGTAATGAACAAACATGGGTAATATATCTATCAGACACCCAAACTGGTATGGTACATACTCAAGGTACGCTCTCGTCTGCCTTGGGCTGGAAACTAGTACCAGGGTCGCAGAACATAATCACTGGCAATGATTTCACCCTTGAAAATTTAAATATAAAAATGATACCATAACTACCTCTGAGTAATCTACATAAATAAAAGGAATCAAATAGAGACTAAACTATGAAAGTAACATCACATGCATAAGTGAGAAGTATAACATAAATGAATAAATATAAACACATCTCAACATTTAGTCTAAGGATAAAAAAGATACAAGAGATCTCAAATGAACAAAACTAAAAAAATAGTATCTCCTCATGGGATAAACCCCATGAGACCATGTCTCCGCAAATATAAAAACCTTGTATAATGGTAATCAAAAAGACCCAATAATGTATGTGACCTTTCCTTTACCTATGTCCTAAAAAACATAGTCTATATACACCAAAATTCATAGGTAGGGTGTGAGGAACAAATCCCAGTAGGATACCACCATGAATCTATGTAAGGATTTTATATCCATACAAACCAATAATTCTCATTTGAAACCCCATTTTACAAAATAAAATTCACTTTTCAAAATATGATCAATTGAAAAAAAATCCTTTAGAATTCCCTTTTTTTCTCAAAAACAAACCAACTTTTAAAATCATAGTAAACAAAACATATTTCAAAAACATCTATCAATAGGGATAAAAATAAAGAAATAAATCCACTTGAAAAATCATGATCAACACACCCAAACAAGTTATAAACATGAGCATAAATACAATTAATATTACATAAGAAATTAATAGAAATGTGTATAAGCATAAGCGAAAAAATTGGTAACAAAAGGGGGTTCTAAACATAATATCATGGGTATATCATCATTATATGACTAAAAATGATAAATAGATCAAGATTATGATGTATGTAATAAAAACACATGGAACTAACATCATGTATAAAGAATATAAAATCAACCAAGCTTAGGTAATGTGCACCAGGGGTTCTAAATATAAGGGTCCATAGTAACTTAGTCTGAATAAAGTAAACTCGCTTGCTAAGCTTGTATAAAAAGTTTGGAAGCTATCATGGTCTTCCATAGGCTGAAACATCCAAAATCACCCTCGGTCCCTTGGTCAATTTTTTGGAAGATTTCTAGTTTCCCCCCTCAAAGGCACTCTCGATCCCTTGAACAACATTTTGGAATCTTGCTCAGTCATCCTCCTAAAAGGCTCTATAAATCCCTTGAACAAATTTTTGTAAGATCAATCGGTTATCCTCCTAAAATTCTCTCTCATTACCTTGAACAATACACCATATCTAGTCCACAACATAAACTCTGGTCCCAATGCTAAATTCACTAAACACGCAACCAAGCTCCCCCATGTTCTATTCAATTAAAAACAAAAAAAATACATTTAAAAAGATAATTTAATAAGTTAACTTGACCATTTTAAAACAACACCATATCTTAAGGTAAAACATTCCCATTTAAAATACCAAGCCTCCCTCAAGGTAAAACCCCCTTTTTAAAACCCCAAATTTAAAATATATTTAAAACTATAACAAATTCTCCTCACATGATCCATTTAAAAACCAATTTATAACTAATTTATTACCAAAAAATTTCAAGCATTAAACACCATTAATGACCTCTTTAAAACCCTTTTCAAAATCCAATTTTAAAGTATTTCTTTCCTTTGATCCATTTTAATAAACAAGTAGAGTTCATAAAAGGAAACTCCCTTTGGAAAACCACTTAAAAATCAAATTTCCAATATAAATCATGAATTAAATAAAACATGGATAAACTATAATTCATAAATCAATTTAAAATCAATTAAATAAACCAAAAATAAAAGGTAACTAATAATCAAAATTTAGTCATGGAAAACTCCCTTAGATAGAGATTCATGCCTTATAGTCATTTCGAAACTTGTCGTATTTGATGAAAACCACTAGATTCGAGGAAGTGGGGTCCACACACACCTAATACAAAAAGAAACAAACCAAAACCCCCATCAATAACCCTATAATTGGCCATGGTTTATTCTAGGTTATCACTCTTCCATGAAAGAGGAAGGTACAATAGTGGAAGAGGGGAAGAGAAAGAGAAATCATGAATAAAAAGGCTTACCACAAGCCAAACCACCAATGAATCAAGGAGAAATTTTCCAAGGGAAAATGGGATAATATCCATATCCAAGGGGAGAGGTATTAACATGTGTGGGAGGAGAAATAGGTTCAAGGTGAGTTAAACTCGATGAGGGAAAAATGGTAAATTCCAAAAAAAATTAATGACCTAGACAACTCACATGGTTTGGATACATGGTTAGGCAATATGTGCTCCAACCAAGAAAGGGTCACTGCCTCCCCAAACCCAAATCCACATGGTTAATCCTAAAGCTCTCAAGATTTGAAAAACTATTCCCAAACCATGAAATATTAAATATCTCCTCCAACTATCACCCTCACATAGTTAACTGCACATTTAGATAAATTGTGCATCAATAGTGCATTGAGGTCTATTTTCCAAAAAAACATGGTTTCTGACCCCTGACACCTCGGAACTACAAAAATAAAAAAATGGGTAAATAAAAACTCAAATTAAACATACCAATGATTTAATGAGTGTAATAAAACTCCCCACCATTCCATTTTCTACCCCTAAAAAGTTTCAATCAAGACAGAAGAAAAAAATGAGTCACAACCCACACCACATGGATCAGAGTGAGTTAGAAATACACCAAAAGATAAGAACCTATGAATAAACTCTAAAACATTTATGATTCCTCTATATCAAACTATCAATTCCCCCAAAACTAGTAGAATACAACCCTGCTCACCGATACAAGACCCCAAAAAGGAACAGAGACCAAGCACTGGTCTCCCCACCATTTATAAATTCTATAAATTGTGTAATAAAAGATAAAACCCCAAACAAGGACCTAAACTATATAAAATCATCTCTAAAAAGTTACAAGGAATACTTATAAAATACTAAATAACCTACTCTCACTTCCTTAAAGTAAAAATTTCCTCATGAAACTCAACACCCACATGGTCGAGCGTTTAGTAAATATAAAACATGAAAAATGACCAGGGATAACTTAAGAGCATGCCAAAATAAGAGACGACATTGACTCTTGACCTATGTCACTACACTCTATGGGTAAACTAGAACCACAACTCAGAATAGTTTCCCATGGTGAATCCCACAAAACTAACATTATTGAGTTCTTAATGACCCAAATTCAATATCCATCCTAATTACCCAAGAACCAACCCAAAAGGTTAGCCACGCCCATATCAATAAGAAAATGACCTTAAAATGGTCATAATATGTAAAAAAACTAGAAGATAGTAAGTAAGGAAACTAAAACAACAAAGCATGCACCCATGCTCAAAAATAGAAGGAATCACAAAATCTAGAAGGTAAGCACATAAACCAAAAGAATTTTAAAGTCAAATCACACAAATTTATTTCAAAAAAATGATCCCATTTAGTTTAAATGAAAATAATAACTTTAAAAATAAATTTTTAATGGCCTCATATGCCATTTATAAAACATATCCCCCTTCCTCATCAAAAAATTAGGGAGGAGTTCAAAGTACTTTGTTAAAACCCACTTAAAAAATCAAAACTCATTTTGTCCTCTTTCAAAACTTTTTCCCAAAAACAAGCTAAAGAGAAACACTTTTCTCTTCAAAACCACTTTCCGAATCATTTCTTCAAATAAATTTGAAAGTGAATAAAACACTACTCATGATATATGGTAAAATTTGCCACCTAAATCAAACAAGCACTACAAAAGGTCCAAGCGGAACAAAAGTTCTATAAAAAAAACTATGACGGTGGATGAAAGCAATGTATAACCACTAAAATATCCTAAAACATCTTCTCAAGGATATCAAGGTTTCACAAAAAAACTCCTAGGACTCAAAATAGTTTTCACACTCATCTAATCCTTTTAAGAAAACACTAAAAGTGCCAAATGAGACTTTATCAAAATACTTGGAAATATAAGATTATTCTCAATGGTTGAAGTCCCACTACAAATCATGCATTAAAATAAAGGTCTTAAAATCCATTTATAAAACATCTTCCAAATAAATTTTTCACAAATAAAGGGAAGAAAAATTATAATAACCAAGTAATATCCATTTGAAAATCTCAATAGTCTTGAAACACCACTTTTAATTTACAACATGACCCAATTAGGTTCGAATCATTTTAAAAAAATCCCAATTTTTTTAAAAAATGTTTTTTCCAACAATTTCCAAAGCACGTGACATTTTAAATCACTAATTGAAACACCAATAAAAAAACTTTGGAAGTTTAAAACCACACTTTATATTTCATTTCATGACCCAAATGAGTTTAAAACCCATTTAAAATGATACGTTGGATTTTAAACCCACTTTTACCACTTCCCACTACTTATCATTTCAATTCCCACATGAAATTCTAAGTAAAAACCATTTTATAAGAGCACACAAATACACCCTGAACTCATTTAAAAAGAAAAAAATTCAACATTCAAGGGTTAAAACTTAACATTTGTGAATTTTAAGCTACCTATCACCTCAATAAATGAGATAACACCTACCTCTGGTTCAATGAAAATCTAGGTTGGAAGTGGTCTCCTACCAATAGAGAAAACCCCCAAAAACCTCAATGAATCCTCTAAATCCACTTGATATTTGGGTGATGCCAAGAATAGAAAAGGTCAAATCCAAAAATTGGATGAAATAAAAAAGGATCCCTCTTAGTGAAAGAACTCTAACATCCATCAAGGCCTTTATAGGAGGAACTTCAAAACCAACATGAGACATGATCCTAACTTTTGACACCCCTTAAATAAATTATTTCAAAACATCATTTGAAAATAAGTTTCCAAAATTCTTTGAAAATATCATTCAGAAACTCAGTCATTTTCTACCAGCTAAAAACCAGGCATTCCAAACCATTACCGAGACCCACCAGTCTCAAAATCACATAAGCTAAGGTCCAGCCCAATTATTTTTAGAAACATCACATAAATTTCACAAAAATGGATGATCACACTCCTTTTAAAAAACCAATTTCTTATTTACCTCAAAACTGATAATCTTTAAATCATTCCATGATCCTTAAAATATACTGAAAAAAATCATTCAGAATCAATCACCCTTTTCCCTTCCAAAAAAAAATTTCAAAACACATTTTTTGAAATAATCCACATCATGGAAAACACTTCCATAAACCAATTCTTTAAAAAATATATTTTAGTAATTCAAAATCCTTCACAAAATCTCATTCCTGAACTTAAAAAAAATTTCACTCAAAACATTTTATTTATCTTAGTTCCAAAATAAACCACACTTTTCTTTTAATAATAAAACCAAATGTATTTTCAAACCACCACATATAGTTCTAAAAACAACTCATGTAATTCCTCTATTCCATTTCAAGAACCATTTTTCCTTTTGAAAATCATAGTCCCCAAGGTACAAAACCAAGCACACCAACACACATCTCAAATCAAAACACATCCAATAACATCAATTTCTATAAAACTCATATAAAAACTCTCTTATAAGATATAACACCAATGGAATAATTGTAACAAACTGACCTGAGATGACCCAACCTATCACCCGAGTCATCCTATCATACGGCCTAAAGCACATTCCTAATCACCATGGTCTGGAAACAAGCACCAAGCATAACCAACAATCTATTTGGAACGGTTTAACCCATAGTAAAACAGCATGACCCATCTATGAAATGGGATGACCACACCAATATCATCAGATCCAACTATATGAAATTCAACATCTAAAGTACATATTAAAGTCTAAGAAGATACTATAATCAATAATTCACATCATAAACAAAAAATGTCATAACAGGACATATATATATACATGGTATCACAAATCAATCCCAAAACTCAAAATAATGGGAAAAATTCCAAACAAGGTCTATACATACATACTGATAGATACAAAATCCAAAAATGACTCCACATGATCCAACTCCATGAGACCACACCTCCTCTACAAAACATTGGACGTTGGTAATCAAGAATATCCACCCAAGTACATGTTTCCCTTTACTTTACTTGTTTCCTAAAAATTCTATATACAAGAAAAGTCATATATAGGGTTGAGGCACAAATCCCCGTAGGATTCCACTATGAATAAATTTTAGTATTTTATTGATGCAAACCAATAAACTACTTTGAAATAATGTTTCAAAACTAAACCACTTTAAAAAAATGATTTTAAAACAAATATTTTGTAATCCCTTTTGTTTTACATTTCAAATAAAACATGTTACCAAAAATATTTCCTAAAAAGGATCAAATAAATAAATGATTCCACCTATCACAACATTATTAATATACCAAACAAATCATAGTAAGGTAAAGCCTAACATCAACATCATCATATAACTAACAATCAAAAATTGGAATAACATATCTTATCTTATAAAAAGTGGAAGTAAAAAAATGAATAAAGCATATAAAATAACCTGACATGAGTAATTTCGCATAGTTATCTAACCATGGGGGTATAATGTGAGTGATTCTAAACAAAGTATTCTATCCCACTAAATAAGGTGGAAGATATCACGGTCTTCCTAGGGCCCAACTCCAAGAGCTCTCACAGTCTCTCGTTAAAAAATGGAAGCTCTCATGGCCTTCCAACCCAAAGAATCTCATAGTCTCTTATAAATAAAATGGAATCTCTCACAGTATTACTATTCAAAGTCTCTCACAATCCCTTATACAACCACTTTCTTACACCCTGATTAACCCATGATCTACTCTATGCGAACATAATCACAAAAAAGTTCCACACAATATAAGACATATCAAAATTAAATTTCATAAACAAACATGACCATTTTATAAAAAACCATACCACAAGGTAAAAAAATTTATGAAATGTCTTTATAAATCCATTGTAAATCATAAAAACCCTTTGAGCCATTTTATTAAACACTTGGAGTGCATACAAGACACTCTCACTTCGAAAACCACTTTAAACACACAAATTTTCAAAAAAAAATATTAAAATTTATCAATCAGGGATTAAAAATCAACCATAAATCAATAACATGTCAATTTGATAAGCATAAACTAAAGTTTATTATGAATTTTACGGTAAAATATGGAAAACAACCTTAAATAGAGACACATGCCTTGGATTCAGTTCCAACTTTATCACCTTTGACAATAACCACCAGAAATAGGTAAGAGAGGACTCACACACCTAAACCACATTAAAACAAACCAAATACACCATTAAAACCCTAGGTTTATCCACCCCCATCACTTAGGGTTACACGCTTCCATGGAAATGGATGAACAAGCATAATAAGGGGGAAAGTGAGAAGAAAACTCAAAGAAGATGACTTACCTCAAGAAAAACCACCAAGATATCAAGGATAATCCACCAAAATGGAATAGGGGGAAGTTCCACTCTAAGAGAGTATGTCTATGCATGATGGGGAGAAGAAATGAGGCCAAAGGTGTTAAAAATCGATAAGGGAAATTTGGTAAATTACCAAATTTTTAATGTGTTGGACAGGCCACAAGGTTAGGAATGCCATGTCCTAACCATGTGGGTACCACCATATCCCCAAAATAAAAGTTTCATGGTTTCCCTCAGGCTCCAGTTGGTTTGAAAACCCATTCCCAAATTGTGAAAAAATGGATTATAACCACCTGCATCCCCTCACATGGTTAGTCGCGCAGTTAGGAAAACCATGCACCTAGTCTTTCTTCCCCCAAAACATACATTTATGACCCCAGAACCTAGGAACTCTATGAATGAATCCAAAGATAAATAAAAATCAAAATTAAACATACCATTGACTCAATGGGTGTCATAAAGTCCCCACCATCCCACTTTATTCCACTAGATGGTCCTCAAGGATCCTCAAAAGAAAACATGTAAGGCCATTATTCCCTCACCAAAGCTTCCTACTCCCATGTGTCTCATTATTACCACATAATTTTTAAAGAAAATTGACTAATAAGATCAACTTACCAAGGATAACCTTGTTCTGATAATCCATAACATGAACTAGATCCTTCATAATGGTGGTATCAGGAACGATCTCCAAAGAAAACATGAATGATGTCATGGATCAAAGATATCCATGGTGTAAACTCTAACCTATAGGATACATTCCCAAGATACTTCACAACATAAAATAACCCGACATAATGTGACACCAAATTTAATTGCCTTCCCAAGTAGTGATGTCCTAGCCAAATGGATACCTGAATAAACACCTATTCACCAATATAAAACGCTAATGATTGATAATGAAGGTAAAAATTCAACTTCTGGTGACTCTAGTCTATCTATATCCTTTTCTAAATCATCTAAACTATCTTGGTTATCTCTTGGATGAGACTCATCCCAACCAAGGAATTATTACCAACCTCAACCCTGTACAATTAGGATTAGCACAACCTCCCATATAATACCTCAAATGGGGCCATCCTGATAGAGTCTTGATAACTATTATAATAATAAAACTTTTAAAATGGAATGTTCCTTTCCCAAAAACCCCCAAAATCAAGAATAGACACTCGCAACATATACTCTAAGTTTGGATGGTCTACTCAGACTGACCATCTGTTTGTGGGTGATATGTGGTACTTAATTTCATTCAGGTCCCTAAAGCCTCCTAGATTACCTTATAGAATTGAGAATTTCAATAGGAATACTAGTCTAAAACTATCACTGAGGTAACTCCATGAAGATGAATAACCACTTGAAAATACTGGCATCCAAGGTCCTCTACCTTTGTCGATTCCCTGAGGGGAAGAAAGTGGGATGATTTCATTAAATTATCAATAACCACCCATATGTAATCATTCCCACTTAGAGTATGGGGTAGTTAGATCATGATATCTATAGATATATCATCCCACATCCACACTGAAAGGGGAAGTGGTTTCAATAATCCGGTTGGTCTCTGATTCTCTTCTTTGATCCTCTGGGAGGTCAAGCATCTCAAAATGAAATATACAACTGCATGTATCCCAAGCCACCAATATCAACCCCTCAAGGTATAAAACATCTTGGTTTCCCCAGGGTATATAGAACAACTAAAATTATGTGTCTCCTATATTTTGTCCTACATCAAACTGAAAGGAACAACCAAACACTTTCTAAAAAGGAGATATACATTAGGATACTGAGACCAATCACCTGAGGTCTCCCCACAATTGAAGAAAAAATTAATCTACTAGCACTAAGGTTCAGATATATTATCACTCCTAACCTGTTTGATAAGAGAGGGTGTGTCATACACACTATCCAAAAACACCTTCTCTTCATCCTCCTGCACCTCTAAAATCATATCAGTAAAAAGACACATCAAACCCCACTCATCTATTGACTCCTAAATGGATTTTAATAGAATATTCCTACTCAAATCATTGGTGACCATGTCTCCCTTCCTATGAATATAAGAAATGTAGAAATCAAAAGTCTAAAGATATTCTACCCAGTGTCTCTATCTAAGGTTCAAGTCTCTCTGGGTAATTTTTTTCTTCAGAATTTTATGATTTAAGTAAACTATAAAATGCTCCTTGAATAGGTAGTGTCACCATATTTTTAGTGCATGCATCATGATTTCCATTTCCAGACTATGGGTGTGATAATTTCACTCGTGTGGGAATAAATTACATAAGCCCAAGGACACTACATGGTTATCCTGTAACATCACACATCCCAAACCCACATTGGAGGCATCACAATACACTGTATAAGCTCTCCCAGGACCGGGAATAATGAAAACTGATGTAGATGTAAAATGAACTTGTAACTACTAAATATCACACTATAACTTCTCATCCTACTCAAAGTTGACCCCTCTCAGAGTCAAGTATTTCAAGGGAGAATATATTATGGAGAAGACCCAAACAAAATTTCTATAATACCCAGCCAAGACAAGAAATATAATGATCTTAAACACAATCTTTGGATTCTACCAAGTCATGAATTCTCAAAATTTCCCTGGATCCACTGAAATTATTGCCTCAAAAATCATGTGGCCAAAAAACATCACTTAAGGAATACAAAATTGGAACTTGGGTAGTTTTTCATATAGATTGTGTGATAAAACACATTTTTATTGAATATTTTATTAATAATAAATGATAAAATTTCCTCAAAATTGTGTTAAATATGTTTATTTATAAAATATTTGGGATTAGATCATTCATTTGAAAATTTGATAGAAATTCCAGTTTTACCCATTATAATGCACTATAGTATTTTGAAAATAAATATTTTCATATTTATTATTTGAAACTGAATTTTGTAACTATGTTCCAAAATTAATGGGATACAACTTTTTTTCGGGACATTAGAGCTAAATCATGCATTTGGTTTGACAAAATGGACCATGAAGTCAAAGGTGGGATGGACCCGCCAGATTGGACATCAGTTCTGTATTTGGTCCATAACTTCTTCATTCGTGCTTGGATTAGGCCCCAATTTTGAGAGGAACTCTAAAACCTAATTGTAAAAAAATAAATCTTTTGTAAGAATAGCTGGTTCACGATTTTTGGAGGTCAAAGGGGCAGTGAAATTTGTCTTAAAATATTTGGATGAGATTCCCTATTCACACTAGAAACCACTTTGAACCTAGCCTCCCCTCCACTCAATAAATTAGTTTTTTATAATTTAGATGGGTTGGGATGTGAATTTGTAATTTTATGTCATAGGAAAAGTGGATCCACTCCCATTATCCAACCATTTCAAAAAGGGTAACTCTTGAAGAAAGGATCCCTTCGACGAAGCCTTCTTCTTCTTCTTCTTCGCGTTGTAATACTTTTGTTTGCATAATAAAAAACTTAGTTATTTTTTAATTTCTTTTATTTTCCAATATTTTGTTCATTTATATTACTCATTATTCTTCCTATTTGGTCTGTAATTCAAGAGTATAAATGATATTGGGTTATACCCTTTCTAAACCTTTTCACATGCAAAACGTTTCTATGATGACTACACCGCCCATGGAAGCGTAGTTCTTTTTAGTAATTGGTCTACCTATAACCTTATTAATTCATTTATTTTTAATAAATGATATATTGTAATTCAATTAATATTATCTTTTAATTGAGTTTTTAAATTGTAAGAAACTAATCAAGCAATTGAACAATTAACACAAAAAACGTGTGTTCGAGATTTTTTTGTAAATTGTGAGAGTGTGATCTTAATCGGTAATACAAGATCATAAGGGATAAATTTGTAGAGATAAAATATAATACCTAAACTCAATTAATCCACATTTATATAGTGGATATGTACTCTAATTAACCACTGTCTATAAGCTAACCGAAGAACATTAATCAAAGCAAGGTGATGCGATTGTATGTTCTGAAGCTAGTCTAGGGTTTAAGTAATTTCATCTTTGTGGTTAAGTTAACTCCCGTAGGGTTCAAGGGTTAAAAAATTAGGGGATTATAATTAAGTGAACATTAATTTAAATTATAATGATAAATAATTGATTTAATATGTATATTTATATCGATTAGGCCATTTAAAATATTTTCAAAAGAACATTCTATTGTTGTTCCTTTTTAATCAAACTTCATTTCAAAAATAAATACAAAAAAATGAAATATTATTCCAGAAAAATTCTTCTAGTTTTATAAATAATAAAAAAAACCCATACTTTTAATTAGTGTTCTTATTTCATTTTATTTTATTTTCAAAATACCTTTAATATGTTGTTAAATTTGCTTCCTCCTTTGAGAGACGACCTTGGTCATCCACTCCACTACACCAAAGTACCCAAGAATCATATATCATTTGAAAGAGCCCATGAAAGCACCTTTAAAATTGTCATCGTTTCTGGGGAGGCAAGTAATTATTTAAACCAATTAGAGGTATTTATTTTATTTTACATTTTATTCTCTTCTTCCCTTCATTCTTCCTTCTTTACCCAATCTAATTTTTTTCTTCTTGTTTTATTTTCTTATTCTTCTTTTTGGATCATCAACTCAAACTTCTAATTTTTATTTTACTATGGTCCACTTTCCTTATTTTAATTTTTATTTTATTTATGACATGAACTAATCACAGGGATCTTTTAGATCTTGACCCTAAGATTGAACGTAGACTTCGGGTGTGAATCAAACATTCTCAGTCTATAGGAAGTTTCAACATTCAACCAGTTGAAGAATTCCTCCACTCCCAGAATAATGAAATTGGAATAAATTAAAATTAAAACATAAAACAAGAACTAATGGCTGAAAATAATTTAAATGAACTTAATATAACTATTCAAGAATTTACTGCACCTGATATTAATTATCAACCAAATTGCATTGCATACCCAAATCTCGAATCGGACTTTGAATTGAAATCTAGGTTAATTCACCTTCTTCCAAAATTTCATGGCTTATCTGGTGAGGATCCAAAAAAACCTTAAAGAATTTAATTCGGTTTTCTCAACCCTTAAACCAAGAAATGTCTCTGAAGATCAAATAAAACTAAGAGAATTACCATTTTCACTAGATGGAGTAGTGAAATATTGGATGTATTATTTACAACCTGAATATGCAACATGTTGGAACGATTTGAAATGTATTTTCTTATAAAGATTTATTACAGCATCAATGACCTATTCCATTCTTAAGGAGATCTTTGGGATCAAGAAAGCCCAAGGGGAGTCAATGTATGAGTACTGTGAGCGATTCAAGAAGTTGTGTGCAAGTTTTCCACATCACCAAATCAATGAGAAACTACTCATCCAGTACTTCTATGAAGGACACACATGTATGGAGAGTAGCATGGTGGATGTCAGGGTTGGAGGAGCATTGGTGGACAAGATACTAGTATCTTCACGTGCGTTGATCGACAAGATGGCACAAAACTCCCAACAATTTGGCAATCGAGGTACACCACATGTTGGAGGAGTACATCAAGTATGTCCTTCCTCTCTTGAAAATCATTTGATTAATACTAAGTTGGAATAATTGACCACTATGGTGAGGTAGATTTATTTGTATCAAAATACATCACAACCCCTCCTTCAAGGCCTTATGGAATTTTCATTGAGACAAGCCACCCAATTGACTATTTCCCCCAATTACAAGAGTCAAAGGATTGGGTAGCAGTATTCCCTAGGAGACCATATCAGCAACAACAACAACCACATCCCCAAAGGAAGTTTTATTCCTTTTCACCAGCATACAACCAAGGGTGGAAGGATCAATCAGATGTGAGGTACACCTCTGGACAACAAGAAAGGCCCCCCTTTCAATAAAACTTCCACCAGCCTCAAACTTACCAATAGGATTTTCAACAACATCAATGGATATTTGAAGCTCAATCATAAAAAAGTAAAAAACAAGGGAATCCAAAAACTATAACACCCCAAGATTTCATAGTAAGTTATTTTCTTTAAAGTAATTCAATAGTTTGCGCTACACGCAACACTAAGTTTGAGCGCACCACGACTTACCAAACTAGTCGTCCAAAAAGAGGTTATGAATAGTATTAACTGAATTTTGAATTATATATAATCCATATAATTTTAGAATCCATATTATGTGTTTCTTAGACATAATATAATAACAAAATCATTTTTTCAGATAAAAGAAGTATTTTTCAAAAAATGCAATTTTACAACCTTTTAATGGAAAACGATTTTTAAAACCAATATTTGAAACTTTTATATATTAAATTTAATGAAATTAAATTATTTTTTATAATAAGGACATAAAAATTTGTTTTGGATAAATTTTTGGAACTTTTCTGATAACTTTCATATTTTGATGAATACTGAAAAATAGTAAATTTTAATTGAAAACAAATTTTTTAATCGAAATAATTTATAGTGTTAAATTATGAACTTGAATGGTTTTGAAGTATATTTATATTATATTTTTATCATTTAATACAATTTAGGTCATTATAAGTAATTTCACATTTAAATTTGACATAAACACATGTCAATCTTTTGATAGTTTTTACTTTTTAAAACCCGCTTTTTGGTTTTGACAGCAGGAATTAATTTTAAATTAACTAATTAAAATTTTATGTATTTAATTTGGTAAAATATAATTAGTTTTTGAATTTGGAATATCAAAATTATCTTAGGGTGAATTTTTGGTATTTTTCGGAAAACATTCAATTTTTGATGAATAGTGAAAAACACTACGTTATTGTTTAAAACCAACTTTTTATTTAAATAATTATTTATTTTATTTAAATTTATTTAAAGTAAAAATAGATAAATAATACCTATATATGTTCAATTTAATTCATTAGAGTCATTTTATAACATGTTTATATATATATAATTTTATTGAACTTTTTACTTTCTTTTGCCCACCTTCTAAGAGCATTTGAAAAATTGCATAAAACTTAATTTTACTACTTCTATGAGTTGAATTTTAAAAATACGAGAGGCAAGGTTAACATCGGTATGTAAAATTTGGTTCAATAATATGAAAATAATTTTTGGTGAATAGTAACTTTTGACTTTTATTTACCACGGTTAAAAATAATAGGATAATTAAGGGTAAAAATGATATTATAATTACCCTAAAACATGTCCTAATTCTATTGGATAAGTGTAATTCGACCAAAAAAACTTAGGAATAAAATATGATCCAATTTGGTCCACTTGGATTAGATTAGGACATTTATTATTATTTTATTTAATGAAGAGTTAAAAGAGTTAAATTCAAAGTTTAATAACTAAACCATTTTTAATATAGGGTTATACATAAGATAAATTCGACTATAAATATTAATTAGAAATATAAAAATATTTCCTACATAATGGTATTTTATTTATAATTTTTATACATTAAATAATTAAATTTATTTATGACACAATGATGATGCAGTAATTACCTTATTAATGAAAGATTAAAATAACTGATATTATAAATATCCAAATAAATGTAATTTGAGACTTTTGATGAATTACACTAATATTATATGTTAATATCACATGTTAGGGTTGATTAAATATTTTTTTTTGAAGTAATCATGTTGTTATGATTTTCACAAAAAAACAAATACTAAATAATGTCAAAATTTACATAAATGAGTTTTTAAAACAAATACTATATTATTGGTTGATATAATATTCCTAAAAATCTATGGTTCAGAAAAAGGGCTTGAATAATATTATATATGTCATTAATGAACCACTTGTGGTTCTCTTGGAATTTTAGAGTAAGTTTATTAACCATATAGTGTAAGAATAAAAGAAGACACGGTAAAAGTTATACTTTTTAACTAAGAGTTAAATATAAAATATAAGGTTAAAATGGAAACCTAAACTTGTATAAAACCTATTTGTTGAGAGTTTTTCGACCCATACCCACATTAGCTTCGTAATAAATTATTTTGGATCCATTATAACCTGAAAATTATTTTTTTATAAAATAATATTTCAAAGTTTTCCTAAAGTGACCCCCACCTCTCTTATAAAAAGATCCTTCCCCTTATCTTAATTTTACACCTCCAAAGACATTTTTCTCAACCAAAATCTACCCAAATATCCTTCCAACATCCCTCAAATCAACTTAGAGTCCCTACATTGATCATAAAGTCAACCTAAGGAGCCCTTTTGATCAACTCAAAAGGAAACACCCAAAGAAGAGGTAATAATTTCACTACCCTCTTTCAAGTTATTTTCTTCATCCAATTCCTCTTTATTTTTTGTTTCAATACCAAAATAATAAATCAAGTACCTTATAATACTGTGATTTTATTATAAATATGGTAAAACCATATTCTTTATTCTATCCATCCTATAAATGATAGTCTCATACGTGCATACGTACGACTTACCGTCTCATCGTCGTGGTGTAGTGTGTTATTCAAACACTTCATTATTTGGATGGGTATAATAATGAGTATAACTGATGTAAATAATAAATATAAAATGTTAATTATTCGGTGTATATTATATACCATCCAATTACATATAATTTCACCATCAATATAATGATATTGTCGTGCGTGCGTACGTACGGATCACCCTCTCCACAAACGTGATGAGATTCATTCCCCATCATAATAATTCAATAATAATTTTCATTTATGATTAAAAATAATGTTTATGAACATAATATCATTCTGTATATGAATCAAATACATCATATCCATGACAAACATGGCTTACGTAACCAATCATATAACGGAAAACGAATTAGTTAACAACCAAAACGATGATACTACTGAAATATTATTAACAAAGTAATATTAGAAGATCAAATATGATATCATATTTATGTATTTGGTTCCTGTATAATTTAATAACAATGATTTCACCATTATATAAGAGGTTAACCTACCATATACTAAGGAAAAGTACAAGGTAAGGGGTTTCTTATATCACTTTTAATTACATGATATTTCCATTGTTTGCCACCTATTTATTGCATGTGGTGTATTATGTACTTCCATTTGATATATATTATTATGATTATCTTTATATTCATGGAATTCAGTGATTAATTTGGTGTTTATCAACTTTTTTTCATATGACTCGATTGATTACAACGTGGTAAGGGGATTTCATCTCACTTCTTATTTCCATGATATTCATGCTATATTACCACTAATTCCTTTTGTGTAGTGTATGTATTGACCATGATTATATTCCTTATGTAATATATTTTAATTTATGGGTATTTACATCTTCATTGTATGATCCTTATTTCATGAGGTGTATGTTTCGTAAGTCACCAAATCGGTAAGGTAATTTCTAATTTCGATTTCTACTCACTGGGTTTTACGCAAACTTCATTGATTATTTTACTCCAAGATTATGTGTGAAATCACTATTTATTTATTTATGTATTAATTTACACTCCCCTTTGTGCGGTTATTCTTTTGATACACATAATCACTCCATTGATAAATTCTCAAGTCATTGATATGAACTTGATAAGAGTAATCTTAACTCAATTTTCATTCATTGAGTTAAACATCCAAGTCATTGATGTTGTTGTTACAGGAATATGTGTGAATGTCCTCTGATTTTTTTACACTAAATATCCAATCCTATTTAGTGAATTTATATTTTTTACACATAATTATGTCATTGATTTATACTTAACCTAAGGATACGGTCTTTATAAGGGATTTCATCTCAACATACATTCCATTTAGATTTCTTTGTTGTTATGCACCAATTCACTTTTATTTGGTGTATATAATGTACTTTGACATAATATATCATGAATCCCTTTATTCTCATGATATTATTAAGTTTTTATTACCTCAATTATTTTTATTCAAGCATCTCTCATTTGGTTCAGAACTCTAACTAAAATATCATTTTAAATGTTTTAAAATTTTATTCTTATAAATCTTTCTCATTGATGTATATATTTTAAAAATGGTTTTAAGGATTTATTTATATGGACGTGAATGTTTAAAATTAAAATTCCTTTTAAAAGTTTCAAATTTGTATGGGACAGGTTGATTCAAAAATATATTTTAAATGACTTCTTGATAAATATTGAAACTTTTAAATGTTTTATAGAAAAAGGGGATATTTATCTCAAATGATTTTAATTATTATTTTCATCTATGTCAACATCCTTTATTGGATTTTATGTTTGTTTAAAATTGACTCATTATGATACAATCTTCCAAATGGTATTGAAGGTTTTGTGATATGTTTGACTATGGATGTGTTATTTTTATACCATTCATGGTTTATGGTTAAAGTATTAACATTTCATATGATAGTTTTAATACAAATGTTTATGTTATGTTTCAACCTTTTAATAAGAGGAATGCACTGGACTTAGTAAGTGATGGCTGGAGCCTGCTATAGCTCCTCGATGCATCTATAGGTCTCATGAGACAAACTAGTGTCTTGGCACAAGGTCTTGACAAAATCTTATTTGTAGTCTTGGCAAAAGGCCTTGACTATGTGGTTATGAATTCTGGCATTATGCATTCCATCATTATGAAATTGGCTATTGATATTACATGTGATTATTCGACTAGTATAATATATTTGTGAATAATTAAATGGAATTATTTGATTTATATTTTTCATATTATGCTGAATTTTAAGTTTAAAAGGCTTGTTTTCTAGTCTTATACATTGCCTTAAATGTTTATTCTTATTTATGATAGTTTCTGTTATATTGTTATCCTTACTAAGAATCTGAGCTCACCCCTTTCTTATGTTTTATTTTTCCCAGGATGCAAATAAGTATATTACGATTAACCATTAGAAATAGGCTAAGGGATATAAGAGTGTTCAAAGGGGACATAATGTTGTTTTTTTTATTTCATGATGTAATGTAAAACTTACGAATGTATCTAGTACTTCCAAGGCTACTAAACTGATCGGTCTTTCAGGACATGATTCCTTGTATCATGCCAATGTTATGTAATAATGCACCAATTCTGGGTAACTGGGGTTAGGGCGTTACAGTTGGTATTAGAGGAAGTATAGTACAAACCTTGGAATCTAGGTTTAGAAAAAAATATGATTATGAAACACTACCCTAAGATAGACATTGAGGATTAGTAAAGAAGAACTTCCAAAAATTTTGTTAATGTAAATATTTTGTGGGTTTTCCAAGAAATACATCCCTATATAGATATGAACTGGTAGAGGTGGCTCTGGAATAGATGTACCTATGATTGAAAACTCTGACAAGGAGTTTCAGGCTTGACTCGGGGTATCCTGGTACAGAACAATGGGCCTTGCTGCACTCTTGGTTATGACACTCCTAGGGGATATGGTAGGATAATTCACATTTTATTTACAAAATGTTTTGAAGGATTTTAATATTAGATGAGAATAAATAAACTTGGTTAATCCTAAGGTGTTTTGGATTGAAAATAAGGTGTTATGATATTCTCTAAATGATTTTATGACTCACATTATGCTTTCTTGCGTTAGTCAATGTCTGGATTCCAAGGAAGTCATAGTAACATTGAACATGATGTACAAGGTAGGAATGGTGGTGTAAATGAGCAACGAAATGGATTGTTGATAAGTGTAAAAGATATCATGTTCATGCAGAATCAGTTTTCCAAAAATATGATCAAAAAAATATATATTAACCAACTCCAGGACTCAACAAAGAAGAGAAAGGTGGTGAATGATAAGAGCTCCAACAGTGGAGACCATGGAGAAAAGAAATCTCAATTTTTATCATGCGGGAAATCTGGAAGGAGGCACCTAGGGAAGTGTCTCAATAAAACAAAGAAATGCTTTATGTTTGGGAAATAAGGACATAAAGTAAATAATTACTGAGGAAAAATTAAGAGTATTATGGAAGAAAATAAAAATGATCTCAAGAATATATTTACAGTCATTTGTTGTAAATGTAGGGGACCTGGGCATTACTCGAGTGAATGCCCTATTCTATAGGATAACCCCTTGCTAAAGGAGGAACCTAGGTGGAAATAAATTGATGGTTAAATGTTTAAAATTATTAGTGCTCTTTGTTGATGGGGTTACTTTGGAAGGATTTTCTCTTGTATGTGTAACCCTACAGTTTTTTAAGTGAAAATGCTATTTTAGTAAGAATTATCTTTTTTGTTGTTGATATAGTTATAAATAACCATTTGGGTTTATAAGATCCTTGAATTTGAGGCAATTAAAAGTTATTAAATTTTGGGATGAAAATGCAAGGTATGAGATAACATTTGTGGTGAAATTATGTTATGGTTATTTTGAGGAATTTATCTCATTTAGGTAATGTTATAAAATATAGTTTTTGAAAAATGAAAACACACAGACCATGTGACAACCCATCACGTCATACAAAGATGTGGGAATCGAACCCACAATCAAAGTGCGATTGGGATTTATTGCCTACCACTGGACTACGTGAAGTCCCTGGTTAGTGTGACTAATTCTTTTTAGTTAAATGATTTTATTAATCAATAATAAGTTGATTTGGGATCTTATGTATTATCAAATGGATATCCTTAGTATAGTTAAATTATTTAGTGATTAAGTGATAGATGTTATTTTGGAAGACATTCACTCTGTTGGGAACACTATATACCTAAGGAAAATAGAATACTATGAGATTTAATTTGAGGAGTAATGGTGGATTTTTATCTATGTTTTTGTTTTGGATTTATAGCGATTTGGGTTATTTATGGAAATTATTAACCTATCATAGAGAATATGTGATTAGGATAATTATTTTAAGTATGTGACTTTAAGAGTAGTTGAAGTTATTTGGAGATACAATTTAACATAGAAGACTACGTAATCAAATTATTCTATGTTTTGGGTTTCAATATTAGTTTGGATTGTTGAATGATATTTATTAAACTTTGGGTATTGTTGGTTTAATTTAAGAAATTAAGATTAGTATTTATTTCTCTAAGGGATTATACTTTTTGGGGATCATCTAATCTTGTACTGACCATTTTTGTTTTGGTTAATCTCTAAATACAAGGTAAATATATAGTTTATCCTTTGTGGATTATGTGATTCTCTAGAAGTTTATTCTAGCACTTCAGGTGAGACCAGGTCATCTTGAATACTCATTGTTAAAAAAAAGATGTGTTAGTGGTAGAAATTTATTAAAGGATGAAACTCTACTTAAATAGTAAGTATATCTCCTTATGTTCTTAGTCAATATCATAAATAAATTCCTCAACTTTATGAAATGTAACTTAAAAAAAAATGTTGTCCATTTACTTTTCTTACTGGGAAACTAATAACTGTTTATCCCATCACAAGTTTGAGGTTTTCTAGTTTTTAACTTTCTCCTGATCATGTTTTCTATCACTCTCCATCAGAACTTTACACTTAGTTTATCTTCCATATCCATATTTTTGTTCATAGAATCCTAGTATGGGTTAACTCGGGTGACCTTTGTACTTCTCTTTCTGTCTTTTAAAGTGATAGTTTTATTGACTCTTTTTCCGATGTGGGACTTTCAATGAAGTTTCCAAGCCCAATTTTAAAATTGTGAGGACACAATTTCCAAAAGGGTGGAATAATGTAGCACCCCAAGATTTCATAATAAGTTATTTTCTTTAAAGTAATTCAATAGCTTGCGCTACACGCAACACCGAGTTCGAGCACACCACGACTTACCAAACTAGTCGTCCAAAAAGTAGTTATGAATAGTATTAACTGAATTTTGAATTATATATACTCCATATAATTTTAGAATCCATATTATGTGTTTATTAGACATAATATAAGAACAAAATCATTTTTTCAGATAAAAGAAGTATTTTTCAAAAAATGCAATTTTACCACCTTTTAATGGAAAACCCTTTTTAAAACCAATATTTGAAACTTTTATATATTAAATTTAATGAAATTAAATTCTTATTTATAATCAGAACATAAAAATTTATTTCGGATAAATTTTTGGTACTTTTTTGATAAATTTCATATTTTGATGAATACTGAAAAATACTAAATTTTAATTGAAAACAACTTTTTTAATCGAAATAATTTATAGTGTTAAATTATTAATTTGAATGATTTGTAAGTATAATTAGATTATATTTTTATTATTTAATACAATTTAGGTTATTATAAGTAATTTCACGTTTAAATTTGATAGAAACACATGTCAATCTTTTGATAGTTTTTACTTTTTAAAACCTGCTTTTTGGTTTTGACAGTGGGAATTAATTTTAAATTAATTAATGAAACTTATATGTTTTTAATTTGGTAAAATAAAATTTATTTTTTAATTCATAATATCAAAATTATCTTAGGGTGAATTTTTTTTTATTTTTAAGAAAACATTCAATTTTTGTTGAATAGTGAAAAACACTTAAAACCAACTTTTTTTTAAATAATTATTTATTTTGTTTAAATTTATTTTAAGTCAAAATATATACATAATACCTATATATTTTTAATGTAATTAATTAGAGTCATTTTATAATAATTTTATATATATATAATTTTGTTGAACTTTTTACTGTATTTTTTCCACCTTCTAGGAGCATTTGAAAATTTGCATAAAACTTAATTTTTCCACTTCTATGAGTTGAATTTTAAAAATCCTAGATACATGGTTAACATCAATATGTAAAATTTGTTTCAATAAGATGAAAATAATTTTTGGTGAATAGTGACTTTTGACTTTTATTTACCACGGTTAAAAGTAAATAGGGTAATTAAGGGTACAAATGATATAATAATTACCCTAAAACATGCCCTAATTCTATTGGATAAGTGTAATTAGACCCAAAAAAAACTTAGGAATAAAATATTATCCTCTTTGGTCCACTTGGATTAGATTAGGACATTTATTATTATTTTATTTAAAGAAGAGTTAAAAGAGTTAAATTCCAAGTTTAATAACTAAACCATTTTTAATATAGGGTTATACATAAGATAAATTCAAATATAAATATTAATTATAAAGATAAAAAATTTCCAAAATAATGGTATTTTATTTATAATTTTTAGGCATTAAATAATTAAATTTATTTATGATACAATGATGATGTTGTAATTACCTTATTAGTGAAAGATTAAAATAATTGATATTATAAATATCCAAATAAATGTAATTTGAGACTTTTGATGAATTAAAATAATTTTATAGGTTAAAATCACATGTTATGGTTGATTAAATAATTTTTTTTCTAATTAATCATGTTGTTATGATTTTCACAAAAAACCAAATACTAAATAATGTCAAAATTTACATAAATGAGTTTTTAAAAAAATACTATATTATTGGTTGATAAAATATTCCTAAAAATATATGTTTCATAAAAATGTCTTAAATAATATTATATATGTCATTAATGAACCACATTAGGTTCTCTTAGAAGTTTAGAGTAAGTTTATTAACCATATAGTGTAAGAATAAAAGAAGACACGGTAAAAGTTAAACTATTTAACTAAGAGTTAAATATAAAATATAAGGTTAAAATGGTAACCTAAAATTGTATAAAACCTATTTGTTGAGATTTTTTCGACCCATACCCACATTAGCTTTGTAATAAATTATTTTGGATCCATTAGAACCTGAAAATTATTTTTTTATAAAATAATATTTCAAAGTTCTCCTAAAGTGACCCCCACCTCTCTTATAAAAAGATCCTTCCCCTTATCTTAATTTCACACCTCCAAAGCCATTTTTCTCAACCCAAATCTACCCAAATATCCTTCCAACATCCCTCAAATCAACTTAGAGTCCCTACATTGATCATAAAGTCAACCTAAGGAGCCCTTTTGATCAACTCAAAAGGAAACACCCAAAGAAGAGGTAATAATTTCACTACCCTCTTTCAAGTTATTTTCTTCGTCCAATTCCTCTTTATTTTTTGTTTCCATACCAAAATAATAAATCAAGTACCTTATAATACTGTGATTTTATTATAAATATGGTAAAACCATATTCTTTATTTTATCCATCCTATAAATGATAGTCTCATGCGTGCGTACGTACGACTTACCGTCTCAACGTCGTGGTGTAGTGTGTTATTCAAACACTTCATTATTTGGATGGGTATAATAATGAGTATAACTGATGTAAATAATAAATATAAAATGTTAATTATTCGGTATATATTATATACCATCCAATTACATACAATTTCACCATCAATATAATGATATTGTCGTGCGTGCGTACGTACGGATCACCCTCTCCACAAACGTGATGAGATTCATTCCCCATCATAATCATTCAATAATAATTTTCATTTATGATTAAAAATAATGTTTATGAACATAATATCATTCTGTATATGCATCAAATACATCATATCCATGACAAACATGGCTTACGTAACCAATCATATAACGGAAAACGAATTAGTTAACAACCAAAACGATGATACTACTGAAATATTATTAACAAAGTAATATTAGAAGATCAAATATGATATCATATTTATGTATTTGGTTCCTGTATAATTTAATAACAATGATTTCACCATTATACAAGAGGTTAACCTACCATATACTAAGGAAAAGTACAAGGTAAGGGGTTTCTTATATCACTTTTAATTACATGATATTTCCATTGTTTGCCACCTATTTATTGCATGTGGTGTATTATGTACTTCCATTTGATATATATTATTATGATTATCTTTATATTCATGGAATTCAGTGATTAATTTGGTGTTTATCAACTTTTTTTCATATGAATCGATTGATTACAACGTGGTAAGGGGATTTCATCTCACTTCTTATTTCCATGATATTCATGCTATATTACCACTAATTCCTTTTGTGTAGTGTATGTATTGACCATGATTATATTCCTTATGTAATATATTTTAATTTATGGGTATTTACATCTTCATTGTATGATCCTTATTTCATGAGGTGTATGTTTCGTAAGTCACCAAATCGGTAAGGTAATTTCTAATTTTGATTTCCACTCACTGGGTTTTACGCAAACTTCATTGATTATTTTACTCCAAGATTATGTGTCAAATCACTATTTATTTATTTATGTATTAATTTCCACTCCCCTTTGTGCGGTTATTCTTTTGATACACATAATCACTCCATTGATAAATTCTCAAGTCATTGATATGAACTTGATAAGAGTAATCTTAACTCAATTTTCATTCATTGAGTTAAACATCCAAGTCATTGATGTTGTTGTTACAGGAATATGTGTGAATGTCCTCTGATTTTTTTACACTAAATATCCAATCCTATTTAGTGAATTTATATTTTTTACACATAATTATGTCATTGATTTATACTTAACCTAAGGATACGGTCTTTATAAGGGATTTCATCTCAACATACATTCCATTTAGATTTCTTTGTTGTTATGCACCAATTCACTTTTATTTGGTGTATATAATGTACTTTGACATAATATATCATGAATCCCTTTGTTCTTATGATATTATTAAGTTTTTATTACCTCAATTATTTTTATTCAAGCATCTCTCATTTGGTTCAGAACTCTAACTAAAATATCATTTTAAATGTTTTAAAATTTTATTCTTATAAATCTTTCTCATTGATGTCTATATTTTAAAAATGGTTTTAAGGATTTATTTATATGGACGTGAATGTTTAAAATTAAAATTCCTTTTAAAAGTTTCAAATTTGTATGGGACAGGTTGATTCAAAAATATATTTTAAATGGCTTCTTGATAAATATTGAAACTTTTAAATGTTTTATAGAAAAAGGGGATATTTATCTCAAATGATTTTAATTATTATTTTCATCTATGTCAACATCCTTTATTGGATTTTATTTTTGTTTAAAATTGACTCATTATGATACAATCTTCCAAATGGTATTGAAGGTTTTGTGATATGTTTGATTGTGGATGTGTTATTTTTATACCATTCATGGTTTATGGTTAAAGTATTAACATTTCATATGATAGTTTTAATACAAATGTTTATGTTATGTTTCAACCTTTTAATAAGAGGAATGCACTGGACTTAGTAAGTGATGGGTGGAGCCTGCTATAGCTCCTCGATGCATCTATAGGTCTCATGAGACAAACTAGTGTCTTGGCACAAGGTCTTGACAAAATCTTATTTGTAGTCTTGGAAAAAGGCCTTGACTATGTGGTTATGAATTCCGGAATTATGCATTCCATCATTATGAAATTGGCTATTGATATTACATGTGATTATTCGACTAGTATAATATCTTTGTGAATAATTAAATGGAATTATTTGATTTATATTTTTCATATTATGCTGAATTTTAAGTTTAAAAGGCTTGTTTTCTAGTCTTATACATTGCCTTAAATGTTTATTCTTATTTATGATAGTTTCTGTTATATTGTTATCCTTACTAAGAATCTGAGCTCACCCCTTTCTTATGTTTTATTTTTCCCAGGATGCAAATAAGTATATTACGATTAACCTTTAAAAATAGGCTAAGGGATATAAGAGTGTTCAAAGGGGACATAATGTTGTTTTTTTTTATTTCATGATGTAATGTAAAACTTATGAATGTATCTAGTACTTCCAAGGCTACTAAACTGATCGGTCTTTCAGGACATGATTCCTTATATCATGCCAATGTTATGTAATAATGCACCAATTCTGGGTAACTGGGGTTAGGGCGTTACAGTTGGTATTAGAGGAAGTATAGTACAAACCTTGGAATCTAGGTTTAGAAAAAATATGATTATGAAACACTACCCTAAGATAGACATTGAGGATTAGTAAAGAAGAACTTCCAAAAAATTTGTTAATGTAAATATTTTTTGGGTTTTCCAAGAAATACATCCCTATATAGATTTGAACTGGTAGAGGTGGCTCTGGAATAGATGTACCTATGATTGAAAACTCTGACAAGGAGTTTCAGGCTTGACCCGGGGTATCCTGGTACACAACAATGGGCCTTGCTGTACTCTTGGTTATGACACTCCTAGGGGATATGTTAGGATAATTCACATTTTATTTACAAAATGTTTTGAAGGATTTTAATATAAGATGAGAATAAATAAACTTGGTTAATCCTAAGGTGTTTTGGATTGAAAATAAGGTGTTATGATATTCTCTAAATGATTTTATGACTCACATTATGCTTTCTTGTGTTAGTCAATGTCTGGATTCCAAGGAAGTCATAGTAACATTGAACATGATGTACAAGGTGGGAATGGTGGTGTAAATGAGCAACGAAATGGATTGCTGATAAGTGTAAAAGATATCATGTTCATGCAGAATCAGTTTTCCAAAAATATGATCAAAAAAATATATATTAACCAACTCCAGGACTCAACAAAGAAGAGAAAGGTGGTGAATGATAAGAGCTACAACAGTGGAGACCATGGAGAAAAGAAATCTCAATTTTTATCATGCGGAAAATCTGGAAGGAGGCACCTAGGGAAGTGTCTCAACAAAACAAAGAAATGCTTTATGTTTGGGAAATATGGACATAAAGTAAATAATTACTGAGGAAAAATTAAGAGTACTATGGAAGAAAATAAAAATGATCTCAAGAATATATTTATAGTCATTTGTTGTAAATGTATGGGACCTGGGCATTAATTGAGTGAATGCCCTATTCTATAGGCTAACCCCTTGCTAAAGGAGGAACCTAGGTGGAAATAAATTGATGGTTAAATTTTTAAAATTATTAGTGCTCTTTGTTGATGGGGTTACTTTGGAAGGATTTTCTCTTGTATGTGTAACCCTACAGTTTGTTAAGTGAAAATGCTATTTTAGTAAGAATTATCTTTTTTGTTGTTGATATAGTTATAAATAACCATTTGGGTTTATATGATCCTTGAATTTGAGGCAACTAAAAGTTATTAAATTTTGGGATGAAAATGCAAGGTATGAGATAACATTTGTGGTGAAATTATGTTATGGTTATTTTGAGGAATTTATCTCATTTAGGGAATGTTATAAAATATAGTTTTTGAAAAAGGAAAACACACAGACCGTGTGACACCCATCACGTCAGACAAAGCTGTGGGAATCGAACCCACAATCAAAGTGCGATTGGGATTTATTGTCTACCACTGGACTACGTGAAGTCCCTGGTTAGTGTGACTAATTCTTTTTAGTTAAATGATTTTATTAATAAATAATAAGTTTATTTGTGATCTTATGTCTTATCAAATGGATATCCTTAGTATAGTTAAATTATTTAGTGATTAAGTGATAGATGTTATTTTGGAAGACATTCACTCTGTTGGGAACACTATATACCTAAGGAAAATAGAATACTATGAGATTTAATTTGAGGAGTAATGGTGGATTTTTATCTATGTTTTTTTTTTGGATTTATAGCGATTTGGGTTATTTATGGAAATTATTAACCTATCATGGAGAATATGTGATTAGGATAATTATTTTAAGTAAGTGACTTTAAGAGTAGTTGAAGTTATTTGGAGATATAATTTAACAGAGAAGACTACGTAATCAAATTATTCTATGTTTTGGGTTTCAATATTAGTTTGGATTGTTGAATGGTATTTATTGAACTTTGGGTATTGTTGGTTTAATTTAAGAAATTAAGATTAGTATTTATTTTTCTAAGGGATTATACTTTTTGGGGATCATCTAATCTTGTACTGGCCATTTTGGTTTTGGTTAATCTCTAAATACAAGGTAAATATATAGTTTATCCTTTGTGGATTATGTGATTCTCTAGAAGTTTATTCTAGCACTTCAGGTGAGACCAGGTCATCTTGAATACTCGTCGTTAAAAAAAGATGTGTTAGTGGTAGAAATTTATTAAAGGATGAAACTCTACTTAAATAGTAAGTATATCTCCTTATGTTCTTAGTCAATATCATAAATAAATTCCTCAACTTTATGAAATGGAGCTTAAAACAAAAAATGTTGTCCATTTACTTTTCTTACTGGGAAACTAATAACTGTTTATCCCATCACAAGTTTGAGGTTTTCTAGTTTTTAACTTTCTCCTGATCATGTTTTCTATCACTCTCCATCAGAACTTTACACTTAGTTTATCTTCCATATCCATATTTTTGTACATAGAATCCTAGTATGGGTTAACTCGGGTGACCTTTGTACTTCTCTTTCTGTCTTTTAAAGTGATAGTTTTATTGACTCTTTTTCCGATGTGGGACTTTCAATGAAGTTTCCAAGCCCAATTTTAAAATTGTGAGGACGCAATTTCCAAAAGGGTGGAATAATGTAGCACCCCAAGATTTCATAATAAGTTATTTTCTTTAAAGTAATTCAATAGCTTGCGCTACACGCAACACCGAGTTCGAGCACACCACGACTTACCAAACTAGTCGTCCAAAAAGTAGTTATGAATAGTATTAACTGAATTTTGAATTATATATACTCCATATAATTTTAGAATCCATATTATGTGTTTCTTAGACATAATATAAGAACAAAATCATTTTTTCAGATAAAAGAAGTATTTTTCAAAAAATGCAATTTTACCACCTTTTAATGGAAAACCCTTTTTAAAACCAATATTTGAAACTTTTATATATTAAATTTAATGAAATTAAATTCTTATTTATAATCAGAACATAAAAATTTATTTCGGATAAATTTTTGGTACTTTTTTGATAAATTTCATATTTTGATGAATACTGAAAAATACTAAATTTTAATTGAAAACAACTTTTTTAATCGAAATAATTTATAGTGTTAAATTATTAATTTGAATGATTTGGAAGTATAATTAGATTATATTTTTATTATTTAATACAATTTAGGTTATTATAAGTAATTTCACGTTTAAATTTGATAGAAACACATGTCAATCTTTTGATAGTTTTTACTTTTTAAAACCTGCTTTTTGGTTTTGACAGTGGGAATTAATTTTAAATTAATTAATGAAACTTATATGTTTTTAATTTGGTAAAATAAAATTTATTTTTTTATTCATAATATCAAAATTATCTTAGGGTGAATTTTTTTTATTTTTAAGAAAACATTCAATTTTTGTTGAATAGTGAAAAACACTTAAAACCAACTTTTTTTTAAAATAATTATTTATTTTGTTTAAATTTATTTTAAGTCAAAATATATACATAATACCTATATATTTTTAATGTAATTCATTAGAGTCATTTTATAATAATTTTATATATATATAATTTTGTTGACCTTTTTACTGTATTTTTCCCACCTTCTAGGAGCATTTGAAAATTTTCATAAAACTTAATTTTTCCACTTCTATGAGTTGAATTTTAAAAATCCTAGATACATGGTTAACATCAATATGTAAAATTTGTTTCAATAAGATGAAAATAATTTTTGGTGAATAGTGACTTTTGACTTTTATTTACCACGGTTAAAAGTAAATAGGGTAATTAAGGGTACAAATGATATAATAATTACTCTAAAACATGCCCTAATTCTATTGGATAAGTGTAATTAGACCCAAAAAAAACTTAGGAATAAAATATTATCCTCTTTGGTCCACTTGGATTAGATTAGGACATTTATTATTATTTTATTTAAAGAAGAGTTAAAAGAGTTAAATTCCAAGTTTAATAACTAAACCATTTTTAATATAGGGTTATACATAAGATAAATTCAAATATAAATATTAATTATAAAGATAAAAAAATTTCCAAAATAATGGTATTTTATTTATAATTTTTAGACATTAAATAATTAAATTTATTTATGATACAATGATGATGTTGTAATTACCTTATTAGTGAAAGATTAAAATAATTGATATTATAAATATCCAAATAAATGTAATTTGAGACTTTTGATGAATTAAAATAATTTTATAGGTTAAAATCACATGTTATGGTTGATTAAATAATTTTTTTTCTAAGTAATCATGTTGTTATGATTTTCAAAAAAAACAAAATACTAAATAATGTCAAAATTTACATAAATGAGTTTTTAAAAAAAATACTATATTATTGGTTGATAAAATATTCCTAAAAATATATGTTTCATAAAAATGTCTTAAATAATATTATATATGTCATTAATGAACCACTTTAGGTTCTCTTAGAAGTTTAGAGTAAGTTTATTAACCATATAGTGTAAGAATAAAAGAAGACACGGTAAAAGTTAAACTATTTAACTAAGTGTTAAATCAAAATGATAAGGTTAAAATGATAACCTAAACTTTTCTAAAACCTATTGGTTGAGATATTTTTAACCCATAACCACCTTATCTTAGAAATAAATCATTTTTGATCCATTAGAAACCTAAAATGATTTTATTATAAAATAATATTTCAAAGTTTTCCTAAAGTGACCCTCGCCTCTCTTATAAAAGGGTACTTCCCTTTCTCTTAGTTTCACACCTCCAAATCCATTTGGCTTGGCCAAATTCTGCCAAAATATCCTCCCAACTTCCCTCACATAAAACTAGAGTCCTTACATTGATCATAAAGCCAACATAATGAGCCCTTTTGATCAACTCAAAAGGAAACACCCAAAAAAGAGGTAATAATTTCACCACCCTCTTTCAAGTTCTTTTATTCTTACAATTACTCTTTATTTTTTGTTTCCATACCAAAATAATAAATAAAATACCTTATACATACTATTATGTTATTATAAATATGGTACAACCATATTTTTTATTCTATCCATCCTATAGATGATAGTCACCATATGTGCGTACTTACGGCATACCATCTCCACGTTGTGGTGTAGTGTGTTATTCAAACACTTCATTATTTGGATGGGTATAATAATGATTATAACTAATTTAAATAATAAATATAACATGTTAATTATTCGTTATATATGATATACCATCCAATTACATACGATTTCACCATCAATATAATGATATTTTCGCTCATACGTATGTACGGATTACCGTCTCCACGAACGCAATGAGATTCATTCCCCGTCGTAATAATTCAAGAATAATTTCCATTTTATGATTAAAAATAATATTTATGAACATAATATCATTATGTATATTATTCAAATACATCATATCCATAACAAACATGGCTTATGTAACCAAGCATATAAAGGAAAATGAATTAGTTAACAACCGAAACGATGATACTACTGAAATATTATTAACAAAGTAATATTAGAATATCATATATGATATCATATTTATATATTTGATTCTTGTATAATTTAATAAAAATTATTTCACCATTATACAGGAGGTTTACTAACCCTATACTAAAGAAAAGTACAAGGTAAGGGGTTTCTTGTATCACTTTTAATTCTGTGATATTTCCATTGTTCGCCACTTATTTATTGCATGTGGTGTATTGTGTACTACCATTTGATATATATTATCATGATTATCTTTATATTCATGGTATTATATGATTCATTTGGTTTTTATTAACTTTTGGTCATATGACTCGATTGATTACAACATGGTAAGGGGTTTTCATCTCACTTCTTATTTTCGTGAGATTCATGCTATATTACCACTAATTCCTTTTGTGTAGTGTATGTACTTCCCATGATTGTATTACTTATGTAATATAATTTAACTTATAGGTATTTACATATTCATTGTATGATACTTATTTCATGAGGTGTATGTTTCGTAAGTCACCAAATCGATAAGGGAATTTCTAATTTAGATTTCCACTCATAAGGTTTTGCACAAACTTCATTGATTATTTTACTCCAAGATCATGTATGAAATCGCTATTTATTTATTTATGTATTAATTTCCACTCCCCTTTTTGTGGTTATTCTTTAGATATACATAATCACTCCATTGATAAATTCTCAAGTCATTGATGTGAACTTGATAAGAGTAATCTTAACTCAATTTTCATTCATTGAGTTAAACATCCAAGTCATTGGTGTTGTTGTTACAAGAATATGTGTGAATGTCCTCTGATTGTTTTACACTGAATATCCAATCATATTTAGTGTATTTATATTTTTCACACATAATTATGTCATTGATTTATCCTTAACCTAAGGATACAGTCTTTATAAGGGATTTCATCTCAACATACATTCCATTGATACTTATTTGTTGTTATGTGCCAATTCACTTTTATTTGGTGTATATACTGTACTTTGGAATAATATATCATTAATCCCTTTATTCTCGTTATATTAATATGTTTTTATTACCTCAATTATTTGTATTCAAGTGTCTCTCATTTAATTAGTAACTCTAACTAAAATATCATTTTAAATTGTTTAAAAATTTATTCTTCTAAATCTTTCTCATTAATGTCCATGTTTTAAAAATGGTTTTAAGGATTTATTTATATGGACATGAATGTTTAAAATTAAAATTCATTTTAAAAGTTTCAAAGTGGTATGAAACACTTTGAATCAAAAATCTATTTTAAATTTCTTCTTGATAAATAGTGAGACTTTTAAAAATTTTATAGAAAAAGTGGATATTTCTCTCAAATGGTTTTAATGATTATTTTCATCTATGTTAACATCCTTCATCGGATTTTAAATTTGTTTAAAATTGATTCATTATGATACAATCTTACAAATAGTATTGAATGTTTTTTGATATGTTTGATTGTGGATGTGTTATTTTTATACCATTCATGATTTATGGTTAAAGTATTAACATTTCGTATGCTAGTTTTAATATGAATGTTTATGTTATGTTTCAAATTTTTCATAAGAGGAATGCATTGGACTTAGAAAGAGATGAGTGGATCCCACTATAGCTCCCCGATGCATCGGTAGGTATCATGAGAAAAACTTGTGTCTTGACACAAGGCCTTAACAAAATATTATTTGTATTCTTGGAACAAGGGCTTGACTATGTGGTTATGAAGTCTGGAATTATGCATTCTATCATTATGAAATTGGCTATTGATATTACATGTGATTATTCAACTAGTAGAATATCCATTTGAATAAGTAAATGGCGTTATTTGATTTATCTTTGCCATATTATGCTGAATTTTAAGTTTAAAAGGCTTGTGTTCTAGTCTTATACATTGCCTTAATTGTTTTTCTTATTTATGATAGTTTACTCTATATTGTTATCCTTACTGAGCATTTGAGCTTACCCATTTCTTATGTTTTATTTTTCCTAGGATGCAAAGAAGTATATTATGATTAACCTTCAGGAATAGGCTAAGGGGTATAAGAGTGTTCAAAGGGGACATAATGTTGTTTTTTTATTTCATTATGTAATGTAAAACTTGCGTATGTATCTAGTACTTCCAAGGATACTAAACTGATTGGTCTTTCAGGACATGATTCCTTTATCATGACAATGTCATGTAATAATGCACTGATTCTGGGTAACTAGGGTCGGGGCGTTACACAAACCAAGGTATATTCTAATACTGATGATCTTTTGAAACAAATTATTCTTAATCAACAGAATGAGATGAAGAGTCAAGGTTCAGAGTTGAGAGTTGAGAGAGTTGAAGACACAAATGAGCCAGATTTACACCACCCTCCATGAACTGGTAAGTAATAATTATAGAAATCTACCTTCCCAACCTACTATAAATCCCAAGGGGAATGTCAGTGTCATCACATTGAGATTTGGAAGGCAAAAAACTGATACATCTGCACCTATCATTCTGCTGGGATTCACCTAAAATCTAGATAAGCCCCATTCAAAACCAGCTGATGAGTAACCCAAGGATAAAGATAAAGGTAAGAAAAATATTAATGATGTTCCTCCTAAACCCCTTCCATTTCAAAATAGAGTTGTACAAACCAAGAATATGGCTGAAGAGGCGAAGCAAAAAAAGAAGTTTTGGACACATTCAATCATGTGGAGATCAACATCCCTCTACTTGAATCTATCAAGAAAATCCCAAGGTATGCGAAATTCTTAAAATAACTTTGAACAAATCGAAGAGGGATCAAGGGAAATAAGAAGATCAATCTTGGAAGGAATGTGTCAGCACTCCTTACACCAACTCTAGAAATTCCAACAAAGTGCAAGGATCCCAGGACATTCACTATCCCATGCACTATAGGGGAGTTACACTTTTATGATGCTTAATGTGATTTAGGAGATTCCATAAATGTAATGCCTCACTCTGTATTCTCTTCTTTACAGGTTGGTGAGTTGAAACTGATGAGAGTAGTGGTGTATTTGGAAAATAGATATACAATATATCTAGTATGAGTCCTTGAGGATGTACTTGTCTGGGTAAGACACATGATCTTTCCAGTATATTTCTACGTGCTTAAAATGGAGGATGATTAGGTAAGTTTACGTGCTCCCATTATCTTAGGTAGGAACTTCCTCAAAATAGAAAAAACAATCAAAAATGTCCATGAGGGTACACTTTCTGTGGATTTTAGAGATGAAGTTGTTATATTTAATGTTATGGACTCCATGAAGTACCCCTCAAAGGACCATTTTGCTTTTGTTATCTCCCATTTTGAACCACCAAGTAAAAACCCCATGGATTTAGATTGTCCTATGCTTAGGGAGATTCTGAGAATTGGTTCTAGTTTGATGTCTAAGAGTACTTCCACACTCATTTCTAATGCACAATACTCTATTATATTTGATTTTTAAATGGATTCATATTTTTATTTTGATCATGTGAACTCTAATTATGACATGGTTGTTGAGTACGCTAATGGATTTGATGATTTATTCTCTGATTTTGATTATGTATATTCTGAGGCTGATGTTCATTGTGCACATATTTTAGCTCCTTCAATTTCTCAACCCATTCATCACCCCCCTACATTGGAACTCAATCCAATACCACCAAATCTAAAATACTCATACTTGTTAAGTGGTGAGAAATTACGTGTTATAATTTCTAAAAATATCCCTTTTGAACATGAAGAAAAACTTTTGAATCTTTTAAGAGAGAACATTAGGGGAATTGGGTGGACCTTGGATAACATATCAGGTATTATCCCCCCCATTTTCATGCAAAGTATTTTTTTGGAGGATGGGGCTAAACCAGTTAGGCAGCCACAAAGGATACTCAATCCAACCCTTCTGTAAGTTGTTAAAAAAGAAGTTGAAAAATTGCTTGAGGCAGGTATAGTCTATCCCATTTCATATTCCCAATGGGTAATTCCTATTCAAGTTGTGCCTAATAAAAGTGGTGTTATTATTTCTAAAAATGATAAATAGGAGTTAGTTCCAATGATGGTGCAAAACAATTGGTGTGTGTATATTGATTATAGGAAACTAAATCAGTACACTCGCAAGGACCATTTCCCCCTCATGTTTATTGATCATATGCTTGAGACTAGCTGGGGAAACACACTATTGTTTCTTGGATGGATTTTATGGATATTTTCAGGTTCCTATTTCTCTGGAGGATTAGGAGAAGACAACATTCACTTTTTCATTCAGCACATTTTCCTACCAGAGGATTCCATTTGGACTTTTCAATGCCCCAAGTACCTTCTAGAGATGCATGGTGAGTATTTTTTCTGGTTTTATTGAGATCTGGATGGATGTATTTATGGATGATTTTATACTATATTGGTCTTCATTTGATGATTGTATCTCTAGTTTGGGAAAGGTTTTGAATCATTGTATTGAGAAGAATCTGGTCTTAAACTTTGAAAAGTGTCATTTCATGGTAGATCAAGTCATTTTATTAGGGAATGTAGTATCAAAACATGGGATAGAGGTTGATAAATCTAAGGTAGATATTATTTCATCCTTAACCTATCCTTAATGTGTGTGTGATGTTAGATCTTTCCTAGGTCATATAGGTTTTTATCGGTGCTTCATCAAAGATTTCAGAAAGATTTCTCTTCCTATGTCGTGATTACTTCAAAAGGATTCTGATTTTGTGTTTGATGATTCTTGAAGGACTTCCTTTGATGATCTTAAGAAGTGTCTAACCACTCTACTGATCATACAACCCCCACAGTGGGACCTTCCATTTGAACTTATGTGTGACGCGTCCAACTTTGTTGTTGGATATGTCTTATCTCAGAGAATGGAGGGACATTCACATGTGATTGTCTATGCATCGAGGACATTGGATTCAGCACAGTCAAACTACACAACCATGGAAAAGGATTTTATTGCTATCATATTTTCTTTATATAAATTTTGTTCATATTTATTAGGCTATAAAGTAGTTGTTTTTTCTAATCATGTAGCTCTAAGGTACCTCTTGAAGAAGATAGATGCAAAACCCAAACTTATCTTATGGATGCTCCTCCTTCAAGAATTTGATATTGAGATAAAGGACAAGAAGGGGTCATAAAACCCGGTGGAAGACCACATGAGTAGGCTTACTCACACACTAGGGGATGACAAATTAGACCAGGTACCACTTCGGGACACTTTCCCCAATAAGCATCTTTATTCCATCTTATGTATGCATCCTTGGTATGTTGATTTAGTGAATTACCCTATTGAATCTGAAATCCCCACAAATTTAAAGAAACATCAAGTCCAAAAGTTAAAGAGTGAGTCTCAGTATTATGTTCGGGATGATCTCTACCTATGGCACATGTGTAGTGACCAAGTTATTAGGTGTGTTCCTGATCACGAGGTTGAGTCTGTTCTGCAATTATTTCATACACTTTCTTGTGGTGGAGACTTTGGGCAACAATGGATATCTAGGAATGTTTTGGACTTTAGATTGTATTGGACTAGTTTATTCCATGATGATCATGTGTTTTGTAATTTTTGCTCACATTTCCAACACACTGGTAATATTTATAGGAGACACAAGATGCCCCAAAAACCCATATTATTCTGTGATATTTTTGATGTATGGGGAATTGATTTTATGGTTCCTTTTCCTAGTTCATTTGGTTTCCTGTATATTTTAGTTTTCATTGATTATGTGAGAAAATAGGTGGAGGCTAAGGCCACTAGGACTGATGATTCTCATGTTGTAGTGGAATTTGTCAAGACATATATTTTTTATAGGTTTGGAGTACTAAAGGCCATCGTCAATGACCAAGGTACACACATCCACAATTGTAATTTGGCTTCCCTCCTTCAGAAGTATTGGGTGACACACAAAACATCAACACCATACCACCCCCAAAAAAATGGCTAGGATGAGGTTTCAAATTGTGAGTTGAAACAAATTTTGGATAAAACTATGCAATAGAATAGGAAGGATTGGAGAAAGCTCTTGGATGATGCACTATGGGATTATAGTACAACATACAAGACACCCATTGGTATATCCCCATTTCAGATTTTTTTTGGTAAATCGTGTCATCTCCCCATGGAAGTTAAGCATCAGGCTTATTGGGTTATAAAGAAATGTAACAGGGATTTGGCCCAAGATTGAATCCAAAGGAAGCTGAAAATTCAAGATATTGAGGATATTATATTATATTCATATGATAACTCAAGGATCTACAAGGAAAGATCAAAAGAAACTCATGAAAAAATGATCCAACAAAGGGAGTTTCATGTTAGAGATAAAGTCCTTCTCTATAGTTCACGACTGAAGCTAATGCCTGGTAAGTTGTGTTCCAGGTGGTTAGGTCCTTATATTATGACTAATTTTTTTCATTATGGTGTAGTGGAGATTACACAAGAGGGCACGGGAAGGAGCTTTATAGTCAATGGGAAACTTTTGAAGAAATACATTGAGGGACTTCCTACTGATGCAGTGGATTTCATCACACTACATGACCCCATCATCACTTGAGCATATTAGTTTGTTCCTAACCCTTTCACTTTTATATTCTTTGTCCTATTTACAATTATACATTTCATGTTCATATATTGTCTCATAGGTTCACATTGAGGACAATGAAATATTTTAATTGTGGGGGATGGGACAATATTTTGGGGTAGATTTTTAGGATTTTCATTTGTGTGTTTTGTGTGTATTTTCTATTATGTTTTTGGTTAAAACTTTCAAAAAAAAACAAAACAAAAATCGATAAAAAAAATATATCATGTAACATTATCATGCGGAACATATGGAAAATGCATGTTTTCAAAATTCATTAGTAGAAATATAATCATGAGTAAGATTTCATCCTCAAGGGTTGAATTTTTAAAAAAATTGAAGTCATTGATGATATGAATTGTTGTGTCATTATAAAACCTTTTAGATTTTGACATCATTATTTGTGATATTTTTTCATGTTAAATTGTTTCATTGATTTCTCCACACAATTTTTCACTCAACCATGACTTATGAAATTTTTCTTAATCAATTGAAGGTATAGTCAATTTAGGTAAAAAAATAATTGGTTGATCCATATATTTGTTTCTCTTCTGATCAGTTTCATTACTGTACCGAATTGACCTATGTGTGTGTACATATTATCCGATTGTTTTACACCCTCAAAAAAATATGGTTTGTGTCAAGGGAAAGTCAAAAACCACTCTTAATCAACCTTTCATCTTGTTATAATTATTACAGTTAGTGTTGTGAGGAGATCAAACATGGGTTGAGAGTTGAGTTTGAGATTTTTTTCTAAGTGAAACTTAAAAAAACAAAATAATAATAATAAATGATGGTAGTGATGAAATGTCAAACATATGGGGATATCTAGGTTGGAAGCTTAAGGTTTAACTTTTGGGAATTCTTAAGTGAGTGGGTCTTGAAATTCGATTGCAAAGGAATGTAGAACAGGTTCAGTGAATTAAACTAAGTAAGAAAAATTGTTTTACTTGACCTGGATATACTGAATAAAGGGTGGGTTTATGATCTTGGAATGTTTGGCACACACACATGTAGAGAATTAGTGGTATGGTAGACCCATGACTTGTTTCGCTATGATTAGTGTTATGAATCTCACTGGATTTTGTTTTGACACAATTTATGAGACAATGAATTTAAAATTTATTAATATTGACTCTTTATGATATTCTTACTTTTCATATATTTGCATTGTGGATTGAGAAATATGAATATGCATATCTTGTCACAATTTTTTTCAAATACATGATATGAGTTTTTTCCGAGGAGTGAAAAAGGGTAAGTGTGGGGGAGTTGAGAAAAAGAATTTTTATTGAATAATTTATTGATAATAAAAGATAAATTTTCCTCACATTATGTTAAATATTTTTATTTATAAAATATTTTGGATTAGATCATTCATTTTAAAATTTGATGAAAATTCCATTTTTACCCTTTATAGTGCACTTTGGTATTTAAAAAATAAATATTTTTATATTTATTATTTAAACATTAAATTTTTTAACTATTTTAATAACTTAATGGGATATAACTTTTTTTCAGGACATTGGAGCTAAATCTTTCATTTGTTTAGACTAAATTGACCATGAAGTCGAAGGTGGGCTGGACCCTCCAGATTCGACATCAGTTCGGTATTTGGGCTATAACATCTCCATCCTTGCTTGTATGAGGCCCAAATTTTTATAGGAACTCTCCAAAACAATTTTAAACAAATCATTCTTCTAGAAGAATAGCTGGTTAACACATTTTGGAGGTCAAATGGGTGGTTCAAATTGGCTTAAAATATTTTTCCAATATTCCCCTTTCACACTTGAAACCACTTTGAACCTAGCCTTCCCTCCACTCTATAAATTGGTTTTTTTCTCATTTTTATGGGTTGTGATGTGAAATGGAAAGTTTAGGGTAGAGGATAAGTGGATCCACTCTAATTATCCAACCATTTTAATAAGGTTATCTCTTGAATAAAGGATCCCTTCGACAAAGCCTTCTTCTTCTTCTTCTTCACATTGTAATACTTTTGTTTGCATAATAAACTCCTTAGTTATTATTTAATTTCTTATATTTTCCTATATTTTGTTCATTTATCTTCCTCGTTATTCTTCCTATTTGGTATGGAATTAAATAGTAGAAACAATATTGGGTTATACCCTTTATAAACCTTTTCACATACAGAACGTTTCTACGATGACTACACCGCCCATGGAAGCGTAGTTATTTTTAGTAATAAATATACCTATAACCTTATTAATTAATTTATTTTGAATCAATGAGATAATGTAATTAAATTAATTTGATATTTTAATTTAGTTTTTAAATTGGAAGAAACTAATCAAGAAATTGAACAATTAACACAAAAACACGCAAGGTCGGGATTTTGTGTAAATTGTGAGAGTGCGATCTTAATCAGTAATACAAGACAATAAGGGATAAATTTGTAGAGTTAAAATATAATCCTTAAAATAAATTAATCCTCATTTCTAGAGTGTATATGTGCTCTAATTAACCACTGACTATAATCTAACCTAATAACATCAATCAAAGTAGGGTGTTGCGATTGTATGTTCTGAAGCAAGCCTAGGGTTGAAGTAATTTCATCTTTGTGGTTAAGTTAACACTCATAGGGTTCGAGGGTTAACAAATTAGGGGATTATAATTTAGTGAATGTTAATTTAAATGATAATGATAAATAATTGAGTGAATAGGTAGAGTTAGACCGATTATTCGTTTTAAAATATTTTCTAAAAAAAACATCCTCTTGTTGTGTCTTCTTAATCGAACTTCATTTCAAAAATAAAAACAAAAAATGAAATCTTCTTCCAGCAAACATCTTCTAGTTTTATAAATTGTAAAAAACCCATCCTTTTAATTAGTTTTCTTGTTTAAATTTATTTTAGTTTCAAAATACCTTTAATATGTTGTTAAATTTACTTCCTCCTTTGAGGGATGACCCTGGTTATCCACTCTACTGCACCTAAGTACCCAACAATCACATATCATTTGAAAGCACCCATGATAGTGCCTTTCACTATGCTCCCTAAAAACACCCAAAGAAAACCCCATATGGTTAGAATAGTCCTAATATGTCTTGGAATACACTAAGATTTTTTCCACAAACATGACCATGAAGGGGTTCAAAAAGTGATGGAATACTCAATTCATCAATACCATAAAGACTATAGGTGTATTGGTAATCACAAATGGCATAACCAAATACTAAAAATTTCTATACTAGATTCAAAAGGTGGTATTTGGAACGTAATGTTCCTGAACTATCAACTGGTGGTACCTGGATCTCAAGAAATTTTTGAAAACCATTGGGCTCCTCTGAGCTAATCAAAGAGATCATCAATTCTAGGAAATGAGTATTTATTCTTTATGATCACGTATTTAAGCTTATGATATTCTATATAATTTTGGAGGCTTCTATCTAATTTATTTATAAATAACACTAGTAAAGTCCATGGTGATAATATGTAGTAGATAAATCCATTACCCTTGTTCTCTTATAGATAAACTTTCAACTCCTTTAGCTTGGCTGAATCCATATATTAATATGGAAAAAAAATCAATCTTGTCCAAAGTAGTATATTAATGGTAAACTCGACTTATTGCTGTGGAAAAAGTCTTAATAAATCCTATGGAAAAATATATGAGATCCTATCCATGGATACTATAATTTTAACCACAAAATTTTTCTCTATAACGTCAAAGAAAATCCTAGACAACTAGAATGATATCTTACCCATCTTTGAAACATTCAGTCCCACCCTCCCTAATCATGGATCCCACTTACCCTAAAAGATGTGAGTTCCCCCATCAAAAGTAGAGAACTGGAACCTATGATGATAATATTCAATGATTTCCTTGAATCTAATTAACTAATCCATGTTGATAATGATGTCAAAGACATCTAGGTACAATACGAGGAAATCTAAAATGAATTCTACATTAGTGATTGAAACACGGTAATTCGGGAACTTAAAATCATTCTCCTTCCTCCTACCCAATGGGGTTATAAATTCCATAACATATGGAATCAACTCCACTCTCATACCCAAAGCATCAATTACTTTAGTGAGATAAAATAATGGGATACACCTATATCAAAAAAAAACAGATGCCATAAAAGAAGCAATAAACATCATACCTCTCATGGTGGTTGGAACAAAATTTGAATCCTCTAACATAACCTCAACTAAAGGAATACTTCCTATATCAGGATTGATCTTAGCCTTCTTATCATATTGAGAATATTTCTTTCCTTGATTTTTAAATCCTACACCCTTAGAATAATCATACTGCACCTGATATCCCTTTGAAAATATGGGGCCCACACCGCTCCCCTTAACAAAAACCTAGTAGAAACACTAAAGATGACCCAAATGGCCACACTGGTAGAACATACTTAGTTCCATTTGTAAACTATGCATGGTGTTTCCACCTTCCCATAATTATAGAAAACAATAGGTTTTCATCCCATATAAGCCACCATATCTATGTCGGAAGACTACTGCACACTCTTGTCACTGCCCAAAATGAGACTCATTTTGTTTCCAATTCTAACCAAATGAAGCACTCTAGAAACCACTTAATGAAATAACACCACTGAGACCAATATTTCCATTAAAATATTCCTCTTACATAGTCTCCTTATCAACCACCTATAAATAATTTGGTAGATAGAATAGAATAAGCATGGAAATAATCTTTGGAATCAATCCCATCTCAAAACATCAAACCTTGAGGTATTCATTTGTTAGAAGGTCTGATGAAAAATTAACTAGATTAGTAAATTGGGAAAAATACTCCATTACTAAATAATATCCTTTCTCAAACTTCAAGAACTCATGGGCCTTCACCGCCCTCAATGTCTCTAGGTATAAGTATCAATTAAAAGACACATTAAAAGTTGTCCATGTGATATCATCATATCTCCTTTAAATAACCATTGAATCCCACCACTTTTTACTTGGTCCTTCCAAAACATACATGAATAATACAGCCTTTGAGTTCTTAGGGGTCTTTAAAAACTCGAAAATTCACTTAATATGATCCATCCACTCCTCGAGCTCATTGGGTCCCTTGTCATCATGGAACACTGGTGTATTTTCCTTCATAAACTCTTAATCATGGTCCACCATTCATGCCAACTCTCAACCACCCACTTGACCCAAGTATTGGATTGTACAAATCACATACTCAACTAGAGTAAGATCAAGAGGATGGTTTTCCTATGGGTTATTCTCTACAACACCCTCTCTATGTCATGATGATTTCCTTATATAAGGAATCATCTAAAAGATATAAAACACTAGCTTTATCAAGAACAAATCAATATTAAACCACATCAAATTATCCAAAAGAAACCCTCAACATGGTTATAAATGTGTAACACTTACATCAAGAGAACTTACAAATTAATTAGGAGAAAAAAAAACCAATAATCTCAAGTATTTCCCATTATGCATGGTTTGGCTGCACAGTTAGGAAAACTAGGCTCCAACCATGTGAGAGTCACTAGAGTTGGAAGGCATGGCCACACGGTCTGTGCATGGGTATTACTAATCATGTGCCTTAACTGTGAACCACCTCCTAATATCCCCATTTCACCCCAAAACTAAAATCAACCCTTGGGATCACCCTAGGACTCAACATCGACTAGGAAATACCTCAAAAATATCATAAATCCTCATAACTAGACTCAAAATATAAAAAAATCTAGAACATCCATGGAAACTTGAGGTTTGACATGAAGAAGAGATGGTCAGCCACTCCCCCACTCCTACCTCCCGAGTCCCAACAATCCTAGCTCTAGTATACTGCTGACACCCAAATAAAAGCCAACTCTAATTCAATTTTTTAATGAACTGGCCTGGAATGACTTGAATCATCACTTGAACCAACCTGTCACATGGATCAAAGCACATTCTCAATCACCATGAGCTGGTGAAAGACATAAGGCATAACCAAGAATCTCTTGGGAACAACTTCATCTATGGTAAATCAGCATGACTCATCCATGAAATGGGATTACCACACCAATATCATCATAGTAAATAGTATAAATTACAACATCCAGAGTATGCAATTATGACTAAGAAGATATCATAATAAATAATGTACAACATAAAAAAACATTCCATAACAAGTCAAGAGAAAAACTCAAAATAATGGGAAAAATTCCAAACCAGGGCTATACATACATATTGATGGATACAAAATCCTAAAACAAAACTATATGATATAAACCCCATGAGACCACATCTCCTCCATAAAATACCAGACCTCGATAATCAAAAAGATCTAACTAGGAACATGATTTCCTTTCCTTTACCTATGTCCCAAAAAATGAAATCTAAATATTCCAAAAGGCATATGTAGTGTGTGAGTCACAAAGCCAAGTATGATACCACCATGAATCTTTTTAAGGATTTTATCCATGAAAATCAATAAACTAGTATAAAATCATGGTTCAAAACTAAACCACCTTGAATAAATTCCATTTTCAAACAAACCTTTTGAAATCCATTTGGTTTTCCATTTCAAATAAACCATGTTTTCCAAAACATTTATCAACATGGATCAAATAAATAAATAAGTTCACCTAGAAAAACATGCCCAATATACCCAAAAAATCATAGTAAGGGAAATCATAAAATCACCATCATTATATAACCATCAAGAGAAAATGGGAATAAAATATATCATCTCATCAAACATGGCACTAATAAAATGAATAAAGCATATAAACCAACACATAATGAGTAAGTTAACCTAGGAATCTAACCATAATGTTATATTTTTAGTGAGTCTAAATAAAGTATGCTAGATGGATAAACAAGGTGGAAGCTCTCATGATCTTCCTAGGGTCCAAGCCCAAGAGTTCACATGGTCTCTCAGTAATCAATGTAAGATATCATGGTATTACTAACCAAAGTCTCTCATAGTCCCTTATAAAACAAATGAATTTTTCATTACCTTCCCCCCCAAAGTCTCTCATGGTCCCTTGAGTAACCTTTCACTCACATCCTGGTTAACCAATGTGCTACTCTATAGTAACCTAATCACAAACCAAGTTCCGCACAATATAATCCATATCACAAGTCAATTACATAAAAAAATTAGCATTTTATAAAAAAACATTACCATAAGGTAAAAAAAAAAAATCTCTTTATAAATCCACTATAAATCATAATAACCCTTTGAGTCATTTTATCAAACACTTGGAGTTCATACAAGCCACACCCACTTGGAAAACCCTCTTTAAACACCTAAATTACCAATAAAAAACATAAAATACATCAATAAAGGTTTAAAAATAAACAATAAATCAATAATATGGAAATTTTATAAGAACAAACTAAATGAGATTATGAATTTATAGGTAAGCTATAGAAAACGCCCTGAAATAGATACACTTACCTCAAATTCGGTTCCAACTTTATCTCCATCAACAATAACCACCTATAATAGGTAGGGGAGGACCTCACACGCCTAAACCAAATGAAAAAAAACAAATACCCCATTAAAACCCTAGGTTCGGCCACCACCATCACATAGGGTTACATACTACCATGGAAATGGAAGAACAAGCATGAGAAGGGGGAAAGGTAGAAGAAAACTCAAAGAAAAATACATACCTAAAGACAAACCACTAAGATATTAAGGTTAATATACTAAAATGGATGGTTGTAAGCTTCCACTCCAAGGGATGAGGGATGCACACTATTGGGAGAATAAATGAGGTCAAAGGAGTTAAAAATCAATAAGGGAAATTTGGTAAATTGCTAAATTTTTAATGAGCTAGATAGACCACATGGTTTGGTTGCATGGTTAGGAAAAGTATATTCCATCCATGTGGGTGAAATTATCTCCCCAAAATATAACCCACATAGTTACTCTTTGGCTCTACATGTTTTTTAAAGTTGTGCCCAAAACATGTAAAAATGCATTGTTCCCACCTGCATCTCCCTCACATAGTTAGTCACATAGTTAGAATAACCATGATCCAACCCTGAACCTTTTCTATCTTCCCCCCAAAACTCCAATTTATGACCCTTTACTCCCAATAACTCTAAGAATAAACCAAAAGATAAATAAAAATCAAAATTAGATGTTTCAGGGACTCATCGGGTGTCATAATACTCTATTGGAATCAATATGGGAAGAAGGAGAGGAAAAACAATAATTCAAGAAGAGAAATTGAAGTGTTCATGGTTTGGTCACACAAGATGGAAAAACATGCACCAACCATGAAACAATAACTTCCATGGACAGAGAGTCATTCTTCATGAGCACCACATGCTTTACCAGCCCGCGCATGCTAACCATGTAACCATGATCTATTCACTATTTTCACATCAAAAACTCAAAATGAACCTTGAAATCACTAATACACTCAATCGGGATTAAAAAATCATCACTAAATATAAAAAATAAATAAAAAACATCTAAATATAGACTCAATATCAAGATTCAAGCCCGATACTCCCATGAAAACTTGAGGTTAGGTATGATGTAGAGTTGGCCAAGCCCTTTCCATCACACTCCACTCAAATCCTGATGATGATCCTAGTATCCAAACTACTCAGACTCGCCCTAAATAATAATATTGTAGCTCTAATACCATTTTTAATGAAAAAACCTAGTATATCCATCCATTGGACACCCAAACCAGTTGAATAAATACTCGAGGTGCGTTCTCGATCGCATCAGGCTAGAAACAAGTACCAGGGTATTAGAACATAATAAATGGGAATGATTTCAACCTTTAATAAAAAACTATTAAAATGATACTATAACACCCTCATAGTAAGAATCATAAATAAAAACAATCAATTGGAAACTAAAAAATGAAAGTGGTATCACATGCATAAGCAGGATGTATAACATAAATGAATAAACATCAACTCATCTCAACATCGAGGCTAAGAACAAGTTGATACAAAACATCCTAACTAAACAAAACTTGAAAATAGAATATCCTCATGATTTAAACCCTAGGAGACCACATATCCACCAACATAACAACCCTAGACAATGGTAATTAAAAATATCCACTAAAATTATGTTTCCTTTCCTTTACCTATGTTTGTAAAATAGAGTGTGCCTATGCCCATAGGTATAGGCAGGGTGTGAGTCACAAATCCCAGTAGGATACCACCATGAATATAAATAAGTATTTTATAACCATTAAAACTAATAAGTATCATTTGAAAACTAATTTTTCCAAGCCAAGTTCACCTTTTAAAATATGATAACTTGAAAAAAATTCTTTAGAAATCCCATTGGGTTTTCTAAAAAAACAAACCATATTTTAAAATCATGGTAAACAAAATTTGTTTCCAAAAAGAACTCTCAAAAGGTATAAAAATAAATAAATAAATACACCTATTAAACCATGCTCATCACACCCAAAAAAGTCATAAATATTAGCATAATACAAGTACCATTACATAAGAAAGTAATGGAAATTAGGAATAATAATAAGAGGAAATATTTGTAACAAAAATCTTTCTAAACATAATAGAATAAGAATAACATCATTATATGACTCATAATGATAAATAGGGAAAGAGTACAATGAATATAATAAACACACATGGAACTTACATCATGTATAAAGCATATAAAATCAATCAGTAATAAGTAATGTGCACCATGGGATCTAACCATAAGGTTATAGTGTGACTTAGTCTTAACAAAGTTTTCTAGATATCTAGAATTTTATAAAAAAAATTGGAAGATCTCATGGTCTTCCCCAAGCCCAAACATAAAATAGATCTCTTAGTAACTTGTTCAATGTTTTGGAATATCGCTCACTCTTCCTCTTCAAAGGCTATCTAGGTCCCTTGAACAACATTTTGGAAGCTCTCTTGGTCTTCCCCCTTAAAGTATCTCTCAATCCCTTGAACAACATTTTGGAATATTTCTTGGTATTCCTCCTTAAAGGCTCTCTCAGTACGTTTAACAACATTCCATATCTCATCCAAGTCATAAGCTAAGGTCCCAATGCCTAATTCACCAAAACACACACCCAAGTCCCCCCATCTGCTACTCAATTCAAAACAAAAAAAAACCCATTTCAAAAGATAACTTAATAAACCAACTTTCCTATCTAAAAAACATTCACATGAGGTACAAAATGACCATTTATAATACAATAAATTCCTCAACGAACCCCCCCCCCCCTTTTAAAACCTCTACTTTAAAATACAATTAAAAACATAACAAACACTCCTCACATGATCAATTTAAAAACCAATTTATAAGATATTTATTCCCAAAACATATAAAACATTCAACACCATGAAATAACTCTTTAAAACCCATTTCAAAATCCAATTTGAAAACACTAATTTCCTTTGATCCATTTTAATAAACAAGTGGAGAGAAAAAAACTCAACTCCCTTTGGAAACCCACTTTAAAACATTAAATTTCCAACATAAATCATGAATCACATCAAATAAATATATATCATAATTCATTAATAAATTTTTAGGATAATAAATAAACCAAAAAAGCAAAGTTAACTAAGAATCAATGGTTATTCATTGAAAAATACATTAAATAGATACACCTACCATGTAATCATTTCAAAATTTATGGATTTTGATGACAGCCACTAGATTCTAGGGATAGGGGTCCTTAATCACAAAATAAAAAAAGAAAAAAACAAAAAAAATCATCAAAATCCCTAAAATCATCAATAGGGAATGCTAAGTTTTCACTCTTTCATGAAAGAGGAATGATAATTATAGAAGAGGGAAAAAGGAAGATAAATCATGAAGAAAAAGGCTTATATAAAGATAAAACACCCAGGAATCAAGGATAAATCCACCAAGGGGGAAGGGTAGAAGCTTTATTTCCAAGGGGAGAGAGATACACACATATGTGAGGAGAAATAGATCCAAAGGGAGTTAAATTTGATAAGGGAAATGGGAAATTCCCAAATATTTAATGACCTAGACAACATATATAGTTAGGCCGCATGGTTATTAAAGCTTTACACCAACCACGTGGGAGTCAATATATCTCTAATTAAAAAGCCACAAGTTTACTCTTGAAGCTCCTATGTTTTTAAAAACTATTCTCAAGCTGTGAAAAATGACACTACCCCCCCCCCCTAACTATAACCCTAGTATAGTTAGCCACATGGCTTGGAAAATCATTCACCAACCATGTGCCAGGGTCTATTTTCCCAAAAAACATGGTTTCTAAACCCCAAAAATTGAGAACTCCAAGAAAAATACATGGGTAAATAAAAACCCAACTTAGACATACCAGTGACTTGATGTGTGTAATAGTAATCATCTTACCCTGAATCACCTTATTTTGGGAGTCTATAATGAAAACTGGATGCTCAACAATACAAGTATTGGGATCCACCTCTATTCCCTCCCACTATATCACATGATATGGGTTCGAATGAAATTTATTTATTTGGGATACATGGAACACATTGTGAATGGAAGTAAAATGGGGTGGTTAATCTAACCAGTACACCACCTTCCCGATACGCTGCAAGATCTCAAAAAACCTGACATATCGCAGTGCCAAATTTCCTTTTCTGCTCAACCAATAGTGCCCCAACTTAGTGAAAACCATCCAAACACCTAATCACATACCAAAAAAATTCAATTGATGATGTAAATAGTCAACATAACATTTATTATGACTCTAATATATCACCAACTACTTTTTAATTAGATAAACCTTCTCTATTGTCTCTTGAATGATTCTTGATCCCAACAAGGAGCATTCACCCGATTCCATCCAATAGAGAAAATATCAACACATTTTTCATACAAAGCCTCAAAGGGATCCATCCTGATCAAATTCTGGTAACTATTATTATACGATAATTCAACCAAAGGAAGATGTTTCTTCCAATAATCGCTAAAGTTAATAACGCATGCATGAAGCATATCTTTGAGAATCTGAATGGTCTACTCAATCTAATCATCCATCTAAGGGTGGTACATTGTGCTCAAATTTATCTGAGAACCCATGACCTCCTGAAGGCTAATCCAAAACTATAAATTAAATAATGGTTCTTGATCATAAACAATGGTTGTAATCATGCATTAAGTTTTATGATCTCTTAATTGTTAAGGTTTCCAAGACCCTCTACCTCCATCGACTCTATGATAAGAAGGAAATGGGATGATTTAGTCAAATGATCAATAATCACCCAAATTAAATCTCTTCTATTAGGGTTCTGAGGCAATCCAATCACAAAATCCATAAAGATCTCATCCCACTTCCATACTATAATAGGAAGGGTCTAATATAACCCAGCTAGTCTCTAATGCTCAACTCTGACGACTTGATAAGTCACACACTGAGATACAAAATTAGCAACTAGATACCTCATCTTATGCTACCAATAATTATATCCCAAATTATAGAATATATTGGTCTCCCTGAGGTAAACGACCCAATTAGACAAGTTCCCACCCTCCATTAAATCCTACCTCAAATCCATAAGAATGATGAGCCTTTTCCAAAACTACCCCAAATTCATCATTTAATGATGGTTATTTAGAAATAGTTTGAAAATTTTCTATTAAATATTTATTGAAATTAAAAAACTGCTCTTTCTCCCCTCCCCTGATTTCCTTTCCATAGATATGATCCCTCTCCCCCCTTTCCCCCATATTTGAGCCATTTCCCAAGACCACTTCTTATGAGAATGTTGCCTCTAATTCCTCATCATTGATCCCTCACCATCACCACACTTGTTGTTGTTTCTATCACCCTTGACCATGACCTCATGGTCTCTGTCACCATCATGATCCCTCTCTATTGGTCCCTCACCACTATCACCCTTGCTTATACTACTCTCTCCCTAGTCCTTGACCTTGCGGTCTCCCTCATCCTCATTGTCTCCGTTACTTCATCCCATTTACTCCCTCCTCAGATTCACTTCCATTTAATACCTCCCTTTATCATCACCCTTTCACTCAAGTTATTCATCATTTCAAGCTCTCTAATCACTTGTGAGGTCAGATAAAGGTTAAATATCTTCCAAAGTTTATTTAAAATTGTGTTCTATATATTATTTTTCATATGATGATAATGAATCCAAAAAAATATTTGTATTTTTTCCCATGTATAATGTTTTTATCATTGAATTAATGTAGTCATTATTAATGAAAAACTTAGGTTGTCATAACTGATCTAATCATTGAAAAACATTCATTATCAAGATTTTGGTTTTATTTTTGAGGAGCGTCATTTTCATAATATATTTTTTAGTTGCTAAATTATTTATGTAGACATTAATTTTTTAATGTTATTGTTCTTTAAATCTATGGATTTAGTGTTATAAAAAATAATAATATAAATACATATTTAATAAAAAAATCATGGTTTCTTTTATTTCTTTCTCATTAATTATTACATGAAAAGAATATTGGTAGTTGGTGATGTGTGGATAAAATTTGGATCACAATACCTAGAAACACACATCAATATGCTAAGTGTTTGGAGGAGTTTTTAGATTTTTCAATTTCCAATTGATTTTATGATGGGAGAATAATATCTATATGTCCTAAATGTAAATTTAGGATATGTTTGTATGTGCAGTCATATATTAACTTACCTATGTAATATGATTTTCACTTTCAGTACTATGCATCTATTATCATTTTTAAATTTCATTTTATGAATGAATTATTTAATGGTGAAATTTTTTAATCCTTTTTTCAATATATATATGTGTTTGTGTGTGTGTGTGTGTGTGTTTTGAAGTTTTTTTTACTTATTTAAATGATAGTAATTCCAAAAAAAGTGATTAATCGACAACAGTTGATTGGAACCTTATTTTTCCCTTATTATGCATACGTCATTGGCATTTCCTAATGATCCCTCACATCATGTATGTAGTATCCTCATGGACCCCACCTCGATGACACATTACATTCCCTAGAGTTCTTACCCTATAATATTCTGGATTCTCTTTATCTCCCTTCTGATAGCATCTGACATACTGCCTATCAATTCACTATGTTCTAAATGTAATGATCTTAAAGTGATGGAACAGGTGATCACTCTTGTTTCCTTGGGAAGATATTGGAGGGTCACAATTATAGGTACAAAATTTTATGTTAAAAAATTATCAAACATTTTTATACTAATAACTAATTTTTAATAATAAATAAAATAAATATTACTATAGAGACAAAAATTAATAGTTCAAAATTATGGAATCTGAATGGATTGAAGATATTTATACTATTTGATTATTTTGGGGTCCCCACAGAGTATACTGTAGGAATATTTTACCAGATACTAGGCTAGTTGGAATCTGGTTTAGTGACCCTTCCCATTACATATTCTAATTAGAGACATATTATTCTCTTTTGGATAAATGAGGTATTTGATTCATAGATAAAGGTAATTTTAATACATTATTCCTTAATTTAATGTCATTATTTAATTAAATTATAATATCTTTAATAAATATCTTAAAGAAAATTTTATTCCACTTTAGTGTGGATGATTTTATCACATGTAAGTGGTTATTAAAAATTGTGGGTAAGGAATGGAGATATTTTAAATGGTGATTGTGGAATTATTTCAATGATACATCATTGACTACTCAATAGATGTATGATAAGGTACCTGAAGGGGTACCTCAAGAGTAGTTAGAAGTTTTTGTTGATAGTCATCACCATGAGACACATATGGTATTGAAGAATATATTATTATATTAATTTAATTTTATAGATATACATGCATATGAAAATAAGATATAATTTCATACACTACTATTAAATTACATGTTATTTATTTTCAGAAGTTTCAAGAAAAATGTATCGATTTGAGGAAAACAAATCATCCCTCACAAAGCTAGTTTGAAGAGTTTTTCATGAAATAGGTCCACGTTGGTAATATTTTTATTAGTTAAAATATTTATATGATAATATTATGTGTCTCATATACTAAAAAAATTATTTATTCCTTTTAATAAAGAAAAATAAGTTGGGGTTCCAAGTCTCTCAGATGAAAATTTGGTTAGATGTTTATATGAAATCTGATGGGAGTTATGTGAATGAACCTACCAAATACATTAGGGTATGAATTTATTTTCCAATATAATGGTTCACACAATCATATTAATACCTTAAGAAGTTATGAAACCAAGGATTATTTATATAATATCATCAAAACTAATTTTAAATATATTATTTATGGAAAAAATTTATATTTTTTATTTGATATTATGTATAATTTTTCTATAAAATTTTATATATAAACATATGTTATTTATAAACATATAATTATAAAAATATGTGCTTTATATATACATAACTTCCTATAATATGAGGGTGTATTTTTAATATGATATGCCATATTTCATTCATTTTTGGTGTTTGATTAGTTTCACATGTATTGCTATTAATTTGGATTCCATGATATATGATGACGTGTATAATGAGATTTAATATTTTTGCAGTAATCATTAAAAGGTTGAATTATTATCACATTATCATTTATGAGTCTGGTTTACTATGAAATTATTTATGATATTTATATATCAATTATATTTTTTTTAATATATATTACTTTAAATTTGACTGATATTTGATTTATAGGAATGAATAAAATAATTGTGGGATGTTAATCCTGTTTATTATTTCTCAGTCTCCCATGATGATCCAATTGGTCAGGTCCTTATGAAGGATCATCCTAGTCATGTGCATAGGATGGAACCTAGACCAATATCATCTGAGGTCTTTGGAAGGTCATCGGGGATTAAATTGATATCTACTTCAAGTTCTAGTTATTCTCTCCATCTAGATGCTCAGAGGAAATTTATTATGCTGCAAAGCACAATTCTAGAATAGGGGAACACAATCCAACAATAGGGAACTTATATAAAAATAAAGGATGTAATGGTAATCCCTCTGAAAAAATCATTAATTTAATTATATCATAATATAATTAGATGTGTCCCTAGTGACATTTCATTAATGGATGGTTTGAGTTAGAAAGTAATTGAAATAATTTCATAATAATTTGGAACAAAAAAATTATTGAATTCAAGTTGAAATTTAAATATAAATCATAATTTAATTTTCAAGAAAATTATGATACAGGTGTTGATAAAAGGTGTGGAGATGGAGACAAATATGGAGAAGAAAATAGTGATGGAGATGATTTTATCCCATTGGGAAGTAGTGACAAGGATTGATTTTGAACTCAGTGGTGGTGGTGTATAACTAAACCCTATTTGTAACATATTTTATTTAGTTAGATGTATATTTTCACTACTTAATTATTAACATGGATTATAAAATTTGAAGTCTAATATTTTATCTTTTCTTGTAGAAATTTATTATATGATTAATATAAAATAAATTTGGATGTAAATTCTATTATGGTTATTGTGACTAGATCTTTTTTCTAGTATTTTTTATTGGTTTTTGGGGGATAATAACTATATCAATGTTATTTTTTAAAAAATTCAATATATAGAGACTATTTGAATTTTAAAAAATAAATTTATATAAATAACACCCATTTTTTTAAAAACCATATCCAAAACCCTTAAGAATAGCCATTAAAAACTATTTCTTGACACTTGAAAAATCACCTCACCATTCATAAAACCATTGAGAAATATTTCACAAATCCATCTTTATCTGTAGTTTTCTAAAATCAATTAAAAAACATTTCGTGGTAGTTTAAACCATATCCTATTAAAAAACCATCACTAAACCATGAATTTGGAAAAGTGAGAAATAAAAGAGAACCATCGGGAGACTGAGAATAATCAACCAAGGTATCCCCACCATTTAAAGTTTTTCTAAGATGCTGGTATTTAGAATTTGTTGAATGATCAAGTCAAATATTATCATCCTAGAAAAATGTGAATTACACACATTCCACGAACACATATTCATCTTACTCCTTCACATCCAGACGCATCACAGAAAACAAATTCATCAAGCACCATTCCTGTATGGATTCCCTCACTACCTGGGTCGGTAGTTTCCTATTTAAGGAATAAGCTACCACATTCCCCTTTTTTGGGTGTGTAAGATATATCAAAGAAAAAAATCTAGAGATACTATACTCAACATCTTTTTTATATATTCAAGTCCCTCTAGGTGAAAATATACTTTAGAATATTATGGTTTGAATATACTATAAACTGATACTCTAAAAGATAGCGGTGCCACGTATTTGTGTCATCCATCATAGTTAGTAACTTAAGGTTGTGAGTGGGGTAATTATTATCATGTGGTAATAACTAGAAAGAAACATACATCACCACATGATAAAGTTATATCATCATGTTCCCCAATCCCAAACACAAATCATCATGATACATAACATAACCCTAACTCATCCCATGGAGAATCAAAGCTAGAGTTGAATTCAACCTCACTTTCAACTCCTCAAAATACCCTGATCACTTCTCAGACCATTCAAAATTCACCCCATTTTGGGTCAAATCATTCAAGGGAGAATCCTACCTAGAGAATTATTAAAGGAAACTTCTATAATATCCAAATATACATAGAAATATCATGATCTTAAACACATTATTAGGATGCTCCCAAGACATCACTACTTTTATTTTCTCAAGACACATCAAGAAACTTTCCTCAGATATTATGTGACCCAAGAATCTCACCTCTTGAATCCAGAATTTGAATTTAGATAGTTTAACATACATATAGTTCTCTTTTAAGGTTTCCATGACAACTACTAGATGTTCCTCATTTTCCTCCCTCAACTTGGACTACACTAGGATTTCATCCATAAAAAACTACCATGAATGATTACAAATGGTGATGGAATATATATTTTATCAAACCCATGGAAACCATAGGATGCTTGGTAAGTCCAAATGGAATAACCAAATACTCATAATTCCTATACCTTCTCCTAAAAGCTATCTTGGGAACATCCACTTCCATAACCCTCAACTGATGGTATCCCAATATCATATTGATCTTTGAAAACCAATGGGATCACCTAATCTGTCTGAAAAGATAATTAATTCTTGTAAACATGTATTTATTCTTGACTATCACCTATTTGAACTTCTGGTAATTGATATAAAGTTATAGGCATCCATCTATTATCTTTGAAAGGAGAATAGTGGAGGCCCATGGTGACACACCCGGTTTAATAAATCCCTTGACTTCAAGATCCTCTAACTAAGATTTTTACTCCTTTAGTTTATAAGGATCCACCTGGTAAGATGATAATATGATGGGGATCTTCTTAGGAATTCATTGGATAGAGAACTCTACCTCCCATTACAGTAGTAACCTATAAAAGTCATCTAAAAATACTTTGGGATACATATCTATAACCACTGAAAGTTAAACAACTAAACTCTTCTTGACCACATCAAATAGAAACCTTGAAAACCAGCATGAGATTAAGGTGTAATTTTATAAAACTGGTCCTTTTCTCCCAGAACCAAGGTCTCTCTCACCCTGAAAGACATTATTGTTCCCATAAATATATAAGAACTTCACTCTATGATGATAGAAATCGATTTCAGCCTTTAAAATTAAAATGTATTCTATTAAAATTATGAGATTGAAAATTTCCAATTCAAAGACCATGAAATCTCAAACAATATCAAAGTTAAAAAACACAACTCGACACTCTAGAAACTTAAATTCCCACTCCTTCCGATTTACCAATAGAGTGAAAAGATTCATCACATAAGGCATAAAATCTAGTTACATCACCAAAGAATCAATAAAAATATATTAAATGAATGAATGAGTTATAACCATGTAAAATAATGCTAGATCTATGGAATAATCAACAAACACCATACCTCGAACAGTTATTGGCATGACCTTTAACACTTCTGGAACATGATCTTCTATAAATAAGAACTAGATTTACATCCACCATAATACTTATTATCTAAAAGGGAGTATATTTTCACTTTAGGGTGAGACCCCACTCCCTTTGATGCATATAAATACTCCAAGGATTCCCTAGTATGAGAAGAACCCACCTTACTATCCTAATATGAGAATTTACAGTAGTACTGAAGATTCCCCAGCCATATTCAATAATGGAAAGTCCCAACGACCTCTTGGAAGACTTTATTGATATTCCATAACCTCCCACACTAATAAAATACCATAAAATTTTATCCTAAATACACCCTAGAATAAGATTCTGTATTCCATACATTTCCTCTGCTACCCCGATGAGTCTCTTCATGTTTACTCTTTTGACCTGAAGAAGAGATATGGCTGCCCCTATGGAAATAGGGGTACCACTCATACCAGTCAAACTGAATATGTCTTCCTTGTCCATTGTCTCCTTATCTACTACTTATTCATAGATAGAAAAATAAAGGATGATCCTAAATGTGATCTTAGATTTTAAACCCATTTCAAAATGATGAGCCTTCGAATAGTAGTTCATGGGAAGCTCAAGTGAAAGATGAATCTGCTCATAAAACTAAGTGGAGTATTCCATAATAGAATGTTTTTTTTCTTGATCATCAAAAACTCCTTGTATTTATCCACTCTTAAATTATTTGTATAAAACAATTGGTTAAAAGTTTTCTTAAACCTACTCAAAGAAATATCTTTATGGAGTTTGGACAATATGATCAAGTCCCACCATGTCCAACGAGGCCATTCTAATATATAGGTGGAAAACTAACCTTAGATGTCTCAGGAGTCTAAAGTAATTGGATGATAAATTCAATGTTTTATAACTATTCTTTTGGTTTTTGAGTCCCTAAATCACCCTAGAATGATGTTGAATTATTCTTTAGGAAATCTAGATCATGATCCATTATCCATGATTTCCCAATATAACCACCTTACCTGATATGATGAATGGTTTTTATAACTAATTTATTAAGATGAGAGTCCTCGGGTGGATTGGATTGTGGTATATTCTACATAAATTCCTCCATTGGATTCCTACAAGTCCTTTTAGGAGGCATGATCTATAAAACACAAGACATAAATCATAATCAATACCAAACTGAATTCAAAAATCATCAGTCTAATCATGAAAACCCATTCAAATTCTCTTAAACAAGTAATAATAATAATCTCAACAATTACAAATACTGAAGGGGTGAAAACATTGAAAATGTAAAAAAATTCCCACTTTAGATGGTTTGACCATGAATATTGACAAACTATGCACCAAATGTGTGAGATGAAACTAGAAATATTACATCTAGTTGCATGGGTTCCACATCATTTTTACTGACCATTTTCCTAAATTGTGTTCCATTTCTTTCCACCCTTATTTTAACTCAAAACTCAAAATTTCTCAAAACAACACATGGTTTCTTCCCAAAACTAATTACCAAAAATAAGAAACATAAAATCCCATTAAAACCCCAAAATTAATCTTAAATATAAGACAAACTCTTTAATGGCCATGGTAACTTGAGGTTCTACACGAAGGAGACTTGGTCAGGAATTCCCCAACACCTACTTCTCGAGCACTAACCGTCCATTATCCATAAGACATTTACTTAACCAACAATAAGTGGGCTTTGATACCATTTCATATTGAACTTACCTAGTTAAACCTGACCCGTTGTCTAAACTAGTTCATCAAAAGTCCTAAAGAGCATTCCAGATCACCATGAGCTGGTGACAAGCACTATAATATCAAATATAACCACTTGGGAATGATTTTACCCTCAAAATAAAAATAAATATCACACATATTTTTACTATAATTTTATCATAAACAATATATATATTGTATTTCCACACTAATAAATAAATAGATTCCAAGTACAAATAAAATCAAACAGAGTATAAGAAGTGGTGTTAATGACACATCAACTGATAAAAATAATACCATAACCATAAGCAGAATGATAACTAACATCATATATGATAATAATAACAGGAAATTTCAAGGTTTTATAGGATGATACAATATAACCCAAAAACACTAAGGATCCTAAAATTATCTATAATAACCCAAATCTTTATGACCGTTGACCACCACTACCAAAATGAGCACATGAAAGATAAATAACATCAGGAGGATCCACTATACTACATTCCACTCTTCTCTTTACATGTGTCCTCCAAAACCAAGTCTACAAATACCCAATGGAATATTCATGGTGTGAGGAAAATATTGGTATGATACCACAATAAAATTACATAAAACTTTTCATAATGAAAACCATTGGTCCATGTTTAAAATTCATTTGAAATACAGTTCCATTTTTTAAATCATTTCCATTTAAAAACCTTTGGTTTCTTTAAACAATCCAAGTTCAAAATAAAGACAATATGAATAAGGAAACAAATAAGAAATAGAGGGAAACATGGCATAATCAAGATCATCTAAAAAAATATAGTGAACAAAAATAACATGTATCATCTTAGGCATAAAATAAGAAACAAGGGTAGAGATATAACCTATAGGATCCAAATGTAATTTAGAATCACTCATGAAACATTGGATGACCTATGTGATCCTAAACAAGTAAGTTAACTTAGGTCCTCATGAGGACTCACTAGAAATGACTCCTATCTAGTTTACACCTTATGTTATGGAAAAACCTGTCTGATCCCCCGCCCACCTAAGGTCTCCCCTATGCCAATAAAATTAAAACTAATACCAAATCAATGTCCAAGACAAAAAACATCCCACAATTAATAATATAGCATGAAGCTATATTTTATTTTAAATACCCATTTTGAAACTCATTTAATAATAAGAAATGCCTTTGAATCATTTTAACAGACACCCTGAAGTCATAAAACTAATTTTTATTGGAGAACTAAGAGAAACCACCATTTATGATCACACATGCCAATATAACAATGAAACCACACACACATCAACCATAAAAATTTAATTTAAAATACATTTTATCAATAAAAAAATCTTAAGATCATTGGGAGTGCTAATTTATAATTCAAGTTATGTAGAGCCACCTACCTTAGATTCAATGGAAACTCATCACCATCACAAAATAACACCAACAATGAAGAGAAGGGATCCTTATGAACCTAAAACCCCAAAAAATCATTAAAACCCCACCATAAACCATAGTATTAGACTTTAATTTTCATTAAAGTTATAGGAATGAGATAAAAATTAAGAAAAAAGAAAAACACAGGGAGAGGAGGAAGAAATCAAGGGAAAATAGGGGTTGTCTCAAGAGAAATCACCAACTTGAAGAATGAATCACCAAGGATGCAAGGAGAAAAGATGGATCTCAGCTATAGGGGTTGATATACATAAAATTATTGGGGGATATAGAAATAAAGTTAAATTTAACAAGGGAATTTGAGTAATTTCACAATTTTAGGTAGCCTGGTAAGACCACATGGTTTGGCCGCACGATTTTCCAAACCATATGCCAAACATGCGAGGAACCCCTTCACAAAATAGGTCACATAGTTTCCCTTGAGATCCTACATGGTTAGAAAAACTATGTGGTAACTATGAAAAATGTATTTGGTCCCTCCCCCCAAACCCTCTATATCATGATTACGTAAACGATTACTACTAATCATGCACTAACCATGTACAATGACCTATTTCCCCAAAAATACACAAATTTAACCCCCAAATCCTAAAAACTATAAAATAAACAAAATGAAAATAAAAACTAAAAATAAAACATACTAGTGACCTGATGGGTGTCACATATGTAAGTAATATTTGTCTCATAAAATCTCATCATAGCGGGAGCCTTGTGGGTGAAGAAATTTATGGAGGATTTCTTGTCACAATTACCATTACAAAGTAGGAGCAGGATCACCTTTATATTTTATATTACAACAAAGATTTTTCACTATATTTTAAAACCCATAAAGTTATTATTATGTATTTTAATCCATTAATGGTTGGAATATGGATATTACATACACATAATCAATAGTTTATAAGATGGTTTCGAGACCGTATTGTTAAGGTGTTATCTGCAAATCCAAATTAAATTTTAAAATGACTTAGATGAATAAAAATAGGAGAATGTGTATTTATATTGTACTAAAATGGTTATGTAATTAATATTTATAGTTTTTATAAAAAGTAATAGGATGAATATAGTACAATTTAAAATAATTGATTTACTATTATAGAGTAAGAGATTCATGTATCTCGTACCAACGATAAATATCCAATTTACATGAATATTTCATACTTTGAGATTATAAGAAAATATGGGAGTTATATTATAAAACATTCCAAGAGTCAATTTTTAAATGAAAATGGGTTGATAATAGGATTGAAATTAAAATCGATGAATTAAAAATCATGAAACTAAATTTTAGTCTGGAATGGTATATGGATAAACTATTCATAATGGAAACATAGAGTGTACAAGTATTTATATCCTCAATTATACAAATAATAAATCATCAATTTTTCTATTGTTAACTAAAACCACTTTAGTGTAAAATAAATATTCCATTAAGTATGACCTTTTCATTGGGATTTTGTGATCATTTTATGATGGTATCAATGTTGATGGTGTTTTGTATGTCATAGGGGACCAAAATGAGGGGATTTTGATACTTAATATGAGGGTAAAATAATTTCAAACTTTAAATTTAAAAAGGATACTTCACTGAAAAGGTAAAAAAAATTAATATCCAATTCATTTCCTCATAATTTTATGCGTTCACTACTACATTTACATAATCTAAATTAAATTTTTAAATAATTCTATAGATAATGGATTATACATATGATGATAATACCAATCCTAAGGGAAAATATATTAATAATGTTGAAACTGAGGAAATTTTAGAAGGAAAATAACATATGGTTGAAAAAATATAGGAGTGTCACAATGTGAAAGTTTTAACAAAAGTAATTGAGGTGAGAAGAAAAGGCCTAAAATTCAATGTTGGATAGAATACACATAACCTAGATATTGACCCCCAAAAGTTCATTTTCATTAGTTTGATTAGGTTAACTACTCAAACTCATGTGTCAATTGATGTAGATACATGGAAAAAAGTTGTGATTCTATTAAAGATGATAATTTTGGAATACATTAGGGTCAAATTGTGATATAAATTCTATATTTTACTAAAAAATAATATAATGAAATGTTGATTTATTCTTCATTATAAATTTCAGGGTACATTTATATTATATGATTATTTAATGAAATTAATATTAATGGTTGATATAAAGGATCATAGAGCCTTTCAAAAAATTCATATGAAACATCATCTCAACGATGATGAGGGGAAGGTAATCCCTGCCCACTAGCTATATATGCATGCATGATAAAACAAAAAAAATAATGATTTAATTATCCATTATGAGGAGGCATCATTTTAGGTACATTATAATTGGTAATATTTTATTTTATATTATATGTATTAATCACTTTGATTTATAATTTTTAATTTGTGAAACATTAAAGGAGTGATGAAAATAAACAATGTGCATCAAAACTAATGCATCCCTACTATAAAGCAAGGATGAGGTATGCTTCACTTCAAAAAAACGTTATGTATTTTAAATATAAAGTAATAATTTTATGTGATATAAAAAGAAAACATAATTAAGTTCCTCTTTTTATATACAAATCAAAGAATCAGAATCTAAAGCCACTTCCATCCCACATCACTTGCCATGAAAGAAGGATCATGTAAATAAAAAAGGGATAAATAGATAAAAATGTGAAAAAAATATTAGAATAATGTTTAAGTATGACATAATAGAAAATTTTCTACATTAAAATAGTATCACATAATAAATACTTTTTATTTTTCTATATTTATTATCCGATTTAGACACAAGAATCTTCATCATCTCTACCTCATGAACGACTCCTTTTAGTGGATTTTAAGTGGATAGAACTTATGGGTACATTAGAGTTTTAGGTTTTGGAGTGACACCTATATAATATTTTGAGAAATTAAAGAAACATGTGCAAGAAAATGAGAGAATAAAATACAAACAAGTACAAATAGATGCTTTAATAGAAAAAATTGCATGGTAGTCTAGTTTGTGAGATTAGTTTGTGTAAAGGGATTAAGGAAAAGAACCAACATAGAAAAAACAACTACAGAAAGAGACACACCCCTAATTTGAGGCTATCTATTCTTCTTAAAGGCATACCTTTCCTAGGTTAATCAATTTTGTCATAACATTTTATGGTAAATGTAAACCAAACAACTATTGATGCCTATCTTGTATTAAAATTCTATAGGGTGATATTTATTTTTATTTAAATCTATCATCACCCACCCATCATATTTTTTTGAGGGGTACAATGTAAAATATACAATAAGATATTCTACATAACAAATAACTTCCAAAAGATCATATGAGTGTAGGGATTCATGTAGCTCAAAATTCTAGTGCTGAGCTACATGTTCTCCTTGATGGTCTGGATATTCACACTATCAAACTTGTCATTATAAATTTTGTAAATTTTTCATTTTATATTATAAAGATACATTGTGATAATGAGTTATGTCCTTTAAAATTTATTTTATATAAAAACCCTTAATAATTAATGAAAAAAAGGTCTAAACTATGGTATTTCATTACATATAGAGAAACAAAAGTGGAAACAAAAGGTTGAGTCAATATAATCTTGAAGATCTGCTAATAAATTGAAAAAATGTTTCAAGAGTACCTTTACCCCGCCAATTTCACTACCAAATTTATTAACATTACAAGTTCATGCGGATATAATGTTCTAAGATAAAAATATAAACAATATTGAATTTGAAGAACAAAATCATGGAGAGACCATTGCTGACATAATTCGTCTTGATAATGTAAATGAAATTATCAAGAATGGATGATAGAGAGCCTCAGTTGTGAATGTATACATGAGGTATATTTTCATAATCTATTTCTTCAATAATTGATCAACTATGTTAATTACAATTAAAATTTTATTCATATTTTTAACATGTGTATATATCCCTCCTAAATAAAGGGAAAACCCTACAAATAAAAATTTAGACTAAATAGTCCTCATATCACTTCTACAAAATAATTTTCAATTAAATAAGTTTAAATTTAAAAAAAATAAAATCAATCATCCATAGTTATTGAATATAAAATAATATATGAGAAGCTATTATTTATACCACAATGTAGGAGGTAAATTTTTTTAATATAATTGTATAAAATATATATTCATTTTTTTTCATAACTTATTGTTTCTTGTTTTTAGGGTACACTAGATGCTCATTGTGGTCAATTTGGATACTCTAAATATTTATTTTTTGGATCCAAATCATGATTTTATAATAAATAAACCACACATGATGTACCTTATTAATTTTCAATACACTACATTAAATATTTTAAAAATAAACTTTAAATTTTATGTTTTATAATTTTTTTAATGAGAATTTAGTTTTGATAGGGTATTGTTTACTTATTATCAAAATCATGGTATGAGGATGACCATTGTCCATAAGGATCCTATTGAGAACTTAAAGTGGATAAGTATTAGATTATTTATAATAAGATTTCACTATTAAAAAATATCTCAAAATAGATTACTTATTTTGCTCAATGTTTCAGAAGTTTAAAAAAACAATGACAATAATTTTGGTTATTACATTTTTAAATTTTTTAAAGATATCACATTTCATCAATAAACAAACATCTCAAAATAGGTATTTATAAAGGTAATTACAATTTCATTTAAAATATTTATTAATAATTTTTTTATCAATATTTTTCTTGTAAAATCATGAATATCGATAGTCCATGTATTCAAAATAATAATTAGATTTATTTATAAATGAGTGGGAAACTTATTTGGTTTCAAAATGATTATAGACATCATTAAGAGTTGATTTCTTATTATAAATTTAATTTTATTTAGTCCGAAAATATTATGAAAAGTTAGTTTATCTACATCTTATATAATTAATTTTCCTAAAATTTTAAATTAAAGCATCATAATGCCATAAATTATTAATACTATGACCAGTGATTGATTTTTGAAATGTTGGAACAAACTCTGCATTAATTCAAATTGTGGTTTGGAGGCTAAAATTACTTCCCCTTTAGAACTCCACTTCATTTAAACTCTATTACTATGGAATTCACCATTATCATTCTTTACCCCTGTATCACTAAAGTTTTCATCATTATATACCCTCTCTTGAGATTATAGAACCCACAAATGAAACAATTTTTAGTCAAAATTAACACTTGGTAAATTTTTCATACAAATTATCCTTCGTTAGGGTCTTCAATACAACCCTCAAGTGATCTTCATACTCTTCATTTTTCAAGGAATATATAATAATATAATTTTAAAATACTACTAAAAAATGATCAAGGTATTCTTTAAAGACTATATTCATAAAATTTCTGAATATAACATGGTCATTAGTAAGGAAAAATGGAATCACTATATTTTTATAGTGTCCATACATCGTATGAAATTTTATATTGGGTATGAATTCACTTTTGGCCCTTAACTGTTATTATCCATATCAAAGATCATTCTTCAAAAAATATTTTTCTCATCATTATTGATCAAAAAAATCAATAATATGGGGTAGAGCATACTTATTCTTGATTGTGATCTTGTTTAGTTGATAATCAATACAATGCCACATTAATCCATCTTTCTTATTAACAAAAAGAATAAGTGCACCCCTTGGTGATGAACATGTCCAAATGAATATATTATCATGATTCTCATGGAGTTGCTTCTTCAATTACCATAAATCTATTAGGTTCATTCTATATAGAGTCTTTAAAATAGGTGTATCATCAGATATGAGTTCCATTGAAAACTCAGCTTCACATTTCTTTGTAAGACTAGGTTACTCTTCCATAAATATATAAAAAACTATCATAAAATACGTATATCTTATTTTTTGAGTTTCTCCCCAATAATTTGAGATAAATACCCCTTTTGAATAGGAATCAAAACCCATAAAATAGATGTAATTTTAATTATAATATCAAATTCATCCTTGCACCTATAAAGTATCATAGGTTGGTTCAAAATTTCAAATGTGATTTCCCTTCATCAGAAATTGATATGATCTTTATATAAATAAATATAATTCATACCCAAAATAATATCAAATTCAAATATAGAGAAAATAATGATATTTATAATAACACTCCCTTAAACTTTAATCAGAGAAGAATCATAGACATGATATTTGATCATTGTACCATTAGAAGTCTTCACTGCTAATTCAAAATCTAATCATTGAAGTGGTATTGTGATACCCTTAAAAAATTATTTAGATATAAAAGAGTGGGTAGATCCAAAATCAAATAAAACATTGGTAGTTCTAGAGTGGAAGGTAGGTCTACCTTTCACCACTTCATTATCATACCCCACATCGGCAATATTGATTGAATGGGATTTCCATTTGTCATTGGTATTAAGAGTTTACTGACATTGATCATTGTCATTAACACTTAGATCCATGAATTGGTTATCATGTTGCCTATATTCCATGAATTTTAAAACAATGGAGTGTGGTTGGTGCATTATATGGATATTTATATCCATTTTATTCATTAGATAACTTCTTCCCATCACTTTGGCATTCAATTACCCGATGACCTTCCTTTCTACACATAAAGTATTTACTCATCCCCATAATAAAATTTCCACCACGTTTCTTTCCACACTTCTGGAATAAAATAAAAATCATATTTTTCCCTCCATATTTTTTATTATCATAATTTCCTTTAAATTTCATCTTTCTTTTCTTATCAAAACCATGATATTGATGGGTGAATACAATCTCCATTTATACCTTGGTAACACATTGAATGATTTATTCATCGCTATTGAAATATATTATGGATAAACCCCTTAAAGACTTTTTTTAAGATTCTAAATAATATATCAATCTTACTTTTATGTTGGATAATAATACCAAAAACAAACCTTGCAAGTCTTGTGAAATTTTCCTCATAGGTACTAATGGATTCATCATCCTACTATTTTAGATCAAGTAATTATTTATCTATTCTTGTATTAAGAATATGAGGAAATTAATTGTAACATCCTTCCCCTCCTCATTGTCTTAATAAGGTGGAAGTATATTACTTTTCCTTAAGAGACTTCTCTAAGGAAGCAAAGGATGGAAATAAATGTCGAGGGCTTCATTAACAGATGAGGGGTGATTTTCCCTTTAAAAATAAGACAAACTAACCAAAAATTCAATAAAAAAAGACTACTAGATGATTAATTATAAAAATATAAATAATATAAAATTAATTTCATTGATATAAAAAGAAAACTACAAAAGAGTTCCATAGTGGAACACTACCAATATCAAAGTACATGGTAGAAGACAAAACCAACAAAACCCAAAGGCTCCAAATAAAAAACTCCAAAGCTCCCAACATTATCCATGCTCCATCTCTACAAAATATCCCAATTATCATGATTATCCACTAAAGAATTGTGATACTTTTCCTTTTCTTATGTCCTGGTGAACAATATCTGAAAAAGCAACAAAGTGCCAAAGAAGGGTTGAGTAATAAAACTTAGTATGTTTTACCCAAATGACTTCCCTACTCATGCCACTAGGATAGGAAATGTTAGAACATTTATATAAATAATTTAAATAAAAAAAATTAAAACAATTTATCATAAAACAAAAAATACTTCAAAGAAAAATAGCTTTCCAAACCAAAAATCATTTTCCATGGAAGCAACCAAGAAAGTTCTTCAAACCCATTTCATATTCCATTTTTAGCATATCCCATTTTAATACATAATCCCACATATTCACACAAGCATGATTATTAATGAAAGTTCCACACACATGATTAGTTTCTCATTGATCTAACAAGTCATCACAAGGTAATTAAAATCCCATGTGCCATTACACCTTTTTCACTGAGCACCAAGTCATATTTCAACCAGGCCTCATAAAATTAAATATGAATACACACCAACCCATTATGAAAACCCACTACAAAACCATTTCAATAAAAAAATTGAAAAAATTTCCACAAAACCTTTTTCCAAAAATGAAACCAAACAACCATTTTTAAAATCAACATTTTAAAACCATTTAACAAAGCATTTTTCACAAAAATTCTACCATTTCCACAAATCTAAAAATCATCACTAAAGAAGGTTTATAACATGATTTGTACACAAAATTCACAATCAATTTAAATAAATTTAAAAAAATTTAAACTAATAATTCAATTTCTAAGAAGATAAGTCAAGATTGAATCTACCTACCTCGAGAATTATGGAAAAAATAAAGAACGGCGTGAAAATGCCCACAAAAACCGAGTAGAATCTACAAAAACCCACCTTAGATCTCTTACCCTAACATAACCAAGTCCAAAAATAACCATTATTAGCATCAAAAACCTTATATATATCCATATTTTACTAGATATAAGAATCTAAGAGGGGGGAAAGTAGATCTAAGAAAAACCACCAAAAACTAACAAAAAAAGAGACTTACCAAGGGAATCGAGCTTCAACGTGCCAAGAAAGGCCACTAAATCACTTCCAATTCAATGGGTTAAGGGTTCCACAATATTTTGGAGGGAGAAATATTGAGTTAGTGTCTATTTGGAGAAAAAAAGATGTTATTATAAGTGAAAATGTGTTAGATCCACTTTTTAAGGATTTAACTTTTAAATCATGCATGGTTAGTCACACGGTTAGGAAAACCATATGCTAATTGTTCACTAGTCTCTTCCTAAAGGAGGACCTCACATAGTTATCACACATGGTTTGAAAACCCATGCATAAACTATCAAAAATCTATCTATCCCATTTTTCACAGTTTCTCTTAGGTGGCCACACGATTTGGACAAACTGTGCACCTAACTGTGTGCCTTCCCCTTGGCCCTTATCTCATTGTGAATGGTTTCATATAGGAGTTACAAGGTTTCCAAAAATAGTGAACCAACTTTTCACCTTTATAAAATCCCCAAAAACATTTCAAAAGTATTAAAAATGTTCCCAAACTTCACCCAAACACTTTACACACTTAAAAATTATAAATAAAAGGTTACTTACTTTAAACTAAGGGTGCTACATTATCCACATCACTGGCCTTTACATCCCCAGAAAGTAGAAAACCAACATTTCCATGAAAGAATTTGGTCCATTGCTCGACCATTTCCTTCTCCCATTCCCAAGTCCCTTCATGAATCTGACCATGTTTCCACAAAACCCACACTAGACCATTACTTTTTCCAATAAATAATTTATCTTACCTATCCACAATCTGCACTAGGATATGTACTAATGAAGCATATAGATCTAGTTCAATGTAATCTAATCTAATCACATGGTCAGTATTAGGCTGATACTTTTTTAACTGAGATATATGAAACACATTATGCATAGTACTGAACTATGGTGGAAATTCTAGCCGATGTGCTACCTCACCAACCCATTCAAGTATCTCAAAAGGGCCTATGTATTGAGGAGATAACTTTCCATTATTCACAAAATAATGATTCCCAAGCCTTGGAGAGATTTTAAAAAACACATGATCACTCAACTCAAATGAAAATGGTCATCGATGATGATCCGCATATGATTTATGATGACTCTAAGTCATCTCCATCCATTTCATGATTAACTGAATCTTCTCTGTTTTCTCTTAGACAAGGCTCGGCCCAACCAGTAAAGTCTCACCTACTTCCACCCAAAAAAGTGGATAATGGAAAGGACACCCATAAAATGCTTCAAAAGAAGCCATATATATATAGTCTAGATAACTATTGTTATATGAGAACTCCACTAACGGTACATGATCTTCCCATGAGCCACAAAAATCCATTACACAATCCCTCAACATGTCTTCCAATCTTTCTATCATTTGTTCAGATTATCCATCCATATGAGTATGATACGCTGTACTCATAGTCAACTAACTCCCAAGGTATTTTTGTAATTATTTTCCAAAATATACTTAAACCTAAGATCTTTGTCTAACACTATCAAAACTGGTATTCCATGCCTCTTTACCACTTATCATATACAGATTTTTTGAAAAGTTCTATGATGTATGAGATTATTGAATAGGAATGAAATGGGATAACTTTTTGAGTTGATCCACTATCACCCATATGAAATTATGTTTATTAATTGTTCTTAGGAGACCTATTACAAAATCCATGGATATCTATTCCCATTTCCAAACAAGAATAGGTAAATACTGCAATATACATGTTGGTTGTTGATGCTCTACTTTGACCAGCTAACAAGTTGGGAATCTCAAAACAAACTCATCCACTTTACTTTTTGTACTAACCCTCCAAAAATTTGTTTTCAACGCATTATAAATATTCTATATTCTAGGATGAACCTCCCATATTGAATGGTTGTAATCATTAAGGAGTTCTTCCTAAAAATACATAGGTGTGACCATCTATTTTCTAAACCACAAAACTGAACTCCCATCCAACTTCCATCCCTCAATGGTCTCGCCACCATTGAGTTTTGACCTCATTGCAACATATTATGAATCAGATGTTTGTGCCTCTTTAACTATATTAACCAAATCAAGAATTAACAAAACTAGAAATAAAACTGAAACATCACTTCGATCTTCACATTCCAAGTTTATTTCGTCTAGGACTGACACCAACTACCACTAATTTGAAGCCTCTTTTTCCAACTGAGCATATTATTTTCTTCTTAATTCATCTTCCACCATATTACCTTTTTCTAATGTATACATCAAGTCAAAGTCAAACATTTGGAGATACTCCATCCATATTTATCTCAAGTTCAAATCTTGTTTTGAGAAAATATGTTTCAAGCTCTTATGATAAATAAATATGGTAAATTTCTCACCGAAGAGATAATGATGACAAGTCTTAAAAGCATGGACTATGGAAGATAACTCCAAATTGTGTTTTGGGTAATTATTAACATGAAACCATAACTATATTTATCCATAAGAAACAACATGATCTCCCTACATGAGAACACATCCCAACCCAGATCCCAAAGCATCACAATACACCACGTACCCTTGTCCTAATTCTGTAAAAATCAAGATTGGGGATGATGTAAGGAAAACTTTAAGCCCTATAAAAGACATTATACATTCATCATTCCATTATAATGGAATACTATTCCTTATTAAGGCTATCATAGGTGATACCAATCATGAAAAATCATGAACAAAGAATCAATAATAACTAGACAATAAAAGGAAATTGTGTATCTCAAAGACACTCTTTAGTGGTTTCTAAGAGATACCAACTTCTATATTTTCTAGATATACAAAAAAATCTCATTAAGAGATTACATGGACAAGTAAATGTACCTCTTCTATTAAAAAATCACACTTTAATAATCAGGCATACATAATACGATCCTTCAAGATTCCCAACATTGTCATTAAGTGTTGCTCATGCTTAGACCTTATCCTTGAATACACCAATATGTGATCCAAAAACACCACCAAAAAAGAATCTAGATACCTATTCAATATATAATTCATCAATTGCATAAATAAATATAGTGCATTTGTAATATTGGAAGGCATTACTACATACTCATAATGGCCATATCTACTCCTAAAAGATATCTTTGGAACATCCTCCTTCTGAACTCTCAATTTATGATATCCTAATCACAAGTCAATTTTGGAGAACCACTAAGCTCCCCTCAATTGATGGAATAGACCATCAATTCATGGAATTGGATACCAATTCTTTATAATAATTTGGTTAAGATTACAATAATCCACACACAACCAAATAGTTTTGTCAACCTTTTTGAAAAACAAAACTAGTGTTGCCCACAGAGATATACTCAGTCGAATGAAACTTTTTCTGTCCATCTATTCCAACTTCACCTTCAATTCCATTAAATCTTTTGGTGTCATCTGATAAGACTTAATATAAATAGTACTGGTCCTCTAAAGGATATCAATCATAAACTCCACTTCTCTTGTGGGTGGAAATCCTAAGAAATTTTCCAAAAAGACATCCGAAAATAGATCCAAAACTACTGGAAAATTGTTATCTTTGGTCTCTTACATCAATACCAATGTTAATACTGCAAAATGGTATAAGACCATTCTGAATGCTAGTGCCAATAAACCAATTTCACCTACCTTTAAATTTATTTCTCCTCTAAAGAGATGATTGACTCCATCTTTAGTCGTAAAACTGACCCTTCGGGTATAATAGTTGATGTGAACTTTGAATATTGTCAAACAATCCATGCCTAAGATTATATCATATACATCTATCTCAAGCACATAGAATTACCATATCATCTTAACTCTATCAATAGTTATTGAACACACTCTATACATAAAGGCTCGACATTCTTTTTGACCAAGAGGAGTTAGATGTTTTAACACAGAATTAATCATCTCAACATTTAAACCTAGAAATTCAAAAACACAAGAAGCAATAAAGGAATGGGATGCATTAATATCATAAAAATATTTAATAAGAGTAGGATTAAAAATAATACTACCTCTCACTATGGATGGTCTTGATTGATCATCCATAATAAATTTATCCACTCCATATAATTGCTTACTCACTGCACTTTGTTCCTTATTTCCTTGTTGAGATAGTACTTACGGAGGAGTCATGGTATTCTTGGAATAACCATGGCTATATTTGTTCTGCTTATGAGAGATATTTTTCTACCCTCGTCCTGTTGAAACAATGAAGTTTGTGACACATGAGATGTGTCCTGAACACCTGACCTCATAGCACTACGACAATAGTGCTGAAGATGCCCCATCTGGTTGCAATTGTGGCATGCTCTAGGTGGTTTCATACACTCTCACTTCATGTGGTCCAAAGAACCACATTGGAAACATCCTAGATTTCTCTTGGGTCTTCAAGGAAGATTCACCAATCCATCCATTTGATTATAATCCATTCCATTACCTTGGAAATAGGTGTCCCTCTTCCACTTTCTCCAAGCATTAGAGTTCCCTCTATTTCCCATATGTATCAACATGATCCTTTCACCCTTATCTCTTGAGATGTTATTTTCTACTATTGTTTCTATATTGACCATATTTGTAGAATTTTTTATACAGAGCATAGAAATATTTGAGTGAATCTTTTACCTTATCCCCGATTCAAAAATGCGTGCCTTCAAGGATATACTAGCAGCAAATTTGGGTGAAAAGCATACTGAATTCATAAATTTATCCACATACTCTGTTACTATGAGTCTCTCCTGCTCCAAACTAGATAATTCTATTATTTAAGAAATTTTGAATGTGTGAGGATATAATTATTTGTTAAACAATTCTTCAAAATCCTCTCATGCATGGAATTGGTCTAATTTAGCCTGAATCACTAAATCACACCATTAGAATGAAAGATCATCCATTATATACATCATGAACTTGACTTTCAAATCTACTGGAGTGCCTAGGAAATTGAATAATTGATTCATCTTATTCAATCACACCTTTGATTTTTACGGTTCTGAATCACCGTGAAAGATGGGTGGATTATGCTTCTGGAACTGAACAGAATGATCCACTTTCCTTGGTTCATCCCTTCGGTTCCCTCTATCCATAGACTGAAAGGATTATAATATACTCTAAACTAGTTATTGGTTAACTTATGGCTAAGGTGAAACCATATTCTCAATATATTCCTAAGGTTGGTTTCTACGATGTCTACTGGGTTCCATTTTCTAAAACACAACAAATTCCATAAGTCTCACTCTCTAGAAATGAAAGCTTAACAATTTCAAATTCTAACACATCATGACTATCACAGCATTACTTTCCAAAATTCAACACTTCCTATTTCAATCCATTTTTGAAAAAATTCAACTAGCTTTTTAAAATCAAACCATTTTCAAAATACCACAACCATGCTCTTTTTCAAAATCTCAAATTTGAAAATAGTTTCAACATTTTTCAAAAAAAAATACTTTTACAACAAATCGTATATCATTACTCAAAATTAAATAAGTACTCCTAGTGGGAAGTCATTTATAGAATTAATTTCATGCTCTTCTTGTTGGATAAACTCATGATAATGAGATTCCAAATCCTATAAGTTACTCCAAAACACTTATATACCCAATTCCCTAGTAACTATATGTTTGGCATAAAAATGATAGCTACATATTTTTATTCTCTATATTTCAAGTCCCAAAAATCTAACTCCTTTCTACCAAATTTAAACAAGGAATAGACCAAAATGAATTTCAACTCTAAGACCAACAAAACGGATGACCACTTTTTAGTCAAGGATCAAACAAGCTGATATAACTTGTTCTACAAAGATATTTGGAAGGACCAAGACTGATATCACTTATAACATCATGCCCCTCCTAATTGTCTTAAAAATTTGGAAGTGCATTACTTGGCCTTAAGCGACAAACCTAAGGTTCCAAAGGCTATCAATAAATTCCAAGGGGATCATTAATAGATGGGGGACTATTTTCCCTTTGAAAATAAAATAACCCAATATACCCCACTCAAAGTTGTTACCCCTAGGAACATTTGTGCCACAACCACATAAAATTTATAGTATCTATAAAATGATGAATTTTCTAGGAAAACCATACTCTTTTATTTTCCATAACTTAAGTTTTTCTCATACACTTAGCCTTATCCTAAGGGTTCTCACTAATGTTTCCTCATCCTAGTTTCCAAAAATAACTAAACCTTGCTCTGGTACCAATTGAGGAGACCCAAACATTTCATTTATAAATGTTACATATTAATAGATGAATATTATTTATATATTATTATGATCCTTTCTAGAATAATATTGGTTTATTGTCTTTGTAAACTTCCATACATAAATCACCAGTACATAAAAGATATACATCATCGCCCACTTAGTTCTTCACAACTATCATGCTTCTTAGACATATAATACTTAAAATATGTCTTCATATATTGGGGGAAAAGAAACATAATAAAGGGTGGTATAAAATGATCAGTAAGAGTAAACAATGGGTATATCAATGATCATTTAAGAATAATATGAGAATATGGGTGTGATAACATGATCATAACATTTTAAAATCATACCCAATAATTTATAGATCATAATAATGATTCATGGTAAAAAGATTGGAAATTAATAAGACATTAATCATAAAGTAATCAAAGAATATGAACCATGATAGTATAACATTCGCATAAGATCATTTCATGATATAGAAGCATAAATTTTGGAAGTATCGTAATCTTATAAAACTTATATCAATGCTACCCCCCAGCCATTCTTCATGTGTTAGGCTTCAGATAACCACCCATGTACCAACTTCGAGTTTGGGATAACCTATTGTGTACAATCTTTTTAGGATTGGGATAACCTCATGTGTACCCTTTGAGATCATAAAAAATTAATCTTTACCCAATGAAAAGTACAGATATAACAGACCTGTCACGAACCAGTCTGAGTCGACCCTGAACCGGTCACCCAGGCCAGCCCACGACAAGTCCCGAGAGGTGTTCCCGATCCTCCCGGGATGGTTACAAGCACCAAGGGAATCAATATAGTACACAAGGGAATGATTTCTCCCATATATGAATAGTCAAACAAACAGCGGAAAGAAATAGACAGCCCAAAATACATTTATATAAAAATTGAACTGAACATTATTTGTACAAGAAACTGAATGTACAACTAAGACAACAACTCAACTGACCAAACCCGATAACCAACTAAATCCATGTGAACCTTCTGGTCACTCTCCAAAAAAATGATCACACATCTCCCAAGGCGATCGAACTCAATCTGAAACCTACACAAGGGATAAAAACAGAAGAATACTATAGGTGTGAGTATTAAAACTCAGTAGGTTAGCCTGATATTATATTCCCAATGTACATCCTTTAAAATAAAAGAAACATAAATTTCAAGTTTTAAATACAAATATAAATTTATGTCTTCTAAATGAGGTCCCATGCTATAAAAAAACTACCAGACAAAAACTTGCATGTTTTATAAACAAGAATGCAAGTAACAAATTTCAAAGTGGTGCAACTTCAAAATGAAAATAATTTTCAAGAGGGTTGCTTTAACGAATTTTAACTTTTAAATAAATCACACACACTACCAAATTTACCAACCAAACACACAATATTCCAATGGTGAGTACAAAAGATCTAATGAGCACAAGTCATGGGAACACCCCTAGGCACTAGTCAATTGTGAGCCCCAGATACCTCGTATCTCGGTGAAGGTAACCATAATAAATATCTGTTCTCGTGCACACAAGACACTAGTAGGGATCATACCCATAACCTAGTTATCCCCCAACATCATCATCATCATAGTTTAGTTAGTTTTGTCATCGTCAAACTTGCTACGTGAAACAGGGGCCAAACCCACAGGATCACTAGCATACTAGTACACGTCCGCCCACCTAGATACCCGAGATTCCATTTAGTGCTCAATAAAGTTAAAAATATTATCAAATACATATTTCATATAAAAAGTCCATTACCAAACCATAAACACACAAACATCCCACAAACATTCTTCACATTTCTTTCACGAATCAATAAACCGCTAAATATTTTCGTAAAACAATTTCAAGGAGTATATTGAGGCTTTACACATAAAACTCATTCAAAAACACTCTTTCAATTATAAACACACATAAAAACCATACCAAACCATATTTGGAAGCCCCAAAAACATTTAATAAAATCATTTCATGGACTATAAAACAATACCAATTGCACAACTTGGTATATACAAGTAAAACACTCATTCTTCATTTTTAGGAAAGGCCAAACGGGCCTTTAAACATTTTCTCAAAACTAACATTTGAAAAAGTTATGCATTTCAATTTTATTAAGGAGGTGTGTACACACCATTTACATAATAAAACCACATTCATAAATCCCTTAAAACACTTAGGTGACATATTCAAAACACAACCATTTTTATAAGAATGTGAAACGGGCCATTTTTCGGCAACTCGGGCCAAAACATGTTGTAAACAAAAAAACAATTTTTTGTAAAACCAAATAAAAATTTGAAATCCATTAAAGGATCCCAAAATAATTTTCTTACATGCATCCAATATATTTAAAAATCCAAGCAAATTATTTTAAATTGCACTGGACACATAAAATCCAACCGGACAATTTACCAAACACATGGCATGCACTCTTTAACAAAACAACTTATGTTAAGCACTTAAAAAGGGATAAAACACAATTTTCATGCCATAATGTTATTCAAGCTACTGAGAAATATTCAAAATACCGTAAAAAAAGTGCAAAATCTCATGGAATAATTTATCAAACAAGAGGAGTGCACATTTATACCAAAACAACTATATTTTTAACAAAATAAGTCATAAAACATAATTTGCAAACAAAACCTTTAGAACCAAAGTTTCACAGCAGAACATATCATATAAATAAGGTTATAATAGAATTAAAATGATTAAACTTAAATGATAAAGGTTTGTGCAAGGGATATCCTACCTCAAATCCTTGGCATAATGGAAACACACACCCGAAATCACCCATCGCGGGTTTATAAACCCTAAAAATATGAATACCAGAACTAAATTAATAAAAACTCCATCAAAAACCATGTTATAACCGAACCCTATGTCGATCATGATGATGGGAGATTATGAAACCAAGAAATAATGAAAGGAGGAAGAAGAGGGAGGATAAAGGAGATGGAATCTCACCTTTTCCACTAGAAAACTCTTCGTTTTCCATTAGATCTGAAAACCTATAGAAAATTTAATGGGATGAAACATCTTGGAGAGTATCCTAAGGTCTGGAAGAACTAGGGAAAGAATATTTGTGGCAAAAAGAGCACGAATTGAATGAGTTATGGGTGAAACAATTTACCTTCTCAATTCTGGACGTTTTGAGGAAACCAAAGAACATTCGACCTAATACGAGACGAATATGAGCTTCAAAAAGGGTAAATAGATAATGGGTGTGAGGATAGGGGTATTGGATTTGAGGGGGAGGTAGAATCACCGAAAAATATTTAAAATTTAATTAGATATAAATGAAACAAATTAGTTTTTTAAAAATGGAAATGGGCCCATGGGTTATCCCAATGCCTAAATAAGTAACCCCAATTCACCATTCTTATGAATTTATATGGGGTCCAAAAGGATATTGAAGTTTTAATATGTCATTATAGGACAATTTGGAAGTGTAATGGTTGAAATTTTTTGAAAAAAAGGAGTTATAAAAGAAACAAATTCGGTTTTTAAAACTGGAAATGGGCTCACGGTTGGCCCAAATTATGAAGTAACCACCTTTTCTTCAAAAACTCCTAAACAAGAAATGGGGAACCCAAATTAGGGTTATTAGAAATATAAGAAACTTAAAAACTCAAGATTCAACTCACCAAATACCCATAAAAAGGATCGGGATTTCCAATGGACCAGATCAAAACAAAGACAAAAAAAAACTGGGTGTGACAATTCTCCCCACCATTAAAGCTTTCCGCCCCCGAAAAGCCATAACACTTTCCAGTTGAAAGATCAAAACCTAAGGATTCCTTACCAACATAATCCAGCCTATAAAGATAAGGAAATATCAATCTCCAACAATGCAACTTAATACTCTTGCCCAAACAAAACACAACTCACAACCACGTCCGGAGAATCAACGGAAAGATGAAGCCACCACCTCCACAACCAAGACAAGAACTAGATTGTCGGGCCTTCTCCCAATGAACCCAATGATCACTAAAACCATATTTCACTCACAAAATCAAATTAATTGTGTTGGAGGCGTGAATGGGATACCAACCATTAAATAACAACTACCATCCGACAAATCCTAAAGGAAAGATCTTCGAGACTCGTAGTGGGTCTCCCCACCATTAGAGACCAACTAGAAATGAACAAAAAAATAATTCAAAATGAACTAGAATTGGGCCTCACCTTCACAGGACCATCAAAACTCTCCCAAAACAACCTAAAAACCCAAGTTAATAGGGTTACAACATGGGAATCTAAACCACCCACTCCCGAACAGAGGGGACAAGAACTGGGCCAAGACTGTAAGCACAGATCTGGACCCCCACCACTTAGGAAGGGGAGGGAAGGGGACCCAATAATTGGGCCATTGAAACTACCAAATAAACAAAGTAACTACCCAAAACTCTCCACCTAAGAATAGGTAACACCAAGACTGCACCTGATTTTCACAGGAGGTCCACACAGGGACATTGATCGAAAACCCACATCCATGCAGGCATAACCATAAACACTGTGTGAGGGGTAAGTCCACCACGCTTGTTGCGACAAAGGGAAATTCAAAGAAATGAGGAACCAAAACATTGACATAGAAACTAACTTACCAAAACAGAGGAGGCAGGATTCTAATCGATCACTCCACACCTCTAGCAATTTCCAGACTGCATAAAAAGCTTAACTCTGAGGCCTATGGCTGGAGCTCTGATTCTTAAAGCATCTACTGCACCGCAGTCAGGGTTATAAGGATTACACTGCTCAAAAAAAACTTGCATGCTCAACAAAACACCTTAATATAAATAGTAACTCATAGATTCATATCAAAATTCTATCTCACTATGAACGAGGGGTATAATGGACAAGGAATATGGAGAAACACATCAACATCACTAAAAATAACTTCTATGTCCAAAAGAATTATCACGACCTAAAAGCACTTTTAATAGATCCTAAACAGCTCTCTATTTCAACAAACAGGTTGAGGCATAATCAAAAGAGGTAGATTTAGAATTTGAAATGAATCCTTAGGTTGATCAGCAAGAAATATTTCCAATGGAGAACTATCCATGGCCACATCACAACATCAAACACATCTTTAGAAACCCAATGAAAATTACTCCAAAACCGAGCCACCAACAAGATATCATCTCAAGATAAAACAAGAGTATGAATTCTAGATCACAAGGAAGCTTACTGAATAAAAAACTCTTCTAAGACATAGAAAAAAACTAGCCACATAACCATTGGTTTATAAAAAAAAGGCCACAATTTTTTAGCTCAAAACACTTTGGAAAAACAAACTAACTCGGTGGGTTTCCACATTCACCAATGGTGTTTCATCAAGTATCACCCACATGAACATTTCCATGCCACCCCAGGCACCCAACCACCATGACATATATTCCATCCTTCCAGATATCAATAAAACCATGCATGGGAGCACCCATGAAAGCACCAAAGGCTAAAACAAAACAACATAATTCCAAAAATCATTTACCTTCAAAAGGAACACCAACCACCAAGTCAAAAACCATTTTCATATTTCACAAAAAAACCACAATTCATTAAGAACCATTTGCTTAAAAACCTACCCATTTTCATTTTTAACAACTTTTAAAATAACCAAGCCACTCCAAACAACCCCTTCCCATTTTTTTAAAATTCATTAAGGTATATTTTCATAATCCGAGGTCCAATGAGACCAATACCCATTCTAGGAAAACACCAACTGATCAAAAACAATTTCTAAAACTAATTTATCTGATTCAAAAACTTTTTAACATCCCAAAATACCCCATTTAAAACATAGATTCAGAATCACTTTAAAATGAATCACAATTTCAAAACATTTTATTCCAACAAACCACAAGTTTAGATTATGGATAATCCAATCCCGTTAAATCATTTCCACTTCCCTCCAAAAAAAATTCACAAAAACACAAACTTATAAAACCCTTCATATATTTAATTTTTGAAAACCCCCCTTTTCACATTTCAAAATACAATCCTTCCTTTAAAACCCATTTCCAAAATTCTCACACAAGGATTTTAAAAACAAAAAATCAGAATTCAAGAAAGGTTCAAGAGGCCAAAAAAAGGGAACTAGTGTCGGTGGGTGACTTGACCATATAGTTGGAGGCCATATGTCAAACACAACACCAACACAGAGAGACTTATTAGGACCATTCCCTAGCTCAACATGGCTTGCTAGGCACTACGAGCTCACAGAGTCCATTAGTCATACTTCCCTTGTCATATCCCAACACCAAACAATCAATAACAACAAAGGACACTGATAAAACCAGATTTCCCATGGAAACTTGAGGATTAGAAGGAGAAAGAGTTTGTGATGCTCTTCCTGCACTTACCCATCAAGTCCCAAAAATCCTACTCCATCTACCTTAACATCCCCAAAATAACAAGGGCTCTCTAAAAAGAAAGGTCTACTAAGAGCTAGCCTCCTCTAATACCATTTTGTCACGAACCAGTCTGAGTCGACCCTGAACCGGTCACCCATGCCAGCCCGCAACAAGTCCCAAGAGGCGTTCAAGATCCTCCTGGGATGGTGAAAAGCACCAAGAGTATCAATAGAGTACACAAGGGAACTATTTCACCCATATATTAATAGTAAAACAAACAACGGAAAGAAATGGACAGCCCAAAATACATTTATATAAAAATTGAACTGAACATTATTTGTACAAGAAACTGAAAGTAAAACTAAGACAAAAACTCAACTGACCAAACCCGATAACCAACTAACTTCATGTGACCCCGCTGGTCACTCTCCAACAAAATGATCACACATCTCCCAAGGCAATCTAACTCAAGCTGAAACCTGCACAAGGGCTAAAAACAGAAGAAGACTATAGGCGTGAGTATTAAAACACAGTAGGTTAGCCCGATATTCTATTCCCAATGCACATCCTTTAAAATAAAAGAAACATCAATTTCAAGTTTTAAATACAAATATAAAGTTATGTCATCTAAATGAGATCCCATTCTATAAAAAAACTACCAGAAAAAAACTTTCATGTTTTATAAACAAGAATGCAAGTAACAACATTCAAAGCAGTGTAACTTCAAAATGAAAATAGTTTTCAATAGGGATGCTTTAACGAATTTTAACTTTTAAATAAATCACACACACTACCTAATTTACCAAAAAAACACACCATATTTCGACGGTGAGTAAAAAATATCCAATGAGCACAAGTCATGGTAACACCCCTAGGTACTAGTCAGTTGTGAGCCCCAGGTACCTCGTATCTCGGTGAAGGTAACCATAATAAATATTTGTTATTGTGCACACGAGCCACTAGTAGGGATCATAACCATAACCTAGTGGTCCCCCAACATCATAATCATCATATTTTAGTTATTTTTTTCATCGTCAAACTTGCTACGTGAAACAGGGGCCAAACCCCACAGGATCACTAGCATACTAGTACACGTCCGCCCACCTAGATACTCGAGATTCCCTTTAGTACTCAATCAAGTTAAACATATTATAAAATACAAATTTCACATAAAAATTCCATTCCCAAACCCTAAACACAAAAACATCCCACAAACATTCTTCACATTTCTTTCAGGAATCAACAGACCGCTAAATATTTTTGTAAAACAATTTCAAGGAGTGTATTGAGGCTTTACACATAAAACCCATTCAAAAACACTCTTTAAATTATAAACACACATCAAAACCATACCAAAACATATTTTGAAGCCCTAAAAACATTTAATAAAATCATTTCATGGAACATAAAATAATCCCAATTGCACAACTTTTTATATACAAGTAAAACACTCATTCTTCATTTTTAGGAAAGGCCAAACAGGCCTTTAAACATTTTCTCAAAACTATCATTTCACAAAGTTATGCATTTAAATTTTATTAATGAGGTGTGTACACACCATTTAAAGAATAAAACCACATTCATAAATCCCTTAAAACACTTAGGTGACATATTCAAAATACAACCATTTTTATAAGAATGTGAAACGGGCCATTTTTCAGCAACTCGGGCCAAAACATGTTGTAAACAAAAAAACAATTGTTTTTAAAACCAAATACAAATTTGAAAGCCATTAAAGGATCCCAAAATAATTTTCTTACATGCATCCAATATATTTAAAAATCCAAACAAATTATTTTAAATTTCACTAGACACATAAAAGCCAACAGGGCAATTTACCGAACACATGGCATGCACTCTTTAACAAAACAACTTATGTTAAGCACTTAAAAAGGTATAAAACACCATTTTCATGCCATAAAGTTATTCAAGATACTGATAAATATTCAAAATATCATAAACCAAGTGTGAAATCTCATGGAATAATTTATCAAACAAGAGGAGTGCACATTTATACCAAAACAACTATATTTTTAACAAAATAATTCATAAAACCTAATTTGCAAACAAAAAATTTAGTACCAAAGTCTCACAGCAGAACATATCATATAAATAAGGTTATAACAGAATTAAAATGATGAAACTTAAATGATAAAGGTTTGTGCAAGGGATATCCTACCTCAAATCCTTGGCGTAATGGAAACGCACACCCGAAATCACCTGTCGTGGGTTTATAAACCCTAAAACTATGAATACCAGACCTAAATTAATATAAAATCCATAAAAAACCATTTTATAACATAACCCTAGGCCTATATTTACTAGGGGAGATTATAAAACCAAGAAATAATGAAAGGAGGAAGAAGAGGGAGGATAAAGGAGATGGAATCTCACCTTTTCCACTAGAAAACTCTTCATATTCCATTAGATCTGCAAACCTATAGAAAAGGTAATGGTATGAAACTTCTTGGAGAGTCTCCTAAGGTCTTTAAGAACCAGGGAAAGAATATTTGTGTCAAAAAGAGCACTAATTTAATGAGTTATGTGTGAAACAATTTACCTTTTCAATTCTGGACGTTTTGTGGAAACCAGAGAACATTCTCCCTACTCTGAGACCCATATGAGCTCCAAAGAGGGTAAATAGATAATGGGGGTGAGTATAGGGGTATTTTATTAGAGGGGGATGTGGAATCACCGAAAAATATTATAAATTGAATTATATATAAAAGAAAAAAATTAGTTTTTTAAAACTAGAAATGGGCCCATGGGCTGGCCCAATGCCTAAATATGTAACCCCAATTCACCATTATTATGAATTTATATGGGGTCCAAAAGGATATGGAAGTTGTAATATTTCAGTATAGGAAAAGTGGGAAGTGTAATGGTTGAAAAATTTTGAAAAACAAAGTAGTTATAAAAGAAACAAATTCGGTTTTTAAAACTGGAAATGGGCTCACGGTTGGCCCAAATTATGAAGTGACCACCTTTTCTTCAAAATATCTTAAACAACCAATGGGGAACCCAAATTAGGGTGATTAGACATATATGAGACTTAAAAACTCAAGATTAAACTCACCAAATACCCATAAAAAGGATCGGGATTTCTAATGGACCAGATCAAAACAAAGATAAAAAAATCGGGTGTAACAAGACCCACCTATCAAAAAATAATATTTCATTCATTTGTATGCCAAAATATCATGGAAACATTTATCATTACATCATAAAATAACATGTAGAAAATAAATTGAGTTTCATAAATATTCCATCAGCATAACCACAAACCATACATAAAAATAATATGGACTTTATCAAAGAATCATATCCCTATTAAATCATAAGTAACATCAAAGGATTTTATCATAGTTAAGAAATTCCTCTTAAAGATCACTTGAATATTTCTTGAGGAAATTACCCTTTTAATTTTGAAACTAATTATTCAAATTAAAAAAAATGTAAAATATAAAGGAAAACATTTTCTTTGAAAATAACTATAGAAAATTATAAAGGAATATTCAATGAAAAGATTAGTCAGGATGGTGGGAAAATATGTTCATGTGGTATATGATAAAACAAAGATTTTGTTCATGCCTTTGGTAAAAAGCATCTTGTTCATAAAATTAGAAGAATATACCTTTAAAAAAATATTGAAAATAAAAAAAGGGTAAAAGTTTCTTTAATAAATCATTGGATAATAGAAAAAACATTCTTGAAAACATTTTAATGAAAATATGCACATGGAAGAAAACTATTTCCAACTAAAGAGAGAAATAAAGATGGTTTTTCATAAAAACATTATTTCAGTATCTTTAGTACTTAAATATAGGAAAATGAAATGAAAAAAAAAATATCCATAAATAACCATAGGATAAGATAATTCATGATATCTTAGAGAGATAGATAATATAATTTCATCATTTAGAATTTAACCATAAATAATCCTGGTAAAAATGAAAATAATATTTACATACTACTGCTTCCATTCATACAAGATGCATGAAATAATATTTCATGCATAAAACTTTTATATGAGATGTATTCCACCTAAGATTCCATTTAAAAACCCATTTCATAAGATTAAATGAATGGGAGTTAAATCCATTCATGCATATGATGCATGAATTAGCTGAGACATTAATACACATGTTATAAAAATATGTATTAATGTAGAAACCACCCAAGAGAATCCTTGGGTTATATATAATTCCAATGGTCATATGATGGAATGGGTGTGGATATTCATCCTATGAGTCCTAGGAACCTAAAAGTAATCTTCATATTAAACAATTTATCTGTGAGATTCTAGCACGTCTTAGAGATTGGTGGATCATGCTCAAACATCGAGTGATTCAGTGAAGCTTGTGGATATACTACGAATGTGGGAAGCTTTTTTTCACTTTGGTGATATTTATCAAACTCATAAAATGAATATAAAAAGGTTTAAGTCGATATTTGGTGTATATTAAACATATTAATAGTATTTTTTCATTTTTTTCATATTTTTCATTTATCTTCCATGGGAGATCCTCATATTTGGTTTTTTATTTTTTTTCTATGTCTAATAAGTGTTATTAGATTCGTATGAATATTAAATATAGTATCAAGGGAAGTTTAGAGAGTTAATAAATTATTGGGAAACCACAGACGTGAATAGTTACAAAGTACTTCTCTCCACCTAGGATCTCTATTGTGATGAAAAGAATTGAATTCCCAAAGAGTTGGGGAAATGGAGTCCTTTGATAGGTTTATATAGATGTCATGCTAGACATTTTCATATGAGGAATAGAGAATACACCACATAATAGTGTTATTAGAGTGATCCATTCTTAAAATCTATGAAATCTTGTATTGAAATGAAAAAGAAACCAAGAACAAGGTATCTCTTTTAATGTTTTACAAAAATATGGAATGATAGTTTATCCCTACACAGCTGGGTTGTGTAAAGGTAACCAAGTCATGCTTATGAAGATCAATTGTGTAAGGGTAACCAATGTGATACATATATGTGAGTGCTCACATAAAGGTAACCCATTACTTACCTTTATGTAAAAGGGTTTACATAATGTTCAATATGGATTACCATTATGTAGAAGTGTTTTTCATAAGGGTCATCTAGACTTATCCTTATGTAGAGTGGTCCACATAAGAGTAATCCCTTGGCTCACATAAGGGTAATCTCCCTATTCACTTCATTTCTTCAGGGTAAGCACCTCCTCACATCAAGGTAATATGCATGAAGGTTGTTATGTAAGCCTAAAATATTTGTTAACTTTATGTAAATGGTTTGTATGAAGGTAGTACCAGTACATAGTGGTTCTTGATGAAGTGTCCAAGGATTGTGCAGTCACACTAAGAGGGGGTTGAATCAAGTGTGACTTGTTTTTACTAAAATATTTTCTTTTCTTAAACCCCTTTAAACCTTTGTCACTTATTAGGATGAATGGATATTGTATGCAATGCAGAATGTAAATGAAACACAACACACAATATTTTTACAAGGTTCAGTACTAAGACCTGTGTCCTTACTATAATAGGTATTTACCCTAGGTTACAGATTCTTCACTATATGTAAATGGTTACAACTAGGGAAAGTCCCATTCCCATCAACACTGAGTCCCACAATGTTCTACTCTAGAGTCCCACTAGAGTTAACTAGTTCCCACCAACACTAGTGAATCATGAGTCCCACAAGAGTATCTTTATACTACATCCCACAGTGTTACCAGCATCCCATCGGCTGGCTCTAGAGCCCCACTGAAGACTTCCAATACTTTAGAGTCCCACTGAAGACTTCACAATCTTGAGTCCCACGATATTTGATCCACTGATAGGATTATTATAAAATTTTCCTCTATGATCTTGTTTGATCAAGCTATATCATGTACAAATAAAGATCCTTTGCACCGGTGATATTCTTTATCAATAAACTTTGATTACATGTAGATATCTTCTACCTCAGTACATCACTACTCATGCAAGAATTATTTCTTCTACTGAAGACCTCACCTCACTAACCACTAAAATCTCAGATACTGAAATATTCTGAAACACTTATAGAATAAATGCTCCAGCTTCAGTCTCAAACACTACATGTTGAATATTCAATATGAATCACACATTCACTTCCTCAAACATGATGCATTTATTTAATACATTTCATTCCCTTATCATTGTATGCATGAAATTTTTAATTTTCATGAAAACTATCACATACATATTCAAGTGATGTGTAAATGAATTTACACACTGCCAAGTATACACAAATCACCTTCACTTACTCATGTACACTTCCTCCATGCTCAATGGATATGCACACACAAATTTATAATTTCACACAAACTGAATATTTTCATAAAAACACTATATTGTTTATTCTTTGTGCACACACACTATCCATGCACACAGATGTTATCTCATTTTTTTTCCTTTATGAGTGAAATTGGATGGAAGCTTCTTCCTTGTGTTATAAAACTCCTTCATAAAAAGAATGCTCAGTCCTTCTTCCAATTTTCATGCTACCTTATGTGCACATACACAGAACACTTTCACAACTTACACACATTACTCTTATACACAAAAATAAACTATAGGCGTGTAGGTCATTGTATAACATTCTTCTTGCATTCACAAACTCTATGTCCATTGTTTACGCATAACCATATATATTCGTACAAGTCCACTTCACAAAATACAGTATAAGTATACATTGTCCCATAGAAACTCAAAACTTTCACACAAGAAAAATCTACACATAACTCAAAACATCACGAGGCTGTTTGAGTGTGCAAAGCACATTTCGAATAGTCGTGGTCACTTCCCTTAGTTCACACAAACAAAATTACATGGAACCTTTTGAGAACTAAAAATACACATAGCTCTTTCTCTCTCAAAAATAACTCTAGGATGTCAGATATTCGAACACACCAAATGATCTCAGTCTTGGTATTTATAGGCATTTCAGCATCACCTCAGAATAGAGCAGCCAAAGAGATTTCAGGTGAAAGGTAAAGAAAACCTAGTATGAAAACTTAATAAAAGTTTATATGGTTTGAAACAGGCACCAGACAATGGTATAGAAAATTTGACTCATTCATGGAGAAAAATGAGTACAAGAGGACAACTATTGATCACTGTGTTTTCATAAAATAGTTTTATGATGGTGATTTTATTATATTTTTTATTTCTATTAATGATATGATGATTATTGGTAGATATATCACCAAGATTGACAGGTTGAAGAAGTATTTGAGTAATAATTTTTAAATGAAGGATATAGGAGATGCTGCTCAGATTCTCGGTATGATGATTACTCATGACCAGAGTAATCACAAGATTTGGATATATCAGGAGCGGTACATTGAGAATGTTTTTGAAATATTCAGTATGAGAAAGGATAAACTAGTTACCACTCCACTTTCAAGTCATTTCAAACTTATGAAAAGTCATATTCCATCAACTAAGGATGGTAAAGAAGAAATTGAAAATTTTCCTTATTAGTCAGCAGTTGGTAGTCTTATGTATTCCATGGTGTGTACTAGACCAGATATTACTCACACTGTTGGTATTGTGAGAATATTCTTATCAAATCTAGAAAAGGATCATTGGACAATGGTGAAATGGATATAGAGGTATCTTTAAGGTACATCCAGTCATTTTTTATGTTTTGGAAGTGATAAACCTATTTTAGAAGGATACACAGATGCAAATATGGTTGGAGATATTGACATGAGGAAATCTATATTAAGGTACCTGATATCATTAACATGGGGAGCAGTCTCATGGAAATCATGAATTCAAAACTATGTTTCCTTTTCTACCATAGAAGAAGAATATAATGTAGTCACAGAAGTCTGCAAGGAGATGTTGTGGATGAAGAAGCTTTTATAGGAGTTGTGACAGAGTTAGTATAATTATATTCTCTATTGTGATAGTCGTAGAACTACCCATCTTAGCAAGAACTCTACATTTCATTCCAAGTCTAAACACATTTTCATGTGATATCACTAGATCTGATATGTGTTGGAAGAAATATTTTTGAAAGTTGAAAAAATCCACACCAATGATAATGGGGAAGACATGATGATGAAGGTTCTACAGAAAGAGAAGTTAGATGCATGTAAGGAGACTACAGGTCTAGCTTATACCCCAAATTTTTCATGAGGGGGAGATTTGTGGGGTCCACTCCTAATTTAGGGAGTCATTTATAGGAGGATTTTTTTCAACAACAACTGCAATGGGATTTTCTTCCTCTTTCATTGGAAACCAAATTGGTGGATGCATCAGCCGATGATGGGGATTTTTCAAGGGTTGATGAACCACCCAAAACAAACCCTTGACCATGGTGAATTTTCTTCTCTATAAAATAGTATCAAGATCCCATGAATTTTAATTTTGTAATCCTCTGACATATCATCTGTAGAGTGAGAATATAGAGCCATCCCTCCTTTCTCCTCTGGACAAAGGTAATATTGTCAAACCACATAAATCTTTCATGTTATATGTTTGTACTTCTTCTTTATATTTAATTGCATCACCACGAACCTCCAATGCCCCAACAATATGTGATGGAAAATAAAAATGTAAAGTGTTACATTTAGTTATCATTTAGAAAGTGGATATCACTATTTCCTAAAGGTTTATACCAGTCTAAGATTACTGTATTTTTTCACTCAATATCCTAAAAGTGTTTAGGATTTTTGATGATGAATAAAATTTTAAAGAGTCACATTTAGTTATCATGAAAAATGAAAGACAATATTTTATGAAATATTAAAAATACAAAATAAAAAGTGAATTATACTTGATATCCTAAAAGATTTTAGGGTATGTCGGTAAAGAAAAATATAAAGAGTTACATTAGTTTTTGGAAAAAAAGTTTTATCATGTCATCTTATAAGATTTTAAGATACGAAAATAAATATAAATGTAAAGAGTTACATTAGATACTGTATTAAAATAATTATCACCTTATCCAAAAATATTTTAATAGGGATGTTAAAACAATTATGTTAGTAGATTCATTATTTCAAGTAAAAAATTTTGATAGAATGGGGTTCCGAGGTTGATGATAATGAACTGATAAAATAATTTTACATTAAAACATTTTATGTTGTGAAGTTAAGAAGTTTGAATATGTTCAAGAATTTGAACCATTATGAATATGATTCCTAAGTCTCGCCATTATTCGAACTAGATTAATTCATAGATGTTTCTCATTAAAGAGTTTAGTGGGAGATTTATAATATATGGTCACATAGATATGTGATGTGGAATTACATTTGATGTAAAGAGTAGATAAAACTTACAAAGTGTAGCAAACATAAGGCTGATCTAGTAGTTTTACATATTTGATATATTAAAATGGTGCTTATGTTGGGTTTGTTAAATATTCTTAAAATGGTTTAAGAATATTAAAATGTATCAAATTTAAAGACAAATTCCATTTTATCATTCTTTCACATTGACTATATAAATGTATATATATATACATTTCATGAAGTGTAATGATAATTGACATCTCAAACCTCAACTTTGAGTTTATCCCTAAATGATGTTCATCATGGAGTATTATAGGTTATGATGAAAGGTTAAGGTTAGTGTAAATAGGATTCTTGTATAAAGATACAGAATATGCTCATGAGGTACAAGACAACAAATATGATTCTTGGTGTGTGTTGGATGACCTACTAAGTATACCGCATGGAGTGTCATACAGATGTCTTGGTATACTAGGGATACATGGATCATATTTAAGTCCCCACTACCTAATGTTAGAGAGATACCTATCATGAGAACCTTTATACTTCTATACCATACTTATGCATATTTTCATATTTACTTAGATAATATGGGGGTGGTTGGGTATGTTGTTGATCGTGTCATCGATTAGATCTTAACCAAGATTGGATTTTTCCTCTCTCATTATGATAATAATATTTGGTCCCTCAATTGAGATGTACTATGGGATTGTGAAGCCACACCTAGATATTCTATATCTATTTCCATAAGGTATATGTATTGTGATTATCCAAAAGGATGAATGACACGTGATGTATTCATCGATCGGATTAGTCTGCACTCAGAGAATCGAGGATAAGTGAGTTGTCTATATGGGAATGATGTGTTCCATGTACCATGGTCACTCGATGTCTTTGACAAAGGTAAAATATGATAATTCACATTTTCATATAATGTAGAATGTTGGACATAGGTATCGAGATACATGTGTTTGATAGATATCACACTTGATCCCTTTTTAGATTGAGTAGAATTGATTCTTTGCTAGAGGCTTATCTCTTCCTACATATAAGGATCCATAGATTCATATTTATTTTCAACACTATAAAGGCCTATAGGGTCACACTTTCTAGTTGACTAAATAGGGATTGAGTTTGACTCAAAGAGGTACTCTAAAATTGTTTTAGAGTTAATCCAAAAGTGTTTTGGATGGTTATTCACAAGGTATTTCATATGATGTGAAGTCAATGATGGATTTATAAAAATTTATTTCAAATATATACAAAAAAGGATAATTGGATATGATTTCACAAGTTATTGTATATGATACAACATAAGGTGAAATAGAAAAAAATAGATTAGGCCTTAGTCTAAGTGGTAGATTTATAGAGTTGGTATTCCCTAAACCCATTTTTATATGATATAGAAGGATATATTGTCTGGAATTTTGATAATAATCATAAAAATATTATTTACATTCTAATTCTTCCACTCGAATAATATGCATGAAATAATACTTCATGCATGAAATAATATTTCATGCATGAAACCTCTATATGAGAAGTCTTACGCCTAAGTTTTCATTTAAGAATAAATTTAATAAGATGAAATGAATGGGATTTAAATTCATTCATGAAATATGATACATGAATTAGAAGAGGCATTAATATATGCATTTTAAACACATGAATTAATTCAGACACAACTCAGAATCTTCCCTGGTTTATATATAAAATCTACTTCTATATGATGGAATGGGTATGGATATTCATCCAATGAATTCTAGGAACCTAAAATTTATCTTCATCTTCATCCTTTTCATGGTTATATGTTAGCACTTTATAGAGGTTGGTGAATCCTTCTCGAATGTTGAGTGATTCAGTTTAGCCTATGGACACACTCTGGGTACTGGGCATGCATCTGCATCTCTCGCTTCTAAGTACTATCTTCCAAGCCATCATGCCTTCACAACATATGAACCAAAGGAATGGTTTGTCCATGCAATGCCTTCTCTTAGAGATCCTAGATCTCTATTGGCCGCTCCAAAAATGTTACATCATCCTCGATATCCAACTCTCCCTATTCAATAACATGGGAGTCATCATAAAGATACCGATGAATCTAAGATATGTGGAAGACATTGTGGATCCTCTCTAACCATAGTGGAAACACCAACTGATACACCACCTCGCCAACTCACACCAACACCTAAAAGGGTCCAAAAAATCTAAGAGAAAGCTCACTCCCCCTTCTAAACCTATAATACCCATGTCAAGGGGAAACCTTCAAGAACATGTGGTCTCTAACCTCAAACTCCAAGGTCCACCTCTTGTGATCAGTATAAGACTTCTTCCAATCATTCACTACTTTTATCCTATCACAAACAAGCTGAACCTTCTCTTTCATGCTCTTCACTACATAGGATACAAAAATTACTGCCTCCCCAACCTCCATCAAGCACAATGGAGAATGACATAGCCGCTTGTACAAAGCCTCAAATGGGGTCATACCAATGGAAGAGTGATAGTTATTATTATAAGAAAATCCAACCAAGGGAAAGTGTCATACCCAATATTCACCTAAGTCCAAGATACATGCCTGAAACATATCCTCTAGTATATGGATGGTTCTATCCATATGATCATCAATATGAGGATGGAAATCAATGCTGAGGTGTAACTGAGTGTTAAAAGTATGATGTAATCCTCTCCAGACTAGAGAGGTAAAATGTGTGTATTGATTCAAGACAAGGGACCTTAGAACTCCATGAAACCACACCACCTCATACAAATACATATTAGCTAAATAATCCATTATTACTAACTCCTTGATCACTAATAAGTGTACTGATTTCATCAACCGATTCATGATCATCCAGATAGAATCACAACCACCCAGAGCTCTGGGTAACCCTGACAAAATCCATAAATATTTTATATTTTTTTCATTCAAAAACATCCAAAGGATGTAATAAACCTCTAAGAACATGATACTTGGAATTTAACTACTAGAGAACAAATCACTTTTTCACAAACTCCATCACTGCTCATTTCATTCCAGGCCCCAAAAACCGCATCCACAAGGCACAGTACATCTTGGAAACTACTAGGTGTACCACCAAAGTTGAGATATGAAACTCAAAAATGACTTCATCTCACATCACTACCGGAACAAACAACCTCCCACAAAATAGAATCTAGTTTCGACCATCCTCCTAACATCCCTCTGGAGCATCACCATGGACAACACGATCATGCATTACCTATGCCTCTGAGTCTCCCCACTGAGACTCCTCCACCTATTTCATTAAATAATATTTCACTATCATCTGAAAAAAATCCTCTACCAGTATCCACCCATGCATCAAAGTGTAAGGCTTCCAACTCCTTCATCACTCTACAAGCATACCCAGACTATCGAACAAAATCTTTCCATGGATTCCTACTCAAAGTGTCGACTACAACATTTCCATTTCCCAAGGTGTATGAGATATTCAAATTGTAATCCTGAAGAAAATCCATCCACCTCTGATTTAGAAAATTCATATCGCACTAAGAAAAGATATACCTCAAGCTATTGTGATCTGAGAAGACCAAAAAGTACTCCCTAATGAGGTAATGCCGCTACAACTTCACTATAAACACAATAGATGTTAGATCCAGATCATGTGTGGAATAGCTACTCTCATGGGGATTTAACTGTTGAGACCCAAAAGAGATCACTAACCTCTTCTACATAAGCACACATCCTAAGACCAAATGTCAATCATCTCAAAACACCTAAAACATCACACCCTCCTTAGGAAATAAAAGACCAAGAGCACTGAACAACTTCCCCTTTAGATAACCGAACACTTCCTAACATTGATCATCCCACACAAAATTATGATCTTTCATGGACAATGTTGTCAATGGGGTTATAACTCAAGATAAATAAGGCACAAACCTCCAATAATATCCTGTAAGACCAAGAAAACTATGAAACTATTCCACATTCTTGGGTTCTTCCCATGAAACAACTATCTTGACCTTTGATGGGTCCATTATCACACCCTAATGAGACACCACATGCCTGAGGAAATGCACCCATCATGTCCAAAACTTACACTTGGAAAAAATTTCATAATGATGGCGGTGTCTAGGGATCTGCAAAAAAAAACTCTAAGATTATTATCATTTTCCTCCTATTAATTCAACTAGACAAAGATACCATCAATAAATATGGTAAAGAATCAATCCAAGAACTCACAGAACACAGAGTTCATAAGCCCCATGAACATAGTCGGTGCGTTCATAGCACCAAAAAACATGACTACAAATTGAAATTACCATACCTATATCTAAAGGTATTCTTTAGGATATCTCCCTCCTTCTCCCGCAACTGGTGATATCCAGACCACAAATTGATCTTAGAAAACCAACTCATCCCTCTCAGATGGTCAGAAAGATCATCTATTTTCAGAAGAAGGTAATTATTATTGATAGTCACCTAATTCAACCTATGATAGTCTATACACAACCTCAGACTTCCATTTTTCTTTATGGAGAACAAAACTTGAGCACCTTGTAGTGACACACTGGGCCAAATAAAACCCATATGCATCAGATCATCTGTCTGAACCCACAAGTCCCACAACTCAAGAGGTGACATCTGATAAGGACCCATTGAAATTGGAGAAGCACCAGACTGTAAGTCTATCCTAAACTCAATATCACATCGAGGGGGTAGTGTCACAACCTCCTTGGGAAAAACATCTAGAAACTTTCCAACAACCCTGGGGATCTCCACTTCCCCATCATCCACTAATTCCACTGACAACTTATCAACTAAGGAAATAAGGGGTTCCACACATCGACTACCAACCTAAAAACCCCAATATCCTCTAGAATCATTGTATAATATAACATATAGAATAAAACCATTTGATTCTTAGGATAAAATCATATGACTTCGTCTATAACAATAAAATATCCACATGGGACTGATGTGACCCCATTATCAATCTACATCCCTAACACACATCAAACAAGTTGGTCTGGCCTCTGACTAATGTAGTCAACACCAGGTGCATGGGAATCCTCTCTATGTATAATCCTAGATCATGGGATAGAGTAGGTAAAACAAAGAAGTATGAATCTCTTGAATTAAAAAATCACAAAAAAAGGGTATTAAACAAACTGATCATACCTATGATGATCTTTTTCCCCTCTAGAACTATTGCCTCCACTATTTGCAACTAACCATGCCCAAATCCCCTACATCTCTACTAATGACAACCTCCAAGACCATTCTTGGGTCGGGATATCTTAATATGAGGAACATCCTGGGTTCAACCTCTACCTGCTTCATCTCCCCTCAGTGAAGCATAACCCTTCTTCCCCTTTTGCTGAAATGGTCTCACTAGAAACCATTGTTGAGGCTGGCATTAAAACTATCCACCTATACCAAACTAAGATCAGGGAACAACTAGGCACTAGTTTTGGTGATTTCCATGAACCCCACAACCAAAACACACTTGCACAAATCCCCTAGGAAGAGCATGAAAACCACTGGCCCTAGAATGCTAGAAGGGAAACTGCTGAGGTCGACTCCCCACTATTTAAAACCTCAAAGGTACTGGGGGACTAAAACCTACCAATAAAAACTATTCTCCTCAAGGAACTCTATTGGTTCCCCTCTCATGCTAAACCTCCTCATGGGTGTATATGCTCGATCACCTTAGCCATATTCTATACCTCTAGATATGTTGGCAATGTAAATGGAGTAACTATATACTAGATAAACGGATGAAGAACCTTATCAAGACGTATCGCACGAGACTCCTCATCTGGGAAAAATCTGGGGCAAGACATAGAAGGTCTTTAAACATGATTCCTATCTCATGCACTGACATACTCCCTTGTTGAAGATAAAGAAGCTCCAACCTCTTCAATGTCGACATAGTCAATGAAAGGAACTCTTCCAGGAAGTCTTTCTGAAAGTCAACCCATTAAAAATATGCCTCCTTCCACTCTCTTAGATACAGAATATGCCACTGACACGTAGATCCTAGCATTTGATTAACTACAAAAGGGACCCATTATCCCATCAGGGCCTAGATCAAACTGAAAGTGATCTCGATATCCTCCAGCCAACTCTCTATTTCAACATCTGAAACACTACCCTTGTACTTCCCCAAAACCTGCCACTAGAAAGCATGCAACATCATCTACCACTAATCATCCTCCTTAATAGGATAATCCCTAAAATTATAAACCAAATAATCCTATTGAACCTCTACTTCTTGATCCACACGTGAACAACAAATAAGATCCATAACTGAAAATAAAACAATAACTTCCTAATCCCGATAGTATGGAATTTTATTAAGATTCATTTTATTTAACTTTATTCATTTTATCTATTTTAACTTTCCCAAAACAACCCAATTCAAACAATAACACAAGTCATCATGATTCTTGTACCTCTCCTAGGTCTCTACCCTATAAGCAGGTCTGTCTCACTTGGTCATTCAATAAGCTTAGAGTCTTTGCACTGGAACACGAGGGGATAAAAAACCATGTCCTAGATATACTCCCTAACCTATGTTGTGTACTAAGATCAAATAGCACTATTTCCATACTAACTCATGAAATCCTCACTGTGCCTAACTCTAAACATCATCCAATCTCTCAAACATCACCTTTGATACTACTCTGTCATGAACCCCTCCCTCTAAAGATACTGCAATGAAATGAGAGAGATAATGACCCCTGAGTCCCATCTCCAATAGGCCCCGGGTTGGTGACTATCACCAAGGGAATAAAAATATAATGATATGGAAGGCATTACCCTCTATAATAATATAGGATCAAGAGATAAGATGAATCATCCAAAAACAACTCCATGACATAATATAAAAAGAAAAAAAACCATCCCACAATGCATGTATAAATAAAACTGATACGGATAAAATTATCCAAAGTAAATACCCAAAAGGAAAGATAAATCAATGACACAGTAGCTATCCAAGGTCTGAGCTAGTAATTTCCATCACAATCCATGTAACCCTCTTAGAAACCTGAAAAAATTTTATTTATATAGGGTGAGAATACAAGTATACTCAGTAGGAAAACCAAATCCTCTTATGCACATTTGAAAAGAGAATATTAATGAACCTGCGAGAAAACAGAAGAACCAACAACACCAAAATAGGTCAACTATCCATCACAACCTCACCAAGGAACGCTCACCAAATAATGAAATCCAATTAATATAATATAACATTAATCACAACGATAAATGATACCCTACACTGCTTTCTTGTTGGTATAACACTCTCACACCCCAACATTATACGTCATGGTGCTCCCGTATCTTTTTTATACCACACCACACCACAAGAACAGTCACATCACATCATGCTCGTAGACACTTGGGCCACATCCCCATAAGAACGGCTATATATCATCTCTCCCACAGATACATGGGTCATCACATCATAGCCACTGCCCTAACCAGAGTAGTAGGGTATCATGAACATGTGGTATATCAACCTCGTTTCCTCCTCCTACCATGAACAACCCCCACCATAAGCTTCCCCACAAGCATGGTCATATCACACCTCACCCGAAAACACCTGGACCACCTCCCAACAAGCATGATCACATCTCACCCGAAAACACCTGGGCCATCACATATCACTCGAAAACACCTAGGCTATCACAAGCACCATATAATGCACTCATGGAACTCCATCCATCATATCCTATATAGTAACCTTAACAAGTTTTAGAGTTTGAATTTTAAAGAAAAGGAATTCATAAAAATAAATCGCTAATTCAATCCTCCCCTCCCAGTAGCCAATCCAGCCTGGGGATCTACAGTTTTAATGATTTTTAATTTTCCAAAAAGTCAATCTTTCCTTATATATATATGAATCTCACTTGAATGTTAAGAAATAAATGAAAATCATCAATAGGATTCTTTAAAACTTCATTGAAATAACTAAATCTCATTTTTATTCTTTGAGGACTAGTTCTAGGATCAAAATTAGTTAAAACGGAAGAAACTTCTGGAATGGATAGACATAGAGGTCTTGAAGTTCCAGCTTCTTCTTTCCTTTCACCATTTTGTTCTTAGAATAATTATATCACTTCAGTTTCTTTCTATGTTTCTTCTTTTATAGATTACTCTATGTCAGATTCTTTTGTTTGAGAGAATTTATTTTTTTCTTCAGAAGATTTATCTTTTTCTGAAATGCTTATTGAGGAATCTTTATTATATTGAGCACATATGTAGGTTGAGGAAGCAGCTAACATTTCCTCAATATCTAAATCCTTTTTCAAATTTTTAGTAATCCTATATTCTTTTATCTTCTTGTTTTCTTTTCCTTTCTTTTCAACAACATTTACAACTTCACGTTCCACATTTTTAGATTGAGATTTTTATTCTAAAACTTCTTTTCCTTTATTATTTTCAACAAACAGAGGTTGTACTGAGCCTAATGCTCATTTCCCTATTGTTTGAACAATAGACAAAGGTGAAGGGGATAGAGGAACAATAGACTAAGGAACTGATTGAGTAGAAACTGCAACTTTTGAATGTTCTCATTCAATCCCTTTCAAAAACTCTTTAGCCATTTTGGATTGCTTGTCTTTTTTCTGATTCCTTTTGTTATTTTCTTCTTCATAAAGGTTTTTATAAGTTTCCTCTTTGAGAGTTAAGGACTCATACTTATCTAATCTGAAACTAGAATCATCAAGCTTCTTTTCTCCTTTCTTTTTCATATAGGTAAAAAATGTCTCGTTATATATATTCTTTTCTTTCTTCTTTAGAAATGGAGGAGAAACTTAAAATTCCTTTCTCTTTTCTAACACTTTCTCTTTTATCTTATGAGTTTCTATTTTGGACATAGATTTGTATGAATTTTCAACAAAATTATTCAATTTTGGAACAAAAATAAGTCTCATATTCCTAATTTATTCTTCACCAATAAAATAAATCTTTTCCCTCACAGGAGTTTCTTAATTCTTGATTTTTTGAACTTCTATAAAATTAACCAAAAATTTGTTTATGAAACTTGGAAATAAAAGAATCTCTAGCTGTAACACCCCAGGTAAATAAAGAATATGAAATTTTCATATTTATCCATATTTGTGAATAAAGTATTAATATTACTTTAAAGGGAACGCTATGCTCGATGGCATACCCAATACGCAACAATGAGTTTCTTTGAATTCTTACGTTGCACTCTAATAATAAAATAATATTATTTTAAATGGTAGTTAATTCCTAGACGTTGTAATGGCGGGAATGAACAGAACTAACTACAAAATGATTATATATGTTTGTCAAATATTTTTACTTTTATCCAATAAATGTTAGAGGCTTAAAATGCAAATGAATCCAATTTTAAGCATGAATCTTCTAATATTTTTTAAAAGGTCGATTAACCTCCTTTTGATGGAGAATACTTTTTAAATATACTTTTGACAATTTTATATGTTGTATTTGAAAAAATAAAATCCTTCTTTAGAATCTGGACATCAAAATTTACTTTGTGTAAATTTTTGTTATTTTCCCGATAAAGATCATTTTTAGTGAAAATGTTGCATTTTAATTCAAAACCTCCTTTTAATCTGAATTATTTATATGGATAGATTATCTTTTTAATTGAGATTATAGTTTATTTAGAATATATTTTTACCATTTAATCCAATGGTGGTCATTGAAATTAATTTCACTTTGAAATTGGAATAAAACTAGTGTCAATCTTTTAATAGATATTGTTTCTTAAAAACACGTTATTTGTTTTGACAGAGGGAATGAATTTTTAAATTAATTAATGAAACTTATATATTTTGAATTTTTTAAAATAGATATCATTTTTGAATTCGGAATATCAAATATATCTTAGGGTGAATTTTTGGTATTTTTCTGAAAAACTTCAATTTTTGATGAATAGTGAAACCACTAAGTGGTAGTTAAAGAAACTGATTTTTCGTTTAAATGAAACTTTACCACTTCTGTGATTTGATTTTCAAAAATCTGACATACATGGTTGTCATTAGGAAGTAAAATGTGGTTCAATGAGATTAAAATAATTTTTTGGTGAATAGTAACTTTTAAGTTTTATTAATCATGATTAAAGGTAATTAGTGTAATTTAAGGTAAAGATAATATTATAATAATATGAAATGACCTTGAAACATGTCCTACCCTAATTGGATGAGTCATGGCCAACCAAGAAAATCCATGGGTCAACTTGGGGACCCCATGGAGCCACTTTGGTTGGAAAATGACATTAATAACTTTTTATTTAAAGTTAAAATTAAAATGTCACAAACATGTATTATTTTACTAAAACAATTGTTACATGGGGTTATACAAGTCATATTTTTTACTATAAATATTCATTATAAATCTAAAAAGATTTCATACATCATGATATTTATTTTATAATTTTTAGACATTAAATAAATTATTTTATTTATGACACCATGATTTAAATAAAATGAGAATATAGGGTGAAATATAAGTCTTACACTTGTCACAAACCTATTGGATGGGTGGATTTAGAAACATTATCACCTTAGCCTCGAAATATATCCTTTTGGGACCTTTAAAATCCAAAAATAATTTTATAATAAAGTAATATTTTATAACTTTCCAAGAGTGCCCCTCCTCTTCTCTTATAAAAGGCCCCCACCTCTACCACCTTACCCACACCTCTCAAGCCTTTGTCCCGGCCAACCCCTGCCCATTTCATCTCTCCAAATCCCTATCTTCATCATTTAATCCTCACCTTTGGAAGAATGATCTTCAAGAAACCCTTTTGGTTCAAACCAAGAGGAGTTACCCGATTTAAAGATAATGTCTTCACTTGTGTTCTTTTGTTTTATTTTGCTTCTCCAAACCCCTAAACTCTTTTTATTCCTTTATTTTGTAACAAAACAATCATATTTAATATACTAGGATGTTTTTATGTGAAGTATTCGAGCTAAACTTACACACACTTTCGTCTAATGGTTAAAGAACATACTATTTTTGTGGATGACGAATTACTGCCTCAAGAAACAATGATTGTTCAATCTTCTCTTAACACCTTTCATGGTGGCCATTATGATGTCACTGTATTTTAAATATGATATATATGGTATTTATTTTTTCCATATGCTTCTGTATTTTATATTTAAAACATACCTTTATGCTTTGCATGTTGTGAAAATGCGATAATTTCATACGAGGAAGTGTGGACTACCGCCCCCTCAAGTGATGTGACTCGTTCATGCAATACATGGAATGTATAAAGAATGAAATTAATGAACATATGTGACCTATAAAACATATATATTATACTGGAATTATAATATATATATCTATCAATTATTTTTAATTCCATTAATATGTCAATGAAATGAAAGTAGCATTCATGCGTATGTACGGCCTACCGTCTCCATGAACGGTGCATTTGATTTCTTTTTATCTACAAATGTTATGGAATAGTATAAAATTAATATTTACTGGATATATATGATATTTAAATCATTAATACTATTCTGGAGATGATTTACTTATAACTACATGGACAATCATTTTCAAACAAGTTCATTTTTGACTCATGTACCAAACATCGACAAAAACATCTGATATGAACTCACATTATTAACCAATTATTATAACATTATAATATGTGATATGAACTGAATAATAATCTCTAAAGTAGAAACTTAATCAATTATAAATTGAACAAAGTTTATTATTCAGGAATATAAAGAAACGAACAAGACAAGTCGGACTTGAGGTAAGGGATCCTACCTCTCTCTTTCTTTTTAAGTACTCTTTTTTATGTAACTTACTTTAATCTTTTATTTATTATGTTGGGGGATGTTCTTTAATATTCCTCTTGATTTACATTTTATTTTAATATGATTAAAGACCCTAATTTATATCTTCAATCCATTTTTGGAAGTTTTATGTGGTGTCGTTAGGCTGCCGAATTTTCATAAGGAGATTTTCATCTCACTTTTTATTCCCGTGAGATTCATCCTACATTGGCCGCTATTTTCTTTTGTGTGGTGTATGTACTGCCCATTATTTTACTATTTGTATAATATAATCTCATTTATGGGTATTTAAATCTTCATTTTATGACCCTTATTTCATGGGGTGTGCGTTTTGAAAGTTGCCCAAATCGGTAAGGGAACCTTTCACCCTCCTCTTTTTAAAAGACTTATTTTGTTATGTCTTTTAATTTACATCTATTTATGTTGGGATATGTTATTATATATCCTTATTGATGTAAATTATATTTCCAAGTGATGAGATACCATTTTCTCTCTCATCAACTAATTTTATGAATTTTAAAGTGACGTTGTTAGGCTGTCGAATTTTACCAAAGTGACTTTTAACCCAATTTCGATTTCTTTGGGTTCAACTTGTAGTTATTGAATATGTCATCCTTTGAATATGTGTGAATGGACTTTGATTGTTTTACACTTAATATCCACTTATATTGGGTGTATTTATATTTGTCACACATAATTATGAGATTGATTTATCCTTAATTTAAGGATACCTTCTTTATAAGGGATTTCATCTCAGTTTACATTTCTATTGAGACTTCATTGTTGATATGCACTAATTCACTCTTATATGGTGTATATACTGTCCTTTGGAATATTATATCATGAATCCATTTATTCTCATGATATTATAAATTTCTGATTAAATGTGATTCCTCAATTATTGTATTCAAGTGACTCTAATTTTGGTAAAAACCCTTTAACTAAAATATCGCTTTAAATGTTTTAATGATTTGTTATTATAAATATTTCTCATTAATATCCATGTTTTCAAAATGTTTTTAAGAATTTATTTATATGTATATTAATGGTTTAAATTTTTAAAAGCTTTAAGGTGGTATGGGACACTTTGATTCAAAAATCTCTTTATTAAATGTTTTAAATGGTTTTGAAAATGGTTTTTTGAATGGATTCATTATTTCAATATCTTAAAATGTTATATTGTTATTGAAATGTGGGAATGTTATCTTTCCTTTATGCTTAAGTTATGTGCTATGATTATGTTATGTTTCTTGGGCATTGTTTATGAAAATGGGTTGTTCCGTGATAAACTAAGGGTGGCTGAGCCCGATATAGCTCTCCAATGCATTGGGTAACACGAAGGAGTTAAACGTTAAGGTTTCTCCAAAGAGATTTAGGGAATATATTGTGATGGGTATTCCAAACGTAACCATGATAGTTACTCCCTATGTAATAATATTATGAATGCCTCAAGTTACCTTTATGTCTTATGATTTCTATGAGTTATTCCTAAATCTTATGATTTAATGAGGTATGTTAAAGTGCTTATGTTTTATGAGTAAATAATGATTTCATTGATTCGTATGTGTACATGGACTAATGTTTTCATTCTGTATTATTATAACCCTTACTGAGCTTTTTATGCTCATCCCAAGTTTTTTTGAAATGTTTTCCACAGGACTTAAAGTGGAATACGGTCAAGGATGGGATTAAGGAAATGTCATGATGTCTAAAACAAGGAACTATACGTGACTCTTTTGTTCAAGAGTTTTTATTTTAAAATGGAAGCTGAGTAGATGTGTCTACTTTGTAATCTTTGAGATGTAATAGTTATGTCCTAATTCTCTAAAACTCTAAACCTGAAAAGATCCTCAATGTGAATTATTCATTTAATTCAATAATAATTAATGTTTAAGGCTGAGTCCTTATAGTTGGTATCAAAGGTTGGTTTAGATAACTTTAGAGGTTAGGGTATTATTTAAGCATAAGTGACATTACCATAATGTCTAGGATTTCAGAAAGAGTCATAGTTTTTAGATAAAATGAATGAGTAAGTATATCTTAGTGTTTATCTTCCTCATTAGTACATAATTATTTTTTTGATATACTCACACTGACATTTCTGGTTTTAGTAAATGGATGGATCTAGCAGGAACCAAAGTGAAAATGGGTTTGAAGGAAACTATGGTGGTTCTCTTATTAAGAGACTAGATGAAATGGGGGATTCAATGAGAAATCTCATGGTTATTCTAAACCAACTATCATGAGTCATGATCAACCACTTGAACCTTGGTGAGTTCTCTAATGCATCATGTACGAGAGAACCAACTTGATGTGGAAGTTCAGGTGATAATTATAAAGGTAACAATTAGGGTTTATATGATCCTTACTTTTGAGGTAATTATGTGTTACTATATGTTATGATGGAGTATGAACAACATGAGATAAACTTGAGGTTAAATTATGTTATGGTTATTTTTTAAGATTTTATCTCTTTTTGGGGAATGTTATAAGAATTATGTAGTTTTGGAAAAGGACAACACGTAGACCGTGTGACAACCTGTCACGTCTGACGAAGCTACAGGAATCGAACCCACAACCAAAGTGCAGCTGGTATTTATCGCCTACCACTAGACTATGTGAAGTCCCTGGTTAGTTTGACTAATTATTTTAAGTTAGATGATCTTTTGAATCTAGAATAAGTTGATTTTGGGTTATCTATGTAAATTATTAACCTATCATGGAGGATATGTGATTAGGTTAATTACTTTCCAGTATGAGACTTTAAGAGTAACTGATGTTATTTGGAGATAAATGTTAAGGTTTATCTTGGAAGACTATGTGATTAAATCCTTCATAGATTTTGGTTTTAGTCTTAGTTTTTATTACATTAAATAATTTTATGGATAGATGTTTATTGAATGGTCTTTGTTGAACTTTGGGTTTTGTTTGACAAATTTTGGAGATTAGGAGTAGTTTTTCTTTTTGTAAAAAAAATATCCTTTTTGGGTATTATCTGATCTCATACTAAAATTTTTGGTTTGGTTTTGGTTGATATCTAAAGACATGGGAAATATATAGTTCTCTTTTATGGATTAGGTGATTCTCAAGAAGTTGACTATAGCTCTCTTAATGTGAACAAGTCATCCTAAATACTCATCTTTTGTAGAAAATATGAGTTCGTGTAAGAAATCTAGTAAAAGTTGAAAGTTAACATGACAATTAAGTATGTTTCCTTATGTTTTAGTTAAGATCATAAATAAATTCCTCAATGAAAAGTAACTTAAAACAAAAATGTTGTCTGTTAATTTTTCCTACTGGGGAATCAAATACCGTTTAACCCATCACAAGTTTGTGATTTTCTTGTGGTTAACTTTCTCCTAAACATGTTTTCTATCACTCTCCATCAGAACATGACCCTTTGTTTTTTCCTCCATGTCCATGTTTTCCTGCATGAAATCCTAGTATGGGTTAACTCGAGTGACCTTTTTACTTCTCTTTCTTTATTTTAAAGTGATAGTTTTACTGACTCTTGTTCCGATGTGGGATTTTCAATGAAGTTTCCAAACCCAATTTTAAAATTGCGAGGATGCAATTCCCAAAAGGGGGGAAGGATGTAACACCCCAGGTAAATAAAGAATATGACATTTTCATATTTGTCCATATTTGTGAATAAAGTATTAATATTACTTTAAAGGGAACGCTATACTCGATGGCGTACCCAATATGCAACAACGAGTTTCTTTGAATTCTTACATTGCACTCTAATAATAAAATAATATTTTTTTAAATGGTATTAAATGCCTAGCCATTGTAATGGCGGGAATGAATGGAACTAAATAAAAAATTATTATATATGTTTGTCAAAAAAAATTACTTTTATCCAATAAATGTTAGAGGCTTAAAATGCAAATGAATCCAATTTTAAGCATGAATCTTCTAATATTCTTTAAAAGGTCGATTAACCGCCTTTTGATGGAGAACCCTTTTTAAATATAATTTTGACAATTTTATATGCTGTATTTGACAAAATAAAATTCTTCTTTAGAATATGGACATAAAAATTTACTTTGTGTAAATTTTTGTTATTTTTCCGATAAAGATCATTTTTAGTGAAAATGTTGCATTTTAATTCAAAACCTCCTTTTAATCTGATTTATTTATATGGATAGATTATCTTTTTAATTGATATTAAAGTTTATTTAGAATATATTTTTACCATTTAATCCAATGGTGGTCATTGGAATTAATTTCACTTTGAAATTGGACTTAAACTAGTGTCAATCTTTTAATAGATATTGTTTCTTAAAAACACGCTATTTGTTTTGACAGTGGGAATGAATTATTAAATTAATTAATGCAAATTATATATTTGGAATTTTTTAAAATAGACATCATTTTTTAATTTGGAATATCAAATATATCTTAGGGTGAATTTTTGGTATTTTTCTGAAAAACTTCAATTTTTGATGAATAGTGAAACCACTAAGTGGTAGTTAAAGAAACTGATTTTTCGTTTAAATGAAACATTACTACTTCTATGATTTGATTTTAAAAAATCTAAAATACATGGTTTTCATTAGGAATTAAAATGTGGTTCAATGAGATTAAAATAATTTTTTGGTGAATAGTAACTTTTAAGTTTTATTAATCGCGATTAAAGGTAATTAGTGTAATTTAAGGTAAAGATAATGTTATAATAATATGAAATGACCTTGACACATGTACTACCCTTATTGGATGAGTCATGTCCGACCAAGACAATCCATGGGTCAACTTGGGGATCCCATGGATCCACTTTGGTTGGAAAATGACATTAATAACTTTTTATTTAAAGTTAAAATTAAAATGTCACAAACATGTATTGTTTTACTAAAACAATTGTTACATGGGGTTATACAAGTCATATTTTTGACTATAAATATTCATTAGAAATCTAAAAATATTTCATACATCATTATATTTTTTTTATAATTTTTAGAAATTAAATAAATTATTTTATTTATGACACCATGATGATGCAGTGATTACCTCATAAATGAACGATTTAAATAAAATGAGAATATAGGGTGAAATATAAGTCTTACACTTGTCACAAACCTATTTTATGGGTGTATTTCGAAAACTTATCACCTTAGTCTCTAAATATATCCTTTTGGTCCCTTTAAAATATGAAAAGAATTTTATAATAAAGTAATATTTTATAACTTTCCAAGAGTTCCCCTCCTCTTCTCTTATAAAAGGCCCTCACCTCTACCACCTTACCCACACCTCTCAAGCCTTTTTCTAAGACAACCCCTGCCCATTTCATCTCTCCAAATCCCTCTCTTAATCATTGAATCCTAACATTTGGAAGAATGCTCTTCAAGAAACCCTTTTGGTTCAAACCAAGAGGAGTTACCCGATTTAAAGGTAATGTCTTCACTTGTGTTCTTTTGTTTTATTTTGCTTATCCAAACCCCTAAACTCTTTTTATTCCTTTCTTTTGTAACAAAACCAGTATCTTAAATATACTAGTATGTTGTTATGTGAAGTATTAGAGCTACACTTACACACACCTCCGTCTAATGGTTAAAGAACATATTGTTTCTGTGGATGGCGAATTACTGCCTCACGAAACGTTGATTGTTCAATCTTCTCTTAACACCTTTCATGGTGGCCATTATGATGTAACTGTATTTTATATATGATATATATGGTATTTATGTTTTCCATATGCTTCTGTATTTTATATTTAAAACATATCTTTATACTTTGCATGTTGTGCAAATGCGATAATTTCATACGAGGAAGTGTGGACTACCGCCCCCTCAAGTGATGTGACTTGTTCATGCAATACATGGAATGTATAAAGAATGAAATTAATGAACTTATGTGACCTATAAAACATATATATTATACTGTAATTATAATATATATATATATATATATATATATATATCTCAATTATTTTGAATTCCATTAATATGTCAAAGAAGTGAAAGTAGCGTTCATGCGTACGTACGGCATACCGTCTCCATGAACGGTGCATTTCATTTCTTTTTATCTCTAAATGTTATGGAATAGTATAAAATTAATATGTACTAGATATATATGATATTTAAATCATTAATACTATTCTGGAGATGATTTACTTATAACTACATGGACAATCATTTTCAAACAAGTTCATTTTTGACTCATGTACCAAACATCGACAAAAACATCTGATATGAACTCACATTATTAACCAATTATTATAACATTATAATATGTGATATGAACTGAATAATAATCTTTAAATTAGAAACTTAAGAAATTATAAATTTACCAAAGTTTATTATTCAGGAATATAAAGAAACGAACAAGAGAAGTCGGACTTGAGGTAAGGGATCCTACCTCTCTCTTTTTAAGTACTCTTTTTTATGTAACTTACTTTAAACTGATCTTTCTTATGTTGGGGGATGCTCTATCATATTCCTATTTCTGTAAATTTTATTTTAATATGATTAAATACCCTAATTTATATCTTCAATCCATTTTTGGAAGTTTTATGTGGCGCCGTTAGGCTGCTGAATTTTCATAAGGGGATTTTCATCTCACTTTTTATTCCCATGAGATTCATCCTACATTGGCCACTATTTCCTTTTGTGTGGTGTATGTACTGCCCATTATTTTACTATTTGTATAATATATTCTCATTTATGGGTATTTACATCTTAATTGTATGACCCTTCTTTCATGGGGTGTACGTTTTGAAAGTTTCCCAAATCGGTAAGGGAACCTTTCACCCTCCTCTTTTTAAAAGACTTATTTTGTTATGTCATTTAATTTACATCTATTTATGTTGGGATATGTTATTATATATCCTTATTGATGTAAATTTTATGTCCAAGTGATGAGATACCATTTTCTCTCTCATCAACTAATTTTATGAATTTTAAAGTTACGCTGTTAGGATGTCGAATTTTTCCAAAGTGACTTTTAACCCAATTTCGATTTCTTTGGGTTCAACTTGTAGTTATTAAATATGTCATCCTTTGAATATGTGTGAATGACCTTTGATTATTTTACACTTAATATCCACTTATATTGGGTGTATTTATATTTGTCACACATAATTATGAGATTGATTTATCCTTAATTTAAGGATACCTTCTTTATAAGGGATTTCATCTCATTTTACATTTCTATTGAGACTTCATTGTTGATATGCACTAATTCACTCTTATATGGTGTATATACTGTCCTTTGGAATATTATATCATGAATCCATTTATTCTCATGATATTATAAAGTTCTGATTAAATGTGATTCCTCAATTATTGTATTTAAGTGTCTCTAATTTTGGTAAAAACCCTTTAACTAAAATATCGCTTTAAATGTTTTAATGATTTGTTCTTATAAATATTTCTCATTAATATCCATGTTTTCAAAATGGTTTTAAGGATTTATTTATATGGATATTAATGGTTTAAAATTTTAAAATCTTTAAGGTGGTATGGGACACTTTGATTCAAAAATCTCTTTATTAAATGTTTTAAATGGTTTTGAAAATGGTTTTTTGAATGGATTCATTATTTCAATATCTTAAAATGTTATATTGTTATTGAAATGTGGGAATTTTATCTTTCCTTTATGATTAAGTTATGTGCTATGATTATGTTATGTTTCTTGGGCATTGTTTATGAAAATGGGTGGTTCCGTGATAAACTAAGGGCGGGTGAGCCTGATATAGCTCTCCAATGCATTGGGTAACGTGAAGGAGTTAAACATTAAGGTTTCTCCGAAGAGATTTAGGGAATATACTGTGATGGGTATTCCAAACGTAACCATGATGGTTACGCCCTACGTAAGAATATTATGAATGCCTCAAGTTACCTTTATGTCTTATGATTTCTATGAGTTATTCCTAAATCTTATGATTTAATGAGGTATGTTAAAGTGCTTATGTTTTATGAGTAAATCATGATTTCATTGATTCTTATGTGTACATGGACTAATGTTTTCATTCCGTATTTTTATAAGCCTTACTGAGCATTTTATGCTCATCCCATGTTTTTTTGAAATGTTTTTCACAGGACTTAAAGTGGAATACGGTCAAGGATGGGATCAAGGAAATGTCATGATGTCTAAAACAAGGAACTAGACATGACTCTTTTGTTCGAGAGTTTTTATTTTAAAATGGAAGCTGAGTAGATGTGTCTACTTTGTAATCTTTGAGATGTAATAGTTATGTCCTAATTATCTAAAACTCTAAACCTGAAAAGATCCCCAATGTGAATTATTCATTTAATTCAATAATAAGTAATGTTTAAGGCTGGGTCCTTATACTAGATTTATTGTTCCATTCTTGATAGCCTCTGTATAAAGAAACACAATCTTCACAAGGTTGAATTTTCTCATATTACATAATAAATCCAAAACATAAATGTCATTCACTTTCAATGTATCTCTTTCCCATTTCCTCATAATGGGATAGTTTTTCATCCAAATTGATATTATTCTTGCATCTGGAGAAAAATGGTGAACTTTACTAACTTTTTCATAAGATGAAAATAAATAAGTTTCTACTCTTGACTTATCAAAACTTCCCAACTTCTCAGGCAACTTATGAGTAACTAAGATTACTTCACCTTCCAAAGGAATTCCAACTAATTCTTCCACCTGTTTGATATTCATTTTATATAACTCCCCAAAAAGAGTAAAAGTCATAAATTTTAGCTCATATTATTCACTAAACTCAACTGATGAATATAAATCTATGACTATTTCAAGGAAATGAATATCAAAATCATTTTTTTGAACACATAAATCTTCCCAACCTTGAAAAACAATAATAGATTTTAACAATGAATCATACTTAATCATACCAATATCTTTCTATTAGTATTTATTTGATAGGTATTGTATTCAATAAATGTCATATCCCCCTCCCCCCAAAGAGTACCCCACTTGGGCGGGTAGTGAGAGAAGGGAGACGGTGACTTCCCAAATTCTGCCTCTAGTAGGCCTCAGGTTGGCGACTAATACTGAGGATATAATAAACATACAATGGGATGAATTTCCCTCTAAAATAATATGGGCAATAGAGAGAGGGATAAGATAGATACACCAATGAACACATGCAGAGATAGATAAAATAAATCTCAAGAACATACATGTAATGTTATACAGTACTAAAACAGCTAAAAGGATATTTAAAAATACCAAAAAGGTAAACTCGGCAGTGACCATGAAGCCCAAAAAGCTCCTGAAAAACCATGTGCAAGTAATATACAGTCTAATCTCCAACATGATCCTACTGACCAAAAAATAGTTTCTATATACGTGGGGTGAACATAATAATATACTCAGTAGGTTCCTCCCTGGAGCCTCTCATGCAAAAGATAAAGAAGGCATACTAATGTCCAATGAACAACAAGTGAAACTAACTCATCACCTAAATAGGTATACTAAGTTCACAGCCTCACCATGGTTATATCTCACCAAGTATCGCATACAATAGATCATGTATTATAGTAATAAAACAACAAGAGTGTCCTGCTACCACTTCCACACTGGTTATCTTCTCTTCCCCAACATCACACATCCTAATACATCTCTCTCCAAAAGTAACCAGCTCATAGACACTTGGGCTATGTATCACAACATACACCTTGTGTATCACATCATCACATCATCCCATATCAAATCTCCATATAGTAACCAAGTTGTTTCTGGGATCCACCATAGCCCATATAATGCGTATCATACATCAGTTATTATACCTTAATCCATCACATCCCATACACCAAGTAAGGTACCTCAAGCCATCATAGCCTATACACTATTGTAAAAGTTGGTGCCCTAGACCCAACATTATCAGTACTTTTGATTACCACACCATGTGTACAGTGAGTTATACATGATGTACACTTACCATTATAATATAGATATGTCTAAATCTATTATTTAAATGGTAATTTCCATAGATTAATTATCATATCAAAAGGTTATAGTAGATATCAGGATATAATGAGAACCTTGAGATACTATGACATTAATCTTAAATATATGTCCTATGGTCTAGATACATCATACTAAATGGTCATAGTTGATGACTGACTATTGGGTGCTGGGGTCTCATAAGTATTGATAATTCTTCTCATGAAGTTCACACTTGGTGATCTCTGATAGGTGAGATTGTGAGGATATACCCACCAATAAAAACACCACATGTTTCAAGTTTCATTGGTTGTTTATATCTATGGACATGTGTATTGGTCTTTTGAATTGATATCATTATCAATGTTTGTCTTTTAATTGCATACTTTGATGCAAGGAAAAAACCATGAAAATGAATTCATGGCGAGGTAGCTTGTGTTGGGTGCATCATTGGTGGTATAGAATTGGTTGAATGATCAAGATAGAATTTGTCAATTCCAAGTTGAGGTAGTAATATATTGAGTCTGGTTGATCAAGATGGTAGTACCTTTATAAATCATTAGACAAGGTATTCTAAGGTAAGATTGTCCAGTTAGATCAACAAATGATAAAGCTTTAAAGGATGATGACACGAGCGTGCATCCTACTTTATGAGATATCTAAAGACAAAGAGATTATATTATGTAGTGCATGTTTATAGGTTGGATGTCATTGATATGGCTATTCCTTATCTCTTTAGGTCCCTTGATGGGTTACTAGACTCCACTCTTGGTCTATGAATATTATTCACACTATCAAGATAAGGGCCTAGAGGGACACACACAATAGCATATTCAAGAATCTACCATATTCTAGTGAATATGTATATAGGACATGGTGGGCCCCACCGAGGGGCCTGAAAGTTTTCCAAGTTATTACTCACTAATGAATAAATAAATTTACTATTATTATAGTATATAATAATTGGGTTGAATTTATTTATTAAAATTATTCACAAGGTATTTAGTGAATGAAGGGGAAATATTATACGAATGAATATTATTTTAATATTTCCGGTTCATTTAATATTAGAAGGAATTAAAAGTCAATTTAAATGACATAGTTTTATCATGTAATATATTTAATATATATTACAAGTATGGGATAAAATATAAATAATTTTTATGATGCAATTTAGTTCATCATAATTATTTATTTATTGCTTATTTAGTGGGCATTTAATTTTTGGGGGTTGGGGAACCCTTTCTGGGTATTTGATTCACACACAATATAAGCAGGAGAGAGGCACTCAATAAATGTGCTTTTCATTCCAATGGAATGAGAGCCTCTCTCTCCTCCCACTTTCTAGAGAGAGAAAGTCTCTTCGAGTGCTCGATTCAAGAACTCACCTCTGAATCGAACGCACCTCTAAATCGAACAAGGTACTCATTTATTTCATTTATGTAATTTGAATAATTCTTATGAGATCCTCAAACCTCTACTGGGTATTGAATCACCAAATATAACAAGTTTCATCGCTCCATTGATGAAAAATTTTAAATCACCGCCCCACCAACTTTTGTTGTGTTCCCCAGTACCTTTATACAAATCATACCAATAATAATCCATTAGATACTATACCTGGAGATACATGTGTGTGAAATAACCACAAGTAATTACATCCCTCTACACACATATATGGGAAACTAATCACCATGCATATCATCACATAATACAACCAAAATAAGAGAGCAGGGCTAGAGGGGGTAGTCAGTCATCCATCCTCGCCTCTAGGGTGTTGGGGAAAACACCCTCCTAGAGTCCACTGAGTGTCAGTTGCCCTAATAAATGTGGGTGGGGTAGTGTATGAAATCATAGAATATACAAGATATAATGTAGCTCACAACCACACTATGGGAATAACCTAGTCCCATGCTCAATTGTAGTTATCTTCTCTCGAACACCCGACTATCACTACTAGGGATTAGATGTCCTATAAGCACACAACCATTTAAAAGAGATATATTAAGTTACTTATTTCCTTTTCAACATTTCCTTTCATTAATTAATTCATTAACCATTAATTTACAATATTCTGATTACATTACCTCAACCATCAAGCCAAGACCGTGCCCTCCATACGTAATCTGAACCAATTTCACAGTTTCTCAAGATCATCTTATTACATTCCTGCAACACTAACCCCATGGGTTAAGTCATTCATTAAATATTATTAAACATCCATAATTCCAGGTACTTTAGTAAAACATCATAGGATACCACAAAAGAGATGAAACCAAGAACATCCAACTACCTCAAGTGGTGGGGAAATGGAAGAAAATAAAATAAGTAACCCAGACATCGGTCATTAGACAAATTAACAAGTAATCATCCCCACTTTCACCATCACAATAATGGTTATGCCAAGTTTCAACCTGTTCTATCATCTTGGTGTCATCCCCGAAACCCTCATGCATATCCAGATGCATCTCATCGTCACATGGGTCAACTTTCACCACATCATTTGTGCCTTCCTAGCCATATATCATTATCTATTTCAGGATCATATCACACAGCAAGCTCACATCCAGATCACATCATAAGGAAGCAAGAAAACAAGCATAGTCAATAGAGCAATAAGGCCCTAAAAACAAGACACTCATCCTTCACACATAAACGAGTTCTCACAGTCCCCAAGACAAGGAATCCAACCTTTATAAGAAAATGGGCACTCCCAAACCCAAACATTTATCTTTAAAAAAACAACTGGTTTTTATTCTAATTTGAATTAACCTATTCATTATTCACATGTTCTAATTATGGGAAGCCTAAGGCATCAGTTGTCACATGTTGTCATAATTATGCAAACATGATCTTATCATAAGTTTCTAGTTTCAACAAACTTAAGGGAAAAAATTCTCAATTAGCATGACTTTTTTATTCTTTTCATCATGAATCATTCCAGCTTCAAGTTCTTTATCAATTCCATTAACACATGTAATAACATATTCAATTAATTTTCATCAATTTTATTACCATAAATTTACCAGAAACACCAGATTACAAACATGTCACTTATTTAATTCTTAATCCAACTAATCAATTAATTTCAGCTTTATGTTCTTTACCATATTCATAAAAAGCAACATGCTAACCCAAGAATAACAAAATTCTAAAAAAATCATATTATAGTTAGCACGTTATCTAGAAAAACAAGAGGAAAACCCTTATCACAGTAGAAAACATCAGTATGCGATCACTATCTAATTTCTTTATTAATTTGGTTCAATATTTATTAGTTTAATCTCATTGTCATGCAAAGGGATAAACCATGGTCAATTTATGATTTCACATAAATAAAAGAGAAACAACAAATCACCTACCTCAAAGGTATAAACGCTCTTTGCATGAGAACAAATCAATGTCACAAATCTCCAATCACCCCACCCATAAGAAATTGTGATCCACTAAGACGTCATGCCAAGAAACACACCAAAAAATGAAAATGGAAACTATATCAGAATAGTGTAGATCAAACACCAAAGCATGAAAAGAATTAATGGAAGGAAATGAGATCAAAAAAAGAGAACCTTCTAGGAAACAGAGGTAGAACTCGCCTTATATTACCACATATTGATCTCTAGGAGTCGGGGATCAATCTCTATTGAAAGAGGATTCAGAGACCCACAAGAAGCACTCATAGTCACCTAGGGTATGAGGGGAGAATTGGGAAGGAATGGGGTTCAAAGGCCTATGGTATATTTATAGACCCGCTAAAAAAAGGACCATGACATAGCCCAATGGACCACACCGTAAAACTGGATGACACGGGGTATTTTACGGTGTAACATGAACGCACCACAGATCCCCTCAATTAAATTTGTGTCTGAGTTCTATAGGAAGATCCTATAAAAGTGGATTTGGGGGTTATGGTGCAGTCTTAAGAATCACGTCACATCCACCACTAAAAAAAGCAGTAGCCCTCGAAGCTCGCTATGCCACAGCATCCCATTCCACATTGCAGTCTCACAACCAACAAAAAGGGACTACATTGTATCCTACCTCCGTGGCATTTCCATGCATAAAAAGGAATTAACCCCAAATTCATCCATTATCTCCCCTATAAAACTAGGATCCACCACATTGCAGCCACCTTCACTATAGCACAGCGCACCCATCCACGCTATTGGCATGCCATTTTTGGAAATGGAACCCCCCCCCCCTTCCCACCAAACTATTTGGAACCTCCTCTAGGAACCTCTAACACCTAGAACTCATAAAGGAAAGGACTACTAGGATTTGATCCCTTATATAAAATACCTCTCAAACCATTATTGTCCTCAATAATTCAAAACTAAACCCAGAGAGAAAGAGAGAGAAAAAGTTATCCAAACAACCACCCCGTAAGATACCTCTCAAGGATCCCATCATCATAGGAACCCAACCACCTCAATTAGAGGAAAAAATCATAAAACCACATAACAACATTAACCATCATTAAAACACTCTCCTAGGGGATATACCTCTCAAATGAGAGAAATTACACAACAAGGAAACAAGAGAAATCCATCTCATAAACCAGAAAAGGTTCAACAACCACAACTAGCATTATAATAAGAGAATAGATAAACATCAAACAGCTCGATGTAATGATCGCATATCTCCAACTCACGTTTTTGGGTACTCTCCTCTACACCACCATGTTTCCAAAGGACACGAACAAAGGGAATAAAATGCCCATACAACACCTTCTCTTACTGGTCTTGGATCTCCATAGGCTGGTCCTTGAAGGTTGCATCGTCGTCAACATTGATCACACCCTAATCGATGATGTGAGAGTTTTCATGGAGATAATAATGAATTCACAACATATGAAAAACATTGTGTATCTGAATCATTTGTGGGGGAAGTTCTATATGATATGCCAAAACTCCAATATGAGCCAACACCTCAAAAGGCCCAACAAAATGGGGTGAAAGCTTACTCTCATGTCCAAACCTTCGATGTCTATGATGAGGAGTCACCTTTAGGAACACATGATCTCCAACACCAAATTACAAAGGTCTCCTATGATTTACATTGGATTTATGATGATCTTGTGCTTCCTTCATCCTCTCGTGAATCACCTGAACCATCAATGTTGTATTTGGAACTAGTTTTGACCTGAGAATTGATATCACCACGACCCCAGTCCATCTCAACAGAGATCAGAAAATCAGTCATACAAAGATTCAAATGCTATCATGCTAAGGGTCAGGTGAAAGGTATTATTGTAAGAAAACTCAACCAAGAGAAGGTGTATCATCCATGAACCTCAATATCTAGGAAACCAGAATGCAATATGTCCTCAAGATTCTAGATGGTATGCTCTATATGTTCATATATATGTGGGTAAAAAGAAGTATCAAGGCATAACTAAGAGCTAAAATCATGCTGGAAACCTCTCCATGCCTTGGCGGTAAAATAAAGATCATGAAAAAAGATGATCATCCTTGGGACTCTGTGGATTCTAACCACCTCCTCCAGATACTAGCTCAACAAAACCTCTATTAAGCACAACCCTCTGATTGCTATAAAGCGGGATGGTTTTTTTAAATGATCCACTATCACCCATATAGCATTAAACATCCCTGAGATCGAGGTAAACCGGTAATGAATCCCATCAATAATTCCTCCCACTTCCATTGACAAACATCTAACAACCGGAGAAAATCATTAGGAATATGGTGCTTAACCTTCACCTTCTGGAAGACCAAACATCAAGTCACAAACTCTGCAACTGCATGCTTCAACCCAGACCAGAAAAACTAACTTCTCAAAGCTCAGCACATATTTATAATGTCGGTATGTACCACCAAAGTGAGCTATGGACCTCACATAAAACCATATTATTCATCACAAAAAGGGATAAAAGCCTCACCTAGAGTAAAACTCAGTGTTGTTCATCCTCATACCAACCATTAGGGGCATCTCCAGAAACAACTCAATCTCTCCAAACCTCCACCTCATAATCCCTCAACGGAGACTCATCCACTTTGTACACCAAAGATGAGTGCACTGTCATTTGGAAAATAAAATATATGCATCAAACCTCTCTCATATCAAGATTCATATTTGAGAGTTATTCTATCACTCTTTGGGAATATCTATATTCATGCATGGCATCACTATGTGACTTCCTGCTCAGTGCATCTTCTACAACATTTCCCTTTCCTAGTGTATATAAAATCTCAAAGTTTTAATCCTACAAGAATTTCATCCACCTTCATTGTCATAATTTCAAGTCATGTTGGGAGAATAAAAACCTCACACTCTTATGATCGGTGAAAACCATAAAATTCTTGTCAATGAGGTAATATCACCACAACTTTAAGGCAAACACAACTTCTTCCAACTTGAGATCATGGGTGTAATAGTTACACTCACTGGGATGTAACTATTGAGAACCATAAGAAAAAAATGATCTATGTTGCATCAACACACATACCAATCCAAGACATGAAGCATCACAGAAAACCTGAAACTAAACTCCCACTATTAGAAAACAAAGGACTAGAGAGTTGATCAACTTCTCATTTAGGTACTCAAAATTTTTCTAACACTGGTCAGTTCACAAGAACGCATGATCCTTTCTGGTCAAAGTTGTCAGAGGAGTTGTAACCTGAAAAAAATTGGCTATAAACCTCCTATAATAGCCTACAAGACCAAGGAAACTTCTCACCTCTACAACAGACTTGGGATCTACCCAAGAAATGAATCCATCTATCTTTGAAGGGTCCACATCTACTCCCTATTGGGATACCACATGCCCTAATAAATGAACTTTACGAGCCTAGAACTCACACTTCAACAACTTACCGAATAGTTGTTGGTGATGAATAACTCCCAAATGGCACGTAGATTATCTACATGCTCCTCATCAGATACAGAGTACACAAGGATAAAATTGATGAAAACCACCATGAACTTATTCAGAAATTCCTTGAACATTGTGTTCATCAATCCCATGAACATGGTTGGAGCATTATTCACACCAAATGGAATCACAATAAACTCATAATGCCCATGATGAAAATGGGAAGAAGTTTTTGGAATATCCTCATTCTTCACCCACATCAGATGATATCTGAACCACAAATCGATATTTGAGAACCATCTTTCCCCTTTCAGTTTATTGAATAGATCATCAACCCATGGAGGGGATAATGGTTCTTCCCTCCCACCTGGTTTAAGCGATTATAATCAATACAAAGCCACAAATTATCATTGTCCTTATTCATAAATAAAACTAGTGCACCCCATGGTGGCACACTCAGCCGAAAAAACCCCCACTATAATAGATCATCGAGTTGTACGTGTAGCTCTTGAAACTGAGAAAGCATCATCCTATACGAATACATCGATATATGAGAAATTTCTAGTTGTAGATCTATCTCCAAATCGATCTCTCGTCGAGGGGGTAATGCTACAACCTCTTCAGGAAAGACATCAGGGTACTCTTCCACAACCCTGGGAAACATTATCGGGTAAACCTCCGACGAACTCAGCATCAGCTTGAACATGAAGGATGACAAGGACAGAACACGCTTCTGACCCACCTAAGGGTATCTCTCTCCAATGAATACTATTAGCTCTCCATTAGCATCATAGAACACAACTTGTCTCTTGAAGTAATCTATAGCAGTTTGCACCAAATATAGTCAATCCATGTCAAGGATGATGTTGTATGGATGTATCTGTAAATATAGGAAGTCTCCCAAAGAGCGGTGTTTCCCCATCACTCACTCATAGTTTCTACATAATTCATAAAGATAAGCTCGACCTCCAACTAGTATAGTCAATTCCAAATGCACTGCAAGTCTCTCTACCTCAAGTCCCAAAGCATAGACAAGGGAAGGTGATATGAAGGAGTGTGTATCTCACGAATCAAACAAAGCATAAACCCATGTAGAAAAAAATAAAAGGGTGCCTCAAATGGCGTATGGATCACCCATCGCTGGCAATAATAGAGCATGAAGTTGACCACAACCAGCTCCATGACCCCTATGATCCTCCTGATGACCACCTCCATGGCCACTCTCTACTCTATAAGGAAGAAGAGCATCTGAGGGATAGTCTATTCCTTCCCCATCTCATCTCTGGTGATCCCAGACCGAAACACTCTTTTTTTGTTGTTGCCTTGGCTGAAACTGCCTCAACAGAGGAACCTGAAGTAAGACACCTTCCACACGTTAGCTTCTCAGAAATACCAAGCACTCTCATCACTGATTACCTCATCCTCCATAAGAAAAACATGCATATGATCCCTTGGAAAAGGTATGAGAGCTGCCACCCCTAGAGAAATGAAATGATGAGGGTCGGGACCTACCCCGAGATGACCAAAAACTCTTCTTTCCAATCAATTGGGAACCCCAGACCACAGCTCTACTTCACGAGAAATCCTGAAAACTCCCCTCTCATGATGATCTGTTTTGGACCATCATCCTATACTCTTTCCATCACCTTGATATATGTCGATCATCTCTAGGTCGCTAATATTCATCCCAACTTCATTCAAAATGGATCGGGCTACACCATTCCAAAAAAATTAAAAATTTGAATGCATGGAATCAAGTCTCAAATCTCTCAAGTATTTCCCCTTTTTAAATCCCAGACTACTCTTTTAATTTTTATTTGAATGAGGAAGGCCAAAGTGTAATAATATTCACCATGTCGTAATTTTTTCAATTCTTAAAATCATAACATTGACCTACAAGGGATTACATTTTCATTTCACAATTTTCCAATTCTATGAATTATGTTTGATAATACCCCTATCAATCATAAAATAAGATTCAAGACAAAATGGTTATCTTCACTTCTACAATAAAGGGATGCATCTTATGCATCCCTTTAGAAGTAATGTGAAAGATATTCCTCATAATCAAATAATTTACAAAGGAAATATTCACTCTATGATACATAATATATTCTAGGGGAAAACATACTAAAATTTAACAAAGGAAAAATTTATCATTGAGTTACACAATAAATTTTCAATATGTATGAAATTTTCCTTAGATAAAAAATTGATATGTAATAAATTTAATCAATGCATAATGTTTTTTAATACATGAGTTATTTTCAATATATAAGGATTTTCAATTTAATAGAATTTAATACATAATTTTTTCTCCATACGTAAGGTTTTTTCTCAATACATAAGATTTTTACATTTATAAAAATTTAGTATGTAAGGTTTTTCTCAACACATAAGGTTTTGTACTTAAGAAAATTTTCAGAACGTAAGATATTTCCATTGCGTAAGTTTTTTACACTTAGTGAAAAAGGTTGAAACATAAATATTTCAGCTATATGAGGTTTTTTCCTTTGTAAAATATCTAATCCATAAGAAATTTCCCCAACCCCATAGGATGCATAAGATTTTTTAATTTTCCATAGAATTAAGACATAAGGGTACTCACTGATTCCAATCACTACTTAAGATAAATAATTCCTCTTATCTATCATAAAATATGATATACACCAAAAATTATTAAATTAAATATTTTGAATAAAATGTTTATATTTTATAAATGATATAATTCTCCAGACTCCATAAAAACCCAAGAGATGAAAAATTAAGGGTTCAAGACAAATATGATCCCTTACAATGAATCCAAAAATAGTGATAAAAAAGGGAAAAAAAAGAAAATGGTGTTACCAACTCCACATAGAACAATTTTTACAAAAAAAAATTGTTTTATGGCTATTATAGGTGTTACTGAGCCCTCATAAATATAGAGAGGATTCGATGGTTCAATGAAAGAAATTATAAATCTTCTATAAGAGTTTCAAGTTATGAGTTGAGAGGGATACAACCAACTTAAAGAATGCAAGATCAAAATATATCCTGAATTTATGAAGTGAAGCAGAGAATCAATTTAAGTTGTTAATTGAGATATACAGAAGGTGTGACAAACCAAATCATTGTACTAATAATTTCATATCATCTTAATATATTGCAAATAAATGCAATAAAATTTGTCAACATAAGAAGAAATAAAGAGAAATCATTTGTTGTGGAAGTCATTTTAAAATATTTACAAAATGAACCTTTGACATGGGACTGCAACTTTTCATCTCACATAAAAAGTGATATAAAGCTTCTAAAACTATTTTAAAAGTGAAACTAAAGCTTCATTACATTTTTTAATAATGTATTTTTCAAAATAAAAGGTGTTTTCTTGATTGAAATTAGAGAAAAGAGGTTGAATTTGAAGAGTAAATTATTTTTTAATGGCTTGAAATACAATTTACATAGAGTTTCTAAACAATTTTATTAAGGGAATGAAGTCATATTTAGGAAGTATGAATTCTTAACATAGAATTAAATATATTCTTGTGTGAAGATAAAAGTATAGTGAACAATAGGTAATTTATTTTAATTCAGTGAAGCCAAGAACTCATGTTATTTGAGTGTGAAGGAAGAAAATTAGGTGTGACATCAATGACTTCACCACATGGGATAAAATAATGTGAACAAGTTAACTTGATAATAAATGGAGATTAAATCATCTCAATATTTGGATCTTATTCACTCTGATATATGTGGAATCATTGATCATAACTTATTTAATTGGGATAAGTGATTTATCTCATTTATTGAATAATCCACTCTGATCACTTGTATCATGTTTATGAAACTCAAATTTAAGGTTCTCACAATGCTCAAGAGTTTTAGAAGAAGTATATAAAAGGTATATGATTATTCCTTAAAGGGATTTAGATTATATAATGGAGTTGAATACACAAGTGGTAAATCTAAAGAATGCTTGGAGAAACATGACATGAATACAGTGCAACCTTCACCCAAAAAAAATATATCACTGGAAGGAATAATAGAATCTTGGTGGAAATGGATCGAACTATATTGGTAGAGCATAAAAAATCACATTTATTTTAGCGATACGTGATTGGTGCTACATTTTGTATATAAAATTGATGTTTATTTTATCCACTCATACATGTTTTCATATGATATGTATTAAAATAAGAGCCCTAGTTTGGAGTTATTTTGAGTGTGTAGAATTTCATGTATCATAAAATAGAAAGGTTCAAACATGAGAAAGTTTGAGCCACATAGAGTTGACATAATCTTTTTTGAGATATCCATAAAATTGAAGAGGTTATCGATGTTACAAAAAAATAACTTTAAAAGATAGTTAATGCCACTAATGTAAAGGTGATTGAATATACTTTTGATGGGTGTGGATAATAGGGTATGCCTTAAGAAATTGGAGAATATGATGAAAATTTATTGGAAAAAACTGTTGGATGTGCATTAAAAATGTACATGCATGAGATGCATGTACACATGAATATGATTCATGAGACATATATATATATATATATGTATATATATATACTGTAAATTTAATATATGCATATGATGCATGTATTTTTTATGCATGAATATAATGTGTGTGTGTGTGTGTGTGTGTGTGTATTATTTATTTCTCCTGGATGGTTTATTCAATAGTTATAATTCATTATGAATGGATTAATTGCTTTTCATGTATTTATTGTAATGAGTTCAATAAATAAACACCCCAACAGTTAGAAATGCATACGATGTGTTATGAATAGGAAATGTTTCTAGCTTCATCTATATAAGAGGATGAGATCCTCTCATGTTGGGTGTGTGTGTGGTGTGCAATGTGTATGAGCCTCATCCAAACTCTCTTCCACCTGATACTCTATTTATCTCATTTGAGAAGGTGCTAGCACCCCTTCAGATTTCGGTTATCCTCAGGAAGCATTGGTGGATCCTCTGGATGGTGTACTCCCTCTGAGGTAGAGTGCATTTGTTCACTGCTCCTCGTGATCTTCCTCAAACATTCACCATGGAAGGAAGATCGAAACTACTACAGATCATGAATATCTGGTACTCTATTTTTCTTATTATTTACACGTTAATTTCTTGAATAAATATCCCATGTGTTAGGGTTTTATTCCACTGCAAATGGAAAATATATGGTTTTACAAAACCCATCAATGGTATCAGAGAGAGGTTCATCGAGTTTTTAACATGTTTGGATCACTTGTTTTCAAAGAAAAATGAAAAATTGTGTTTTTATAAAATATATCCAGGTTTCAAACCCTTACGTGAGTAAGGTAAGGGTAAATTTAATTTACCCTTACACAAGTAGATTATGTAAAGGTCATGCCCTTACGCAGAAGTTATGCATAAGGGTAATGTCTATATTACCTTTATAAAAATGGATTCTGTAAAGGTAGTCTTATTACGTGATACCCTTACATAATACCCTTATGCAGCGTATGAAAAATTGAGAGTACCCTTACGTAAAGGAGTTATGTAAAGGTAGTACCTTTATACAACAGTTTTCAAATTAAGTTGCTTAAAGGTAACCTTTATATTACCTTTATGAAGGATTCTGAAAACCCTAATTACCCTTACATAAATCATCTACGTGAGGGTAAAAGGGAGGATTCCCTTACACAGAATAGGGGTGTTTTGTAAGGGTAACCAGAATCTTTATTTAAAAATTATTTTTAAATATTGAATGTTTTTTATGATTTATATAATATTTATAAATCATGTTAAAATATATTTTGGGGATATTTAATTTATAGGGATTTTATAAATTAATTAATTATAAATTGTTTATAATTAATTAAATAAATGTTTATGAAACATTTTTCCCAGATATTAAAGGTTAATATTTTAAAATATATTTTGAAAAATTAAATGACATGTCTTGTGATCTAGAAATAAAAGGTTTATTTGTAAACTATAAGAGGTGATTTTTAAATTGTTTATAAACTACAAGATATATGATATTTAAATTATATAAAATGTTTATATAATAGTTATTAAATTATGAAATGTTTATAATTCATGAAATATCATATAAATTCCATTTAACATAGAAATGTAAAGGGGTTCGTATTGAAATGAATATAAAATGTTTATAATTAGCATTTATTTATGAATAGTTCATAAATGTCTCATGTTTTGGAAAATAAATAAATTGTTTCTTTATTTATTAAAATTCCTTGATATTAATGTATAGTAAATTGTTTATGAAATATGAATATTGTGTATTCCCATTTATATGATAAATTACTTCTAGAATAGAGTCTACATATCATGATAGGTTTGATATCATAAAATTTAGTTTTAATCTACCTTGACCTTGATTTTTAATTTTAGTTATGATATTGAGAATAGTTGTTGAGCATAGTTTGTGCATATTAGGTATTAGAGTTTTCATTAATTGAATTATCTCTTGAGTAAAGTCTCCTCGAGTATAGGGACTTAGGGCGGACCAACTACTTTCCTGGAGGCTTTCCTTGGCTGGGAAAGTGAATGAGATTGACTATTTATCACTTCAGGCAAACACATGTGAAGTTTTTCAATCTCATATAACTCTATAAATTTACATGAAGTGTTTATGTACCTTATTCATATGATTCATTTGGATATGTATGAATATACATGACTTCTATTTTTTGGTGATTAACACAGACTTGTGGGTTGTGTAAAGAGTTGCACATTAATTTGGTTTGAACACATTATTGGATTAGTGTAGCTCAATCCATTTGGATGATGTTGGGCCAAATGTTAGTCGCCCATCTCTAACCAACTATAGTAGAGAAAACTGACAACACTGACAGGGAAGTGTAGCAGTGCAGACTTACTATAACACCATGTGAAAGGTCACTATAGCTTTGTGGACTTCTTGTCACCGACACTATAGCAGGTTGGACTTGGGTGGCTGCATCACCATAGTAGTGTGGACTTCTAGTCACTAGGCACTATAGCACAGTGGACTTATTATGTGGTTGGTGGCACAGTGCATCGTCTTATTTATTATCTCATTCAATTGAGGGTTTCTTTGTGTGTGTGTGTGTGAAACTATGATCTCCCTGTAATCTTGCTCCCAAATTAGTGAAATGATTCTACCTTTCCATGGACATAGGGATTTTTTTCAAACCACATAAATCATTATGTCTATGTTCATCATCCTCTTCTTCTTATGTTCTGTATTTTCTTCATCTAAAAACCTATCTATCATTGTGACTCTTGGCATTTCTGCTACACACATTAATTTGATGTTTGAAATAGGGATTCCAAAACTAAATCATTAAAAGCATACATACACAAAATGGAATAAAACATAAGATAATTATTGCATAGTATGTAATAGTTATAAATTTAATATGCATATGATATATATTAAATTGTTGAGACATTAAAAATGAAAACCCCTTAAATACTAAGTGTGAGATTCCTTCCAAAACGGAACTTGTCAAGACCTCGATCATCCAACTGGATAGGTTATACCAAATCTGGGTGCCCCTGGATTATCTTGTGAAAGGAAAGAAAGGATAAGTAACATTAGAATTTCCTTAGGTTGGTCATTACAAAGTTGGGTTCCCCTAGATTGTCCTTTGTTAGCTTATTCTTGGCACGTGTTTTGGGTTACACTACCTCAGAGATCCAAATAGGATTAGATTACTAGAGGAGTAGAGTTGAGTGAATCCATATGATGGATTTGGATAAAGGGTTAGTCAATCAACCATCCAAGAGTCACAATTGTTGTGATTGGGATAATTCCCTACCTAAATAACTAAGTGGTGAGAGAAATGCCAAAGTGGGCTCATTACCTAGTGAAATATGGATCCTAGCTCACTAAATGGACAAGATGTATGGTGTCATCATTTTTAGTGGGAGCACTTTCATTAAAATTCCTTAATGAAAATATATAAGACATGATATTCATCTTACAAAAGTTATGTTGTAGATAAATGCATCATCATCATCAAACAAAACTTTATATTAATACTTGAAATGAAGAGCTTAAAGTAAGAAACTCCTAAGGCTGGTAGCTTAAGAAAAGTTCTTGAGAAAGAGAAATATTTTATGCGTTAGAACAATTTCTTCCTGAGTAACCAAGTGTTGAAATTGTTCAACAAGAAAATCAAGATGCTTATGGAAGCATGGAATGATTTATTTAAGGTTTTAAAGGTACTAGATGCTAATTGACCTAAGGAATTCTAGTATAATATACTCAATATGATTGGGTATGTCAATGATATTCAATATAATTGAATATGTTTAGAGAAATAGATGAATTCTTATAAGGCTTATTCTGGTTAATGAATTCATTCTATTATCATCTATGGAAATGTTTCAACAAGATGAATAAATTCAAGAAAAATTTACCTAATATTCTCTAAGTGTTGAGAATAGATGAATTAGGCATATGATGTTTAAGTTTTGGTGTTGTACAAACATTAAAAGGAGGTAAAAGTTCAAAACTGGAAGAGATAAAGTTGGAAAGTCCAATAATATTTCTTCAAGAATCCAATTAAGGTTATTTGAAACCTGATGGAACTATCAGGAAGGAGTATTGATTCCATATGATTGGATTATCTAGAAAATCTGAAGAGGTTTTGGAAACTTTGTGGAATTTCTATGTCAATTATTAATGTTATATAAATTGATTCTTCTATTTTGAAGGGTATGTGATACCGAATGTATGTTTTTCAAATGTTGTAAATATACAGGAGTTCAAAATCATAAGAAGAATTTAAAGAGCTTATAGTTTGCATTAAATGGATGTAGTAAACAATTGCTACTTTAGAAATTTGAATGTAAATGAATGTGTCAAAGCTTGGATGAATTTAATAAAGGATGTGTATCTTCATCTCAATTCTCTTATATGATAAGAGGTGTTAACAAAGAGTTTTTATGAACAAGTGTGAGATGATTAAATGTATACACATGGTTTATGATTCATCAATTTTATAACATATTTTGAGAAGAATATATGGATAAAAGTGTTTTATCCAGGATAAAATGTTTATCCAAGTATTTGTTAAAATAAGTGGGAATGTATTCCCACCACCCATCGGTGGTATATTTTAATAAAGTCTTATTTTAAATTAAAAAGTTTTTCAAACAATATAGAATACCATATATATAAAAATAATAGTTTATTTGTTCAATATTCCTACTAAAAAGAAATAAATGTTATTTCCTAACACAAAAGGGTTTGTGTTTCTTAAAAAGATATTCTGAAGAGAATATAATGTCTAAGAGGCTAGTGGGGGTATGCTTAAATTTAAAGAAGTTCAAAGTTAACAAATAAAAGATTGTGTTTATTTATGTTTAAGTGATTCTTAACTTAATATCCTAAAGAGTTAGGATATGTTACAGTACAGAAAAATCTAAATAGTTACATTTAGTTACTGTGAGAAAGTGAATATCACTATTAACTAAAGGATTATGCCAGTCTAAGATTATAGTGATTCTTCACTTAATATCCTTAAGAATTTTAGGATATGTGATGGTAAATAAAAATATAAAGAGTTATATTTAGTTACCATAACAAGTGAACATCACTAATCCCTAAAGATTTATACTATCCAATACATAAAGTGTGTCACTTGGTATCCTAAAAGAGTTTAGGGTACGATAGTAAATAGAAATATAAAGAGTTTCATTAGTTACCGTAACGAAGTGAATAACACATTATCTAAAAAGAGTATAGGATGTGTTGGTAAAGTGATAGTGTAAATAGTTACATTATTTATAGAATATTTCAAGGAAAATTTTTGATATGAAGGGTTTCAAGGATGATAATGATGTACTTAAAAAGATTTCTATGTTTACAACAGAAGATAAAATCATAACATTTGATGTTATGAAGTTTAGGAATTTGAATATAAGTTCAAAGAGTTGAACTTAAGGAATATGATACCTATCTCACCATTATTCAAACTAGCTTGTTTCGTAATTGTTACTCACTAAGAGGTTAGTGGGAGTATTTTATCAAATGGTCCCATAGGGATGTGATGGAAATTACATATGGATGTAATGTTCAAAAACCATTTCTACAGCAACAACATGAAAGTCATGTAGAATCTCTTAAGAGATTGGTTGTGATGATTGTAAACATATCATGTATTTATAATAAAGGCAGTCTTCATTTATCATCCATTCATGTGTATTGCAACTTTACATGAATGGTCAAATGATAAATATCTCCTCAAAGTGTAAACTTTGAGTTGTCCCTAACCAATTACCATCATGGAGTATAATGGGTTGTGATGATATGTAAAGGTTAGATTGGATAAATTCTTATATCCATTACAAAGGGTTGTATACGAGATATGAATAATAGATTCTAGAGGTAATACATAGAGACTTATTACTTGGACTGATCCGTGAAATTATATCTCATGGAATTTCATATGGACACAGATATACTTAGAGGTGCATACTTATTATCAATCCTTCTTACCTCACATTGGAGAGATACATAGCATGAGAACCTTTATACTTTGATACCCTACTTATGCAAGTTAACATATGAACTTATCTAATACGATGTGGTTGGGTATGTTGTTGATCATGTCGTCGGTTGGAGTGCACCAATATGATATTTTTCCATTTTTATGATAAGTAAAAACATCTGGCCTTTGAATTAAACTGAGGAAATTCATGGTCATGCTTAGTTATTTCGCATATGATGTGTTCAACTACTTGGATAAGTGACATGTGATGTACTTAAACTAAATCACACAAAACCAAAAGTCATTAAGCACCTAATACATATGATGTATTCATTAACTTGGTCAGTCTTTTTCAGAGGATCAAGAAATGATGAGGGTAATACTAGATTTACATGTTCCAGGTCTAGTGGTTGCTCGATGTCATGGAAAAAGGGATTATATAGGTATGCATATGATGTATATGATACATCTTGTGGTGGACATGTTTGTATAGATATATGAGTAAGTTTTATGGAGATCACATCATACCCCTTAGCATCTTGAGTCGCATTGATACTTTACTAGTGGTCATTTTTTGCTTACATCTATGACTGACTGAATGGCCTGAAGGCCGAAATTTTCATAGTTGTTGTCAATGCTACTAAGACCCGCAGGGTCACACGGTTAGGATCTTGGATAAGGATAACATTTTGAACAAAATGTTTGTTCAAAATGAAGTGTTAGATGAAAAAACCCGTATCCAAAAGAGTTTTGAAGGATTCACAAAGAGATGTGAAGTTTTGCAGTCATTATGAGATTTCAGTGCAATTGGGAGATTGTTGGATGTGCAATAAAAATGTACCTGCATGATATACATGTAAACGTGCATGATATGCATGTACACGTGCATGATATGCATGTACACGTGCATGATATGCATGTACACATGCATATAATTCATGAGACATATATATTATATTATATTATATTATATTATATATAGTGTACATTTAATATATGCATATGATGCATGTATTTTTTATGCATGAATATAATATGTGTGTGTGTGTTATTTATTTCTCTTAGATGGTTTATTCAACAGTTACAATTCATTATTAATAGATTAATTACTTTGCATTTATTTATTATAAAAAAATCAATAAATAAATACCCCAACAGTTAAAAATGCATATGACGCGTTATGAATAGAAGATGTCTTGGGCTTCGGTTATATAAGAGGATGAGATCATCTCCTATTGGGTTTGTGTGTGTGTGTGGTGTGCAATGTGTATGAGCCTCAACCAAACTCTCTTCCTCTCAATACTCCATTTATCTCATTTGAGAAGGCACTAGCACCCCTTCGGATTTCGAGTATCCTCACAAAGCGTTTGTGAATCCTCTGGTCAGTGTACTCCTTCAGAGGCCGGGTGATTTTGTTCAATACTCCTTATGATCTTCCTCAAACATTCTCCACAAAATGAATATCAAAATTGCTGCAGATTTTGAATATCGGGTACTTTTTTCATATTATTTACACATTAATTTCTTTAAGAAAGATATCATGTGTTTGGGTTTTCTTCTGCTATAAATAGTCATTAAATGATCTTACGAAACCCATCAAAAACCAAGAAATTATGAAACTATGGAAGTTTTAGGTTAAGAGAAAGGTGAAGGTGATGATTCAGTTGTGTGAGTGATGAAGAACATCTCATTGTAGTTCGCTTGAGGTTGATTAAGAAACTATATGATCATAGCATTATTAGATATCATGAAACAACATTTCGAACAGTAAGGCCATTGAGAATAACAACTCATACCTCCTTAATATCTCAAGTTGAACAAAGGAATGTGGATGAAGCTTTGAAACATCAGGAATGGATTGAATTTGTGATTGAAGGAAAAAATAATAATTAGAAAAAAGTAGGTGTTTCAAACTAAATTAAATGAAAAGGGAGAAGCGAAAAGAAACAAAACACGGACGGTATGCAAGGGTTACTCTCATATAAAAAGTGTTTATTTTGATGAAACATTTTTCTCATAGAAAGGATTGAATCCATTATAATATTTCTTTCTATCGCCAAACAAATATGATACAAGATATTTCAAATAGAAGTCATGTTGAAGGTTTACACTGAAAAAATTCAGTGATTTTCTACCTAGAGATTATGAAACATATTTTTTCAAGTTGAAGATTTTATATAGGTTAAATCAAGCCTTGAATATGTATTATTTGAAGTTGGATAAGTCTTTGAAGTTTCTCGAATTTATGCAAGGAAAAGAGGACAACAACTTATACATTAAGAAATATTCAAAGAAATCACTCATCGTCATTGTTTATGTCGATGACATCATATTTTTTGAAAAGGAAGAGAATTTTTGCAAGAGTTTTCCATGCATATAAAGGAGTTACTCAAGATGTAAATTCTTGGATAAATGAGGTATTTCTTAGATCTATATATTTTATAAGGTATCGTATTTTCCTTTATTAAGAGAAGTGCGCCTGAGAAATTTTAAATAAGTTTGGAATGGAGGATGTAATGGTAATTTCTAATCCAAATATAGTGGAAAATAAAACTTACAAGGATGATAAAGGTAAATAATCCACTTAGAATAAGTTTAGTAAACTCATTAGAAGTTTACTTTATTTGACAACTTTAATAACAGACATTGTCTATGTTGTTTTTTATGTGCTCAATATCAAAGTACACCAAAAGAGCCTCATTTCATTTTAATGAAGAGGAGCCTAAGGTATATTAAAGTCATTATCGATTCTAGATTCATTTGTAATGGTAAAGGTAATTTAGATCTTTATGGATTTACCAATACAGATTGGGTTGGAATCGTTGATGATAGGAAGTTTACTTCAAGTGGAGTTTTATTCTTATGAGAAATATCTGTAGCTTAGTATATAAAGAATAAAAAATCATTCATTTTGAGTATAGTATAAGTGGAATATATTGTTTTGATACAAGTGATAACAAAGTTGATGTGGATAAGAACTCAACTTAAAGACCCCATGGTGGAGTTGAAGTTAACATTGTTAGTGGGTTGTGATAGTCAGTGTGTGATAAGTTTTTTAAAGAATATTTCTCAACACTCCCAATCAAAATATATTAATATAAATTATCACTTCATCAAAGTGAATGTAGAGAAAGGTTTCTTAAAGTTGGATTTTTCAATAAAGTAATAAGTGGAAGATGTGTTTACCAAGTTGTCATCGAAAGTTGTTTTCTAGAAAAAGAGGTTGATGATGGGAGTTCAATCTAACTTCACTCAAGGTTGAGGTATAATTTTTGTCCCCTTCTCTCTTACTCTTTGTATTGTTATTTTAAAAGGGGGTATAATAACATAAATCCAAAGTCTAATGATGATTTTTCATTTTTTTGGATAAATAATTTAAGGGGAAGAAAAATAAAAGGGGGAAGGTTGGAATTCCAACATGTGTGGGTTATTTTTAAATTGAACGGATTGATGTGTTTGTTGAAGCATGTGTGATGGAAGTTTTTATGGAATATATATTGGGGAGTTTTCAATAGAATTGATGAGATAAATATTGGAAGAGTAAGGATGGGTTGTCTTTATGGATAGCTTTGAGAATATTATTTAATCATTCTTATTTGTTACATCAAAGGGGGATTGTTGAGACCATATTGAAGGAGTTATAAATGATTAAGAAAATTTATAGGGACTATGTATTCAAGTAAAATCATTTAAAATTGAGTACATGGTCTTGAAATTATTGGCTTTTATTGTTAACATATGATACATGTAGATCAATATGTAAAGATTAGTGTTTGAGGCGGGTTGAATCTCTACTGGAATGTTCCTAAAGTGATTTGAGGTATATGAATCATTTCAAGAACATTATATGTGTTTTTAAAAGGCCTAAATAAGATGAAATAAGGAACGTAACATCGGTTACCTGGTGAATTTTTAAGCGATAACCCAATATCCTGGGCATAGAACAACCTATAAGGGTTTGTGCTCGGTGAGAGCTAGCGGGTACTCAGTGGGGTTTTGATAGAAAAAACTATATGTTTTCTATTTTAATGATGTGGCTTTGGTTTTTCCGTTGGGACACCTTCTACTTAACCCAAGATGTTTAAAATACATATATATGATTTTTAGGAGGTTATTAGGAGGTTAAGAGATCAAACTCAAATTTACTAGAAGGTTGGTCGGTAAAAGTTAGATGTTTTATTTGAATATGATTTTTGAAGAGGGGAGTGTGTTGATAGTCTGAGTGTGAAGGCATAATCTTTTACTATTTAGACTATTTGTGTTTTATGAAGGTTAGAGGAAGCTAAGGAGTTTATTTTAAGGTGAATTTCAGTATAATGCATAAATCACACTGTAATGGTTTAAATAAATCATGATTTGTTCCAGGGGTGATGAATTTGCATAGGTGTTGTGGCAGAGGGGAGGTGATGCCACTAGCCATTTGGATGTGTGACTTACGCCATAGTTTTTCTGATTATGTTGTTCCATATATATTATGTCATAGTGAGATATTAAGGAAATTTTGGTGTTTTGTCTTAGTGTTGCTCAAAAATTGGTTTAAGTCGTAGTATTAAGTCGTTTTTTAGGGATTTATAAACCATTCCATAGTATTTTTGTTACACCATGATGCATTTTGGGTGGATGTAAATGTAAGAGGAAAGGCGGTTGTGTTATTTTGTAATAAAATCTTCTATGATGTGAATTTCAAAAATACCCTTTTAACTAGGGAAATTAGGACACAATGACAACCATTACATCATAATTTATTAATGATCATCAAATTTTAAGAGAATGAACTGTGATATTTAAGGGGAGGATATATATCATAACACCGTGATTTCCGTACTTGGTTGGCCATTATTTTGAAATGTGTCCCACTACACCATAGTTATTGGTTACCCTATTTATTCATAAATTCAAGCAATCATTTCCCTTCCTGTTGAGTCTAGCTTCTTCTTGGGTGACTCTAGATGGTTGTGGGTACCTCCAAGGTGATCTTGGGTGCTTTTTTGATGTTTCTCAATTTTCTTCTTCCATGAGGTAGATTTTAAGTTAATTCAGGTACCATTTACTTGGTTATTTTTTTCATTCCTCAATTTTCTATCTCCTTGTGGTTCTATAGATATTAGTAAATGTATTTTTGATCTGGAATGGAGGAATATAAATTCATTGGAAATTATTTGTAGGGATGATTATCGAGTTGTGTTCCATGATGATGCAAAAATTCAAGCATCGAGCTAAGGTATGTGATTCAAGGTCTCTATCTTTTACGACTATTAATGTGGAATTATTTGAGATTGATGTAACCTAAAAAAGTAAAATGAAATTAAGAAGGGAGTTATGTGATTGTAGTATATGTGATATCTTATTAACTTCATGTTGTTATGGCATATAGCATTATTGTAGACTTTAAGTAGCACGTGGTAGAGTTATAGGGATGTGGATGTGTGAGGAGTTTGACCTAGTTTGGTTTGATGATTAGGTGTGTATTGTATATGAATATGGAATAGATGAATAAAATAATGAACAAAAAGGAGGGGTGAGATGAGATATGTGGCATAGAATTAATTAATATAATGCTGGAAAAAATTATTTAATGTAGTTGATGGATTATGTAGTAAAATAATAATTAATTAAGAAGTGCAAAGGTTAATGTGGTGACCTGTAAAACTAAAATTGTGCGGTTGTTTGCCAGAATTTTCCATTGTACTTGGTTGAAGAGGTGTAACTATGTGGCTAAGATAACATATGTAATGGAATGGGAATAGATGACCTTGGTTAGATGTGAAACCTAGGGTTGACACATGTGAGTCTATATATGTTAATGTATATTTTGTTATCTCTATAGTTGTTGATGTGGTATTCACCATTTTCATGCACCACCAACCGAGTTGGATAGCCTTATCAATGCTTGCATGAATTTGGGTATCAATCGCATCCCCAACATCTAGGATATTATGGAAATGGATGGTTGACTACCCCTCCCCCTCTCTTTCTCTCCCTTCTGGTGATTATGGAATAGTAGTCATTGCAGCTATGTGGTTGTGGTATGAGGTGCGGTTGGATGTGGTTGTGGCATGATGAGGTTTTGGTTGTGGTATGATATGGTTTGTGGACATTGGAAGAGATGGGAGCACTAGGACACGTCATTAGAACATGAGGCTAACTAGATCAATGGGGATGTAGGTGCGGAGTACCTCTCTTTCAATAATTTTCACAATTTACTATAATTATATTATACTCATATTTTAGAAAGTGTATTTGTGGTGTGATGGGATTGTTGGTGTCCTTGAATGGGATAACATGTTAGTTTCATTATTTATTCACTAAAGCGTTATTATACTTCTTCCATACTAACACAAGAGTTCTTAGGAAGGAACCTACTAAGTATATTCATATACTCACCCCAAACTTCTATATGTGGTTTTTTAAGATTTTTAAGGCAATATTGAAGATTTGGTTAGACCATACTAGCTCACAAATCATTGGTTGGTGGACATGGGAGGAATCATTATCTTCCTTGGGTGTTTTTTGATTTTATTGATATTGTTTTTGGAGTTATTTTAGTTGTATGATATTACATGCATTTTGTGTAGTATTGTCAGGTTTATTAAGCTTTATTATCAGATGTGCTTGGACATTGATTTATGGACCATTCTCATTTCTTGGGATTAAAAAGAGTAATGCCTCTCATATGGAATTTTTATACCATTGGTGCTAGTGTCCAATTCACGGACTATTGGAAGCAAACTTCTGGGGCTTCTGGGTTACTCTTAATCTCACTACTGACTCAAGAGGGGTCTTAGTGGGGTTGGGTCATGATAAAGTGATATGAAAGTGAGTGCTTCTTCTAATAAGATGGTGCTTGGAGTAGGCACTGGTGAGGATTTCATTGGATTAGTAGGGAAACATTGTCATTTGAGTTTAGCATGTGATGTAGACTAGGGAGACCGGCTAAGACATGGAAAGGCCCCTATAATCTGAAGCAAAGACCTTGTTTAGTCTACTGAACATATTCAAGTAAAATTGTACTAATTTTGGGGTAGATATTTAGGTATGGTATATGCATCACCCTTGATTTTATATGTGTTTGAATTTGGGGAAATTCTAGGGAAATTATATAAATTCAATTAAATAACCTTAATCTATTTCTTCATTCTAAGGCTTGGAGTTTTTGTTTTACGGATTAGACACGGATGGTGGTTGATGACCTCGCATAGTTCAGGTGGGTAAGGTGTAGTGGGATACTAAGGTTGTTCGTAGGTGGATTGATGGGGAAGAGGATAATTCATGAAGGAAAACCCTACATGAGTTTCAGTGATGCAATTTACCAAAATATGAAGAATTCATTTTTTATCCAGAGATGAAGCAATGGATGGTGGAAGTAGATATTTCTTTTGGGCAAATTCAAGCATGGGCATAGCATTGGATTCCCTTGGTGGTCAATTTATTACGAGGAGCAACTTGACAATGGTTGATTCACTGCCATTGTGATTGTGATGATTCAGATGTCATGTGGGAGAAGTTCTAGGGTTAGCTTATGATAGAATTCTTATCATTGATGTTGAAAGTGGTGTGGAAGCATGAACTACTCACCACTTGACAGGGAAATTCAAGCATACAAGAGTTTGGGTTGAAATTAATGAACCTTCTATGTTCTTCTCCGGAACTCTTATCAAATGAGGATGCGAGGGCATGGAATTTTGTGGGAGCCTTATATCTATAGATTCAAAGCCAAGTTTGACCCTTCACCTTGCCAACTTATACTGAGATGCTTATAAAAACTTGAGTTGATTGAAAAGAATTTGATGTAGAAGGATTCAATTCAAGAAGAGAGTCATCATAACTTTCCACGGTGCAAAGCTACTTAGAGGAGTTTATTTTTTTCTAGGGTAGTCCACGGTGCAAAGCTACTTAGAGGAGTTTATTTTTTTCTAGGGTAGTCGAGGTTACGGCCTGTAAGGGGCTTTTTGGAAGATGGGGACATTGGAAATATAATTTCCCAACACTCCTTAGCAGTCAACTTAGAGCCTATAACATGTTGGTTTTTTATTCCACCCCAACAACAATTGCCTCCACAACCATATACATAGTAGTTAGGTCATCAATCTTTTGAACCATCAATATAAGATGGAGCAAGGAGAGGACATCTAAGGTAGATTCCTCGCCCTCAGGGAGCTAGGGACCTCAGACTGAGCATTAAAGAGATGGTGGATGACATCAGGAGTGGCAGGGAGGATGTACAGATCATGGAAAGACGCATGCATGAAGTTTCCAACACCAGGAGGATTAGAGGTCATTCGACTTACCATCAACTTATATTTTACTTTGGTGCATGCATTGATTGACACAAGAGATCCACTCTACTTTATTTAGAATACTTTATTCAGGGCACTCGAACTCAAGGTGGACAAGTATATTAGGCCCTTAGTATTTTTTTCTACACAAGTAGTCTGGATGTCCGTAAGTGTGTTGAGAATATAAGTTGACAATAGGGTGGTACCCATCTATTGGAGAGTTTTTTTATTATAAATACATCCATACAATGTATATTTGGTTACGTCCCCACTGGGGAACCTTGGTTAACTTGTTAACCTCCAACAGGTGGCTACTAATCTGAGGTCTTGGAGCAATAAAAAGTTTCATCAACCCGACAAGCATTGTGACTATTTAGAAAGACAACTTAACGCCCTACTTGCCTGATCTCCAACTGATGATACTCTCTCCAGAATTGGTGTTCTCCAAAGCGAACTTGATGCGGCTCTCTGCATTAAGGAAAGCTTCTGGGCAATGCGCGCACGTGAAACCCACATTAAAGAAGGGGATGCAAACACCCGATACTTTCATCAGAAGGCTTCGGTTAGGCGTCGCAAGAACAATATTTTATGTCTCTCTCACCCTTATGTCTCGGGTCCTGATGGTTTCCATGCTCTTTTCTTCAAGCAATATTGGCACATTCTCGGCTCCGACATTTGCTATCTGATGAAAGGTATTTGGGCTGGAGAAAACAATCTCTTCTCTATTAATGAGACAATTCTTACCCTCATCCCAAAGATTAAGAAACCCCTCTTGGCTTCAGACTTCAGGCCAATTAGCCTTTGCAATGTATCCTACAAGATCTTCTCAAAGATTTTGGTCAATCGTTTGCGCTTGTGGTTACCTGTCATTATCTCTGAAAATCAAAGTACATTTGTGGCAAAGAGACTTATCACATACAATGCTATTGTGGCCCATGAAGTTTTTCATTCCATGAAAACACGATCTGCTGCGAAAAGAGGTATTATGGCCTGGAAACTGGATATGACCAAGGCTTACGACAGAGTGGAATGGCATTTTCTCCGGTTCATTATTACAAAAATGGATTTTTGCTCAAAATGGATGGATATGATCATGCACTGTGTTTCGTCTGTCTCTTTTCGGATTAATGTTAATGGTGGTCTCACCCAAGGCTTCTCACCCACCCGAGGCCTTCACCAGGGAGATCCTCTTTCTCTTTATCTTGGTGGCTGATGTTTTTTCTAACCTCATTTCCTTGACAGCTTCCTCTAATTTGATTCATGGGGGCAAAGGTTTGTCGGGTCATCCCACCTGTGTCGCATCTTTTCTTTGCGAACGACTGCCTTTTATTCTCTAGAGCTACTCATAATGAATGTCTCGCTATCTGTCGTGTGATCTGCCTTTATGAAAGGGCCTCTGGACAAGCGATCAATCAGGGCAAGTCAGAAATATCTTTCACCACTGGAATACCACTAACCAAGAGAGCGGAGTTTTGTCTCATTGCTGGTATTCAAATGGTTGATAAGCACAACAAATACCTTGGGCTTTGCACGATTGTCGGCCGATCAAAAAAAGAAATTTTCTCTACTACGGTGGATAGAATAGAGAAAAAAAATTCAAGGCTGGATGCCGAAAAGAATCTCTAATGTGGGCAAGGAAACACTCATCAAAGCCGCTCTGCAGTCTATCTCCAACTATATCATGTCCCTGTTTAAGCTTCCTGGAGCGATTGTTGACCAAATTCACTCCCACATTGCTAACTTCTGGTGGGGTCACAATAATGAAAGAAACAAAATACACTGGATTGCTTGGAAGTCGCTCTGCACCCCTAAAACAGGTGGCGGAATGGGATTTCAGGATCTCTGTCTCTTTAATGATGCCTTTTTGGCCAAACAGGGTTGGCGCCTTTTGATCCATCCATCTTCTCTCTGTACGCGGATTCTTCGTGTAAAATATTTTCCCCACTCGAATTTCCAGAACTCCTCTCTTGTCCCTCGCCCCAACTTTCTATGGAGAAGTATTTGGGGATCAAGATTTTTACTTAATAAAAGGTTAGGTTGGGGGATTGATGATGGTATGAAAGTTAACATTTGGGATGATCCCTGGTTGATCGACAAAGATGGTAAGCGGGCTACTTCCCCAGCCTTTCCTAGCTTTGAGAAAGTCTATGTTCGTTGCTTGTTTGACGATCATGGTATTGGGTGGTGTATGGAAAAAATCAATTCATGGTTCAACGATAGGGATAGGAGGATTATTTTTAGCATCTCCTGTGTGAAGGATGTGGGGCAAGACTATTTTTTGGAGCAATGATTCTTCTGGATCCTATACAATGAAGTTAGGATATAGGCTTGCTCTTGATACTCAGTCCGAGGAAAGGGAGGGGCTTTGGAAAACTCTTTGGCATCTAAATGTCCCCCTGAAAATCCTATACTTCTGGTGGCAGGTTTGTAATGGTATTTTTTTTTTAAAAGGTTGGGGGCAAAGCCTCATTTTTATTATTGAAACAAAGCAAAGACCTCTTTAACTGGGTAGAGGGAGACTCATTACATAGCCTGAAGGCCCAGTGGGCATTTAGCCCATACATAGCCCGTAGGCCCAATTTTTTGGCCCAAAGCCCATTCTGTGAATAGTACTGCTACAGTACCCGCTCTGCTACAGTGTCCGCCGCCGCTACAGTGCCGCCGTTGCAACAGTATCTTGTCCAGTGCCCGGGGGTAGAGGAGATCTGGACTTCCTAGGGCTCTGTTACGGATCTTATGCTGGATAAGGCATCGGACCTTCCAACACTGTTGTTGTTGTGGTCTTCTTTCAATGCTGATAAAGTTGCCTCATGGTGCATCGTGGCTTGGATCATCTGGGTTCGACGAAATGACTTCATCTTTAATCACACAGCAATGCCTTATGGGGTCTGGACGGAACAGGCTAACTCCTGGATTGAGGGATGGAATCAGGACTCTTATCAGCATGAGCTCTTTGGCACTCACAGAGCTGTCTCAATGTTGATGTCTCTCTCTCCAATGATGGAGTTATTGAAATTGGACTCTTGGTCCGAGATCATCATGACCATATTATTGCTGCCAAACATGAATCAAACCACGCCCTCTGGGAGCTCGTTGTTGTTAAAGCCTTCACTATCCTTGTCGGGCTGAATTTTGCAAAAGATTTTGGATGGGAAGCTATCCACACATTGAATCGGATTATTTCGCCATCATCAAGGCTGTCAGGTTTAATGATAGTGGTCTCCAATCTTTTGGCTTCCTCATCGGGAAAATTCAGTCTCTCAGTCAAAGCTTCAGTCTGCTCCTCTTTCATCAAAAGGGAAGGAAATGACGCAGCCCACCATCTGGCCTCCTGTGGCCTTTCTGACACAAATCATCTCTGAATTGATCTTTTTCCTTCATGGCTATAAGACTTAGTGACTGCTGATCTCCGTGATTAATATATCATTTTCCGATGTCAAAAAAATGAATCTTTGGTATGGATTGGTTGTACTCTATACAAGCCTTCATTGATTGCTACCGAAGGTGGGTAGTTTTCTCTATCTTGGAAGGTGAAGGTGTGATGTTCATCAATTAGTGGGATCATCAGATGCTCATAGTCGGGATAAGCGCTTGGATTCCGTTTGATTATGAATGATTGGGAATGTCCGGATGAGTGCTCGGATTCCATGTGATTGGTGATGACTAAGGAGGCCAGGAGGAGTGTCTAGACCCGTGTGATATCTAATGATTGGGAATGTCGGGATGAGCACTCAGATTCCACTGGAATGTCAGGATGAGAGTTTGGATTCCATGTGATAACTGATGACTGGGGAATGTCGTGATGAGAGAACAGATTCCATAGGAATCCTGAAATGAGCGCTCTGATTCCATGTGGTGCCTCGTGGTACTGGGAATGTTAGATTAACCCTGGACTCCATGTGGTTATTTATGGTAAGCATGGTCATTGAGACGCACTCAGAGACACTATGGCACTGACCGAAGCAGGTAGGATCAATCATGATCACAGATAATTCTGACCTAGCGGCCCGAAAGCCCAAGTGGCCCGGCCCAAAAGCCTGAGCGGCTCGACCCAGCAAAGCCCGAGCCGGGCCGGGCCGGGCTCAGGTCGCTGGTTCGTCGGGTCGGGTTTGGGCCTACACAAGCAAGCCCGCAGACCGGGCCGGGTCGGCCCGTTAGAGTCCGACCCGCGGGCCCGTATGAATCTCGGCACGTAAAAGCCTGTCAACTCTAAAGAAATACTGGAAAAATGTCAGTAGAAAGACTCGAACCCCCTACCACAAGTTTCCAAGGTTGCGTCTGGTTAAAAATTACCAACCAGAGACTATATACATACATACATATATATATATATATATATATATATTTATAAACAAAGATATTAATAATATATATATTTATATATCAATAATTTAACATAATATATATATACACACATATACACAATAACTCATAATATATTAACAAAAAAAACATTCACCCACAAATGTTCACGGACCCCCAAACCTCATTGTTTTTTAAAGTATGTTGCAACTTACATATATTATATATATTATATTTACTATATATACATATATAAATCTATTTACTATATTCACATATATAAATCTATTTAAAAAAAATGACACTCACCCCCTAATGTGCACCCCTCAACCCCTCTGTTAATTTTTTTTACGACTTGCACATATTATATATATATATATATATATATATATATATTCACATATATAAATATATTTAGAAAAAAAAAATTAACACTCACCCAATAAGGCGCACCCTTCAACCCCTCATTAATTTTCTTTTTACAACTTGCACTTATTTATTACGATGATTGATATTTATTTAAACATAACAATCACCACATAATCATTTTTTTATCAGACATTTTAAAATAAATTATTTAAACATTAATTATTTTCTCAATTGGTCTATATTTTACATTTTTATTAAAATTACAATAGACATGTCACGTTGGGGTCGAAGGTGAAATGCATGAAGTGATGAATTTAAAACGTGTCAAATGATTGAAAATTAAATTAAAAATGTTTCAACTGTAAAATGTAACTATTGATAAAAAAAGAAAATAAAAGTTTTTAAAAAAAATAATAAAAAGTTGTCTAACAGATGTTTAAAGAAAATATGTTTGGAAAAAGAATTTCAAAAAAAATGTTAAAAAAATCTTTTAAATGAAATGTTGAAAAACCCATTTTAAAAAATGTTTTAAAAAATCATTAAAAAACATTTTAAAAAATAGATGTTTAAAAAAGAGATTTAAAAAAATGTTTTAAAAAAGTTTTACGAAAATGTTAAAAAAACTTTCAAAAAATCTTTTAAAAAACGTTTTAAATAAAACGTTTAAAAAAACATTTAAAAAATGTTATAAAAAATCATTAAAAAACATTTTAAAAAAATAGATTCAAAAAAAATTAAAAAAAAGACGTTTCACAAAAATGTTTAAAAACGTTTTAAAAAATCTTTTAAAAACCGTTTAAAAAAAACTTAAAAAACATTTTAAAAAATAATTAAAAAAAACATTTTCAAAAAATAGATGTTTAAAAAAAAGGTGTTAAAAAATTGTTTTAAAAAATACGTTTTAAAAAAATCTTTTAAAAAATCTTTTAAAAGACCATTTTAAATAATATGTTTAAAAAAATTAAAAACGTTTTAAAAAAAACATTAAAAAAAGTTAAAAAAACATTTAAAAATAAACATTTAAAAAACGTTTGGAAAAAAAACGTTTAAAAAACATTAAAAAATGTTTTTAATTCGTTGTATATTTTATTTTAAAAATAATAAAAGCCCGTAAGAGCCTGCCCATGGCCCGACCCGACCCAACAGTTTGGGTCGGCCCGAGACAGGGCTCAAACCGCCTCATGGAATTGTTCAGACTGGACCAGCCCGAATAGTTGTATGCGGCTCGGTTTTTTGGAGGGTAGGGTCGATCTGAAATTACACCATTAGTCACAAACCTAAGGATAGGCAATCATCCCACCGACCTCGGGTGTCATCACGAACCCAGGGCATCAATGGTTATTTAATTATTGCTCTTATATAAATTGTTTTATTATTGATAAATTGTTTATCTTGAGAACTTCTACATGCACTTTTATATCAAACTAGCTATTTTAAGGAAGTCATTTGTGGTGACCTATTGAGTTTTTTACTCACACCGTGTTCGGGCCCTCATGGTACTTGGATACCCAAGCATACATCACTATTCAGCGTGCTAGTATGGGTATGGACGAAGGGACCGGGTTGGGAGTACTTGGTGATGAGCCTTTGTGGAGTTTTACTTTAGTCATTTATTATTTTTGTATGTGATCCGCCCATGGGGGATCCTTGACACGTATGGCATACCCATCTTTAGGGCATCTTGTTATTGTACTTATTTATTGGTGTTTACCCCGTTTTATTTGTGATGTTTATCTGGCTCGATTTATATGTTTATCATTACTTCCACTGTTATAGCTACTTTTACACGAGAGCATAGTCTCCCCACAATAACCTCTCAAACCCTCACCGCTAGTCGACAGCCTCTGACGTACAGAGAGGCATGCTTAAGGCATTGTGACGCACTGAGCCAAAGCACCGGTTCAATGGCTTCCAAGATGAAGCGTTACAATGGGGATGTTGTGTGCAGCAAGCAAAGGGGATGGCCTAGAAAATGTTAAAAATAATATATACCTGTCTCAAAGAATAGGGTGAGCTCAAAGGTCAAACACTGTTTGGCTAGGCCCGATCCAACCCAAATAGTGTATCTCGACCCAAGAAAGTAAGGGTCAAGCCCGACTCACCTCGGCCAGGTCGGGCTCAAGTCAAGCCGCTTTTACACCTTTGGGTCTATGGCACCTAGTCTCGCAAGATTCACAAACTTCGGGTGGAGCTTTTGGTTACAATTTAACAAGAGATGGCTATGAGGGTAATCAAGCTTCCAACAAAAGGACAAATGGACCGATTTGTGATTTTGTTGTTCCTAAAATACAATCTAATGAACCAACGAGATTTAAAGTAGGTGTAAATGGGAATTATTCTAGAAAATAGATAGAAGCCATGAAAGAATAAGTGGAAACCTTAAATAAAAAATCAGATTCAATATTTGTTAAATGTTAGAAAAATGCACTAAATTCAAATCACATTAAGGTGGTATTAACTACGTCGTGGTATGTGTTGGTGTAAACCACAATGTAGTAAATGTCATTATGTCATGATTCTATGCATGGAAGTGCATGTGTTATGTGACTTGTGACTCAACCCTTCTCTTACCATAAGCTATCATGATCAATTGTATCATCATGTGATGATGACTTGAGGAGTTTAAACGACAAAATCAATTGTTTAAACATTAAACAATTGAGCATAATGATGAGTTATTAGCTTACAAAAAATTATAACTTATGAAACATTTAAAAAACATTCCTTTCAATGGTTGAATATTAGAGAAACATTTAAAATCCAAGAAGTGACCTTGGATGGCTATATAAACAAGCTCATGGTTTGCAAATTAGAACGTGAGTGTGATTCAATCATTGTGGGACTCCTCAAAGGCATAGCTTACTCTCCTTCCCTCTCCCTCTCTGAACAAGGTTCTAGCAAAATGTAAGGAATAAGGTATCCTTTCCAAGCTTTGAGAGATTCATTCAGCCCGTGAGAGGTCCCTTTGAGGGATCTCCATCAAGCACATGTAAGAAGAGCTTTGACAAATCGAATACACCAGAGCAGAAATGAAATGTGGATTACAATGAGATTTGAGAGGCTATTATGAAGACAAAAAATAAATCTTTATGGAGTAATATTTTTAAAGGTTGTGTATCATGGATCCAATATTCTAAAAACATTAGACCATTTATTATATGATTTTTATGTGAAAAATGTTATAATGATATGTTAATGAGTTTAAGGTCATTATAAAGAAAGGAGAAAACCGAGAAAAAATCCAAGAGAGGGTAGAATAAGAGAGGGTGGGATGTTCAATGAGGAATAAGGAGGCTATGGAAGAATGATTTCGGAAAGTAAAATGCAGTGTGCAGCATACATTCATTTAACAAATATTGTATCAAATTTCAAAAAAAACATATAATAAATTATCTAAATTAGTACAAAACAATTAATTAGAAATATAATTATTAAAGACCTTGCATTGAATAAAAGATACTTAATTTTTAAATGCAGATATTTTTCGTATTCTATAATTCGCAGTGCAATCTTACATTGTAGTGCAGTCAGTTGAATTGCAGTCACTGATATCATACCAAACACTATAAAGTGATTATAACCTATTAAATTACACTACAATGTAATTAAAATTGACTAAGAAAACCTATTGAAGAAAACACAAACCACAAGCATGGAGTGAAGAGAACGCACCAAGAAATTGCAATTCATACCCATGTCGGGTTTTCTCTTCAGCGCCCACCAGCTTTACACTAAAAAAAATGGCACTGCACATACATTTTGGGCAAATATAGCAACACATTAACATGAAAAACAAAAGTAGGAAGCAAGATTTGCAGCCAAGGGGGCTCTGGCCCTATCAATAATGGATGATCGAAAGAGATAAGAAGCACCTCACATTGACTCACTTCGCACAGGAGGTCTTTTTTCTCCCTGTTCCAGAGGCAACCTCATCCATGGTTTGGCCCCAACCGCAGTACCTGCTGCAGGATGCCAAAAACCCGGGACAAAATCTGTAGGCTTTTATAGGCCACCAACCAAAGCCCGGGACTGTTGCGATCCCACCTCGAATCCTCCCCTCCCCATCACAATTCTTCTCCATTTCCTCTCTCCCACAACTCTGGCAACCCCTGCAACCATATGTTCATTTGCAAAGCCACATGGCATGAGGATTATGTGTTGAATGTTTTTGCAAATAGGCATTACATCCTTATCATCAATACTAGTAAATGCATTTAACAAATCTATAAGTGATTTTTAAAACATTTACAACTGCATTCAGTGACCATTCAACTATTTCTATCTATTAACAAAAATGATAAATACCATAATGGGGATATGTTGGGTGGTGAAGGACATCATAATGCGCTAATGCAGCGGAAGAAACCTAAATAACCCAAGATCTCTCTATGTGAAATTATGTGAACATATAAATGAATAATAATAATCATTCGTACCTTGTTGTCCAAACTTCTCTTTCACAACAGTGAGTTTGTTCAAGATCTCTAAGAAGCAATCAGCTGACTCTTATCTTCTCCTAAAGTATCCACTAGCCTATGGAACAACCAGACATTATCGTGGGGCCCTCTTCAACTCCAATGACGTGCTAGCATCGCCTACAGGTCAAGGGAAAAAAAGAACAGAGAAAGCTCGGACTTGAGCTTAAGACTCTACTCCAAATAGGAAATGGTCGCTTCCTTATAAGGTTTTTCTTCATTAAATGAAGAAACATCAAACGTTCATAGCATTTGACTGACCCTCAGCTTTTACATGCATTATAACCCTTATAACATATGACATTCAAGTAAGTGATCATTCACTTTCACATCCCAAAATTCTCATAAAATACAAATTGGAACGTCTCTCAGTCCATATCTAATATAGTACCTATACGACTGTTTTAGAAGGAATACAGTTGTTTCTAGATCATATCCACAAAATGATTTAGGAAGGTCACGCTGACTCGTCATCAATTGAATCATGTCCAACAAGATACAATTGTTTCTCTCAAACACACCATCCATGTAACACCCTCGGTTTCAGATATTTTACCCTTTTATTATGTATTTTGAGATTATATAATACTAGGGTAGAGTTTCGGGAGTTTCTGGATGGTTTTGAAGTGTTTTGAAAGTGTTTTAAATGGTGCTTGGTTTGAGCAAGGTTAGAAGAAACCTTGCACTGTCTCCAGGAAACCGTGCAGAATGTTTTGGGAGTAACTGAGCACGCGCACGATTGGCGCACGATTTGGTCAAATTGTGCGGATGCCCAGGAGAAACCATGCAAATGGAAACAGTGAGGAAAACACGGTTGGCACACGGTTTGTCAAACCATGCGAGTAAGCCATGCAAGGGGTTTGCCTTGACACAGTAGCACCGCAAGGTTGGCGCACGGTTTTTCAAACCGTGCAACACAACCGTGCGGCTACTTGGGTGATGTCCAATAGCACGCGCACGATTGATGCACGGTTTGACAAACCGTGTTGACTAACCGTGCGATGTGCAGTTAATGCTCCGAAAATTAATTTTAAATTCAGATTAAGGCCCCAAAACCCTAATTATTCTCCAATTCTCTCAGGCACTCGAACTTCTCCCCTCTCCTAAGCTCCCTTGGCGATTCCTTTTGATTTGGAAGCAACTTTTGGCGAATCCAAGTGTTAAAGATTTGGAATTAGCGGTCAGTCATTCTTCCTTGTTCTCTTTAGATCCTCTCATCTTCTCTCACCCGGATCGTTAGATCCATTCTGTCATGAATAGATCTATGTTGTCAACCTTGATAAGATTTTGTGGGATCAATTGAAGGGAATATGATGTGAGCTCGGATCTAGAAGTTCTTTGTACCATTCTTTGTTTTTGTCATTTGTTGAGTAGGAAGTAGGTAGCTTCTCTCTCGTTCTACTTGTTCTAGAACTTGAAGGCTTGGTGTTTAAATTCCTTTCTCTTGATTTTTTTGGAACTCTCTCTTGGTTTTAGTACCAAAATCCTTGGTTTTGGAATGATTCTCATAAGGTGTTTGATGAAATATTTGAAAGAAAGTGGTTTCCAAAAGAAATGTTTTATGTAGAATATTTTGATATGAGAACTTCGCATACAAGGTGGCGTGTGTTCATGTGCATTTAGGATGGATAGGAGTGAAGTAACACCGTCAAAATGGGACGGATAAGGGCGGGAAGTACCCAATCAAAATGGAACAAATAAGGGCGTGAAGTACCCCGTCAAATTGGTTCTCCCAGCGACGACTTAGTGAAAGGGACTCACCACTCCGAGTATAGGGAGGTCCATGGTTGCATGCATTGTGTGTGTGTGAGGGGGGGAATGGAATGGTTATGTCAGGCGATAAGAAATGGTTTTGAAGCTTTATTAAATGTTTTCCATGGTTCTTGTTTATGGCTTGCAAATTAACTGTTATTTATTTCTCTTTTGTTTTATATAAAATTGTGCTAACTTGTTCTTGTCCTAGTGGCGTGTGTTGGGAAGTCTTTGGAGAATACCTACTGAGTTTATATTCACCCCCTACTTAGGCACTTTGATGTGTTTGCAGATATTGTATATCAAGATACAAGTAAAGAAAAGTTGTCGCATTTCTCTAGTGGTGCATCTTGATGCTTTCCTCCTCGGTGTTCGGAGATTGGAGATCTCTCTTGATGTCTTTGGTGTGCTGCCAAAACGGTGTTACTGTGTTGGATGTCCTTTGGTTTCTTGGGGTCATTTTTTACTACTAGTCGCTGCTACTATGATGTTTTTGTTTATTTGGTTTCCTTTGAGTTGTTTTGTTTTTACCTATGCATCATGTAGTTGGTTTGGTTATAAATCCAGCCTATAACAAATCTCAAAATGCTATTCATGATGCATGTCATAATCTACAACAAGACATTTATTGGGTGTGTATCATGTTTTATATAAATTCAATGACTTTTATTGAATATACTCCGACTAAAATAATGACCTGATACATCATGTTTATTAGTGAGTCAGGATTCATATTTCACTATACTTCCGTTTAACTTTAGTTTTTCTCCCACTGCATAGTTATTTAGATAAACAATCATGTCAATCACAACATATATGACTCTTGGATAGTTAAGTGGACAATTTTTCCTCTAACTTCATTCCTCTAGTTGCCAAATTTTTAGGGTTAGTAACATCGTCTATATCTTACACAAGATAATTCATGAATGCCCAACTCTTAGGGATGCCTGAACCGAATGATCGAGGTCTTGACATATGTTTGCTTTATAAAGAATCCAACACCTAGTATTTCAAAAAGTTTTCTTACTCACATCATTTTCATATGCATCTCATGCAATTTCTATAAATATGCATGCTTTTAACAATTTAATTTTGTATTTTATACTTACAACCAAATTAATATGTTCCAAAATATATTAACGCATAACACTTTATACAATTCATGATTTGTGTTACTGAAAAAAAAAACTAATTATATAGGTATATATCCAAATGCATCTCATATATAAGGTACATGAAACTCTTTCATATAGAAGTTTTGAAATGAAACCATAATCGACTCAAAAGCGAGTACGGTGCGACCAATAGTCAACCCCCACTTTTCTAAAACAGATTCTAAGCTCACAGGCTAATAGGAAGTCCAACCTAGAGTCTCACTATTCATATATTAGTCCTCAAGAGAGCTAAATTGCAGTATAATCCAAAAACATAATATGTATAAATAATAATCATCTATTATTATTGAATTCATAACAAAATAAAATATCACAATTCTGATTGAACGAAATTAAATCTTATGTCGTACCTAGTATGTAACTCTTACATGCACACAGTGACAATTATAAGAAGTAACATGAACACTTTAAAACATACCAACATTTATATGACAAATGATTTATATACATGAATATTGAAGTTGCACCGCAAAAAGTTTTTAACAAAAAAATAATAATTTTCAAATAGCAAGAAACAAACAGGGTATTTCCCTTAACGTTGTCCACATTATATAACACTTTTATGGCGAACAGCATTTTGGACACCATGATGCCCGCATTATAGAGCTCCTATAATGTTGTCCAGGGGCAGCGTATCACATAACATTGTCCCTAGATGATGCGGAAACTGAGCCGGGTGTGATGTGTCCGCGTTGCAATGCACTATTTCAGTGAATTTTTTAGTGTTTTTCGATTCTCCATGCGGGGAGCGTTGTCATAACGTTGTCCGCATCACAGAACAAAACCTAAAAAATTCACTTAACATGGACAACAGACCGGACACATTGTTGTTCGCATCAAGTTGTTCTTCATACATATCAAATATACATAAAACGGTTTTTCACCATTTCATAACCAAGATCGTTCTAATACCACTGCTAGGTTTTAAAGACATCATAATGTCCAAATGCAGTAGAAGAAACTCAAATAACCCAAGATCTTTGGATCTGAAATGATGTAAACATATAAACGAAGAATAATGAACATGCGTACCTCACTATCCAAGTTTTCTCTTCACAACAATGAGTTTGATCGAGATCCCTACACAGTGAAGACCTTCTTCAACTCCAATGGCGGGCTAACATCATTTATGGGTTAAAAAGAGAAAAAGAATAGAGAGAGCTTCGACTTGATCTTGTCTAGCTTGGGGCTCTATTACAAATGAGGCAAATAACACTTCCTTGTAAAGTGTTTCTTCATTAAATGAAGAAACGCCAAACGTTCATAACATTCGACCAAGATTAGGACACATGCACTCAGTTACTTGGATTATCCGAGCTTGTGTCGCCTCTACTAATTCTTCGATGCGCAAGGCTGCTAATGATGACAATGTGTAGAAAACTGTTTACCGCAATGTGTAGTTTGAAATTTATTCCAATATCCATTTTCAAATCACAATTTAAGGAACTTTTCACGCATTATCATCATTAACGTCCTTGCGCATCGAAAAATTAGTTATCAAGACGCGACACAAATCCAGATAATTCAACTAATTGGGAGCATGCGTCCTAATCTCTGGTACTAACTGTTCGATCATTGAAGCGCCTGACTGTCGTTCTGCCACCACTGGCGCCCTGTCACACATATTCCCAGCACTGCCGTTCAAATAAGGTATACTCGTCGACCCCAAATCAAGATTCCCTCCAAAGATGCCCCAGCTACAAGAGCAGCTACATCCACAAGACTTCTTAGACGACGCCCCGCCACCAGCCCCAACACCGCTTGATTTGCGTGGGAGTAATCGAACCGCAAGCACAGCGCAGAGAGAACAGAAACCTGTGATGACTGCGGTTACAAGGATCGAACGGAACAAGAAATCACCTGCGAAGCTCGAGGAAATCTCCATTCATACGACATGGAAACTTCGCAGAACAAGGAAACCCTAAGAATCAAAACGTGAGGCGCTCCACGGTGATGATCGAATTCCGTCTTCCAATAACTGAGTTTTGGGCGAGTGCGGTAGTGCCGTCGTCTTCCCCCGCATCATTCCTAGTCTTCTTGTTTTACTAACTCCTGAAACTGCAAACCCTAACACCCAAAATTGGGTTGGAATCCAGCGGACGGTGGGAGGGAGGGGACGAGTGACCCCGTAACTGTTGACCTGCGCAAACAAGGAAAAGGCACCTCGAGTCTCGTTTAAATACCAGGAAGTTTCGGGACACGATTTTGCAATTCCGGTATTTGAAGACGAACAATCATAAGAGACTTGTAATATAAACTTCACTAAAATAACTTCCTCACTGCCTCATAAAAATTATTTCACAGTCAAATACAATAAGAATTCATTATTTAATTAAATAATTATTTTCCAACATACATTCATAAAGGTAGAGACAGTAAAAGTACCACATGAAAATTTTAATGGTTGGTGAAGTTTGTTAAAAAAAGTTGTGATGTAGAATATAATTCTTTATAAATATAATATGATTCCTTGTTATAGAGAGTCTGAGATTTTTTTGGGTTTGTTTTGTATTTTTTATTAAGTGTTATGTTAGGCTTAGGTGTGAGAGGTCGTTTTTCGGCTATATAATGAAGTCATTGAAAAGACATAACTTTCGATGCTCCTTAATCCAACCAGGTGTAGGGGTGGCGGTACTATCATAGATTTGGCTTTATCTGGCGCTAAAAAACCCGCTGATAAAGGGCTACTTTTATCAGCGCTAAAAACACACTGATAAAAGTACCCTATTATCAGTGTTTTTCTTAGCGCTGATAAAAGATATATTTCATTAAAAAGGTTATATATCATTAAAAATCATATATTAATATATAAATATATTGATATTGATATAAATATAATATATTTTATAAAATATAATTTATATAATACTAATTATGTAATCACACTTAATATATAAGATATTTCGTTTAAAATGGTTTATAAAATAATTAAAACATAATATTAATTAACAAATTGCTAATTATTATTGAGTAACAATTATTTAATAACAATTTGAAGATATAAAAAGTTAATAATTAATAAACAATTGAAAATAAGTTGAAAATATTACTCAAACTTCAAACGGTCATAACTTTTGATCAAAATGTCCGTTTGAACTATATCACATATCAAATCAAAGCTTGTGAAAAAATATACACTGTGATGATATGAGGGAACCTCAATCATCCTTTTTTTGGGTACTAAGAAGGTCATAAATGTAAGGACCCGACCCCAGTTGCCTGGAGTCGGTGCCTTATTTAATTATATTGGCATATAAACAAGGAATATATATCTCGAAGGACCAAGTAGTTTAGTAGCTTTTGGAAACAAGATACATACAAGTTCAGCATTACATCATGAAAGGAAATACAACACTAATTTATTCCATTAGAAACATTCATGCCTCTTAGATTAAGCCTGCAAGTCATTCATAACTAACTTCTTCATATCCTGAAAAAATGAAACATAAGAAAGAGGTGAGTTCAAACGCTCAGTAAGAGTAAGCAATACATTGGAAGATAACATAAACATAAACATTAGGCAAGGTGAATAATTAAAAACACATGCATTTATAAATAATAAACTTGAACACATTATGGCAGGAATATGAGCTGAGTAAATAATAACATAATAAAACATAATCATGAGTATTCTACTAGTCAAATAATCACATGAACTTTCAATTACTAGCTTCATAATGAGGGAAGTGCATATGTCGGACATTTTGAAACATTTTTTCAAGGCCTCGGCCAAGACGTCTAAAAATGATTAAGGCCTCGACCAAAACCATATATCAAATTGGGAATGGTCTCGGTCAATTCCACGTCTATTTGTCTCATGAGACCTACCGATGTATCGAGGGGTTATAGAGGGCTTCACCCATCACATAATAAGTACAATTCAGTCCTCATATGATCGAGGATAAACATAAACAACATATACATTCATATTGAAACTATCATATGAAATGTAACTAACTTTCTTCAGTCATTAAACATAAAAAACTAACCATTCCGAGTAATGTGGTGGATGGTTTTAGGATAGATCGTCCACAATAAAATTAGTCATAAACCATTCAATCAAATATGGTAGATAACATCATAAATGATTAAACCCAATAATACATAAGAATCAACAAGAGTGTTGAATCAGACGAAAATACTCTTATAAAATAATTAATCAATTCTTGAGATAAATACCCTTTTATTTTGAAAAGAAGAGTTATTTTGGAAAAATATTTGTATAAAACTAGAAGTGAAGTAAGATAGTATTTTCATAATAAAATGAGTGATTTTATAAAGATAATGGTTTCCAAAACAGATTATAGAGTGCCTTTGAAAATAGGTAAGAATTTGAGAAATTCCCTTGAATCAGGCTTGTATTTTGGAAACAACTTCGAAAGTTCATTTTAAAACGTGTAACTATCCATAAAATAAGGAAGGGTTATGGTTGGTAAACATATATAGAACACTCACATAGATTTTATTAGGATTACATAATAATATACAAGAATTTCATTAAGGTAATTAGACAATAAAAGTAACCCGAATGAAAATGGAGGTTCGGGTGAGAAAACCCTTACCTTAAGTCCAAATGTGTTCCCCTATTGAACTTAAGGTCCTGGAATATGAAATTATACTCATTAACAAATTAATTCAGAACCTATTAGACATTTATTTATTTTATCATAATTTTTTTAGTTCATTTATGTCCTTATTAATAAGTTATAATATCGAATTTAATCGTTCTGGAGTGTTCGTTTTCTTGATTTTCATAATCAGTTCACTTGTTTTTAAGTAATGGAGTTCATGTGGAATGGTTGTAAATATCCAGAATTGAAATTACATATTATTTATGAACATACAGAATTGTTAATGGTCATTTCTATTATTTGGTTACATGGAATGAGGATGAATCATTAGATGACAACCACTTCGATTATTTAGCGATATTTGGATTATTATGAACTAGTTTGGTCATAAAAATTAATAATATGTACATATACTGGTTACTGAATATTAATTATATTATAATAAATATATTATAGTCTGGTTCAACCATCAAAATTGTTTCATGACTAGTAATGAATGAGAAATTGAAGAACGAAACTTCGTCGTCCGTGAAGGTTATAAATTAGAACCTCATGGACATTGATTTCATTTATAAAATAAAAGGGAGAGAGTAAGAATATTGACGATGGTTCTTCTATTCACATGATATACTTTCATTATATAGATGATACTGGATTTATCATGTTCATTTAGACAGAGGGGGTGGGGATATGATAACAAAAGAAGATAAATTGAAATGAAATAAATGAAAAAGAAGGGTGTTTTACCTCTTGAAATAATCTCCTTGAGAACTTCCTTAAGGGAAGAGATTTTGGTCTTTTGGAAAGACCAAGAGATTCTTGGACGTGGGGAGTGACTAGGGAAGATGCTTGGGTAGAGTTTAGACAAGGTTTGAAGCTTGAGAGGTGTGATGAAATGAGGGTGTGAAGGGTGATATTTATAGTGGAGGGGAGAGGGGATTTCTCAATATTATATTCATTAATTTATTGTTTCTCCACAAAACAAGGAATAGTGAGTCTTCCATGACCAATAATAATAATTTTATCATGTGAATTCGAATCAATTGGACTTACATTAGCAGAACATCATACATGACTCTATAATTAGTGTATTTAGCTTATTTTGTAAATTATGGTATTTCACTATTCATCAAAAATTCAAGTATTTTAGAAAAATCCCAAAAAATCACCCCAACCATCATTCAATGTTTCAAATCCAAAAATGAAGTCCATTTTTCAAAAATAATTTTCTAAATATGATTAATTTAATATTTAATTAAAATTATAATTTATTATAAAAAACAGTTTTAAAACATTTATTTACTTATTCCAAAACACAGGTATATCATACTTCCACTTGAATATTATTTATATACTATCATAGAAAATGTTATTATTTATTAGGGTATATCAATATTCATAAGGGTATGTTACTATTTATAAGGGTAGACTACTATTCACCAAAACTTAAGTTTTTCTTATCAGACTCCAAATAACTTACTAATCAAAACCGTGTATGTCAGATTTTCAAAATTCACATCACAGAAGTGACAAACTTATGTTTAAAGGTAACATAGCACTTAGTAGTTCATTATGTTGTGATTTCATGTGATTATGACATATTTATAAGAAAGGAATTTCCATTGAAAAATATTGGGTCATTACATTCTCCCCTCCTTACAAAAATTTTGTCCTCGAAATTCACAAAATGTTACCTAAAAAGATTCAGGTATGTCTTCAACATAATCTCCTCAGGCTCCCATGTTGTCTCTTCCATATTATGGTTCCTCCAAAGAACCTTTACCAGAAGATTTGTTCGATTTCTTAATACTTTTTCTCTGGTATCAATAATCTTGATAGACTCTTCACAATAAGACAGATCAGGATCAAGTTTTATTTCTTCATAGGTGAGTACATGTGTTGGGTCTGACATGTATTTACTTAACATTGACACGTGGAACACATTGTGAACTTTGGAGAGACTTGGCGACATTGCCAAACAGTAAGCTACATCTCCAATTCGGTCCAGAATTTCAAAAGTTCTGATGTATCTGGAACTTAATTTTCCCTTCTTACTGAATCATATAATACACTTCTATAGAGATACCTTTAAGAAAACATGTTCTCCTTCTTGAAATTCCAAATCCCTCTTTTGGTTATCAACGTAGCTCTTTTGCCTACTTTGAGCTATTTTGATATGGGTTTCGATAATCTTCATCTTTTCCATTGTTTCCTCAACAAGTTTTAGGCCTACGAGATTTCTTTCACCAACATCATCCCATCAAATTGGTGTACGACATCTCTTTCCATATAACGCTTCATATGGTTCCATTTGAATACTTGAATGTAAACTATTGTTATAGGAAAATTCTACGAGAGGTAAATAATGATCCTACATACCTTGAAAGTCAAGTGAACAAGACCTCAACATGTCTTCCAAAGATTGAATAGTCTGTTCTGATTGTCCATCAGTTTGTGGGTGGTAGGCAATGCTCAAACGAAGATTAGTATCTAGGGGCTTCTAAATACTTTTCTAGAATTGTGATGTAAAATAGGGATAACGATCAGAAACAATTGATAAAGGTAAACCATGAAGTCTTACAACTTCATTAATATATAGTCTTGTTAAACGTTTAAGTGGTAAATCTTCTTTTATAACAAGGAAATGTACTGATTTTTCAAGACAATCAATGATGACCCATATTACATCATTCTTTATTGGAGACTTTGGTATCCCCATGACAAATTCCATTGTAATATCATCCCATTTCCACATAGGAATAGGAAGGGGTTGCATGAATCCTCCAGGATATTGTCTTCCAGCCTTCACCTATTGACAAACCAAACATCTCAACACATAATCAACAATCTCCATCTTCATGTTTTACCACAAAAAATGATCCTTTAGATCTCTATAAATCTTTGTGCTACCAGGATGTATAGAGAAATTAGAGCTATGAGTATCATCCAATAGTTCCCTTTTTATCTCAGGAATAACAGGATCACAAAGCCTCTTTCTGAATTTCAAAATACCACCTTCATATACGAAGTCAGTAAACTTCCCATCATTTACAGCTTTAATTTTCTTTTGAAACTCCTCATCATCAACCTGAGAACTTTTTATCCTTTCCAGTAAATAAGGTTTGACAACCATTTTAAAAAGTAGTGATGTGTTACCTTCCTTGATAATTCCCATATCCATCTTTACTAAATCCATGAACAAAGTATCCCTTTAAACTCTCATCTTGTTTAGAATTCTGTGTTCCTTTCTACTCAAATCGCCTGCCACCTTATTTGACTTCCCTGGGTGGTAGTGTATTGTGCAATAATAATCCTTGAGTAGCTCAATCTATCTCCTTTGTCTCATGTTGAGTTCTTTCTGTGAGAAGATATATTTCAAACTCTTATGATCTATATATATCTCACATTTTTCGTCATAGAGGTAATGTATCCAACTATTCAGAGAAAATATTACCGCTGCTAACTCAAGATCATGAGTTGGATTGTTTTGTTCATGATTTTTTAGTTTCCTAGATGCATAGGCAATCACTCTATCATTCTGCATAAGGACACAACCAAGTCCTTTGTTGCATCGCTAAAGATCACAAATCCACCATTCCCTGATGGTAGAGTAAAGATTGGAGCATTCACTAATATTTTCTTCAATTATTTAAAAAATTATTCACATTCCTTTATTCATATGAACTTAACCCCTTTTCATGTAAGCTTAGTAATTAGGTTGGCTAAACAGGCAAAGTTCTGAATGAAACACTGATAATAACCTTCTAAACCACTAAAACTATGTACCTCAGTTATGTTCATTAGAGTAGACCATTCTTGTATAGCCTTTTTCTTCGTAGGATCTACATATATTACATATTTAGAGATAATGTAGCCCATAAAGAAAACTTATTGAATCCAAAAACCACACTTGCTAAACTTCCCATACAATTCATTTCTTCTAAGAGTCTTCAGAATAGTGTGCAAGTAATTTTCATGATCTTTATAGGTTTTAGAGTATTCCAGGATATCATCAGTAAACACCACCAAACATTCATCAAGATATTCCTTGAAAAATATATTCATTAGATCCATGAAAACAGATGGTTCGTTAGTTAGTCCAAAAGGAATTACTATAAACTCGTAATGTCCGTACCTGGTTCAGAATGCTTTTTTTAGAATGTCTTCCTTCCTCACAAGCAACTGATGATATCCAGATTGAAGATCAATCTTCTAAAAATATTGGGCTCTATGAAGTTGATTAAATAAATCATCAATGTGAGGTAGGGGATACTTGTTCTTTATTGTTATATCATTGATCTCCCTATAGTCAATACACAACCTCATAGACCCATCATTCTTCTTAATGAAAAGCACATGATCTCCCCATGGAGAAACGCTAGGGTGAATAAATCTTTTATCACTCAATTCCTCTAGTTGTTTCTTTAGTTCTACTAACTCTATAGTGGACATTCTATAAGGGGTCTTTTATATGGGCCTTGAACCAGGAATTAAGTCAATGGAAAACTCAATTTCCCGCTCTGGAGGATGTCCAGGTAAATCCTTTGGAAACACATCAACATATTATTGAACAATAGGTACATCCTCTATTTGTACATTCCCTTCCTCACCCATAGTTATTTCACTCCCTTCCTCCCCAATAATTGAATTTAGTAGAGCTACTGGGGGTGGATCTAGATGAGAACCAAATGGTGATGTTTCTGTTCTAAAGTTAAGAAATTCCTTATTATCATCAAAAATTGTAACCTCCTTCTTCTTACAATAATTTTTCACATCCTGATCTAAAATCCAATCCATACCGAGGATTATATCAAATTCAATCATGGGTATGACAATAAGATCAGTAGATAAAGCACGATTATATGCCATAATGGTAACTGACTCATAAAACTTTGTTGCAATGATACTTACCTTATGATTTTTGACTGTCAACTCCCTAAATAAGTCAAATTGGAAATATCTAATTTTCTTGGAAAACTGGGAAGATATGAAAGAATGCAATGATCTGAAATCAAATAAATCATTAGACAATTTTGAGGAAATGATTAATGTACCTACCACCACTTCATTAGGAACTTCAATATCAGTAGTTATGATCTCATAAGCTTGTCCCTTATCCCTTGTCCTTTTCTGTTTCATGTTTCCTTTATTCTTTAGAAAATCATTAGCATAGTGCCCCAACTCCCAACAATTATAGCATTGAAAATTAACAGCTTCTTTCTTACCCTTGCAATCACCAGTAAGATGGCCTTTCTGTCCACATTTTTAGCATACTCCTTTTCCCTTTAAGCACGCACCAGGGTTTTTCCTTCCACAATTATCACATGGTGGAAATTAAATTCTTCCCTTCTTCCCTTTTTCCTTATTTATTTTTCCAGATTTTTCAGCATCCCTCTTCTTCTCATACTTTCTCTTAAAGTCATAAGACTTGGAAAATTCTTTTTCCGTCTTGATAACACATGAAACTATATCTTCATATGATGAGAAACTCTGGGAAACCAGAGCCCGCCGGAGGAATGGCTTTAGTCCATCAAAGAATAGATCAATCTTAATCCTCAAATTTCTTATGTAGTCCACAACATGTCTTGATAACCTTGTGAAGTTAGCTTCATACTTTGCAACATTATCATCTTCCTTTTGATTCAAATTCAGAAACTGCCTTTCCACATCCGCTCGCTGTTCAAAAGGAAAGTATTTCTCTAGAAAGATTTCCTTAAATTCCCTCCATTCTATCTCTTCTATATCTTCCTCCTCCCTTTTGTTTTGGATTAACGACCACCACTAGTATGCATCTCCCGATAGACAATAAACTTCCATAATGACCTTCTCTATTTCGTTACATCCCAAAGTGATAAATATCTTCTCTAGAGAACTTATCCATTGTTCTATAACAAATGGGTTTGTAGTCCCATTAAATGATGGAGGTTGTTGTCGCATAAAGAGATCCAACAAATCTCCTCCACATAGAGGATCTGGATGTTCCATACGGGTAAGGTTATTGTTCATAACCTGAGTAAGTTGTCCCGGTATAGTTATAAGCTGCTCTGCACCAGCCGCAACACCAGAGCCTACATCATTATCTTGCGTCAGAGAGAAATCCCTATATGGGATACGCGTGTTCATGCAGATTCTATTTCTTCCAATAGGCACCATTTCTAGATGATGACATACACTAAATTAGGTTATAAATCATAATGTATAATCTTAACTTAACAAAATACTTAGCATAAATTGAGATCCTACACATGGCTAATCCCATAATCACAAAAATGGTTTCTTTGAGGAAAAATTTACATTTAAATCCTTCATAATGTCTTGTAAATAAAATGTGAATTATCCTAAGCATACCCCCTAGGAGTGTTAATAATAAGAGTGAAACAAGTCTCGTTGTCATGTACCAGGATACCTAGGGTCAAGCCTGAAACTCCTTGTTAGAGCTTTCAATCCTAGGTACATCTGTGCCAGAGCCACCTCTAACTATTTATATCTAAATAGGGATATATTTTCTAGAAAGTTCCACATAATCTATTCCTTACCAAAATACTAGGATGTTCTTGTATTCTTATCCTCAAATACTATCTTATGGATTTATTCCCTAATTAACATTTTCTAAATCTAGTTTCCAAGTTTTGTACTAAACTTCTTTTGATACCAACTATAAGGACCCAACCCCAGTTTCCCAGATCCAATGCCTTATTTAATTACATTGGCATATAAACAAGGAATATGTATCCCGAAGGACCAAGTAGTTTAGTAGATTTTGGAAACAAGATACATATATGTTCAAAATTACATCATGAAAGGAAATACAACACTAATTTATTCCATTAGAAACATTCATGCCTCCTAGATTAAGCCTACAAGTCACTCATAACTAACTTCTTCATATCCTGGGAAAATGAAGCATAAGAAAGGGGTGAGCTCAAACACTCAGTAAGAGTAATTAATAAAACAGAAGATAACATAAACATAAACATTAAACAAGGTGAATAATTGAAAACACATGCCTTTATAAATAATAAACTTGAACACATTATGGAAGGAATATGAGCTGAGTAAATAATTCCATAATAAAACATAATCATGGTTATTTTACTAGTCAAATAACCACATGAACATTAAATTACTATCTTCATAGCGAGGGAAGTGCATATGTTGGACATTCTGAAACATTTTATCAAAGCCTCGACCAATACTTCTAAAAATGATTAATCTCTCGACCAAAACCATATATCAAATTGGGAAAGGCCTCGGCCAATTCCACGTCTATTTGTCTCATGAGACCTATTGATGCATAGAGGGTCTATAGTAGGCCCCACCCATCACATAATAAGTCCAATTCATTCCTCCTATGAGAGGGAATAAACATAAACAACATATACATTCATATTGAAACTATCATATGAAATGTAACTAACTTTCCCCAATCATTAAACATAAAACACTAACCATTCTGAGTAATATGGTGAATAGTTTTAGGATAAATCATCCACAATAAAATTAGTCATAAATCATTAAATAAAATATGGTAGATAAAATAATAAATTATTAAACCCAATAATATATAAGAATCAACAAGAGTGTTGAATCAGACGAAAATACTCTTACAAAATCATTAAGCAATTCTTGAGATAAATACGCTTTTATTTTGAAAAGAAGAGTTCTTTTAGAAAAATATTTGTATAAAATCAGAAGTGAAGTAAGATAGTATTTTCATAATAAAATGAGTTATTTTATAAAGATAATGGTTTCCAAAACAGATTATAGAGTGCCCTTGAAAATAGGTAAGAATTTGAGAAATTCCCTTGAATCAGGCTTGTATTTTGGAAACAACTTTGAAAGTTCTTTTTAAAACATGAAACTATCAATAAAATAAGGAAGGGTTATGGTTGTTAAAAATATATATAACATTCACACAGATTTTATGATGATTAAATAATAATATACAAGAATTTCATTAAGGTAATTAGACAATAAAAGTAACCCAAATGAAAATGGAGGTTCGGGTGAGAAAACCCTTACCTTAAGTCTGAATGTGTTCCCCTCTTGAACTTAAGGTCCTGGAATATGAAATTATACTCATTAATAACTTAGTTAATAACCTATTAGACATGTATTTATTTTATCATAATTCTTTTTAGTTCATTTATTCCCTTATTGATAAGTTATAATATCGAATTCCATCGTTCCGGAGTGTTCATTTTTTTTCATAATTAGTTCACTTGTTTTTAAGTAATGGAGTTTATGTGGAATGGTTGTAAATCTACAGAATTGAAATTAAATATTATTTATGAAAATCCATAATTGTTAATGGTAATTTCTATCATTTTGTTACATGGAATGATGATGAATCAATAGATGACAACCACTTCGATTATTTAGCGGTATTTGGATTATTATAAACTAGTTTGGCCATAAAAATTAATAATATGTACATATATGGGTTCATGAATATTAATTAGGTTATAATACATATATTATAGTCTGTTTAAACAATAAAAATTGTTTCATGACCAGTAATGAAGGAGAAATTGAAGAACAAAACTTCGTCGTCCATGAAGGTTATAAATTGGAACCTCATGGACGTTGATTTTGTTTATAAAATAGAAGGGAGAGAGTAAGAATATTGATGATGGTTATTACATTCACATGATATAATTCTAGTATATAGATTATAATGGATTTATCATGGTCATTTGTATAGAGTAGGTGTGGAGATGATAACAAAAGAAGATAAATTGAAATGAAACTAAATGAAAAAGAAGGGTGTTTTACCTCTTGAAATAACCTCCTTGAGAACCTCCTTAAGGGAAGGGAATTTGGTATTTTGGAAAGACCAAGAGATTATTGGACATGGGGAGTGACTAGGGAAGATTCTTGTGTAGAGTTTAGACAAGGATTTAAGCTTGATATGTGTGAGGAAATGAGGGTGTGAAGGGTGGTATTTATAATGGAGGGGAGAGGGGATTTCTCAATATTATATTCATTAATTTATTATTTCTCCAAAAGACAAGGAATAATGAGTATTACATGACCAAGAATAGTAATTTTATCATATTAATCTAAATCAATTGGGCTTACATCAGCAGAATATCATACATGACTCTATAATTAGTGTATTTATCTTATTTTGTAAATTATGGTATTTCACTATTCATAAAAAATTCAAGTATTTCAGAAAAATCCAAAAAATTAAACCCAACCATTTTTCAATGTATAGAATCAAAAAATGAAGTCCATTTTTAATTTTTTTTTCTAAATATGATTAATTTAATATTTAATTAAAATCATAATTTATTCTAAAAAAACAGTTTTAAAACATTTATTTACTTATTCCAAAACATAGGTATATCGTACTTCCACTTGAATATTATTTATATAATATCATAGTTAAGATTAATATTTATTAGGGTATATAACTATTAATAAGGTTATGTTACTATTCATAAGGGTATGTTACTATTCACCAAAACTTAAGTTTTTCTTATCAGACTCCAAATAACTTACTGATCACAATCGTGTATGTCAGATTTTCAAAAATCACATCACAGAAGTGACAAACTTATGTTTAATGGTCACATTACACTTAATAGTTCATTATGTTGTGATTTAATTTGATTATGAAATATTTATAAGAAATGAATTTCCATTGAAAAATATTGGGTCGTTACAATAAAGACCTCCAAAACTGAGTTTTTTTGTTAGGGTATCCACATTTTTTAACATTTGATGAAATTTCATCCTCATTGAAGGGAGTCTTATTATCTTTTTTTGGAAGAGAATCAATTTATTCTCAAGACTTACACTCATAAGGATATTATGACTTTCAAATTTAATCATTTTTTATAATTCACTAGTATATATAATTAAATATATACACATATAAACATATTTTCATATATTTACACATAAAAATTTAATTTATAAATAATTTTGTAAACATATTTACATTTAAAATATCTTTCTAAATATATAAAAAATGTATAAATAAAAATATAATATCCATTTTATTTAAAATAAAAATATATAAATATTTATATACGAATATAATGTATATATATAAATATATTTTTGTGTGTGTCTATATTAACAAACTGATATATATTATCTATATACTATAATATATGTATATAAATATAAATATATAATATATGTAAATAGATATAAATATGTATAATTATATTTATAGATACACACATATATATAATATATATATGTATGTATGTATGTATTTATTTATTTATACACACATACACATAAAACATATTTTATAAATGTATTTAAAAATAATCATATAAATATAAATTAATGTATGAATAAATATATGGATAAAAATACAACTATATATATATATATAATAAATTAGAGAACAAAGTAATATAGAGTAGTGGTAAAGGTGATGGTGCGTGAGGGTGAGGTCTCTGGTTTGAATTCAAGAGGAGGCAACGAAGGTGTGAGTATGAGAGAGCAGCGCTCTAGCACTGATAAAGGGAAAGAAGAGGGTCATACAAGCATTGATAAAAGAGGGGGGGGGGGGGGGGGGTTGAACGTTGATAAAAGTGGGGGTGTCATCCCTACCAAATATCCTTTTATAGGGATTTTTTTTTGACTTTTAACAACGTTTTTTTAGCTCTGATAAAAATGACTACCTTTTAACGATGTTTAGATCAACAACAATTTTGTAGCATTGATAAAGGGTTTTTTCTAGTGTTGTTGGGGGGGGGGTGGGGGTTGTAGTAGTGTGGTTCTTGAAACCAAGTGACTGAAACATGTTGGAAAGTAGGGGTAAGACACCTCTCCAGCGAAGCAACATAATCTTCGTCTATTCGATCCAACGGGCAGACATGGCGAGACAACATTCATCGGATGGAGATGTCCCTATGAATTCTTCAGCCTACACAGCAGAAAAGCTTCACAATGTTATGAGATGAAGTGTCTATCTGATAATTACCTCCTCCAAGTAATGTTAATTAAAACTAGGATGAAAAGAAACCTAATCACCACACAAAACTTCACAACTGTACTTCACAAAAAAGAAAAAAAAAACAAATAGACAAAGAAGATTTACATGGTTCATACAAATTCCTACATCCACAGGGGAAGACTGAAAACATCTTTCATTATGGGAGATAAAAATGAGTACAAAACTCTCTTTCACTTCCTCTCCACTATTGGGTCTCTAAACATTAAGTCAGAAACACTCACTATTTATACACTCAGTTATATCCTTCAGATTTAGGCCACCACATCACTTTACAAAGGTATTTATCCAGTCAAAAAGTTGCATTGACCTACAAGTTTCACAATCAACTTTCCATTTACTTGAGAAACTGTCGATAAATTTTTGTATCTTTCATTACAACTGCCAATAGTTGGTCATCAAGTAGCAACCTGTGCAATGAGTTTCCACTCTATATGAACATCAATTGCGAGAGCTCTGTTTGATGATCTTCATTCGATCATCAAAGCCTCACCACAAAATTCCTCAGTCTGATGACTCTACATCCACTCAAATCTATCTAATGCACATTGTCCGATGCAAGTTATGTCTTGTGACAAACCTTCTACCCAAATTCTATGAAACATCACATCAGGAAACATCTGTCTTGTCTGTCCAATGATCTTTATTTGATCATATTCATCCAGAAAAATCTCTCCAATGAACCTAAAGAAACTTCCACAAACCCAACAATATCCCACTTTAAAAATAGCTTTAGGATTTCAGTCTTCTTCTTATTTCATTCACCTAAGGTCTGCCTCTATCTGATTCATGTAGTTCCCTCCACTCCATCTTATCAATCGAGTTCTACTAAGGCACAATGTTTCCTCAGAATTTCTTGGACTATCACCTTTGTAAATATATCCATAGGATTTTTCTTTATAGTAACCTTATAGAGATCCAAATCTTTATCCTATAGTAAAATTCATATTAAGTGATACTTCAGGTCAATGTGTTTCATTCTTACATGAAAAACTATATTGTGAGCAAGATGAATGTCACTCTCACTATGACAAAATAACATTCCTCTATTCAATCCCTTTCCTAGTTCCTTTAGCAAGTGCATAAACCATATCATCCTCGCTTCAGTATTAGAAATGTACTCTACTTATATTGTAGATAAAGTGTCCATTGGTTGCAACCAAGACATATAACTAACCGATGTTCAACCAAAAGTAAATACAAAACCTATGGAACTTTTTTGTGAGTCCATGTCTCTAGTAAAATCTACATCCAAAAAACCTTTTAACTGATCATCATCACCAAAACATAAAGATTCATCCACTGACCCTTTCAAGTATCATATGATCCATTTCATATCTTCCCAATGTTTCATTTTAGGATTTTACATGAAAAAACTAACAACTCCCACTGCAAAATCAATATCCGGTCAAGTACAAAGCATTGTGTATGTCAAAATTCCTACAACTAAAGCATAAATAACCTTCTCCATGTCACAAACTTCTTCATCCATTGATGGTGCCTGAGTTTTACTAAGTTTTAAGTATTTGACAAGGGGAGTTGAGACAAGTTTACAAAAAGTCATTCCGAGTCTTTCAATGAATTTCTTAATATATTCCTTCTGAGATAAGACCAACGAATTGACTTTCATACCCCCCAATATCTTCTTAGATTTCCCAAGATTTTTCATCTTGAACCTTCTTTATAGATTCCTCTTAATCTCCTCTATCCACTCAAACTCTAGACCAGCAATCAATATATCATCCACATACAATAACAGTATGAGATATGTTCCATCTTCCCATTGCTTTTTGTAACAACAGTGATCATACTCACATCAATGAAACTTTATTCAAACATGAAAATGTCAAACTTCATATTCCACTACCTTAGAGCTTGCTTCAAGCCATAAATATTTAGCCCGAATGACCCGAAGGCCTTCTTTATTTTATTTTATTATGGATAATCCCCCTTTTAAGGGTTGAAGGGGGAACCCGTACATGACCCGTAGGCCCAAGGCACAAGGCCCGACAAACCCGCAATACATGACCCGAAGGCCCAGAGGCATACCATGCCCAATACATGACCTGTAGGCCCAGCCCACTTGAACTGCCCCTCCCTAGATTTCTGCATCATTGATCACCTAGCTCCCCACCTTGCATTGCTGATCTGCTAGCATTGCCCCGTACAAAGTTTCATGGTGCCTGGTCCCGATGGTGGTTGCCATACCCTCTCATTCTTCCAATCCAGTTAGCTCTGCATCTGGTGGCTGTTACTTCTGTTGCTCTAATCCTCTTTTGGGGCCTGTTTTGTGTGAACTGGGCTACTCCATGGTCTACGTAACCCGAAGGCCCTGTGGCCCGAAGGCCTTTGATGACCCGAAGTCCCTGGAGACCCGTAGGCCCAAACCGGTGGCCCGAAGGCCCAAATCGGGTGAATAGTTTTGGCTGCTATAGTACCAAACAATAACCGCTACAGTACTACTACAGTACCCGGAAATTCACCTCCACCCGGTTTTGAACCCGGGTCTCTTGGATGCCAAGTAGGAGCCCTTACCACTCGGGTACGGGCTCGTTGGCTCAAGCCATAAATATTTCATTTCAACTTACAAACCAAATCCTTCTTCCAATAAACTTTATAACCCTTGAGCCAAACTATGTAAATTTCTTCCTTTATGTCTCCATGAAGAAATGTTGTCTTTATATCCATCCTCTCCATGTGTAGATCATAGGATGCAATAATTCTAAGCATTGTATGGATGGTTATGTGTTTCACCACTGGAGATAAAATTTATGAAAATTCAATTAATTCCTTTTGATGAAAACCTTTCACCACCAACCTTCATTTGTATCTCTTACTTCCATCAACTTACACTTTAAAATTAAATACCCATTTTTTTCCAAATCTCTCTTTCCTTCCGATATATTGGCCAACTCCTAAGTGTTATTGATATTTAAGGAACTCATTTCCTCTTCCATTTTCGAATCTCACTTTTCTGAGTCTCTGAGAGTAGTTGCTTCCTATTGACTAACCAATTAACCAGTGTCCATTAGAAGTAAGAAATACATATCAACCCCAAACCTATAAACAGGTTTTCTGATATGAGTGGATATCCTCAACACAACCTCAAATTCGTCCATATGAACCTCTCTACCCAGTAGTATTCTATTCGGTAAAGTTTTGTTCGATCATTCTTTGTCTATTACTTGTCTATCCAAACTTTCACCATATATCAACGATTTTTCCAATCTGCCTCTATTTAGTACCCTTACTAATGGAGTACCGACCTCTAATGTTTATCCCAAATTTTTTGTGCTTAAATTTTTTCTGGTATATTCATTCTTATCACCCTAAACTTTGATAGTTTAAATGTCTTCCACTTACCACTTAATCAGGTTTTGATCTTTCCACAAAAGTTATTCGTTGAAAAAAATATCTCAGATTTGGATGACTTGTTTCTTTTCACCATCCCACATGCTATAACAAAAGTTATTATCACTATATCTGACAAGAAAATACACTTTGGATTTCACCTTTAACTTGTCTCTATATTTATCATCAATATGAACATATGTGGTGCTTATAAAGATCTTGAGATGGTTGATCTTTGGTCTCTTACCTAACCAAAATTAATTAGGAAGTTCATGCCCCACAGTTGAAGTCAGACTTCTATTCACCAAGTTGTTGTATTCAAGGCCTCTACCCAAATTCCCTTAGGCATTCACAAGTAAAGCCTCACAATCCAAGATTTGTTTATTAGAGTTTGATTAATTTTACAAACTATTCAATTTTGTTATGGAATCCCATGAAAAATATTCTCACGTATGATGCCCTTATTACATAAGTTAAAAAAGTTATGTTTGGTGTATTCCCCACCATTGTCTATCTGGATACATTTTAACTTTCTTTCATACTCTTTCACAACTAAAACTTTCCACTGATTAAATTTTTGAAACACATCAGATTTATTATTCAGAAAGCAAACCCAAACCTTTTAAGTAACATCATCAATGAAGGTCACAAAGTACAATGATCCTTTATATGAGTAAATAGGGGTTAGTCCCCAAATATTAGAATGAAAAAGTTTTAACTTTTGATTCATTACTTTTCTTCCATCCAAGTTGAAGGAAAATCTATTTTGTTTTCCAAACATAAAACTCTCATATATTCCAAGGTTTGTGTGATCGAGTTTGAGTATACCCTTTGCCACTAGAACTTTAAGATTCTTCTCACTGAGGTGACCAAAACTACAGTTCCACATTATCATACCATTCGATTAAGTCATTTCGATAACTGCAACTTCATCACTCTGTCCAGTAAGGTACATGTACCATTCTTTACTCTGTGAGTAGTCACTATGGAACTTCTATTGATCTTAAAAACTCTATTTAATTTTTTTTTCTAAAATCTACATCATCAAGTTGTCCCACTGATATGAGGTTCTTCTAGAGACTTGGAATACATCTAAAATCTTTCAGTTTCAAGACAATTACACTTTTCATTCAAATGTTAATATCATCTTTCCCAACTATATTCATAGATTAATTGTCCTCTAGATATACTCTTCCCAATATTCCTAGTATATAATCAACCATGCACCCTCACTCACCAGTTGAATGAAATTATTCTCTCAAGTAAATAATCACGAATCTTCTAGAATGATCATGATTAGTATCAAGTTGGACCCTATGTCTATTTTAATGGTCGAGTTTGTATCTTTGGAAGTGAAATCATTTATCTGATTCATGAAATATTTCTTGATATGTCCCTTTTTCCCACAAAACCAACATGTAGTACCTAAACCTTTCAATTTACCTCAAAATATTCTCTAGGAATTATCCTCTAAAGATTTATTCTTCTGATGGTCTATTTGATGAAATGACTGCCCCCATCTAGTAGTACTGAGATAACTTCCATATAGAGTTTGAATTTCCTTCTACCTCAACTCCTTATTCAAGATCAAGTTTTGAATATCATCAAACATGAGATTTTCCTTCCCAGTGGTGTTGATCACCACTATCACCATGGAATATCATCTCTCTGGAAGTGATAAAAAAATAAAAGCTAAAATATTATATCTGAATGTTACCTTTAAAGATTCAAACTTCCCTCGGGTCATATTGAAGTCATTCACACGATTGGTATCGATCCTTACATCCAATAACTATAAGTTGAACAATTATCGCATCATGAAAACTTTGTTAAGAGTTGTGGGATTCTCGTACATTTCATCTAATGATTTCATAACTTCTGTAGTGGTTTTATTCTCTCTAATTTTGAATGAAACATTTCGAGCAAGTGACATCCTGATTAAGGATAAATCATTGCCGCCAAACATTCTGCTTTGTTCATCATTTCAAGACACCTACCAAAAAAGGGATCAGCAAGATCTTTTTTATCAAAATATATTCCAGTTTCATTCTCCAAAAGGAAAATTCCATTCCATTGAACTTATTGATACAAAATTTTCCTTCCTCTAAATTCATTCTTTCAATAATAGTTAACCAATTGAAATAAAAAAAACTTATAAGACAAAGGGAGAAAAACACTTAAATGTTGTGAGTGAAGTAGAACCAACCACACCCCTTGAGACCACTTGTTGGGAAGAAGGGGAAAGAAACTATCCTAGTGAAACAACACAATATTCATCCATCTAATCCAATAAATAGTCTTGTTAAGACAACATTCACTGGATGGAGATATCCCTCTGAACACTTCATCTTGCACAAAAAAACAAATTCTCAATGTTATTGGATGGAGAGTTTGTCCGATAACCACCTCCTCTAAGTAATTCACACTAGAACTAGGATGAGAAGAAACCTAATAACCACACAAAACTCCATGATTTCACTTTACAAAAAATCAAAAAACAAATGGAAAAACAAGATTTACATGGTTTGGAAAATTTATACATCAAAAATAGAACACTGTAAACATATTTCATTATGAGATATACAAATGAGTGCAAAAATATTTCTCAATTACTCTCTACTATTGGGTCTTAGACAATTAAGTCAGAAACACCCACTATTCATTCACTAAGTTATATCCTTCAGAGATGGGCCACCAAACCTATTTATAGAGGTCTTTGTCCAGTCAACAAGTTACACCGACCTCTGAGTTTCATGATCAACCTTCCATTGACTTGAGTATCCACCGATACACTGTTGTATATTTCTTTTGCAACTGCCAACAACTGGTCATTAAGAAAAAACACATGAAATGAGTAGCCACTCCCAATTAATATAAACTATGAGAGCTTCATTTTATGATCATCATTCGATCATTGAAGCCTCACCACAAAATACCTTAGTCTTATGGATCTGTGTTTTCTCAACTCTGTCCAATGCACATTGTTCGGTGAAAAACCTTCCACACAAATGCTCTAAAACATCACAGTTGGAAACAACTGTTTCATTTGTATGATGGTCTCCATATAATGAACCTAAAGAAAATTCCATAAACCCAACAAAAAATAGAACACTACTATAAAAACCCACATAGTCATTGCTAAAAATAAGCATTATTAGCGCTAAAAGGTCGTTGATGTGGTAAACAATTATAAACCAGGAAGATTTTATTAGCATGAAAAAATGATAATAAAGTATGAATTTTATAAGTGATTTTTTAGCATTGATATATAAGGATTTTATAAATACCTTTTTAGCACTAATACAGGGTAACTTTATCAACACTAAAACCAATGTTGATAAAACCATATCAGTTTCTATAGAGCTACTACAAAAAAGTCTTTAGTATCTCTACAACACCCTAGAACATTTAAATAATTGAAAGAATAAAAATTATAGAAGGAAATTTCATTAAAAATATTACAATAAACCAATATTACATCATAAAAAATACACAATTCAAACATTAAAAATAAACACAATTAAATCACTACATATTACATTGCACCATATTAAACATAAAAAAACACAAAAAACAATTTCATTGCACCATCATTAAATTTAAAATTTACCAAAATTTTAATTCAAATATTACATTAATGTGCAACACAATTACATTGATGTAAAATTTAATTAAAATTGAAAATAATTATAACCAATACAAAAACAAAACTCTTGTAACAAGTTTTCTCCAACAATCAATAGAATCTCATAAAAAAGCATGTTCCTACAATAAAAAAATATTTTTTTAGTAACATTACATTAAAAAATAAAAATAAATTATAATTGTAATGTTATATTATCTAGGATAATTTTAAAACTATGCTTTTGATCAAACAACACTTTTGATAATATCGAGCAATTCAGCTATCAAATTGATGTACAGTTGATTATTACAAATAAAAAATTATTCAAAGATCATTTCTCTAAATTAACATACCAATATAATCTTTTTTCTCAATTATGACCCCCACACAAGTGATTTATCATTAATTAATAAGTGTTAACATTATGAAATTATAATTTTCATTATATCAAGAAATCCAAGCATCTGATTAATACACAGTTGATTATTACAAATCATAAATGATTTGAGGATTTTTGTCCTAATTTTTCACATAAATATGAATTTGTATGCTTAGCTTTAACCTCTCAATGGGTGATATGTCATTTTAATAAAAACAGAAAGGTAAAATGGTACTTTGAATCATATTAAGAAGTTCAAGCATCCGATTGATGCTTGATGGATTCCTATATATACAAAATGACCCAAGTATCATTTTACCAAGTTTTTGTGTCAAACTGATGTCGTTCTCTCGATTTTGACCCCTTGATGGGTGATAAGAAATTTTAATAAAAATTCAAAGGTGAAATGGTACTTTGGATCATACTGAGCAATCTAAATATCAGATCAATGTTATATTGATTCATATAGATCATAAATAACATGAAGATTTTTTTTCTATGTTTTCATGTCAATATGAGGTTTTTTCTCTATTTTGACCCCTTGATGGGTGATATATCATTTCAATAGAAATACAAAGGTGAAATGGTACTTTGGATCATAATGAGAAATCCAGAAATTATATTAACACGTAATTGATTCCTAAAAATAAAAATGTATTGAGGATCATTCTACTAAGTTTTTACTGAAATAAGAACTCATTTTCTCAATGTTTCCCCTTTTAGGTGATTTGTTTATTTAATAAAAATACGAAGGTGAAATGACACATTTGATCATTCTGATCAATCTAGGTATCAGATTTATGTGCAGTCAATTCCAATAGATCCAAAATGACTTAAATATAATCATCCTAAGTTTTAATGCAAATCAAACCTTGTTTACTCATTTTTGACCACTATACATGCGATTTTTCATTTATTAATAAGTGTTAACAATATTAAATCATACTTTCCATTATACCAGGAAATCTGGGCATCTGATTGATTCACAATTGATTCATACAAATCAAAAATGATTCGAGGATTGTTGTCCTAATTTTTCACATCAATATGAACTCATGTGATTAGTTTTGACCTCTTGATGATTGATATTTCATTTTAATAAAAAAATGTGAAATGGTATTTTAGATCATATTGAGAAATACAAGAATTAGATTAATGCATGGTTAATTATTACAAATCAAAAATGATTTAAGGATCATCTTGCTATGTTTTCATGGTAATCAGATCTTGTTTTCTTGATTTTGATCCCTTTTAGGTAACCTAACACTTTAATAACAATATGAAGGCCAAACAAAACTTTTGATCGTACTGAGTAATTTAGTTATTAAATTGACATGAATTTGATTCCTATATATCTAAAATGACTTTAAGATCATTTTTCTAAATTTTCACACCAATCTAAACCCTTTTTCTCAATTTTGACCCCTATTCTGGTGCTTTTTCATTTCTTAAGAAGCGTTAACAATTTGAAATTATATTTTCCATCATAAAGAGAAATCCATACATCATATTGATACTCAATTGATTCATATAGACCAAAAAATTATATGGGGATCATTTTAATAAGTTTTAATGGCAATCTAAGGTCATTTTCCCAGTTTTCACCCCTTGATGGGTGCTATGTCATTTTAATAAAAAAATATAAAATGTTATTTTGGATCATACCAATCAATACAATCATCATATTGGTGTGTGATTGATTACTATAAATAAAAAACGTCTCAATGATCATTCTTCTAAGTTTACATGGAAATAAGAACCCATTTTCTCAGTTTTGACCCCTTTTAAGTGATTTGTTACTTTAATAAAAATTCAAATGTGAAATGAAACATTCGATCATGTCAATAAATTCAGGAATCAGATTGATGTACAATTGATTCCAACAGATTTAAAATAACTCTAAGATAACTGTCCTATGTTTTCACACGAATATGATCTTGTTTTCTTGGTTATAAACACTACATAGGTGATTTTTCATTTATTAATAAGTGTTAAAAATATGAAATCATACTTTCCATCATATTAGTAAATACATGCATCTGATTGATGAACAATATATTTCAACAGATCACAAAATATTTGAGGATAATTTTCCAAAATTTTCACATCAATCTGAACTCATCCGCTCAATTTTGACTTCTTTATGGGTGATATGTCATTTTAATAAAAATATAAAGGTAAAATGGTACTTTGGATCATATAGATCTATATAGAAATAGCCTGGGTTGACCTGAAACATCACTCAATCTGGCTCATCACAAGGCCGCAAGTGTGCCTCCCTATATGCCAGAGGATGCCAACTAGTGGTGATGGTCTAAAAGATACAATGGGGAGACTACTATCTAGTCAGAGTGCAATAAAAATATAAAATAACCAAACTCATACACATCTATAGCATAAACATAATAGTACACAATATAAATAACTAAAAAAGCATATTGTAATAAAATGAAATGTGGTATACAATCACATAGACTCACAAGAATGAAAAAATAGAGAAAAAATTACCACCCATTAGGATGATCACATATACAAAAAGCAAGTAAAGAAAATAAGATACAAAGAATATACTGCCAACCCTAAGCCATAGATCATACCTGGTATCTAAATCTTGAGCTGCTCCAACCTGATTATCAGACCCCACATGAGTAGTCCCACTTGATATTGAAACATTGGGCCTCAACCCTAAACACTACACAACCTGTGCTCCAACCTGGAAGTAGGCATGAGGGTCTACATAGACACCAAGGTGAACGTATAAGGGGTGAGAAATAAATATCTATAGACCACCCCCAATGGTGAACCTATAACCTGCTGTTATAATAAGTGCATGAAACATGTGGTATGAGTAACTTAGTAAAAAACTAATAAAATTTGGCAAAAAGTAAATTATTTACTAAATAAATAAAATAGGTATGAAAAAAATAAATAAATAAAACAACCAACTGTAGGTTCTAGCCTGACACCTGAGGTAAATCTACCCCAGACCTAGTCCCATATAGAGGAATTATAATACATGGATCACCTATTCACATGAAATCAGGCTCACATCCTAGATCTCCACCAGAGATCCAAGATGTATAACAAAATAGTAAGAACCAATGTCAGACCCCAGGGCATAGCCATATGTGTCCATGACAACACACATTTATACCAGGCTCTAGGACTCCAATGACATGATCCGAACTAGTAATGTGAACTCTAATATCACTAATAGAACCTATCAAGAGCTTGATAATCATAAAAAACTAACTAAATCCATAAAATAAAATTGGGGAAATGCATAACCCGTAACCCGGGCCGATCCAAAATCCACCGGACTAAGGACACCCAATCCTTAGCCAGAGTAGTACATCCGATGGCCTAAGGAGGGGTTTCACTCCTCTAAATCATCCATTAGCACCCTATTCCCATCTAAAACAACCAAATAATATAGTATGTAACCAAAAAATATATCAGGGATAATGTTTGGTTTAATATATCCAAAATGTATCATCCTACATCCAATCCTGAGCAATAACCACCACAACATCTCGAAAAAAGGCCATAAAAATAATGGTTGATCAACTATCAAACCCATTATCTAAAAAGTTAAAGTCTCAACATTGATAAAATCTTAGTAAAAAAATCTCATAGGGCTCCCATGACCCCTCTACCAACTCAACACATCCATAATGGGTTCATTCAGACCCTCACAAGGTCTCAAACAAAAAACAAGGCTCCCATAGTCCTTAAAACCAAAAAAAAATTGGATGCCCTATAAGTGGATCCTTGAACTCATCTAAATCCTTGATCCAATACCAATATAAGGGAAATATCCAAGTTTCCCTCAATTTCCTCTAACTAATCCTCAATTAATAACGCACCCATAGGGGAATCTATGGGGCGTTGTGACCTACTTCAAAAAATAGACCAATGACTCCCAACCATGCTTGATTCCCCATGGTGTCATCTTATCCCAAATGGGGATCCTCCAAATACAAACCTCAAATGACATTATTAACCCACCTACCTGGGAAACCATGCGATTTTCTCAAACCCATCTTAAAACGTCACTCAATGGCACCCTACTACACCCGACCCCCATGGTGCCATCCCAGATTAAAGTCTCTAAACGATATAAACCTCATGAAATTGATCATAAACCCAAACCAAGAAATCAAAAGAAACTGGCTTGACATATAGGAAATGTCCCAATAGTCCCATCCATGACATCCCTCATTCCCAAATTCTTGGAACTGTCCAAAGATTCCCCAAAAAAAACCCATTTACACTCTAAGGCCAAGGTACCATCCAACTGACAACCCACTCAAGGTCTCATCCCACACCTCTCACCTAGAGGGTTCTAAATCTAAATCCATGAGGGTAATCTCCTATCTAACGTCATATCACTCAAAGAATGTCATTGTGGCCCCTAAGTGCCCACAATCCTCACCACTGCATCCCACTTGGAAGGAAACACTCTAAAGGGAGTATTAACAATCCCATAAACAGTTCAAGGATAAGGAGGGAACCCAAGAACCTCCTCATCACTGCCACTATGCATCACCATGGCACACATGAGGTGTTCCCTCAGAATCGATCCAAGAATAAGGGTGCTCTAAACAAATACCCCTCTTCAAGGCATTTGGAACCCAATTCTTTTCCAAAACAAAACCAAACAACCCTCAATGGGTTATCAAAAGTCCAATTAAATCATTTAAATTAAATTAAATGACTATTAGAATGGAAACAACACAAAACTAAACCCCAACCTACCTCATGGCATAACCACCAAATCTTTAGGCCCAAAACCATGATTTTCCAACAACTAAGTCACCTAACTCATTTCATACATGGAAATTAAATTAATTAAAATAATTAAAATGAATCAATCAATTTAATTCAAAATAGGAACGAGGATTTAAAATTCACTAAGGCACATTCAATCTCTAGAATCATGACTAACCATATGTGGAAGGCCCAAAACTCACATATGATACCAAGACATGAAAAATTCCTAACACACAACAAAAAATTAATCAAAAATTCAATTGAATGTAGTTGGAATTCAAGGAAAAATACATTGGGCATGAAACCTCCACTAAAATGGTGAGCAACAATGTGCAAACATCATCTCAGGATGTTCTCTTTCCAAGACACACCCCCATCATCCATGATCAGTTCCACCATTCATTGATGGAATTAGAATATAAACCCTAATAAAATTAATAGGAAGTAAAGAGTAAGAAGAACAAAGGGGGAATACAAATATTCTAATATAAAAAATATAGAATAACAAACCCAAAAACCATCCTAAATTAAAGAGAATTTGAAGGGAGAAGGGGGGGGACCCCTACTAGCCCACACAAACAAGAGGGAATAGGGGAGGGAGATGAAAAAAATTATGAGGGTCATTTTTAACATTTACTACTTTTTAACCCAACCTGGAAAGCTACCCAGTTTGACCGTATAGTTTGTCAAATTTTGCACCAACCATATACAAGAAACTACCTAAATGAAACCACCCCTTACAGTTTGAACACATGGTTTACTAACCATGTTCCAAAAATTCCAAATGAATCTATAACCCCTTCAAAACTTTTGCATAATTTGTCTGTAATTGTGTGCAAACCATGATCCATGGACCTAGGCTAATACTAGCCCATATAGTTTCCTATAAAACTTACATGGTTTCCTCCAAACTATGCTCAACCTATGCACCTGAACCATGAAATTTAGAAATAGAACTAAAAACACCCTAATCCTCAATGTTATGAATAGTTTTCACAAAATTGTTCACACTAAATCATGAACTAGGAAAAAATATCCCCTAAAACCCAACTCACACCTAAAGATCCCAAGCTTCACCTGAGCAATCAAGATACCTCCCAAGACTTAAACTACACCCAAAACACTTCCAAAATGAGTTTCCAACTCTCAAAATTTTAATTTGAATATGAATTCACCTAACTACCTCTCAACATGCCAAAAATTAAAATTTCCTCTAAATTTTAAAACATTTGATGATGAGGATCATTACACAAGAAATATAGGAATTATATTGATGTTTGATTAATACTTAAATATCAAAAATGATTTGAGGATCATCCTGTTACATTTTCATGGTAATTCAAACTCATTTTCTCATTTTTGACCCATTTTAGGTGACTTGGAACTTTAATAACAATATGAATTTAAAATGAAACTTCTAATCATATCAGGAAATTTGAGTATTGGATTGATGTGTTTTTGATCCCAAAAAATATGAAATTACTTTAAGATAATTATCTTAATCTTTTTAGGTCAATCTGAACTCATTTGCTCAGATTTTACCCCTACAATGGTGGTTAGTCATTACTTAATGAGTGTTAACAATTTGAAATCATATTTTCCATCATACTGAGCAATCCAGACATTAGATTGACACTCTATTGATTCATATAGATCATAAATGACCCACAGATCATTATCCTAAGTTTTAAATCAATCCAAATTCATTTTCTTGGTTTTGACCTCTTGATGGGTGATATGTTATTTTAATAAAAATACAAATGTGAAATGTTACTTTGGATCTTACCTAGAAATCCAATCATCGGATTGATGCACTAGAGATTCCTAAAAATAAAAAAGGTCAAAAGGATCATTCTCCTAATTTTCCATGGAAATAAAAACTCATTTTCTCATTTTTGACCCCTTTTAGGTGATTTTTTACTTTAATAAAAATGAATAGGTGAAACAAAACATTCGATCATGTTGATCAACTCATCATGATCTCTAAGAAAAAAAACATAATTAAAAATATAATAGGAAATGACATCTTCATTATTTATATAAATAGTCTAATATCATTTACTTTACCCACTCATTTCTAAACACATATACTTCTTCTTAGGAATACATAAATTATCAAAAATCATCACAATACTAGAAAAATATAGACAAAAAAATGATTAATAAATATTTTTAATGAATGTGTAATTACATTTATAAATACCTCTTTGGGGATGATAGTTTGTTGATGGAATATGATATCATTCATAAATTTATAAAGGAAATATCCACAATAGTTGTTTTTATTTTGTTTCAAACACTGCAAAAACATTAAGAAAAATAATTAAATTGTTTATATATGTGTTTTGATAGTGAAATGTTATTATATACACTATAATATGTATCCATGTGTATAAATCCATAGTCTTCATATACTCAGTAACCGACCTCATACCATGATTTTGTCTATATTTAAATATCATCCTATGATAAAAAAAATTCTATTAAAACATAATATAAAATGTATAATTTTAAGTTTATTTATAAAATGTTGACTGAAGTGCATTAAAAATTCACAATGGAAATCACATGTGGTCGATTTGTTGGATGTTCATGCTTTGGATCTAAAAAATAAACCTTATAAGTATCCAAATTGATTGAAATGATCATCTAGTTCTCATTAAAAATAAAAAAGAATAAGTAATTAAAAATTAAAAAAAATATTTTATATAATTAGATTATAAAATTTTACCCCTACATTATATGAATCAAGAAGAGCTAGTAGTATATTATTTTCTATTCAAATGTTGTGGCTATTTTAATTTTTTTTCAATTTATTTTATATCCAATGTAGTTTTTCTATAGAAATGATAGCAGGATTAATGAGTTCAAAATTTTCTTCATAGGGTTTTCCCTTTATATAGTAGTGATGTATACGGCTATGGAAAATATGAATAGTTATTAACTGCAATTAACCTAATAGATCAATTATTAGATAAATAGATTATGAAAATTTATCCCATATATACATTCACAATTAAGATTCATATCTATTCATGTTTGAGAATTTCATTTATACTCTCAAGACCAATCGCGTCTGCAATGATCTTCCCATATATTTTTTTTATATTTGACATAGTACATATTTCTATCTTTGAATGTTGTATATATAATAAAATGTAATGTTAATAAATACGATATTGGAATTGGTGGGGTAAAAGTACTCTCGAAAGGTCCTTTTGATTTCTTGGTTGATCTAATAGATTGTTTTGACCCAACATTCCATTTCTCCTTCTCTTTATCCATCAGTAGTAGCATACCTCATTTCAAAATTTTTTTCAGAAATTATTAAAGGTTTTTCATTTGAAAAAATTATAAAGGTCACACTAGATTATTTTCATGCATATTTATAAGATTAAACAACCATGTTATGAATGTTCCAAGAGCATGTTCAAGTATTGAAACATCCAAATCATCAAGGGGAACAAACATCTTGACTTCCGTCTCATGAGGTACTTGAATCCCTACTCTCATGTGATATTTTGTGAGTTGTTTACTATATATCACATATCCTTGTATATTTTAAAATGTACCCCTCAAAAAAAGGTGATGGGTGTGTGCTAATAAATATAAATAACTTTCCCTTTCACCCTATAGAATTTTTGTATAAAAAAGTTATTTTATTCACATTTAGAAAAATTTTTATGAAAAAAATGATTACCTTAGGTAAAATAGGAAGTTGAAGGGAATATCTAGCCTCAAAGATAGTGGGGTCTGGGTTTTCATGTAGTAGTTGTTAGTTTATTATTTGTTCTCTTTGACCCCTTTGTAAATACTGGTCCATCAAACTATAATGGATAATAATTTCTTTTAGAGCATCTATTTGTGCCTGCATGTATTCCATTTTCTCATATGCATCCCCCTATTACTTTAATTTCTCAAAATATGCTCAAAGTAGCACTCTAAAACATGCACCTCTAACACAACCATATTGTTCTGGCCACTTTAAAGCTATTGTAAGTAGTCGTTCTTATAGTAAAACTAATGATGATTCTTTTTTCAAAATCGTATACAAAATATACAAACATAAGTAGATGTTTTTATATAATACTGTCACAACACATAAAAAACTACAATTATATCATACTTACACATAATTACCATACTTATTATGTATTTTCATTTGCTATTTTTCTATATTTATTTACATGATCCTCTTTCCATATCACATGATGTGGGATGGAAGTAGTTTTGGATTTTAATTCATCAATATGTATATAAATAAAGGAACATAATTATATTGTTGTTTCATGCCACATAAAATTATTATTGTATATTTAAAATAAAAATCATTTTTTTTCAGGTGAATCATACCTCTTCCTTGATTTATGGTATGAGTACATTGGTTTAGATGCATGTTGTTTATTTTCAAAATTTATTTTCTGTTTCATAAATTAACAATTTTGAATAAAAGTGAATAATACAAATAATTTCAAATAAAACATTACCAATTAAAATGAACCTGAAATGATTCATCGTCATGATGACCAATGAAAGAATTACATGTTTCTTGTTTTATCATGTGTGCATCCATGGATGGTGGGTGGGGATTTACTTTCCCCTCAATCCCTAAGATGTCGATTTTTTCAGAAGTGTCTAAAAGACTCTATGATCCTTTCTAGCAATCATTAATGAAAATATCTTATGAAAATAATCCAAAATAAGCATACTATGCAAGGGATAATGAAAATTAAATCAATATTTCATTATATGTTTTTTCATTAAAATAGAGAAAGTATATTATATCATTACCCTAATGTCTTCCCAAATTACTATCTTCAATGCAGGAAGAACTTTGTGAAATGTATCTATATCAATTTATACATGCATTTGAGTTGTGACCCCAATGTAACTAATGGAAATTGACTTTTTTGGGTCAATTAATTGGTACTATCGATTCCACCCAACCTCGAATTTTATACCTTTTCTTCTTGAGATTATAACTTTTGTTAACATAGTTGTGCCACACTACTCATGTTTTTTCCATCCACTTGTTGTTGTGCTTCTAACAATTCCTCAGTTTTAGTATAGGCGTTGTCTTGTTCCTTAGTATTGGTAACATTATAATACATAGAATTCATTTTCTACATGATTTGTTAAAAAATTAACTTAGATAATGTAAATTTAGTAGTGAAAACATAATATTATGAGGAAAATCATAGTACATTTAAAAAAAACTTTAACCTATACATTAAACTCTAATTTTATTCTTTAAAGGTTTAAGGGATTTGGATCCTCCATCAAGTATCAAAATCTCATCCTTGTGGTCCCCTTTTGTGTACATGAAACTATCAACATTGGGACTACCATGAAATTATTGTGATATCCCAATGAAAAGGTCAGCCTCAATTGAATTTTCATACGACCCTGCAATTTTTTTATATAAGATCCAAAATTTTCATAGAGGTACATATTCCTTTAAATTATTATTTAAACCTCTTATTTTAATTTAATAAAAGTGTTTAAGAGTTAATCAAGGGTTCAAGATCATCTGGGGCTTGTTCGGATCCCAGAGCTCCGGATTTCAGGGGAAATGACTAAGGTGCATGGTTAGCACACAGTTAGTGCTAACCATGCACCTCAAACCATGTGGCCCTATAAAGGTGACGCATGGTTTGTTAAATCATGTAAGGGATCTGAATTATTGTGTGGAGATGTTGTAGAGAAATACAAAGAAAGTCGCATTAGATGCGAATAGTTTGTCAAACAGTGCACCTAGCCTGTGTGGGGGTGGGGGGGGGGGGCACCTTAAGTAGTGTTGGTTCATGGTTGGCATATGGTTTGGACAACCATGAATCCAAACCACACACCTATTAAAAGTGTTGAAATTAATTTTTTTTCGTTAGTTCTATTTAACCTTTTCTCCCCTATTTTCTTCCCCAAATCACCAGTAGCTCTCTCCCTATCATTATAGCCTCCTTCTCCTCTCCTAGGCTCATTGATAACTCTATTGGTTGACCTCCGATTCAAGAAAATCCTATCATGTTATAATGACACTGGTACGCTATCAATTCCTATTGTTTCTTTCCTTTTATTATCTAGATTCATGGAATGTTAAATCCATGTGATCTAATATAACTTATTTTTAGGGTATTGGTATATTTCTTTGATTTCTTCCATTCTAGTTTGAATCAAAATCTGATACTGAATGAGGAGTCATCTACCAATATAAGGTAGGTGGTCTCATGCCATTCCTAAAAGTTCAAGTTTATTATATAATGTGTTGTTGTGATGCATGTCATACCTTTCCATGAATGAACTCTAAAGTATGATTTTTTTCCTTATTAAATAAATTAAGCCTTGTTAGAGTTACTTCTATAGACACTATTAGTTATTGGATGGTGTTTACCTCACTAAGTACCACCCTTTTGGGCGTGACAATTAAATTTCCTTGACCTTATGAATGTTGTTGTGACCAGACCACCGTATAAGTGGTTGTGGATTGACTCTAAATTGAAATGGTTGAATTAAATTAAAGGAAACGTGAATGGTAAGACCATTTCATGTGACCCCTTATATAATTTTGAATTATGCCTTTGGATAATGAAATGTGAAATGGTTGGAAACCACCTTACAGATTATGTTAAATCATATCATGTGAAAAATGATTATTACTACTATTACATGACCATGTGTATTGGTTGTTGAGTCATGGACAAGGAATGTGTTGGACAAGATGCTTCATGCTCTCTTGATGTATGATGTTGTACATGAAGTTTCACATTGTTCATTGGGAGTTGGACATGAAGTTTCACATTCCCATGGATTAGAAGTTTGAAATGGTGTTTCACATCATTGGTTGGGATTAACAGACATAATACCGTATTCCCAAATTGAGCATCATGTACTAATTCCATTACTTGATCATGATGCTCCTATGATTATGCAAGGAAGTCGTGGTAATATGTGTCAGGTAATAGATAATAATACTTACAAATATATGGATACTTATGTCTATGCATATATATATATATATAGTGACACCTGATCAAAGATATTCAGACTTATGCCAAAGTAGGCAGTGTTAAATAGGCGTCCTTTAGGAACCCAAGCTGACTTGGTTTTGATTACAACATTACTTATTATTTGTTTTACCTGCACACTTCTTATTATGTATTCAACAACTGGATAGTATTAGACACCATTGGTGGTTTCCTTTAGATTATATCTCACACCTTGTTTTGGGTGTCGTTTGGTACCTGACTAGACTTCATGGATGCAAGTAGGGACAAGGGAAGCAATTGAATATGGATGTTTGATTTTTGTACTAGGATAGAGTATGGGAGTAGAGGATTGAACTGATACTCATGATTACATTGGAGATATATTTTGATCTTTTGTTCATTTTTGTATAGCATGTAGTATATTCCTATTTCACTGTATCTCATGTATCCACCATTTTTGTAGTACTATGACATCATGAAATCATTTTGTATATGACATTGGATATGATTTTTGTTAATTAATTTATCCATCTGGGTGTTTATTATGTTCTACTTCCATATTGATATCTATTTCCTCTATTTCATTTATTATTATGTTGTTGTGTTCCACTCTGATCATGAGGGTATAGTCTCCCCATCGTATCTTCATAGACCCTCACTACTAGTCAATAACTTCTAGAATACGGGGAGGCGCGCTTGAGGTAATGTTCCAACCAGACCGATCACTTGTCTATGAACCGGGCCTAGGATGTTATGAAGTGGTATTAAAGGTTTCTTTTATTTTAATTATTGTTTTGGTATGGTAGAAAAGATACTAAGACATGTCAGTATTTGGTAATGTGCTTATTTTTGGGAGCAGCTGACCTGTGTACTGGGAAAATCAAAATTACCTAGTATAAGACATGTTTTTTTGGGATTATGCCTATTACAATTGTATTAATTTGACTATTGGATGACACACATGATGTGTAGATTTTATTATTATTATGACTATGAATTCTATTTTTACACTTGTCCCAGTACAACAAGGAGGTATTGTCACATGCATCATTATATGCACTTGAGGATTTATATGTCATGTATATTCCATGCCATGTTTACCATACCACGAGAATTTTCTATAACACCCCAAGAATTTATAAATAGATTTAATACAAAATTCACGAAACACCGAGTCTCTACAAAGCACCACTTTGTTATAACCTATCCAGTAAACACAATTTTTCTACCACTATGATTTGAATTTCAAAAAACTGATATACACGATTGCGTTCAGTAAGACATTTAGAGTCTGATAAAACAAACATAATTTTTGGTGAATAGTAACATACTCATATGAACAGTAACATACCATTATGAATAGTACAATTTCTCTTATGAATAGTAATGAATAGTAAATCGTCCAAAAAAAAGAAACTTCACACATGAATGTATAAATACAATTTAGACATCTTATAAGTGAAAAAATGACCATAGTATAAGTATTGGTATTTTTGTAAGTCATAAATATTTTAATTACAATTTTATGATTTTTATAATAATTTAAAGTGGAAATTTATTTTCATAAAATGTAATCATACATTTTTATTTTATTTTCTTATGGTTATAAGATAATTTTATGAGACCTTGATTAATTTATCAAGGTGTTATAAAATGAGTTATAGTTTTAAAGTTGTTTTTTGGAATAAATTATGATTTTATTTAAAAATTAAATTAAAAATATTTAGAAAATTATTTCCAAAAAATGGATTTCATTTTTGAATTCTACATGTCAAAAAATGGTTGGGGTGAATTTTTGGGATTTTTCTAAAATACTTGAATTTTTTTATGAATAGTAAAAATACAGTTTTGAGTTTTTGGTATGTTTAATGACATCATAATGATGTAATAATTAATATAAAATGATGTTAGACTTGTGTATATTAAAATATAATATGAGGTGTCCCAAGTGGCCAATACCATGAGAAAATACCATGGGCAAGCCCATCATTTTTCAAAAACCACTAATGAGGCATCCTTTGAAATTAATAAAAAACTCCTTCTAATTTACTATAAATAACAACTCATCCCTTCATTGTCATTCATTAAAAACTCATAATGTAACACCTCGACCCTAGATTCCTAGAGTCAGTGCATTATTTTAATACATTTTCATGATTACAAGGAATCAAGTCCCGAAAGACCGATCACTTTAGCAGTCTTGGAAAATAGATTGCATACATGAACATTACATTACACTTTATAACATACAACACCAAAAAATCCTTTGAGAATGCCATTGTTCCCTTATATTAACCCTGTATCTCAAACATAAAACACTTCTTGGGATCTTGGGAAAATAAAACATAAGGGGTGAGCTCAGATGCTCAGTAAGGGTAAATAATTTAGCGGAAGCTATAAACTTTTGAGGCAAGATGTGTAAATAAAACAATAGTATTTTAAACATAAACTTGAACATAATATGGAAAAAATAAATAAAAAATTACCATATAAACATGCACATGGATATTCTACTATTCAAATAATCACATGTAATAACTAATTTCATAATGAGGGAATGTATAGTACCAGACTTTAATTTCTGTGTCAAGGCCTCGTGCCAGGACATAGGGGATAACTGTAACCGGAGCCCAACCTGAAGATCCTCTATAACCGGACTCCAACCCAAAGAGCCTCTGTAACCGGACTCCAACCCAAAGAGCCTCTATAACCGGAATCCAACCTGTAGAGCCTCTGTATCCGGACTCCAACCTGGAGAGTCTGCTGTAACTAGACCCCAACCCGGGGGGATTACTTTTACCAGTCCCCAACCCAGAATATACTATTCCAATACATTCATCTTAAGAAAAGGTTGAAATATAAAATAAACATTCATATTAAAATTAACATACAAAATGTCAATACTTTAACCTTAAACCATGAATGGTATACAAATAACACATCCACAGTCAAATATATCACAAAACCTTCAACACAATATGGAAGATTTGTATCATAATAAATCAACCTCTATCAAGAATAATATCCCGTAAAGGATGTTTACATAGTTGAAAATGATTAGTAAAAATCTTTGAGAGAAATATCCCTTTTTTCATGAAATCATTTAAAAGTTTCATAATTTATAAAGGAAATAATTTAAAAGATAGTTTTGAATAAAAGTTTCCCATACCACTTTGAGAATTTTGAATGGAATTAACATTTTAAAACATTAATTTCCATATAAATAAATCCTTAAAACCATTTTGAAAACATGGACATTAATGAGAAAGGTTTAGAAATAAAAAATCTTTAAAACATTTAAAATGATGTTTTAGTAAAAAAATACCTTAAAATAATCCCTTTGAAAACTCTTTTATGAAACATGGACATGGATAATAAATATTTCCCAGTAGATACTTACATAAAAACAACCTCGGATAATAAAGAGATTGTGGAAATAACCCTTACTTTGTTGTAATCAATCGAGTTGTATGAACAAAACTTAATAACCACCAAATGAATCACAAAATAACATGAATATAAAGAGAATCATGATAATATATATCAAATGGCAGTACACAATACACCACATACAATAAATAAGTGGTGAATAATAGAAATCTCACAAAATTAAAAGTTAGATAAGAAACCCCTTACCTTAAGTCTGACTTGTCTTGTATGTCCCTTTTTATTCCTTTAATTTGGGTAACTTCCTTTAGTTTGAACCAAAAGAACTTCTTGAAGTGACTTCTGCCTAAGGTAAGGCTTCTAGGTATAATAGAGGGATATTGAGAGATTATTTGGCCAGGGGTTGGATGAGCCAAGGGGCTTGAGAGGTGTGTGTAAGTGTAGTTTGAATCCTTCTCATAACAACATCCTAGTATATTGAGGATACCTGTGTTGTTATAAAAGAAAGGAATAAAAAGAGTTTAGGGGGTTGGAAAAGTAAAATAAAAAAAATTAAAACAAAATAATTTAAGATAAACCATTACCTTTAATTTGGGTAACTTCATTTTGTTTGAATCAAAAGAACTTCTTAAAGTGACTTCTGCCTAAGGTAAGGCTTCTAGGTGTAAGTGAGGGATCATGAAAGCTTATTTAGGTAGGGGTTGGATGAGCCTAGGGGCTTGAGAGGTGTGTGTAAGTGTAGTTCGAATCCTTCTCATAACAACATACTAGTATATTGAGGATACTGGTGTTGTTATAAAAGAAAGGAATAAAAAGAGTTTAGGGGGTTGGAAAAGAAAACTAAAACAAAATAAAACAAAAGAATTTAAGAGAAACCGTTACCTTTAATTTGGGTAAATTCCTTTGGTTTGAACCAAAAGAAATTCTTGAAGCGACTTATGCCTAAGGTAAGGCTTCTAGGTGTAAGAGAGAGATATTGAGAGATTATTTGGGTAGGGTTTGGACGAGCAAAGGGGCTTGAGAGGTGTGTGGAATGGGTTAGAAGTGGTGTCCTTTTATAAGGGGGAGGAGGGGCTCTTTAGGAAAGTGTGAAAATATTATTTTATTATATAGTGATATTCGATTTCTAAAGGTCCAAAACTAATTAAAGTCGAATATAAGATGACTCATGGTAGAAATAAAACCATCCAATAATAATTGAATAGGTTTTGGATATTTTTTTAATATTAATAATCTTATTTATTTAAATCATTTATTAATGAGGTAAATACTACATTATTATTGTGTTAGAAATAATTTAATTTATTTGATGTCTAAAAATTATAAAAAAATACCATAATGTAGAAAATATTTTTATATTTCCAATGAATATTTATAGTTGAAAATATGACATATATAACCCCATGTAAAAATTGATTTACTAAAAGATATTTGTTTATGTCATTTTTGCCTTTACTTTAAGTTAATTAAAATAAAGTGTCATTATCATTAATAAGTGGCTCCATGAGGTCCCAAAATCGACCCAAGTATTTCCATGGTCGTCCATGACTCATCCAATAAGGTTAGGACAAGTGTTAAGGTAATTTTGTATTATTATAATATTCTTTTTACCTTGAATTACCCTATCTACCTTTAACCGCGATAAATAAAAGTCAAAAGTTACTATTCACCAAAACTTATTTTCATCTTATTGAACCATATTTTACTTACTAATAACAACCATGTATCTTGTATTTTCTAAATTCAATTCACATAAGTGGTAAAATTTAATTTAAATGAAAAAGCCAGATTTTTAACTACTACTTAGTGGTTTCACTATTCATCAAAAATTGAAGTTTTTCAGAAAAATACCAAAAATTCAGCCTAAGATATATTTGATATTTTGAATTCAAAAATGATTTCTATTTTACCAAATTCAAAACATAGAAGTTGGATTAATTAATTTAAAATCAATTCCCATTGTCAAAACAAATAGCGTGTTTTTAAGAAACAATAACTATCAAAAGATTGACACTTGTTTATGTATAATTTCAAAGTGAAATTAATTAAAATGACCAAAATTGGATTAAAGGGTAAAAATATAATCTAATTACACTTAAAAACCAATTTAAAATATAATCTAACCTTATAAATAAATTAGATTAAAAGGCAGTTTTGAATTAAAATACAGTATTTCTCACTATTCATAAAAAAATGAATATTATTAGAAAAACACCAAAATTTCATCCAAAGTAAATTTTAATGTCCCTATTCTAAAGAAGAATTTTATTTTGTCAAATTGAATATGTAAAAGGGTCAAATATTGGATTTAAAAAGGGTTCACCATTAAAATGTGGTAAAATTGATTTTTTTTGAAAAATACATTTTTTATCTGAAAAATTGGATTATTTCTTATAATATGTCTAATAAACACATAATAAATAAGTTAAAATTATATGGAGTATATAAAATTCAAAATTCAATTAATACTATTCATAACCGCTTTTGAACGACTAGTTTGGTAAGTCGTGGTGCGCTCGAACTCGGTGTTTCGTGTAGCGCAAGATATTGAATTTAAAGAAAATAACTTACTATGAAATCTTGGGGTGTTACACATAATAATTTAACATCTGGCAGTTTTACCTCCCTAGGGGTACTCCAAAGGTTTCCTCAATCCCCCAAGGTCCCAACCTTCAAGTTTTAGGAGTTACTCTACAAGGTAAGGTAATTCTCAACTTCTCTTTTCCATTCAAGTTCTCTTTTATGTGGTATGTATTTCAAGTTTACATACCATTTTATTATTTCAATTTTATTATATCCCTATAATATATTATCCTTATTTTATGAATGGGTGACCCCTGACCCCTCTCTTTTTAATGTTTTCTGAAACCATGTTGTATAGCTGTTATGCTGCAAAATTTTCATCTCAAAATCTCTCTCTTTTTCAAGCACTCTTATCATGTTATTATCCTTTAATTTCAATTGTATTATGTTGGTATATGTCATTAAATAAACACCTTACATTCCATATTATATAATAATGATGAAATATCCCTTTTTCTCTCATCAAAATATTTTATGAATTTTTAAGTGACGCTATTAGGCTACCGAATTTTCGTAAGGGATTTCTCAACTTTTCTTTTATTTCGAGTTCCTTTATTTTCTTTTTCTTTCCTCATATTATCTAATCCAAATGTTATGATAAATCCATTACCTTACATGTACTTGATTTTTTTGTGATAATGGAATAATTCATTATTATCTCTCCTTTTCCCTTCTTTTATACTAGAAATGAAAACACTATCCGAGATGTGTTAATTTATCACATTCAAGGATGAAGAGTTTTCAATTTCTATTACCATATTCAATTCTGGCCATGAAACCATTTTTATGGTTGAACTAGAATATAATAATTTATTATAACTTATGTAATTTTCTGGAATCTTTTTGCACACATGATATTAATTTATAAATTAAAATGAGTTTTTTGTGATAAAAAACCGCCAATTAAACCAAACAATTATCATTAAAGTTATATATAATGATTCATATTCAATCCCAATAACAAAATTAATTTTTATAAACATGTAATCTTATATATGTTAACAAATAAAATAAAAATTATATTCAGGACAACCATTCTAATATTACTTGTTTATCCTTACATGTATATAAGTAAACTGATCATGAATACCAAGGAAGAAAACGCCCCAAACAATAAAATTAAACCTCTTAAACCCATCAAGAAAGCCATGAATGAACTTAATAAGGATATGATAAATAAATTAAATAAATAATAGGTTCTAAAAATACTATTTAATGAATTTAATTTTGTTATCCACGACACTAAGATCAAGTGAAGAATACTATCAGACTTAGGGTAAGAGTTTCCTCATCTCACTTCCATTATTATGAGACATTCCTTATTAACTACTATTACTTGTGTATGGTATATTTATAATAAAAATTGATTTTTAAAATAATTAATATCTTTATTTTCATGATATTTAATGTATCATTTGATGATTATTAATTTTGGGGCATACGATTCAATTGATTACAAAGTTTTAAGTATTTCCTACCCGAACCTCCTCTTATTCTCTACTCTCCTTAATGAAATTATTATTCATTCCTATTAACTCCTAATAAATTCTATGTGAATGTTCTATATATGTGTACCAATCATAATCCTTATTTATTTTATTTGGAGTTACATTTTTTAAAATAATCTTTCAAAAATTATTCTAAAATGCCAGCCCGATTCAAGGAACTTCTCGAATTCTTACCCATTTTTAAGTTTACTATATAATATGTTTTAAGGCATATTTATCTTTATAAAATAAAAAATTTTAACATGAAAAATATATTTTGGTTAATTTCTGGTTTTATTAAAGCAAACATTCCCTTTCACTTTAAAATCCTTAATATCTTCCTTAAACCACACTAAAATGTTTTATTTTTAAAGCTTCTTTAAAAACTCCTTTTAAATGATTTCACCTCAATAATAATTTATTTAAGCCTAAAATATAATTTCAATGACCTTACATTTTAATTTCTGGGATATACATGTTTACAATCCGATTTCATTAAAAATAAAAATGATTTTCCAAAAGAACTCTTATTTCCAAAGTAAAAAGGATTTTTCTCATCCCACTTTAACTTTTATGAGATATATGCCTTGTTAACCACTTATTTTTTTCTTGTAGTTTATGTAATTTAATTTGGTATATCATATCAAGATTATCCTTATTCTCATTATATTCTAAGGGATTATTATTTGAATGTTTTAAGGTGGTATGAGACACTTTGGAATGATTAAGGATTATTTCCCCAAGGATTTTTCAATAGTCTCATTTAAAATTATCTTAATCTATGTCAATGTCCTTTGTTGAATCTTTTAATAAATTGAGTTTTATCTACTATGATATCATACACAATTTTTTATTTAATTTTTTATGATTAGTTTTATTGTGGATGTGCTATCTTAAAACCATTCACCAATTTACTCCGAATGGTTAGTGTTTATGCTTAATGTTCAGGGAAAGTTATTTACATTTCACATATCAGTTTAAATATGAATATATATATTATTTATGTTTATCCCCATTAATATGAGTAATTCATTGTACTTAGTAAGCTTCAGGTGGGGCCCTCTATAGCCCCTCAATACATTAGTAGGTCTCATGATACAAACTAGTTCATAACACAAGTCCTTAACAAAAATGGTGATTTATGGTCTTGGCATGAGGCCTTGAAGGTATGGTTATGATGTCCCACATTATGCATTACCTCATTAGAAACTAGTAATTAAAAGTTCATGTGGTTTTTCAACTATTAGAATACACATGATTATGTTTTATTATGAAAATATTTACTCAACTCATATTCCTGCCATATTATGTTCAAGTTTAAGTTTATTTTTAAAGGCATGTGTTTTTAGTTATTCACCATGCCTAATGTTTATGTTATGATATCTTACACTGTATTACTTACCCTTACTGAGCATCTGAGCTCACACCTTTCTTATGTTTTATTTTCTCAGGACATGAAGAAGTTTATTATGAATGACCTGTAGGGATAAACTTAGAGTTGTGGATATTCCCAATAAAACTTATATTCTGTATTTATTATCAAGTTGTAATGTTGAATCTATGTATATATCTCGTTTTCCAAAACTACTAAACTACTCGGTCCTTCTGAATTTGATTCCATGTAATTATGTCAATGTATTAAAATAATGCACTGGCTCTAAGCTTATGGGGTTGAGGTGTTACACTTTCTACTGCATATTATTAGTTCCAAAATTTCCATGTTTTTAAATTAAAATAACATTTCTTATAGGGGAATGATATAAGTAATTAGTAATTAAAGTGTCTATAATAACTTATACATTGCTTTCCTAATTATCTTAATTATTACACCTTAATTAACTAATTACAACATGTTTGATCCAGGGAATATTGGTCACATGATCTGAAACATGTTTGTAGTTGTAATTAAATGGGTTCAAAATTCCAATTTATAAAGTGTATGGGCCTTTGTGAATAAGTAATGGTGATCCATATAATTCAACCATTGCAAATGAATTCTTACATTCTGATTTTGAATGCAAAATTTTGGTCACAATTACATGATGTTCCAATTACAACTTATAAAGCATGGAAATTTATAACTTGGGAATGGTAACTCATCTAACTGTACCATTATATACATAAATGATAATGAAATTCTTGATCTATAAAATTTAAATCAAATGGTTTCCATTAAATGGTGATGTCCATTACAACTTAAAGGGTGTTTACCTCTATAACTTTCAATTTAAAATCCATATACCTGAACCTATGATGTATAAAAGAGAACTTGACCCTAACCCGACCTTAGTAATGGGTAGTAGTTAGTGTTTCCTATGATTCTTCATGATCTTATATATCACATTGACCTACCTTTAAGAGCGGACAAAGAGGTCTTTAATTTTATATAAGAAGGCTTGTACCTATCCTATTCTTATATCAATGGTGTATACTATTATAAATTCTTATTCTAAGGCATGTAATTGGCATTTTTAGAGTTATGATATAATGTAATCCTTGATTCGTATGCTGGGAGGGTGGTGAAGACCATGTTTTGGAGGTGGTGGGACCTAAGACACTGGTATTACCTCCCATAGTGCCACTTGCAAAACCTTCAGTTATTCCTAATCTGGGCATTGATTCTTAATTTTGAGAGGGTTTCCAACAAATAATGTAGTCCATTCAGGGAGTCTCGGGACTAGCCCCTACTATGGAAAAGTTTATGTGAGAGTTTCAACAACATCTACCTATTTTTTCAGGGGATGGTGTTCAACAGGTTATTGAGTTATGGCTGGAGGCCATGCTGACTTTATTTGAGATTTTGGAGACACCTCCTGAAAGGATATTGAATCTCACTATGTATATGATTCGAGATTATGCCAAGATTTTGTGGGATGATATTTCCCATGAGGATCATTATTGGGATATAGTCTGGAGGGACTTTTAGACTACTTTCTATGATTAATTCTATTCGTATATGCCGAGAGAATATCAGGCTAGGGAGTTTATACATTTTCACTAGGGTTCCATGCCTGTCATGGAGTATTCATCTTATTTTACTGAGCTTCAATGTTTTTCATTGACTCTTTCTGGTGATGAGCTAGTGACAATGAGGCAGTTTGAGTATGGGATCATGTATTCCATCCAATATTAGGTGACCACTTTCCAGTTGAATACCATTTCTTAGATAGTAAACTAGGATATTATCACTGATTGAAACTTGAGGGAAGATGAAGGTGTGGTCTAGGGTAGTTACCTATTGAGATAGGGAAGCAATTCATCTAGTGGCAAGAAGCACCACCATGAGTCAGCTCGCAGGGGTAGTGATAGTCAGATGACTCGAACTGATGGTTACGTGATATTTCATAAGTGTGGGAATCCTGGTAAAATGAATCCTCAGTGTAATAGGGACCCATTTGAGTGTCAAGAATGCTGAAGAATGGGCCATATTTAGTATTTTTTTAGATTTTTTTTTTCTAGTTTCGAATGGTAGATTATCTACGCCAACTCCATATTGAGGAACAAGATCAGTAGCTCTGCGATAGGTAGAGAGATGGACTAGTACCGACCATACAGGGTGAGGAGGTGGTTATGGTTGAGGCATCCAGACCCAGGATATATCATTCTAGTAGATCATCCCTACTTAGGGTAATCCGGATGTAGCTCAGGTCTATGTATTAGGACAGTTACACGCTATGTAGCTGATACCTGAGGAGCAGAGTTCTGGTCCTTCTACTGTATGTGGTATAATTTTAGTAACCTATAATTTAGCATCTACTTTATTTAATACAAGCACTATAAATTTGTTTATTTCTAAGGCTATTATGGAGAGACTTGTGATATAGATAAATTAATTCTATGGTTTCATGACCTTAGATACTTTGTTAAGAGTGAGATCAGAGAATGTACATTGATGCAGGGATTCCCCCTTGAGATAGGTGGTTATCTTTTCCTTTAGAATCTTTTCAACCTTGATATGATGGGTTTTTATATAATTATTAGGATGGAATGGTTAGTCCCTTATCAATCCTATATTTATTTTTATCATTGGTGGGTGACCTTCATATCACTCGAGGCTGGTAAATACATTCACAAGGGAGAATGGGGCATCTGGGCTAGTCAAAATGGACCCAATAATTGTGGGATATATAGAGTGACAACCCAGATTTCTAGTCTTTATTTGGATGATCAAAGAGTGTAATGTACAAAACTTCATCTTGGTTTATATCGTTTCAGGGACGCATTCCCTGATAAATTTTCTAGAGTACCTCCTAATATATGAATAAAGTTTTATATCATGCTAGTACCATGAGTATCTATAGTATCCATTCATCCTTACAGGATGGATACTATTGAGTTACAATAGCTTAAGAGGTAACTGGAGGACTTGGAAGCTAAGGGGTTCATATTAACCAATATGTCACCATGGGGTTTACCCATACTTTTCACCAAGAAGGTGGATAAAACCCTCCAACTATGCATGGATTACCATCAGTTGAACCAGCTTACTATTCCATAACCTTATATAAAATACCTCTTTTACCAACTCCAAGGAGTGATGGTTTTATCCAAGATAGATTTGAGGTTAGGGTACTATCAGGTATGGGTTAGACCTTCATACATACCACAAACAACATCCCATAGTAGATATGTTTTGTATAATTATTTGGTTATGTCATTCGGTCTCATGAATATGCCAACTGTTTTCATGGATCTAATGAATTGGGGTTTCCACCCATATCTAGATTCATTCGTGGAAGCCTTTATGGAAAAAATATCACTGTACTCATATACTCAAAACCAACAATTCAAACATCTTGATATTGTTTTGTGCACACTGAGAGAGTGCCAACTGTATGCTAAGATTGAAAAATTCCACTTTTGGATCTATAATGTTCACTTAATGGGTCACATTATCTCAGAGGCAAGAGTATCTATTGACCCAAATAAGGTGAGAGCTATGGTTTCTTGGGAGCATCACAAGAATGTATTTGATATACAGAGTTTCTTAGGACTGGATGGATATTACAAGTTCTTTATACAAGATTTATCACACATGAAATCACCTCCTATGGGGATGATTAAGAATGGTGTGAGATTCACATGGCATGAATCATGTGAGAGATCCTTTAAGGAGCTAAAAGTAAGGATTAATTCAATATTGATCCTGATCCTACCTGAGCCTGGAAGAGTCTATACAGTTTATTGTGATGCATCAGGCATCAGGCTGGGAGCCGTTCTGATGTAGGTTGAGTGAGTCATGGTGTATGAGTCTCATCACTTGAGGCCTCATGAGTGGAATTACCTGATTCATGATCTTGAGCTAGTAGTTAAGGCTCATGCCTTTCATTTTTGGAGTCATTACTTGTTAGGAGAATTCTTTTTGGTGTACATTGACCACAAAATCCTCAAGTATATATTTATATAGCATGATTTGAATCTCATACAATGAATATGGGTTGAATACCTATAATATTTTGACTTTGAGATTTCTTATATGCTTGAGAAAGGAAATATAGCTATAGAAACACTGATCTAGAAGACTCATACATAGGTAGTTTAGGAGGATAGTAGTGAATGACAACTGATGGCCCTCTTTTCAAAGATAAATCTTGAGATTCAAGACCATCAGAGAAAACCTATACTCACATCATTATTAGTGACCACTTTACTCTTGGATAGAGTGATGTTTTTTGTAATAGTAGGTTACCTAAACACAACTATGTAGTACTTTTTATTACCATATCATGTGTATAGTGAGATATGCATGATGTAATATTACCATTATAGTGTAGATATTTCTTTGTCCACTATTTAATGGTAATGACCATATATTAATTGTCGTATCAAAAGGTTATAGAAGATCCTAGTCTATAATGAGAACCATGAGATACTATGACATTAATCTTAAACAAAGGTCCTATGGTCTAGATACATCATAACAACTAAACGCAGTAGATTTTTAACTATTAGGTATTAGGAGATCATAAGCATAGACACTTATTCACATAAAGTTCACACTTGGTGATCTCTATTAGAGAGTTCATGAGGACATACCCACCAATAGGAACACCGCATGTTTCAGGTGTCATAGGATATTCCTATCTACAAAAATTGTGTATTAGTCTCCTGACATGAGATAATTGTCAATGTGTTCCATTTTATTTCATAATTTGATTCAAGGAAAAAACCATGATAATGAAATTGTGGAAATTTATCTTGTGTTGGGTGGGTCATTGGTGGAATGACATTGGTTTAAAGGTCAAGAAAGGATTTGTTTCTTACAGGTTAAGGAAGTAATATATCTCAAGCCATGTTGATCAGGATGATAGTAATTTCATAAGACCATGACCATGAGACTTGAGGGTAAATCCATCTAGTTAGATAAAAAAACAATAAAGAAAGAAAGGGTGATGACATGGGCGTGCGTCCTATTTTATGAGATATTTAAAGATAATTAGATTATATTACACAGTGTGTGTCCATAGGTTTGTTCTCATTGCTATGACTATCCTTATCTTTTTAGGGGCCTTGATGGGTTTCTAGACTCCTCTATTGGTCTATGAATATTATTCAATGCTATCGAGATAAGGGCCTAGAGGGTCACACATAATAGTGTATTCAAGAATGTGCTCTATTCAATTGAATATGTATATAGGACATGATGGGCCCCACCACTGGGGTCTGGGTTTTTTCCAATGATATATGATCACCAAAGAAATAAATAAATTCATATTATTCAAGTTAATAATAATTGGCATTGAATTTATTTATTAAATGTATTTACAAGTTTTAATGTAAATACTTGAAAAATATTAATTAAATTAATATTAATTTAAAATATTCAAGGTTCATTTAATATTTGTGGGAATGATGATTTAAATATATGGCTCAGGTATTATTATTAAATATATTTATTATATTAAAAGAAAGTGATAATAATATAAATGATATTTATGTCTCAATATAGTAGTTGGAATATCATTTATATAGTGTGTAAAATATTTTAGGGTTGGGGAGGAAATTCTGTGTAAGTGCATAACACACTATATATAGAGGAAGATAGGCATTCACCATTTACTATTCACTAAAAAATGGTGAGAGCCTCTCTCTCTTCTCATCTCACCTGCATTCTAGAGAGAAAATATCTAGATCTAGGTGATTTGGATTGAGCTATCTCTCATGTATCACAAGAAATATGATGTAGTGAGAATTAATGTATCAAAGGAATCATCATATCTCCATGCTACACCGAGAAGTATATGATTAGTGCTCCCGTAGTTTCTGGAAGTGTGTGGGGATGATCTAGAGGAATTCAACTTTAGATTCTTTGAACAATGATCGCCAAAGATGAGAAGATTCCAAACAAAACTTTATATCTAACTAGGTATTTATGTTTTATGTTTTTTGATTAAAATTATTCATGTGTGATCCTTGGGAGATAATTAGATAGTGTTTCACCAATGCCAATGAGCTCATGTTGATCGTCGACGGAAAAATTTTAAAATCCCATTTTTGGGGCTTCCACTGCATTCTTGGTACCTTCAATTGCTATTATAGAGATGCACAAAGATTTTAATCGAAGGAAAAAAAAATTAAAATCACATTAAAATTAGAAGTGGGCATTGTTTTGGTCTTAATGTCACATATAGATTTTGAATCTTACACCAGATGACCAATCTGCGGCCATCCGAAGTTTTAAATCTGGATTGAAAATAAATTATGTGGGTTATATTTTCTGAAGTATATATATATATTGTATGTTATTATTTTACCTGAAACTATCTACAAAAATGAATTCCGACTACACCATGTTTTTTGGTGAACATCAGTCAACCATAATAATATTTTCTGGCCATCCTTTTTCCACTAAATTGTTTAAACATCAATTGATTTAAAATTTGTTTTAAAAAAGGGGGGATTAAATTTTTTGTTGGCAGGCTATGTAAGAATAAAAAAAAGTTCCAGTTATATAATTTGGAAAGAAAAAAAATTACAAAACTGAGAATACCCAAAAGTGGGTATTCCTGACTATGGTGGCCCCCCTGGGCTGGCTCCTCTTCCTCCTTAGGCCTCGTCCTTCTCAGTCTAACTAGGCAACTCCACTGGGTGGCCTCTGGTAGCTGGACCAATTCTTTCGAGGAGCTCCTTCAGTGGGCACATCCTACCCTATGATGGCTCACCCCTCCTGGATCTGGTGCCTCCCACTTGTATGTCGGTTGCCTCTATGATCAGCCACCTCCCACATGCAGTGCCACCTCCCCTCATCAACAGCTCATCCACAACATCCCCATCTTGTAGCCCCCTCCACCAGCATCGCCGCACTCTTGGATCAACCAACCACTGTGAGATATAGATTCTTGACAAAGTTGTGCCACCAAAACACCCTTGGTTGACTCCTTCTACTCAAGCCCAGCTGCAACAACTCCTCCAAGTGGAACCCTGGTCGACCTCACCTCCAGCCAGCAACTCATCCCTCAGGCTGCGGCTAACCCACCACTACCTATTTCTTCCGTGAATGACCAGTCACCGACCTCCGTGTCCCATCCTTGTCCTCCACCGACCGCCACACTAAGTGGTAGTGGTGTCGTCACCCTTCTTGCTAGTCATCCATGACCTCATTGGGTCAGGATCCTCCCCACGACTAGTCCCTCCTACCGCGAACCACCCTTCGCTCACCTCTCCTATCAAGGTGCTCACTAGCGACCAACAATGGCATCATAGTTCCCACCTAGCTTCTCCCTGGTGCTACTCCAGTCACCCAACGTCCAACCCCTACTGCCCATGCTACTCCTCGTTACCCTCTACATAGACCCAAGTTTCCCTGAAACGGGTCCAAGCAGGCCATCCCAGCCCAGGATACCCCTGTACGGAGTATGCACAATCCAAATGGGCCTATACAGGTTCAACCCACTCCATATAGGCCCTACCTAGGGTTTTGGGTTCCAATTAATTTTATTTAATTAAAAATTAACTAATTTAATTAATTTAATTTTGGGTTTTAATTTAAATTAATTAAATATTAATTTTTGATTTAAAAATTAATTTTAATACAGAGGGTTAAATTAATTTAATTTTGGTGTTAAATTAAATAAATAAATATATTTTTTTAAAATTAAATTAAATAATGGGACTGAATGACGAAAATTGTTGAATTAAAAATAAGAGTGATTTTTTGATTCAATAAATTTTCCCTCAAGTATAATTTAATGCAAGTTTAATTTTATTTCTGCATATATTTCTATTCATGAGTTTAATGCATATAAGACTAATCATGAACCTAATACCGAGAAATGAATGTCTGGTGGCTGTTTATTTATTTAATTATTGTAATGGTGTTTTGTAATAATTAGTTTAATAAATGGAGATCTTCGAATCATCTTTGTTGTTATATATATAAGGGTATGCGTGTCCATTTTCAAAGTTGTAATTTATACTCCCAAGACCCCCTTTCCTGCATGTGAGTATTGTTTTATAATGATGAGAAGAGTAGAAATATACTAAGTACTTAGCTATTACAATGCACCAGATAAGAGTTTGATGCATTGGATGGGCAGGTGCTGCAACTCGAGTCACAAGTGACACGACTCAAGGCATCACCCTAGGGTCTAGGTTGATCCATTATTCATTCAATGAATCAACCATTAGTATCATATCATGATCATGATTTCGTTTTATTTTTGAATGGTTTATTATTTTTTGAATGTGTATTTTACACACAATCACATAGAATAATAAACAAGCATGAATAAATAAAATGAAGATATAACGCAATGAATATTTTCTATTTCATGGTCAGTTGTAAGTGATATCACATAATACATGCTTATTAAATAGAATTTTTTTTCTTTCATCTCTTAAAAATAATATAACCCTCAAATAAATATTAAGTTTTAGCCACCTTTCATCATTCAAATTTGAACAAAACCGAGTGTTCAGGGTGTTTGTTAGCCAAATTTGAGGGTGCCTCTTACTATCAGGGAGTTCTTATGAGAGTGGTGGGTTGAATTAACTAAGGTGGTAGTAGGGATTATCCAAATATAACTTTATATAATTTTAGATTCAAGCATTTAGTAAATCAAGTTATGATTTTAATAGCTGGGACTTCACTCAACAGATCAAGAAACTGCGAGTTAATGTAATTGGCTAGCCAAACGCCTACCTTGAACCCTCCAAGTAGTGGCGTATCCAAATCTTGTAGAATATAAGAGGAGGTTCATGTATAATTTACAATAAAATAATCAAGATTCAAAGTATTAAGATTATAGAATAGAGGGGTCCTAAAATTTGATAAAATAGTGGGAGACATTTAATGATTTAATTAATTAATCAAAATGTCTAAAACAGTAATCTAGATAAAATTTACTAATATTCTAGAATGTTATTTTTTTATAAAATGGAAAGTTATAGCATAATAAATATTGTGATAAATAATGGAAAAATTAAATTTCCTCACTAGAATGAGTTTCCAAGTGTAGTACATGTGCTTGCACACAATACCACAGTACGAGAAATTCAAGGTGCAATTGTCCCCAATACCTATTAAGCCACCTCAATAAGTGAGGGTGAGAAATATGATTATATGAGACTCATGTGTTAATAATATGATGGTTATGTAATAATGCTATCACCAACGTATGATACTAGTTGTGGTCACTATATCAGGCAATGGTTGATATAACATGTATTCTCATCTCTGAGAAGTTTACAAGGAGAAAGTGAAGAAAAATATGAATAAGGTAATGATTACAATGGACATGTGTAAATTGAAAGTTGGATCATGATATTTCAATATATCCCTTTCACATATCATTCTCACCCATTTACTCAAGCCTCATTTTAGGTTACAAAACAAATATTATTGAGTAAATTCTTAATTACCTTTTTAGGTAAGGTTCTCCAAATAAATAATAATATAAAAGACAGATTAATCTTTAATTATTATGGTGAAAAAATTTAAAGGCAAAGAGAAAAGGCCAATGGAAAGTGTAACACTAAAGGCACATTCTCAATATCCTTCAATGCAATGAGGTTGGTTAATAAACAAGAGGTTATTTTCTTTTCATATCTTTAAATAAATATATAGAATTTTAAAGGCAATAAACTGAATTAGATAAGCAAGTTCCTACTTCTTCTTCAGGTATATTCATAAATATAAAAATAATGTTTCAATCATACTACTTGGGTATTAAATACAATATACCAATCACATATGTGTATTGATATATAGTAACCAAGTAATTATAGAAACATTACTAGAAGTTAGGTGTATTCTCCAAGTAGTTGGGAAAGGGTGATTCCCAAGTTAGTAGTGAAAAGTACACAACTTCCATATTTCCAAGTGAATGATTCTTGAAAAACTATTATAGAGTATAAACAAAACATTTATCTCATGTGTCCTTCTGACACAAGAAGACATTATTCCAAGTTCAGTAATTAATGTTGTTTGTGGTATTAATACTCCACTAATAGTCTAGTGATACACGAATCATGGGAAATACCTAATGAATATAAATGCAAGAATTATTTACCTAGTTGTGGAAAGATAAATATTTGTCAAGAAAAACTAAAAGTAGACATCTAGGATGTACCTAGTATGGTATTTAGAATCTTTTAATCTAAACACCTTAGGTATTATTGATGTATATTATTTTTTTTACAAAGAAACCTTTATAAATAAAGATAAACCACAAGGATTTTGGAATTAGTTCAACAAGTGATCATGAACTATTACAAGGGTAAGATAGTGGTAAATATACCTCATTATATTTGTTTAAGTGTTTAAGGAATGGTAAAGTGAGGTATAAAATATTCATGGTTATAATATATAAGTTTATTCAAGCTGACATGATAAAGACATGTGTTTAGATTCAAAGAGTTTGTTAAGTTATAAAAAAACTTGCATCAAGCTAAACACAATGTGAATCTAAAGTAATTATCCCAATAGTTTCTTAGGATATTACATAAATACCTAACATATAAAAGTGGTAGTAAAGTGATAAAATAAATTTCTATATAAGGGTGCACATATCTATAAGAGATAGTGGGATTAATATTGACTTCATTTTATTCAATGCTTGATATGAACATGTAGTTATCATAGGAACTAGTTCCACAAGTGCATGTGAAACAATAATGTTCTGGAGACACATACTATGTAGGAAGGTTAAAACCATTGTGATGGTTTTATATTCACCACAGTTGGTGATCTATTATTCTTTGAGAATAATAATTCCTACAAGTAAGTATTATATGGAAATTAGATGAGATTTACAAGATTAATTAAAATTCAATAATGGATTCCATGTATCAAAGTGAAAAGAGGTTTTTTATTTTGAATACCACAATGGGTATTCAAATGAGATTATATATGGATGGTGCAAGCATAGTACCAATAAGGATTGATTGGTTATACCATTTTTTATTCCTAAATTCATTATAATTTTAATTGTCATAGATAATTTCTATGATCATTTTATTAGGCATTGGATGTCATGAACACCAATCGTGGAAGGTGTCTAATGATGCAACCAGAAAGGGATGATCACATCATAGAATGCTAATAAAGGTTTTCAGTTATTGAAATCTAATTTAGGATTGAAGTAAATAATAATATCATAGAATATTCATTTGTAATGAATGTTTTATATTTTTCTACTAGGGTTTAGTGGGATAACCACAGTTTTCCAAGTAAAATATGTTCAAAAACATATGTAAAATAGATATTGGTTTTACCAATTAATTAAGTCCTGGATGAAAGTAATTATCCAGTGATTGAATTAAAGTAACAACCTAAGTTCTAGGGAATAAGATCTACTGAGGTAGATATAAAGGTTTATTGGACCTAGTGAATCATACATATAGTGAAATGGTATTGAAAAATAAAAGTTGGAACAATTAGAGAGAGAATTTTTACTAGTGTCACATGGTATATATCTCTCCAAGTAGACATGTCTGGGACATGGAAGGAGATTAACTTGGTGAGTTTAATTCCATACACTCAAGTGATGGATCAATAACATATTCCATGATATGTACAAAAAATTGACATTGCAAAGATATACTATATAGTTTTAAAATATCATTTATATTCAGGAGCACTACAAGAGAATCTTTCAGAACTATCCAATTGTACTTAAGAAAGTATAAAGGATATGTACCTAGTTAGTGGAGAAGTAAGGATACTGGTTTTTAGGGGACATAAACTACTATTCCTTAAATCCATGTGATCTACTATCATAGTTAAGATAAGGTGTTGAGATAGAAAATCTCATAAAATCCAATGGTAGTCATAACTATAAATACCAAGTACGTTTCATATTATGTGGAAGCTAAGATGCAGTTATACACAATGATTTGTTCCAACTCTTGGAATCACACCTATTAAGTAAATAATTATCATAATGTAAATTATGATATTATTACTAGCCAAGATGTACAATTTTAATATGGGAAACATGGATATACTCAGGGATACCATCTCTTGAGAAGTTTTACTCAAGGATGTGAGGTCACATATAACAGAAATTACATGCAATAGAAACATGTAAGAACCAAAAACTAAAGTCGTGACTCAGAAAAAAATGATCTTAATCATGTGAAATATAACAAAGGTTTGTTAGAAAGTTGGATCTAGTGCAAGTGGGAGTGTTGTAATAGTGGTTTCCCTAGACCCAACTATGTATTACTTTTGATTACCATATCATGTGTACAATGAGATGTTCATGATTTAATCTTACCATTATAGTGTAGATATTTATGTGTCCACTATTTAATTCTAATTTCCATAGATTAATTTTCATATTAAAAGGTTATAGAAGATCCCAGGATATAATGAGAACCTCAAGATACTATGAAATTAATCTTAAATAAAGTCATATGGTCTAGATACATCACAGTGATTAGAAACAGTAGATATTTGACTATCAGGTGCTGGGGGATCATAATAATTGATACTTATTATCATGAAGTTCACACTTGGTGATCTATTATAGTGATATCATGAGGAAAACCCTACTAATTGGAACACCACATGTTTCAAGTGTCATTGGTTGTTCCTATCTATGGACATGTGTATTGGTCTCCTGAATTGAGATCATTTCCAATGTGTTTCATTTGATTGCATACTTTGATGCAAGGAAAAACCATGATAATGAAATCATGGTGAGGTATCTTGTGTTGAGTGCATCATTTGTGGTATGAAATTAGTTGAATGGTCAAGAAATGATTTGTCACTTCCAAGTTAAGGAAGTAATATATCTTGGGCCATATTGATCAGGATGGTAGTACCTTAATAAGACCATGGACATGGAAGTTGAGGGTAAATCCATCCAATTAGATCAACAAATAATAAATCAAGAAAAGGCAATGACATGGGTGTGAATCCTGCTTTATGAGATATTTAAAGACAAAGAGATTATATTATATAGTGCATGTTTGTAGGTTAGTTTTCATTGCTCTGACTATCCTTATCTCTTTAGGGGCCTTGATGGGTTACTAGACTCTGCTCTTGTTCTATGAATATTATTCAATGTTATCAAGATAAGGTCTTAGAGGGTCTCATAGAATATTGTATTCAAGAATCTTCCATATTCAATTGAATAAGTATATAGGACATAGTGGGCCCCACCATTGGGGTTTGGGTTTTATCCAAGGATACATGTTCAAAAAAGAAATAAATAAATTAATATTATTCAAGTTAATAATAATTGTCATTGAATTTATTTATTAAAGTTAGTTACAAGTTTTAAAGTAAATACATGAAAAATATTATTTGAATGAATATTAGTTTAAAATATTCAAGGTTCATTTAATATTTTCAGGAATGATGCGTAAAGTTTATGGATTGGGTATTATCATGTAATATATTTATTATATTATAAGAAAGTTATAATAATATAAATGGAATTTATGGATCAGTATAGTAGTCTGAATATCATTGATATAGTGTGTAAAATATTCAGGGGGCTGGGGAGGAAATTCTAGGTAAGTGCATAACACACTATATATAGAGGAAGAGAGGCATTCTCCATTTATTATTCACTAAAAATGGTGATATCCTATCTATACTCTTATGTTACCCACATTCTAGAGAGATAATCTCTCAATAAAGGTGATTTGGATCAACCTATCTCTCATACATCGCAAACATGGTGATGTGGTGATCGTTGGAACATCAAAGGTTTTGTTGGATCTCTGCGCTAGAACCCAGAATTTGATCATCAGTTATCCCATAGTTTCTTGAAGAATGTGTGGATGATCTAGAGTAATTCAGATTTGGATTCTTCAATCAAAAGTCACCAATGATTAGTAGACATAAAGCATGGATTCAGATCTGACCAGGTATTTATGGTTTATGTTTTTTTCATAAAATTATTCATGTGTGATCCTTGGGAGGTAATCGGGCAGCATTTCACTATCTCTAATGATCTCATGTCAATCATTGGTGGAAATATTTTAAAATATCATTTTTGGGGCTTCCACTACATGCCTAGTACCTTCAAAGATGAGTTATATTTCTAATCATGAGGTCTTGGTCGTAGGGGAGATCATTTTAGGTGAGGACCCAATGCCTGGATGGTTCATTGATGAGGATGATATCTTACGTATTCATGGATGTGTCTGGGTTACTACAAACATATGAGAGGAATTGATGTGATAGTCTCATTTCTCTACTTGGGAAGTACATCTGAGTCTTACCAAGATGTATCATGACTTACATTGCCAATACTAGTGGTCAAGGATGAAGAAGGTGACAAATGGATTTTCTACTCGATTTTCCACCCATCAACAAGTGAAGGTGGAAAACCAGTGACTAGTGGGGATTTTTTTAGCTATTTCCCATTCCCAAGTGGAAATGGGATGATGTCACTATATATTTTGTGATGATTTTTTTGAGATAACCATGGGGAAGTGATGCAGTATGGGTGATTTTTGACATCCTGAAAAAGGTCACCCACTTATTTCTTTTTAAAGAAACATTCCAAATGGATGATATTGAGAGGATTTAAATTCATGTGATTATATGCCTCTACAAGATTGAACATAAGATCATATTATATAGGGATGATTAATTTAAATTTCAATTTTGGAAGGGGTTGTAGAGGGAATTCGGTTCACAGGTACTACTGAGTATAACCTATCACCCTTAGACTAATAGTTATTCTAAGCATAAGATACATGCATTAGAGGACATGCTCTAAGCATGTGTCCTTGATTTCATAGGTTCTTGGGAGAATCATTGACCTCTTGTTGAGTTTACTTACAATAACATCTTCCAATAAATTATACAGATGGATCCTTATGAGACTTTATATGGTAAGCTATATCGTTCACCATTATACTAGATAGAGGTAGGAGAGGTAGCGCTACTGGGGCCACATATTATTCAGGAAACCTCAAAGTAGGTATAACTTATCCAGAAGAATTTGGATTTATCACAATATAGGTATAAGTCTTATGTTTATTTTCTCTAAAAACATCTATATTTCGAGGTTAGGGATCATGTCTTCTTGCATGTTTCTCTTAGGTTGGGGCATAAACAGATTCAGAGATAGGGTAATCTTTTTCCTCATTATGTCAGGGCCTCTGAGATTTTAGAGAGAGTTGGGTCAATATAATATCAGTTTTAGTTACCTTAGAGGTACCGATAAATGCATGGAATTTTTATGTATCTCATATTAATCAGTATCACTTAGACCTATCTCATATTATCCAGTCCATTGTGGTTGAATTGGAAGCTGATGCTTCTTTTGAGGAGCATCCTATATGTATCATTGATCAGACCATGAAGTATTTCTGAGGTAGGCCAGTTCCTTTAGTATGGGTGTTATGGTAGTATGGTCATGAAAAGGATGATACCTATGAGTGAGAGGCTGACATACATGCTCAGTGGCCCTAAATTTTCTCAGATGATGATAAAAAAGGCAACTCAGGGACGAGTTGTTTTAATGAGGGGAGGTTGTAAAATTATAGATTTTTAAAGAGTTATGGATTCCATTAAATTACTATTTAAACCTCTTGTTTTACTTTAATCAAAGTTTTGTTTTACTTTAATCAAAGTGTTTAATATTTAAGGAAGGGTTCAGGGTCATCTAGGGCTTGTTCAGAGCACAGAGCTCCAATTTTTAGAGGAAATAGTTGAGGCACATGATTAGCACATGGTTAGTGCTAACTGTGCACTTCAAATCGTGCGAACCTGTAAGGGTGACCCATGGTTTATTAAATTATGAAAGGGATAAACATGAACATATAAGTATGTTCTAGATAAATTCATAGGAATCCACATGGGCTGCACATGGTTTGTCAAACTGTGTTCCTAGACTTTGTGATGAAGGTGAGACCTCGGGCAGTGCTGACGTACGATTGGTGCATGGTTTGGCCAACCATGTGTCTAACCATGTACCACTTAAAAGTGTTGAAATTACCTTTTTTTAAATCAGATATATTTAATTTTTCCCTCTTCTCTTCCCCAAATCACCATCAGCTCTCCCCTATCATTGTAGCATCCTCCTCCTCACATAGGCTCTTTGATAACTCCATCTATCAACTTCCAATTCAAGAGCCATCTATCACATTGTAATTCCATCGGTAATATCTTTATTACTTTTATTTATTTCCATTGATTATCCATCCATGTGGAATAATAAATCCATTTGAGATAATATGCCCTATTTTTAGGTTGATGGTTTATTTCTTCGATTTCTTCCATTCTATCATGAATATAAAGTTGATACTAGATGAGAATTCATATACCGACATAAATTAGGTGGTATCATTCCTTTACACAAAGTTCAAGTTGATTATATAATTATTTTTTTGTGCTATAATCCAGATCTTTCCATGTATTTCCTCTAATTTATGCCTTTTCCCTTATTAAATTAATTAAGCCTTACTAGAGTTACTTCTATAGAACCTAGTTATGCAATATCCTGTTACTGTTTCCAAAACTGTGAAACCTTATAGTGAAAAATATGAAAACCTAGGTAGTGGGGGTTTTCATGGTTGGAACACGGTTCAACAAACTTTGTGCTCACATAGTAGAAACCATGCACCCCACCAGAGGGGAGCATAGTTTAACAAACTATGTGCCCCCCTCCAGGAAACCATGCACATATTTTTTAATTATTATGAAAATTCTTTAAAAATTTCACAAACCCCCATTTAGACCCCCGCTTAACCCTAACTCAGGTTTAGATGATTTAATAGGTATTTTAAGCTCTTAAGAACCAATTTTGGATCCTCCAAACCCTATCTAGGGTGAATCCAATCTAGGCGATCATCATTCGATCTGTCCTAAGTAAGAGTTCTTCTCCCATTCTCTATCTCTTATTCTATCCTCCTTAGGGTTTTTTATATTTAAATGTTGTTCTAGGATCTAATACCCATTGTTTTAGATCTTGAATCTAGGTTTGATTCTCATATCTTCGTTTTCGACATTCTTCATTGGTGAATCCCATTGTGGAAGTTGTGTATGTGAACCCGTGAAGTATGGTTGGTGGTTCCATTTATGATTGTCCAATTAATTTAAGCCTAAATTTCTTGGTTTAAATAGAATTGATTTCAATTGGGTTGTTAAAAACCCAATTCTAGTAAATTGGGGATTTGAATTTGATTTGGAATGAAATTGGAGAAAAATCCCCAATTCGAATGAATTAGGGTGTGTTTGCGGAATTTGATGGAAAATTGTGAAATTAAATTGTGGAATTAAATTGTGAAGTTGATTGGTGAAATTGATTTGAAAATTGTATTTGAGAAAAATGGATTAAATTATTTTGATTCGAACCTATTAGTTTTATCTTCAAAAATGAATAAATTGATTAAAAACAAATTTTGGTTTTTAAATGGAAATTGGTATATTGAAGTGTAAAATGGGTTAATTTAATTTTGAATATTTTCGAGATAAATTTTCCATTATCAATTATTGTTTGAGCACATGAAATCCTAGGTAGTTAGTGGGTTATTTTGGAAAAACACTCTAGAATGGGAATTCCCTAGAAAAGGATCGATGCTTTAAAAATCTAACATAAATTTATTGGGAGATCTTATCCCCATTGGGATGTTGGTTAGTCCTATTTGGATAGTGTCAGAGGGATGAGTGTGCACATTACCATTATCACTATATGAGCATGTGCGGATCCCATAACCTAGAACTATCGTACCTCTTGGAAGATCACCATATTTCTTTGTTTATGATTATTTGATATATATTCCATTGTTTGTTAACTATTTTTCACATTCCTTGTGAATTTATATAAACTGTTTTATATGAAATGTTTATTAATACATTGTTTATAAATTCTTCTATCAATTGAAATATAAATCATGATTTATTTTAAATATTCTCTTGAACTTCCATACCTATTTTATTTAAAATTTAAAGCTTTATTTGGTTAATTAATATGACATCTTATTATGTAATCCTTGGTGAGACCCTACTGGGATTTTAGCTCATACCCTACCTATACCTTTGGGTACTTGTAGATTTTCTTCTGCCAGGTTTGAGCAAGGATAAAGTAGCATTAGAAGGTAGTTCTTATTGTTGATCCTTGGGACTTGGAGAGCTATTTACATTGGGACTTTGGGTTGTTTATACCTATTTTAAATTCTGGTACAGTTCTCCTTGTGGAGTTTTATTTTGATCATATTGACTTGTTTTTGTTCTTCCCCAATTTATGTGGAAAAAATAATTCCCTATTTCTTATTTATTGATGCCAGGTTCTAGTCACCAACCCATGGTTATTAGGAACACCCTTCAGGCCATGTTGGTGTCGACTTGGGTATCAGGATACCAAGGTATCTGGGAATGGTTCATGAAAAAGTGGTATCAAAGGTATAGGTTAAGAATATTTCCTTGATGTCAATATGTAGTTAAGTAATATTGTCAGGACTTAGGATACATTTATGATTGAGTACCTAGAAAACTCTCATTATAATAATCCTTAAGTCACCAGGTGTGGTTTGGGAAAGACATATTGAGGATTAGTTTTAGTATTTTCCCTAATTTTGATTTTGATAGGCTGAAATTCAAATCTTGTTTACCTATCTAATGGGATTAATTTGCCTTGTTGATCTGTTTGAGTGTTAATCTAATGTCTTTAATGTTGTCTACTGATGTTTTGTAGCATCATGCCTCTAAGAAAACGTGTGAGTAGGATCTATGAGGAATCTTCTAATGAAACATAATAAGAAAATCCCCTCTTGGACCAGAATCTAGGTGATGTTATTGTGTGTATTGTACAATCTTTGGGATATTCACCTACATCCATTTTCTTTTAGGATCTAGCTGTGGAACCTCAAAGGGAATACTTTAGGATTCATTATCAGAAGTTCCTTAACTAAAATCCACCAGTGTTCCATGGATATAATGATCCTCAACTGACTGAGTATTGGTTGAGGAATATTGAGCTTCTGTTTGAGTTCTTGGATACTCCTAATGAAATCAAGGTGGAATGTACCACCTTCAAGCTAGAGGGACCTAGAAGGAGATGGTGGTACATAATGGTGATAGAAAATAATCTTGAGGTCTTAGAGAGGAATAAATTTAAAGCTCTTTTTACCAACCATTTCTATCCAGAGTTGTGGGTGTTTTCTAAGGCTATAGAGTTTTTCAAACTTGAGCAGGCTAAAAGGACCATAAATGAATGTGAAAATCACTTTACTAATGTTGGTCGGAGTGGTTTACTCAAGAGGGGGGTTAATTGAGTACCAATTAAAATTTCTTTATTTAAAGACAATGGATTAAAGACCCCCAAATAAAATAATAAATTAAACTGTAGTGAATTTATATTAAAGTAGAGATTCTGTTAGATTCTCAAGGGATTGATTAATTCCCAGTTAATCAACACAGGAGTGTGTGATTATCTTTTGAAACTAACTTACTAATCTACACTTAACATAAACACTTGCTAATTTAATTATCAAAGTAACTTTAAAAACAGTATTGGTTTTAAAGTGATTAGCAGCGGAATAAAACTATGAAAGAGATGACACAACAATGTAACCAAGAGGTTCAGTCTCAAGCCGAGACTTAGTCCTCTCAAAAGTTTATATAAAAATGATCCACACCCTGGATCAGGGTTCAACAGTTTACAACTGTCCAGGTCCAAGACCTCTACCACTGTTCTTCGTGGGAAACAGTACAACAACAACCAGCTGTCCAGGTCACACACGACCTCTACCACTGTTATCCGTGGGAAATAAAGAATAAAAGGGTTTGGTAAGGATTTACGAATCCTTCAGTTTGAGTACAGGAGACAGTGTATGTGTTAGATACAGCATATAACACACACTGCTCGAAATGAATGATAATAAATCACAGAATAAGAGATGTAGAGTTTAGAAGTGGTTCTGGTGATTTTAGTATAGCTCTGGACTCCTTTGGATTCGACTAGAAGTGAGTCTGAGTCCTCTTCTCGTTTCTGTTTGAGAAACAGAGTGTCGTATGCTCCAGGTTCACAGGTAGTGAGAATGTAGTCGTTGAAGTTCTTCTTGTATGCACAGAACACTTCTCAAGTATGCTTGATTGTCTATGAGCTTCTCGGTGTTCTTCTTGTGCTTGTGTCGTTTTTGGTATATTGGAAGCACCGCACTTTTCTGGTTCGCTTCTTGTTATTGTTCGTTGAAGTGTATCTTGGGCAGTGTAGTCTTCTCGTATTTATCTCCCAACAGGGGACATGAAAGATTTCCTTTCTGCAGGTACGAGGTGTGGGTTCCTGACATCCGACAACCTTTATCAGATATTTGACAAATCATTAAAATGAATTATATGACCGTTAGATAGATTAAATATAGGAAATAAAGAAATTTCAAACAGTGCGTCGAGTGATCGGTAGATAATCAGCATCGGTAGCATGGATATCAGTAGCTTGAACATCGGTAGCTTGAACATCGGTAGCTTGATGTCATTAGTTGCTTTGAATCTATCAGTGGCTCTATGTGTCGGTTGGTACATGCTTGTATCGGTGACTTTGTTTATCGGTAGCTCCATTCGTCGGTAGCTCCATGCGTCGGTAGGTACATGCATCGGTAGCTCCTATGCATCGGTAGCTGTGAGTCTGTATCGGTAGCTTCGTCCATCGGTGACTCTTATTCCATCGGTAGCTATTTATACTTACACCGGTAGCTCTACGTCTGTATCGGTAGCTGTCTGTAAGCACATCGGTAGCTCTGTGTTAAGTGTATCGGTAGCTCTGTGTTAAGTGTATCGGTAGCTGTCTGTCGGTAGACTAAGTCTATCGGTAGACTGGTTACCGGTAGCTCTTTATCAGTAGCTATAGGCAGATTACTTATCTGTTTTATGCAGAACACATCCGATTGTGTTAGAATCAATTTATAACTTGTATGAACATGGATAAATGAGGATTAACATATTCCAAAGACTATTTTAAAATTATTATTGGTTTGATCACAGATTTGAAAGAATTAAATTATAGATCAATGATACTTAACAATATCATAGAGAATGAAGACATAATTGGGATTTTCAACACATATGAATACATGATTGAGATTATCAAAACAGGTGAGGTCAACAATCTCCCCCTTTTTGATAATCACAATTAATGATATTGGCATTTAACATAGTGAAAATATAATAGTAAAGAGTATAATATTGAAATCAATTTTCTTATTGAAAATAGCATCAGAGATAATAGAAGTAGTATGATATGGACATAAGTTATCAGCGGTAACACTCATAAGGTACTAAATAGACATAAGGTATCAGAGAAAGAATGGAAAGAAAAACAAAGGGTAATGTGTCTCCCCTTATTCCTTATTTTTCTCCATTGAAAATATTTCGCATTTTGTTCTCCTCCTTATTCTCTCATAAAATGTTTCTCCCCCTTCTTATTGTTCTCCCCCTCGTACTGTTCTCCCCCTTTGTGATAATCAAAAAGTGGGAAAGCATATATATATATAGGAGACAAATAAAACAAGAGAAGTAAAAAAGAGTTCTGTATTAGAGTAGGAAAAAAGTACAAAAACAGATTACAAAGAAATTCCTATCAAAAATCCTAGCCACTGGATCATTCCACTTCTTCCACGTGAGATTTTCCTTTGGGATCAGAAGAAGGTTCGGGTGGTGAGGATGTAGGTGAAGGTTTTGGAATGCCAGAAAAGATCAAAGGAGGCTGGGCCACTGACACAGAGTCAGGCCTGTAGGTTGAAGATCTTTGGGTGATCATTGGAGTGAGGCTTCGAATGGCTTGAACAGGAGTCAGCTGGACTGTGGAAGCAGCTGAGGAAGAAGCAGGCAAAGCAGAAGGGATGATGACTGGTCTGGCATCAACATGCAAGAAGGGCAGCAGCAGATTTCTAAAATCCATAATAATTCCTCCTCCTCTTTCCATAGCAGAGATGAAAGCATCTTTGTTCTCCATGAATTTCTCTAAGGCAGGAGTCAGTTCTCTTAGCTTGCTCACTTGTTCTCTGAAAGCTTGAGTGACTGGAGGGAGCTTCATGTGTTCCAACATTAGCTTGAAGTGGTGTTCGAGTTGATGCTTGGTGAAAATTTTGGTGAAGTAGTAGTCCACTTCGCTTTTTATTGCTTCTTGAGAGGCAGAGGCTTCTCTCATATAGTCTTGAACTATCTTCATGATTTCTCTGGAAGAATCTCTTGTAGAAAGCACCACTCGGCTCAACTCTGATGAGTCCACAGAACCACTGGTAGAAATAGAGCCAATCTCCTCCTTTAACATTGCTGGAACTTGATTCAGGTCAACTGATAGTTTGGATGTGAGAGGGCCAAGAGAGAAGGAAATAGTTTCTTTAAAACTCTTAGACAAACCACTGATTAGGCTTTGAACTTGAGAGTCTTGTAATTGAACATGATCCTTCACTGAGGTTTTGAAACTTTGAAACACTGAGACAAACTGGCTTACTACACTCTTCACATAAGCTAGATCCTTGTCAGCTTGAGACTTGGAGCTCATGTCAGAGTCTAAAGCAGCAACTGATGTCTTGAGAGCTTCCAGACCGGCTTCGATTCTTGAAGACTGAGTCTGGCACTCTTTCACTTCTTCCATAAGCTCAGACACAAAAGAAGATAAATTACAAGCCAGAGATAGCTCGAAAGATCTCTCCAACATTTTCATTTCTTCATAAAAGCTTTCCTTCATCTTAGCAACTGAAGCACTGAATGATTCTTTCAGCTCATTCTTCATGGATTCAAGATCTGATTTGGAGACAAAATCACCTGGAATAACTGCAGCAGATCCCCTTGCTGAGGCCAAATTAACTACAGAAGTAGTCATTATTGAATTAATTGAGGAAGCAAGAGAGGTTTCCATTAGCTTTACTTCTTCAACAAAACTGTATTTGAGGTCCTCTTTCAGCTTATTCAAGTCATGAAATCTGACAACATCATCTGGCAACAATTCAGAGGCAAGATCATAATTGGTCTTCGGTCTATTCTCAGACACCTCATTGTCAGAATCCGGATAATCCAATCCACAGACTATAAATCCTGGGTCTTCTATCCAGTCTCCAAGTTCAACAGCTACTGTAACATTTCCAAGCACTGACTGATGCTCCCCCTCAATGGGTGCATTCTCATGTATCACAACAGCTTTTTCTGCTGGCCTTTCTTCATCAGAATCTTCTACTACAAGTTCTACAGGTGCAGCATCTAGAAGATCTTCTGATACAGGTACATCTTCTTCTCTATCTCTTTCTTCTTCAGCAGCAGGTATAACTGAGTTCCCAATCAAAGGACTCATACTTAACCTACCAGAAGCAGGTGATTCAAAAGCATTCTCCTTTTCCTCTTCTTCTTGGTGAGGTACAGACTGGTCTTCCTCATAAGTAGACAAAATTTCCTCTACTTTTCCTTTCCTAGAATAGACTAATTCTGCAACAGGACTTGGGGGCAAGTCTGGATCTCCTCCAACATCCATAGGAGTTTCTTCTTATTCTTCTTCTTCTGTTTCATCACTATAAGCAGGTTCCTCTTCATCAGGTCTCAGACTCGGATCTCTCTCATCCTTTGGTCTTGAGGGATAATCCACTGGATTAAACTTATCATATATCTTTTGATCATCACTGACCCATTCTCCCTTCCATGGGTTCCAGTTAATTTTCATATACTTAAAAACAGTCCAGGTGATGCAGAAATTGTTCTTGACTACAACTGTCTCATCCTGAGACTCAGCTATTCCTTTCACTTTTATCATCACTGAAATCAGCTTGGCAAAGAACAAAGCATTAGTCTTTGACTTTGGTCTAATCATGTCTTCCATTTGAAGCATCAACAATCTGCACAGATTTATTTTTACACCATGTCTCAGCAAATGAAGAAGATAGATATCTTGATATCTCAGATTTGCAAAATCTCCTCTCCTCGGTATCAACACATGCTGAACAAACTTGAAAAGCAGTCGATTCTCTCCATCCATTTCAGCAGCAACCACTTGCCTTTGATTTCCATTACCAGTCAGCTCTTGTAGGGCGGTCTCATAATCAAAAATGTCACTGCTAGGTGGAATAGCTCTTGATACATACCCAGAGACACCTTCATGTGGTACTTTTAAACTCTCAGCCCACTCTACTGAAGAAAAAGACATCTCTTTTCCATTTACAAAAGAGCTTACCCGATTCTCATTCTCAGATTTCTCAAAGGTCACAAACTCATAGAACTGCTTTACTAACTTCGGGTAGTATGGTCCATTGTTATTCGAGAAACAATCCACCCATTTCTGGTCTTCCAGAATCTCGAGCACTAAGGATTTTCTAGGCAGTAGCCATTCCACACACAGTTCCTTCTCGATTACTATGTCTCTATTCTGCAAGTGAGGATTCACTGGTCGCCTTCCCGATCTAGTTCTGACTTCACTAACACTGGATTTATGCTGTGTCTTCTGCTTCTTAGCATTTGGTTCTTCACTTTCATTTCTGACGATAGGAAGCTTGGTTTTTGCCATCGCGGGTTTAGGGTTCTTGGCCGATTTGGGAGCTAAGGTTCGAAGGTGAGAGGTTTTGAGCTCGGTGAGGTAAGAAGTGGCTTAGAATGAGTTTTATCATTTAGGAATTCCAAATAAACGACTAAAATAGAGTAATAAAATAAAATAAAACGATTCGTATTCTTGGCGGCAGGCATAAGTTTTTTTTTTAAAAACATTGCATCGGTGTGAGTTAATCATCGGTGAGAAAAACAAATCGGTGAATGTTGTACATCGGTGAGAATTTCTACGTCGGTGAGAAACTTACATCGGTGAGCATTTTCACGTCGGTGAGAATTTCGCATCAGTGAGAATTTTCACGTCGGTGAGAATTTCGCATCAGTGAGAATTTCACGTCGGTGAGAATTTCACATCAGTGAGAATTTCACATCAGTGAGAATTTCACATCAGTGAGAATTTCACATCAGTGAGAATTTCACATTAGTGAGGATTTTCACACCGGTTGTGATTAAACATTCACAGTTCATGTCTTATGAAACTTAGCCTATCCGAACTTAAAGGTTTAGTGAAAATATCACCCAATTGATGTTCAGTGCCAATAAATTCAAGAGAAATATCACCTTTTTGATAGTGATCTCTTAGGAAATGGTGTCTTACATCTATGTGTTTGGTCCTAGAGTGAGATACAGGATTCTTAGAGATGTTTATTGCACTGGTGTTATCACACTTGATTGAAACATGTTTAAACACATATCCATAGTCCAAAAGAGTGTGTTTCATCCACAGAATTTGTGCACAGCAACTACCAGCAGCTATATATTCTGCTTCGACAGTAGATAATGCAACTGAGTTCTGTTTCTTACTACACCAAGAAACTAAGGATTTTCCAAGAAAATGACATGTTCCTGATGTGCTTTTTCTATCTAACTTACAACCAGCAAAGTCAGCATCTGAATAACTCATTAACTCAAAGGATTGTCCTTTTGGGTAAAACAAACCTAAGTTAACCGTGTGTTTGAGATATTTAAAAATTCTTTTAACAGCAAGCAAATGAGATTCTTTTGGATTATCTTGAAATCTAGCGCACATACACACACTAAACATAATATCAGGTCGACTAGCAGTAAGATAAAGTAAACTACCAATCATACCTCTGTAATTTGTTTGATCAACTGGTTTCCCAGTTTCATCTGCATCCAATTTACAGGTAGTACTCATAGGAGTTTCACTTCCCTTGATACTATCCAGACCAAAACATTTTAAAAGATCCTTTGTATATTTACTTTGATTCAAAATAATACCATTTTCATTTTGAAATACTTGAAATCCAAGAAAGTACTTAAGCTCTCCCATTAAGCTCATTTCAAATTCATTTTGCATACTTTTTGAAAAATCAGTACATAAAGAGTGTTTCGAAGATCCAAAAATAATATCATCAACATATATTTGTACAACTAAAACATCTTTAGAAATTCTTTTAATGAAAAGAGTTGGATCAGCAATCCCTTTAGTAAAACCTTTTGAAATAAGGAAATTGCTAAGTCTATCATACCAAGCTCTTGGAGCTTGTTTTAAACCATACAAAGCTTTAGAAAGTTTAAAAACTTGATTTGGAAAATGGGGGTTAGTAAATCCAGGTGGTTGTTCTACAAAAACATCTTCAATTATAAAACCATTTAGAAATGCACTTTTCACATCCATTTGTTATAACTTGAAATCCAGATGTGCAGCATATTCCAGTAAGATCCTAATGGCTTCTAGTCTAGCTACAGGTGCAAAAGTTTCCTCATAGTCTATGCCTTCTTCTTGACTATATCCTTGTGCAACTAGTCTAGCTTTGTTTCTAACTATATTTCCAGATTCATCTACTTTATTTCTAAAAACCCATTTTGTGCCTATTGTCAAAGTGTCCTTAGGTCTGTCAACTAATTCCCAGACTTTGTTTCTTTCAAACTGATTTAATTCTTCCTGCATAGCTATTACCCAGAATTCATCATTGATAGCATCATTGATATTTTTGGGTTCCAGCTGTGAAAGAAAAGCTTGATGTTCAACCTGGTTTCTCAGAGAATCTCTAGTTTGTGTTCCTCTATCAAGATTACCAACAACAGCTTCTAAAGGATGATTCTTTAGAATCCTCGTTGATCTGGTAAAGGTTGGACTAGAAATTTCAGGTTCATCTATAGGTTCGGGTTCGACAGAAGCAGATTCTGGAAAAAGTCCAGAACTGGATGTTTTGATAACAGGTTCTTTAGATTTATCATTAAGGTCAAGAATAGACAAATCTTCTTCAAGATTCTCAAGATAGGTTTTAGGCTCATGTGGATCAGTTTCATCAAACTTGATGTGAACAGATTCTTCCACACATTTGGTTTTCTTATTGAATACTCTATAGGCTTTACTAGAAATAGAGTAACCCAGAAAAATTCCTTCATCACTTTTGGAAGAAAACTTATCCAGATTATCTTTAGTATTAAAAATAAATACTTTGCAACCAAAAACTTTAAAGTAATTAACCTTAGGCTTTCTATTGTTCCACAATTCATAAGGGGTTTTCTTAAGAACAGGTCTGATTAAGACTCTATTAATGACATAACAAGCTGTATTTACAGCTTCAGCCCAAAAATAAATAGGCAGGTCATATTCATTGAGCATGGTTCTAGCAATTTCTTGAAGGGTTCGGTTTCTTCTTTCTACTACACCATTCTGTTGGGGTGTTCTAGGGGCAGAGAAGTTATGAGTATAGCCATTGTGTGAGCAATAAGATTCAAAATCTTGATTTTCAAACTCACGACCATGATCACTCCTCAAAGTTTTAATCTTAAGTCCACTAAGGTTCTCTACAGACTTGGAGTATTTGACAAAGTAAGAACAAGCTTCACTTTTGTGAGCTAGAAAGTATACCCAAGTATATCTAGAAAAGTCATCTACAAGAACATAAACATAGTGCTTCCCATTTAAACTAGAAAATCTTGATGGTCCAAACAAATCCATGTGAACCAATTCAAGTGGTTGAGAAGTCGAAACTTCTTTCTTTGATTTAAAAGAAACTTTGTGTTGTTTTCCCTTTTGTCAGGGGTTACACACTCTATCATTTGGGAATTCTAACTTAGGTAGGTCTCTAACTAGGTTTTTCCTAGAAAGTTTTCTAAGTGAGTGAATGTTGCAATGTCCCAATCTTCTGTGCCATAGCCAAGATTCTTTATGAAAAGCATTCAAACAAGTAATATTCTGCTTAGCTAAAGAATTAAGATTAACAGCATAAACATTTTCATTTCTTAAGGCAGAAAATACCAAAACATTCTTAGAATTAAAAACTTTGCAAGAATCATTTTCAAATTCAACATGAAAACCATCATCACATAACTGAGAAATACTTAATAGATTGTATTTAAGGCCATCAACAAATAAAACTTTAGAAATCAAAATTGAATCAGTGTTACCAATCTGGCCTAGGCCGATGATTTTTCCTTTAGAATTATCACCAAAGGTGACAAAGCCTCCATAAACTTTTATTAAACTCTTGAAACAGGAATAATCTCCAGTCATGTGCCTTGAGCACCCACTGTCTAAATACCAGGTCTCTTTACAGGAGCTCTTCAAGCAGGTTCCCTACAAAACAGATTTAGATGGGAGATGATTTTGGTACCCAGATTTTCTTGGGTCCAGACAGGTTAGCCAATAACACTTTAGGTACCCATATTTGTCTAATGGGTCTCATATAATTTGTAGAATTGACATGCTTTGAAAGATAAACTTTATTAGATCCATAGCTATGTATATAACATGTTGAAGCATATGAAGTTCCAGAATTACCTTCATTCTGTCCAGATTTAGAAATAAATCTTGTTTTGGCAATTTTCCTTTGTCCAGGTTGGTATCCTATACCAGTAGTATATTTAGGTGCTACTTGCTTTCCTAGCATCTGTGTTAGTGTATTTTTGCCATTGGTGAACTTATCTAAGTCTTTCTTGAGTTGCTCATTAGATAGCTTCAGTTCAGTGTTCTCCTTTAACAGTTGAGCATTTTTCTCTTTTTCAATAGTAAGTTCGGTTTTAACTGTAGTGGTGAGAGCATGCTGTTTCTTTAATGACTTGTATTTATCCTTAAGTTCATTACATGTCTCTTCCAGCATATCACAGTATTCAAACAATTCAGATTTAGACATGTTATCACCTTCAGAATCATCTCCAGAATAATATGAATTTGAAGCAGGAGTTTCAGCAGTTACCTCAGAAGTGTTTGTCATAAAACACATGTTGGCTCGATTCCTTTCAGAGTCTGAAGATTCATCTTCACTTGTGCTATCTTCTGAAGCACTCCAAGTAGCCTTCATGGCTTTCTTAAACTTATTGTCCTTATATTCATATTTATTCTTATATTTCAGCTTTGGACAGTCGGCTTTAATATGTCCTTTTCTCTTGCACTCATAGCAGACAACATCATCTGATTTGTCATTCTTCTTCCAATCCTTTTTCCATTTACCTTGGTGATCATACTTACCCTTATAATTTGTTTTTCTGAAGAACTTCTTTTTCCTATAAAATTTCTTAAATCTTCTAGAAATGTGAGCCATCTCAGCATCACTGTCAGAATCACTTCCACTGTCTTCACAACTTGAACTTTCAACTACAGCTTGAAGCTTTTCTTTGTCCTTATTCTTTGAAGTTGAGGATTTGAAAGCAACAGACTTTCTTGCAGGTTCATTTTCTTCCTCTTTGTTCACTTTAAGCTCTTCTTCATACATCATCAGCTTTCCAATTAGTTCCTTGACAGGTAGAGCAGCTATGTCACATGATTCTCTGATTGAGACAGATGTGCCTCTCCATCTATCAGGTAGACATCTCAAAATTCTCATAATTTGTTCCTTCGATGAGACATCCTTTCCCAGCGAGATCATTGTATTGACAATTTCATTGAACCTGAGATACATATCAGAAATGGGTTCGTCAGGCTTCATCTTAAAATTATCATACTTAATAGTATAGGTATTCAATCTCATCTCCTTAACATTAGTTGTTCCTTCATGAGAAACAGCTAAGGTATCCCAAATTTCATAAGCAGTTTTATAAGAAGAAATTCTATTAAATTCTTCATCTCCTAGAGCACAGTACAGAGCATTCATAGCTTTACAATTGTTATTGTAAGCAGTCTTTGTAGGTTCATCCCAAGTAGATCTAGCAGTAGTGGGAATTTTGTATTCTGATTCAATAGCAGTCCAAATATCAAAACCTATGCTTTCTAGATGGATTTTCATTTTCAGTTTCCACTGAGAATAATTAGTTCCATTGAAGAAAGGTGGCCGGTTAGTAGCAGCACCCTCAAGTCTATTTTCCATGATGAGAAAATTTTAAAGAGATAAAAATTTAGAAATAACAGAAATTTTAAGAACTTTAAAATACAACTAAAATCACAGTTCAAAAGCAGAGTACTTTTAGAAAGTATTTTCAATCCTCTGATACCAAGTGTTGGTCGGAGTGGTTTACTCAAGAGGGGGGTGAATTGAGTACCAATTAAAATTTCTGTATTTAAAGACAATGGCTTAAAGACCCCCAAATAAAATAATAAATTAAACTGTAGTGAATTTATATTAAAGTAGAGATTCTGTTAGATTCTCAAGGGATTGATTAATTCCCAGTTAATCAACACATGAGTGTGTGATTATCTTTTGAAACTAACTTACTAATCTACACTTAACATAAACACTTGCTAATTTAATTATCAAAGTAACTTTAAAAACAGTATTGGTTTTAAAGTGATTAGCAGCGGAATAAAACTATGAAAGAGATGGCACAACAATGTAACCAAGAGGTTCAGTCTCAAGCCGAGACTTAGTCCTCTCAAAAGTTTATATAAAAATGATCCACACCCTGGATCGGGGTTCAACAATTTACAACTGTCCAGGTCTAAGACCTCTACCACTGTTCTTCGTGGGAAACAGTACAACAGCAACCAGCTGTCCAGGTCACACACGACCTCTACCACTGTTATCCGTGGGAAAGAAAGAATAAAAGGGTTTGGTAAGGATTTACGAATCCTTCAGTTTGAGTACAGGAGACAGTGTATGTGTTAGATACAGCAGATAACACACACTGCTCGAAATGAATGATAATAAATCACAGAACAAGAGATGTAGAGTTTAGAAGTGGTTCTGGTGATTTCAGTATAGCTCTGGACTCCTTTGGATTCGACTAGAAGTGAGTCTGAGTCCTCTTCTCGTTTCTGTTTGAGAAACAGAGTGTCGTATGCTCCAGGTTCACAGGTAGTGAGAATGTAGTCGTTGAAGTTCTTCTTGTATGCACAGAACACTTCTCGAGTATGCTTGATTGTCTATGAGCTTCTCGGTGTTCTTCTTGTGCTTGTGTCGTTTTTGGTATATTGGAAGCACCGCAACTAAGATTGTGTAGTTTTCACCTAAGATAGTATCGAATGATAAGATTTAGACTCGACCATTAGATATGTATCTTCGATCTGATATTCATTCTTAGGTTTTCTTTATGAATATTCCTTCTTATACTGATGTGCTGGATAAGGATTTTATGGTTGAAATGGACCTCACTGGTAATCTGTGGTTATCAGGAGTTCCTTTTCCTCCAAGTGGAAGTTATGTGAGTTACCATAAAGGGAATAGGAAGAGTGATGATTCTCATGTTGGTTCTTGACCCCAGGGTTTTCCTATACCTCCTGAGGTGATTAATAGAGGCCCTTTTATTTGTTACAAATGTGGAAAACCTAGGCACTCGAAACAAGTTTGCACCAAGGAACCCAAAATATATGGTTCCTATAGATTCTCAGGTCACTTGTAGAATTTCTTCCATGTCTTTTACATTATTTATAGTGGCATGTGATCATTATACCCTAATAAAAATTTGGTTCAATTATATGCATCATAAACAAAGGGGTTCTATCCATAGGCATCTAGAATGAAGCTTCTTCATGTAGTGGAAGAGTCACTAGGGGAAGAAGATATGAGTTCAATGACTGTGAGAGCTACCATCACTATAGATTCATCTTTAGTAACTACCTTTTTTATAATAGTGCATCTTATTCATTCATTCCAACCTGTATCATGATTTTGGTAAATCTTCCTATAAATATTTTGTCTTATGTGAAGGATATTACTACACCCCTCGGAACGAAGAGAGATCAGGGTCTCTATAGTCTCAATTTTGTTTTCTTGTTATCATAGATTGATCTTTCTTGTAATTTTCAAGTTCTCATCATGAAACCTCTTGACGTCATATTCAGGATATATTGGGTCATTGCTAACAAAATCCCATATTGATTGTTATCTTTGACGAATATCCTATACTACACCCGATGGGGTGTGCCGCATCTTTCAGGGAGAATGGGACCCGTGGTCGAGTAGATCTGGACCTTCTTATCTAGAGTTGAGGAAAGAAATATCTATGTTCTCTTTTGATCTAGAGTGAGAATCCTTGTGTTTTTTTCTCCCTACAACTATCGTTGAGTTTCCCAATATTTTCCTTATGACTTCTCTAGTTTTCCACCACTAAGGAAGGTAGAGTTTTCTATTGATTTAGTACTTGGTACTCAACTAGTGTCTATTCACTATTACCTCATGGAAAAAATTGAAATGAAATATTTTAAGACTCATTTGGATGATCTTTTAGAGAAAAGATTTATATTCCTAAGTGTATCACCTTGTATGGAACTGATTCTCTTTGTTAAGAAATCTGATGGGTCACTTCGCAATTATGTTGATTACTGAAAACTCAATCAAGTTACGATGAAGAAAAAGTATCTATTTCCATAGATTTATGATCTATTTAACTAGTTGAAAGGGTTGAAGTGGTTCTCAAATATTGATATTTGTTCTGGTTATCATCATTTGAGAATAAAATAATCTGATATTTAGAAAACCACCTTTCAGAGTAGGAATGGCCATTATGAGTACCTTGTCATGCAATTTGGTCTAACCAATTCTCCTATGGTATTTATGGATTTAATGAATAGGATTTTCCATGAGTATATTTATACTTTCATGGTGTTCTTCATTTATGACATCCTTATTTACTCTAAGTTTGAGGAGGATCATGTGAGTGATCTAAGAGCAGTTCCAGTATTATTGAGAAGTCACTCACTTTATGCCAAGATATCAAAATGTGATTACTATATTTAGAAAGTGAATTTATTGGGAAACATGGTGTTAGAACATGGTATATCAGTTGATCTTGAGAAGTTAAAAGCTCTTATGACATGGAAAAAATGAAGAAATGTTTTTGAGTTTTAGAGCTTCTTGGATTTAGCTGAATATTATCTTGGGTTTGTAAAGGACCTATCAAAGTTGTATTTTACAGTGAATTATCTAACTTGGAAGGGAGTAAAGTTTTATTGGGATGAGAAATGTCAAAATTCTTTTGTTGAGATAAAATTTATTTTGAAAACTGAGTCAATGTTGACTCTTCCAAAGGCTGGGAAGGGCTATATGTTCTTCTGTGATGCATCAGGTTCAAGTTTGGGCTATGTTCTGATATAGGGTGATCATGTCATTGCCTATGGATCTCGACATCTTAGTCTAAACAATAAGAATTACCCAATCCATTACCTTGATCCTGCATCTATGATTCTTGTTCTTAAGATTTGGTGGCATTACCTTTTCATAGAAAGGTTTACCATGTATTCCTACCATAATATCTTGAGTTATATCTTCTCTCAAAAATATTTGAATCTCTACCAAAGGCATTGGGTGGAGTACCTGCAATATTTCAACTTTGAAATCACCTATACCTCATGGAAAGTGGATGTCATCAAAAATTCTTTGAGTAGAAAACTTCTAACCTAGGAATGAAAGAATCATTGAAAGAGTGGAAATTGATGGATCTTTTTTCATAGTTTCATATTGGAGTTTAGGAACCAGGGGTAGAGGTTATCTTGGCCAGTGTTCATTTGAACTCCAATATTCTTGAGATGATTTTTCATGAATAATAGTTTGATTATGAGTTTTATAGCATTAGAGACTCCCTTTATGATGGGGAGACTATTTCTGAGTGGTTGTTCTTTGTAGAGGGTATTATATGTTTCTAAAACTAGTACGTTGTATATTTTCCTATGAGGAAAGATTTTATGGGGGATTTCCATAATTCATAGTGGGAAGTGTACCTAGTAACCAAAACATGATCTTTGACATGCAGTGATGATTCTAACAGATAGGAATGAGAAAAGGCTTTACTGATTTTGTCTCACATTGTTATATGTGCTTGCAAGTCAAGGCTGAGCACTAGAGACCTTCAGTTTTTCTTCAGAAACATCCAATTCCAAATTGGAAGTGTGATGGGATCTATATGGACTTTATGGTGCGATTAATGCATACCCAAATAAAGAATAAATCAATATGGGTTTTAATCGATAGGATGACCAAATTGACTCACTTTATACACATTCGTGATACAACCAAAGTTGAGGAGTTGGGAAATCTCTATGTGAGAGAGATTGTTCTCTTGCACAAAGTTCCATCTACAATAGTCTCCAATTTAGATCCCCATTTTACTTTTCACTTTTGGAGAGGCCCCTAGGAGGCACTAGGATCCTAGGTTCATTTTAGCACGTCATACCATCTGTAGTCAGATGACCAAATAGAAAGAGCCATACGAATTATTGAGGATATGATTTACACCTAAATTATTGACTTTGGTGGAGCTTGGGATGATCACTTAGGACTGTTTGAGTTTTCTTATAAAAAAATTTACCAGTCCATGATTAGGAAGACTCCTTTTGAGGCCTTGTATGGTCATCCATGTAAATCTACATTGTGTTGGTCATATATTGGTGAAATTTCCTTGGTTGTACTGAGCTTGGTTTAATATATGACAATAAAGATTCAACTGATTCATCATAGAATTTTGATGACACAAATCCTATATAAATATTATACTAATTTTCATCACAAACTATTGGAAATTTCAGTTGGTGATTAGGTGTTCTTAATATTTTTACCTCAATTGGGTCATCAATGACTTGGGAGGAAAGGTAAACTTGATCCTCATTTTGTGGTACCTTTTGAGGTTTTTGAGCAGGTGGGGAAAGTGGCTTACTATTTAGCACTTCCGCTATAGCTGACATCAATACACAACATGTTCCATGTATCCCAGTTATGAAAATATCTTTATGATCCATCTCATGTTCTAAGATGGAGTGATCTTGAGGTTGATCCCAATCTATCCATGACTGAGCATCCAGTTAGGATAGTTGATTATGAAACCAAGGTACCTCATGAGAGGATGATACCTTTGGTTTGAGTGCTATGGAATAATGGTTCTAATAATCATGAGACTTGGGAGAGGGAGGCAATGATGAGAGAGTAGCGGCCTCATATTTTTGACATGGAAGCTTCTTAACAAGATTTTGGGGGATAGAAAGTTTCTATGGTGGGGAGGTTTTAACATCCTATTATTGTTTTTAGATACTCCTCTATCACAAACCGTCCAAGCGAGGCCTGTGTTGTGACTCCCCAAGACCGCCTCCAATAGTCCAGAGGCTGGTGACTAGAACCGAGTAGACATATCACTAATATGGGAGGCATTTCCTAAGTACTTATAAACACACACACATATCCAAGCCCACAAATGATGAAACGTAAAAACCATTAAGGATCAAAATGAATGGATATAACTAAACCCAACCAATTGAGTACAATTAAAAGTAAAGTGCGGAAATTAAACTGGACCAAAATATAATCCCACCAAAAGAAAGAGTCTGAAAACTAAAAATTCCAACCTGTAAGCAAGAAATAGGTACTGGGACTACTAGTCTTAGCCATAGGAACACCTCAACCTATAAGAAAGCTCACAAATCTTGGTCTGATTCTGGTCTTCCCTGAAATCCATCAAAAGGCTACTCATCTGCACAAGACACAACACATGTAGGAAAAGCCCATATAGGGGTGAGTATAACGATACTCAGTATAGGACCCCAGCAACCACAAAGTAATATAAAAAGTAAAGGTATAGTCAGCTCTACATAGTATATGTCTACATAACATATAATAAGAGAAACATATTCAGATATACTCAAAACCCAGATCCATAGTCTAGAGGTAAGTCACAACGAACCACATACCCATGCTAGGGATTCAGTTTTAAGATTCCATGAATAACTTGTCTATGAGAACTCACTCTACAAGTTTAATAACTCTTTTGACATACATCTGAGAATTACATTCATCGAGAAGTGTCACGAGAGAGATAGACACACTGATAGATCTGAATAGAGAACAAATGCACTTAATCCAGGATAACTCAATCCTGAGTGGGAAATGATCATGATACAAAGATTAGGATCACTACCAGGGCCTTGGATTATACCACAACTCATCCAGATTCACCTACTAAGTGGAGGATAAACATACTTTAGGATTGGTCATGTTGATACTTGACTCTACCTAGGGCCAAGAATGGGTAGAATATCTCACTTAGGGCCTCTCAAAGGGATTATGACTATATCCAGAAAGTCCTACTAAAGGGATCATACTTCTATGGATGGAAATGATACATGAACTTTAGGAGAATGTGAAAAGGGGAAACTATCCCAAACAAAACTTGTCCAAGTAATAGTGGATAAGGAGATCAAGCCATGTATAAGAGAGTACACGACATGTAGCAATGTCAAATGAAATGTCCCTAGACTTTGGGTATTGCCCATGTGTAATGGTCCGAGTTAAAAGACATGTCATGTAAAAAGTGAATACATGGCATGTAGTGATGGTCACATGCCGTGTCCGATTATCTGGGGTCTTTTCTATGTGCGATGTAGGTTCTAGGCATAGTGGAAGCACAATATGGGCCTGTACCCAACATTGAAAATTTCCATAATCAATAATTAATCAGGGATCAATACGATGATGAATGCCAATATCCATGGAATTGAATCAAGTATAAAAGAAAAATGAGAGAACCCAGAACCAAGAATAGAGGATTGACATATTTTATTTAAAATTAATTTAATTAAATTATAGAATTACCTCCAATGTGATTATTTATTTGTTGATGCATCCGACCATGGGTTTTAGGCGCGAATTCATTTTAATGTAGAATACAAGGATAAAAATCCTCTATTGGTGATCTACACATGCTCCACTTATGTCTAAACATCACTAAAGGAGTCTCCGGGTGCTAGCGCAGAAGATCCTTGCGCTTGCAATGTCCACCTTCGATCACCTTGAGAATTGATTCCAAAGCATTCTCCTTGATCCAGTGGAGGAGGATCTCTCTCATTCTTGAGAGCGTTCTTGGAGAGGAAAGAGTTCTCTAGGCTCAAGAGATTTTCTCCAAATATGTTGTGCACACAAGGATTGATTAGTCGGTCGAATGACCCCTTGGATAATTTAAATAATAATAAAATAATTTGGAAGATAATTCACCAGGTAATAATAAATAATTATCATATGTTCCATTACTTAATTTACTATTCCATGTGAAACCCCATGTCAATAATAATAGAAATGCTATTATTTCCATGTCATGTGCTTAAATTACACGTTATATTTAAATATTATTTAACTAAATAATATTTTATATTATTTCTCACCGAACCCATAACTTTTTCTACCAATCCTCCTCAATATTTACTAGGCCTTGAATAATGAATATTTATTTATAAAATAAATACAACTGCATTATTCACCAATAAATAAATATTCCTTCTGTAATATATTCTCTCGAATAACTAGCAATGAAATAAATGCGATCAAGAATACTTGAATAATTATTAAACCACAACCAGGAATAATATTTATTCAAATTTTTAAATAAATAAATTATTTAACTGAGATACTGGATACACTTAGTGTGTGACCCTTTAGGCCTCTTTCTCTTTGGAATTAGACGAGCTTACCTATAGTCCAAGATTACTATCTAGAAACGGGTCAAGACACCCAAGAGAAAGAAGTTGATGTCACAACAACATGTCACCTCATATGAAAACTTACCGTGTAATATAATCCCTTTATCCTGATATCTCCAATCAAGCGGGTTGCTTGCAAGTTCCATCAACCTATGTGCTTTATTTCTTATTCTTTGAATTCCTGGAATTGAACTTGCCTAGAGAATACCATGGACATGGATTTATTTAGTCTATATAATTTCCATCAAAGGGCCTAAGATATCTACTTCTATAGAAGTGACAAATCCTTTCTCTCATTATTCATTAATGCAGTATTACTCGTGATGCACCCATCATATCTTACCTCACCGAGAACATTTATTTTCATGGATTTCGTCAATACATCTAAGTGTGTGATTCATAATAACCATTAATAATAATCTTAACGTCTAAGGAAAAATAAAAACTTCCGCATATAGAAACATCCAATGACACTTATGAATGTGGATTTCCTACTGGTGGGTCTTGTTCTCATAATATCCTCCTGGATATTACTAAGGGCACACACCATGAGAAGGTGCCTCAAAGTTTCATGAGTCCCCACCCCTGATATCCTATATAATTTTTACCCCTTAAAATGATATCATTCGGCCATAGAACATATATTCAAGAATAGTGTCATGGAACTTCTAGGTTCTCATCATAGCAAGAATCTTCTATGACATTTTAGTGTGGTAGCTATTCTTAGGACATTTTCACATACTATGTCACACATAAGAAAAATGATGATGTGATAAGGAGTTTATAAATATTCATCCAATGATTATAGTTTTATCATAAAGTACAAAGAAGTTGGTTTCCAGGGCACCAAATCCAACATATGCTAGCCACGTGCTCATACACTGCTTTAACCCGTGTATGAAAACCAGTGTACCGGTACACGGGGTAACCCACGTAACCAGCCAGGTCTGACCATGTGGTGGAGTACATGCTGTCTACCCCACCCTGTGTTCATGTATTATTTGAGATACACGCCAAGTCCCACATAAGGACCCACATGTTGTGTGGCAGTTGTCACATTTCGTGTCATTGCTTCTTGCATCGTGAAACCCTGACTGCCACAGAGCTGGCCCCACACACCGCGTTCTTTGGAGAACATGTCATGTTCTATGCTATTTTCTAGAATCGATTTTCTTCCTCTACGCACCTCTGGTGATCTTAGATTCATCAATATGTCCATTCAATCTTCTCAAAACTTAGGATCCTGGGTCGTCCTATTATGGAAACACCGATTCGGTAAGTTTTGGGTGTCTAATTGACTCAAAAAATGCATTTCGATCATCCGTGTGAAGAACGGTTGAAGAATGATTTCTTTCGATATGTGTCGATTAATCATCTTCCATCATCATCGCACCTCCACTAGGTCATCATGATGTCGGATCTCCAATTTTGGATCGTTGCGTTGTGAAACAGATGTGCAATGATCCATTGTTCATAACCCCATAAAGAACGTGAAGAACACGATGTCAAAAAGGGAGAAGAAAATAAAAATTATAAATTAAGGAATGAACCTCTACCATCATTCATCATGGTATTGATCTGCTCACATTAGAAGGATCAAATGAAGAAAATCAAAATATGAATCAAATCAAACATGGATCAATTCCCCAAAATAAACCTGAAAAAAGATCCTCTCGCAAGAACGAATGATCCACAGGTCAAACTGTTTGTGGGTTGATCTACATTCTTCGTTTAGTCAAAGAATAGGGAAAAATGAAATCAAAACAAAACCCCTACCTTGATTGTTGATGAATAGGGATAGTAGTCTTCGTTCAGGATTCGATCTCACTGCACAATGATCCACACGTCGTCATTCGTCGTCGTTCATTGGGAATTATCCGAGGTGGCTCCTCTCCAAAGTTTTAGAGGATTCTAGGGATTTGTTTCAGGGTTATGAGAATAACCTTGGGCTCCTAGTTATTTAAAACCAAAAAACACATCACTGCATCATGGAAATGCTAAAGTAAAATAAATTATTATTTTATTTTATTTCATTTAAAATGTATAAAAATTAACTTTTGCATCCAACCTATGCCGGCTAATGTTAGGCATCGCCTAAGGTAAATTCACTGATTTGAGTGAAACGGTGCCCTTAAATTTCTGATTTGGGAACCCATTTAAAAGTTATTTTAATTTTTCTAAAAAAATACCCATACATGCTATTTAAAAGTTTAATTTATTTAAAACATTTATTCTGGGAACCCCAGGCCTTAGAATCGCATGTCGTCACAAATGATGGTCTCAAAATAATTCCATATAATATTTGAAAATAATACACAAAAATACGAGCTATTAAATTCTCCACACCTTAGGGATTTTACATCCCCAAAAGACAAAAAAGGCTAGTCAAACAGATGTGGGTACTATGCATGAATCTGAGCCTCCCTCTCCCACGTGCACTCCTGAAGGTTCTTGTGCTACCACCAGACACGCACCAAGGGAATCACTCACACACAAAGGATATTCTCCTGTTGATCCTTGATCTCCACTGGGTACTCTTTAAATGTCCCTCCATACTCGATGTCCATATTTCCCTAGTCAATGATGTGCAATGGGTCATGAACATACCTCCTTAGCTGCAACATATGGAAGACATCATGTACCAAGTGAAACTGCGGCAGTTGAGCTAGGTGGTATGCCACCTCACCAACTCTATACAGTATCTGAAAAGATCTAATGAACCTCAGAGACAACTTTCCACCCTAGCCAAATCTCCACAACCCTAGTCTAGGTGAGACCCGAAGGAAGACATTCTTTCCCTCCTCGGACTCCATAGGTCTCCGTCGTCTATCAGCATAAGACCTTTTTCGGCTCTATGTAGTCTTCATCCACTCTTGGATGATATGAAACTTCTCGGTGGTATCTCTCACCAACTCTGGACCCACGAGTGCTGACTCTCCAGGGTCGGTCTATCAAAGAGGTGACTAAAAGGGTCACCCATATAAAGCCTCAAACAGTTCCATACTGATGGTGGAGTAGTATCTTTTTTTTGTACGCAAAATCCACCAGTGATAGGTGGTCCTCCCAACCATGAACAAAATCCAAGATATATGCCCACAACACATCCTTCAGAACCTAAACGGTTCTCTCTGTCTGACCATCTATCTGGGGATGGAATGTTGTGCTTAAACGTAGCTGAGTCCCAAATGCATCCTACAATCCCTTCCACAACTATGATGTGAAACGAGCATCGCAATATGAGACTATCATTGAACGGACTCTATGAAGTCTAATTATCTCCTACACATAGAGGTATCCCAAGCTCTCTAAATAACTCTACTCCCTAATATATAGGAAGTGGGATGACTTGGTGAGTTGGTCAATGATCACCTAGATGGAATCATGTCCCCTGGATGTTCGGGTTAAGCCCATCATGAAGTCCATCTATATTCCATCCCACTTCCACTCTGACACTTCTAGGGGGTGATATAACCTCACTGGCACCTGGTGCTCATCCTTGAACTACTGGCATATAAGGCATTGAGAAATAAACTCTGCTACTACCTTCTTCATACCTATCCACCAGAACTAACTCCAAAGTTCCTGTTACATTTTTTCCACTCCAAGATGTACCATCAAGGGGGATATATGAAACTCCCTCAGAAACTCCTCCCAAAATGCCACTGGCACAACTACACATTCTCTAAAAAGGAAGACATGCTCCCCACCTTGAAAATATCCATCAGGAGTTTGTCTTATGGATAACTGAGCATGTAAAGTCTCGCAATAGACATCCCATAGTTGTGCCTCACTAACTCACTAAAAGAGTAGAGGGGTAACAACCATTGACTAGAGATAAGATGAATACTCCCTAACTATTAATAATAAATGTAGCAAGGCCAACTACTCGGATGCCTTGCTTAGTAGTTGTGAACTCAATCACTGACTAGGAGCATCCGATACTATGTTCCCCTTCCCATGAGTATAGAAGACCTCAAATTCATAATCCTGGAGGAACTCTAGCCATCGTATCTACCTTAGATTTAGATCTTTTTACAAGAATAAGTACTTGAGGCTCTTGTGGTTAGAGTAGATGATAAATCATTCACTCGTCAGGTAGTGTCGCCACATCTTCGACGCGAATAATACCACTACCAAATCATGATCATGGGTCACATAGTTTTTCTCATGCGACCTTAGCTGGAGAGAACCATAAGCAATCATCGCGTGTCTCTGTATCATAACACAGCCAAGCCCAGTCCCTAATGCATCGCAGAAAACTACGTACTCGACACCCTCTTCTGGAAATCTCAAGATAGGTGCACTTGTAAAACTCAACCTCAACTTTTGGAAAGCCTGCTGGAACTTCTCCATCCATACAAAAGGCTACCCCTTTTGGGTCAAGGCTATCATCAGTGCTAATATCTTAAAGAAATATGGGATAAATCTCTAGTGGTATCCTACCAACCCAAGGAAGCTCTACACCTCTGTCACACTCTGGTGTGGATCCCATGATAACACTACCTTGACCTTGGCTGGGTCCAATTTTACTCTGTCTACTGAGATAACAAGTCCTAGAAAGTGGAACTCTTATATCCAAAACTGGCACTTCAAGAGCTTCCCATAAAGCTGGTGCTCTCGGAGTATGTCTAGAACCATCCGCAGGTGTCACGCGTGCTCCTCCTCTAATGCAAAGTACACAAGGATTTAGTCGATGAAGACCACTATGAACCAGTATAAGTATGGCTGGAAGATCTGGTTCATAAGTCTGATGAACACTGTGGGGGAGTTCATCATGCCGGAAGGGATCAACAAGTACTTGTAGTGACTGTAGTGGCATCTAAAAACTGTCTTCGATATATCCTAATCTTGTACTTATAACTGGTGGTAACCCGATTGAAGGTCAACCTTCGAGAACTATAGTTCCCCTATCTATTGATCGAAGAGGCCGTCGATCCTTGACAGTGGATACTTATTCTTCACAATTACCTGATTCAGGCACCGACAATCCACACACAACCTCAAACTCCTATATGCCTTCTTGGAAAACAAAACTTGGCTCACCCAGGGTGAAACACTAGGTCTTATGAAGCCCCTCCTTTACGAATCCTCTAGCTTCACACTCAGCACACGAAGCTCTATGGGATCCATCTGATATGCTAGTAAGGGTATCGATGCCATCCTGGGGTGTAAGTCGATGTAGAAGTCAATTTATCAGTGGGAAGGTAATCTCGGAACATCTTCTGGAAATATGTCCTCCTACTTCGCCACTACTACTAGGAACTTAAAGCTCACAACATCTGCTACTCCAAGGGTAAGGCTAGCTAGCTCATGAGTGATCATCTACACCCTCCTATGAATTAGCCCATTATATGTTTCCTAGGTTTCCTTTTCACCAACAAAGAAAACCTCATTACATCATTGTAGACACACCATACTCACCTAAAGTAGTCAATATGGGTATGGACCGAAGATAAGAAATCCATACCGAGGATGATTTCATAAGGCCTCGATGATTCCACCAAGAGGTTCCAACTAAAAATCTCACCTCCAAGGGTAAGATCACATTATCAGAAAAGACGTGTGATCATCAAGTCTCCTTCTGTTGGTGTCTCTAAGAGTAAGGGTCAATTTAATGGCTCCATCGGAATCTCAAGGATTCACATAAGACATGTAGCGATGAAAGAATAACTGGAACCTGTGTCTATAAGTATGAAAGATAAGGTAGAAAAGACATAGATCATACCTCAGATCATCCCTGGAGTCCTTGGGTCGTACAACTTGACCACATGTAGCTGCCCCACCCCTATCCCCTAACTCCTTGAGCCTGGTGCGGACCTCCTAGGGGTGGTGGTGGAAGTAGGTCAAAGCATCTTTCACCTCTTGTAGCCCTCCCTACTCCTCTGCCACGTCCACTACCTGGAGGGTCTACCTGCTCCACTCTCTGCCTCTACCTCAGTGGTCCATCCACTGCCTCCCCGTAAGTAGTTAGATGAGTTGGGAAATCTCTAGAGATATGTCCCCTACCTTCACACGAGTAGCATCACCTCTCTCTTGGCTAACTGGATCCGACCTGAGAGCCCTAGGCTATAGATCCCCTATTTTGGGTTCTCCTGTGACATCTCCCACATCATAATCCCTATGATTGATATTGGATCCCTAATGCTGAGGTCTTTGCACCTATCTTCCTGTTTCTGACTTCTACTGGCTATATCTGCTCAGCCAAGAAGCTCTCAACCACCAAATCTCACTCGATCACTCCTATATAAGTCAAAATGCATAGAGTCATGACACTAGATCAGGTATCCCATTTTAGACCTCACTTGAAGGTATGAGATCTTAAGTACTGATCCCTAACCATATCCATAGAGTAAATAGTGAGGTTGGTGAACCTCAATGAATAGTCACCCACCATTAAAATGCCCTGCTGAAGCTGAAGAAGCTCCCAGATACACACTTCTCTCAGTGTAACTAGAGAGAACTCATCACTAAAGAGTCGCTCTAACTCCATCCACGAAAGAGTATCCTTGTTGTGAGTCTTCATGGTCAAACTCCACCATCATCCCACCAAACCCTGAAGAAGGTTCTCTCCTAGGATCACCATTTGGTCCGTTGGTGTCCTCACTAGATGGAAAAATCTGGCCACCGCCTCAAGCCAATCCTCAGCTACCTGAGGGTTAGGCTCACCTCTAAATCGAAGGGGTCTCTGTTTCTGAAACTCATGGAGTGCGCTCAGCCTGCGCTCCTCGTCTATTAGTACTGCATGTACCACATGCTTCTCTATTGGTGGTGGTATAGAAGGTTCACCACCTGGAGGTAACACATGGGTAACTAGTCCCTAAATTGAAGCCTCATCACTAAGGGGGTCATCATTGTGATCGATATGATGAATCCTAGCTGGTATGCATCGTAGAGGTATCCTATAAGGAAACAAGATGTAACACAATCAAAGAGTATATCTAGATAGCTGACACTAAAGGACATGAAAACACAACCCATTCCTATATGATGAATGTACCATTTTTTCCTTACAATCAGTGTTCTCATGCACCAAGTTGAAAAACTGGTTATCAGAATCCTAGTATATGGATACGTAGGCCACCCGTACCAACACTAGAGTCCCTGGCCTGAAAGCCAATCTCAAAACACTTAACACTGTTACCCCAAACCAATATCACAGACTCTTAGTCTTAAGGTAGAACCAACAACCCATAATACCACTCTATCATGACCCATCCTAGTGGGACCCGTGTCGCGACTCCCCAAGCCCGCATCCAATAGGCCAGAGGCTGGTGACTAGCACCGAGTAGGAATAGCATAAACATGGGAGGCATTGACTAAGTACCTGTCTATAGGCAGGAATCTCCAAGCCCAGAAATGATGAAATGTAAAAACCAATAAGGAAAAAAATGCATGCATACAACTAAACCCAACCAACAGAGTACAACGAAAAGTAAAGTGCAGAAAGTAAACTGGGCCAGAATACAAGACCAACAAAATAAAGAGTCTACAAACTACAAAGTACAACCTATAAACAAGAAATAGGTATTGGGACTACTAATCGTAGCCATATAAAAAAATCATCTTGTAAAGAATCTCACAAAGCTTGATCCAGTCCTGGTCCGCCCTAGAATCTATCAAAAGGCCGATCGTCTACATAAGACATGACATGTGCGGGCAAAGCCCGTGCAGGGGTGAGTATAACAATACTCAATAGAGGACCCTGAAAACCAAAAATAAATACAAAAAGTAAAGGTACAATCATCTCTACACAATATATGCCTACATAACATATAACAAGAGAAACATATCCAGATATAATCAAAACCCAAACCCATAGTCTAGAGGTAAATCACAACAACCCACATACCCCTGCTAGGGATTTAGTCTAAAGATTCCACGAAGCACTCATCTAAGAGAACTCACTCTAAGAGTATGATATCTCTGATGATGTATATCCGAGAAGTACATTAATCAATAAGTGTCATGAGAGAGATAGACACATTGATAGATCTGAAGAGAGAATAGATGCACTCATTCTGATAGAACTCACTCTTGAGTGGGGAAAGATCACGATACACGGATGAAGATCACATCCAGGGCCTTGGCGTATACCACTAATTATCCAAATTCACCTGATAAGTAGAGGATAAATATCGTATAGTATTTTTCACATTGATACTTGACTCTACCTAGGTCCAATAATGGGTAGAGGATCTCACTCCAGGCCTCTCGGAGGGATTCTGACTCTATCCAGTAAGTCTTGCTGAAGGGATCATAATTGTGTGGATGGAAACAATACTCGACATTCATGGGAATGGGAAAAGGGGTCACTAACCCAAATGAAACTTTTCCAAGGAATAATGGAAAAGGATATCAAGCCATGTAGAAGAGAGTACACGACGTTTAGCATGGTCACAAGCCGCGTCCCTTGACTTGAGGTACTGCCCGTGTTCAACGACCTGAGTTAGAAGACATGTCATGTAAAAAGAACATACATGACATGTAGTGATAGTCACACACCATTTCCAATTATCCAGGGTCCACTCCGTGTATGCTGGACATGTGCCCATACACGGATTCGACTCGTGTATGCCAACCTGAGTACCGATACATGGGGTAACCAGCATAACTGGCCGGGTCTGGCCATGTGGTAGAGTACATGCTGTGTACTCCACCCTGTGTCTATGTATCATCTGAGATACATTCTGAATCCTGTATAAAGACCCACACACCATGTAGTAGTTTTTACACTTTGTTTCATCGCTTCCACTATCGTGAAACCCTATCCATCGTAGAGCCATTCCCATGCACCGTGTTCTTCAGAGAACACGCCATGTTCTTTGTGATTTTACAGAATCACTGTTCTTCCTCCACGTGCCTCTAGTGATCTTTGATCTATCGATACGACTATTAAATATCCTAGAAAATCAAGATCCTAGGTCATCCCATCATGGAAACATTGATTCTGTAAGTTTTGGGCGTCCGATCAACTCCAAAAATGCATTTCGGTCATCCGTGCGAAGAACGACTGGAGAATAATTTCTTGCGATCCATGTCGATTCATCATCTACCATCATCATCACACCTCTGATGGGTCATCACAATGTCAGATATCTAATTTGAGATCTTTACATTGCAAAAGTAACGTGCAATGATCCTTTATTCATAACCCTGTGAAGAATATGAATAATGCGGGGCCAAAAAGGGGAAGAAAAACCAAATAGAAAATCGAGGAACGAACCTCCACCATCATTCATCATGGAATTGATCCGATCCCATTAGAATGATAAAATAGAGAAAATCAAATTATGAATCAAATAAAACATGGATTAATTCCCCAAAATAAACCCAATGAAAGACCCTCCTGCAAGACTGAACAATCTGAAGGCCAACTTGTTTTTGGGTTGATCCACATTCATTATTTAGTCAAAGAACGAGGGGAAAAAAATCAAAACAACAACCCCTATCTCTATCATCAACGAAGAAAGAGATCAGTCATCAGTTGGGATTCAATCTCACTGCACAACGATCCACGCATTGTCATTCATCATCGTTCATCGAGAATTCTCTACAGTTGCTCCTCTCCAAAGTTCCAGAGGATTCTAGGAATTTTTTCAGGGTTATGAGCCTAACCTTGGGCTCTTGGTTATTTAAAACCACAAAACACATCGATGCATCATAGAAATGATAAAATAAAATAAATTATTAATTTATTTTATTTCTTTTAAAATGTCTAAAAATTAACTTTTGCAGCCAACCCATACCGGCTGATGTAAGGCCTCGCCTAAGATAAAGTCGCTACTCTGAATGTAAAAGTGCCCTCATATTTCTGATCCAGGCACCCATTTAAAAGTTATTCCACTTTTTTAGGAAAACCACTCACACATTCTATTTAAAAGTTTAATTTATTTCAAACATTTATTCTAGGAACCTCGGGCCTCAAAATCACATGTCGTCACAAAGCCTAGTCTCGAAATAATTCCATATAATATTTGAAAATAATACACAAAAAATATGAGACATTACATCCTAAACCCCTCTTTTGATCATGTCATGTTTGGGTTTCTTTTAGGGGTGCTTCGGGTAAAATTTTTAAAATTTTGGAAGGCTTTTGGGCTGTGCATGGTTGGCGCATGATTTTCCCAAACTATGTGCCCTACTAGTGAAAAGAATTCAAACCCAGGTAGTGGGGGTTTGCATAGTTGGCACACATTTTGAAAAAAATGATCCCACATAGTAGAAACCATGCACCCCACCAAAGGGGCACATAGTTAGGGCACACAGTTTGACAAACCATGTGGCCCCCTCTAGGAAACCATGCACACGAATTTTAATTATTCTAGAAATTCTTTAAAATTTTCCCAAAATCTAATTTAGAACCCCACTCAAACCTAAATACGTTTTGGGTGATTTCCTAGGTATTTGGAGATCCCAAGAACTAATTTTGGCTCCTCCAAACCCTCTCTAAAGAGGATCGAAGCTAGGTGATCATTGTTTGATCTCTCCTGGGTAAGAGTTCTTCTCCCATTATCTATCTCCAGCTCTATTATTCTCTCCTCATTAAGGTTTTTTAGATCTACATGTTATTGGAGTATCTAATCCCTATTGTTTTAGATCTTTAATCTAGGTTTGATTCTTCGATCTCCATTGTTGAAATTCTTTTTTGGTGAATCCCATTAAGGAAGTTGTATACATGATCCCGTGATCTATGGTAGGTGGTTCTGTTTATGATTAGTAAATTAATTTAACCCTAAATTGATTGATTTAAATTAAATTACTTTTAATTAGTTTTTTAATAACCCAAAATCCAGTGAATTGGGGATCTGAATTTGATTTGGCATGAAATTGGAGAAAAACCCCCAATTAAAATTAATTGGGATGTGTTTGTGTAATTTGATGGAAATTTGTGAAATTAAATTGAAAAATTGATTTGTGAAATTTATTTAAAACTTCAATTTGAGAAAAATGGCTTAAATTGTTTTGATAATAACCCATTTATTTTATCCTAGAAAAGGCATAAATAGATTAAAATCCTATTTTTGTTTTTAAATGGAAATTGGAATATTGAAGTGGAAAATGGGTAAATTTTATTTTGAACAGTTTTGAGATAAAATTTCCATAATTGATTTTTTTTGAGAACATGTAAGCCTAGGTAGTTAGTGAGTTATTAGGGACAAACACACTAGGATGTGAATTCCCTAGTGATGTATTGATACTTTACAACTCTAACATAAACTTATTAGAAGATCTTATCCCTAGTAGGATGTTGGTTAGTCCTCTTTGGCTAATATCAGAGGGATGTGTGTGCAAATTATCGTTATCACTATATGAGTGTATGAGGATCCCATAACCTCGAACTATCATACCTTTTGGCAAATGACCATGTTTCCTATTTTTTATTATTTGATATATACACCATTTTTCTAAACTATTTTACAAATGACTTAGAATTTATATAAAATGTTTTATATAAAATGTTTATTAAGCCATTGTTTATAAATGTTTCTATCAATTGAAATGTAAAACATGATTTTTTTAAATATTATCTTGAAATAACATTCCTGTTTTATTTAATATTGAAATATTTATTTGGTTAAATATTGTGGAATCTTATTATGAAATCCTTGGTGAGATCCTACTGGGATTTTATCTCACACCCTACCAGTGCCTTCAGGTGTTTATAGATTTTCTTCTTCTCGGTTCGAGCAAGGGTAAAGTGCCACTTGGAGGTGGCTCATGTTTTCGATCCTTAGGACATGGAGAGCTATGTCAGTTGGGACTTTGGGTTGTTTATACCTATTTAACTTTTGGTATAGTTCTCCCTGTGGATTTTTCTTTTGATCATACTGACCTGTTTCTATTCTTCTGCTATTTATCTGTCAAAAATTGTTCCCTCTTTCTTATTGTTTTATGATAGGTGCTAGTCACAAACTCACAGGAATTGGGAACACCCTTCGGGATATGTTGGGATCGTCTTGGGTATTAGGGTACCAGGGTATCTGGGATGGTTTGTGATAGGTTATTATTGGAGGGTTTTTACCACACTGAGTGTCATCCTTTGGGTGTGACTATTAGATATCCTTGACCTTATGAATGTTTTTGTGACCTAAACACCTTCTAAGTTGTTATATCTTGACTCTAACTTGAAAATTTTTAATTGAATTAAAGGGAAAGTGAATGATAATACCATGTCATGTGACCCTTAAATAATTTTGAATTATTCCTTTGGATAATGAAATGTGAAATGGTTGGAAACCAAATCATGGATTATGTTAATGAATATCATGTGACAAATGATTATTACTATTATTACATGACCATGTATATTGGTTGTTAATATATGGTCATGGAAAGTGTTGGCGATGATTATTCATGATATCTTGACATGTGATGTTGGACATGACATTTCACAGTGTTTATTAGGCATTGGACATAACATTTCACATTACCCTATATCAGATGATATATATGGAATTTCACATCATTGGTTGGGATTGAAGGACATGATACTATATTCCATGACCGAGCATTATGAACTGATTACCTTACTTGAGTATGATACTCCTATGATTATGCAAGGATGCCTTGGTTATATGCCTCAGGTCCTGGCTAGTAATACTTACAAATATATGGATACTTATGTCTATGAACACACACACACACACATATGGTTATTCTTACTCAGAGATATTATATATTAGGCCAATTAAGGTAGTGTTATATGGGTGTCCTTTAGGAACCTGAGCTGAATTTTTTTCAGTTACAACATTTCTTATTAATTTTTTTACCTGCAAACTGCTTATTATATATTCATTGAATGGACAACATTAGAAACCATTGATGCTATCCTACTGAGTATATCTCACACCCTAATCAACCTACCAGTTGGTACCCAGGTAGACTTCATGGACATGAGTAGGGACAAAGGAAATTTACCATTTATAGACATTTGATTCCTGTACTAGGATGGAGTATGAGAGTAGAATACTGAGATGATGCTCATGATGCTATTGGAGATATATTTTTATCTTTTGGTCATTTTTGTATATAATTTCATATATTCCTATTACTATGTATCCCATGTATCCCACATATTATGACATAATGACATCATTTTGTATACGACATTGGATATAATTTCTATCTATTCATTTATCTATTTAGGTGTTTATTATGTTTTGCTGCCATATTGTTATCTATTTATACTATTTCATTTATTATTTCACTAGTGTGTTTTACTATGATTATGATGGTATAGTTTCCCCATAATACCTTCATACACACTCACTACTAGTTAGAATCCTTTGGCGTGTAGGGAGGCATGTTTGTAGTCATGTGGCCAACCGAATTGGTCACTTATCAATGAACCGGGCCTGGGATGTCACATTTTAGTTTAAAACAGAATAATTAACCAATTTCTATTTATAGTATCTAAGATATAAAATACTTCCACTACCTGTGATTATATTACTAATAGTTCAACCTTGTACCCTTCCACATAGAAATCCACCTTTCACAAAGCCCAATTCATCAACTGTAATTTACCTTCTATTGTCAAACCATTTAAAAAAAGAGTCACTTGGAATGTTGTATAATCCAAATCATATATTTGTTTGATGATGAAAAATTATGGCATATTATCATAAATTATATTTCTATCCTTGGTACCATATACATGTATCACTTCTATTACAAGAGTAACTCTACATTTTTTCATCATACTACATTCATCATGTTTCTTTTTATAGAATGTATAACCGTTAATTACACAACCATTATAAGATAATTCTTGTACACTTGGTCCTCTGGCTAACCATCATATTCATTCAAAAATTAAATTCAGATTCATAGATATCTCCTTAAAAATATAATCTCAAAACCATCCTATAAATTTTTGATTACATATATTTGATATCTATATTTCATCCCTTGATGAATTTAAATGTCTAAGAATTACTTGGTGGGTTTCAATGTATGGAGTTACCTCTATACTATGATGTAAAATGTAAAGGTGATCTTGCTCCCAATATATAATGGTAATTATAACAACATATCTTCTGGAAATCCCTTCACCCATAAGGTGTCTTCCATGGCAAGATTTTGGGAGACCAATGCTATCAACATCTAATAGGTGCTCGGTATAGAATTCAACAAATTCTTCAAAAATATATCGCTCCACAATAAAACATTCTAGATGATTTCAATTTTTGATATAAAATTTCAAAATCTTCATATATCATTCAATGGGGGTACATACATATATAATGTAAATGACCACATAGTTGGGTCTCTCTAACTTAGTGAACCATCATATCAAAGAATAGTGGGGGGAAGTACATTTATAATTCACTTAATATGAGAGAAATTTACTTTTCCCTAGTTAGAAACATTTTCAAGTATATAAATTTACTACATATATCTTTAAAAAAGAAACAAATCTTGGTTAATGTGTGTCGAACATTTTTAAGTAGAATGTAATGTAAAGATATAGACATTAAATCTTGCATTAAAATATGATATTCATTTTATTTTAGGCCATTTAACTTCAAATCATTCATTGAAATGGTATTCTTGATATTTGATGAATACCCCTATGAAACCTTTACACTATTCATAATGTTTCAAAATTGAAATCTCTCTTGCCTAGAAAGAGTGTAAGCTTTCAGAGGAAGAAAAGTCCACCATTCACCCTTCACTAACGCCAAATCCTCCCTTATCCCCATATCAATCATGTCCGAACTAGATTTAATGACATTATTTGTGTTTCCAGGTTCATTTAGTAATGTTTCAATAACACCATCACATACATTTTTTTCAACGTTCACGACATCAAGAAAATGTCCGACATACAAACAATTTCAGTACGATAATTCAAAAAAAATGATCACTTTTTCCAATCACTTTTCATAAGTTTTTTATGAAGTTTTACCAAAATTAGTGACAATATCCATTACTTTCTAAAACTATTGATTGATCGTTAATGGAGATATTTTTGTACCTTATTCTATATTCCCATCAAATGATATCATCCAGGATTGGTATTATATAAATGGAGTAAAAATTTATGATGTCCTAAAAATACATTCTTCAAGGAATGTTTCAAACTAACTAAGTGTATACCTTTTTTATAGATGATACACCCCAACATTCCTTTAATTATATATCCTAACAAATTTCCATAAACAGGAAGTCCATTTATCATCCCACACAACATGGATATCAAAGTGAACTCTTCAATTCTATGAGCATTATATAATGTAACACCTGTATTCCACATCAATTCCAGATCTTTGATCAATGGATCTAAATAAACATCAATATCATTACTAGGTTGTTTTGGTTAAGATATAAGTAGAGACAACATAATGTATTTATGCTTAATGAATAATTGAAGTGGAAATTTATAATTTACCAACATAACCAACCATGTAATATGAATAATACTTTGTATAGTAAAAGGATTCACTCCATTTATAGATAGTGCAAGATAGAGGTTTCTCAGCTCATTTCCAAATTTGGGATACTCATGATCAGTCTTTTTCCACTAAGTAGAGTCCTCTGGGTGATGTAGTTTCCCATCTTAAATTATTTTATCTATGTTCCATGTCAATTATGTAGCAGTCTACTTACATCTATATAACTGTTTAAGAATTGGAATGATTGGAAAGTACCACAAAACTTTCAAAGGACTTGATTCGTCTTTCTTGTATCACGTCAGAACAAAATGTGGTCATTTTTAAATGATTCATGGTCCTTGAGAAACAATGTATATTCATTTGGATAGAAATGTATTCTTTCATAGATCATACCCATTGAATGTAGATTTCATTTAGAGATACATGTTTGATAAGGAAACTCATTTTTTTAGTAGCATATCATTCAGGAGACCAAGTAGTTCTGTAAAGCTAGTGCCGCTCTATCCGCTACTAGATTTGAAATTATATAGAATTAATATGGTCGAAAATGCTGTATATTTAGTACAATAGATATATAATGACCTATTTTCACAACTCTTTAATTTCTCAAATCACTTTGGATAATCGTGAAGGTCATCTTCAATTTCCATTATCATTTATTCAATATGATCACTATCATCATTTACACTTATAATCATATCATGTTTATAGATCATAGTATCATCCCAGTTGGTATCTACATTTAGTTCTTCCCCATGTTTAGTCCAACATTTATAGCTTAAATCTATTCCATGATAGATTAAATGTTCTTCCACATCCACGAGACTAATTTTTCTTGAATGAAAACAATGTAAACATAGAAAAGGGTTATATTTATGATTTGTTGAAAACTTAATGAAAAATTTTAGCCCATACCAATAATACTTTGTTATAAGATTAATATCTACCAATTTTATATTCATATACATCCTATTTTGTTTAAAAATATTCATATTTTACCATAAATAAATAAATATACACAAGGTATGCTTATATTATATCATTTTTTATATTTGTAAATTATATAAAGTATAACTTTTAAAAATATAATTATAAATTCAAATACATACATATATAAATCATATAAAAGAATATATATAAAATCTATGTTTTATAATACAATGAAAAATATATACATATAACAAATCTTATGTTTTGGAAAGAATTAAGTCTTATCTCTTAGTCTGAATTGTTTTCCTAGTGTGGAGTAGATAACTTCAGGTAAAATGTGATGATATAATGTGATGGTTTTTTTTCCATAGAATTTTAAGGATTTAAATATAATATAAAATAATATTAACACACACACACACACACACAAACACATGGATATATAAACACCCAAACACACATAAACAAAAAAATATATACTTTTATACATATACATATATAATAAATGAAACCCACATTTATATTATATATATATAAGAAAACATCACATGTAATGTCATGTTTCTATAGAAAATCCGTTAATCATACTCTTCGATCATTGAACCAATCCCCAACCCAATGAATAATCTTGAATCAATTAATATTTACAAGGCCTATACTTATTTATTACATTAAGAACATTTATTTCTTATCTAAAAATTACCCAAGATATTAATTCACCTTATAATAGATTAAAACCATTTTCATTCCACTAAAAACCATTTTAAATTTCAATTAATATCAAATAATAAAATATTTTAACTATTTTTTAGGCAATCCCTATCTAAAGTCTATAAATACAAAGAGGAATAACAATATAAAAATTGGGAAAATCAAGAAAGATCAGTGATCCAAAATGGAAATCACCCTAAAAGAGTCTATTTGTCCAAAAAAATAGGGAATAACAATGAACAAAACTAATTACAGATGAGCACATATAGGGAGAACCATTATAGACAAACAAAGGAAGAAAAAATAAAAAAATCATGAAAAACACATGAAAGATTTATTGATAATACTTAAAATCAAGTTCAGAATATCATAAATTCAGTTAATAGGTATTATTTGTCCAAAATAAATGAGTTTGGTCATCACAGATGAACATGAGAAAAAAACTCAAAAAGACAACGAAAAACATATGAACGTTTGGCTGAGAATCCTTCAAAACAAGTTCAGAATTTCATACCTAAGGTTTTGAGGTTTGATTTGTCCAAAAAAATGGCTTTGGATGCTATAGAGGTTCAGTTTCACAAGAGTTTGAATGAGATGGGAGGAAAAGTGTTATGTTAGGGTTCATTTTAAATAAGGGAAAAGGGTTTTATCAATTCTTACTGAAAAAAATGACAACAAATCATTTTATTAGTGCTAAAAATATAAGCATGCATAAATAATGTTTTTTTCAATGATTTTTTAGTGTGGATAAATTAATAACATTATCAGTACTAAAAATCATCGATAAAATTGGTATTTCTCAGTGCTTATTTTTTAATGCAGATAAAATACAATTTTAATAGTGCTTAATCTAGCGCTGAAAAAAGCATACAAAATTTAATAAAAATGAAAAAATAAATAATATTAATTATGTATATAAAAAATTACTAAAAATTAATTATACTTACTATTTATATTACAATAATATTAAAAAAATAATTTAAATTGATTAATAATATAAATTACAAACATATAAAAAATATCAAAACTTATTAAATAAAAATGTAAATATATTAATCATATAAATTACAAATATATTGAAAATATTAAAACTTAGTAAATAAATATGTATAAATAAATTTTATAAAATGAATAAATTCTAAAAATATTAATAAATATTTAAAATGAATAAATAATATTGAATGAATGAATATTAAAAAGGAATAAATAAATTTGAATAAATTATAAAAATTTAAAAAAAGTGAATTTATAACATTAACTGCATAAGTTACAATCACATAAAAAATGAATACAAATGGATAAATAAATAATGTTAATTATATAAATAAAAAAATTATTAAAAATGAATTATATTAATAATTGAAATTAAAAAATATTTTAAAAAACATTTAAATTAATAAATTATATAAATTTAAAACATATTTTTTTAGAACAAGCCAGAATTAGAGCCAAGAGGTGCTGAAACATTTTATTAAAATAAAAAAGAAGAATAGAGACAGATGAGATGGGGTCTAACAAAGAACAAAATGCCTTCATTAAAAGAAAAAATTGACCACAAGAAGTCAATTCAAAGAAATCCCTATAGTTTCCAAATTCATAGGATGTTTCCCTCTACCCATTGGATGTTTACCAATCCTCCATGTCTTGGTCCTTTGAGGAGGATCATATTCTTTTTCTGATGTTGAGTGGGAGGAGTCATCTGAGATGCAACAAATCCTATATTTCCAAGATAGATCACGAAATTCCATCACTGAATTGTATTAGAAGTTATCTTCAATGTTTATTGATAATGGATTCTAGATTATGAGGTAGTCACTATAGCTGAATATATCCGGTTCTATCATGGAAAAAATGAATTCAAGCTATGAATCAAGCTATTCTACCATGTAATTCCTAAGTCCTTCAGGAGGCCTTTCACTTTTAGGGTCCTCTAGAGGACTTTTGACCTTATATTTTTTGACCCTTGCATTCTCACATTCCTCAACCAAGGCCTTGCCAAAAAAAAAACACAAGTAGTAATCATTAAGTTAGAAAATTTAGAAGAAAAAGACCAATCCTCATTTTTAATTTCATCTACACTCATCTTGCATGAATGGATGTTTAATTGGTGTTCCACCTGAAGGGGGGGGGGTCAAGATGAACCTGCAATTCCATGTCTTCCTGGATGTTTTCACTAGACAGACCTTCCAGAAAGTCCTTCTAGGTGGGTACCTGGTCCTGATTATACTACACAAACACAGATAGAGGTTCATGTGCTTTGGATTTTCAAGAAATAACCATTTGAAATCCCTCTTCATCCACAAAATTTTTTACCCTTGGTCAAAGAATTCTGATTATCTTGAATGATAGTTAAAGTAGTGCTATCATACTTTAACTTTCCATTGGAGCCGTTCACTACAATAGATGATGAATCACCTGTATCAACTACCACTACCACAAAACGGGGCATGGCTGGCACCTGCCTTTATCAGTGCTAACAGAAAAGCGCTGATAAAGGGGTTGGCCTTTATCAGTGCTAAAAAAAGCGCTGATAAATTTACCCTTTATGAGTGCTAAAACAAGCACTGATAAAGGTGTACCCTTTATCAGTGCTTTAAATATCCCTTTATCATCGCTTTTCTTAGCGCTGATAAAGGTTACATTTATCAGCACTTTTCTTAGCGCTGATAATATTTATTGTATACATTAAATAAAAAACACATGTTATAACTAAATATATATATATATATATATAATTAAATAATTATAAGATTAATAATAAATATATTTATTAGATTTTTAGATTTATTAATTCATTATCTTTTTGATTTATTAATTCATTATATTTAATATATATATTTATTATGTTTTTTTATATTTAATGTATTTTTTTATTTATAAATATATAATACTTTTTAATATATATTTATAATTAAAATTATTGAATATATATGTGTTTTCCAATGAATTGGGGTCAATGAATATATCATACATGCGTATATATATATGTGCATGAATAATGTTCATTTATAGATTATAATTACATATCATGTTGATGTGTTATTGATTTATAATTCATTATATTACCCATATAATATATATGTTCTAAAAAATGTACACTTATAATTAAAATTAAATTATATTTAAATAATAAATATATATTTTATTATATTTAAATAATAAATATATATTTTATTATATTTTCAATGATATATATATAAATATACCATTCAAATAATTTTATAAGTATAAATTAAGATATATTTATTTAGAGTTATAATTATTAATAAATATATATATATATATATATTTATCATAAATATCATTTTAAATAAATATATAATAATATAAACAAATTATTAAATTTATACATTTATCAGCGCTTTTATTAGCTCTGATAAAGTATGTCTTTATCAACGCTACAAAAGTGCTGATAAAGAGAGTCTTTATCAGCACTAAAATGAAAAGTGCTGATAAAGTCACCCTTTATCAGCGCTAAAACGCACTGATAAAGTCCAACATTTATCAGTACTAAAAAAGCACTGATAAAGGGGGTCTTTATTAGCGCTTTTCATTTTAGCGCTGATAAATACCCCTTTATCAGTTCTTTTTACTAGCACTGATAAAGGTCCACACGAGATTTATAAAATTCATCGGGTCCTCCTCCTCCTCCCCGCAACCTATCAAGTTTTTGCGGAAGCCCTACCCTGCGCCGCTGCCTCCTCTCCACCGCGGCCGCCACCTCCTTCTCCTTCTCCTATGCCGCGGCCACCTCCTTCTCCTCTTCCTCCTCCGGCGCCTACTTCTCTTCCTCCTCCTCTGTCACGGCCTCCTTCTCCTTCTCCTTCTCCTCCTCTGCGGCCGTCGCCTTCTCCTTCTCCACCACCGCGACCTCCTTCTCCTTCTCCTCCTCCTCCGCCTCCTCCTCCTCCTCCACCACCGCCTCCTCCTCCTCCACCGGCACCTCCTCCTCCTCCTCCTCCTCCTCCATCTACTCTGCTGCCTCCGCTTCCTCCGCTGCCTCCAAGCTGCTCCGCGCTGACTCTGCGCTGCCTCCACGCTGCCTCCGTGCTGCCTCCGCGCTGCCTTGACCCTGCCTCCGCACTGCCTCCACGCTGCCTCCGCGCTGCCTCCTCCTACTCCGCTACCTTCGTTGCATCCGCTGTCGACGCCTCCTCCTCCTCCTCTACCGGTTCCTCCTCCTTAAGGTGAGTAAAATTGAATTTGCATGAAATAATTATGTTTTAATTTATTATCAATATTGAGATTAATTATGATTTGGCGTGATTCTTATGTGTGATGCTTGTGTGTGTGATAATTCATCAGGATTTGGGGTGTAAACCATATGACTATTACCTTTATAGAATCCTGAATGAGCAGTGTAATTAGATTCCTTGGATAGAACAAATGTGAGGAAATATTTATGGAATCCTATAGAGGATGAAATACTATGTGGTATAATGTTTTTAATGGATCATGTTATTACAAGGTGTTGCAGTTGGTATGTTTTTAACCATTGATAACCTTGGAGTAAGGGGTGTATTTATATTTTATATATGGATTTGATTACTACAACCTAAAATAACATATCTAGGTGTTTGGTTGGTTAAGGATAAAAGATAGTTCTGCCTCATGGGTTTAATTAATGGATGAATAAAAGTATATGGTTCAAGAGATAAAGGATCCATTTATAGGTACATCCTATGATCCAAAAGGGATAGGACTTAAGTGAATGACTTATATAGGTTGGTTGAGGGTCCATTGGTATATTTAAGTTCCCTTGATGGTTTGGGGTAATTAATGAGTTTTTTGGTTTGAAGAAGCCCCTCAATAAGTGAATTGAAAATGGTGATATGTAATTTGATCTTAGTAAAGTCATGATCATAGTAGAATTTTTATTACACTAAGAGTAGGAGTATTCCCACCAACCATTCTACAATTTGTTATGGTGAGTAGATGGAGTAAAAATTGGAAACATATTATTACTATCTTCAAAAAGAAATTTAGTCATGGGTTTTAGATGTATTTTACCAATATATTTATTGAAAACATTATCATATACGAGTTAGCGGATCATTAAAGTTGAGAAAATATGAAAAATTTATGTTTTTTGTGGATAACAAGTGTCCCAGAATAAGGAGGACGTGATTATACTTTTATGGGAGTGTTCCAAATGAATATGTTCACTCTAGTGTAGGATATCACACCATAGTAGGGCTGGTGTAACTATGATGGGTTTGAGATGTAGGATAGACATATTGTAATATGGAACGTTTAACTATAATGGATATCTCTAAGGGAATATGAAGAGATAATTTCATTGGGATACATAGCTCATGAAAATAAATGTTGCACTGGTTTGGGGGTCCAATGGTATCAGTATGTAATGAAAAGGCTCACGCTATAATAGTGTTATTTCATACTATAGTATATTGTTCATTATTAATTGGTGTATCATTGTTTAAAGGTACATTTCAGACCATGCCACAACTATAAGGGTCACACCATGAATGGTATTCTATAGATAGTTGTAAATATGAGCAGACATGAATCGCATTTCATGATATATTATGTTAGGTCATAAAGGCGGTGAAGGATCTTTGGGATTTAATTTCTAAGTCATTTGGAATTAGGATTCATTACCTATGGAAATAATTCACATAAAAGAACATTTAATCTCTATAAATATAGTGTTACATGACCTGAATCAATTATTTGGTTTCAATGAAGAATCCTTCAGTACCCAACCATTCAATCCATGGATTGTTCTAATGATGGTTTAGTTAACATTTGAGGAGAATAATAGGGGTGCACACATAATCCAAATTCTATAGGCACTTGTGGTTGATGAAGGGGAAATCGATGAACTTATAGATTTAGATCATTATATCGCGTACATGGGACTATATGGTTATATCCTTACTCTGTTCATTATTCTTATTGATAATAAACCAAGAACAAGATTTAGGACATCATGAACACTAAGGATAATAAAATTTATAACAAGAGTTTGTGAACCATGAAATTATCCATTGATCCATGTGAGTTATTTCATTGAATTACTATCATCATTTTACCATCACTATCAAGATCCTTTTTTCACTAATCAGTATTCGAAAATGCGTTTAGATTATGAGTTTTTTTCAACCATTGATTCACCCCCTCCTTTAAGTATTTTTCTACTCTCACCTAGTTTTTTCTCTTGTATGCATGGGTAACTATCCTTCCTAGTTGTAGTTGGGTGGTTGGAATTATGATGTGTTCACTATTATGACTTGTTCATGATTTGTTTGGGAAATGTTCATAGGGTATAATGGCCATAATAAAATTGATAGTATTTAGAAGGTGGAATTTTAATTTTTGTATTGAGAGCGAATCAGGTAAAGCTTATGGGATATGAGATTATAAAATAGATGATGGATATGGGTGAACATCCACAAGTAAAAACCCAATAGATTTTCTAGGGAAGAATGTGGAATTCATTCCCATTAATGTGACGAGATTTTTGACCATTTCAGTTTAACTAGTTTGTTTATTTGTTTTATAGTGGAGATGGAATATATGGATTAGTAAGTTCTCGGTTGTGTTTTATATATAAAGTTATATTTCAGGAGTGACTATATTATAGTTTATGGGTCTAAAAACAATAAAATAAAGATTAAAAAAATTCTAGTGGAGATCTAGGTAAGGGTTTGTGTATGTCTTATATGTGTGGTGGTTTTTCATCAGGCCATGATAATACAACATGATTATAAGGTGACGTTTCTCTATTTAAGTGGGTTCATATTCTAGGGGATAATCATGATCCATGTTCCCCTTATATGTACACTATGGTAATGGATTATACCAATGGTGACCATTGTATTGGTATATCAGGGGTATAGACTTGATTCATAGTGACAATGGTATTGGTATGTTTGGGTCACAAACTAGATCCATGGTTCCCAATGTTGTGGTATGTTAGGAGACAAGAAAGGATCCATGGTGACTGAGGTGTCTAGATAAGATCCATGGTCCCCAAGGTATGGGTTTTTAGATTCCTAAATAGAATTCATGGTTCATGTGTATCGGTTTTTTATCATCCCATATGAGATGAATAGTTCCCAAGGTTTGGGTATGTTTGGGTTTCAGAAAATATCTATGATGTATGTGGTATGGTTTTATTAGGAGATAAGATTGTTTTTTGGAACCCATGGTTTAATGTATTGATTCTCACTAAATATAGTGTTATTTGTTTTTTTTGTTTTATTAGTTACCATACAACGATCTTACTTTATTTCTTTCATAATGTGTGTTGTTTATTTATTTGCATTCAAATAGATAAACCCAGTATATTATGATTTATTTTAGGTTCCCCATTATTGGTGTCCTACTAATATTTTATCATTCAACTTACACAAGATCATTAGTTTATTCATGGACCTTATATAATATTAATGATTCTTACCACATATTATGAGTGATCATATAAGAGTAGGTTAATGGTATTATGTATAAAATTCCTAGGTGGGCCTTGGATACCCTATGCTAAGTCATCCAGACTATTACCATGACCCTCACTTATATCATATCTCCCCTTGGAGATCTCTTAATCCAATTATAAGGAAGAAATCCTCTATGTCACACTTCACTAATCCCTATATGGAATATCCTACTCATCACACACACCATGACTCTTATATATCCTTAAGAGGGTGTTCCCCATCATACGTGATATATAAAAATATATTATCCATCTTCTTTAGGCCTAAGACTCTAATACCTACTCAAATAGCCTTAGAAAACCTAACTAGGCTATACTCATCCTCAACCAAGACTATTAATGAGCACGCCCCCCACCATTTTTGAAGTATCTAGTTTTTTATCTAAATTATACTCATATTCCTTCTCCCCTAACATATATACTCATCCTTTGGATTTCAATTAGGATGAATATAAATAAAGAATGGATGAATGCCAATCGGTTGAAAAAAGAGTATGAAGAAGGTGTAAAAGAGTTTATCATGTTTGCAAAAGATCATGCATATGAACCTTCTCAAATCCTTTGTCCATGTTTACACTGTTGTTATTCAAAACAAATTAGTCCAGAGAAGTTGGAAGAACACTTGATCTGTCACAGAATAGATCAGAGTTATACATGTTGGAATAAACACGGGGAAACAACGAATGTAGGTAGTGGCTATGATAACACTATGTTTTATGGATCATTTGATATGATTACAATTATGAAAAATGAAGATGACCGTATGGAGGATGTGATTACAGATATGAATGATGATGAATATCATATTGAGGAAATGACAAGGAACGTCGAAGATGAACTTCGTGATTGCCCAAAATTGTTTGAGAAGTTAAAAAGTTATGCAAAAACGCCATTGTATGCTGGTTGCACTAAATATACAGCACTGTCAGCCGTACTGAAGCTGTATAATTTGAATGCAGACAATGGGTAGAGTGACGCCAGTTTTACGGAACTACTTGCTCTCCTGAATGACATGCTCCCAGAAGATAATGAGCTCCCGAGCTGAACATACGATGCTAAACGAATGCTATGCTCGATGGGTATTATATCTAAAAGAATAAATGCCTGCCTGAATGACTGTATACTATTTCTCAAGGACCAAAAATCACTTAAAGAATTCCCAAAGTTTGGTTCTTCTCGATACAATAAAGATGAATCCAGTCCAACTAAAGTTGTATGGTAATTTCCAATCATTCCAAGTTTTAGGCACCTATATGGAAGTGAGGAGACTGCAGGACAATTGACATGGCATGAAAATACAAGAATTAAAGATGGGATACTATGTCACCTGACAGACTCTCCTCAGTGGAATAGAATTGATCATGAGTATCCTGAATTTGGAAATGAGTCTAGAAACCTTCGTCTTGCGTTATCTATAGATGGAGTGAATCCTTTTGGTTTTCAAAGCAACAGTCACAGTACATGGCCGATTATGTTGGTAAATTATAACTTACCACTGTGGTTATGCATGAAATGAAAATACATCATGTTATCTATACTTATATCATGAACAAAACAACCGGGTAATGATATTGATGTTTATTTAGCTCCATTGATCAAAGATTTGAAATTACTGTGGGATTCAGGTGTTACTTTGTATGATTCTTACAAAAAGGAAGATTTCACTTTGAGAGCCATGTTGTACATGACGATAAATGACTTCCCTGCTTATGGAAATTTTTCAGGATATAACATTAAAGGAACTAAAGGGTGTCCCATTTACGAACAAGTTACACAATCAATTAGGCTGAAACATTCATTGAAAACCGTGTTTCTAGGACATCACAGATTTCTACCCCGATGACATAAGTACCGATCTTGGACGACATCATTCGATGGAAGTTCAGAAGAACGTATAACACCATCTCTATTAAGAGGCGATAAATTGTTTGAGAAAGTTAAAAATGTGGACACTACTTTTGGTAAACCAGCTTTAAAAAACCTTACTAAAATCGGTTGGAAAAAGAGATCAATTTTTTTTGAATTACCATACTGGAATTGTCTGTATGTCATACATTTTCTTGATGTTATGCATGTAAAAAATGTATTTGATAGTGTCATCGACACATTGCTAAATACATCTAGAAAAACAAAATATGGAATTAAGGCTAGGTTGGACATGGTTGAGATGAGAATACGAGAAGAGTTGGCACCAGTGAAGGGTGAAAAATGAACATTTCTTCCTCCTACTGCTTACACTATTTCCAGGCAGGAGAGATATTAGTTTTGCAACTTCTTGAATGACATAAAGGTTCCAAAGGGGTATTCTTAAAATATCAGGAACCTCGTGTCAATGACCAATTTGAATTTAAAAGGTTTGAAATCACATGAATGCCATGTTTTTATGAAAGATCTCATTCCTATTGCTTTATGTTGCATTTTTTCCAAGAATGTCCACCATACATTAACGAAACTATGTTTCTTCTTCAAAGCTATATGCAACAAAGTTATAGACCCGGTGAAATTGCCAACTATGGAAAGAGAATTTGCCTTCATATTATGTGAATTAGAAATGTTCTTCCCACCTTTATTTTTTTTGATATGATGGTTCATTTGATGGCCCACTTGGTGAGAGAAATTCAAATATATGGTCTTGTACATTACAGATGGATGTACCCCATTGAATAGTATATGAATATTTTGAAAGGGTATGTCAAAAATTGAAGTCGGCCAGAGGGTTGTATTGCAGAGCGATATATTGTTGAGGAAGCTGTTGAATTCTGTACTGAATACCTGTCTGGTGTGGAAAGCATTGGCCTACCAAAATCTCATCACACTGGGAAGCTTGAGGGTGAAGGACTTTCTAAAAGACAGGTTGTCACAATCAATATTACAGATCGGGAGTAGGCCCACCTTATATTTTTCATAAAAATTTCGACGTTGACCCATATGTTGAAACCCCCAAATAAATTCTTAGGAATTTTAATCCATCTAGGGATGAAAAATGGATATCTTATACACATAATCGATAGTTTATAGGATGGTTTCAGGACCATATTTTTAAGAAGTCAGATGAAAATCCAGAGTCAATTTCAGACCGACTTCGATGGCTAGCCGAAGGACCAAGTGTGTATGTATTATCTTACGATGCTTATGTAGTTAATGGTTATAAATTTTATACTAATGAACATGATGAAGATAATACCATGCAGAATAGTGGGGTTACACTTATGGCTGAAGCGATGCATGTTTCCTGTGCTAAGGACAGAAATCCAGTTTATGTGAATATTTCATACTTTGTCATCATTAAACAAATATGGGAGTTGGATTATACGGAATTCCAAGTTCCGATTTTTCAATGCAAGTGGGTTGATAATAGGAGTGCTATTAAAATAGATGAATTGGGATTCATGAAAGTTGATTTCAGTAAGGAAGGGGAGAAAGATGAACCATTTATAATGGCATCACAGGTAGTGCAAGTATTTTATGTTCCAGATCCCGCAAACCAAAACTGGTCAATTTTTCTATTATAGACCAAAACAACTGAAGGGTTAGATGAAAATTCAATGGATAATAGTCCTTTCATTGGGACTTCACAATCATTTCATAGTGGTCCCAATGTAGATGATGTTTTTTATGTCAGAGGAGACCACAATGAAGGGATATGGATAGTCTATAGAGGGGTCAAATCCCTTCATCCTTTAACAAAAAGTGAGTTCAATAATCAGGTTATTTTTTTATTGTAATATAGATTGTGTTACATTATGTTATTATCGGTTAACTGTTGCTTTTATGCGATCTAAATTAAATATTAAACCACTTCTGCAGATAATGACTTCTGCACCTGCTGATGCACCCAATCCCGAGACACAACATGTTTCTCAACTTATTGCAGCTGGTCCCACTACTGAGGTACAACAGGTCTCTCAACCTGTTTCTACTGGTCTCACTGATGAGGTACAATAGGTTTCTCAACCTTTTTTTGTTGGTCCCAGTGCTGATGCTAGCACTTCAAAAGAACATAATGATGATTCAGAAACTGAGGAAATAGTAGGCAATGAAACCCCAACGACATAAAAAAAAACAGGCACACCATAGTTTGACAATTTTATCCAAAATCCTTAAGGAAAAAGCAAAAGGCATCAAATATGAGGTGGGATGGAATAAGCGAGGCCAGCATGTAAACCCAAACAAATCCATGTTTAGTAGCTACATTGGAATCGTCACTCAAAAACGTGTGCTGATTGATATAGAGTCGTGGCACCATGTTGTCAGCGGGATGAAAACATCAATGTAAGAAGAGATTACAGTAACATTACGATATCATTTATTTAATTTATTAAAATAAAATAAAATACTGAAATATTGACTAACTCTACATCATCTCTTGTAGAGTGCATTTATAGTAGATTTCTCGCACAAATAATATATATTAAGACTGGCAAGAAGGGTTCATAGATGCTTTCACACCATTTTAATGAAATGTCATATGAAATACACTAAAGGGAAAATCAAGCCGCACCCACCTTCTCTTTATGCACACTTGATATACCAAGGAGTGTGGAATTCATTTTTCAACCGTCCTGCGGAGCATAATTATTAGGTACATTGTGTTTGGTAAAATGTTGTTTAACGTTGCTTGTATTCATCACATTGATAGAATTTTTTTTTATTTATGAAACAACAACTGAGTGCTGAAAATAAAGAACAGGCAGAAAAACCAGCGTACCCCTACCGTAAAGCAAGGCTGGTGTACACTTCAATTGAAAAACAATTGGTAATTATTTTAAAAGTACTGTAATACTTTTATGTGACATAAAACAAAACTTTAACCATGTTTCTCTATTTATATACAGATTTATGAATCTAAATACCAAGCCACTTCCATCCCACGCCATGTGCTATGGAAGGAGGCTCGTGTTAATAAAGAGGGGAAACTTGTAGTTGAAAACACACAAAAAGTGTGGGAAACATGTGTAAGTATGACATAATATAAATTTGTTTTGATTTAAATCACTATTACATCACGATGATTACTTATTTTCCCATTTTTTATATTTGACATAGTCACAAGAATCAACAACACCTGCACAAGATGCAGACAAACTTTCAGCGGTCTTGAAACAGCCAGAACAGTATGGCCGCGTCAGAGGTGCGGGTTTTGGGGTGACACCCCAGGCATATTTTCAGAAAAAAACAAGTGGAGGAACAAACTAAAGAAATTAAAATGATGAGAGTTAGACTAGCTACCCTTGAAGAAAAATTACAAAGTCAGGGAGAGTTTCTAGAAACTTTTATGGGGGAGAGGCGAAGAGAAGAAACAACTCAAGAACAACCCGCCCCACCCCCCACCAGTTTTGAGGCGATCCATTCCCCTCAAAGACCTAACTTAACTAAGGTAATTAATGTTATAATATTTGTTTCTGTGAAATGTGAATGACATAGACACTGATACCTTTCTTGTAATGATATTTTACAGGGTGAAAATGACTGCGATTTATATCTTTCAACTCCCACCCATCGCCTTGTAGCGAGGGCTACGGTGTTCAATATGCAGAATGACACACTACACTCCAGACCACTTCCAACCAGTCATTTCAAAGTGTTGATTAACATAGATCATGATCCAAGCACCGAGCTACCCGTTCCAAATGAAGATGATGACATTCATATGGTGGAAAAAGCTGTTTGAACATTCGTTGCATGGCCGTTGAATCTTTTAAAAAAACATGTCGACCAGGAGGTATTCATTTCCAATTCATTTTTCTAGCAGAACCTTTAACATTTAATTAGAAAAGGGCTGAACCGATGAATGTTATTACATAAGGACAAAAGGAACGAGCTAAAATGAAATAACGGCTCAAAAGGATCAACCAACCGATCAAAATGATCTACTGAGGGAAACTTCACCCCACCCATTCTATATCCACATTTAATATCATTTCAAGCTCACATGGATACGAAAATTAAAGACAAAAATAATCACAAAATTGTTTATGAAAAAGATATGTATGGAGAGGAAACATTAGATTTCGTTTGTGCTCACACTGTAGCTGAAATCATCACATATGACTGGCTAGGTGCCTCAGTTATAAATGTGTACATGAGGTATGTTTTCATGATTTGATTTTATAGAAGCTGATATACTATGATAATTATGGCTAAATACATTTCATATTTTTCGCAGGCGTATATATGAAAAACAATTGAAGGGATTTTCCCATGAATACAAATTTGGACTTGTTAGTCCTCACACCATGTCTACACAACAAAAAGAAATAGATTCCGATTTTCAGGCTGAATTAATGTCAAACCTGCTCAAAACGTTTCAATGAAAAATTATGACTGGCATGCTCTTTTTAATACCAACATTGTAGGGGTAAAACTCTACATTTTAATCATATCAATTATATTTTCATTTATATCATTACTTATCCCTTTTTGTGTTTTTAGGCAGCATTGTATGCTCATTGCAGTCAATTTGGATACTCCAAAGATTTATTTTCTGGATTCACTGCATGGATATCCAACAAACCGACCACACATGATGGTGATTGTCAATTTGTACTACAATAGATCCAAAATTTTAGAACTAAATATCTAGTTATATAATTTATATTATCTTTTAATGAGGATTTTTTTATGATAGGGCGGTGTAAGAATATCATCTAAAGGCTGGAATGAATCCAGGGTCCAAGGACGACAAGTCACATGAGATCTAACAATGGACAAGTATCAGGTTATATATAATTATACTAAAATATCCAAATACATATCAAAATAGATTACTTATTTTTCTCGATGTTTCTGTAGTGTCTGAAACAAACAAACAGAAAGGACTATGGTTATTATGTTTGTAAATTTATGAAAGAGATCATATTTCATGAACAAACTAGCATCCCTAAAGAGGTATTTTTTAAAATAATTACTAGTTCATTTAAAATATTTATTAATCATTTGTGTATTTACATTTTTTCAGTACTACTATGACTATCATAAAAACTCCTATTCAAAAGATGATATAGATGTGTTTAAAAACAAATGGGCAGCGTACCTGATGGAAGAATGTAAACAAATAGGACAATGAAGGTGAATTCCTACTACTTATGTTATATTTATATGATCATTGATATCTCCCTTGTTTACACTTATTGAGAATATATGATCACAATTTCTAATGTTTCATATCCTTAGATTATAAAAAATGGTTTTAGAAATGATTTGAGTTTCTAGTAAAGAGTAACTTAACGAGAGACTCTTATGAACAACTGACATATGAAAAAATGAGAAAACACATTAAGATTGTTATGTTACTTTAGAAAAATGACCCATGAGTCATTTTTGACATGTATGAACTGACTGCACCTCAATCCGACCCATGATGTGACTGGTATGGCTAAAAGTGTCTGATATTAGTTTCAAATTGACATTAACTTTAGAAAATAACACAAGTGACATACAGAAAACCAAGAAAACGCATTCAGATTGTTTTGATACTTTAGGAAAATGATCCATGAGTCGTTTTTGAGGTATACAAATCGACCGCACCTCAGTCTAATGCACGGTGTGACCAGTATGGCTAAAAGTGTCTGATATCAGTTTGAAATTGACATTAATTTTAGAAAACAACACAAGTGACATACGGAAAACTAAGAAAACACATTCATATTGTTTTTATACTTTAGTAAAACTATATATGTGTCATTTTTGATGTGTACGAATCAACCTCACCTCAATACGATGCACGGTGTGACCGGTATGTCTAAAAGTGTCTGATATCAGTTTCAAATTGACATAAACTTTAGAAAACAACACTAATGACATACGAAATACTAAGAAAACGCATTAGGATTGTTTTGATACTTTAGGAAAATGATCCATGAGTCATTTGTGACATGTACGAATTGACCACACCTCAATCCGATTCACGGTGTGACCAGTATGGATAAAAGTGTCTAATATCAGTTTGAAATTGACATTAACTTTAGAAAACAACACTACTGACATACGGAATACTGAGAAAATGGGTTCAGATTGTTTTTATACTTTAGGAAAACGATCCATGAGTCATTTTTGACGTGTATGAATTGACCGAACCTCAATCTAACACACGGTGTGACCGGTATGGCTAAAAGTGTCTGATATCAGTTTGAAATTGTCATTAACTTTGGAAAACAACACAAGTGACATATGGAAAACCAATCAAATGCATTCGGATTGTTTTGATACATTAGGAAAACTATCCATGAGTCATTTTTGAGGTGTAATAATTGACCGCACCTCAATCCGACGCACGGTGTGACCGGTATGGATAAAAGTGTCTGATTTCAGTTTGAAATTGACATTAACTTTAGAAAACAACACAAGTGACATACATAATACTGAGAAAATGAATTCGGATTATTTTGATACATTAGGAAAACTATCCATGAGTCATTTGTGAGGTGTTGAAATTGACCGCACCTCAATCCGACGCATGGTGTGACCAGTATGGCTAAAAGTGTCTGATATCATTTTGAAATTGACATAAACTTTAGAAAACAACACTACTAACATAAGGAAAACTGAGAAAACTCATTTGGATTATTTTGATACTTTAGGAAAATGATCCATGAGTCATTTTTGAGGTGTACGAATCAACCACACCTCAATCCAACACACGGTGTGACCGGTATGGAAAAAAGTGTCTGATATCAGTTTCAAATTGACATAAACTTTAGAAAACAACACAAGTGACATATGGAATACTGAGAAAACACATTCAGATTGTTTTTATACTTTAGGAAAATGACCCATGAGTCATTTGTGAGGTGTACAAATCAACCACACCTCAATCTGATGCACGGTGTGATCGGTATGGCTAAAAGTGTCTGATATCAGTTTCAAATTGACATAAACTTTAGAAAACAACACTACCTAGAAAATGCATTCAGATTGTTTTGATAATTTAGAAAAACGATCCATGAGTCATTTTTGAGGTGTACGAATCGACCTCACCTCAATCCGATGCATGGTGTGACCGATATGGCTAAAAGTGTCTGATATCTGTTTGAAATTGACATAAACTTTAGAAAACAACATAAGTGACATACGACAAACTGAGAAAATGCATTAGTATTGTTTTTATACTTTAGAAAAATGATCCATGAGTCATTTGTGACTTGTAATAATCAACCACACCTCAATCTGACACACGGTGTGACCGGTATGACTAAAAGTGTCTGATATGAGTTTGAAATTGACATTAACTTTAGAAAACAACACAAGTGACATACGGAATACCAAGAAAATGTGTTCGGATTGTTTTTATACTTTAGGAAAATTATCCATGAGTCATTTCTGATGTGTAAGAATTGACCGCACATCAATCTGACACACGGTGTGACCGATATGGCTAAAAGTGTCTGATATCAGTTTGAAATTGACATAAACTTTAGAAAACAACAAAAGTGACATACGGAAACCCAAGAAAACGCGTTCAGATTATTTTGATACTTTAGGAAAATGATCCATGAGTCATTTTTGACATGTAAGAATCAACTTCACCTCAATACAATGCATGGTGTGACCAGTATGGCTAAAAGTGTCTGATATCAGTTTCAAATTGACATAAACTTTAGAAAACAACACTACTGACATACGGAATACCAAGCAAACACGTTCAGATTGTTTTTATACTTTAGGAAAACAATCCATGAGTCATTTGTGAGGTGTACGAATCAACCGTACCTCAATCCGACACACGGTGTGACCAGTATGGCTAAAAGTGTCTGATATCAGTTTGAAATTGACATTAACTTTAGAAAACAACACTACTAATAGAAGGAATACCGAGAAAATGCGTTTGGATTGTTTTGATACTTTAGGACAATGATCCATGAGTCATTTTTGACGTTTACGAATTGATCACACCTCAATCCAATGTACGGTGTGACCGATATGGCTAAAAGTGTTTGATATCAGTTTGAAATTGACATTAACTTTAAAAAACAACACTACTGACATAAGAAATACCAAGAAAATGTGTTTGGATTGTTTTGATACTTTAGGACAACAATCCATGAGTCATTTGTGACATGTACGAATCCACCACACCTCAATCCGATGTATGGTGTGACCGGTAAAAATTTTGATTAGATAAATAATTAGTATTTATTAAATGAGATAAATCATCCAAAAACATATTGATTTTACATTATACCCTTTAATTGTTATCAGAATGAAAACATTTGAGTTTATCATTTCCATATTTTAGTTTCAAATTTCCATATTAATGTATTCTTTCATATTAATGTTTTAATTTATTTCATTATTGTATTACTAACATAATATTTGTTTTCTTATATAGGTGAAATTTTTTCCTTGATTTCAGATGCTTTTTTTTGGCAACAAATACCGTGGATGACAATTTTTGAGAGCGGATCACGGATATCAAAGGATGAAACATTAATGTTTATAACTGTTGTTGGATAATTTTAATTTTAACCATGTAAAACATTGTTTGAAATGTATATAGTAGTTTGTTTTTTTGTATTCATGATGTTAAGTAAATTTATATAGCATTGTTTGTCAAAATATTGTGTGCGGGTGCTATTTTTTAGAGGTGTGCAGGTGCTATTTTGTGCAGGTGTGCTGGTTTGTGCAGGTGTATAGGTGTGCAGGTGCTGGTTCTGCAGGTGCAGGGGAAGGTGCCTTTATCAACGCTTTTTTGAGCCCTGATAAAGGACACCTTTAATAGCACTAAAAGAGAACTAATAATGGGACGTATTATCAGCGCTCAAGTTAGCGCTGATAAAGGCACCCCTTTATCAGTGATAGAAAAACGTTATTAATGCTAGTGTAGATAGGGGGGGGGGGGGGTCCCCTTTATCAGTTCTCCAAAAAGCGCTGATAAAGGACCCCATTTATCAGTGCTTTTTTTTAGAACTGATAAAGGTCGACTTTATCAGCACTTTTCGGAGCACTGATAAAGGGGACCCCCCTTTATCTACGCCGACATGAACAACTCTTTTCTAGCACTGTTAATGCTGGTTTTTAGCACTGATAAAAGGCCAAGTTGTAGTAGTGTACCACAAGAGATACCATCTTGGACATAGTTGTACAAACCTTTTTATTCCCTTTTTCAAAAAACCCAATCTCCTTAAATCTAGATATTCCCCCTAATTGAATATGAGAGTAGAAAATATAGGCCAGTTATTAATCAGAAAAGGAGAATCCTCTTTCATTTTACTTTTCTTGCTTTAAGAAGAGTTGACTAGTTGTTATCTCCAAAGTTGAGATCCATCCTATAATTGAGATTCCAGCTCCAAATTAGATTTATTATTCTAGTCTTCATGGAGAGTTTGGTCCCCTACAATAGGAGAATCCTGAAAGGTGGTAATCTCATCAGAAATTTCCTTACTTTTAGAAAAATTTGGGTGGCTAGCAGTTTGATTCTCAAGGACAACTACTCATGCTCTAGCAACAAGAGAGTGGGGAGGCCTATTGTGGGTCATAGAAATGGCCAGAGCCTCTAAACACTCCCTTTGCACATGAGGAGGTTTCTTTAAGAGGGTGATACCATCACTAGTAAGAGAATATATGGTGGTAGGATCAACAGGTCCAACCCCAGAGTGCTCATCCAGACTGGTAGAATGCTGTCTCAGATTTAGGGTATGAACGAGATCACATCCAAGACCCTCCACTCTGAATTCATTTGAGGATTCATACCTTCATCTAGAATATGACCTTCTCTAGCTCTTGAAATATCACTGGGCTTCAAGTGACTAGAATTTTTTAAATAATAATTTTCATCGTGCCCTCGAGCAGAGAAAAAGGCATAGTAAACAAATTTTTTTCAATTCAAGGAGTCATGTCCAATGATCTTACAGTCCATACAAAACCATAGTATTTTCTTATACTCAATTTTCAGATCAAATCCATCATTATTATTTGAGAGAATAACTCTATAAACTAAAGTAGATCTTAAGTAAACTTCCATAAGAAGGAGAGTGTAATGCCTGAAGCTATCCGCCTATATCTCATTGTCTATTTTTTTATAGGGATTCCAATGAACATTGTAATGTCATATAAAATATTTGGGTGCCAGAGTATCCAATTCAAACTGTATACATAGAACCACAATTAAATATAGGAATTAATAAACTCAAGATAATTTAAATTATGATCCCACTCCTAGATATGCAAGATACCTGGCCTGAAGGAATTGAAACAAGTCCACGCACCCTCATCTTCAACTCTTCTGTTGGGAAGAGAATGTGGAAGAAACCACGACCCATTGAAACACATTTTCAATTTGAAAAGCCCGAAATATCTGAGAGGTGCATGAATAGATCTTTGATTCTCCATGGTTTGGAACTCCTCAACAAATAAGACATGTGATTGTGGAGTTGTTACCAATCTCCAGTCATTCAGAGACAACAACCAAATCTGCTTTAACTTGGGTAACATTTTCCTTTTGACAAAGACCTCCAACAATGAAACCCTGGTAGAGAGATAAAGAGTGACTGAGCACATTTTTAGGGATTGGGGTAGTCGTAGAAATCACACTACAGATATCCTTTTTGTTGGACTTACCTATTTTGATAATCCCAAATCATGTTTAAATATTGATCATGATATATTAAGCCATTTTCTAATCTTTTTAATCTGTATTTATATTATTTTATCCTGAACAATTTATATTCTTAGTCTCATGACTTTGCTGCATCAGCTTACAATTTACATTTATCTAAAAATAAGTTCACTGCTAAAGGATACTGGTAAGAGTCTTCTTTTCAAGGTCACCATTATAGCTCACTATTACTCTAGGTAACTGATCCTAGAAGGATACTATTGAAGATCTAATATCACAAGTATACCATTGATCTGCGTATCAAAGCTCACAGACAAAGAGTCATCGTCACCAGGTCACTCCTGTGACAAGGCTTCTGTTAGAAGTTCACTGTCAGACTCTTTCTCAAGTCTTCTATTGAGAGATTCACTATTCAAGTATACAGTTGGAAATGTCTACAGTTAGTAGAAAGCTACCGCTAGACAACTCCTACTGTCGAGATAGTCTACTATTGGACATACTCCACCGTTAATGAAAATACCTGTTGAGATTGTCTACCATTGGAAAGGTCACTGTTGAAGTGGTATGATGTTACAAAGCTACCGTTAGAATCTTACTGTTGAATTCTACTGCTGATCAAGCCTACTGATGAAGCTCACAGTTGAATAGCCTACCGATAAAGTTCACAGTTGGAGAGACTACCATTGAAGTCTACCATGTGACATGCATCTGCTACAAGTCTAATGATATTCTATTCTTTTATTTACCAATTTCATTAATACTATCATAACGGTCATGTCTGGACAAATTAATGCATCTGATATTATTTAATGATACTTTTAGGCATATTAGGAAACAGTACGATGTACGAGGAGTACCACACATGGTTGAAACATTTCTCTTGTCGGCCCCTACTGAACCAAATGAGAACAAGCTGAACTGGAAAAGTATATATATATATATATATATATATATACATGAGTAGAGAAACACAATAGAGACAAGTGTGGAAACATTGAATATACACACATAAGAAAGAAACATCTGAAGAAGAACACTCAAGGACTCATTCTGAAGAACACAGAGCTTCATTAAGATCTTTTGAAAGAACCTTTTTCAAGCTGTAGTGGTGTGCTAAAAAGATATTTAAACCCAAGAAGCTGATCATCTCTACATCTGTAAGTCAGAACCTAGAAGTTGTGACACTCTGTTTTGGAGGAAACTTGCAGAGAAGGACCAAAACTTCATTTCCTTCATTCCAACGAGTCCAGAGCTAATCTGTCAACACAACAGAGCATTCTAAACTTATCCGTGATATCTTTAGCTCTACCGTGTTTAAGTATTTTATATTTGTGAGTAGTGTGTCTGTGTTACACACACTGACTCTTGTGCTTAAACTGAGGGACAATGAAAATCCCCATACCAAACTCTCTTTACATTTGTTTCCCATGTATAACTATGGAAGAAGCCTAGTGTGGCTTGATAGTTTATTTTTCCCACGTAGAACTGTGGTAGATGTTGCAAAACCTGGATAGTTTGTGAAAACTATTGTAAAGCCCAATACAGGATGTGTATCACTTTTTAATATAACTACTTGGTGGTAGGTGATCATCAAGTGGAGAGGAATAAGTCTTGACTTAAGACTAAACCACTTGTTTAAATTATTGTGTTCATCTTTCCATTACTTTGTTTTACATTTATCCACTGCTTACATTTCTAAAGACAGAAATCTGTTTTTACATTCACTCTGATAGTTAGTTCTGGTTAGTGTGTATATGTGATTTGTTTAATAAACTTGTTTCAAAAGTGAAATTAGTTCTCATATTGATTCAACTGAGGAGTAATCAACCTTTGAGAAACCTGTTGAATAATAAGTCACTTATATCTCTACTGCCTTAATTGACTGGGCTGTTTTGATTTGGGGGATTTTAATCCTAAAAGTTTTTAATAGAAATTTTAATTGGAACTCAATTCACCCCCCTCTTGAGTATCCACTCCGACCAACATTTGGTATAAAAGGGAGGTTAATGTTTTTATAAAAAGTTTTCAAACCCTCTGTTTGTCAAATTGTGATTTTAGTTTTATCTTAAAGATCTTAAATTTCTGTTAGTTCTAAATTTTATCTCGTTAATAAATTTTCTAAAATCTAGTTATGGAAAATAGACTAGAATGTGATACTACTAACATGCCACCTTTCTTTAATGGTGTGAATTATGCTCAATGAAAAATTAAAATGAAAATTCATTTGGAAAGTATTGGTTTTGATATTTGGTATGCTATAGAATCAGAATATGAGATCCCCAAAACTGCTAGATCTACCTGGGATGATGCTACAAAGTTTGACTATAAGAATAATTGTAAATCTATAAATTCCCTTTACTACTCTTTAGGATATGAGTAATTTTACCGAATTTCTGCATGTAAAATGGCTCATGAAATCTGGGACACCTTGACTGCTTCTCATGAAGGAACAACCAACATGAAGGAAATGAGATTAAACACTTATACTATTAAATATGATAATTTTAAGATGAGACTTGATGAACCCATTTCTGACATGTACCTTAGGTTTAATAAGATTGTCAACACCATGAGTTCACTGGGAAAAGCTGTTCCAGAGAAGGAGAAAATCATGAGAATATTGAGATGTTTTCCAGACAGATGGAGAGGCACTTCTGTATCTATCCGAGAGTCATGTGACATCAGAAAGCTACTTGTTAAGGAGTTGATTGGTAAACTAATGATGTATGAAGAAGAACTGAAGGTGAACAAAGAAGAATATGATGAACCCAAGATAAAATCCATGGCATTCAAGTCTACTACTTTAAAGAGAAAAGACAAGGAAAAAATACATGTACCTACTGAAAGTTCAACTAGTGAAGATTCAGATTCAGACAGTGATGAAGAAATGACTCAAATAGCCAGGAGATTTAAGAAGTTCTATAGGAAGAAGAAGTTTTTCAGAAAACCAAACTACAAGGGCAAGTATGATCAACAAGGTAAGTGGAATAAGGATTGGAAGAGATCTGATAAGGAAGATGATATAGTCAGCTATGAATGCAAGAGGAAAGGACACATCAAGGCTGACTGTCTGAAGTTAAAATTCAAAAAGAAATATGATTATAAGGACAAGAAGTACAAGAAAGCCATGAAAGCAACCTGAAGTGCTTTGGAAGACAACACAAGTGAATCAGAAGCTACTGATTTTGAAAAGAATCATGTCAACATGTGCTTCATGAGTAACATATCCGAGGTACCTATTTCCCCTGTTCTAAATGATTATTATTATGGAAATAATAGTGATTCAGATAATGATGAAAATATGTCTAAGGTTGAAATGTTTGAATATTGCAATATGATGGAAGATAACTACAATGAACTAAAAGATAAATATAAATATTTGAATAAAGAGCATGCCTTGACTAGTAATGTTAAAACAGATCCAAGTGTATAAAAAGAAAAGAATGCTCAACTGTTGAAAGAGAAAACTCAACTCAAATTATCTAATTAACAATTAAGAAAGGATATTGATAAGTTCATTGATGGTAGAGATACCTTGACACAGTTTCTAGGAAAACATATTGATCCTAAATATACAACTGGTCTAGGATATCATCCTGGACAGAGACAATTTATCAAAACCAAATTTGTTCCAAAATCTGGGCAGTTCACTGCTAATTCTGGACCATCTTTTGAGAAATAATTTTCTAAAGGACTTAACAAAGTATTTATGTCTCAAAATATGTTCTTTGATTTTAGAAAAACTATAAAGAAAATATGGGTTCCCAAAGTTTTATTAGCTAACCTCTATGGACCCAAGAAGATCTGGGTACCAAAATTACCCCATGTTTAATATGTTTTGCAGGAAAGTTTCTTAAAGTGTTCCTGTAAGACCCTATGGTACTTGGAAAGTGGATGTTCAAGATATATGACAGGAAACTATTATTTCTTCAAGAGTCTAATTAAAGTTGATGGTGGGCATGTCACCTTTGGTGACAATGCAAAAGGAAAAATTGTCATCTTAGGCTAGATTGGTAACCCTGATACAATATTAATTTCTAAAGTACTTTTTGTTGATGGATTAAAGTATAATTTACTTAGAATATCTTAGTTATGTGATGATGACTTTAATGTTAAATTTAAAAATGATTCATGCAATGTTTTTAATTCAAAAAATTATTTAGTTTTTACTCCATGTATAAATGAAAATGTATACGCTGTTGATTTAAATTACTTAGCCAAAAAAAATGTTTCCTGCTTAAATGCTTTTCATAAAGAGTCTTGGTTGTGGCACAGAAGGTTAGGACACTGTAATGTGTACTCACTTAGGAAGCTATCTAAGAAATTTTTAGTTAGAGACTTACCTAAATTAGATTTCCCACTTAATAAAGTGTGTAATCCCTATCAAAAGGGAAAAAACACAAAGTTTCTTTCAAACCAAAGAAAGAAGTTTCAACTTCTCAACCACTTGAGTTGGTTCACGTGGATTTGTTTGGACCATTAAGATTTTCAAGTTTAAATGGGAATCACTATGTTTATGTTCTTGTAGATGACTTTTATAGGTATAATTGGGTATGCTTTCTAGCTCACAAAAGTGAATCTTGTTCCTATTTTGTCAAATATTCCAAATCTGTAGAAAACCTTAGTGGACTTAAGATTAAAACCCTGAGAAGTGATCATGGCCGTGAGTTTTAGAATCATGAGTTTGAATCTTACTGCTCACACAATGGCTATAGTCACAATTTTTCTTCCCCAAGGACACCTCAACAAAATGGAGTTGTAGAAAGAAGAAATAAGACCCTTCAAGAAATTGCAAGTACTATGCTTAATGAGTATGACTTACCTATTTATTTTCGAGCTGAAGCTGTAAATACAGCTTGTTATATTATCAATAGAGTTTTAATTAGACCTGTTCTAAAAAGGACCCCTTATGAGCTTTGGAATAATAGGAAGCCTAAGGTTAATTACTTCAGAGTTTTTGGTTGCAAATTCTTTATTCTGAATACTAAATATAATCTTGACAAATTTTCTCCCAAAAGTGATGAAGGAATTTTCCTGGGTTACTCTATCTCAAGTAAAGCCTATAGAGTGTTCAATAAGAAAACCAAATGTGTGGAAGAATCAGTTCATGTCAAATTTGATGAGACTGATCCACATGATCCTAAAACCTCTCTTGAAAATCTTGAGGAAGATTTGTCAAATATGAACCTTAATGATAAGAATAGTGAATCCCCTGTAAAAGTATCCAGTTCTGGAAATTTTCCAGAATCTGCTCCTACCGATTCTGAACCAATAGACAACAATGAAGAATCTAGTTTAACCCTTCCTAGAGGTATTATGACTCTCAAGAATCATCCTCTAGATGCTGTTGTAGGTGATTTAAATAGAGGAACACAAACTAGAGCTTCTCTAAGAAACCAGGTTGAACATAAAGCTTTTCTTTCACAACTTAAAACCAAATATATTAATGATTCTATCAATGATGAATTTTGGGTAATCGCTATGCAAGAAGAACTAAATCAGTTCGAAAGAAATAAAGTTTGGGAATTAGTGGAAAGACCTAAGGACACTTTGACCATAGGCACTAAATGAGTGTTTAGGAACAAAGTTGATGAGTCTGGGAATATAGTTAGAAAAAAAGCTAGGCTAGTTGCACAAGGATATAGTCAAGAGGAAGGAATAGACTATGAGGAAACCTTTGCACCTATAGCTAGACTAGAAGCTATTAGGATTCTACTTTCCTATACAGCTCATCTGAATTTCAAACTTTATCAAATGGATGTTAAAAGCACTTTTCTAAATGGGTATATAGTTGAGGATGTGTTTTTTGAACAACCCCCTGGTTTTACAAATCCCCGTTTTTCCAATCATGTTTTTAAACTATCTAAAACTTCATATGGTTTAAAACAAGCTCCAAGAGCATGGTATGATAGGTTCAACTCTTTTCTTATTTCAAAAGGTTTTACCAAAGGGATAGCTGATCCTACTCTTTTTATTAAATGGATTTCTAAAGATGTTTTGATAGTACAAATTTATGTGGATGATATTATTTTTGGATCTTCTAAAAATTCATTATGTATTGATTTTTCAAAAATGATGCAAAATGAGTTTGAAATGAGTTTAATGGGAGAACTCAAAATTTTTCCTTGGATTTCAGATCTTTCAAAATAAAAATGGCATTGTTTTGAATCAAAGTAAATATATTAAGGATCTTCTAAATTTTTTTTCTTTGGATGGTATTAAAGGAAGTGAAACACCTATGAGTACCACCTGTAAGTTGGATACTGATGAAGATGGAGAACCAGTGGATCAAACCAACTACAGAGGTATGATAAGGAGTCTACTCTATCTTACAGCTATAAGACCTAACATTATGTTTAGTGTATGTATGTGTGCTCGCTTTCAAGCCAATCCAAAAGAGTCTCATTTAACTACTATTAAAAGGATTTTTAAATATCTCAAACATACTCCCAACTTAGGATTATTCTATCCAAAAGTACAATCATTTGATCTGTTGAGTTATTCTGATGCTGATTTTTACGGTTGCAAGTTAGATAGAAAAATCACCTTTGGGACATGTCACATTTTAGGCAAGTCACTAGTATCTTAGTGTAGTAAGAAGCAGAACTCTGTTGCATTATTTTCTTCCTAAGCTGAGTACATAGATGCTGGTAGTTGTTGTGCTCAAATTCTGTGGATGAAACACACTTTACTAGACTATGGATATCAATTCAAACATGTCTCTATAAAGTGTGACAATACAAGTGTTATTAACATTTCCAATAATCCAGTATCTCATGCTAGGACAAAGCATATTGATGTGAGACATCACTTTTTGAGGGATCATTATCAAAAGGGTGATGTCACTCTTGAATTCATTGGCACTGAACATCAATTGGATGATATATTCATAAAGCCTTTGAATTATGAGAGGTTAAATTACATCAAACATGAGTTAGGTATGATTAAGTTTATCATAGGAGACCTCACTATTAGACCTCACTATTAGACCTCACTATTAGACCTCACTGTTAGACCTCACTGTTAGACCTCACCATTGGACCTCACAGTCAGACCTCACCATTGGAACTCACAGTCAGACCTCACCGTTGCACCTCACTTGTGTACCTCACTGGTACATCTCACGTTGGATACCTCTCTGTTTGTCTTTATTTTTGTGGGAATTTGAACCGTTTTTATTCCTATTTATTTTATTTTGTTTTAATCTCTAAATTATAAAATGAAAGGCGACAAATATATCTCAATCCACCTTCCTCTCTCAATCTCAAACCTTGCTCTCAAAATTCCTAAACCCTAACTATTCATTTGAACCCTCTAACCTCCTTCAATCTCTATGTCTAGAACCAAGCGACCCCCGAATGTCAATGAGGATGCAACAAGGCCAAAGAGAACTCGAGCCAAATCCAGTGGTACCAGTAATACTCCAACGGGACTTTTCAACCCACATCTGACCAAGAGAGAAATCTTTGCTGAGAAGGAGTTAAGTGAAGAATGGCTGATGTCGAGCAAGTAATTAGTGCTGGAAGCACTTGATGCCCAAGGTTGGACCGAATGTTTTTCCAACAAAAATGGACCATACTACCCGAACCTTGTGAAATAATTCTATGAATATCTGAAATTTGAAGAGGAAGATGATGTGCATAGGATAATATCCAGAGTCAATGGAAATGAAGTCAGCTTCTCGTCTGCTGAGTGGGCAGCCTATTTGAGAGTTTCTTATGAAGGATTATATGATTACTACTCTAGAGTGGCTCCTCCAGACAGTGATGTTTTTGAGTATGAAAAAGCTTTGGAAGAACTGATAGGAAATAGAAAATCAAGGAAGATCATTGCAGTTGAGATGAATTGAGAAGACGGGCTTTTGTTCAAATTCATTCATCATGTAATTAGTCCTAGGAGAGGAGATTTTGAAGTGCTGAAGTACCAGGATATATTCCTGATGTACTTACTGAAGCATGGAAAGAATATTAACCTATGTAGGTTACTAATGGCACAATTGGAGGATATGACTAAGGCAAGATCAAAATCCAATGCCCTATTCCATTCCAATCTTATTTCAGTAATGCTAAAGGTAAAGGGTGTGGATGGAAATCAAGAAGAGATTATAGTGGACAAGAATAGTGTTTGTATCTCCATGGTTATTTGCAAATTCATGAAAATTAGCTGGAATCCTTGGAAGAAGGCATGGGTGAATGATGAAGGAAAGATATATGAAAAGTTTGACCCTACTACTCACCCCTCTAGGCCAAAAGACAAGAGTGATCCAGTCTTTAAGCCTGATGATCTAGAACCGGCTTATTCAGATGAGGAGGAGGAAGTTGAAGGAGCTATGGACCCTGAAAGAGAGAACACCCCCATTGATGATGGGAGTGATCCTGATTTTCCTAACAGTCTTGTAAGGATTGTAGCTTTCGGAGCGACTAGTCCTCCAAAAGAACTGCCAAGAAGAGAGACTATTCTGAAGGACAATGATATTGAGACCACTGAAGAAGAAGAAGCATCTTAGAATATTGTCAAGGACACCTCTGAAGAGGATGATTCTACTGAGTCAGATCATTCTGCTCATGAGATAGAGGAGGATTGTGATAAGAATGAAGAAAAGGAGACTGTTGCTAATGTTAATGATGAGGACAATGAAGAAAAGGAGCTCATTTTGAGCCCTTTGATAGATAATACAGACAAGACAATGTCTGATCAGGAAGCAGAAGTGGCATATACTGCCATTGATATGGAAGTCATTGATGACTCAGTGAAGGATGAGACTCACCTCACTGGTGAACCAACAGAGCAAGATGTTGTTGAATCTTCTAGAGTTGCAGAGGAGATTGTAGAATTACCTGGAGAAAAACAGATAGAGGAGATTTCTCAGGAGAAAGCTCTAAGTGAGGGGGAGAAACCTATTTCCCATGGTTCAGTTTCTGTGATGTATGACATAGAGGGTTGGTCATCAGATCCAGGGTACATGGTACTTGGACTCAATTATGGAGATTCTGATGAGGAAGACCAGCCTCAAATGGATTCTGTTATCCTACCTAAAAGTATTCTAGTAGTTGTGGCTAACAATTTGGCAACCAAGGAGGACCTTGAGTCCTTAAAAGTTTAAATGAAAGAGGCCCTAAGAGAATCAGTGGCATATTTGAAGAATAGCCTTATTGAAGAGCTGAGGAGTGTGGAGAAATCCTTGGATCTATCTATGGGATGTGCTGTGTCTAGTCCTGTGAAATAAATGCTGAATGAGATTAAGGTGTTCCATACTCAAATTGAAAGTTGGACAGGAGCTGTGGTTTCTTTGAGACAATCGGTTTCTTCATTGAACAACATGATCAGTTCTCAAAACCAAGTGAATGATGAGATTCGATACATCAAAGAGGTAGTCAAGCAGTTTGTGGAAGTTTTTGAGGCTTTTAAGACATCAGTCAAAGAACACATGAACAGTCAGGATGCAATTGTTCAGAAGGTGATTGGTAATTTGACTCAGTCTTTCAAATAGATAGTAGTTTTCTTGGTCAAACCCCTTCCATCATCTAGCACCTCTGTGAACATTGAACAGATCCGAAATGTGATCCAGGAAAAGCTTTCTAAGGCCAGTACTAGTGGCACCACTGATTCTTAGGTAATTTCTACCACTAGGGAAGTCAACAGTTATGTTCGTTAACACTTGCGAGCAGCTACTGCTACTCAGGAAGCCATTAGGAATAAGGTAGATTCTTAATTTGAGAAGATCTATACCAAGCAACAAATGACCAACCACTTCAAGATTTTGATCTAGAATATGAAGCTGCCTCCAGTGACTCAGGAATTCAAGGAGCAGGTCAGCAAACTGAGAGAATTGACCTCTGCTTTGGATAAATTTTTGGAGAATAAAGATGATTTTTTATCTACTATGGAAAGAGGAGGAATCATTATTATGGACTTCATAAACCTTCTTCTACCCTTTATCCATGTGGACTGCACCCCTGTCATCATCCCTCCTACCTTACTTGCATCTCAACCTAGTAGTTATTCCAAGATGTCTCCTGCTGAAGCTATCAAAAGCCTTAATCCACTGATACCTCAGCGAGCTACCCACTACAGACCCACAGGAGCTTCTATTTCTACCCCTCCAATCATCCTGCGGCAATTCCTAAGCCTGCTGATCCACCCGCTCATCCTCCATCTTCTTCTTCCAAAGGAAAAGCCAACTTACCTATGGATGATGTGGATTGAGTCTGTTTATGTCTTTTGATAGGGACTCTGTATTCTTTTTGGGTCATGTAATGTACTTTCATTAATCCAATCTTTCTTGGTTCTCTCTATTTGTGTTTCTTTTTTTCTAATCACAAAGGGGGAGAAATACTGTGCTAATTCTAGACTAATCATGTGATTGGGGAGAAATGTGCTAATATTCTAATATGATCCTACGTTGCATCTTTTTTTCCTTTATCTCTGACACCATGTACCAATATTTTCTGGTTTTACACTCTTATTAGTCTTTAATACTTGAGACATTTTTGATCTATGTTTAATAACTATATTATATATGATATCTATCTTTAATACATACTGGCATAATTTGTGATTATCAAAAAGGGGGAGATTGTTGGAATTACCTGTTTTGATAATCCCAAATCATGTTTAAATATTGATCATGATATATTAAGCTATTTTCTATTATTTTTAATCTGTATTTATATTGTCTTATCCTGAAAAATTTATATTCTTAGTCTCATGACTTTGCTGTATCAGCTTACAATTTACATTTATCTAAAAATAAGTTCACTGTTAAAGGCTACTGGTAAGAGTATTCTGTTCAAGGTCACCATTATAGCTCACTGTAACTCTAGGTCACTGATCCTAGAAGGTTACTGTTGAAGATATACTGTCACAAGTATACCGTTGATCTGTGTATCAAAGCTCACAGACAAAGAGTCACCGTCACCAGGTCACTCCTGTGACAAGGCTTCTGTTAGAAGTTCACTGTTAGACTCTTTCTCAAGTCTTATGTTGAGAGCTTCACTGTTCAAGTCTACAGTTGGACATGCCTACAGTTAGTAGAAGGATACCGTTAGACAACTCCTACTGTCGAGATAGTCTACTGTTGGACATACTCCACCGTTAATGAAACTACCTATTGAGATAGTCTACAATTGGAAAGGTCACTGCTGAAGTGGTCTGATGTTACAAACCTACTATTAGAAGCTTACTGTTGAAGTCTACCACTGATCAAGCCCACTGATGAAGCTCACAGTTGAATTGCCTACTGATAAAGTTCACAGTTGGAGAGATTACCGTTGAAGTCTACCATGTGGCATGTATCTGTTACCATTCTAATGATATTATATTCTTTTCTTTACCAATTTTATTAATACTATCATAACGATCATGTCTAGAAAAATTAATGCATATGACATTATTTAATGATACTTGCAGGCATATCAGGAAACAATACGATGTACGAGGAAGACCACATGTGGTTGGAACATTTCTCTTGTTGGCCCCTGCTGAACCAAATGAGAAAAAGATGAACTAGAAAAGTATATATATATATATACATAAGTAGAGACACACAACATAGACAAGTGTGGACACATTGAATATACACACATAAGAAAGAAACTTCTGAAGAAGAACACTCAAGAACTCATTCTAAAGAACACAGAGCTTCACGAAGATCTTTTGAAAGAACATTTTTCAAGCTGTAGTGGTGTGCTACAAAGAGATTTAATCCCAAGAAGCTGATCATCTCTACATCTGGAAGTCAGAACCTAGAAGTCGCGACACTCTGTTTCGGAGGCAACTTGTAGAGAAGGACCAAAACTTCATTTCCTTCATTCCAAGGAGTCCAGAGCTAATCTGTCAACACAACAGAGCATTCTAAACTTATCCCTACTATCTTTAGCTCTACTGTGTTTAAGTATTTTACATTTTTAAGCAGTGTGTCTGTGTTACACACACTGAATCTTGTGCTTAAACTAAAGGATACAAAAAATCCCCATACCAAACTCTCTTTACATTTTTTCCCACGTATAACTGTGGAAGAAGCCTTGTGTGGCTTGATAGTTTATTTTTTCCCACGTAGAACTGTGGTAGAGGTTACAAAACCTGGACAGTTTGTGAAAACTCTTGTAAATCCTGATACAGGTTGTGTATCAATTTTTAATATAACTACTTGGTGGCAGGTGATCATCAAGTGGAGAGGACTAAGTCTTGACTTAAGACTGAACCTCTTATTTAAATTGTTGTGTTCATCTTTCCATTACTCTGTTTTACATTTATCCGCTGCTTATATTTCCAAAGACAGAAATCTGTTTTTACATTCACTCTGATAGTTAGTTCTGGTTAGTGTGTATATGTGATTCATTTAGTAAACTTGTTTCAAAAGTGAAATTAGTTCTCATACTGATTCAACTGAGGAGTAATCAACCTTTGAGAAACCTGTTGAATAATAAGTCACTTATATCTCTATTGCCTTAATTGACTAGGCTGTTTTGATTTGGGGGATTTTAATCCTAAAAGTTTTTAACAGAAATTTTAATTGGAACTCAATTCACCCCCCTCTTGAGTATCCACTCCGACCAACACTTTTGACCTTCCAATCCAACAACAACATGGCTGTAGGAGTTGAAACAACCTTTGGGAAGGAAGATTTCATCGAGAGAATGAACAAATAGAGACACCATAAAATTGTAGCCCTAATCACCATGGGGGAATAGAGAGAGAATCCCTCACATGACTGCCATCAAATCTCATTCAAACATATTAAAAAGATTAAAACTTAATAAAAAATGAATAAATATTAATCACATAAATTAGAAACATATTTAATATATTAAAATATCATAAATAAACATATATAAATAAATAATAAAAAACGAATAAATTCCAAAAAAGTAAAAAATTAATAAATATTAAAAATGAAAAAATAATATTAAATGAAAGAATATAATAATTGAATAAATTACAAAAATAGAAATAAAAATTGAATTCATAACAATAATTACATGAATTACAAACACATAAAAATGAATAAATAAAGAATATTAATTATATAAATAAAATAATTATTAAAAATGAATCATATTAACTATTTAAATTAGAAAAATATTAAAAAATACATTTAAATAAATTAATTATATAAATTTAAAATATTTAAAATTATTAAAACTCAATAAATAAAAATGAATAATTATTAATCAAATAAATTATAAACATATTGAAAATATTAAAACTAAGTAAATAAATATGTATAAATAAATATTAAAAAATAAATAAATTCCAAAAATATTTAATATTATTAAGTATTAAAAATGAATAAATAATATCAAATGAACAAATATATTAAATGAATAAATAAAATTGAATAAATTACAAAAATAGTTTAAAAAGTGAATTTCTAACATTAATTACATGAATTACAATACATAAAAAATGAATAAAAAGATAATATTAGTTATATAAATAAAGAATTTATTAAAAATGAATTATATTAACTATTTAAATTAAAAAATATTAAAAATGAATTTAAATAAATTAATTATACAAATTTCCTACACTTTAAAAATATTAAAACTTAATAAATAAAAATTAATAAAAATTAATCATATAAATTACAAAAATATTGAAAATATTAAAAATTAGGGAATAAATATTTATAAATATTAAAAATGAGTAAATTTGAAAAATATTAAAAATTAATAAATATCAAAATGAAAAAATAATACTAAATAAATGAATATTAAAAATGAATAAATAAAATTGAATAATTCACAAAAATATTTAGAAAAAAAGTGAATTCATAAGATTAATCACTTGAATTACAAACACATAAAAAAGAATAAAAGTGAATAAATAAATAATATTATCATTGTTAATTATTTATGCATGTATTGTATTGATTTTATATAAAATATATAATTAATTATTAACCTCTATAATTTTTTATGAAAATTAAAAATATTATTATTTAATTAAATGTATAAATATTTGAAAAAAATATTTAAAATATACATTACTAATTAGTGAAATTACTAAATATAAATACATATATAGAATTACACACACACATGTACAAATTCATAGTAAAGACATATGAGGGGGGTCGTATAAACCCTGTGCATGATGGTATGGGTTGTTGTTTGCCACCACAATCCATTTAAGATATGATCTATGACACAATCCATTCTCTTTATCTAATTGTATATTATTTTTTTCTACTTAGTTAATTACAGTATCTATGTAATTTAATATATACATTATTTGTAATTAAAATTCTGAATATGTATAAATTGACACACACACATACATCGTATTTATAAATATATATACTTATAATTATTATAAAAATCACATTTAAAAATTTATAAATTTTATAAATAAATTAAATTATCTCGAATTCCTTTTAATAGTGCTATTTTAGAACTGATAAAAGTAGGCTTTTATCAACATTTTTTTTATCATTGATAAAAGTCAAACTTTATCAAAGCTTATAATTAACACTAATAAAAATAGGCTTTTATAATCACTTTTAGATAGTGATGATAAAAGATACCACTGAATAAAGTAGAATCTATAGTAGTGGTGGTAGTGAAAATGATAGTGTTGAAAGATGCTGGTGATGAAGTTGGAGGATGAGTTCTAGATGATGGAACCAACGAACATTGATGTAGAGGGGACAAAAAACCATTTTCTAAGGTTTTCAGATGTGGGGATTGTTATTTTTCCCAGATTTTAAGATGGTTAAGTGGTGAAGAATGGTGAATTGAACAATTTATTAAATTTTAAAGTTTATATTAGAGTTTATTAATTAATTAGTATAAAATAAAAAATACAAACATAAGAATTTTTATAGTAGTTCAAATCAAAGTAATCCTACATATGTTCTTCACACTATCAACATGAGAGTAGGAAACCCATTATATAGTGACCTGGATTTTGATGGGTAGTCATAACCTATTTATAACTACCCTTTTTCACCCTGGAGGCACAACCTTTATCTTTCATTTTTCACACTAAAAGGCACAACATGAAACCATCCCTTTGAAGTGGAGGAAGAACAAACCTTGATTTTTTAGACTAAATTACAACCCCAAACCCCTATATTATACCAGATCACGGCAAAACCCGAGACCTAACCTTTAACATGGACTCACAACTCATCAAAACCTTCTTTTGAATGCAAAAGAATAAACCAAATTTAACGCACACAGAAAATAGATGAGAAGAATAAACCACCACAAAACTAGATTAGATAATGATGTTATAAATTTTGAGGAAGAAGCAACTTTGATATCCTTGGCATTTTGAACATTCACAATTGAGTTCAATAAAAAAGATCACACAATAGGAGCAACAAGTTCATGTGTACAACACTCAATGTTCATGCAAGCTACATTGCACTGATTCTTTGAAACTCTAATTATAACAATTCTTCATTCATAAAAAAATTCAAAAATAATAACTTCATTCATAGACATTGTAGATTTTATTTTCCCAAACATCAATCATAATTTTGTGCTTCATTGATAATAACCTACTTCAGAGTTGGAAGCACCCTAAATATTTTATAAGAATAAAACAGATGTATAAATAAAATTATTAGAATAATAAATAATTCCTTTATATATGGTTTAATAAGTTTTAATAACCCTCAATTTTTTTTATAATTATAATATAATCAAAGTTAAAATCTTTTCACAAAATACCTAGTAAATTTAAATTTTGAATTTACAACTATAAATACACAATTTAAATATTTATACATGCCATTACCTTCATGATATTTATTTAATTATGAATAAAAAACTTCTAATTTAATTTTAATTGAATAAAAATAATTGATAAGAAATTATGGAACAAATAAATCAATGAAAAAAATTAATAAGAATATAAAATTAATCAAAATATAAATAAATAAGTGGAACATAGCATATTTTGAGTTTCTAAAAATAAACTGTTGAACCATATAATGAGCATATGATCCATTATTTCTAGTGTATTTGTAAGTGTAAATGTATGATTCCTTCTATCTTTAGTATATGAGATATTTTCATATGAGTCATTCGATTTTGATTTCATACAAGTCATTATTTGATTCATTTGATACTCAATAAAATTTCAGCCTTTGTATGAGTCAATTTTTACTACATAGGAGTTATTTTATTAGGCTAATTACGAGTGATTTGGTTTTTCATACAAGTCAATTGGTTTTGTTTGTGTGTCATTTGACAGTTATATTTTTTTTGAGAAAACAAACTTTTTATTATACAAATTTTCATAAGATATAGAAATTTCATAAGATTCAATTGTTTTTGAAAGACTTGATTTTAATAAAATATTAATTTCATAAGACTTTAATTATAATAAGACCACATATCCCATTGGACTTTTTATGGCATAATAATTATATCGTGTAAGACTTTATATCCCATAAGTCTTTAAATTATGTAAGACTCCATATTTTTATCATAAGATTTTTTTTCTCATAAGACTTAGATTTCACAAGACTTCAAAATAACTTCATAAGACTCTCAAAAATCACATGACTTCTAAAATAGTGCCTAAAAAAGAGTGTAATATTTTATAATTAGAGAAATTATAGCCAATTATTTCATCATATGAGTCATTCCTCAACTCATACCAATGTATAATTTTCTCTAAAACCGGTTCATAAGAAACAAAAAAAACATAAAGAATAATTTAAATAAAAATAATCAATGAATAAATAATAAATAAAATAAATATGAAACTTTTCTTCTACAAGAAATTCAAGCTTAAAACAAATAAAATAACATTTTTTTAATTTCAAAAACTAATGTTATATGGAATAAAATTATGTATTTCTAATTATCAAAACCGAAAAAAATAAAGTGGAAAGGTTCCATTCAAAAATTTCCCTCTTTTGGAAATTACAACACCAAATCATAATTAAAAATTCTCCCCATTCTGTAATTAATCAAAAATATTAAAAATATGTTTAATTATCCCCTTTTTTATATTTAATATATCTAAAAATAAATAAATTTCTATGAAAAACATTGCTTCCCTTAATCATTATTAACTACAGTATGAAAATATGAAAACATATTAGAAAGTTTAGCATATTTTGGAATGCTTTAAAAAAATTTAAATACGATTCCACCTAAATTCAGGCTTGATAAAGATAAATATCAACTAAAATGAATGTAATTAGAATATAATAAACCCCATCTCATTTTTTATTATTCCACTTGAATATACATTACAATGTAATAAGATTTTGAAATTGAGTTTCAAATAATGCATCATTTCTAATACTTTAAAAGCTTCAAGGAGTCATGAAAATAGGTTTAGATATTAAAGAAATCATATAATGATATGAAATGAATTAAATAATTTCTAACTGTCCAAGAATATACAAATAAAAAAAACAAATTTAAGTGAATTTCAGGAAACCATAAAATACAATAAGATTAAGCATGCTAACTGACCAAAGCTAGCATCATATAAATATAATAGTGAATTAAAAAATAATAAGTTTTACATGAAGTGAGATTCTAAAGGTGAAATTATTTTATCCTTCAATAATGACCATGAAATCTATATGGATGCATGTTGGCCATAAACAGATTCTTTAAAGTATCTATGAAAAAAATTAATATAAAAACTCATACTTATTCTAACTATAACATAATTAAATTAGAGTTTCATTCTAACAATTTCAAACTTAATTTTATCAAACTTAGTTACATAAAAAGTTTTAGTAAATATTCCTAAAAATTGATCTTCAGAAGAAACATATTCTAAGAAACATCACCTTTTTTGTACATGATCCAACATGTCTAGTTATAGAGTATTGTAAAGGGTTTTAGATACAACAATAGTAGATGAAGTATCACAAAAAATAGATGAATTATTAGAATAAATATCAAAATAAATTAAAGTTTGTTAAAACCATAAATATTGTGAAAAAAAATTAGTTACCACAATATATCTTGCAAAAATTTTAGATAAATCAATATAAAGTTGTTTCATTAAACTCCAAGAAAATAAATTTTTACTTATAAAGTGATATGTGCCACTTGACCATTTTTTATCAATTTTTGTAACCACCAAAATTAGAATCGCAATATATTTTCAAATTAATATTAGTTATATTAAGATAAAATAAACGAAGGTTTATTGAGCCTTTAATATATTTAATTATCCTTTTAACAGTTTCCAAGTTACACTCTTTATGGTCATCTTGAAATCTAGAACACATGCTTACACTAAAGATTAAATATGCTATATAAGTAGTTAAATAAAATAAACTACCAATAATTTCTCTAAAAACATTATTATCCCTTGATTTTATAGATTTATCATGATATAGTTTACAAGAATTACTCATTAGAGTATTTAAACTTTTATAAGAGTTAAATTCAAAAATTTTAACCAATTCATTATCATATTTTATTAATTAATAAAAAATTCATCATTCATTTGATATATTTTAAGACCTTAAAAAAATTCAATTCTTTCATAAGAATCATGTCAAATTCATAAGTCATTAAATGTAAAAATTATTTAAAAATTATTTCACTTAATGATCCAAATATGATATCATAAAAATATATTTGAATAATCAAAATATATTTATAGTTTTTATTAATTAATAAAGTAGTATATATTTGTCCTTTTAAAAAACCATATTCAAAAGAAATTGGTATAATCTTTCATACCAATCTCTCGAGCCTTTTTTAAGTCAATAAAGAGCCTTATAAAATTTTAAAACATGTTCAAGTATCTTTTAATTTTAAAAATAAGGGGCTATTTTAGATAAAATTATTTAAAAATATGACCATTTATAAAATCACTATAGACATACATTTGATATAATTTAAATTTTGGATAAAAAAATAATATAATAAAACTTGAATAGATTATAACCTAGAAACTTATGAAAAATTATCATCATAATCCATTCCTTCTTCTTGACAATAACCTTGATAAACTAATTGGGCTTTGTTTTTTATAATTTTTCTAGATTCATCAAGTTTGATTCTAAAAATCCATTTAGTGACATTAACTTGTTGATCTTTAGGTGTTTTAACCGAATTCCAAACATCATTTCTAGAAAATTGATTTAGTTCTTATTCCATAGATAAAATCCAGTTAGAATCAGTTAAAACTTTAGAATTATCTTTTGGAACAAAATTAGAAATAAAATCATTGTCAACCCATAAATTTATTTATAAATTTATAGTTTTAAAACTTAATATAATATCGCCAATAAATATATATATAGGATGATCCTTATGTAATTTCCAAGATATTTAATGAAGGTGACTCTCCCCTAAAAAGGTAAATTCAATTATATATTTTCATTCTCTTCAAAATTAAAATCCCTAAAATATTCTTCAATTTGATCTAAATCATTATTCTTTTCATTTAAATAATTATCATCAAACTTAACATGAATTTATTCTTTAACAACCATGGTTATTTTTTATATACTATATATGATTTAATTATGTTAGAATAATATGAAAATATTCCATCATAAAATTTGACATCAAATTTATCTAAATAATATTTAGTATTGAGAATAAAAGTTTTAAAGCCTAAAAAATCTAAAATAAACAACTTTAGTTTCCTTTTATTCCATTGTTCGTAAGAATATTTCTTGAGAATATGTATTAAAATAATTCTATTTGTAATGTAACAAGATATTTTTATATATTTCACCCAAAAATGTTTTGGTGTTTTGAATTCATTGAACATTGATATAACGATTTATTGAATAGTCTTATTTTTTATTTAAACTGCACCATTTTATTGGGGGTGTTCTAGGAGATGAAAAATTATGAAAGTAATTATTTTATTTACATAAATTTTCAAATTTCATATTTATAAATTCTTTTCCTCTATCAATTATAATAAATAAAATTAAGAAATATTTCTCATTTTGAACCTATTTATAATAAGAAATAAACTTGGATAAAGTTTATAGCATCCCGCCATTTTATAACATAAACTTTCATTTCATTACACGGAACTGAGGATCGTTAAGGTTTAGTGTCTTGGAAACAAGGATCATAATACATAAAAAAAAACATAAAAACATTCTTCTTAAACACTTGAAAGGCTTCTCCTTTAGTTCATCCTATTTTCATTATGCATCTCATAACCTGGGGACATACATCAAAAGAAAGGGTGAGCAGAAGGCCCAGTAAGGGAAACAAGAGAAACATTTTACAAGTGAACTTGAGATACTTCAATAAGGACATGAAAAGAACTTTAAGGCATGAGAAAGAAATCATGAGATAAATCGTAATAAAAATAATCATTTTTCATAACTGGAAGATGTGGCTACAACATTTAATATTGACAATCGTTTCGTTTCACCAAGGTCCATCCCCAAGGTGTCGTTAAAAATTACCAAGGTTATTCACCAAGGCGTCGTTAAAATGGTCATCTCTAGAGATTAAGTCTTTACCCAATGCATTGGAGCGCTATTAGGGCGCACCCTTAAATTTGTCTTTATTTTCATGTGAGCCACATATATCATCATCAAACATTTCATAAATAACCCATATAGCAGAAAATAAATGGGTTTCATTTCATAATCATAACGTTTTAAAAACTGCTTTAAAGACATGATCTTTACGTTACTTTAAACCCACGGAAAGGGAATGCGGGTATCATGTATGTAAATCCCAGAATTTAAAATAGAACATTTTTATATATATGTGAATACCCCTTTAGAAATAGGAGCTTTGAGTATTCACTTTATAACATAAAATAATTTTGAGAAAAGAGAGGCATTTTGAGACGAAAATTCTGCAGCATAACGGCTATGTTACAAGGTTTTAGAAACTTTGAAAAGAGAGGGAACATGGGTTGAACAATCATAATTGACCCATAAAAAGGTATAGGGACAGAATAAGAAGGATATATGGACATGGTGATGCAATTTCAAGGACATACCATTTGAAATGAAAAACATGGAAGGAAGACAAAAATTTGATTTCTCTTATGAAAATTCGGCAGCCTAACAGCGTCACTTAAACTTCAACAAAAATGAATTGGACAAATAAAATAGGGTCTCTCATCATATGATCATAAGAGATCAGTATGATAGATATAGAGATCATACCCCAACATAATAAAAAGGAACTTGAAAGATTTGACATGAAAATCGAACTTGAAAAAAAAGAGAAGGGTGAAAGAATCACTTAAACATTCGGCAGCCCAACGACGTCACTTAAACTTTCATAAAACGAAATGATGAGAGTAAGAGGGGATCTATCATCATATAAACATGAAAGGGCAGTAAGAGGAATATAAAAGAACATCCTCTCACATAATAACATGGAGCATAAAAGGAATGACATAAAAGAGATTACACGAAAAGAAAGAGAGGGGTCGGATCCCTTACCTTAAAACGTGACTCTTGAAACTCAAAGGATTGGACCTTGAGGGCTTGGGGGCACCTTGGGAGGACTCTTTGGAAGGTAAGAAGACCAGAACTTCGTTGGGGAAGAGTTGGGAGTGAAAACCAAGGGAGGAAAGGGTGGGTATTTATAGGGAAAGTGAGGGGACAAAGCATTAATGGCCAAGGGACACCTCACATGTGCTTTTCTCAAACCCATGTGCTCTCCCTTGGCATTTATCATGGAGTTAGGCCACATGGGGCCCCCAAAACAATAATTCATCACCCTTGGCCGGCCAACCCTCAAAAGATCTCATGAAATCATCATGACACCGTGATGATGTCATTAAACATACTGAAACCCTAAAAATGTATTTTTTACTATTCACTGAAAATTCAACTTTCTCAGAATAATCCCAAAATTTCACCTTAACCAAATATCAATGCTCTGATTTCAAAAATGAAATCCATTTTATAAAATTAATTTTCTAAATATTTTTAATTTAATTTTTAAATAAAAACACTATTCATTGAAAATTCACTTTTTTCAGAAAAATCCCCAAAAATTACCTTAACATAATATCGATGCTCTGAGTTCAAAAATAAAGTCCTTTTTATAAAAATAATTTTCTAATTATTTTTAATTAAATTTTTAATTAAAAAACACTATTCATCCGAAAAAACTAATACTTGAATTATAATTTATGAAACCGTTATTTAACCATTTTATTGAATCACATTACTTAATCAAGGTGTCTAAATTATATTAAAACTTTCCTTGAGTGAAAATTACTAATCCATTTGGTCACATTACTAATCCTAAGCGTAAAATCACTATTCATAATTTACTATTCATCAAAAATTAAGTTGATCTTATTAGACTCCAAATTCCTTACTGAACACTTTTGTAGAAGACCATTTTTTGAAAATCATTACACATCATTAGTTATTTAGGGTTTACATAAATATTTCAAAATATCCCTTTTTCAAAATTCATCAATAAAATACCTTCTAAAATTATCTAGGCATTTGAAATTTCACAAACATCACTAAAGGAAGAAATCTCAATTTATTCACCCGAGAGGATTACACAAGGAAACTAGGGTCTCATCACATAGCCCCTTATAACACTGGCATAAGACCTAAGTGTAAGGTGTGCTATGGTGAGAGAATCTGAGGGAGGCTCAGATAACATTGCCCTAGTAGCAACCTCCACTAACTTGAACTTCTCTTGCAAGCGTTTTCGTTCAAGCTTGACACGCTGGAGCTCGGATTGGGCTTGGTCCAAAGCGAAGCCCACAGATGCTACCTCCTTCCCAAGCTCTGATAAGTGGGCTTCGTAAGGGTTGAGTCTACTGGATGAAGCCATCGACTCCTCTTTCTGCATTAACCATTAACATCTTATTAAATCAATAAGAGTAAGTTAATATACTACTCAAAAATATTGGGTCGTTACATTCTTCCCCCCTTTAGAAATTTCATCCCCGAAATTTATACTTGAGGCCTAGTCGAAAAGGTGAGGGTACTTTTGCTTCATTGTTTCCTCGGGCTCCCAAGTCGCCTCTTCATATTTATGATTCCTCCACAACACTTTCACAAGGTGGGTAGTCTTGTTTCGTAGGACCTTGTCTCTACGGTCTAAGATCTCCACTGGCTGCTCTTCATAAGAGAGGTCATGTTCAAGTTGTACCACCTCTGGGTTCAGTACATGCGAAGGGTCGGGTATGTACTTCCTCAAGAGAGATACATGGAAGACATCATGAACTTGAGCTAGGTTCGGTGGAAGTGCTAGACGATAGGCCACTGCTCCTATGCGATCAAGGATTTCATAGGGGCCAATGTACCTAGGGCTGAGCTTCCCTTTCTTCCCAAACCGCATGACTCTCTTCCATGGAGAGATTCGAAGGAAGACTTTGTCACCCACCCCAAACTCCAAGTCTCTTCGACGATTGTCAGCATAGCTCTTCTGCCGACTCTGAGCAGCCCTTATGTGTTGTTGGATGGCATGAACCTGTTCCGTCATCTCTTGCACGAGATCAGGCCCAAGAAGCTTCCTCTCACCAGTTTCATCCCAACAAGTAGGAGTTCTACACCGCTTTCCATATAGAGCTTCATAGGGTGCCATCTGAATACTCGAATGGAAGCTGTTGTTATAGGAGAACTCAACTAATGGGAGGTGTTGATCCCATCCACCTTTAAATTCCATTGAGCATAATCTTAACATGTCTTCGAGTGTCTGAATAGTCCTTTCAGATTGGCCATCAGTTTGAGGATGATAGGCCATACTAAAATTCAATTCAGTATTCAGAGCATGTTGAAGACTTCTCCAGAATTTTGATGTGAATCTTGGGTCACGATCAGATACGATGGATAGTGGTACCCCATGCAGCCTTACCACTTCCTTCACGTATATCTTGGTAAGATGATCCAGAGAGAAATCTTCCCGAATAGAGATAAAATGGGCTGTCTTGGTGAGACGGTCCACAATAACCCATATCGCATTGTTTCCTTTGGATGTTTTTGGGAGACCAGTTACAAAGTCCATGGTGATATTATCCCACTTCCATACTGGTATGGGTAGCGGTTGTAATACCCCCTTAGGAAGTTGTCTTTCTGCCTTTACTTGCTGACACACCAGGCACCTTGTAGTGTAATCAGCAATCTCCCTCTTCATGTTATCCCACTAATAATGATCACGAAGGTCTCTATACATCTTAGTGCTTCCCGGATGTATAGAGAAAGTAGAGCTATGAGCTTCATCCATCAGTTCTTTCTTTATCTCCGGAATAGATGGAACACATAGTCTTGTACGAAATTTCAATACACCTTCTTGATCAATATTGAAATCAGGGAACTTCCCATCCTTTACAGCCTCGAACTTCTCCTGCAGCAAAGGATCTTCTTTTTGAGCCTTCTTGATCTTCTCTAGTAATGAAGGTTGAGAAATCATTTGGGATAGGGTTGATGATGTCCCTTTCCTTATAATTCCCATGTCCAGTTTTACTAGATCTTTAATCAAGGGATCTCCCAGGATCCTCATTGTTGCCAGAACAACAGGATCTTTTCTGCTTAACGCATCTGCGACTTTGTTTGCTCTTCCAGGGTGATAATGAATTGAACAATCATAGTCTTTAATAAGCTCCAACCATCTCCTTTGTCTCATGTTCAATTCTTTCTGAGTGAAAATATACTATAGACTTTGGTGGTCAGTGTATATATCACATTTCTCCCCATAAAGATAGTGCCTCCATATCTTTAGAGCAAAAACAACTGCCGCCAGCTCTAGATCATGCGTAGGATAATTCTGCTCATGAATCTTCAACTGTCGAGATGCATAAGCAATTACTTTGTCATTTTGCATGAGGATTCACCCAAGCCCTTTCAGAGATGCATCACTAAAAATAACGAATCCTTCTCCGATAGAGGGTAGTGTTAACACCGATGCAGTAACCAATCTCTTCTTCAGCTCTTGGAAACTTTCCTCGCACTCCTTTGTCCAGATGAACTTAACCCCTTTTCGAGTCAACTTGGTTAGTGGATTAGAAAGCCGTGAAAAGTTTTTCACAAACCTCCTATAATATCCTGCTAAACCAAGGAAACTACGAATCTCAGTTACTGTTGTGGGTTGAGGCCACTCCTCCACAACCATTGTCTTTGCAGGGTCAACCGAGATTCCTTCATTGGTTACGATGTGCCCCAAGAAAGCCACCTGTTGTAACCAAAACTCACACTTACTGAACTTCCCAAAGAGCCTCTCCTTCCGCAGAGTTTTCAATATAACCCTTAGATGATCTTCATGCTCCTCACGACTTTTTGAATATATCAAAATATCATCAATAAAAACTACCACAAAGTTATCAAGGTAGTCCTTAAAGACTCTATTCATCAAATCCATGAAAATAGCAGGAGCATTAGTCAAGCCGAAGGGCATAACAGTAAACTCATAATGCCCATATCTTGATTGGAAGGCAGTCTTTGGAATATCTTCCTTCTTCACCCTCAGTTGATGATAACCAGATCGAAGGTCAATCTTAGAGAAGAATTGAGCCCCACGAAGTTGGTCAAATAAATCATCAATTCTAGGAAGAGGATATCTGTTCTTCACTGTGATCCCGTTCAGTTCTCTATAATCGATGCATAGCCACATTGATCCATCCTTCTTCTTCACAAAGAGAACTGATGCTCCCCAAGGAGACACACTCGGTCGGATAAACCCCTTCTCCAACAAGTCTTGGAGTTGTTTCTTTAGCTCCTCTAGCTCCACATTTTCCATTCTATACGGAGTCTTTGATATCGGTTGAGACCCAGGTACGAGTTCAATGGAGAACTCTACCTCTCTTTCTGGGGGAGGTCCAGGTAACTCCTCAGGAAATACATCCATGTATTCCTGAACAATCGGAACATCTTCAATTTGTATGCTCCCTTTCCCTTATTCCTCATCACCGATTAACTCCATAAAGAAAGCTATAGGAGGTGCTTCTAGATAGGAATCAGTTCGGGATATCTCTCCTCGGAAGATAACTGTAGGCCGTTTATTCAAGACTACTGAGATTTCCTTACTTCTGCATTTGATCTTAGCATTATACTTTGAGAGCCAGTCCATCCCTAGTATAACGTCGAATTCCATCATGGGAATGACTACTAGATTTGCGATAAGATTGTGCTCACCAAAGTAAACACTAGAGTCTCTAAACACTGTTGATGCATGGATAATCCCACTTGGAGTCTTGACTGACAACTCTACCTCTAGAAGTTTGGGGATCGATTCTATATTCCTTGCAAACTTGGAGGAAATAAAGGAATGCATAGAACCAGAATCAAATAAAGTACTTGCTAGTTTTGAGAGGACAACAAGAGTACCTGCTACCACATCGTTCGGGACTTCAACTTCAGCTGTTGTGATAGCGAAAGCACGACCTTGCTCTCTTGGCCTCTGCTGAGGTTGGTGGTGATTCCCCTCCACCGCCCTCGGATTGGGACATTGGTTAGCAAAGTGCCCAAGCTGTCCACACTTGAAGCATGTGACTTCGGGTAGGGCCAGAACCATCTTTCCTCTGTCGTTAGTGTTGGGAAGCTGAGGCTTCACCTCACTATGACAATTCCGAGCAATATGGCCTCCTCTTCCACACTTGTAGCACTTGCCACTTCCGTTCAAGCAGTTCCCCAGATAATTCTTCCCACATTTATTGCATGTGGTAAGTTGCATTTTCTTTCCACCTCTTCCCTGATCAAAAGACTTCCCTAAACTGGGCTCCAATGATCTCTTCTTTTCATTTGGCTTATGAGACCACTGTGTCTCACCAAACTCCAGCTCGACTTTCATAGCACTTCGAACTATTTCTTCATAGCTATCATAGTCCCTGTTGGCTAGATTCTTCCGTAGATGAGGTCGTAGTCCGCCAAAGAATCTATCAACCTTCCCATTAGGGTCCATGACAAAGCTTGAGGTATAACGGGAAAGCCTTGTGAAGTTCATCTCGTAGCTTCCGACAGATTCGTTCTCCTTCTGCTTCAGCTCGAGAAACTCTTTCTCCATTTTCGTTCTCATGGAACGAGGGAAATACTTGTTAAAGAAAATCCCCCGAAATTCTTCCCACTCCATAGCTTCCATCTCTCCTCGTGGCTTCGTGTTTTTGATCAGTGACCACCACTGATCAGCTTCTCCCTCTAGGCGGTAAACAGCAAGGGTGACTTTTTCTTGTTCCGAACAATGAAGTATAGAGAAGATCTTTTCAATGGAGCTTATCCATTGTTCCGCAACCAATGGGTCAGTAGATCCACTGAATGTTGGCGGTCGTTGATGCATGAAGGACTCAACAGAGTGTTGTTCCCTTCGTGGTGAGGTCGGCCTCTCAGCTTGATTCAAGTTATTACTCATAACTTGAGTCAGTTGGTTCATCATTCGCATGAATGTTTCCATTCCGGCTTCCATCGGAGGGCCGTCAGCACATGGTGCATTGCGGTCACCATCGGCACGGTTCCTCCTATTGCCCGCCATTTTCTAAAAGAATAAAACCTTAGTAAGAAACTTATTTCATTTATGAATCTTTTAACTAAGACTTAATGCTTAGACAATTACACTTTTCTATAATTCCTTCATAATGATTCATAGAAAGCTTGTGATTAACCAAACATATCCCCCGGGAGTGTCGTAACCAAGAGTGCAGCAAGGCCCGTTATCGTGCACCAGTTCCCGTTCGAGTCTATCTCAAAGCGGTGTTTTCGGGTTTTACCCCTATGTACATCTGTGCCAGAGCCGCCTCTACCTGCTCGTATCCAGACAGGGATGTATTTGTTTGATAAACCACTTACTCAATACTTACCAAAATACCAGGAAGTTTTCCTATATTTAAACTTTTCTATAGGGTTCTTCCTAAAGTTTTTATATCCTAATTTCCACAAATAACTAAACCATCCTTTGATACCAACTATAGCATCCCGCCATTTTATAACATAAACTTTCATTTCATTACACGGAACTGAGGATCGTTAAGGTTTAGTGTCTTGGAAACAAGGATCATAATACATAAAAAAAAACATAAAAACATACTTCTTAAACACTTTAAAGGCTTCTCCTTTAGTTCATCCTATGTTCATTATGCATCTCATAACCTGGGGACATACATCAAAAGAAAGGGTGAGCAGAAGGCCCAGTAAGGGAAACAAGAGAAACATTTTACAAGTGAACTTCAGATACTTCAATAAGGACATGAAAAGAACTTTAAGGCATGAGAAAGAAATCATGAGATACATCGTAATAAAAATAATCATTTTTCATAACTGGAAGATGTGGCTACAACATTTAATATTGACAATCGTTTCGTTTCACCAAGGTCCATCCCCAAGGTGTCGTTAAAAATTACCAAGGTTATTCACCAAGGCGTCGTTAAAATGGTCATCTCTAGAGATTAAGTCTTTACCCAATGCATTGGAGCGCTATCAGGGCGCACCCTTAAATTTGTCTTTATTTTCATGTGAGCCACATATATCATCATCAAACATTTCATAAATAACCCATATAGCAGAAAATAAATGGGTTTCATTTCATAATCATAACGTTTTAAAAACTGCTTTAAAGACATGATCTTTACGTTACTTTAAACCCACGGAAAGGGAAAACGGGTATCATGTATGTAAATCCCAGAATTTAAAATAGAACATTTTTATATATATGTGAATACCCCTTTAGAAATAGGAGCTTTGAGTATTCACTTTATAACATAAAATAATTTTGAGAAAAGAGAGGCATTTTGAGACGAAAATTCTGCAGCATAACGGCTATGTTACAAGGTTTTAGAAACTTTGAAAAGAGAGGGAACATGGGTTGAACAATCATAATTGACCCATAAAAAGGTATAGGGACAGAATAAGAAGGATATATGGACATGGTGATGCAATTTCAAGGACATACCAATTGAAATGAAAAACATGGAAGGAAGACAAAAATTTGATTTCTCTTATGAAAATTCGGAAGCCTAACGGCGTCACTTAAACTTCAACAAAAATGAATTGGACAAATAAAATAGGGTCTCTCATCATATGATCATAAGAGATCAATATGATAGATATAGAGATCATACCCCAACATAATAAAAAGGAACTTGAAAGATTTGACATGAAAATCGAACTTGAAAAAAAAGAGAAGGGTGAAAGAATCACTTAAACATTCGGCAGCCCAACGGCGTCACTTAAACTTTCATAAAACGAAATGATGAGAGTAAGAGGGGATCTCTCATCATATAAACATGAAAGGGCAGTAAGAGGAATATAAAAGAACATCCTATCACATAATAACATGGAGCATAAAAGGAATGACATAAAAGAGATTACACGAAAAGAAAGAGAGGGGTCGGATCCCTTACCTTAAAACGTGACTCTTGAAACTCAAAGGATTGGACCTTGAGGGCTTGGGGGCACCTTGGGAGGACTCTTTGGAAGGTAAGAAGACCATAACTTCGTTGGGGAAGAGTTAGGAGTGAAAACCAAGGGAGGAAAGGGTGGGTATTTATAGGGAAAGTGAGGGGACAAAGCATTAATGGCCAAGGGACACCTCACATGTGCTTTTCTCAAACCCATGTGCTCTCCCTTGGCATTTATCATGGAGTTAGGCCACATGGGGCCCCCAAAACAATAATTCATCACCCTTGGCCGGCCAACCCTCAAAAGATCTCATGACATCATCATGACACCGTTATGATGTCATTAAACATACTGAAACCCTAAAACTGTATTTTTTACTATTCACTGAAAATTCAACTTTCTCAGAATAATCCCAAAATTTCACCTTAACCAAATATCAAGGCTCTGATTTCAAAAATGAAATCCATTTTATAAAATTAATTTTCTAAATATTTTTAATTTAATTTTTAAATAAAAACACTATTCATCGAAAATTCACTTTTTTCAGAAAAATCCCCAAAAATTACCTTAACATAATATCGATGCTCTGAGTTCAAAAATAAAGTCCTTTTTATAAAAATAATTTTCTAATTATTTTTAATTAAATTTTTAATTAAAAAAAACTATTCATCCGAAAAAACTAATACTTGAATTATAATTTATGAAACCGTTATTTAACCATTTTATTGAATCACATTACTTAATCAAGGTGTCTAAATTATATTAAAACTTTCCTTGAGTGAAAATTACTAATCCATTTGGTCACATTACTAATCCTAAGCGTAAAATCACTATTCATAATTTACTATTCATCAAAAATTAAGTTGATCTTATTAGACTCCAAATTTATTACTGAACACTTTTGTAGAAGACCATTTTTTGAAAATCATTACACATCATTAGTTATTTAGGGTTTACATAAATATTTCAAAATATCCCTTTTTCAAAATTCATCAATAAAATACCTTCTAAAATTATCTAGGCATTTTAAATTTCACAAACATCACTAAAGGAAGAAATCTCAATTTATTCACCCGAGAGGATTACACAAGGAAACTAGGGTCTCATCACATAGCCCCTTATAACACTGGCATAAGACCTAAGTGTAAGGTGTGCTATGGTGAGAGAATCTGAGGGAGGCTCATATAACATTGCCCTAGTAGCAACCTCCACTAACTTGAACTTCTTCTGCAAGCGTTTTCGTTCAAGCTTGACACGCTGGAGCTCAGATTGGGCTTGGTCCAAAGCGAAGCCCACAGATGCTACCTCCTTCCCAAGCTCTGATAAGTGGGCTTCGTAAGGGTTGAGTCTACTGGATGAAGCCATCGACTCCTCTTTCTGCATTAACCATTAACATCTTATTAAATCAATAAGAGTAAGTTAATATACTACTCAAAAAGATTGGGTCGTTACAAAGTTTTACTCTTATGTGAAAGAAAATAATCTCATGTAAATATACTAAAGTCATCAACAATAAAAAAAACACAACTTTTAGCACTAAGAATAACAATTTGTGAAGGTCAAAATAAATCCAGATGAATAATTTCAAGTGGTATTACAATTTTAACTTCTTTAACAAGTTTGGAACTTCCTCTATGTTGTTTACCTTTCTTGGATAACTAAAAAACATGATTTTTGTCTATTTTTAACTTAGGAAACTTTATATATAGTCTATGTTTTGATATCTTGTGTAAAAACCTAAGATTATAATTTCTGAGTCTCATATTCCATAGAATATTTTCTATCTATACAACATTAAAACACTTAACCTTTTGATATGTTAGTTTAGAAAAATTAATTGAATAAATATTTTATTTTCAATTAGAATAAAACAAAAATAGATTCATATTTAAAAATAATAAGCTTTTCATTTTGAAACTTAACAATATTACCATTATCACATAACTTAGAAATACTTATCATATTATGTTTCAAACCTTCAACATATAAAACTTTTGAAATAATAAAATATTTTTAAATACCAAATTCTCTAAACCCTTTCACCTTACATTTTGAGTTGTCACAAAATTTCACATTACCTCCTTTACATTTATTAAATGATATAAAATTTTATTCATCTCCTACCATGTGTCTAGAGAATAAAATATCAATATACCAAGTCTAACTTTTGAGACTTCCAAGGCACAATTCCTACAAATTCAATTATATGACTGTTTTAGTACCCATGAAAATTTGGATTCAATTGGGATAGAAAAAGAATTTTTTTGAACCCAAATACATTTTAGACATTTATTTTTGTTAAATCTTGAATATAATGATTTATAAATAAAATATTTTGTGTTTCTTAAAGATTGTGGAAATCTAAAATAACATTCACTTGTGTAATGACCCTTTATTCTACATCTAAAGCATGTAACATTTCATACACTTCCTTTATAACTTTTAAAAAATAATGCTTTGTACATTTTGGGTAATTAATTATTATATCCAAGTATAGTCTTATTTTTATTTATTTATTTCATGGATATCATTTTATCATATCTTTATTTACCTTGAACAAAAGTGGTGAGATATTGATTTAAATTTTCAATTTCATTTTTTATCCTTTAATTTTATTCTAAAACAATATTAAATTTCCTTTCTTTAGATTCATTGTTTTTAAAAACAAAATCTTTGTACTTATCATTTTCTTCTATAAATTTCTTTCTCTCTTGAGAAAGTAGTTTAATTTCATCAATATTCTTCTTGTTTTTTTCTTTATGTTCCTTATATATATAAGAAATTTTAAAGGCATCATTTTATAATATTTCAATATCATCATATAAATCATTAATACTCATTTATTTAGAATTATATTAACTGTTATCACACTTAGAATCACTAACCATATTTATTGAATCCATGAAACATAAATTGGTTGATTATTTTTTTAGTTCCAGATTCATCACTGGAATCTGAATCTTCAAAACAACTCAAACCCAATACATGTGTTCATTTATCATTCTTGTTAAAATTGTTATTATTCCTTTATTTAACCTCATAAATTCATGATTTATATGTAATTTTCTTCTGCACTAATAATAAGTTACTTCTAGGTCATCATTAGAAACAATATTACCTTTCCTACTTCCTTCAAGGTTCTAAGGACAGAAGAATCACCTATTGGGTAGTTTCCAAATTGATTTTTTTTTGTAATCAATGATAATTATGAGATGCACACGATAGATAATGTCATGATCCACAAAATTAAATAATATATTAATTGATAAAAATGTTAGAACCAATAAGAGAGGATCTTTTCACATATAATTTATAATTAATTTATTTTCAAAAAGAAACACATTTCGTTGAATTTCTTTATTCATTGATGAATCTTTTAACTAAATCTTGGTGTACCATTGTTGTGGAGAGAGGATACAAGGATAGAATTCCTCTAGAAGTGATTCACATGTGCTCTAAAACCTTATAACACCATCATGAAATTTCTAGGTGATAGCGCTATCAATCATTATCACTGGAAGAATTATCTATTTCTCACAATAAGAATCATTTGGTGGAATAAGGATTCTTTAGGTTCTCTATAAGTCTTGAGAGGAAGGATGAGGATTGATGATCTAATTATTTAGCGCGTTATTAAGAGGATTCTCTCTTAGGGCTTGAGAGAATTCTCTCTAGGTTTGGTGTGTAGAACAATAGACTCACCTTGAAAATTTATATAACTCAGTATTTATAAAGCTAGGATAGGGTTGGTAATTTCACATGGGTCCTTAGAAAATCCCTTATTCCATATAAAACCCCATTTATGACAATAATATAAATTATATTATTATTTACTTGACATGTGAAAACCCCACAGATAAATAAATATCATTTGTTAAATAAATAAATTAATATTTTTTTAAATGATATTTAATATATCATTTCTAACCAGAATATTAAACTCAATCCACCCATCCTACTTGGTATTTATCGAACCTTAAATAATGACTATTTATTTAATAAATAAATACTACTGAATTATTCACTGATAAATAAAATAAATATTATATTAACAAAACTACTAAAAAATATGTATTAAAGATTCATGTAAATAAATAAATAAATAATTATTACCTTGTGAATGAACTAGAATAAATAAATATTATATATTTTCATAATTAATAGTTATCTTGTGAAATGAATATTTATTTACTATTCAACTCACACAATATTCTATCAAATAAGTGGTGAATATATGCAATGAACTAAACATGAAAAAATATTAAATGGGCCTTATATTAAAAATATAGGCTAACCACACAAGCCGCAAGGGCTAGAACACAACCACACTTGAGGGACTCACGGTCAACCTCATGGGAGAGCCTACCCAAAGAGGCCTCATAGAGGCATGGTGGGATGTGTATAAGCCTAGAGTATTCCCATTTATAAGGCATATGGGGAAAGTCGTGTATAGAGGCCTGTTAAGGGAGATGGTCTGTGTTTTTGGGGTGGCAGCATGATAAGGCAGTGGCTAGAAGTGGACCCCATATTTTCTTCTAGCCACTTAAAGGGAGTTATTGATTAATAAACCATGAAATTGATCAAACAATAAACTGATGTGGGACAAGTGCACGATCACATACTATTCATCCTCCTTAAAAAGATGGTCATAACCATAGCTGCTCGATCAGATCGATATAGACTATTCGACCGAGCCAAAACCTTTATCTTCATCCTCCCATGTTTGGGATTCTACTCATATGAATCATCTACCATTTATGAGCCATGAAACTCATGGTCAATCATCCATGAATAAAACCTAAATCCACATTGATCTCCTATGATCCAGGTGAGTTTGAGATACACAGTGCACATGGTTTCCATGAAAAATGTCGTGCATGAACTAGAGATCCCGGTCTGTGTGGTCTCCTAATGAAGTAGAGCCATTTAAACAAATTAAATATTGATATTATCACATAGGTATTATTGAAATGATAAAATCATGTAGTTACACTTTAATGCATAAAATGAAGAAGAATATAGAAGCACAAGTCTTTATGAATTTGTTATCCCATATGAAGAAAAATTTAGGGGAGTCATGGGTCATGCATAATGTACATGTTAATGAGATATAATTATTTAGGTATTATAAAATGAATACATTATGTGATAGAAAAAAGTGAGAGACTGAATCATTAGGATTTTAAAGCTGTGTGTGTTTGATGCATGTAGAAAGTGAGCCGCAAGTGTTTTTAGTCCGCATGAAATAATGAGTTTCATATTGCGATATGCATGCATGCATGAAGAAATAGTGAGATATGGGTGTGAAAATAAATAGTAACACTTGAATCCTTTGGGGTTTTAAAGTTTTATTTGTTTATATCATGAAGAAATGAAGATACTCCAACCCCTTAGGTATTTTAGTGCACTACACAGAAAAGAAAATACCCAACAATTTTATTCAGGTATTTCAAATAAGCATGGAATAAAAATACCCATTCTCATTGGGGTATTTAAAATGAATATTATTAATAACCACATCATTCAGGTATTAACATTTTATAAAGGAAGAAAAATAAATGTGTTTATTTATAAACACATTTAAATGAGGATTTAAATGGAGAATTTAAATCATGAAATTTATTGAGATCCCATGAACAATTGTTTTCTATAATAATGAGCATGTAGATAATGATAAATATAATGAATTATAATATAATTTGAGATCTTGATACATTATTTCATTGAAGAGAGAAATATTTTAAATTCAGGAGTCTTTTGAAGAGGTAACTTATGTGTCTGAGTATTCAAACATTGAGGAGAATCCAGATTACACCAAATTTGGAAGGAGTATCAAGACCATCATTCCAAAAGTTCTTGATGATTTACATGATAAAGTCAGATCATATATGCTCATAGATAAAGATCAAAGATAATTCTATATAGATCAAGCCTTTAAGAAAGGTGAAGTATTTTGATTAGTGTCGGGAGTATGTGAATTCTTCTAGTTGGACACAAGAGTAGAAGGAGAATCTCAGTTGGAGTCAGAGCAAGAAGTATTTTGGTTGGAGCCGAAATAAAATGGAGTATCTTGGTTGGATCCAGATTATAATACATTGAGTTGGATCTGAAAGAAATTTTATTCACTTGTTTGATAGTAAAGAATCCATGTTAAGGTGTCTAACCAACATGACAAGGAGTGGGTCTTTCATTGTCAAACCTTTTAAATCATGTGTGTTATCCTCTACATTATTAATATTACCCATGAAGTGATATTGAGAGATAATATTGAGTGGATCAAGAACCTTAACAATTTATAGAGGTTTAATTTTAAAGAAAAGGAATTCGTAAAAATAAACCATTGATTCACTCCTACCATATAAGTAGTAAATCCAGTCTGGGGATCTACAGTTTCAATGGGTTTGCATTTTCCAAAAAGTCAATCTTTAATTGTATACAATTGCATCTCTCTTATATGTTAGAAAATAAAGGAATATCATCTCCAAGATTCTTTAAATATTCATTGAAATAACCCAATCTCATTTTTTTTCTTTGAGGACTAGTGCAAGGAGAAAAATGAGTTAAAATGGAAGAAAATTCTAGAAAAGATGGAGTTGGAGGTCTTGAAGTTATATATTCTTCTTTCATTTTATCATTTTGTTCTTTGAAAACTTATATCACTTTATTTTATTTCTCTATTTATTATTTTTCAGATTCCACTTTTTCTGATTCTTTTATTTGAGAGAATTGATTTTTTCTTCAGAAGCTTTATCTTTGTATGAAACGCTTATTGAGGCATCTTTCTTAAATTGAGCTGATATAGAGGTTGAGTAAGCAACTAACATTTCCTCAATATCCAAATCATTTTTCAATTTTGTAGTAATCTCAGATTCTTTCCTATTCTTGTTTTTCCCCTTTCAAAAAAATTTATAACTCAAGGTTCCACATTTTTAGACTGAGATTTTTCTTCTACAACTTATTTACCTTTATTATTTTCAATACATAGAGGTCGTACTGAGACTTATGCTAATTTTCCTTCTATTTTAACAATATAAAAAGGTGAAGGGGATAAAGGAACAACAAACTGAGGATCTGATTGAGTAGAAACTACAAATTTTTAATGTTCTTGTTCAATCCCTTTTAAAAACTCTTTAGCAATTTTGGATTAATTATCTTTTGGCTAATGCCTTTTGTTATTTTCTTATTCATAAAGGTTTTTATAAGTATCCTTTTTAAGAGATAAGGAATCATCTTTATCTAATCTAAAACTGGGATCATTAGGATTATTTTCTTCTTTTTTTTTATAAAGGAAACAAATATATCATTAGACATAGTCTTTGATTTCTTCTTTAAAATAGAGGAGAAATACCACCTTCCTTTTTCTTTTCTAACAATTTCTCTTTTAGATTCATATTTTCTATTTCGGATGCAACTTTGTCCAACTTTTCAACAAAATTCTTCAATTTTGGAGAAAAAATGTATCTTCTTGCTAATTATTTCTTCAACAATAAAGGAAATATTCTCCCTCATAGGAGTTTATTGATTCTTGATTTTTTGAACTTCCATGAAGTTAAGAACAAATTTGATTACGAAACTTGGAAATGAAAGAATCTTCATCTTTATGGTTCCACACTTGACAAAAAATATACAAATAAACAAAAACTTCACAAGATTGAATTTTCTTATATTACACAAGAAATAAAAAACATAAATTTCATGAAATTTCAACATATCTCTCTCCCATTTCCTCAGAATGAGATATTTTTGCATCAAAATTTCTATAATTCTCACATCTAGATAAATATGGTGAAATTTCCTAAATTTTTCATAAGATGAAAATAAATAAGTTTCTACTCTTAACTTATCAAAACTTCCCATATTCTTAAGCAACTTATGAGAAAATAATCTTGATTGACCGTCCAAAGGAATTCAAACTAATTCTTGCACTTGTTTGATATTAAATTTATATAATTCCATAAAAAGAGTAAAATTCATAACTTTTAGCTCATCCTATTCACTAAACTTTATTGATGAATATAAATCTCTAACTATTTCAAGGAAATGAAAATAAAAATAGTATTGTTCTACATAGAAATATTCCCAAACTTGAAATAAAATAATTTATTTTAATAACGAATCATACTTATCATACCAATATCTTTATATAAATCTTTCTTTGATAGGCATTATGTTTGAGAAATGTCCCATCCCCCTCCCCTAAATAGTACCTCTTCTTTCCTGGTAGTGAGATAAGGGAGATAGTGACTACCTGAGTTCTACCTCCAGTGGGCCTCGGGTTGTAGACTAGCACTGAGGGTATAATAAACATACAATAGGAAGAATTATGCTCTATGAGAATATGTGGAAGAGAGATAGATAAGAAAGATACAACAATCTACACATGATCAGATAGATAAAAGAAATCTCAAGCACATACATGTAATGTCATAATGTACTAAGCCAACTGCAAATATATCTACAAATACCAAAAAGATAAACTCTGAAGCAACCATAAAGCCCAAACAGCTCTAGAAAATCCATGAGCGAATAATATCTAGTACAATCTACACCCTTCTCCTACAAACTAAATAATGATTTATATATACATGGGGTGATAATAATAGTATACTTAGTAGGTTCTTCCTCAGAGCCTCTCATGCAAAAGATAAAGAAAGAATACTAAAGCCCAGTGAACAATAAGTGAAACTAACTCATCACCTAAATAGGTATATTAAGTTCACAACCTCACCATGATTATCTCTCACCAAGTATCACATACAATAGATCATGTATTATAGTAATAAAACAACAAGAGTACTCTGTTACCACTTCCCCACTAGTTTTCCACTCTTTCCCAACATCACACATCTTGAGCCATCTCTACCCAAAAGTAACCAGCTCATAGACACTTGGGTAGTATCAAAACATGACCCTTATTCATCATATCATCACATAAACCCATATCAAATCTCCATATATTAACTATGTAGTTTCTGGGATCCACCACAACGCATATTACTCATATCATATATCAAGTATTATACCTCAATCCATCATAGCCCATACACCAAGTAGGGAACCTTAAGACATCACAACCTATAAAATATTGTAAAAGTGGGTGCCCTAGAACCAAATTTATCAGAACTTTTGATTACCACACCATGTATATAGTGAGTTATACATGATGTACACTTACCATTATAATTTAGATATTTCTGCATCCACTATTTAAATGGTGATTTCCATAGATTAATTATCATATCAAAAGGTTATTAAAGATACAACGCTATAATGAGAACCTCAAGATACTATGAAATTAAACTTAAATATATTTCCTATAGTCTATATACATCATACTGATTGGAAACAGTTGATATTTGACTATCAAGTGTTGGGGGCTCATAATAATTAATATTTCTTCCCATGAAGTTTGCACTTGGTGGTCTTTGGTAGGTGATATCATGAGGATAGACCTGCCAATAAGAACACCACATGTTTCAAGCATCATTGGTTATTTCTATCTGCGTACATGTGTATTGGTCTCCTGACTTGAGATCATTATCAATGTGTGTCATTTTATCATGTACTTTGATGCATGAAAAAAACCATGACAATGAATTCATGATGAGGTAGCTTGTGTTGGGTGCGTCATTGGTGGTATGAAATTGGTTGAATGATAAAGATAGAATGTTTCTCTTTAGATTTGAGGAAGTAATACCTCAGGCCTAGTTGATCAAGATGGAAGTACCTTCAAAAATCTTTTTCCAAGGTAGTCGAAGGTAATTCCATCCACTTATATCAATAAACAATAAATCTTGAAAGGATAATGGCACAAGTGTGCGACCTACTTTATAAGATATATAAAGACAAATAGATTATATTATATAGTGTGTGTTCGTAGGTTGGTTGCCATTGATATAACTATTCCTCATCTCTTTAGGGGTCTTCATGGGTTGGTAGACTCCACTCTTGATCTGTGAATATTTTTCACTACTATCAATATAATGGCCTAGAGGGTCACACATAATAGCATATTCAAGAATATGCCCTATTCTAGTGAATATGTATATAGGACATGGTGGGACCCACCACATGGTCTGAGAGTTATCCAAGTTATCCATCATCGATAAATAAATAAATAAATAATTATTCGAGTATAGAATAATTGGGTTGAATTTATTTGTTAAAAGTATTCACAGGGTATTTAGTGAATGTAAGGAAAATATTGTACGAACGAACATTATTTTAAGATTCCAGGTTTGTTTAATATTAGTCAGAGTTATGAGTCAAGTTAAATGACTTAGTTTTATCATGTAATATATTTAATATATATTACATGTATGTGATAAAATATAAATAATTTTTATAAAGTAGTTTAGTTTTTCATAATTATTTATCTATTACTTATTTAGTGGGTGTTTTATTTCTGGGGGTCAGGGAACCCTTGTTGGGTATTTGACTCACACACTATACAAGTAGTAGAGAGACACTAAATCCATGTGTTTTTCATTACAATGGATTGATAGCCTCTATCTCCTCACACTTTCTGGAGAGAGGAAGTTTATAGGATCACTCAATTCAAGAATGCATTTGACAGATCAAAGGCACATGATTGGGGTGATTGTTGTGACACCGAAGGATTCATCGGAGCCCCGCACTAACACCCTAAATTCGATGAACGGTGAATACACAGATTATTAGAGCATGTATCGATGATCTAGAGGGGTTTGAATTAGGATTATTTGAGAAAAAATCACCAACAATGAGCTGTAGATGAACACACTACCGAATCAAATGAGGTACTAATTTATTTCATTTATGTGATTTGAATAATTCATGGGAGATCCTCAGACCTCTACTGGGGAGAAAATTGCCAAATATGACAAGTCTCATTACTCCAGTGATGAATTTTTTTAAATCACTAGCCCACCAACTTTTTCTACGTTCCCCAGTACCTTCATACACATAATACCTATAATAATCCATTGGATACTATACCCATAGATACATGTGTATGAAATAACAATAAGTAATTAAAAATATCTACATACATATATGGGAAACTAATAACCATGCATATCATCAAATAATACTACCAAAAGAATAGAGCAGGGCCAGAGGGGGTAGTCAGTCATCCATCCTCACAACCAGGATGTTGGGGAAAACATCCTCCTAGAGTCCACTCGGTGTCAGTCTCCCTAATCAACATGGTAGGGGTAGTGTATGAAATCATAGAATATAAAATATATAATATAACTCAAAACCACACTATGGGCATAACCTAATCCCATGATCAACTACAACCATCGTCTCTTGAACACCTAACTGTCACCATTAGGGATTAGATTTCCTATAAGCACAAAATCATTTAAAAGAGCTATATTAAGTTAATTATTTCCTTTTAAAAATTTACTTTCATTAATTTATTCATTAACCATTAATTAAAAATATTCTTATTTCATTACCTCAACCATCAAGACAAGGCCATGACCTCTGTACATAATCTGAACCAATTCCATGGTTTCTCAAGATCATCTCATTGCATTCTAGAAACACTAACCCCATGGGTTAAGTCATTCATTAAACCTTATTAAACTTCCATAATTCCAAGTACTCTAGGAAAACATCATATAATACCACCAAATAGATGCAACCAAGAATGTCCAACTGCCTCAAGTAGTGGGTAAAGGAAAGTAGATAAAATAAGAAACCTAGACATCAGTCATTAGACAAATTAACAAGAAAGAATCCCTGATCTCACCATAAAAACAAATGGTAATCCCAGCTTCAACCCATTCCATCATCTCGATGACATCCCTGACACCCTTGTGCATATCCTAATAAATCTTTCATCACATGGGTAAACTATTTCCACATCATTTGGGCCTCCCTTACCATATCTCATCATTCATTTTAGGCTCAGCCATATCAAACACATATCACACAACAAACTCACATTCAAATCACATCATATGGGAGAAGGAAAAAAAGCAAAGTAAATAGGGAAACAAGGCCCTAAAAACAAGGCATCAAACCTTTACACACAAACAGGATCTCACAACCACCAACATAAGGAATCCAACCTTTATAAGAAAATGAACACTCCCATCCCCAAACAATTATCTCTAAAAAATAACTAGTTTTTTATTATAATTTTAATTAACCGATTCATTATTCATAGGTTCTAATTATGGGAAACCTAAGGAATAAATTATAATAAGCTGTCACAATTATATAAACATGCTCTTAGTATAAGATTACTATTTCAAAAAACTTACCGAACTAAAATTCTCAATTAACATTACTTTTTTTTATTTTTTTCATCAACAATAATTCTAGCTTCAAGTTCTTTATCAATTCCATTAATGCATGGAATAACATATTCAATTAATTTTTCTCAATTTTATTACCGTCACATTACCAGTAACACTAAATTACAAACATTCCACTTCTTTAATTATTATTCTAATTAATCAATTAATTTTGGGTTTACGTTCTTTAGAATCTTCATAAAAAGAAACATGCTAACCCAAAAATAACAACATGATAAACAAAGCATAGTATATGTAGTGTGTTATCTAGCAAAACAAGAGGCAAACCATTATCATGGTATAAAGCATTGACACATGATCACTATCCAATTTATTTATTAATTCGGTTCAAACTTTATTAGTTTAATCTTATAGTCACCCAAAGGGGTAAACCATGGTCAATTTATGATTGAACATAAAAAAATGAGAAACAATGAATCTCATACCTTAAAGTAATAAAAGTTATTTTCATTTGAAATGATCAACATTGTATATCTCCGATCACGTCTCTCATAAGAAACTGTTATCCACCAAGATGACATGCCATGAACACATTGAAAGTCAAAAAAGAAAACTCCATCAAAATATAGGAGATAAATAAACAAATCATGGCAAGAAGGAATGGAAGGAAATGAGATCAAACAAAGATAACCCATTGGAAAAATGACGTAGAACTCACCATGGATTACCATGGATTGATCTCTAGAAGTTGGGAATCAATTCCTTTTAAAAGAGGATTCAAAGACCCTCAAGAATCACTCATAGTCACCTAGGTTATGAGGGAGAGAAGTGGGAATGAATGGTATTTGGAGAACTATGTGGTATTTATATACCCACTAAAAAAAGAGGAACACAATGCAACCAAATGGACCACACTGCAGAACTGTATGACATGGGTAATTTTATGGTGCAATATGAAGGACCATGCCATAGCTTCCCTCGATCAAAGTTGTGTATGAGTTCCATATGCAGATCCTATAAAAGTGGATCTAGGGGATATGTCACAGGCTTGAGCATTAAATCTCATCCACGCATAAAAAAGTCGTGTCCCTCGAAGCTCGCTACGTCGCAGTAGCCCATTCCATGTCGTAGCCTCACAACCACCGAAAAGGGCCTATACTATAACCTACCTCCACAGAATAGCCATGCCTAAAAATGAAGTAGCTCCTAATTCCTCCATGATACCCCTTACTTTGTAATAGGGATCCAACACACCGCAACCACCTATACTAAGTCACAACGCACCCATCCACATTGCAGGAACGCTAATTTTGGAAATGCCGCCCCCTTTCCCCATTTTCCCACTAAACTATTTGGAACCTCCTCTAGGAACCTCTAACACCTAGAAATCACAAAGGAAAGGACTATCAAGATTCTGGACCTTACATCAAATACCTATCAAACCATTCTCATCCTTGAGAATTCAAAACCAAACATAGAGAGAAATAGAGAAAAATGGTTTTCTGAACAATCACTCCCCAAGATACCTCTTAAGGATCTTGTCATCATAGGATCTCAACCACATCACTTAGAGAAAAAATTTAAAAACCATGCAACAACATTAACCTACTCCAAAACACTCTCTTGGGGATATAACTCTAAAATGATAGCAACACCACAACAAGGAAACAAGAAAAAACTATCTCATAAACTAGAAAAGGTTCAAAAAACAGAACTAGCATTATTATATGATAAGAGATAAGAATAAAAAATATCGAGGTATTGAGTTTGTATCTGTGAATCATGTTTTCAAGTACTCTCCTCCACACCACCATGTTTCCAAAGGACATAAACCAAGGTAATAACACACTCATACAACACCTTCCCCTAGTGGCCCTAGATCTTCATATGTAACTCCTTGAAGGTTTCATCATCGCCAACATCAATCTCGCCCTAATTGATGATGTGAGAGTTTTCATGAAGATAACAATGAAACTATGACACATGAAATTTTTTTGTATCCATATCATTTATGGGAGAAGTGATATATTATATTCCAAAACTCCAACATGAGACAACACCTATAAAGGACCAACAAAATGGGGAGAAATCTTACTCACACGTCCAAACCTTCAATGTCTACAACGAGGAGTCACCTTCAGGAAAAAATGATCTCAAATGTCGAACTCTATAGGTATCCTCCTATGATAGAGATAAGATTTATGATGATCATTTTCTGAATTCATCCTCTAAAAAATCACTTGAACCATCTATGTCGTATTCAATACTAGTTACATCATGAGAATTGAAGTCGCCCCAACCCCAGTCCAGCACAACAGAGATCAGAAAGGCTGACTGTAAAATGTTTCAAATGGTGTCATTATGAGGGTGGATTGAAATCTATTAATTTAATAAAAATAAACCAAGGGTAGGCATATCATCCATGAAACTCCAAATCTATAACACAATAATGCAATATGTCTTCAGGAGTCTAGGCGGTCTGCTCTATCTGGTCGTTCATCTACAGGTAAAAAGTAGTGTCAAGGAATAACTAAGAGCTAAAAGCATGTTGGAAACCTCTCCACACCCTAGAGTTAAAACAAGGATCATGATCATAAATAATCATCTTTAGGAATCTAAGGAGTCTTACCGCCTCCTCCTGAAATTTCCTCAATAAATACTCTAATGAGATCGACTCCCTGATCACTATAAAGTGGGATGATTTCATCAAATGATCCACTATCACACATATAGAATTGTAACCTTCCTGATCTCAAGGTAAACTGGTAATGAATTCTATCAATATTTCCTACTAGTTCCATTGAGGAATATTTAATAGCTAGAGAAAATCACCGAGAATATAGTGCTCGGACTTCGCCTTCTGGAAGACCAAATATCGAGTCACAAACTCTGCACCTGCATGCTTCAACCCTGACCAGAAAAAATAACCACTCAAAGATTGGTATATCTTTATCACATTATGATGTACCACCAAATTTGAGCTATGTTACTCATAGAGAACCATATCACACATTTACAAAAGGATGAAAATCCTCCCTTAGAACAACACCCATTGTTGTTCTTCCTCATACCAACTATTAAGGGCATATCTAGAAACAAATCAGTCTCTCCAAACCTCCACCTAATGATCCCTCAACTGAGACTCATCCACTTACTAAACCAATGATGAGTTCAATTTCATATTGAAAAGAAAATACATTCCTCTAGCATCTCCCATATTAGGAGGCATAAATGACAGTTCTTCCATCACTCTGATAATTTCCAAATTTAGACATAGCATCACTATGTGACTTTATGCTCAACGCATCTGCTAAAACATTTCCCTTTCCTGGTGTATATGAAATCTTGAAGTCATAATCTTGTAAGAATTCTATCCACTATCATTCTAATAATTTCAATTCACACTAAAAGAAGACATACATTAGGCTATAAAGATTGATGAAAACCACAAAATTATCATCAATGAGGTAATATTACCACAACTTCAAGGAAAACACAACCGCCTCCAACTAGAGATCATGGGTGTCATTGTTACACTCATGGAGAAATAAATTTTGAGACCCATAATAAATAATTGATCTATGTTTCATCAACACACATCCCAATGCAATATGTGAAGCATCACTGAAAACCTCAAACTGAACTCCCACTATTGGAAAAAAAGGACCAGAGCACTGATCAAATTCTCATTTAGGTACTCAAAAGCTGTCTGACACTAGTCATCCCATAATAACACCTGATCCTTTCTGGTCAAAACTATCATAGGATTTTTAACCCAAGAAAAATCACTTATGAACCTCCTGCAATAGCCAGCATGACCTAGGAAACTTCTCACATCTGGAAAAATATTGGTGGATAACCAAGAAATGAATAACTCTATCATCAAAGGGTATATAGATACTCCCTTTTGGGATACCATATTCCCAAATAAATGAACTTTATTATCCCAAAACTCACACTTCAACAACTTCCTGAACAAATTATGACAATAAAGAAATCCCAAAATAGCATGCAGAATAGCATGTAGATGCTCTGTATATTCCTCCTAAAATGAAGAGTATATAAGCATTTAGTTGATGAAAACCACCACAAAGTTATTCAAAAAATTCCTTGAAAAATTCATTCATCAAACCCATGAACATGATTAGAGAATTCATCACACCAAACAACATCAAAATGAACTCATAATTCCCATGATGAAAATAGAAAGTGGTTTTTGGAATATCTTCATCCTTCACCCACATCTGATGATATCCTGACCACATATGGATCTTTGAGAACCAAATTTACCATTTTAGTTGATCAAATATATCATTAATCTATGGAAGGGGAAAATGGTTCTTTACTCTCACCTAGTTTAAGAGATGAAAATTGATACAAAATTTAAAACTGCCATCAGCCTTATTCACAAACAAAATTGATGAACCCTATGCCGACACACTCAGAAAAAAAAAAACCTTGCTAAAATAGGTCATTGAGTTGTACATAAAACTCTCGAAATTTAGAAGGCATTATCCTATATAGAGACATCAAGATATGGGAAATGTCCAGTTGTATCTCTATCCCAATCTCAATCTCCTATCTAGGGGGTAACGCTACAACCTCCTCAAGAAAGACATCAAGGTACTCTTCCATAACCTTGGGATCATCATCTAAACCTCTAAAAAACTCAGAATCATTTTTTCCATGAAGTATTAAAATTATGAATCATTCCTATAACCCACTAGAGAGCCTTTCTCACAAATGAATACTACTGTCTCTCTATCACCATCATAGAACAAAACTTATCTCTTGAAGTAATCTACAATAGCCTGCATTAAATAAAATCAATCCATGTTGAGGATGATGTCATATGGATGTATCCATAAACATAAGAAGTATCCCAAAGATAATTTCTTCCCCAGACCTCACTCATAGTTTCTACATACTTAATACAAATAAGATCGATCTCCAACTATCATAGTCAATGCCAAAGGAATGAGAACCCTCCTGATGACCACCTCTATGGCTGTGATATGATCTCCGAGGATGAAGAGAATATCATGGATGATTTATTCCTACCTCATATCCTCTATGGTTATTCAATACTGGAATACACTACTTCTATTGCAGACTCAACTAAAACTGCATCAACAGAGGAACCTGAAGCGGAACACCTAACACACACTAACTTCTCGGAAAGGCCGAATACTCTCATCATTGATGACCTTATACTCTATAATAAAAACAAGAATCTAATCCCTTGATATAGGTATGAGTGTCTCCACCCCTATAAAAATGAGATGATGAGGGCTGGGACCTACCCTGACTAACTGAAAACTCTTCAGTCTAGCTAATTGAGAACCCTGAACCATAGCTCTACTTTGTGAGGAATCCTGACGACTCTGCTCTCATGATGACCTGGTTTGGGCCACAATCCTCCTAGAGATCTCCACTCTTTCCAGAACCTTGAGATACATTGATCATATCTAGTCTACTAACATTCATCCCAACTTCATCCAAAACAGATCAGGATACTCCATTCTAACAATTTTAAGAATTTAAATGCATGGAATCAAGTTGCGATTCTCTCAAGTGTTTCACCCTTTTAAATCCCATACAACTCTCTTAATTTTTATTTTACCAAGGAAGGCCAAAGTGTAATAATATTCAACAAGTCTTAATTTTTACAATTCTTAAAATCATGACATAGACGTATATGGGATTACATTTTCATTTCACAATTATCCAATTCTATGGATTATGATTGATAATACCCCTATCAATCATAAAATAAGATTTATGAAAAAATGGTCATATTAACTTATAAAACAAAGGGATATCTCTTACACGTACATTTATAATGCATATGAAAGATATTATCAAAATCAAATAATTTACAAAGGCAAGATTCACTCTTTGATACATAATATATTCTAGGGGAAAATAGTCCAAAATTTGACAATGGAAAAGATATCTCATTGATTTTCATAATAAATTTTTGATATGTATGATATTTTCCTTAGATAAATAATTGATATGTAATAAATTTAATCAATACATAAGATTTTTTAATACATGAGTTTTTTCAATTTATAAGGTTTTACCTTTAATATAATTTAATACATAAGTTTTTCTCCATATGTAAGGTTTTTTCTTAGTACACAAGATTTTCCCCTTTAGAAAAATTCAAAATGTAAGGTTTTTTTTCAATATATAAGATTTAATACTTAAGAAAATTTTCATGATGTAAGATATTTCCATTACATAAGTTTTTTACACTTAGTGAAAAAAGATGAAACATAAAGTTTTCAGCTACATGAGGTTTTTTCCTTTATAAAATATCTAATCCGTAAGAAATTTCCCCAACCCCATAAGATACAAAAGATTTTTTCCTTTTCCATAGAATTAAAGCATAATGATACTCACTAATTCTAATAAATTCTTAAGATAAATAATGCCTCTTATCTATCATAAATATGATATAGGCTAGAAATGATTAAAATTAATATTTTGGATAAAATTATTATATTTTATAAATTATAGACTTATTTGGACTCCCTTAGAACCAAATATATGAAAAATTAAGGGTTCAAAACAACAGATATGAGGCCTTATAATGAATCCAAAAATATTGATCAAAAAGGAAAAAACAAAAAGGTGTTACCAAATGTACATAGAATTTTTTTTATAAAACTATTTTTGTTTTATGAATATTATTACTATCACCGAGGCTTTATAAATATAGAAATAAGTCTATGTTTAAATGTAATAAATTATAATTCTTCTATAAGAGTTTAAAGTTATGAGTTGAGAGGGATACAACTGACTTAAAGAAGGAAAGTTCAAAATAAATCTTGAATTTATGAAGTGAAAGTGGAGAATCAATTTATATTGTTAATTGAGATATGAAGAAGGTGTAACAAACCAAATCATTATACTAATAATTTCATTACTTTCATATCATCTTACCATATTTACAATAATTACAATAAAAATTCTCAACATATGAATAATGAAAAAGAGAAATCATTTTTCGTGGAAGTCTCTTTAAAAAATTTACAAAAGGAAAAAACTTTGAAATGGGATGGTGAATTTTCATCTCACATGAAAAGTGATATAACACTTTTAAAACTACTTTAAAAGTGAAAATAATGACTCATTACATTTTTTAATATTGTATTTTTCAAAATAAATGGTGTTTTCTTAATTGAAATTGGAGAAAAGAGGTTGATATTAAAGAGTAAACTATTTGTTAATGGATTGAAATACAATTTGCATAGTGAATCTAATTTTTTTATTAAGGTCATGAAGTCATATTCATGAAGGATTAATTCTTAGTAAAGAATTAAATATATTCTTGTGTGAAGATAAATTTATAGGGAAAAATAGGCAATTTATTTTAATTCAGTGAAGCCAGGAACTCTTGTTATTTGAGTGTGAAGTAAGAAAATTACTTTTGACATCAATGAATTTACCACGTGGGATAAAATAATGTGAACAAGTTAACTTTATAAGAAATGGAGATTCAATAATCTCAATATTTTTATCTTATTCGCTCTGATATATTTGGAATCATTGAGTATAACTCATTTAATGAGGATAATTGATTTATCTCATTTATTGAATAATCCACTCGAATCACTTGTATAATGTTTACAAAAAACAAATTTAAGGTTCTCATGATGCTCAAGAGTTTTAGAATAAGTATATAAATGGTATATGATTATTACTTAAAGATATTTAGATAAGATAATGGAGTTGAATACACAAGTTATAAATCTATAGAATACTTGGAGAAACATGAAATGAATACAGTGAAACCTTTACCCCCCAAAAAAATTATATCACTGGAAGGAAGAAAATAATCTTGGTAGAAATGGATCGAACTGTGTCGGTAGAGCATAACACGTCACATTTCTTTTTGCGATAGGTGATTGGTGCTACATTTCATATTTAAAATTGATTTTTATTTTATCCACTCATACATTTTTTTATATGATATGTATTATAATAAGGGCCCTAGTTTGGAGCTATTTTGAGTGTGAAGAATTTCATGCATCATAAAAGTGAAAGGTTCAAACATGAGAAAGTTTGAGTTGCATAGAGTTGACAAAATATTTTTTAAGATATCCATAAAATGGAAGAGGTTATTGATGTTACAAAAAAATAACATTAAAAATAGTTAATTCCACTTATGTAAAGGTGACTGGATTTTCTTTTGATTGGTGTGGATAACAGGGTATGGCTTAAGAAATTGAAGAATATGATGAAAAATTGTTGTAAAAAATATTGGATGTGAATTGAAAATATACATGCATGATATGCATGTACACATTTATATGATGCATGAGACATATATATATATATGTATATATATATGTATATATATATGTATATGTATATATATATGTATATATATATATGATATTATCTATAGTGTACATTTAATATATGCATATGATGCATGTATTTTTGATGCAAGAATAATATATATATATATATATATATATATATTATTAATTTCTCTTGTATGGTTATGAATGGATTAATTGCTTTGAATTTATTTATTAAAACGAGTTCAATAAATAAATACCCCAGTAGTCAGAAACACAGATTATGTGTTATGAATAGGATATGTTTATGGATCAATCTATATAAGATAATCAAATCCTATTATGTTGGGTGTGTTTGTGGTGTACAATGTTTATGAGCCTTACCCAAAATCTCTTACTCCCAATACTCTGTTTATCTCATTTTAGAAGGTGCTAACACCCCTTCAGATTTCAGTTATCCTTGTAAAGTGTTTGTGGATCCTCTGACTGGTGTACTCCCTTTGAGGTAGAGTGATTTTTTTTTTCACTACTCCTCATGATCATCCTCAAACATTCTCTATGGAAGGAATATTGAAACTATTTTAGATCTTGAATATCAGGTAATCTATTTTTCATATTATTTACATGTTAGTTTCTTGAAGAAATATCCCATGTGTTTTGGTTTTATTCTACTGAAAATGGTTAGTATATGGTCTTACAAAACCCATAAGTGTTATTAGAGAGAGGTTCATCAACTTTTTAACATGTTTGGATCACTGGAATTCAATGAAAAATAAAAAATGGCATTTTTGTAAAATGTATCTAGGTTTCAAAGCCTTACATGAGCTATGTAATGGTGGATTTAATTTACCCTTACACATGCAATTGCGTAAAGGTCATTACCTTATGCATTAGGTCTACATAATGGTATCCTCTATATTACCTTTATGCAAATTATTTGCATAAAGGTAGTGCTCTTATGTGATACCCTTACAAAATACCCTTACGTAGTGTATGAAAAATTGAGAGTATACTTACGCAAAAGGAGTTGTGTAAAGGTAGTACCTTTACACAATGATTTTCAAATTAAGCTATGTAAAGGTAACCTTCATATTACTTTTACACATGCTTCTAGAAACCCTAGTTACCCTTACATAAATAATCTACATAAGTGTAAAAGGGAGGATACCCCTACGTAGAATAGGGGTGTTGTGTAAGGGTAACCAGAATCTTTATTTAAAAATTATTTTTAAATATTGAATAGTTTTTATGATTTATAGAATGCTTATAAATCATGTTAAAAGGTATTTTGTAAATATTTAATTTATAGGGATTTCATAAATTAATTAATTATAAATTGTTTATAATTAATTAAATAAATGTTTATGAAACATTTTTCCTAGATATTAAAGGTTAATATTTTAAAATATCTTTTGAAAAATTAAATGACATGTCTTATGATCTAGAAATAAAAGGATTATTTTGAAATTATAAGAGGTGGTTTGTAAATTGTTTATAAATTACAATATATGTGATATTTAAATTATATAAAAAATTTATATAATATATATTAAATTATAAAATATTTATAATTCATGAAATATTATATAAATACCATTTAATATGAAAATATGAATGGGTTTATATTGAAATTAATATAAAATTTTTATATTCTTGATAAAATATAAAATGTTTATAATTAGCATTTATTTATGAATAGTTCATAAATTTATCATGTTTTGGAAAATAAATAAATTTTTTATTTATTTTTTAAAATTACTTGATATCCATTTTTTGTAAAATTGCTATGAAATATGAATACTTTGTATGCCCATTTATATGATAAATTGATTATAGGATAAAGTATTCATATCATGATAGGTTTGATATCATAAAATATAGTTTTCACCAACCTTGATCTTAGTTTACAATTTTAGTTATGAGCTTGAGAATAGTTGTTGGGAATAGTTTGTGCATATTAGGTGTTAGAGTTTTCATGAATTGAATTATCTCTTGAGTAAAGTATCCCAGAGTACAGGGACTTAGGGTCGACCACATAATTTCATGGAGGTTTTCCTTGACCAGGAATGTGAATGGGGTTGATTGTTTTTCACTTCAGTCTTACTCATGTGGAGTTTGTCAATATCATATAAATCTATGAATTTACATGAAGTGTTCATGTAACATATGCATATAATGTATTTGGATATGTATAAATATACTTGACTTCTGTTTTTGGGTGATTAACGCATACTTGTGGGTTGTGTAAAGAGTTACACGTTAATGTGGTTTGAACACATTGTTGGATTAGTGTAGCCCAATCTGTTTGGATGATGTTGTTCTAAATGCTAGTGGCCCATCTCTGACTAAATATAGTAGAGTAGATCAACGACACTGATAGGGAAGTGTAGTAGTGTATACTTACTATAGAATCATGTGACATGTCACTATAACACCATGGACATCTTGCCACTGACACTATAGTAGCTTGGACATGGGCCACAGTACTATAGTGGTGCCGACTTCTAGTCATCGAGAATAGTAGCATAGTGGACTTACTGTGAGGTTGGTGACATAGTACTTCATCTTCTTTATTATCTCATTCATGATAGGGTTCCTATGTTTGTGTGTGTGTGAAACTCTGATGTCCTAATAATTTTTCTCCTTAATTAGTGAAGTAATTATTCATTTATATGGACATAGTTTTTTTTCCAAACCACATAAATCATTGTTTTTGTGTTCATTATCATGTTATTCTTTTGTTCTATCTTTTCTTCATCTGAAAACCTATATGTTGTTGTGACTCCCAACATTTCTTATATCAACATCAATTTGATTTTTGAAATTGGGATTCCAAAACTAAATAATTAAAATCATACATACAAAAGAGTAAATAAAACATGAGAAGATAATTATTACATAGGATGTAATATTTATATATTTAATATGCATATGATGTATATTAAATTGGTGATACTTTAAAAATAAAACCCCCCCAAATAACAAGTGTGATATTTTTTCCAAAACAACACTTATCAAGAACAGGATCATCCAACCAGGTAGGTGATACCAAATCTAGGTTCCCCTATATTATATTGTGTAAGTAAAGATAGGATAAGTAACACTAGAATGTACTTGGGTTGGACATGCTAATGTTGGGTTCCCCTAGATTGTTATTTGTTAGCTTGTTCTTGGAACTTGTTTTAGGTTACACTAGCTGGGAGATTCTAATGGGATTTGGTTACTCAAGGAATAGAGTTGAGTGAATCCATATGATGGATTTGGATAAAGGGTTAGTAACCCAACCATCCAAGAGTCACACCTGTTGTGATTGGGATAATTCCCTACCTAAATAACTAAGTGGTGAGAGAAACAACAAAGTGGACTCATTGCCTTGTGAAATATGGATCTTGGCTCGCTAAATGGACATGATGTACGAGGTCATCATTTTTAGTGAAAGAAATTTCATTAAAAATACTTATTGAAAAGATATAAGACATCATATCCATCTGATAAAAGTTATTTTGTAGACAGAGGAATCATCATAATCAAACTAAACTTTATATTAATCCTTTAAATGAACAACTTAAAGTAATAAACTCCTAAGGCTGGTAGCTTAAGAAAGGTTCTTGAGTAAGAGAAATACTCTATCTGTTAGAACTGTTTCTTCCTGAGTAACCAAGTGTTAAAATTGTTCAACAAGAAAATCAATATGATTAAGGGAGCATAGAAGGATTTATTTAATGTTTCAAAGGAACTAAATACTAATTGACCTAAGGAAGTTCTAGTATAATATACTCAATATGATTGGGTATGTCAATGATATTCAATATAATTGAATATTTTTTGAGAGACAAAATAATTCTTATAATGCTTATTCTGGTTAAGGAATTAATTCTATTATCATCTATGGAAATTTTTCATCAATATGAATAAATTCAAGAAAAATTTACTTTATATTCTCAAAATTTTGAGAATAGATGAATTAGGTATATGATTTTTATGTTTTGGTGCTGCAAAGACATTACAAGGAGGTAAAAATTAAAAATTAGAAGAGATAAAGTTATAAAGTCCAATAATATTTTTTCAAGAATCCAGTTGAGGTTATTTGAAACCCAAGGGAACTATCAAGAAGGATCATCGATTCCATATGACTGGACTATCTAGAATACTCGAAGAGGTTTTGGGAACTTCATGGAATTTCTATGTTAGGTATTAATGTTATAAAAATTGATTCTTTGATTTTGAAGGGTATGTGAAAATAATTTATTTTTTTCAAGTTTTTTAAATATTCATGAGTTAAAAATTATAGAAGGAATTGAAATAGATTATAGTTTGCATTTAAGGGATGTAGTAAACAGTTTCTACATCAGAAATTTGAATGTAAATGAATATGTAAAATCTTAGATAAATATAAGTAAAGGATATGTATCTTCATCTAACTTCTCTTATGTGATAAGTGGTGATAACAAAGAGTTGTTATGAACAAGTATGATATGATTAAATGTATACACATGGTTTACTATTCATCAATTTCTATAGAATATTTTGAGAAGAAGATATGGATAAATGTGTTTTATACAAGATAAAATGTTTATCCAAGTATTTGTTAAAATAATTTGGAATGTATTCCCACCACCCATTGGTGGTATATTTTAATAAAGTATTATTTCAAATAAAAAAGTTTCAAACATATATAATACCATATATATGGAAACAATAGTTTATTTGTTTAATATTCATGCTAAAAGAAAATAAATGTTATTTCCTAACACAAAATGGTTTGTGTTTCTTAGAAATATATTCTAAAGAGAATATAATTTCTAAGAGGCTAGTTGGGGTTTGATTAAACTTACAGAAGTTCAAAGTTAACAAATAAAATATTGTGTTTGTTTATGTTTAAGTGATTCATCACTTTATATCCTAAAGATTTAGGATACTTGATAGTAAAGAAGAATGTAAATAGTCATATTTAGTTGCTGTTGGAAGGTGAATGTCACTATTAACTAAAGGATTATACCAGTCTAAGATTATAGGTATTATTCAATTAATATCCTTAATAAGTTTAGGATATATGATGGTAAAGAAAAATATAAAGAGTTACATTTAGTTACCATAACAAGTGAACATCACTAATACCTAAAGGTTTATACCATCCAATACACAAAGTTTGTAACTTGGTATCCTAAAAGAGGTTAGGGTATGGTGGTAAATAGAAATGTAAAGAGTTACATTAGTTATTATAACAAAATGTAACTTTATCCTAAAAGAGTATAGGATGTGTTGGTAAATTTATAGTGCAAACAGTTACATTATTTACAGAGGATTTCAAGGAAATGTTTTTATGGAAAGGGTTTCAAGGATGATGATGTACTTAAAAAGAGTTATAAGTAGACAACAGAATATAACATCATAAAATTTGATGTTATGAAGTTTAGGATTTTTAATATAATCTCAAATATTTAAACTTAAGGAATATGATTCCTAAGTCTCACCATTATTTAAACTAGATTTATTTGTAATTGTTACTGTCTAATAGGTCAGTGGGAGTATTTTATTAGATGGTAACATAGGGATGTGATGGAAATTACATATGGATGTAATGTTCAAAAACTATTTCTACAGCAATAACACAAAATTCATGTATACTCTCTTAAGATATTGGTCATAATGGTCGTAAACATGTCATGTATTTATAATAAAGGCAATATTTATTTATCATTCATTTATGTGTGTTGAAAATTTACTTTATATTAATGGTTTAATGATAAATATCCCCTAAAAGTATAAAATTTGAGTTGTCTATAACCGATGAACATCATGGAGTATAATGGGTTTTGATGATATGAAAATGTTAGCTTGAATAGATTCTTATATCCATTACAAAGGGTTGTATATGAGATACAAACAATAGATTCTTGAGGTAATAAATAAAGAATTATTACTTGGATTGATCCGTGAAAGTTTATCTCATGGAATTTCATATAGTCAAAGATATAATTAGAGGTTCATGCTTATTAGTAATCCTTCTTTCCTTAGGTTGGAGAGATACCTGGGAAGACAACCTTCATACTTTGATACCCTACTTACACAAGTCAACATATGAAATTAGATAATATGGTGATGGTTGGGTATGTTGTTGATCATGTATTTGGTTGGAGTATAACCAAGATGAGATTTGTTCACTTGTATGATAAGTAAAGGCATCTGGCCATTAATTGAATTAAATTGAGGAAATGCATGGTCATGATTTTTTATTTCACATATGATGTGTTCAACTACTTGGATAAGTGACAGGTGATGTACTTATCAGATAAATGAATGACATGTGATGTATTCATTAACATGGTCTGTCTTTTCTGAAGAATCAATAAATGATGAGAGTCTAATACTAGATTGACATGTTCCATGTCTAGTGATCCCTCGATGTCATGGAGAAAGGGATTATATAAGTCTTCATATGATGTATATGAAACATATTGTGGTGGAAATATTTTTATAGATATATGAGTATGTTTGATAGAGATCACATTATACCCCTTAGTAGCTTGAGTAGCATTCATGATTTTCTAAAGGTCATTCTTTGCTTACATCTATGAAATTGGGATTTTATAGTTGTTTTCAATGCTGATAAGACCCACATGGTTACATGGTTAGGCTCTTAGATAAGGATAAAATTTTTAACAAAATTTTTGTTTAAAATGAAGAGAGTTTGATGAAAAGAACTATATCCAAAAGAGTTTAGAAGGATTCACAAAGAGATGTGAAGTTTTTCATAAATTCATTATGGGATTTTTGTAAAAGTGAGAGACTGTTGTATGTGCACTAAAAATATAGATGCATGATATTAATGTACACATGAATATGATGCATGCGACACACACACACACATAATATTATATATAGTGTACATTTAATATATGCATATGATGCATGTATTTTTTATGAATGAATATAATATATATATGATATATATGTGTGTGCATTATTTATTTCTCTCAGATGGTTTATTCATTAGTTAAAATTCATTATGAATGGATTAATTTATTTGCATTTATTTATTGTAATAAATTCAATAAATAAATACCCCAACAATTAGAAATATATATGATGCATTATGAATAAGAGATGTCTTGGGATTTAGCTATATAAGGGGATGATATCCTCTTCTATTGGGTGTGTGTGTGTGTGGTGTGAAATGTTTATAAGCCTTATCCAAACCCTCTACCTCCTGATACTCCATTTATCTAATTTTATAAGGTATTAACACCCATTCAGTATTTTATTATTATCACAAAGAATTTTTCGATCCTCTGTCTAGTTTACTCCCTCAGAGATAGGGTGATTTTGTTCAATGCTCCATGTGATCTACCTCAAAAATTCTCCATGAAAGGAATATCAAAACTACTGTAGATCATGAATATCAGGTACTATGTTGTTTGTATTATTTACACATTAATTCCTATAAGAAATATCTCATGCATTTTGGTTTTCTTCCACTATAAATAGCCATTAGATGATCTTACTAAACCCATAAAAAACCAAGAAATTGTGAAACTATGTAAATTTTAGGTCAGAATAAAGGTTAAGGTGATGATTCAGTTGTGTAAGTAATGAATAACATCTCATTCATAACGAACCAACCCAGAATACCATCTAAAACAATATCCAATACAATTAACCACAAACCTAAAGAGAGTTATTGATCTATATAGGCTGATGAAAATCCTTTGGGTGTTAATAAATAACTATTGGGAATGATTTCACCCTCAAAGTATTACAATAACATAGTACAATATAGAAACATCATCAGATATATATCAATCAATACATACATATAATAGTAAAAAGAGAAACTAAGAAAACTAAAAGTAGAACATAACAACCAAAACCTGCCTCCAAGTGGTCCATGACCACCCACCATGTCCCAAGTCACCCACCCTTGGTCACCCAATCATGAACCCATAAAGGAAAGAGAGTGCATGAACACCTACTATAAAATAATAAAGGGATTAAAACACAAAAAGGTACAAGTAGTGTGGGAGATAAAGAGAATATTAGGATTCTACCAAAGATTATATAACAATTACATCCTAAAGTAATTAAAATATTCTAAAAGTGAAGTACCAAGGAGATAGAAAGAGGATTTGTTTAAAAATACAGTTTTAAGCATTTAAAAATCATTTATAAATAACTTGTAAAACATGACATTTCACCATTTAAAAACTAAACATTTTCTTGAAAATATTTGAATACCATTTCACAAGATAAAGTCTAATAATCATGAAAATATGATAATATGCACCTAATATGGAAATATGAACAAGAGTCAATACAATAGAGTCATGATGCATAATAACAATAAATGAAGAAATCAAGTCAACTCCGGTCCCAAATGGTGACAACCAATACTATCATGTATTGAGACCAAGTATATGGATATCATGGGTATAATGTAAGTACAATAGTGATTCCACCTCAAAATAGTTAATCAAATTCAACCTGACTAATTGTCGGGCTTACATCTAGTCTCACGGGTCTAAAGCAAACCAGTTCCACACACACTCACTTTCCTGCCCGCAAGTACATAGCCCAGACCTTTCATGTTCACTATGGATCCTCTTGAATGGTGAGAGTCCTCTAGTTAAGTATATATCCAGTTCATACCATCTAACTATCCGGGTTCTCATGACTACTCAAAATAAGGGGTGAGATAAACAAGTTTTGAGGATCACATGTGGATCCTTATCGATAACATCTCACCCTCACCCCCAAACTCTCTCAAATTAAATAATCCCTTTTTAATCCCCCAAAACAATGGGAAGTATAAGAATCAAACAAGTTACAATTAAGGGATTATCACATGGGAGAATTATCATAAAGTGACAACCAGGCCATCAGACATCATCAATTTAAATTCAAAACCTTTATATAATTCAATATTCAAAAGGGTAATAATACCCACTTACTTTCAAAATTCATCATAAAAATGTAAAATGGGACTTCAAAACAATAATTTATTTCAAATCATACCTAAATCATTTAAATGAAGTATTATAATGTTAAAAAGGATTTAATGCATTTTAAAACATGGGTTTACACCCTCTTTCCATGTAGATAAATCATTTATTTCAACTAATCCAAGAAAACCAATTCCAAAAAAGGGTAAAATAATTCAAAGGTAGTTCATGGTCATTTAATAAATTCATGCATTTAAAAATATTTAAAAAACATTAAATAGTTCAATTCATTTAATTCAAATCAAGGAAAGTTCATTTAATTAATCAAAACCTAGGCTAAATCCCTCAATTTCATCAAAACACACTTTAAAATTTCTTTTAAAATAAATCCAAACAAACATGGAATTTAAAAAATTCATAAAAGGTTATAGATATCAAGATTATATCCATTAAATTAATGTTATATTCAATTAATAGGGAAATTGGTCAAAGAATCTTTTGTCAGGAATTTCAAGGAAAAATTGCATAGAATAAGTGCTAAAAATTAAGAAACAAATATCTATGAATTTATCAAGTAATAATGAATTAAAAAATTAAGGAAAAGAATAGAAACACCTACTTGTAATATTAGTAATCCAACTGAAATGAATCTATAACAAGTCACCTTTGATGGCAATCACGAGATCTAGGAAGATAGATCTCGAAATAAGAGAGAAGAGATCATAGATCTACAATTCCACATAAATCAACCAATATACAATAAAATTCAACGCCATCATAACATTTTGGAAGATGTAATAAATACAAGAAGGGAGATCCGATATTAAGAATAAAATAACTCACTAAAAGAAAAGAGATTTCCTTAGATTGGTGCTTCAATTTTCCAAAAAATGAGTTTGGGAGAGACAAAATGCCCCTATAGGGCTCCCAAAACCCTAAGGATCAGACTATGATCAAGTGGGAGGAGTTTTGGGTTAATTAGGAGGGTTTTGGGACTTTAATTACAATTTTCATGACTTTAATTACCATTCTCATTGTTTCTTGAGAGTCGCATGGTTAGTACTAACCATGTTCCTTAACCATGTAACACTGCACACTTAGGATAAACACTTAGTTTAAACATGTGAAAACCATGCGACCAGGCTTCACACTTATTTTAATCATAAAAAAACCATGAAAAAATAGTGTAACAGGCTTCACACTTTATTTAACCATGAGAAAAACATGAAAAGGCCTAGAAACCTTCAAAAATGATTCAATAAAATACAAAAAACAACCCAAAAAGAGATCCAAACATTGGATACTCAAATAAATGGGTAAAAACACATAAAAACAAGTAATGGGATGTTACAACCTCCCCACCATAGGAATTTCTTTCCCCAAAAATCTTTCAGTCTGAAAGATAGAGCATGATGAAACAACAAGAACTTCCTTACTTATCTTGTTAGGTGAATGGTCCATATTCTAGAATAGAGACTCACCCAAAGGACAACAACTCACACACATCTCCAAACAAGATAAAGTCTAGAGACCTATCATAGGTCTCCCCAATATTTATAAACTCACCAAAATTGTGTAATAGAAGAAAATAACGCACCTTAGACCCAAAGAAGATACATCAAATATAATCTAAGGATAAAAATATAAAATAAAGAATCATAAAGCAAGGAAAATAATGGATAAGGATTTATTCCTTGGGTAAATACTCAATGATAACCTAGGAATTTTCAAACTAATACTCATACCTCGATGATCTCATCAAATCAAACACCAAAAAACTTGGGTGCCTAGTCCATCAAAAACCACATCATCCCAGTTACCTGACTATATTCTTAAGGTCTATCCAAGTCCAACTAGAAATAGCTCACCAAAACATGTCAGTTCACAATAGGTCACTACACTCTTACAAGGGAGATCATCCATTACATCTAAATTGAGCTCTAACCATCAAGTCAAAATAATATGAACACTAAGGAACAAAAAAAAAGATATCAAGAAATGAAACCATTATGACCTCTATAATCCAAAAATGACCACAACCAAGGTCCACAAGATATCATCCAAAAAGATCCCAAAACAAAAGGTTTCCAAAAACAGACAATGCCACAAGAAGGAAAATTCAAATAGTTTTTTGCTCCGACACCAGGAACAACAAGATGGAAACCATAAGCTCCTCCACTACATGAAAAGTTCACTTCATGGGCTATGACTGGAGACCTATTATCATGAATCATCTGCTGCCCTGTAATCATGAGCTGATGTCTCCAACCATTTTTTTTTGTTTTTAGTGGTACAACTTACAGAACCTCAGAAGGTGACCTTGACAGCCACAGTATCCAAAAAAAATTGGATAATTCAAACACAACCTCTTATAATGACTAGGTTCTCTATACTGGAAACACATGGGAGACATCCTATTTTATTCCTAAGGAGACTGAAATTACTCAATTGGGAATGTGGAATGTATCCATTCCTATTGTTTTTCTAGCTCCACTTCAGCTGAAAAGGCCCTTTCAAGCATCTATGGATAAGAGATCAACCATTCCGTAGGCATGGAAGTTATAAGATCTGGGTGAAGAACTTTTCTAAAAGAGATAGGATTATTTAAATCATTAAAAAAATACCAGGTATGAAATATACCAAACATGATAACTTGTTGGCATACTTATCAATGGATAGATAATCTTGAATGAAACTCAAGAACTCAGAAAGTTTGTCCTTCTTAACTTCCTCAGGATAATTCCATTGAATAAAGACTGGCTTAAATAATCCCTAATACATTATTTCATAAATACCATAGATAATAACAAATTCCAACCACTCCTGGACATACCCTTTAAATAAGGAGTGTATTTACTTGACCTTTGGAGATTTAGGAGTCTTGAGAGTATAAAATATCACATCATTTTCTTCAAGCCACTACACTGCCATAGGGAACCTCATTCACCTTTATAAGAGTGTGGATGGCAATTCAAGAAGTCAAGGATGGGGTTCAAAGGATATAAGGTAACAATATCCACCACTCGATATGGAGTCTTTGTAGAGTCATCAAAAAGGGATTCTAATTCTAAAAAACGTGAAGAAATACCCTGAGGACCAGACCATTGGACCGACATTCTATCTTTCTTGAAGGAATTTCTGGGAGAAATTTCTAAACATCACAAAACATATTCATATCAAATCAATCATCAAATAGATTTCAAACATAACATAATTTTTTTTAAATAAAGTTATAACCCACATTAATCAAAACATCATTTATTTCATAACACAAAATATTTCACCATTTATAAAACATTAATTTTTTTCCTTTCAAAATGATAAATATTTCTATAAATTGATCATAGTTTCAAAAACATTTTACCAGCACATGTAAATTATTCCATGGATTCAAAATCATTTCCCATTTTCCAATTATTAAAACCATTCTTCTTTTAAATCCATTACAAGACAAAATTCATTCTTAAAACATTTTTTTATCACATCAAATAAGATTATTTGATAATTAATTTTTCAATCCAAACATTTCATAAAACCCAATTTTTTTAATCATTGAAAAAATTTCTCAATGAATATAAAAAAACTTGTTTTAAGACACAATTTAGTTTTCACAAGGGACTTAAAATTATTAACAAGGGATTAAATTTTAAACAACCAAACAAGAGCATGAAACAACCCACATCCATAGCCCACATAACCAACCTCACATAAGTGAAGTTACTTTTAAGAAAATGGATGAGGTTTTAAATTTATAACCAGATTAGAACTGTAAAAGGTTTGGTCATATGGGCTAGTAAACCACAAAAAAAACTCACAACAATTCATGGTTGGATTTCTAAATCATTCACATCAATTTCTCACAGTTTACTAGACCATGAAAACATGGTGATAATGTGCTCATCCGTCTATTATAGTTCAAAAAATCATAAGAGATTACCCAAATCAAAGATAGTCTGATTGGGAATCTAAATATAATTTATCATCAAAAAAATGATTACTCAAAAGAAAGAATCAAGTCCTAATATCCCTGGTAACTCAAGTCTCATCATGAAGGGTTGGTGATCAAGCACCCGCCCACAGACTACCTCTTGAGTCCTAACACATTCTTAATCTCCTTCCTACCATGAATCTACCCAAATAATATAAGGATTTCAAAGTTAAGTATTTACCATTAAGGAAAAACCTGGCTCTAATACCATTTGTAACAAACCAACCTAGAATACTATCTAAACTGCATCTGAGCCGATTCGTCACTAACCCGAAGAGCGGTCCCAATCTCTACAGGATGGATATAATCACCTGATAATCAATAAATAACCATTGGTAATGATTTCACCCTCAAAGTATTACAACAACAGAGTACAACATGGAAACATTATCAGATATATATCAATCAATACATATATATCATAGTACAAAGAGACTCTAAGGAAACTAATAGCGAAACACAACAACCAAAACTCACCTGAAAATGGTCCACAACCACCCACCATGTCCCAAGTAACCCACCCTTGGTCACCCAAGCATGAAACCACAAAGGAAAGTGAGAGCACAAACACTTGTTATAAGATAATAAATGGCTGCAAACTCCAAAAGGTGAAAGTAAGGTGAAAGCTAAAAAGCCCAATAGAATTTCACCAAATATTCTATGCAGTTAATTCATAATGTAATTAAAATATTCTAAAAGAGGAGTAAAAAGGAGAGAGTAATAGGATTAGTTTAAAAATAAAGTTTTAAGCATTTAAAAATCATTTATAAAACTAATCCATTAAAACATGCCATTTCACTATTAAAAAAAACATTTTCTTGAAAATATTTGAAAACCATTTCACAAGATAAAGTATGATAATCAAGAAAATATGAGAATATGCACCTGATATGGAAAGATGAACAAAATTCAACACAATAGAGTCATTATGCATAATAAAAATAACTAAATAAAGCAAGGCAACTCTGGTGCCAAATGGTGACAACCAATGCTTTCATGTATCAAGATCAAGTATATGGATGTCATGGGTACAACCTAGGTATGATAGCGATTCCCCCTTAAAATATCTAATTAAATACAACATGAATAATTTTCAAGCTTACAACTAATCTCATGGGTCTAAAGTAAACCAGTTCCATGCAAACATGATTTCCTGGCTGCAAGTCCATAGCTTGAACCTTTCACATTCTTTATGGATCTAGTAAAAGTGTGAGAGTCTACTAGTGAAGCATATATCTTGGTCATCTCATCTAACTATCCAGTTTCCCATGACTAGTCAGATGAAGGGGTAATATAAACAAGTTTCTAGAATCACATGGGAATCCTTATTGACAATATATCACTCTCACCCCCAAACTCTCTCAAAGTAAATAATCCCCTTTTCAACCCCCACAATAATAGGAAGTATAAGAATAAAGCAATTTACAATTAAGGGATTATCACATGAGAGAATTATCATAAAGTTCCAACCGGGTAGTCAATCATCATCATTTTCAATTCAAAACCTTTATACAATTCAATATTAAAAAGGGGAATAATACCCACTTCCTTTCAAAATTTATCATAAAAATTCCAAACAATCCTTTAAAAAACCATTTATTTCAAAGAATCACTAAATAATTTAAAGTAAGTATTACAATTTTAAAAAGGATTGAATACATTTAAAAACATGGGTTTACACCCTCTTTCCATGTAGATAAATCATTTATTTCAAATAATCAAAGAACACCAATTCCAAAATAAGGGTAAAATCATTCAAATGGAGTTATTGGTAATTTAATAAATTCATGAATTTAAAACTATTTATAAAATGTCAAATAGTTCAAATCATTTAATTCAAATCAAGGAAAGTTCATTTAATAAATCCAAACCTAGTCCAAATCCCTCAATTTCATTAAGAAACCTTTAAAATTTATTTGAAAATAAATCAAAAAAAAACACAAAATTTAAAAAATTCATAAAAGGTTATATATATCAAGACTATAGTCATTCAATTAATTCCACATTCAATTCCAAGGGAAGTTGGTCAAAGAAGATTTTATAAGGAACTTCAAGGGAAAATTACATAGAATAAGTGCTAGAAATTAAGAAACACATATCTATGAATTTATCAAGTAATAATAAATTAAAAAATGAAGGATAAACATAGAAACAAATACTTGTAATATTTGGAATCTAACCACAATGAATATGGAATGTGTCACCTTTGATGGTGATCACTAGATCTAGGATGATAGATATCAAAAGAAGAGATCCTAGATCTACAATTCCACATAAATCAACCAAGATAAAACAAAATTAAAGGAAATAATAACCTTTAGGAAGAATAAATCAATAGAATAAGGGAGATCCAAGATTAAGAAGAAAATAACTCACCCAAAGAGAAGATCTCTGCTTCGATTGGTGCTTCAATCCGCTAAGAAATGAATTTGGGAGAGCCAAAATGCCTCTGAAGGTCTATCGAAACCCTAAGGATTGAATTATGATAGAGTGGGAGGATTTTGGGGTTAATTAGGGGGATTTAGAGACTTTAATTACAAATTTCATTACTTTAATTACCATTCACATGGTTTCCTAGGCCAAGGTACATGGTTATAACTAACCATGCACCTTAACTGCGCAACATTGCACACTTATGATGCACACTTAGTTTAACCTTGCGCAAACCATGTGACCAGGATAAAAAATTAGTTTAACCATATTAAAACCATGCTCAAACCATAAAATAGGTTGCACACTTTGTTTAACCATGTTCAAACCATGCAACCCATGTTGCACACTTTGTTCAATCATGCACAAACCATGCAAAAACCATGCAAAGGAACAAAACCCTTAAAAAAGACTTCAGTAAAATACCAAAAACAAATTGAAAATAGAGACAAACATTGGGTACTCAAATCAATGGGTTAAAAAACATAAAAAAATTAACGGGATGTTACATCATTATAGTTCACTCAAGGTTGAGTAAGAAACTAGATGATCATAACATTATTTGATATCAGGAAGAAATGTTTTGAACAATAAGACCATTGAGAATAATGACCCATGCCTCCTTAATATCTCAAGTTTAACTAAGGAATGTGGATGATGCTTTGAAACATCAGGAATGGATTGAATATATGATTTATGGAAAAAAATAATAACTAGAAAAAAGAAGGTGTTTCAAACTAAATTAAATGAAAAAGGAGAAGAGATAAAAAAAAATGATGGTATGAAAGGGTTACTATCATATAAAAAATGTTTATTTTAATGAATCATTTTATTATAGAAAGGTTAGAATCCATTATAGTATTTCTTTCTATCACCATACAAATATGATAGATGATATTTCAAATAGATTTCAAGTTGAAGGTTTACAAAGAAAAAATTTAGTGATTTTCTACCTAGAGATGACGAAACATATGTTTTCAAGTTTAAGAATATTTTATATGGGTTAAATTAGGCCCTAAATATGTGTTATTTGAAGTTGGATATGTCTTTAAAGTTTCTAGAACTTATGAAAGGCAAAGAAGAAAACAAATTATACATTAATAAATATTCAAATAAATCAATCATCGCCATTTTTTATATCGATGAAATAATATTTTATGAAAATGAAGATAATATTTTCAAGATTTTTCTATGAATAAAAATGAGTTACTCATGATTTAAATTATTAGATAAATGAGGTATTTCTTAGACTTATAAATTTTCTAAGGGATCATATTTTACTTTATTAAGAGAAGTGCACCTTAGAAATATTAAAGAAGTTTGGAATGGAGGATGTAATGGTAATTTATAATCCAAATATATTGAAAAATAAACCTTACAAAAATTATAAATGTAAATAATCCAATTAAAATAAGTTTAGGATACTCATTAGAAGTTTACTTTATTTGACAACATTAAGAACATACATTATCTATGTTGTTTTTTATGTTCTAGATATCAAATTAAACCAAAGGAGTCTCATTTAATTTCAATGAAGTGGAGATTAAGGTATATTAAAGACATTATCAATTATAGATTCATTTTTAAAGGTAAAGGTAATTTATATCTTTATGGATTTAACGATACAGATTGGGTTGGAATCATTGATTATTGGAAGTTTACTTCAAGTGGAGTTTTCTTATTATGAGAAATACATATAGCTTAGTATATAAATAAAAAAAATCATTTATTTTGAGTATAGTATAAGTGGAATATATTGTTTTGATACAAGTGATAACAAAGTTGATGTGGATAATAACTCAGCTTAAACACCTCATGGTGGAGTTGAAGTTAACATTGTCAATGGGCTATGATAGTTTGTGTGTGATATTTTTTTGAAGAAAGTTTCTCAATGATCATAATAAAAATATATTAATATAAAGTATAACTTCATAAAAGTTAATGTAGATAAAGGTTTCTTGAAGTTGGAATTTGTTTCAACAAATTAATAAGTGGCAAATGTGTTTACCAAGCATTTATTGAAAGTTTCATTCCAAAAATTGAGTTTGATAATGGGAGTTAGGTATAACTTCACTCAAGGTTGAGGTATAATATTTTCCCATTCTCTCTTATTATTTGGATCATTGTTTTAAAAGGGGGTATAATAACATAAATCCAAATTCTAATTATGGTTTTTTATTTTTTTGGATAAATATTTAAGGGGAGAAAAATTAAAGGGGGAAGGCTAGAATTTCAACATGTGTTGGTTATTTTTTAATTGAAAGGATTGAAGTTTTTTAAAAATCATGTGTGTTGGATGTTTTTATGGTATATATATTGGGGAGTATTAAAAAAATTGATGAGATGAATATTTTAAGAGTGGGTAAGGATGGGTTTTATTTATGGATAGATTTGAGAATATTATTTAATAATTCTTATTTGTTACAACAAAGGGAGATTGTTGAGACCATATTGAAGGAGCTATATATGATTAAATTTTTTGATAGGGTCTATATTCTTCATGTAAAATTATTTAAACTTGAGTTCATGGTCTTGAAATTATTGGATTTTATTATTAGCATATGATACATATAGTTCGACATGTAAATATTAGTGTTTAAGGTAGGTTGAATCTCTATTGGAATGATCTTAAAGTGATTTGAGTTAAATGATTAATTTCAAGAACATTTTAGGTGTTTTTAGAAAGGATATATAAGATTAAAGAAAGAACATAACATCAGTTACCTAGTGATTTTTAATTGGGAACCCAATATCCTAGACATATAGAAACCTATAAAGGGTTTGTGCCCAGTGAGAGCTAGTGGGTACTTGGTGAGGGTTTTGATAAAAAAAATATAAGTTTTATATTTTGATGACATGGATTTGGTTTTGCCGTTGGGAACTTTATACTCAAACCAAGATGTTTAAAATACATATATATGATTTTTAGGAGGTTATTGGAAGGTGGGGAGGTCAAAATCAAATTTACTAGAAGGTTGGTTGATAAAAGTTAGATAGATTTTTTATTTGAATATGATTTTTAAAGAGAGGAGAGTGTGTTGATAGTATGAGTGTGGAGGAATAATATTTTACTATTTAGAATATTTTTATTTTATGAAGGTTAGAGGAGATATTTGAGGAGTTTAGTTTAAGGTGAATTTCAGTATAATGCATAAATCACACTATAAGAGTTGAAATAAATCATGATTTGTTCTTGGGGTGATGAATGTTGGATTGGTGTAGCCTCATCCAGATTGGATGATATTGAGTCAAATGCTTTCAACCTATACTACACATCATGCCACAATCAGAACTCAATGTGGACATGTATATTTGGCCCCTAGTATTTTCTACACAAGTAGTCGAGATTTCCATAGGTTTATCATGGATATAAGTTGAAAATAGGGTGGTACCCATCTATTAGAGAGTTTTTTATTATATATAAAACTATAAAATTCATCTTTGGTATCGATTGGTTGTAATATATACAAGATTTCATTGATTGCTACCAGGGGTGGGTAGTTTTCTCTATCTTGGAAGGTGAAGGTGTGATGTTCATCAAAGAGTGAGATCATCATATGGATGATAGATGCTCATAGCTGAGATGAGCACTTAGATTCCATTTGATTATGAAATATTGGGAATTTCAAGATGAGTTCTTGGATTCCATGTGATTGGTGATCACTGAGGAGGTTAGGAGGATTTTCTTGATCCATGTGATATCTAATGATTAGAAATGTTGGGATGAGTGCTCAAATTCCCCAAGAATTCTAGGATGAGAGTCTAGATTTCATGTGATGATTGATGATTAGAGAATATCATGATGAGAGAATGGATTACATGGGAATCCTAAAATGAGTGATCAGATTCCATATGGTGCGTCGTGGTACTAGGAATGTGAGGTTATCCCTAGATTCCATGCAGTTATTTATGGTTAGCACAGTCATTGAGATGTTATCAGAGACACTTTGTGTAAGGGCCTGAATCTGTGTGGATAAACCCTTTACATGTTTATAAAGACCGAGGTTATCGGGGGAGGCTCAGTGGATTTCTAGATGAGTTTGAATGCTAAAATATTGAAGCAGGTATATTTCATGCCGTGTATACCTTTTACATGACTTGAAAGTGGGTTTCACAACATGTAATGAATCAGGGTTAGAAAAATAATAAAATGAAAAGGCGAAGCATTTTTCTACAAAAACTGAACCCTAAGGATTACATGATGTGAAAGGGGATTACACATCGTGTAAATCCATGATTTTTTTATGTTTTATACTTTTCTAGCCTCTTGAGTTGTCAAATCCTATGACTATAGAACCCCTCCCTCATGTTCTAGGTGACCCGGTGACCCCTCTTTGACATTTTGGGGATTCCTTCATCAAGTATCAATCCCTAGCTTCCCTCCATTAATCCATATTCAATAAAAGTTATTTTCTACCTCCATTCATGTATTTTATTTGATATTTCACCTCCCAATCCTCTTTTCCTTGTGGTGGAACTTGATCTCCATGTTTCTAAAGGAGATTTGTTGGTGTGGTTGTGGCATGACATCCTCGAGTGGATATAGTTCTTGTGGGAATTGTGATCATGATCTATAGTATTGGTCCATTCTCATGTGAATAATGTTGACACCATTTTGAGGTAGGGGATTCGTTGCTTCAAAATTTATTTATGTGCAATCATAGAGTTAGCATAATTTTACCCCTTGGATCGCAATGAAATTAACATAATAAATACTTGAACCAAATTAAAGAATTGGTATCAATCACATGGTGATATTGTTGTTTATACCTTGACAATGGGTTTCCTCTTGATTTTATAGATAGTGTGATATCTATGTTTTGCTTATTATGCTTGGTTTATCTTGTAAAATTGGTAAAGAACATAAATATGGAATTAATTGATAATTAATTGGCTAAAAGATTAAAGAGACATGTTTAATGAATCTGGTTGTTGTTTTTGTTATAATTTGATGATAATCAAATTGATGCAAGTATGCATGTTTAATTGAATTGGTTGATTAACCTAAAGTATGATGATGCTTTTTTATAAAATAATTAAATGTATGTTAAATTAATTGTTTAATTAATTTGTGATAGCTTAATATATCTTGTTGCTTAGGTTTCCCATAGTTGTAACCTATGATTAATAAATTGGATAATTCAAGATAGAATAAGAACCAGTTGTGTGATAAAAGATAGAAACGTTGTAGGGTCTGAGTCTCCCACTTGCTTGTAAAGGCCAAGTTCCTTATGATTTGGTGCTGTGAGAGCTCGTTGTGTGTAAAGGCCAGATACCTTATTTTAGGGACAAGATCCTAATTACTATTAATTTTTTCCTGCTGCTTATGATGTGACTTGAGCTTGGGATGGCTAAGCCTAGAGGGATGTTGTGGTATGTGGGGTGGGGAGGCCCAGATGTGAGATGAGCCTATAATGGATGATCTTGGAGGGATGTTATGGTATGTGGGGTAGGGAGGCCCAATTTTTGTGGCAGTAGTTGACACTTGGAGTGGTAAGATGCAATGGTATATGTATGTGAGTGTCAGGGAGGACATCAAAGGTGATGGAGCGGGTCGAATTTGGGATTACCTATTGATATGAAAGTTGAATGCTTATTTGAATCTATTTTTTGGTCGAATTCTAAGTTATTTTTTTATTTACTTTCCTTTCCCCACTACTTGAGATAAATGAATGTTCTTGATTTCTTACCTTGTTTGGTAGCTTAGATTTTTTCCTAGATTACCTAGTAATATAGAAAGTAATGTTATTAATAAATTAATAAATGCTTAACCCATGGGGTTTGATCATGCTGGGATGAAATGATGAGGTTATAATTCTAAGAAGTCATGGAATTGGTTTGATTATACCTAGAGGGAATGAAACTTTGTTGTAATGCTAATGTAATATAATGCATAGATTTTAATGGTTAATTCATGGTTAAAGAATTAATTAATGTAAAGTGAAACTAATGAAAAATAATAAAGTAATTTAATGTATCTCTTTAAATGGTTTTGTTCTTATAGGATATTTGGTCTTACAAGAGCTGGTTAGGAGTCCAAGATACGTTATTTATAGTTGAGTATGAGACTAGGTTATGCCCATAGTGTGGTTGTGAGCTATATTATATCATGTACTTTTTTGTTTCTATATGATAATCCACCTTGTAGGTTAGGGAAAATTAAACCCTAGGGATTCTGAGCCATAGGGGTGTGTGTTTTCCCCAACATTCTAGTGGGAGGATGGATGGACGACAACCCCATTTGGCCTCTCTCTCTTCTCTTGGTAGTTACTTATTCTTGTATGCATGATGGTTAGTTTTCCCCATATATGTGTATAGAGGGATGCAATCACTTATAGTTACTTCACAAACACATATTATGGATATAGTTTCCTAAGGACTACTATAGGTATAACACATATAGGCTGTGATGGACTGAGGATCCTTACTCGGTGTATGGGTTGTGATGGCTCGAGGTATAATACTCGATGTATGATACATGTTATACGAATAATTTAGCAAGATTTCATTACCTTTTTTATGAAAGGATTTGGGGATAATCCTACTGAGTATACTATTATACTAACCCTATATATATAAAAACTATTTTTAGGTCACTTAGAGAAGGTTGGAGATCAGGCTGATTACTACTATCTTGGGGTTTAATAGGAGTTGTTTGGGCTTTATGGTTGATGTTATCTTTAATTTTTTTTGGTACTTGAGGTTTTTAATTTATTTGTATTAGTTCTTTCTAGACATTACATATGTGTACTTGAATTTTATTTTATATTGGAGTCTGAGCAGAAGTTGGTGGGTGTCTATCTTATCTCTCTCTTTAGTATGTGTTCTCTTAGATGGTAATGCCTCCCATCTGCATGTTTACTATACCCGCAGTGATAGTCACCTACCCGGGACCTATTGGAGGTGGGAATCATGTGTCACAATCTCTATTCTCCCATTTCTATCCCAGGAGGGGTACACCTTGTGGGGAGGGGGTTGTGAAAGTGTGGTATTAGAGAAAAGTTGGGGGATAGGATAGATTTTAGAGTTAGGAATAGGTGAGTCTACATGGATTAGTAGAGAAATAGTTTCAGATAAGTATAGAAAGTGTTGTAAACAAGGGAGACCAACTAAGACATAGGTATTTAGGGACCCCTATGATATGATGCATGAAACTTTATGCTTATAGTGGCTACTAAATGAGGCGATACTAATTTCAGGGTAGAGACCTAGGAAAGGATCATGCATCATTCTTCTTTGTGCCTGTGTTTGAATGGGTAGACCTTGGGATAGTTTAACCTAAAATAAATTAAAGAAAAAAAAATAATTAATGTTAAGGTATTCCATATTCCAGTATTAGAAGATCTAATTGTTTTTTATTTTGTAGGAATGGCTCCAGATCGTTGTCGTCATTAATTTTTCACAAAAGATGTTCCACAGTTTTCACCAGCAGATCACTGCAGAGTGAATATTGATGAAAAAACACTTAGAAGAGGACACTCTGAGAGTTTTAGAGCCAAATTTTGTAGAAGTATGAGGGATTAGTTTCATATGTAGTCATAGAATACTGGTTGGAGGAGGTTGAGATATGATTCCATTTAATCCATGCTCAAAAGGATCACTGGGTGTCATTGGTTGTGATGATGCTGTGTGGGGTAGTGAGGCTATAATGGTTCTTGTTCCTTAGGGGTTTCGAGGAGTCGAAAGTCTCATGGGAGGAGTTCCAAGACTAGTTTAGAGTTGAGTTTCTTTCTTCGACCATGAAGTTGGCTAATCAATAGGATCTACTTACTCTCTGGAAGGTGAGATCCAGTGTGCGAGAGTTCATGATCCAATTCAGGAACCTTCTGTAACATGATTTGGAACTGTTGGCAGATGAGGAAGCTAGGGTGAGGCATTTTGAGGAGGCTTTATATCTATAGATACAGTGCCAGGTCACCCTATTTATTATGAAGATGTATCTAAAGGTTCTATAGAGAGTATGGGTTATCAATAGGATGTTAGATAGAACCAGATTATCATGAGAAGGGAGTCATCAGGATTCCTCACAAAGTAGAGATATGGTATGAGGTTCCTAGTTGCCAAGAAAGAAGACATTATGATTAGTTGGGGGTAGGTCCTGACCCTCAATGTCTAATTTCTCCAAGGTAAAAGGATCTCATGCCTAATCCAAGGGAACAAACACATGTTTTTATTATGGAGGCCGAGGTCATTAGTGATGAGAGTGCCTAAACTTTTTGAGTAGTAAACGTGCGCTAGTTGTTCGACTTTAGGTTCCTCTGCTGAGGTAGTTCCAGCCAAGACAACAGTAACTGGTTTCTCGAGTTTGGGATCAATAGAGAGTAGTTGATGTAGATAGAGGAAAAGCTTGAGACGCTCCCCATCCTTAGAGAGTGGAGCGCGGCTGTGGAGGTGATCATCGTATGGTTAGAGAAGCCATGGAGCAGGTCGTGGTTAACTTCATGATTTATAATTTTCAGTTCTAGGTGAGAAAAACATCATTCAAGTTACCCTTTTCTTGTTTTTGACTTGGGTTCATTCCTTGTTTGAGCTAGGAGTGATGCACTTCTTCATATCACCTACTCTTGTCCATGATTTGGGACTTGAGTTAGAGAGACTTCCAGTTCCCTTGGCATTGACTACGCTATTTGGAGGTCAATATAACTTGTTTGATTTATGTAGAAATTGTGATCAAGCACTGGGGTAACACAAAACACTTGGAGAGACTTCCTATGTTTACAGATAAAACCATATGAAATCATCCTCAGAATGGATTGGTTGAATTCGGTACAAGCTATCAAGGATTGATTCAGGAGGAAAGTTGTGTTCTTTGATGATGATGGATATCCAATAGTGTTTTTTGACAAGCAAGACCCTCATATGGGTCAGAGACATATTTATTCCTTGTCACCCTTGATGGATGAGATGATGCTGAGTTCGTCGAATTTTCAACAATCATCATTTCCCAGGGTCATGGGAGAGTACCCTAATGTATTTCCAGAGGAGTTCATAGCATTACCCCCTCAATGAGAGATCAAGTTCAAGATCAAAATACCTCCAAGCATGTATCCTATCTCAATGTCTCTATATAGGATGACACCTTATGAGTTGCAAGAGTTGCATATAAAACTTGATGGACTATTGCAGTCTGGTTTTGTTTGGTCGAGTATGTCATCATGTGGTGCACCATTTTTTTCATAAATAAGGATGATGGTAGTTTGTGGTTGTGTATCGATTACCGGTGCTTGAACCAAGTAATAGTGAAGAACCATTATCATCTTCCATGTATTGACAATTTATTTGATCAGTTGAAGGGTGATATTGGTTCTTGAAGGTCAATTTGTGGTCATAACATTATCAGATGCATGTAAAGGATGAGGGTATCTCAAAGACTACTTTTCTTTGTTGTCATGGGCATTATGAGTTTTTTACGATGTCTTTTAGTGTGATGAATGCTCCAGCTATATTCATGGGGTTAATAAACACAATGTTTTTTGAATTCCTAGACAAGTTCATAGTGGTTTTCATGGATGAAATCCTTGTGTACTCTGCGTACGAGGAGGAGCATGAAGAGAATTGGCATGTCATTTTTGGAGTTCTTTATCATGATAAACTATTTGGGAAATTTTCAAACTGTAAGTTTTAGGATTGAGAATTCCATTTCTTGGGGAATGTTGTATCCTAGTAGGGAGTATCTATGGATCCATTGAATATAGAATCAGTTGTGTCTTGGGAAACCCCCAAGATAGTTGTAGAGGTGAGAAGTTTTCTTGATCTTGTAGGCTATTACAGGAGGTACATATCCAATTTATCTTGGATTTAGGATTATTTTACATCATTGAACAAAAAGGATCATGTGTTTGTGTGGACTGAATAGTGTTAGACTACTTTTGGGTATCTGATGGAGATGTTGTTCACTGCTCCAGTTCTTTATCTTCCAGCGTAAGGAGTTTAGTTTGAGGTTTCTTGTGATTCTTCACATATGGGGTTGGGATGTGTTATAATTCAGTAGATATTGTTCATTTCTTATGGATCTTGGATGTTATTCCCCCATGAGCATAACTATTCCACCCACAATATCGAGTTTGAAGCAATATTTTTTGCCTGGAAATTGTGGAGACATTACCTCATCGGTGAGTCCTTTGTTGTCCTCATCGATTAGAAGAGTTTGAGGTATGTTTTCTCCCAATGTGAATTGAATTTTCATCAGCATCGGTGGATAAAGTTATTATAGGATTATGACATTTAGATTTCATATACACCTGGAAAGGGGAATGTTGTGGCTGATACATTGAGCAGGAAGTCACGTAGTGATGCAGTGTGTGAATCAAGTGATTCCTGCAGGGTAATGGAAGAAATTTCAGTATTGTATCTAGATATGGTATAATTTTTTGGAAGAGGTTGTCTTTATTAGATTAAGGTGAAATCATCTTTGGTGCAACATGTGGAGGATTCTAAGTTATGGGATCTTAAGGTGGATGTCTGGAGAGAAAGAGTTATTTATGGCGAGGCCCTTGATGGTTGGTCTAAAGATGAACAACACCAGGTGTTCCGGGGAAGGATTCTTCATTAATTTTTTGATTCATGGTATGGTTCTCATATAGTTCCATATTTTTTCTTTGGAAGTACATCCTGGTGTGAAAAATATGTACTGAGCTTTGAGAATTCATTTTTGGTGGTCTGGGTTAAAGCATATAGTTTCAGAGTTGTGTCTCGATGTTTGGTCCACTAGAAGGTGAAGGCTGAGCACTGTGTTCCTGATGGTTTTCTCTAAACATTAGATTTTCATCAGTAGAAGTGGTAAGAAATATCAATGGACTTTCTTACCATTTTACCTCGAGATCAGGGAGGCTATGATGATATATGGGTAGTAGTGGACCATTTTACAAAGTCAACCCACTTTTTAGTGATCAAGGAGTCGAGCTCATTAGATATTTTGTTGAGGAAATATCTAGAGGAGGTGGTGGGACTCTATAGGGTCCCTAAGACAATCATTTCTGATTAAGATCCTCATTTTACCTCCAGGGTGTGGAGAGGTATCCATCATGCTTTTGGTTCTTAACTACGACTTAACAATTCTTTTCATCCATAGATGGAAGGTCAGATAGAGCGGACCATCTAGAATGTTGAAGACATGTTTCACTCTTTTGTCTTGGATTTTAGAGGTTCATGGGTGGGTCACCTTCCCTTGGTAGATTTTTCTTACAAAAATAGTTTTCAATCCATCATCAGTATGGTTCCATTTGAATCCTTATATGGATGACCTTTCTGTTCTTCATTGTGTTGGACTGGGGTCGGAGAGTCAGCAACTCTCAGGACATAATTGGTACAAAATATGATAGAGATGGTTCAGGTGATTCATAATAGGATGAAAGTAGCATAGGATTGTCGGAAATCCTATTAAGATCATAAGAGGATACCTCTAGATCTTGATGTTGGGGATCATGTGTTCCTGAAGGTGACTCCCCATTGTGGGTAGTGGTGGTTTGGTCATTGGAGTAAGCTTTCTACCTAGTTTTTTGGGCCTTTAGAGGTGTTGGATCATATTGGAGCTGTGGAATATCAGATAGTTCTTCCCTTATAGATGATCGGGATACACAATGTTTTTTACATGTTTCAGATTTTTCATTATCTTGATGAGAATTATCATGTCATCGATTGGGTTTGAGATCAATGTTGATGATGATACAACCTTCAAGGAGTGTCCTATAGAGATCTAGGACCCCCAAAAGAAGGTATTGCATAGAAATTATATCCCCTTAGTTCATATATTGTGGTAACATAGTAGAGTGGAGGGGAGTACCTAATAATGTGAGTTTTATATACAAGATTAGTACCCCAAGATATTTGGTGTTTAGATCTTCTCTTGTAAACACTGTTCATTTTATAGTTATAGACCTTTTTTGGTTTGTGAGATGGCTTTATCTTATTATTTATTATGGATTACTCTCTTTTCATAGGAGGTGAATACACACAGGGTTTGCCACATGCTTTTAACCTTTATATTTATGTGGTTGGATGAATCTACTCTCTTATTATAGGTAGCAAATACTTTATGGTTAGTTCATCTACTCACTGTGTCGAGCCTCTTATGCTTGGGTGAAGTGGTTGAACTCCTATGGTGATGAGAGACTTGAGAGGTATCTAGTGGGGTGGCTATTCGGATGACCCCTTTCTATTTCCTTTCTAGGTTGGTTTTGGATTATTGAGAACAAGAATGATTTTAGAGATATCTAATGTAAGGTCCTCGATTCATGTGGATCAACCCTTTGCATGTTTCTGAACACTGTGGTGCTCATAGGAGGCTCAGAGGAATTCTGGAGGAGTTCAGCTACTAAAAAGTTGGAAACAGGGAGATTTCATGTTGTGGAAACCTTTTATATTATGTGAAAGTAGGTTTCACAGTGTGTAATGAGTCGGGGTTAGAAAAATAATAAAATGAAAAGGCGATGTGTTTTTAAGCAAAAACTGAACCCTGAGGATTACACAACATGAAAGGGGATTACACGTCATGTAAATACCAGATGTTATATGTTTTAAACATTTATAGCTACTCAGGTTGTTAAAACCTATGGATGAAGAACCCTTATCTCTCGTTCTAGGTGACCAATGATCCCCTCTTTGATGTTTTGAGGATTCCTTCATCAAGGATCGATCCCTAGATTCCCTCCTCTAATCTTTCTTCGATCCAAGGTATGTTCTACCTCTGTTTGCATGGTATCTTCAATCCTTGACCTCCTATTACCCTTTTCAAAGTGGAGATGATTAATCTTCATGTTTCTAAAGGATCTTTGTTGTTTGTTTATTGGTGCAGTTATGGCACGACATCCTCAAGTGGATGTATTTCTTGTGGGAGAGGTGATCAGGATCTGCAACATTGGTTTGTTATCATGCAAATAATGTTGACACCCTTCTGAGGTAGGGGATTCATTACTTATCTATTTATTTACATGAAATTGTATAATTAGCATAATTTATCCCCTTGGATCACAATGAAATTAAACTAATAGTTACTTAAACCATATTAAATAATTGGTATTGATCGTATGGTGATGTTTTTGTTTATACCATGACAATGAGTTGACTCTTAATTTGATAGATAGTGTGATATCTATGATGTGATTTTTGTTCCTGGTTTATCATGTGAAATTGATAAAGAATATAAAGTTAGAATTAATTGGATAAAATATTAAAGAGGCATGTTTAATGAATCTGGTTGTTGTTTTTGTAATATTATGATAATCAAATTGATTCAAGTATTCATGTTTAATTGAAATGGTTAATGAACCTGAAGCATGATGATTCTTGTTGATAAAATAATTAAAGGCATGTTAAATTAATTATTTAATTACTTTGTGATAGCTTGAGATATCTTGTTTCTTAGGTTTCTCATAGCTGGAACATAGGATTAATGAATCCGTTAAGTCAATATGGAATAAGAACCTATTGTGTGATAAAAGATAATTCCTGTGTAGTTTCTGAGTTCCCCTCTTACTTGTAAAGAATAAGTGCCTTGTGATTTGGATCTGTGAGAGATCTTTGTGTGTGAAGTCTAGATGCCTTGTTTTAGGTCCAATAACCCGATTACTATGATTTTTTTATTGATACTTGTGATGTGACATGATCCTAGGATGGATGATACTAGAGGGATGTTGTGGTATGTGGGGCGGGGAGTCCCAGATGTGACTTGATCCTGTAATGGATGATCTTGGAGAGCTGTTGTAGTATGTTGGGTGGGGAGGCCCAGTTTTTGTGGCATCAATTGATTCCTAGAGAGGTGAGATGCATTGTTATATGCATGTGTGTGTTAGTGAGGAAAACAGAGATGTCAGATTGGGTAAAATTTTGGCTTACCCATTGATATAAAAGTTTGATGCTTGTTTGAATCTATTATTTTGATAACATCTATGTTGTTTGTTTATCTGCTTTCATTTCCCCACTGGTTGAGGCAGATGGATGTGCTGGGTTTCTTTCCTTGTTTGGTAGCTTAGGATGTTTTCCCAGAGTACCTGATAATATAGAAAGTAATGTTATTAATAAATGAATAAATGTTTAACCCATTGGGTTGGAGTTTACTGGTATGAAATGATGAGATTATAATTCTGAGAAGATATGGACTCAGTTTTCTTATGTCTGGAGGGCATGAAACTTTATTGTAATGATAATGTAATGTAATGTGGAGATATTAATGGTTAATTAATGATTTTATAATTAATTAACATAAAGTGAAACTGATGAAAAATAATAAAGTAATTTAATGTAGCTCTTTAAATGGCTGTATGCTTATAGGATATCTGGTCTCAGAAAATGTGATCGGGAGTCTGAGAGACGTTAGATGAAGTTGAATCTAAGACTAGTTTATGTCTATAGTGTGGTTGTGAGATATATTATATCATGTACTTTTTTGTGTTTATATATGCTAATCCACCCTAACAATTAGGGAAAATAACACCCTGAGGATTATGATCCCTGGGGGGGGGTCTTAACATCTCGGTGGGAGGATGGATGGATGACTGCCTCTTTGGACCTGCTTTCTTATATTGGTAGTTACTTATGATGGTATGCATGATGGTTATTTTTCTATATATATGTGTGTAGAGTGCTGTAATGGAATGTGGTTATTTCACACACAGATATTCTGGATATAGTTTCCTAAGGAATACTATAGGTATAACACGTATAGGCTGTGATGGATTGAGGATCCATACTCGGTGTATGGGCTGTGATGTCTTGAGGTATACTACCTGATGTATGATATAGGTTATGTGATTTGTGTTGGATCCCAGAAACTACCTGGTAACTTTGGTTTTGTGGATGAGGTGGTTTGTTTCATGAGGTGCATGTTGTGGTGCTTCCCCTAGGTGTCTGTGGGATCACCTTTTTGGAGAGAGATGCTCAGGATGTGCGATGTTGGGGCAGAGTGACAAACCAGTGGGGAATAAGTATAAGGGTACCATTTATATTAATTATTATATTATATTATCTTGTATATAATACTTGGTGAGAGTAGCCATGGTGAGGTTGGGAACTTAATATACCCATTTAGGTGAAAATTTAGTTTCACTTTTTATTCACAATGCTTTAGCATGGTTTCTTTACCTTTTGCATGAGAGGCTCCAGGGAGGATCCTACTGAGTATACTGTTATACTCACCCTATGTATATATAAATTGTTTTTAGGTCAGTTGGAGAGGGTTGGAGATCAGGATGGTTACTACTATCTTAAGGTTTAACATGAGCTATTTGGGTGTTATTGTTGTTTTTGTCTTTACTTTTCTTTTAGTACTTGCAGTTTTCCCTTTAGTTGTAGTAGTTTTTGCATGACATTACGTATATAAACTTGCCTTTTATTTTATATTGGAGTCTGAGCATGAGTTGGTTGATGTCTGTCTCATCTCTCTCTTTTTCATGTGTTCTCTTAGAGGGTAATGCCTCCCATCTATGTTCTTATTATACCCTCAGTGCTAGTCACCAACTTGGGGCCTATTGAAGGTGGGAATCAGGTTTCACTATCTCTCTTCTCTCATTTTCATCCTAGGATGGGTACACAATGTGGGAAGGGTGTCGTGACACTTTGGAACTATTTAAAGTAGGTATGATCAGTCATGGTCACAGACCTAAGGATAAAAAATGATCCTGCAGACCTCAGGTGTCATCATGAACCTTGGGCATCGATGGTTATTTATTTATTACTTTTTTATAAATTGTTTTATAATTTATAATTTTTTATTTTAATAACTTATGCATGAACTTTTACATCAAAATAGTTATTTTAAGTAAATAATTGGTGGTGACCTACTGAGTTTTACTCACATCATGTTCAGGCCACCATAGTACTTGGATACCAAGGCAGACATCACTGTTTGGATGTAGGTTACAAGTTCAGGGCAAGGCCTGAAATTGATGATAGTTGGTTTAGCATGATAATATGGGTATGGATGATGGGACTAGGTTGGGACCAGTTGGGGATGATCCTTAGTGGAGTTTTACATTCATCTTTTATTATTTTTGTATGTGATCCACCCATGGGGGATCCTTGACATGTATGTGATACCCATCTTTAAGGAATCTTGTTATTGTACTTATTTATTGGTGTTTAACCCATTTTATATGTGATGTTAATTTGTATTGATTTATATATTTATCATTACATCCACTGTTATAGCTAATCTGACACGGGAGCACAGTCACCCCACAGTAATCCCTCAGGCCCTCACTGTTATATGAAAGCCACTGACATATGGGGAGGCATGCTTGAGGAATTGTGGTGCACCGTCCTAAGGAACCAGTTCTATGGATTCCATAAAAGAGAATTACAATGGGGATGTTGTGCACAACAAGCTAAGGGGACGACCCAAAACATGTTATATATATATAGTAAATAAGTTTTCAAAGGGGGTGGGGGCTGTCCTCAGTGAAGCAGAGTAGGCAGGTGAGGTGAAAAAAATAAAAAAAATGTTAATATTCTTTAGTAATATATATATATATATATATATAAAATTGGAAACCTATTAATCCTGAGCTTGCGGTCAAACATGGAAATCCCAACCCGAAATAGGTTCATCTCAAAACCAAGATCAATCCAAAGTCAAACACTATTTGTCTAGGCCCAATCTGATCCAAATAGTGTATCACAGCACAAGAATGTAGGGGTAAATACCATCTCATGTCAGCCAAGTTGGACTCAGGTCAGGCTGCTTTTAGACCCCCTAGGTCTATGGTATCCAATATCGCAAGATTCACCTGAACTAATTCAAACTTCAAGTGTATCGTTTGGTTACAATTTAATAAGAGACATGGTTATGAGGGTAATCAATCTTCCAACAAAAGGAAAAAAGTAACAATTTGTGCGTTTTTGTTTCTAAAATATAATATAATGAACCAATAAGATTTAAAGATGCTATAAATGGAAATGATTCTAAAAAATAGCTTGAAACCATGAAATAAGAAGTGTAATCCTTAAATAAAAACTAGAATTCATATTTGTTAAATGTTAGAAAAATGTACTAAATACAAATTACGTCGTGGTGGTATCAACTATGTTGTGGTATGTGTTGGTGTAAAGAACGATGCACTAAAGGTCATTATGTCATGGTTTTATTCATGTCAGTGAATGCGTTATGTGATAACATGTGACTCAACCCCTTTCTCTTACCATAAGCTATCATGTTCAATTTTATCATCATGTGATGATTAATTGAGGAGTTTAAACATGTAAATCTATTGTTTAAACATTAAACAATTGAGCATAATGATGAGATATTAGCTTACAAAGAGTTATAATTAATGAAACTTTTCTAAAATATTCCTTTCAATGGTTGAATGTTTTAGAACATTATAAGTGTTTTTATAAGTTCTAGATAATATTAAATAAGGAATGAAACATTGGTTACCTAGTTAATTTTTAAGAAGGAACCCAATATCCTAGGCATAGAGAAACCTAAAAAGGGATTGTTCCCAATGAGAGATACTGGGTACTTGGTGGGGTTTTGATAGAAAAAACTATAAGTTTTCTATTTTGATGATATGGCTTTGGTTTTTCCATTAGGAAACCTTCTACATAACCCAATATGTTTAACATACATATATGTGATTTTTAGGAGGTTATTGGAAGGTGAAGAACTCAAACTCAAATTTATTAGAAGGTTGGTTGATAAAAGTTAGATAGATTTTTTATTTGAATATGATTTTTGAGGAGAGGGGAGTGTGATGATAGTATGAGGGTGAAGGTATAATATTTTACTATTTATAACGTTAGTGATTTATGAAAGTTAGAGGAGGAAGCTGAGGAGTTTAGTTTAAGGTGGATTTCAGTATAATGTATAAATCACACAATAATAGTTTAAATAAATCTTGTTTTTTCCATGGGTGATGAATTTGTAGAGGTTTTGAAACATAGGGGAGGTGATGATGCTAGCCATATGGATGTGTGACTTATTCCATAGTTTTTTTTATTATGTTGTTCCATATATATTATGTCATAGTGAGATATGCAGGAAATTTTGGTGTTTTTCGTAGTGTTGCTCACAAATTTGTTAACTAATAGTATTAATTCATGGTTTTTAGGGAATTATAAACCATTCTAAAGTATTTTTGTTACACCATAATGCATTTGGGTTTTATGTAAATTTAAGAGGAAAGGCGGTTGTGTTATTTTGTAAAAAAATAGTCTATGATGTGAATTTCATAAATACCCTTTAACCAAGGAAATTGAGACACGACGACAACAATTACACCATAATTTATTAATGATCATTAAATTTTAAGATAATGAACTATGATATTTAAGGATAGGATATATATCATAACACTATGATTTTTGTACCTAGTTGAAAATTATTTTGTAATGTGTTGAACTACACCATAGTTATTAGTTACCCTATTTATTCATAAATTCGAGTAATCCTTTCCCTTCCCATTGATTCTATCTTTTTTTGGGTGAATCTAGATGGTTGTGGGATCCTCCAAGGTGATCTTGGGTGATTTTTTGATGTTTCTCAATTTTCTTTTTCCATGATATAGATTTTAAGTTAATTCAGGTACCATTTACTTAGTTATTTTTTCTTTCCTCAAATTTCTATCTCTTTGTGGTTCTATAAATAGTAGTAAATTTATTTTTGATATGAAGTGGAGGTCATTGGAAGTTATTTTTTGGGATGATTATCGAGTTGTGTTCCTTGATTTTTAAAAAAAACAAGCACTGGGGTGAGATATGTGACATAAAATTAATTAATATAATTTTGGAAAAAATTATTTAATATAGTTAATAGATTATGTAGAAAACTAATAATTAATTAAAAAGTGAAAAGGTTAATTTGGAGACTTGTAAAACTAAAATTATGAGGCTATTTACCATAATGTTTCTTTGTACTTAGTTAAAGAGGTTTAATTATGTGAATAAGATAACATATGTATTGGAATGGGAATATATGACCTTGGTTAGAAGTGGGGTTGGAACATTTAAATAAATAAATATATATATTAATTAATATATTTTTATCTCTATAGTTTTTGATGTGGTATTCACCATTTTCATGCACCACCAACCGAGTAGGATAGCCTTATGAATGCTTTCATTAATTTGGGTATCAATCACATCCCCAAAATCTAGGATGACATGGAAATGGATGGTTGAATACCCCTACCCGTATGTTTCTCTCCCATTTGGTGATTATGGTATTGTAGTCATTGCAACTATGTGGCTGTGTTATGAGGTGCAATTAGATGTGGTTATGACATGATGAGGTTTTGGTTGTGGTATGATGTGGTTTGTGGACATGGGAAGGTATGGGAGCACCAAGACATATGTCATTGCGACATGAGGGTGACTACATCAGTGAGGATGTAGGTGTGGAGTACCTCTCTTTCAATAATTTTCACGATTTACTATAATTATATTATACTCAGATTTTAGAAAGTGTATTTGTGGTGAGATGGGATTTTAGGTGTCCTTTAATGAGATAACATGTTAGTTTCATTATTTATTCACAAAAGATTTAGTATACTTATTTCATACTGATATAAGAGTTCTTAGGAAGGAACCTACTAAGTGTATTCATATACTCACCCCAAACATCTATATGTAATATTTTCAGATTTTTAATACAATATTGGAGATTTGGTTAGACCATACTAGCTCACACATCATTGGTTGGTGGACAATGGAGGAATCATTATTTAACTTGGGTGTTGTTTGGTTTTCTTGATATTGTTTTTGGAGTTATTTTAGTTGTGTGACATTACATTCATTTTTTGTAGCATTGTCAGGATTATTAAGATTTTTATCTGATGTGTTTGGACATTGATTTATGGATCATTCTCATTTCTTGGGCTTAAAAAGGTAAATTCTTGTCATATAGAATTTTTATACCATTGGTGATAGTGTCCAATTCAAGTACTATTTGATGTAGGATTTTGGGGTTACTCCTAATCTCACTACTGACTCAAGATGGGTCTTGGTGGGGTTGGTTCATGATAGAGTGATATCAAAGTGAGTGTTTCTTCTAATAAGATAGTGTTTGGGGTAGGAACCGGTGAGGATTTTGTTATATTGGAAGGGAAACAATGTCATTTGATCTTAGCATGTGATGTAGGCTAGGGAGACCGACTAAGACATGGAAGGGCCCCAATGATCTGAATCAAGGACCTTGTTTAGTATATTGAACATATTTAAGTAAATTTATACTAATTTGGGGGTATATGTTTAGGTATGGTATGTGAATCAACCTTGATTTTATATGTGTTTTAATTTGGTGAAATTCTACGGAAATTATATAAATTCAATTAAATAACTTTAATCTATTTCTTCATTCTAAGTGAAGTTCTAAATGGTCAAATTACAACTGAGAAGTGGGGTTTGAATCAGTTCACTTTTTATAAGTTTCAAAAAATTTAGAAACTTAACCCTTGAAACCTATTAAGATTTATTTCCTTATCAACTTTTAGTAAATACATATACATGAAAAAGTTGGAAAGTATGTAAAAAAACAAGATTTACAAGGTTCAAACTCAGTGTGAGAACTTATATCCTTTCCATAGCCACTCCCGTGGGTCTATGGAAATACAATATTATGAAGAAGTAAATACAACTTGTTCCAACTCTCATTTCACACCTTCTATCTCCATATGGGAACGATTATACTGACTCCCTCCAATTTACAATGTTTTCTTATAAAAAAACGATCCAAAAAAAGAATAAAGAATTTGTTGAAAATTTTCCACAATTGCTTATTTCGAATCCTCAATCTTATTTAGATGGATGTAATTTTATCAATACGATGAGTCTAGATCTAATTCTCACAATATGATGAGTCTAAATCCGATTCTCTCAATAATATGAGTTTGGATCTGATTCTATCAATACGATGTACTCAATACATTGAACCTATTATCAATCTATAAAACTCAATCTCTGCTCAAATTCTCAATATGATATTTATCAGTCCGATTAACTCAATACGACCTTCTCAATCCGATTGACTCAATATGATCTTCTCAATAATATCTTGCTCAATTTGGTAAACAAATATTCAGCTATTTGATCCTCCTCATGAGATCATTGTTTGGTGACGAATTTCAATTGATTTATTTAGCACTCCTCCTTTTCCTCTTGAGTGAAAGCTCATTAATGAATGAATGATCTGAGTAGGTATTTATAGGCAACTCAAAAAAAGTGGAAAACTTGAAAAAATTCCCCACTTCTTTAAATTTCAAAAACTCCAAAAATCTCAAACCTCAACTTTGACTTCTTCAAACCTCCTTATATTTCTCCAAGATTTATTCAAAATTTAATTTTAAGTTTTACCTCCTCAAATATTCATAAAACTTCTTGAATTTTCTTATTGAGTCTTCTTCGTACTCAGATCAATACAATTTCCATTTCTTTCTCAGTGAATCCCATTTCTGTTTCTTTCTTAGTGAATCTAAATTCTATTTCTTTCTCAGTGAATCTAATTTATATTTCTTTATTAGTTAATCCAAATTCTGTTTCTTTCTCTATGAATCTAATTTCCATTTATTTATTATTGAATCCGAATTCTATTTCTTTCTTAATGAATCTGGATTCTGTATCCTTTTCAGTGAATTTTAATTCTATATCCTTTTCAGTGAATCCGATTGAATTATCATTACAATCGAATTCCCATTACTATGGAATTAACATTATGATGGATATCCCATTATGATGGAATCTCCATACTATAACATTGAAATTATCCAAACCTCTATGACATTTCTTCAAAATCTTTTATCATTAATGTTTTCATGATTTGTGAGAACTTTATGATCAGAAAACAATTGTATGATTTGGTTTAGAAAGAATGAAAAATTTATAACTCCTGACTTCAATTTCTTTAACAAACATCTTCAGAAAAAATATGACTTCTTCCCTTAGAAAATTATTTATTTTTCTGATTATAAAAATGGAAAAATTCCAACAAACAATAATTTCTAGCTTTTATTATTTTGGATCTGATGAGCTGAATACGATGCCGATGGATTTGATTCCTGGATAACAAAACCATTCATATACAAAAAGGTTTTTTATTAAAAAATACAAAAAAACTTTGTTAAAAAAATTTATCACAAATGTTCTTCAATATCCCCCTTTGGATTTGTTGACAACCCTAGTTAATAACTTTTCTGACTCTCATTTTTTTTCACAAATGAACTCTTGTAAAGAAATCAAGTTTTTGAGTTTTATCAAAACATAGCCTTTCTCAATGGAGAGTGACTTGACACCACACTACTAGATAAAGTAATGATTTTGAAGGAATTCCATCCCTCGGTGTCAAGAAAATTTTGTGTCTATGTAAAGATAACCCCCCTTACTTTTATCTTTTCTTCTCAATTTTCTTTTTCTCTCACTTTTCTTTTGCTCTCAATTTTCTTTTTCTATCCCCCATTTTATGATAACTATAAGTAAAGACTTATTTCAAAGTAGAAAGTTATTAATTTCTCTCCCCCTTTGTCAACATAATCCAAAGTACAATGGGATATTCTTCCTTATGAGGTTTAGGAAGTTATGGGAGGAGGCTGAAAATGAAGTTGCAACCTCAATTATACAAAACTTTCTTTTAGCATTGCTTTTATAAAGATATCAGCAATCTGATACTTTTTTGAAATGCATTCCAGCAAAACATATCAAAAAAAACTTTCTATTTTATAAAGGGAAAATTTATATCAATGTATTTTGATCTTGAATGCTATAAAAGATTCTTATAAATATCAATTTCACTATAATTATCAAAAAGTATCTTGAATGGTTTAGAAACTTTTACTTTCAAATATTCTAGTTGAACTTTCATCCATAATATTTGAGTACAGGACTAGGTAGTTGCAACATATTCAAATTCAGCTATGATTAAAGTTACTAAACATTATTTCTTAATATGATAACTCACAAAACATTCACCCAAGAAAAATGTTCCTCCTAAGGTTGATTTTCTATAATTATAATCTCCATCCCAATCAGCATTAGTATAACAAAGAAACATCATCTAACAATTTATTTTGTATAACAATTCATGTGATGTTGTTCCTTTGACATTTATCAGAATTCTATTTTCTACCAACATATGTGATTATTTTGGATTACTTTTATACCTAGCACATAAAGTTACAACATAAAGAATATCAGGCCTTGATTCTATAAGATAAAGAAGAATTATTATTAGCTTTATAAATTCTTTCTGATTCACACTTATTCTAGATTCATCTTTACTCAACTTTGTACTCACTGAAATAGGAGTTGAAACTTATTTGGATTCTATCATCCTGAACTTATTTAAAAATTTATTCACATACTTTTATTGAGATAAGAAAATATATTTTTCCATTTTTGTAAACTTGTAAGCCAAGGAAGAATGTTAATTCTCCTAACATAGAAATTTCAAGATTATTCTTCATTTTCTCAGCAATTGTTTTACAAAAATCTTCTTTATCCCCATCAAAAATTATATCATCCACATAAATAATTACAATTAGATATCTAGAGTCAACATCTTTCACACAAAAGTTTATATCTACGTTTCCTTTAGAAAATTTCAACATTCTCAAACAATTGTAAAGTTTAGAATACCAAGCAGGTGGAGCTTATTTCATCCCATACAAATATTTCTTCAATTTAAAAACTTTTTTTTCATCCTCATCAAGTAGAAACCCAAAAGTTTGTTCAGTGTAAACTTCTTCCTCAATATCAAAATTTAAGAAATATAACTTTACATCCATCTAATAAACTTTTCAATTATGACGCACAACCACTAAAATAAACATTCTAATAATTTCTAATCTTGTAATCGAGGAAAAGTTTCTACAAAATCCATACCTTCCACCTATTCATAGCCTTTAAAAACAAGCATGGATTTGTTTCTTATGGCTTCTCCATGTTCATTTGACTTGTTTTTATAAACCCACTTAGTCTTGATAAGACTTTTATTTGATGGATGTGAAAAAATTTCTCAAGTTTCATTCTTATTAATCTAATCCAACTCTTAATTCATAGCATCCAACCATTATTTGTGTTTAATAGACTCTGAAACTGATTCTGATTCAACTTTTGAGATAAGTGAAGTCTGATTTTTCTAATCCCAACTTCCTTATTTTCTAAACTAGAGCCTTTTGATTTCCGATATTTTTTTTTCAAATTCCACATGTTTTTGAAGGTAGGAAATTTCAAAGTTTCTTTCCCAACTAAAATTTCCTCATCAAAAAATTCTTCTGAATCTTGATAAGTATGTTTTGGATTACTTTCACTATTTTTGGTATTCTCTAGTTTATCCTCCTCAACATTCTCAACAACGTTTTTTAATGAACATTGATTTTTAGTTACCTTCACATCATATGAGTCCATAAAATTTTGTAATTTTTTTCCAACATTTTTAAATTCTTCCATTTGGTAAATAACCCATAAAAGTTCCTTTCTCATCTTTCTCATCAAACTTTCCCAAATTCAGATTTTTTGATTTTGAGAAAACATGGACTTCTAAAATCTTTAAAGTATTTCAATGAAGGTTTTTTTGTTATACCACGTTTCATAAGGAGTCATGTTGGTTTTTGGTCTCAATAAGCATCTATTTTGAACATGTACATCAATACTAATAGATTCTCTCCAATATAATTTTGAACGTTTGTACTTCCCATATAATTCTTCCCATTTCCACCAAACTTCTATTAATTATTTCTATTACTCAATTTTTTTTGAGTATCGGGAGAACTATACTGATGTTTGATACCATGATTTCTTAGATAAGTTTCAAAAGTATTTATTGTGAATTCAGTACGATTTTCTGTTCTCAACCTTTTTATGGAAACCCTAATTTATTTCTCAACATATTTTCTGAAGAATTTAAACATTTCAACAGACTATGACTTGTGCTTCATAAAAATGATGTTTTTCATTCAAGTGAAATCATAAATAAAAGTGATAGAGTATAAATATCCTTTTTTTGATTGATATATCATTAGCCCACATAAATTGGAATGAATAAGCTGAATTGGTCTGGTAGATTGAAACCCAATTCTCTTATTACCTTTGTTATCCATCTTTCCTTTCTAGCAAGTAATACAAACATATTCATCTCTTCTTTTCAATTCTGGAAAATTTCAGATAACATAAACTTTATAAAGTTTATTCATTTTTTTATTCCCAAGGTGGCCAAGTCTTCGGTGCCACAATTTGTTTACATCTTTAACACTCAAGTAATAAGAGTTTTGGAATTATTCTATTCGAAAGAGATTCCCACTGGTTCTTTTTCCTTTTGTAATAACTTTTCCATCTTTCAAACTTTTGACGATAGAAAAATATTTTATAAAACAACTTATTTTCCTCATAAAAAAGTTTAATTACACTAGTTAAGTTATGTTTTAGCCCAACAACAAATAAAACTTCCTTATATTTCAACTTATCGAATTCAATCTCGTTGTTCTAATTCCACTGATTGTTAAGGAACTATCATTACCAAAGGTTACTGATCCTCCATCATGAATTTCAACATTTTTTAATATTTTTATATCACATGTCATATATAAATAAAAACCACTATCAATTATCCATGGTTTGTTCCTTTTACTTGATTTCAAAGCTATATCAACAACCAAAGCTCTTTCCCTAAATTTCTTATTTTAATCATTCTTTTTTTTTCTATCATAAGAAACTAGTTCTGGAAGGAGTGCCATACTTATTTAAGAATGATGAATAGAACAATCACATATTCTAAAAACTTCTTCCAAAAAATCAAATTTATTTTTTGTTAGAAAGTTTCAGATATCTTGAGAATTCACTTTTTCAACTTTCTATAAGCTAGGAAAGTTACTCATTCTACTTCCACTATTTCTTCCACTTTTCTAAAATATTCTTCCAAGTAGAGATAAGTTGTTCCCAAAATTATATGCTTTATTCCCATATATTCTACAACACCAACAATATCCATCAAATTTTGATTTTCTATTTACAAAATATCATTATTTGTAGAAAACTTATTGATGTTGGTAACTTCTTTCAGATCTAACATACTTAGGACATGGACCATCCTTTATTTTGATTGAGTTTTCTAATTTTTTAAATTTTATAGGTTTCTCACATCCTTTATCCACCAAATATTTCCCAATATTTTTTCTAGAACCTAAAATGTTAAAAGAATTAGATGAAAAATTATTTTTGGTAAGAGAAGATTTCACCTGATTCTCGTATTGAGCCTTCTCAGCATCTTTAGAAGTATCACCTTTTACTTCTGAATCTTTATTGATTTTTTAATTCACCTTAATAAACGTAATTTTAGACTCAATAAGTTTTTATTGAAACATTTTAATCTATTCTTCCTTATATTATATATTCTTACTATGATATTCAATCATATTTCCCTATTCATCAATTGTATGTTTGTAACTTAAAATATCCTAAATGTATTCATCCTCATTCTTGATGGAATCTTTTATTCCATTAGAAACTTCTTAAAAATATTTCTTTATTACTCTAATTTATTTCTTGAGAGTTTTTTTCGCAAGATTTGCAACAAGTTTTCTTTCTGATCAGATACTCTCTATAAGATTCTTCACCACCTTCTTCAATATCTAAGGAATATTTTGTTTTCTCAACATTTTTAATGAAGGTTTTTTTTTTATTTTTATGAACTTTCAACTTTAGAAGAATTGTTGTTAGTTGAGTATGATTCAAATTTCTTACTCAACATAATTATTTTTTTTCCAGTAAAATTATTCTTGTATATTTTGGAAGACTTTTATTCTTTATCATTTTTGTTACACTTATTCCATTGGGGTTTCAATCGGAATCATCTCAATATTCTCCAAATTTATTCTTGGGGGAATTCATAGAAAAGTGTTCCATTCCACCACACTCACAAAATTTGAGAGGAATTTTACCTCCATACTTTCCTCTTCCTCTTCAATAGTTCTTGGATATAAGAGACATGAGCTTTTTCACTCAACTCATCATCCTCTTTATCGTCGGAGTCACAAAGATAAAAATCTTCAACATATAGAATTTTCAACTTTCTCATAGATTGAAAATCCATTTCATATTTAATATTATTTTTAAGCATTAGATCTTTCCTAATTTCATAAGAAATAAGAAAGTTATGAAATTCATCAAGAGATAAATCATCCTTATCTTCTAAAGAATAAATTTTAGAATCAAACCTGTATGGAAGGTTTCTCATAAGTTTCTTCAGAATTGTTGAATCTTCCAGGACATCTCTAAATCCTCTGATGTTGAAAAAAATTTCATTTACTATATTGAAGTATTCAGCAATTGTTTCTTCATATCTCTTTCTGATTCCTTCATACTTACTATACCGGATTTTTAACTTGGCTTCCTTAACTTTTTTATTCCCTTCGAAAATAATTTCCAGCTTATCCCACATAATTTTTAATGTTTTTATACACAAAAACTTCTGGTAAAATTTTTCTAATAAGGACATGAGTACAACATTTATATACTTTCCATAAAATTCTATATTTCTCTTATCAGTAAAGGCTATTAGGGGGTCATTCTCAATAGCTGGAAACCCAATAGTAGCAGTATAAACAAATTATAGGACAAGAGATATAAGATAAGGAATCATCCTATTTTTCCATACATAATAATCTTTTCCATGAAATGTATGAATTATTATAGTATTGAGAAAATTGATATTATCCATGATAAATATTAAAAAAGGGAACTGGGATCTGATGCTAATTGAAGTTCCAAAGTATCAAATAATAACAGAAGGGGTGGGGGGGGGGTGAATCAGTTGTTCACTTTTTATAAGTTTCAAAACTTTTAGAAACTTAACCCCTACAACATGTTAATATTTATTTCCTTATCAACTTTTAGTAAATACATATGCATGAAAAAGTAGGAAATTAACTAAAGTAAACAAGATTTACAAGGTTCATCCTCGATGTGAGAACTTACATCCTTTCCATAGCCACTCCCATGGGTCTATAGAAATATACTATTATGAAGAAGTGAATACAACTTGTGCCAGATCTCATTATATGGATTCTATCTCCCGATAGGAATGATTATAATGACTCCCATAAGTTTAAATTTTTTCATATAATAAAACTGAGCCAAACAAAATAATAAATAATTTTTTGAAATTGCTCTACAATTTCTCATTCTAAATCCTCAGTCCAATTTAGATGGATCCAATTTTCTCAATTAGATGAGTCTAGATATGATTCTCACAATACTATGAGTCTAAATCTGATTCTATCAATATGATGAGTCTAGATTTTATTCTCTCAATATTATGAAATCAATACAATGAACTAATTATCAATCTGAAAACTCAAACTCTACTCAAATTCTCAATATGATCTTTCTCAGTCTGATCGAATCAATATGATCTTCTTAATCCGATCGGCTCAATACACTTTTCTCAATATGATATTTCTCAATTAGGTAAACAAACACTCAGCTGTCTGATCCTTCTCACAAGATTTCTGGCCGGTAATGAATTTCAATTGATTTCCTCAGCACTCCTCCTTTTCTGTTCACGTGAAAGTTCATAAATGAATGAATGATCTGAGAAAGTATTTATAGGAAAATTAGAAAACAAAAAGTGGGAAACTTGAAATAATTCCCTACTTCCTCAAATTTCAAAAACTCTGAAAATATATCACATTTAAAAATTCAAATTTGACTTCATTAAACCTCCTTCGATTTCTATAAGATTTATGAAAACTATAATTTCAAGTTTGACCTCCTCAAATATTTATAAAATTTATGGAATTTTCTTTTTGAGACTTCTTCATAATCATATCTATAATATTTCTATTTCATTATTAGTGAATTTTATTTCTATTTATTTTCTTAGTGAATTTTAATTTTGTTTATTTCTTAGTGAATCTGATTTCTATTTATTTCTTGTTAAATATGAATTCTATTTCTTTCTCAGTAAATATTATTTCTATTTCCTTCTCATTGAATCTGAATTTTTTTCTTTCTCAATGAATATAAATTCTGTATCCTTCCCAGTGAATATAAATTCTACATCCTTCTCAGTGAATCTGATTGAATTCTCATTATAATAGAATTACCATTATAATGGAATTCCGATTATGATGGATATCCCATTACATTGGAATCTCTATACTACAATTTTGAAAATTTTTAAACCTCTCCACCATTTCTTAAAAATCTTTTTTCATGAATGTTTTCATGATTTGTGAGAACATTATAACTAGAAAAGCATCATCTAACTTGGTTTAGAAAGTATGAAAAATTTCTATCTCCTGAATTCACTTTCTTCAAAAAACCTCTTCAGCAGTAATATGACTTCTTCCCTCATCAAATTATTTATTTATATGATTAAGAAAAAGGAAAAATTCCAGCAAACAAAAATTCTGCCTTGGACTCTTTTGGATCTGATGAGTGGAATATGATGCAGATGGATCTAATTCCTAGATAACAAAAACATTATTATACAAAAAGGTTAGTTTTAAAAAAATATGAAAACTTTTTTATAACAATTTATCACAAAGGTTCTTCACTAAGGCTTATGAGTTTCTTTACATATTAGACATGGATGGTGGTTGATGACCTCACATAGTTCAGGTGGGTATGGTGTAGTGGGATACATAGGTTGTTTTTAGGTGGATTGATGGGAAAGAGTATGGTTCATGAAGGAAAACCCTGCATGAGTTTCAGTGAAGTAATTTACCAAAACATGACGAATTCATTTTTTATCAATATATGAAGCAATGGATTGTGGGAATTGATATTGTTTTGGGAAAATTCAAGCACATGTATAACATTGGATTCCCTTGGTCAATTTATTATGATGATAAACTCAAAAAAGGTTGATTCACTACCTTGGTGATTATGATGATTCAAATGTCATGTGGGAGAATTTCTAAGGTTATATTATGATGAATTCTTATTATTGATGTTGAAAGTGGCATGGAAGTATGAAATACTTACCACTTGATAGGGAAACTCAAGAATACAAGAGTTTGAGTTGAAACTCATGAAACTTCTATGTTATTCTCTGACCTCTTATTATATAAGGATGTGAGGGCATGGAATTTATTGGGATCCTTATATCTATAGATTAAAATATAAGTTTGACCCTTCACTTTTCCTTCTTATATTGAGATTATTACAAAAACATGAGTTTATTGAGAATAATTTGATGCATAATGATTCAATTCAAGAAGCGAGTCATCATAAATTTTTAAGGAGTGGAGCTACTGATAGGAGTTTATTTTTTTCAGGGTAGTTGAGGTTTGAACCTATGAGGGGTCACCCTTATCCATCCTTCTCTTAGTTCTCTAAATCGTATGGTTTATATAATTCTATAGGGGAAAAAGTGTCACATTTTATTTCATTGTAAGATGGGGTCATTGGGAATATAATTTACCAACACTCATTAGCAGTCAACTTGGAGCCTATAACATGGTGATTTTTTATCCCACCCAACCAACAGTTTCCTCATCAACCATATAAATATTAGTTTGGTCATCAATATTTTCAACCATAAATACAATATAGAGCAGGGAGAGGACATATATGGTATATTCCTCACCCTTAGGGACTTAGGGACCTCAAAATGATCATTTAAGAGATAGTGGATGACATCAGGGGTGGTTAGGAGGATGTATAGGATATGGTCAGGTGCATGTAATGAGGTTTCCAACACTAGGATGATTAGAGGTCATTCGAGTTACCATCTACGTATATTTTACCTTGGTGTATGCATTGATTGAAATAAGATATCCACACTAATTAATTTATAATACTTTATTCAGGGTACTGTAACTCAACCTCTATAAGTATATTAGGCCCCTAGTATTTTCTATATATTTAGTCTGGATTTCAATAGGTGCGTTGTGGATATAAGTTGATAATAGGGTGGTACCCATCTATTGAAGAGTTTTTTTATTATAGATACAACCATACAATGTATTTTGGTATGGATTGGTTTTAATCTATACAAGACTTCATTGATTGATACTGGAGGTTGGTAGTTTTATCTATCTTGGAAGGTAAATGTGTGGTGTTCATTAGTGAGTGGGATTGTCATATGGACTATATATGCTCATAGTTGGGATGAGTTCTTGGATTCCATTTGATTATGAATGATTGGGAATGTCGGTATGAGTGCTTTAATTCCATGTGATTGGTGATGATTGAGGAGGCCAAGAGGAGTGTCTAGACCGTTGTGATATCTGATTATTGGGAATGTCAGGATGAGTGCTCAAATTCCACCGGAATACCAGGATGAGAGTCTGGATTCCATGTGATGAATGATGATTGGGGAATGTCATGATCAGAGAATGTATTCCATGGGAATCCCATAATGAGAACTCGTATTACATATGGTGCCTCATGGTAATGAGAATATTAGGTTAACCCTAGATTACATGTGGTTACTGATGGTTTTCATGATCACTGAGACATGCACAAAGACACTCTATCCCTGGACAAAGTAGGTAGGATCAATCATAGTCACAGACCTAAGGATCAACAATGATCCCACCGACCTCAGGTGTCATTGTGAACCTAGGAAATCGATGGTTATTTATTTATTTCTATTATAGAAATTGTTTTATAATTGTTAAAATTTTTATCTTGAGAACTTCTGCATAAAATTTTACATCAAAATGGTTATTTTAAGGATGTAATTAGTGCTGACCTACTAAGTTTTACTCACACCATGTTCAGGCCTCCATGGTACTTGGATACCCGAGCAGACATCACTATTTGATTACAGGTTACAGGTTCAGGGAAAGTCCTGACATTGATGATAGTTGGTTTGGAATGCCAGTATGGGTATGGATGATGGGATCAGGTTGGGACTAGTTGGGGATGAACCTTAGAGGAGTTTTACTTTAGTCTATTATTATTTATATATGTGATCCGCCCTTGGGGGATCCTTGGCATGTATGGAATACCCATATTTAAGGAATCTTGTTGTTGGAATTATTTAATGGTGTTTTCCCCATTTTATATGAGATGTTTATCTGATTGATTTATATGTTTATCCATACTTCCATTGATATAGATACTCTGAAATTGGAGCATAATCTCCCCACAGTAACCTCTCAGGCCCTCACCATTATTTGAAAGCCTCTATCATACAGGGAGACATGCATAACAACAAATACAACTTTGAGCATGGTAAGAAGAAAGGTAATCCAACTTTGTAAAATAAGGAGAAATTTTCTAAAGAAGATAATCCTAAGAATTCAATAAAGAATATTGGTGAGTTATCCTTGGCCGATAACAAAAGAAAATGACTACTCAAACCAATATAAAAAAGTTAAAGAAGAATTAAACACCAAGGAGAGTTAGATGCTTCTATTGTGGAAAAAGATAACATACCATAGACACATTAAAACAATCCATGAATATATGTATTAGAGGAAAAAATCTGGGGAATAATGTAAAATTAGTCCAAGATTAAAGAAAGAAACCTGATTTGGTAAAGAACTCTCTATAAAATCCATTTGGAAGAAACAAAACTGATGAGAAAATTTCCAAGGAGTGTATGAAAATTTATTCATATGATTTAAAGAAATAAAAATAAATGGAAAGAGCACAAAATATGGAAAGATCTAAAGGAAAAGATAAGATTCTATATTAAGATGAAAAACTTGAATTTCATGAGAGGTATTCAAGGGATGAAAACCCTATATCTCGTGAGGTGTTATATGGGAAGTGTAAGCAAGATGGATTCAACTCAAAGGACTATTTAACAATCACACCAAATAGAGTGGAAATTATGAAAAAATATAATTACTACACCAAAGTGATTCATGTTCCTTGATGGATTATAAGAAAAATAAATCCTCATAGAAAGAAAAATTAGAGAAAGAAAATGTATCCATGTTGCCCAAGACTTCTTGGAAATCTAAAAGGTCATGTATGAAGAGTGTATCTAGACCCATAGCTAAAATATAAAGAGAAAACTATCATAGAATAAATTCTCAGCTCAACTGCCCACATTGATGAGGAAGGAATTACACCATATTCCTTAATATTTTTTATTTAATTTTTGTGCATTCATTGCAAGGAATTAAAGGTGAATATTATTATCAAAGATTAGAACTAATGACCGGAAGTAAGATATAATAACTATTTCAAATATGAATAAGAAACCATGTTGAATTGATTTATCAAATGGAATTCTAAATAATGTCTAATGAAAAGATATACCATTATTAAGTGAATACGAAGATCATCTCTTGAGGGGGAGTTTACATTAAGAAGATATTAGACTTATTTATTTCATTCAAATATGGAATTTTTGGAAAGTGCTTGAAAAATTCATTGATGAGGTATGTATTCATATTATATCATACCTATTTATAAAATAATAAAGACTAATATTAGGGGGAGAATTTTTTTTAATTAGTGGAGATAAAATAAAGAGATTTGAGGTGATCATGGGGATGATTTCTAAAACCCGATACACATACTTGAATTATTTTGACATGTTTATTGAGATGAGTATAGAATATTAGGTATTAATTTCAAAAGGAATTAAGATATCAATTGGCATCATTTGGTTTCATCCTGAGGAAACATTAACATCCCTTTAATGGGTCATGGTCATGAGTTGTATGAGTTGGTATCATATTTCCTTGAATTAATGGCCTGAAGGCCTTTTATTTTATTTTATTATGGATAATACCCCTTTTAAGGGTTGAAGGGGAACCCGTACATGACCTGAAAGCCCAAGGCACAAGCCCTGGTTAACCCACAATACATGACCTGAAGGCCCATAGACATAACATCCCCATTACATGACCTGTAGTCCCCCCACTAGAACTGCCCCTCCCTAGATTCTGCGCCATTGATAAAAAAGCTCCCCACATTGAATTGCTGATCGGATAGCATTTCCCCATACAAAGCTGCATGGTACCTGGTTCCGATGGTGGCTGCCATACCCTCTCATTCTTCTAATCCGGTTAGCTCTGCTTCTGGTGGTTGCTTCTCTTGTTTCTATGATCCTCTTCTTGGGTCTGTTCTGTGTGAACTGGGATACTCCATGGTCTCTGTGGCCCGAAGGCCCTATGGCCCAAAGGACTTTGATGACCCAAAGGCCCTTAAGGCCCAAACCAGTGGCCTAAAGGCCCAAATCGGGTGAATAGTTCTAGATGCTACAGTACTGAATAATAACTGCTACAATAACTACTACAGTAACCCAAAAATTTTCATCCACCCAGTTTTGATCTCGGGTCTTTTGGATGCCAAGCAAGAGGTCTTACCAAACCTTCTTTTTGTTATTCCAAGCATAACTCACATAAACATAGAGAGGATTGCTTGATGACACATTTCTTAAGAATGAAGTTATATTATCCTCCTTTATACACATTTTATTTATTGCCAAGAATAGGGAGAGAAGAAAATGAAATACGATAATGATAATATGGGAGAGAAGAATAGCTAAGTTAGATCACATATTGAAAAATCATTTTCTATGAGTTACTGAAAACAAATACAAAGGGGCATATTATTGAACCCACTTTATGTTTTCACTCTATTTGTTTCTTATAAGGATGAAGGCATTAAGGAAAGTTTCATAATACCAATATGTTCATGTTGAATGACTTAAAAGAATCATGGAATTCCCAATAAAGGACTTATTGTTTGTAATTTATTAGGAATATTAATTGAGGTTTAGTGATTTACCTTATGACTTAGACATGATGAAAGTTATTACCATCACTTGTTATGTGGAAATAGAGATTCTTCCATGAGATTCAAGGAGATCCATTCACATGATGAAAAAGATGATTGAGGGTGTGAGTTACCATTTCCATCATTCCTATAGAAAATAATAAGAAAAATTCTAGGAGTCCATATGTAGAATCTATTGAAGAAGATTTTATGATTCAAGAATAAATGAGTTTGATGATTGAAGAACGAAGATGATATTGTCTACGAAGAGTGATAGATGAAGGAATCCATATAAGGTTAATGTTGTATCTTCATAAGGTTGAGGTACTAAAGATCATAAGGTACAATGGTGAAAATAATAAGGTGTGATTGAAGATATTCACACAGTTCAGGTGAGTTTGTAAGGTACAAACTAAAGGTTCATAAGGTTCATGAAAATGAGTTTGTAAGGTATATATAAATTCTTCATAAGTTACAACCAACCATACAAAAATATAAGGTACCCTTTTGATATTTATGTATACTGATATAAAGGATCCATTTTGTTATTGTGTGATGAAAGAGAAAGGAAACACAACCATGGTTAATGATGTTGCATGAAATCTAATGCAACTAGACCATTCAACTAGACCATGGAACGATTATGGTACTCTTATAAAATACTAAATAATTATCTAATTTTTTTTCTTAAAAGAAACATCAGAAATGATAAAGGTTTTTAACTTATTGTTTTTACTCAAAATTTAAAGATTGTAAAACATATATACCTTCAAACAAAAAAGACACAAAAAATCAAAAAAGGAACTCGCGGTGGAGGAACTAAAGGGAATCCAACCAGTGGCTGAGATGCTCATTATCTTCATCTTCATCTCCGCATCCAGCATCACCTCCACCAGCATGGCATCTATTTCTCCATCATGTCCCCATCTCCATCCATGAGAGAACAGTGATGGTGAACCATTTACCATTGTGTAGAAACTCAGGTTTTCCCTATCAGAGTTTTGAATATTTCTACAAATATTTCCAGAGCTAGGAATTAAGACAATGTGCGGTTCCCTGGCCCAATGTGCTCGGAATAAATTTTATAAAAATATTAAGTATTTTTTATACTATGCACACAGAGGAAATAGTTTATCTCTTAAATGGTATCTTATATTAGAAAATTGAGGTCACAGTTGAGTTTGGTGCACAACATTTACCTTAGAAGGGGTAAAATATTTGTGGGCATAGGCCTTCTGTGGAAAAAGTTATCAAGGGAATTTTCATAAATAAATAAATAATTTTATTTTGGGACATTGGATCAAATAACTCCTGAACAGAGTCTCAGATTGAATTTATAATACTGTAATTGATTTTAGAACGTCTTGTTTATGCTAGGTTCAACTTAAAATATGTCGGTGTCGGGTGTTGGGTCAGAGGCGTGTTGGAAGCGGGCTGTTAAATGAAGGATATTGTTTTAATAAAATTAAAACAATATCCATTACCTCCCTTATCCCCTTTACTGCACATGAAAGAGGAGAATCCCCCTCCCCCTACCTCTTTGCTGACAAAATACCTAGCCAAATTGATGAAGCGAAGCATCATCAGTCTCAGATCTTGATGGTGGATGCTCTCAGATCGTGAAACAGTAGCTTTAGAGAACCGAATCGATCTTGAAGCTTTGACATTTCACCCTGAAGTAGGAATATTTGAGTTTAAATACTGTTCCTCCTTGTTTATGTTTTGTTTTGTTTGAATCATCAAAAAATCTTCAAGTGTATACTATTTCAATGTAGATCGGGTCTTGAGGTTTCTGGATCTGGTCTTAGATTATTTTTCCGACCACCTGAGTGGTTCCGGTGGTTCGAGGAAGGTCGCAGTGGCGTGGGTCCAGCAGGGTGTGGGTCCAGTGAGGAGTCTCTAGTCAGGTGGTAGCATGGAGGGTTTTAGATGAGGTATCATGGAAGAGATTGCTAGACGGCGTGACAGCATGGAGCGTCGGACGGATGAGCTGGTGGGGCTGTGGCGGTGGGCCGGCCGGAGCGAGCCAACTCAAGCCGTGGGGACTTCAAACCCCCATATCTCTCAAACCGAACATCTGATTCATGTACCGTATATGGAAACATGACCCTTTCTTAGAGGAGAAACTTTTGAGGCATGTTTGAGAACTTTATTCTTTGAGCATGAGGATCAGTGGCACAAAATGTCCAATTAAAATAATAATAATATAATTATAATTATTTGGAAATTCTTGCATCAGACGTATCTCATGTGTCTGATACCCGATTGATGCGCCACTATCTGTGATGGAGCCCTGAATTTAATACGGAATTTTCAAGACCAATTTTGGGTTCTTAAAACTAAAATTGAGGTGTAGACCCCATAATTCCCAGTTTGGGCGTTTGCGCTGAAAAGTGACCTTTTTAATCAAGTATCTGTTTTGGATGAATGAATAGACTATCCTGCATGTTTTTCCACATAGAATGAAATGATAGGAACAGTTTGGGCCTTGGAGACATGGTTTTAAAGAGATATTGTGCGGGTCTCTTGGGTTAGTGATGCCTTGACCAATAGGGTTGAGTGAGTCCCCCTGGTCCGTGCACTATGAGGGTTTTCGGTATTACGCCCTCGTTACAGGATTGAGAACACATCAATAGGTTGAGTTTGGTTAGAGTTGTAGCTTCCCTTTGGTGAGGTTGTGGTGGGATCTTCTAGCTTATCATTTTCCTAGATCAGATTCTTGGTATCGTTGTAACCAACTCTATAGAGGCAGTGATCCCCTATCTAGTAGGGAATCCCTATAGGGTTTTATGGCATATTTGGGTATAAAATACCCTATACAGTGGGAAATGATAGTTTAGTTGCGGTATCATCAGTTATATGATCCCCTACTCAGCGTGTGGTTTTAGTAGGGTTTTTGGTATCTTTGTTATGATCCTCTACTTCATGAGTTATACTAGACAAGGTTTTTGGCATTATTGTGTCCACCTTTACATGGGCGACAATCCTCTATCTGAGTGATGCGATCTTTATAACTTCAAACCAAGTAGTAGTATCCCCTAGAGGATCCTTGGAGTGATCCCTATCTGAGAGATCTTTGAGTTACTATTTTGGGTTATCGTAACCATAGAGGTCCCTAGGAGTGATCCCATATCTGAAGAGTTTTGTGTTTCTGTTGAGTTTCAGTGTGACATTCTTAGCGGCGATATCTGACAAGTGTGTGCCTCTCAGATGAGTGTCATCTGGGATGATAGGGCTTGTGGAGTGTGTTCACCTGTTTATGTGTTTCCTTAGATCCTTGAGTAGAACCTGTCACTGGTGATGAGGTCAGAACCTCATGAGGCTTGGTGCCTGAGACAAGTATTTATGAGTTATTTCTGGGTTTCCCTTGAAGTGTTGTCACTTCTTTGTTGACACACCCCGTGTTTTGAGCTGACTAGTCATGTTTAGATGAGTATGATCTCAAGATGGAGTTTCTATATCATTTTTATTCCCTCTAGATGGGATGATAATACTATTGCCTTTGAGTTGATCCTTTTATTTTGGGGTTTTGGGGTGCCTACTAAGTATCTTTATACTCAACCCTTCATGGGCTTTGCCTGCACATGTATTGTGTCCTGTTCAGACCACAAGCCTTTCAATGGAGTCCCAGGAGGACCCAAATCAGGCAGAGATTTGAGAGGTAGACTGAACAGGGTGTTGATTGGAGCTGGGATGAGGAGTTTTCCTATGGGTGCATTTGACAGCAATCCCCTCAATCTTAGTAGGTTGGATACTTTTTCAATTTTATTTTAGTGGGCCCTATTTTTCCCTTTTTATAATTTTTCTGTACTCTGTTTCGGTTAGATGTATTCTTACATTTATTTTTAGTTTTTATATATCTCTGTACTATTTCATAGAGGTGTATGTGGGTGCGTGTGTACAAGTATGATAAACTGAGGCCTCCCATGTGTGTGATAGCCTACTCAATGCTAGTCGCCATCCCCTGGCCTAATGGAGGCGGGATTGGGGAGTCACAACTTGATCCCCATTGGTTTGGATCATGATAGAGTGGTATCATAGGAGATCCAATTTTTGTATTTTAGAGCATAGTTGGTCTATTAGTGAGCCGGGTTTTGGTTTCATAATTATAGTTTTAAGGTGTTTCGAGTTCAAATTTCAGGCCAGTGACTTTAGTGTTGGTGTGGATGTCGACATATCCATTCACCGGGACTCTGATAACCTTTCGTTTGACTTGGGGCATTAGGACACCCACTACAAGGAAATAATGGTGCATGCATTATATAGGACTGGGTTTTGGGTTTTCCTTTTCCTTCTTGAGTCATCTCCCCAGATATACTCTTTGACCGTTGTGTGTCTTGATGTTATTTCAGGATGCTTCCATGATGGAATCCAAACAGGGTTCCACGACAGGATTGTGGTGATGATCTACCTCATGGAGAGGCTTCGGTGTAGGGAAAAGGTTCTAAGGCTAAACCTCCAGGTGTTTTTCCAGTTGATCCACCACCTATCGAGAAGAAGGTTGTGCCATAAGAGAACAATTGATGACTAGCTCATGATAATCATGCATGTTTTCCTCCTTATGAGGACACCTCCTGATTAGATAGTGAACCTAGCAACTAGCCTATTTCTCGGTTCTTCTGGGTGCTGGTGGAGTCTTGTGACGTAGACCCACAATTAGGAGATGCTCTCTTGGGCATATTTTGAGTGACTTTTTAGGGGGGAGTTTTATCTGGCCATGCTGAAGTCAGTATGTATCCAGGAGCTTCTGTAGCTTCAACGGGAGAGTAGGACCATGAAGGAGTACTCGAAACAGTTCACAGACCTGTCATGTTAGCCACTGGATATGGTTTAGGATTCATTCGTCTGATCATGGACCTTCGAGTAGGGATTTTGTCTAGAGATCAGGGTGTCAGTGGTTCCACTATAAATTCCCACATATGCTGGAGTGTGGGATAGGGCCTTGGCGGTGGAGATATTTTTGGAAGAGTAGACTATGACCATCAGTGCTAGGCATGTGGGATCTGAGACCTCAATATCTGTTTCGATATTTGGTAGACGATGGAAATATTAAGGGTCCTGGTGTGAGAGACATTTTAGGAGGCTACCCCAGGATAGAGGATCTAAGGCTCAGGGATCTCATGCTAGTTTTTGTTAGCCATAGGAGAGGCAGTGTTATACTTATGACAGTTGGGGAAATCTTGAGAGATATTGTCTGAACCACTATGCTACTGAAAGGGATATGGTCGACGAACCTCCTTGTTTGAGGCATCGTTTTGAGAACGAATGTCTACAGGATGGAAGACGTGGAAGAGGAGTGGGTGTAGCAGTGGGAGTTGGCAGATAATACAAGTTTCCACCACAACCACCACTAGGTGGTCTATTCCAGGCTTAAAGAGTTGGAGGATGAGGGTGGGGAAAACTGTAGGGCATAGAGGTCATTGAACCAAAGGATATGTGGATGTATAGAGGTATGCTTTGTGTTATTTCTACTTTATGAAGTAGTTTGGAGGTACCCTTTTTTTATACTATTTGATTGAGGTTTGTTTGGAGTTACATAGGGCATTAGTAAAACCCAGTGTCAGTGTTGTTCATCATAGCTACAAATTCATGAGGAATAGGGGTACTTCCCCCACCAATATGAATTTTTATGACACGAATAAAACCATGTGGTAGATTCAGTGCTGCCCAAAGAGGACAATGTCGAGGTGCGGTGGAAGAGTCCCTTTGACTTGTGTGTTCGGGGTGGAGTTGTGTGCTGGGAAGTTTGTGCGAAGGGCCTGGTAAGACCTAGTGTGTGTTGGGAAGACCTATATTGTTCATTTATACTCTCTTGTGTTTGAAGTCAACTTGGTATGCTAGTATCTTGAGGAGGTTGTCGTGCGGTTTGATGTGGCTTTGAACTCACAATAATGAGGGACACTTTCCCCACTAAGATGAATTCTTAAGATGCGATGAAAAACTATGTGGGTGAGTTAGTGCTGCTAAAAGTGGATAATATGAAGGTGTGATGGATGAGTCCCTTTGACTTGTGTGTTTGGAGTGAGTTTTATGGTCTCTGCATCAGGTTAGCGAGGTGGCGTACTGCTAGTCTCCATGACTGCATGAGACCAGGTTCTTGATGTTTCCCACCTATCGTAGCTAAGGATACATGTGCCTAGTTGCATGATGTAAACTTGGGATGAGCTGGACTTGGGTGTGGTAGAACCTATGGTTCCACTGAGAGTGTTATTGTTTGAAACATGATAACCCTTGGTGGTCTTTGTGGTGGTCCTTCAGTGTTGTGGTTTCTCTTGGTGTATGTTTATTACAACACAAGAACCTCGGGTGAGCTTGCAGGCATGGGAGTCCTAGTGGAGATATCATGTTCTCTTCTATGTTCCCAGGCTTTACCTTTTTAGGGGAAAAATATCTAATGTGGGGAGGATGTAATGACTCAGGTTTTTCACTGTCAGACTTTGGAGTATTTCTATGAATATTTTTAGAGCTAGGCACTAAGGCGACATACGATTCCATTACCCGGTGTGCCTGGAATAAATTTTATAAAAATATTAAGTATTTTTTATACTATGAACATGTAAGAAATGGGTTATCTCTTAAATAGTAGATTAGATTAGAAAATTGAGACCACAGTTGAGTCTGGAGAGTGCTATTTACCCTAAGTGGGGTATAACTTTTGTGGGTCCAGACCATCTGTGGAAAAAGTTATCAATGGAATTTTCATAAATAAATAAATAATTTTATTTTTGGAACTAGGATCGAATAACTACCCAATGAATTATCAGATATATTTTTTGATACCATGGTTTAGTTCAAAACGTCATTTTTACCATAGGTGCGACATAAGCTATGTCAGTGTCGGGTGTCGGGTCAGAGGCATGTTGGCAGTGGGGAGTTAAATGGAGAATATTATTTTAATAAAATTAAAACAATATACCTTACCTCCCTTCCCCTTTTTTTGTGCATGACTCCCTATCCCTATTTGTTGAGAGAAGACCTGTCCAAATCGACAAAACAAAGTGTTGTCGGTCTCAGATCTTGATGGCGGACTCTCCCGGATCGTGCGGCGGTGGATTCGGAGCACCAAATCAATATTAAAGCTTTGAAGTTTCACCCCAAGGTAAAAGGATTTGAGTTTAAATACCTTTACTCCCTTTTTTATTCTTTGTTTTTTATAATTGTCAATGGATCTTTGAGCGGAGATCGTGTCAATATAGATCTGGTCCCGAGGTTTCTGGATCTGGTCTCAGATTATTTTTCCGACCACCAGAGTGGTCCTGATGGTCCATGGAAGGTGGAACTGGTCTGACTACGGTGAGGAGGCTCTAGTCAAGTGGTGGTGTGGAATGCTGGATGGTGGATTTTATGGGTCTGTGGTAGTGGTCTGGGCTTCCCAGAGCGGACTGACCCAGGCCGATGGGAGTTTAAACCACCATATCTCTCAAACCGAACGTCCAATTACTATGCTGTTTGTGGCGATGTGACCCTTGATTCAAGGAAGAAAATTTTAGGTCTATTTTGAGAACTTTAATCTTCAATATCAAGGCTCTATGCTACTAAACGTCCAATTTAAATAATATTAATATAATTATTATTATTTAATGATTCTTTCATCAGACATATTTTCTGTGTCTGATGTATGATTGAGGCACCGTAAGCGATGTTGAAAAACTTAATTTAATGTGTATGTATAAAGAACAATTTTGGGTGATTAAAACCAAAATTGAGGTGCGGGCCCCATGAGGCCTGGTTTGGATGTTTTCAGTGAAAATTTCCCTTTTTCAACGGGTATCTATTTTGGATGAATAAATGAACTATCCGAAGTGTTTTTCCATGTAGAATGTGATTGTGGCCATGGTTTGGTACTAGGAGATGTGGTGTGCATATTATTTTTTTTGATTCATTTGGGTTAGTGACACATTGACCGATTGTGTTGAGTGAGTCTTCCTGGTCCATGCACTACGAGGGTTTTTAGTATTACGTCCTCAGTACAAGATTGAGATCCCCTAAATTGGATGAGATTGCTTAGAGTTGTAGAATCACTTCGGTGAGGTTGGGGAATTATCCTCTGGCTTATCATTTCTCTAGATCGAGTTCTTGGTATATTTTTGACCAACTCTACATGGGCGGTGATCCCTTATCTAGCAAGACTGCCCTGTAGGGTTTTGGGGAATCATTGGGTATAAGATCCCCAACACAGTGAGCAATGATAATAGGGTTTCAGTATCATCGGTTATACGATTATCTACTCATTGTGTGATTTTAGTAGTGTTTTTGGTATCATCAATATGATCACATACTTTATGAGTTATAATACATGGGGTTTTTGGCATCATCACGAATAGATTAACATGGACGGCGATCCTCTATCTGAGTGATGTGATCTGTAGAATGTCAGATCAGTTTTCAGTATCCTATAATAGATCCTAGGAATGATACCCTATCTGAGAGGTATTCGAGTTACCAGTTTGGGTTTTAGTATCCCCTAGAATTCCTTAGGAGTGATCCCCTATCTGAGAATTTTTGTGTTTCCATTGAGTTTCAACGTGACGTTCTTAGTGGAAATATCTGATAACTGTGTGCCTCTCAGAGGAGTGTAATCTAGGATGCCAAAGCTCATGGATTGTATTCTCCTAGTAATGTATTACCTTAGAGTGTTGAGTAGAACTTGTCACTGATGATGAGGTTGGAATCTCATGAGGTTTGGCACCTGAGATGGGTATTTCTAAGTGATTTTTGAGTTTCCCTTGTGGTGCTACAACTTCTTCATTGACACACCCAGGGTTTTGAGCTAACTAGTTATGTTTAGACTTGAGATGGAGTTTCTCTCTTGATTGGGTTCCATCTAGCTGAGATGAGTGGACTGTTGCATGTCAGTTTCTCCTTTTCTTTTGGGGTTTTTGGGGATTCTACTGGGTATCTTTATACTCACCCCTGCATGTTATTTTCCCACACATGTCTTGTATATTGTGTAGACCACATGACTTTCTATGGAGTCCTAGGAGGACCCAGAACAAGTAGATCTTAGAGAGTTAGACTAACTGGGGTATCGACCAGAGATGGGACAAGGAGTTTTTCGAAGGGTGCATTTGACAACGATCCCTTCCATTTGAGAAGGTTGGATGATTTTGTAGTTTTCTTTTGGTGGACCCTATTTTTACATTTTTGTACTTTTGCTGTACTCTAGTTGGGTTAGATGTATATATGCATTTATTTTTATTTTTTATATATCTCTGCACTGTTTCATGGAGGTGTATGTGGGTGAGGGTATACAGGTACAATAGGCCAAGGCCTCCCATGCGTGTGATAGCCTACTCGGCATTAGTCGCTTTCTCCTAGCCTATTTGAGGAAGGATTGGGGAGTCACAGCTAGAGCCCTGTTGGGTTGGATCATGACACAACATCCCCCATATAACTTGAACATTTTGGTAATATAGAATGTTCCATTTTCTTCATTCACCATGAACCCCTACATGGTCACCCATGCGATTCCTGTCAGCACACACACCCACACCTCCCAGATATAAAATTTCACTGATAGATCCCAAGAAAAAAACCAAATTCTAGGTTTTCATGACCTCTATGAAACTGTCATGATGGTGACAATTAGAAAAACACCAAAAACAAAGGAAAAAAAGTTTCAGTGAAAACAAAGCTTACCCTGTAAGGATCTCTCATAATGCATGGATTTATTTCATGTAGTCTGCACTAATCCAAAAATTAATCATCGCACTTATCAAGTTATCCTGAATGATGTTAAATAATTCTACATTTATATTCACAACAAACCTAGTGGAATCATAGTAATCCTTCCATCCATTTACTGGCCTCATAGTGTCCTGTTCCAATGTGAAATCCTATAAAGAGGGAGAGAAAAAGAGAGGACATCAACATGTAATATACTAGAAAGCAGCACAAGTCATAATTCTAATGTATTCAAATAGCTCAAACTATTCTTTTACTAAGAAACCCAGTTTTAAACTTTATCAAACCAGATAATTTCTAGTCCATTTTGAAAAAAACACAATTACCAACCATTAACCCAAAAAATATCAATTCATTCCCCTGAAAACCCAAGGTATCGATAAGGTGTATGAGCTCTAAATTTTCCATCTTTAGATCTATAAAACCATCAATCTTAGAATCATTTAATGATACAAGTTACTTTAATACCTTTTTCCTTTTCCAAATAAATATTTTCTCAGAACAGATATGTGGGAAAAAAGGAAAGAGGGAACTTAAAATGCCCAGCCCCCTGGTTTGAATCATTTACATACCATGACACATATATAAGCCATCCACATGGAAGAGAAATTATAAAATGTTATAAATAAAAACAAACGTTTTAAAAGTTTACAAGGGAAACTAATTTATGTACACACCAACCATTCAATTGTTATTTGAAAATGGATATTAGAATACATTTCAAAATACACCTTGTGGTAAAGGGATTTCCACACATTATCATCATTAGTAGGCTTTTACAGTGAAGAATTAATCATTGAGAGATGACACAAACTCAGATAATCCAAGTAACTAAGAGCATGAGTCCTAATCTCTGGTACCAAATGTTCCATCATTGAACTGCCTGAATGTCATTCTGCCAACACTGGCACCCTATTGCTATAAGAGCAGCTACATCCAAATTAATTCTTAGACAATGCCCTGCCACCAGCCTCAACACCACTTTATTTGCATGAGAGTAATCAAACCACAAGAACAACACAGAGAGAAAAAAACATGTGATTATTGTGGTTAAATGAATGAAATGGTATAAGAAATCACCTATTATGCTCAAGGAAATCTCCATTAATATAACATGAAAACTTTGCAAAACATGGAAACCCTAAGAATCAAAGTACAAGGCTCTCCATGGTGATGATCAAATTATGTATTCTAATAACCGTGTTTTGGGCATGCACACTAGTACTGTCGTCTTCCCACACATCATTCCTAGTATTCTTATTTTACTAACTCTCGAAACTGCATACCCTAACACCCAAAATCAGGTTGGAGTCTAGCGGTCGATAGGAGGGAGGGGACAAGATTTTTCAATTTCATCATTTTAAGATGACGTCGTTATATGTTTATGTGTGGAAGACCGAACAAAAAATCATAAGATAACTTGTAATATTTTTTTTAAAGTAGGATGTGCCTCTTTTATTAAAAAAAGAGAAAAAGAAAGAAATCCAAAAGAGTATGGGAAACCAGGAAAAACCCAAGACAGACAGCTATCTACCTATCTTTTTCATCAATCAAGCAGTTAGTTTTTTTTCTTCTTCTTGAATTTCATGCCATTCAGCCCTTCCACGACTGCGACCACGACCCTGACCTCTCAATATTCCTATATTTGTAGGAAGATATTGGAGCCTTTCCAAAAGTGTCTCAGCATCAGTACTGTCAGAATCAGAGTTATCTTCTTGTTGTTTTTTGTCCTTTCCAGGAGTTGGATTTTCCTCCTTTGTGGTTATAAAGTCTGGGGTCTCCTGAGTCTCATCAGGAGAGCCCTAAGTGGAACCCTGCATCTCAGTGGCATCATTTAAATGTTGACCAAAAGATGGTTTGGATTTACCTGTGATCGACACAGATGAAGACTTTGTCGTCTTATAGGAAACAAGCTGAAAACCTTCATTATCAACAACAGGCTTTGAAGAAGTCTGACAAGGTTTAGAAGTTATTGGGGATTCAGATTCTAAATTTTTTTTACCCTTTCGATTACTCGAAGAAAACATCCTATCATATGAAAGTTGATGATCAACTTCTTTCTGAATTTCATCTTCAGTCTCACGGTCAACTTTTAAATTTTCATCATGGCCTGAAATTTGAGGATACGAATAAATCTGAATTTACTTCAAATCAACACACTTGTCTCGGCTACTGGGAAGGAGGGGTAAGAAACTACTCCAGTGAAGAAATACAATCTTTTTCTATTTGATTCAACATGCATACTTGGAGAGAAAACATTCATTGGGAGATTATGTCCCCTCTAAATGCTTAGGCCTACACAATAAAAATGCTTCACAGTGTTATTAGATGAATAATATGTATGATAATAACATACTCCAAGTAATGTGAATTTGAAATTGGATGATAAGAAACCTAATAACAACACAAAACTTCTCAACCACACTTTACACAAAAGAAAAAACAAATAGAGAAACATGATTTATGTGGTTCAGAAAAAGTCCTACATCTATACGAGAACACTGCAAACACCTTTCATTATGGGAGATACAAATGAGTAAAAAACTCTCCCTCACATCCTCTCCACTATTGGGTCTCAAAAAATCAAGTTAGAAACATTCATTTTTTATACACTCAGTTATATCCTTCAGAGATGGGCCACCACACCACTTTATTGAGGTCTCTATCCAGATAACAAGTTGCACTGACCTTCAAGTTTCACAATCAACCTTCCATTGAATTGAGAAACTGTCGATACATTGTTGTATTTTTTTTGCAAAATCCAACATTTGGTCATCAAGAAGAAAACTATGAAATGAGTTTCCACTCTGGACGAACATCAATTGCGAGAGCTCCGTCAGATGATCTTCATCCAATCATCAAAGCCTCACTACAAAATTAATCTATCTGATGAATCTGTATCCACTCAACTATATCTAATGCACATTTTCCAATGAAAGATATGTACAATGACAAACATTCTACCCAAATTCTCAAAAACATAACAACAAGAAACATCCATCCTGTCTGTCCAATGATCTTTGTTCGATCATCTTTGTCTGGAAAACTCTGTTAACAATATCCTCCTTGAAAAACAACTTTTGTATTTCAGTATTATTTTTATTTCACCCACCTATGGTCTTCCTCTATATGATTCATGCAATTACCTCCACTCTATCTGATCAATCTAGTTCTAATGAGGCACAATATTGCCTCAGACATTCATGGACTATCTCCTTTATAAACATATCTGTAGGATTTTTCTTCACAATAACCTTATGAAGATCCAACACTTTATCCTCTGGTAGACTTCATTTAAAGTGATACTTCAAGTCAATGTGTTTCCTTATTACATGGAATAATGGATTTTGATAAAGATGAATTTCAATCTAACTATCACAGAATACCATTCCTCTGTTCAATCCCTTTCCTATTTTCTCTAGAAAGTGCATCAACCATATCATCTCTTTCCTTGCTTCATTAGTAGCAATGTACTTTGATTCAATTATAGATTCAGTAACCACTATTTTCAACCAAGACGTCCAAATAATCGATGTTTCACCAAAATTAAATACAAAACTTGTGGTTCTTTTTCATGAGTTCATGTCTCCAAAAAAATCTTCATTAAAAAAAACTTTCAACTGATCATCATCACCAAAAAATAAAGCTACATCTGCTGACCCATTCAAGTATCGTATGAACCATTTCATAGCTTCCCAATGTCTCCTTCTAATATTTGATATGAAACAAATAACAAATCCCACTGAAAAATCAATATCCATCAAGTACAAGCCATTGCATGCATCAAAATTCATACAACTAAATAATAAGAAACCTTCTCTCTATCACAAAATTCTTCATCCATTGATGGTGCCTGAGTTTTACTAAGTTTGAAATGTTTGGAAAGGGTAGTTGAAATATGTTTACAAATAGTTATTCTGAATCTTTCAATAAACATCCTAATGTATTCCTTATAAGATAAAACCAATGAACTAAATTTACTTGTAACATCCCGGCCTGGGTGCCACGCATCAGTGTCCCAAGACGGTTTACCACATAACCTCAAGCGTGCATCCCTGTATGACAGAGGCATCCAACTAGCAACGATGGTTTAATTAGTCAATAATGGGGAGACTTTACCCTATCTTATTAGAGTAATACACTAGTATAAATAAATAAACAACAATAGAATAATATATAATCCTAACAGCACCAGCAACTCATGAGAATCAAAGCAGGAAATAAAATATCCAACTAAAGTAGAAAACATTCCATGCTAATGTACATGTCAAGTGTCTAAAATGAAACTCAAAAGAAAGAAATTGATGAATCTACAAGTTGGTCTTGAATAAAGTTTGGTTTCCTCATCCAAGATTCCCCCCAACTCATCCATCTAACTTGGGGACTTTTCTCTTAACCTATCTAGAAAACACAAAGTCTATTTAGGTATCGATCAGGCAGCCTGAGTAGGGTGTAAGTACAACATAGTAGGCCACCACCAATGGTTCCTAAAACAATATCCAGTCAAATAACAATTTATATAGTTGTATAAATAAAATAATAACAATGCATAAGTAAATAGTTATCACATTATCAATTAATATTTATTTGACCACATAACTCCAAGGTTCCTATAAACACCCATGCCTCAATCCATACTTTAGCTCATGCATGTGCCTGAAGTATTCCCAAGTGATATTATATTTGAAAAATTCCATTGTTTCTATTAATTAATTCATACTTGAATTCCCATATTACCATTCATTAATTACATAATAGAATAACTATGTTCCCATTCTTTAATTAACAATTAAATGACCATGTTACCATTCATAAATTACACAATAGAATGACCATGTTACCATTATTTAATTCACAACTAAATGACCATGTTACCAATCATACTTGAATTCCCATGTTACCATTCAAACATCACACATTAAAATGACTGTGTTTCCATTATTTAATTCAAAACTAAATAACCTTGTTACCATTCATCACATAATTAATTCAACAATTAATAATCCAAATTAATTTCATTACTAATTCAACAATTATTTTAACACATAAAAACCCTTAATTAATTCTCAAATTAATTAATTAAATCCATCCCATTAATTAACTCATCAATTAATTAATCAATATTCATAACTCAAAATCCCATAATTAATTCCACAATTAATTATCTCATTCCAAATTTCAATACTTCAGAATTAATTCCACAATTAATTATCTAAATGAGCATATCTCAATATCCCATAATTAATTCACCAATTAATTATCTCAAATAAATAATATTTATACCTTATAATTAATTATCTCAAAATACATAATTCCTGAACTCCCCAATTCACATATCCTCAATTAACAAATTCTCTCAATTAATTAATTGAATCAAGAACATAATTGATAAAAAAATATAATAGAAATCACATAATTACATAAAAATAATTTAGATCATGACTATGAGTTTTTAATTATAGACCACCTACCTTAATTTGATGATGAGCGTTCGCCCAAAGGAATTTCCCAAAATTTGTGCAGCATAACAATGTCGATCTAGATCTGAATCTATAACTCTAAATTAAAATCGAATAATTCAAGATCTATTCAATATAGATTTAGATCCACAATCCTAGATCTAAAAAAATAGAGGAAATAACTCCTTTCAAGGTTGGGAGAAGAAAGAAGAATAAATGGGATAAGAACTCGAATTTGATTCACTTATCAGGAGAGGAGAAGACCTTTAATTCAGTCTTAGATTCACGATGAATGGAGGTCAAGAAGGCTTATAATCTATCCGAAGAGCTCCAAAATCATGGAAGAGGGCCTAGGGTTGAATGAGTGTCGACTAGGAATTAGTTAGGGGCTTCAGGTAATTTCAAAAACAAAATTCAGGTCAACTTAAATCTCACACACAGTTAGGTGAGAAGAGGCACACAATTTTCCATAATAGGGAACCTAAACAATGCACATATTATTTTAGGGGTGAATAGTTACTTATAAGAGGGAACGTTGTTTAAAAAACCATGTACCAAATGTGTAATTACACTCTGTCTAGGGTTTTATGGTTTTCTAAGTTGGGGCACACCATTTTCTCTAAGCATGAAAAACCTCTTTTTCTTCCATTTTCTCAATTTTCACCCAAACACACCCCAAAGTAAAACCCAAATGAAAAGTACACAACATAAGGAAAAATGGTACCTAAAATATATCCTATCTTAACTCTAGAAAAGGTCGGGATCTTACTGTCGAGTCAAAATTCTTATTTTTTACTTTTTTATTAATTTTTGTTTTGGAAATTACAAACTCTCTCTTAAAATGAATTCATATTTAGTTTGATCATGTTTACATTAAGGTTTTTTTGTTTTACATTTTATCATTATGATTTTCCTTATGCATAAAATTATTATAGTACCCATTATTATCGTACCTATGATTATCATACCTATGATTATCATCAAGACCCCAGGTATGATTTATATCATACTCACTGATTATGATTTTCATCAGACTCACCGATTATGATTTTCAACTTACACACCATTCAGTATCGTACTGACAAGATAAATCCTACTCACTATCTTAATGAAAATCATCATTTTCATTTAATGTTCACATTGTATTTTATCAGAAGGGATAAATTCTTTTTGGTCCCACTTTAACATATCCAGAAAACAATATTTAACCAAAAGGAAAAACTTTTAATAAAAATAGTTTCATGTATTCTATTTTGATATATATTATATAATGATGTCATTGTTTCAGTTACAGGATGACCATTATAGTGCCAGGTGGCCAAGTATATTTGAATTTTCAGGAGAAAATCTGACCATTGGAGGAAAATATGATTGTTGGAGACAATACCTATAAATACCAAGTCATTTGAACGAGATTATAACTTTTAACAAATTCAAGACATCATGTGAGAGATATTTAAAATTTATGCTTTGTGTAAAATACTATGAAGTCAAGCTTTGAAATTCTCATTCTGTATACTTATGAATTTCAAGAGTTTTTTTTCGTAGCGTGACACTGATCATTGGTGATTATGATCGAGGGCTTCCATGGATATGAAGATAGAAATATCGATCATTTGAAGATCAAGGGATTACAAGGTTAGGAAGATATAGTTTCTGATCACTTTCTTGATCGAGGGATTATAGGGACAACAAGATAGAATCTAATCATCATATTGAGGGCTTACCCAAGTGTGGATAAGACAAAATTTCTTGAAAGTACAAATTAAGGGACCTTTATTAAAGGTTATTAGATACCATTATCTTGGGGTTAAAATAATTGTATTCTTTTTCATTTCCACTGCATTATAATAGAAAGTGAATTATTTTCTATATTTATTTTTCAATTGCTTACTTTTTTTATCGTAACCAATCTGATTATGATAATTTTGTAAGATAAATTGATTAAAATCATTGTAATTATGATCAAAAGTGATTATTATCTTTTCAATCACTCAATACAATTCAGTACGCTTTATGATTTAATCATTTTATTTTTATACTTTGATCATCATAACCATAGTGATTATAATCTATTACACACTTACTCTGTTTAAACCACTTCAACTGTGAAGATGATTAATTAAATTTACGACCCATGGGTTACATTATCGTAATCAACCAGATTATGATACTTTTATACCTAGACCTAAGATGTTGTCTGCTCAATTTTTTAATACATTAAGAGGTATTGTTAATTTAATTAGTTTAAATTATTTTAAACTAAATTCCATTAGGGATAAAAATGATTTTTTTTTAAACCTACAATTCACCCCCTCTTGTATTGTGCCTTCTGCACATACATTATAATCCAACAATTGGTATTATATCAGGTTTCCAATGCTCATATATTGGATTAATTTAATTTTTAAAGTTATATGTATTTCTTTTATAAAATTTTGGGTTATAAATATTTGTTACACTAACATGAACTATGAAAAAAGAAATTTTTTATTATTTTAAAGATGGCAGGGCTTCATATCGGTTTAATTGAAAATCTTAATCCTATAAGACCACCAATTTTTTATGGTAACAATTATGAATATTGGAGAGATAGAGTGAAGAATTTTTTAATCAAAACTAGAGTTGAAAACTTTGTTATGCTGATCTAAGAGTATAAAATTCTTGAAAAGGAAGTTAGACTCTTTACCAATCAAGAGAAACAAGAGTATCAAATGAATTAAAAGATAAAAAATACTTTACTATGTTTAATGACTAGAAATATATATTTCCAAATTTCATCTTGTGAAGCATCCAAAAATATTTAGAATAATCTAGAAATTACTCATTTCGGTACATCCAAAGTTGTTGAGAATAGAAGAGCTATGTTAAGAGCAGACTATAAAGATTTTGAATTCCCTTTTGGAGAACCTGTTTGTAAGGTACAACAAAGATTTATGAAAATTGTTAATAGCTTACAATCCATGGGAAATAAAGTATTAGATGATGAAAACCTTATTTGTAAGATCTTATAAATCATGTCAAATGGGTGGGAATAAAAAAGAACTACTATTGATGAATCAAGAAAGGTTAAAAGTGTTACTCTTGATGAGTTGTTTGAAACTCTTTTTCAACACAAAAATAGATTGAAAAGATATGAATAAAAATCCAAGAAAGAGAATGGAGGATTTGGTTATACTATTACTTCAAATCAGATTAAATCCAATACTCCTTAGAAAGTTATTAATTCTACAAAGACAAAGAGTGTTGTAGTTCAAATAGACTTAAGAGAATTAGAACATTCAAAGAATGAGTTATCCAATCTCACTCAAAGGATGAAAATGATTATTGGAAAGAAGTAATTTTAGTATAGATATAAGAAAAGTAACAAATATAATTAGGATTCTGAAGTTACTTTTTATGAATGCAAGAAATTTGGACATATCACACCTGATTTCTCAAATCTGAAAAATATTGACATAAAATAAAGACATTATGAAAGAAATCTAAAAAATTACTACAAGTCATAAGTAAAGAAAGTATTACAGGGAAATGAATCCTAGAGTGCTAGTGGTGGAGATTCTTCAGATGAATCCTCAGGCAATGAGAATTATAGATAGAAGAATATTGGTCTTCTTTCCAGAATACCTATTGAAAATCAATAATTCATGGAAAAGGTACACACTACTGAATCTTTGCCTAATATGACTTTAAATGAAAATTATCCTAATGAGAATGGTTATATTTCTTCTGATGAAGAAAATTTATCAGTAGAATATAATTATTTACCTTTATATGAAGAGGTTTATATATTTTTAAAATTACTTGAAAATGAAAATTGCAAAGTTAGTAAGAAACATGAAAAAGAAAATTCTAGAGTAAATATTTTTACAAAAGAAGTATCAGATATTTCTAAAGATCTTGATAAAAAATATTTTGAAATTGATTCTATTTCTAAAAACCTTGAAGAAGCTAATTTTGTAAAGGATAAGATTTCAAAAGATTTTGAAAAATTTATTCCCTAGAAAAATGATTTAGATTCAAAACTAACTTCTGAATCTAATACCAATATGGATAATAATTTAGTTTTAAAACTAAAGTTTGAAAAAATTTATTTAAAGAAACTTTTGAAAAAATTTACCTCTATTAAATAAGGTTTTGAAAAAATTTATAAACAATTTCTTCCACAAGGCAATAGTTCAGGAATGGGATATGGTAATTCAAATCTATTTTTTAGTTACAATTATTTTTTTTCTTGAAAATGCCCCCTTTTTCACCAAGTGTCAATGTGGATGTCATTGGATTAAAAATTTATCCTTAAATAAAATAAAATCTTTAGGATTCCACAAATCCCATTTTTCAAAAAAAATGTGGGTTACTAAAATTTTTCTTTCTAACATTTCTGGACCCAAAAAATTTTGGATTCCGAAAGTCTATTTGTTTTGTTTTCGGGAAAACAAAGGAAATACCAAAAAAAAACATATGGTACATGGATAGTGGATGTTCTTGGCATATTACTGGTAAAAAATAATTCTTTCAAAAGGATTATTGAAATGATATGAGGAAGAGTTACCTTCAGAGACAATGCTCAGGGGAATGTTATTAATATATGTAATATTTTTCTTCTCAGAAAGGATTTGATTTCAAATGTTTTATTTTTTAAGGCTTTTAAGAAGAACCTTATAAGAATATGTCAATTATGTGATGAAAGTTAACTTGTAAATATTAGGAATGAAAAATGTATAGTACAAAATTCCAAGGACAGATTAATTATTTCTTATAAGTGGTATGAGAATGTTTATACACTAAACATAAAAGACCTTAGGAGACAAGACTTAAGTTGCCTTAGTATAATGAAAGATCAATCTTGGTTATGGAATATAAGGTTAGGACACTGTATCCTTAGGAAATTCTATAAATTGTCTAAGAAAATACTTGTTAAGGATCTACCAGAACTTAGATTTGATTTTTTAAAAGTCTGTGACCCTTGTCAATATGGAAAGAAATATAAGTCAAGATGTAAATGAGTTAGTGAAGTTTCAAATTATGATGCCTTATAGTTGGTTCACATGGAATTATTCGGCCCTACAAAAACTGAAAGTATTAGAGGCAAGTATTATGTATTTTTCTTAGTTGATGACTATACTAGATATACATGGGTCTATTTTATAGGAAAGAAATATGAAGCCTATTATTATTTTAAAACTTTCATAGCCAAAGTTGAAAATGATAAAAACATTCCATTGATAACTATTCATAGTGATCATGGGGGAGAATTTGAAAATTCTATTTTTGAAACATTTTTTAGTAAGAAAGGCATTATAAATAACTTCTCAGCACATAGAACTCCTAAAAAAATGGAGTTGTTGAAAGAATAAATGATATTCTTAAAAATATAACAAGAATCATTTTGAGTGAATATTATATTGCAAAACACTTTTTGGTTGAAGCTGTGAGTACTAATTGTTATACTATAAATCTAATTTTAATTAGACAATTTCTCAATAAAACACCTTATGAGTTATAGACTGGCCAAAAACCAAAAGTTTCATAATTCAAAGTATTTGGATGAAAAGTATTCATTTTTAATACCAAATATAATTTACATAAATTCACACCCAAATATAATGAAGGTATTTTCTTAGGCTATTCCACCACTTCTAAGGAATATAGGGTTTTAAATAAAAATTATTGTTCTATTGAGGAAACAATACATGTTAAATTTGATGAAACCGATGATTTTGATTTTAAACAACCTCAAACTACATATTTTGATGTATTTTTCAGAACTAATTATCAATATTTGATAGAAGAATCTTCTAATAATGGAAATACTGAAGAAATTTTTTTCTGAATTATTCACTTCAGAAGACTTTATATCTTATGTTGATGAACATGTTTTACAAAACCCTAGTCAGTTATTTCTTAAAAATAATCCCAGTGATAGTATCATTGGTGATATGAATCTACCGATAAGGACTAGAAGTTCTTTGAGAAATTAAGTATAATATCTTTCATTTATTTCAAAATTTGAACTTAAAATTCATGATGAGGCTTTAGGTGATGAAGATTGGATTAAAGGAATGAAAGATGAACTAAATGAATTCTAAAGGAATAAAGTATGGAACTTGGTTGAATGACCAAAAGAAACTTATATAATTAAAGTAAAATGTGTCTCTAGAAAAAATGTGAAGAAAATGGAATAATCATTATAAATAAAGAAAGAATAGTTTCTAAAGGTTATAATCAATAATAGGGAATAAATTATGAAGAAACCTATGATCCGACACCTAGACATGATTCTATTAATATACTATTATCCTTTGCACCATTTTTTAATTTCAAACTTTTTAAAATGGGTTTAAAGTGTGATTTTCTTAATGGATATGTTCAAGATGAAGTTTTTGTTAAACAACCTCCTAGTTTTGAAGATACAAAACATCCTGAATATTTTTTTAAACTTAAAAAATATTTATATGGCCTTAATAAAGCCCATAGAGTATGATATGATAGATTAACATTATTTTTTTTATTCAAAACAATTTTTTAAAGAAAACTCTGATCTGAACTTTTTAAAAAGAAAGAATTTTTTTGGTCATTCAAATTTATGTTGATGAAATTATATTCAGATCAACTCAACAATCTTTAACTAATTCTTTTATGAATATTATGAAATATGAGTTTGAAATGATTATGATGGGTGAGTTAACATTCTTTCATAGTTTTCAAATTTCTCAAAACCATAAGGGAATTATATATCTCAACAAAATTATATTAAATATATTCTTAAAAATATGGATATGATAATACTAAAAGAATTAGTACTCTAATCGGTACCTCAAATACTCTTTAAATTAATGAAGATAGAAAATAGTAAATTAAAAAAAAAGAGGGATGATAGGAAACTTACTATACTTTACAACTAATTGTTCGGAATTAATGTTTTCAATATGATTTTGTGAAAGGTATCAAGAAAATCTAAAGAATCCCATTTATTTATTTCAAAAGAATTTTTCATTTTTTAAAGGGAACTATGGATTTGAGACTTTTTTAATCTTTTGGAAATTATTTTTAATTAATTTTTTTTTCAGATGATAAATTTGGTGGTTTTAGAATGGATAGAAAAATACATCTGTAACTTTTCATTTCTTAGGTGATTCTTTAGTTTCTTTTCCTTGTAAGAAACAAAACTCAATAGTACTTTCCACTGATGAAGTTGAATATGTGGCAGTTGGAAGTTGTTGTGATCAAGTGTTGTAGATGCAACACAGTCTCACTAATTATGAGACAAGTTTTAATAAAAATCAAATACTATGTGAAAACACTTGTTCCATAAATTTTTGAAACAAAATGCACATCACTCTCATGAAAAACACATAGATATTAGACACCACTTTCTTAGGGATCACACACTTAAAGGAGATATCATTTTAAAATTCCTAAGAATGCAATAACAACTTGCTGATATATTTTCAAAACCATTACCTTCTAATAGATTTGAATACATTAAACAGAAGATATGAATGATCACTATAATGTAATAATTCACATCTCATTCTTGTTTAAATCATCTAATTACATTAATTTACTCATTTTCAAAATTGGAGTACATATGTTTTTCTATTTTTTAATTTTTTTAATTTTTTTTCGGTACCATAATTTTTTTTCATCACTAAATTGGCACCAAAATTTTTTACGGCACCATAAAATTTCTCAGCACCACAAAATTCTTCAGCACAAAATTTTTCGTATTCAATTTTTTTAAAATGTTTTATTTTATTTTAAAGAATAATCTATTGAAACCAACAAATCTCTCTTGAGATTACTAAAGGTAAAATTTCTTTTACTTTTCACTTTATTTTCAATCCATTTATTTTTGTTGGTATTCATTTTAAAATTTCATCGGATTCACTTCGAATATGATAAGTTTTTATAATTTTTTTAGAAAAAACCTCAAGAGTTCATTTATATGAACCGTTGGATATCCTTGATCGAATAGGAACTCTATAAGTTCGATGGTCATATTTACTTCGCCTATATAAAGGGACCCATACCCTATCCTACATCGATTCTCCTCTGTTTTTTTCAAAGCACTACTCCTCCTCAAATATCCAAGCCTGATATAAATTTTACTCAGAATATTCCATATTACTCATGTCTCAGTCATTAGAAATCTCTCCAAAATAAATTTCACATAATAATTACTCAAAGATGAAGTTATTTCAGGTAAGATTACTCACTAGAGACTTCTATGACAAGTATGATTCATCTCCAAAAAGATACATCCAATTCTAAGGATGTGAATAAGTGTGTGTGGAGAAACCTAAAACTCAAAATTCGATTATCATGGATGAGGTTATACAATTCTAAAAAACTGTGAAGGTTGATGAATAAAACTTTAAGGTATTTTTTATTATTTATGACAATGAAATTAGTATGTCAACAACTCAAGCATCATTTTTTCTTAATGTTCCATTGGAAGGAGATGAATTTTTCCCTCACATAAATTTCCAAAAGAAGGAGGAAAATTTTTAAATGAAAGGGATAAGAAATATATTTTCAAGATTCATAAAGATGAAAGGAAAAAAATAACCTATCAGCCGACAATAGACTAACCACACTTTGGATGAAAGGTTTTTTAATTTCTAGGAGTGGTGAAAAAGAAACTCAAAAAGTTTAAAATATATTTACACTTGATTATCTCATGAATATGGGGAAGATCAATATAATGGGTTACATTTTCATAACCATCAACAATCTTAAGTCCAGTAGAATCAAGTCCTAGTTGATCATGTTTCCAACTATCCTCAGTAAGTCCATTCATGAAAGTTTTAAGTTTTGAAAATTTCTCTTGTGTTAGTACTGAGAAATATAAGAGTTATTTGGATTAACAATGATATAATAAGGAAGATGAAAATTATGTTTGATTTTGAATATAAGAAATTTGTTAATAATGTCGAAGAAGAAGATACAAAAGAATTAACTGTAGAAACTCAAGCTATTTCTAAACAAACAGTGCTGATAGTTACAGAGAAACAAAATAAATAAAAGTTTGATATAGTTTTAAAACCAAAGAAGAAAAGTGTTTATCCTGAAAGAATGGCTGAAAATTGGAGAAATGAACATTATGAAAGAAAATAATGAGATCCTAAAATCAGTCTCAATTCTATTTAATCCCTTGCTGAAAATATTCAGACAGATGAAACCCTCAAAAAACAACTAAAGGAAAAGAAGAAGAAAAATAGAAAGGCTAGTAGCTTTGATATTGATAGTTTAATGAAATGTGTACAAAAATAATGTTCCAGAATCACCATCACTCCCTCTGTCCAAGCTAAGGGAAAGAATAAACAAAAATTTGGAGAAGAATCAGCACCACCAGAAGTCTTTTAAGAATAAGTTTTAGGACATGATACTGAGATGTGTCAGATAGATGAATATATCAATGAAGAATAATAAGTGAGTGAATAGAAAAGTGAATAAAAAGAAAAAGAAGAAAATGAGGAAGGTGAAAAAGAAGCTATTTAGGATCAAAATTCTGAATCCAATATAATTCCAATCAAATACTCTCAAGAAAAATCAATAAAATTCCCATCCCTATGAGTTAAACCTTAAAATCAAGTTGGTCAGGGATCTCAAGATCACAAAGTTATTAAAATTTCAGACAACCAGGAAGGTACCAAAACTGATAAATATCAGATTCAAAATTCAAGTGATGATAATGCAGGAAGTCATAGTATAGAGATTCCCGATTATGAGGAAGAAACCAATTCAAACCAGACTCTCTCTTTGAAAATAGATCAATATGTTGTTCAAGAACTGAGAAAATTGAAAAGGCAATCCCTTACTTACCAAGAATTGAAGGAAAGATTGATTTTTTTTGCATACAATCAAAATAATTGATCATAGTCTATCAATATTTAGAGAAAAAGAGTGATAAAAGTTGAGGCTGATTTCAAATTATTAAAGGAAAGAACCAAATAGCATAGTAAGCCTTGTAATAAAGTTGTGAAATGGTCGCACAAGTTTGATGAAAGTGTCAAACTTCATGAAGAGAAAATTAAAGATCATAGAGGACTTGTTAATGAAATCTCATATTCATTCAACAAGTTACAAAGTGATACTACTCAGAAATTAAAAATAGTCATAGGGACAAAAGAAAGTTAGTTTGAAGATTTCAAAGTGATTGAAAAAAGGGTGGATGTTGTTCAATCAAAGATATTGTTTTATAATAACAAGATTATTGATTTAAAAAATCAATATGTACTGATAAATGTTAGGTTTGGATTTTAAGAAAAGTCAAAGAAATCCCATGAAGAAAAGATTCATCCTTAGGAAGTTCATATTCGTTCTCTAGAAGTGAATTTAAAATCCTAGGAAGAAGTTATTCATAACCAAGATCAGTTGTTTTCAGATCATCAGGAGAAGTTTAGGGCTCAATAGGAGTCTCTTGATAAGCTTATGGAAGATATGAAAGAGTTCAATAAAATGAAAATGAATGTTTTGTATCTTATGATGAAGAACAAGGAGAAAGATAAGGAAAATAAATGAGTTTTTTTGGAACTCTTGTTGTATTATTTAAACAAACCTTCAATGAATGTTTGTATCATCTATATAATTTTGATTTAATGTTTTCCATTTTTTGGATTAATGTTCTTTCATCATTTTTTAGATGATCAAATACTTTATCTCTTCATATATTTTGTCTCTTTAACCCTTTTTTAGGTATTAGAAGATCTTTCCTATTCCTTTTTGAAAATCACAAAGGGGGAGAATGTGTTGTATAAGGGGAGAACACATTTGACAGGCATAGAATGGGAGAATGATAATTAAAATAAGAATACCTTTAGTAAAAGGGAGTATTTTTTTAGAATATGATCTTTAAGGACTTTTTTATCCTAAGGGGGAGGTTAGTCATGTTCAAATCATATTCAGAAGTGTTTTTAAACTCAAAGGGGAGATAAGTATAATTGATCACTTCTGAATATGAAATCTATTTACTTTTATAATTTTTTATTTGTTTTAACTCATGGTTTGTGCTTACCAAAAAGGTACAGATTATTGAGTCAAAATTCTTCTTTTTAATTTTCTATTCCTTTTTGTTTTGTAAATCACAAACTCTCTCTTCAAATGAATTCATATTTTTTATCATGTTTACTTTAAGGATTTTTGTTTTACATCTTCTCATTATGATATTCTTTTTGAATACAGTTATTATCTTACCCATTATTATTGTACCTATGATTATTGTCATGACCCCAGATATGATTTACATCATACTCACTGATTACAATTTTCACCAGATTCATCGATTATGATTTTTATCGTACACACCATTTAGTATCGTAATGATAAGATAAATCATACTCACTATCTTAAAAAAATCATTGTAATCATTTACTACTCACATTGTATTTTATTAAAATAGTTAAATTATTTTCGGTCTGACTTTATCATATTTAAAAAACAATATTGTATCAAAAGGAAAACATTTTAACCAAAAAATTGTCGTGTATTATGTTTTGATATAAATTATAAAATGATATTGTTGTTTTAGTTACAAGATGATCGTTGGAGTTCTAGGTGTCCAAGTCCCTCCAAATTTTTAGGAGAAAATATGAACATTGGAATAAAATATGGTCGTTGGAGCAAAAAACTATAAATACCAATTCATTTGAACGAGATCATAACTTTTGACAAATTCGAGACATCCAGCAAGAGATCTGTCAAATCTTTTCTTCTTGTGAAAGACTCTAAAGTCAAGTTGTGAACTGGTTGTTCTATACACTTGTGACTTTCAAGAGTTTTGTTTTTAATAGTGAAACACTAATCACTAATTATTATGATCGAGGGATTCTATGGATAGGAAGATAGATGTGCTAATCATTTTCAGATCAAGGAAATCTGAGGTTAGAAAAATAGAGGTGTTGATCACCTTCTAGATTGAGGGCTTGTAGGGATAGCAAGATAGAATTCAATCATCATATCAAGGGCTTAACCGAGTGTGGGTAGGACATACTTTCTTGAAAGTATAAATCAAGGGACCTTTATCCAAGGTTATTGGATACCATTCTCTTTGGGTTAAAATAATAATATTCTTTTTCACTTCTGATGCATTTTAATAGAAAGTGAATTTTTTTCTATATTAATTTTTCTATTGCCTAATTTGTTTATCATAACCAATATGATTACATTACCTTTTTAAAATAATTTGATTACGATATTTGTAATTACAATAAAAAGTGATTACTATCTTTTTAATTATTCAATATGATTTAGTATGCTTTATAACTGAATCATTGTATTGTTATAATCTGATCATCATATCCATAGTGATTACGATCTATACACTTGTAACTTTCAAGAGTTTTGTTCTTACTAGTGTGATACTAATCACTGATTATTATGATCGAGGTATTATGTGGATAGGAAGATAGATGTGCCAATCATTTGCAGATTGATGGATTATGAGGTTAGAAAGACAGAGGTGCTGATCACCTTCTAGATCAAGGGCTTGAAGGGGTAGCAAGATAGAAGTCAATCATAGTATCGAGGGATTACCCTAGTGTGGGTAAGACATACTTGCTTGAAAGTATAAATCAAGGGACCTTTATCCAAGGTTATTGGATACCATTCTCTTTGGGTTAAAATAATTGTATTCCTTTTCACTTCCGGTGCATTTTAATAGAATGTGAATTTTTTTCTATATTCTTTTTTGTATTTCTTAATTTGTTTATCATAACCAATATGATTATGATACTTTTTTTTAAAATACTTTGATTATGATCTTTGTAATTACAATCAAAAGTGATGAAGATCTTTTCAATTACTCAATATGATTTAGTACGCTTTATAACTAAATCTTTTTATTGTTATACTCTGATCATCGTAACCATAATGATTAAAATATATTACACACTTACTCTGTTTAAATAATTTCAAATGTGAATACAATTAATTACATTTATGACCTGTGGATTACATTATTGCAATCAACCCGATTATGATACTTTTATGCTTGGACCTAGGACCCTTTCCGATAAATGTTATAATACATTAAGAGGTATTGTGAAGTGAATTAGTTTAAATTATTTTAAACTAAATTACAATAGGGATAAAAACAAAAAGTTTTCAAACCTACGATTCACCCCTCTTGTATTATTCCATCTACATATACATCATGATCCAACACTTACATTTCTATCCCTCTAAATTCTTATCCCCAAGATCTTCTTAGCTTTCCCAAGATTCTTTATCTCAAACCTTCTTGAAAGCTTCCTCTTAAGTTTCTCTATCTGCTGGAACTCCAGACCAACAATCAATATATCATCCACATACAACAACAATATGAGTTATGTTCTATCTTACCATTTATATTTGTAACAATAGTTATCAAACTCAAATTGATGAAACTTTCTTCAAACATGAAAATGTCGAACTTCATATTCCACTACCTTAGTGCTTGCTTCAAGCCGTAATGATTTCATTTCAACTTAAAAACCAAATCCTCATTCTGATAAAATTCATAACCCTTAGTATGAAAAAATTAAATTTCTTTCTCCATGTCTCCATGTCATCTTTACATCCATTTGCTTCAAGTGTAGATCACCAGATTCAATAATTCTAAGAATTGTTTTAATGGATTTGTGTTTCACCGCTGGTGATAAAATTTATGAAAATTCAATTCCTTCATTTTGATGAAAAACTTTCACCACCAACCTTTCTTTGTATATCTTACTTCCATAAATTTATTCTTTCAAATGAAATACCCATTTTTTCCAGATCTCTCTTTCCTTCCAATAGCACGAACAACTCTTAAGTTTTTTTGAGATTTAAGGAAATAATTTCCTCTTAAATGGTTGAATATTACTTTTTTGAGTCTCTGAGAGTAGATAATTCCTCTAGACTGACCAATTCAACTGTTTCCATTAAATGTAAGAAATCCATATTATCCCCAAACCTCTAACTAGGTTTCCCAATATGAGTGGATCTCATCAACACAAACTCATGTTCATCCTTCCAAACCTCTATACTCTGTAGTATTCTATACAGTAAAGTTATATCTAATAATTCTTTGTTTGGTACTTGTTTCTCCAAAATTTCACCATCTATCAATGGTTTTTATGATCTGACACTATTTGAAACCCTAACTATTGGAGTTCTTAACTTTAATCTTTCTCTTAAACTTTCTGGATTGAAATTTTCTCTGGTATCTTCTGTCTGATGACCCCAAAATTTGATAGTTAAAATTACCTCAACTTGCCACTTAGTCAGGTTATGGTCTTTCCAAAAAAGTTATTCATTGATAAAAACATCTCGACTTTAGATGATTTGTTTCTTTTCATCACCGCACATGCTATAATAAAATTTCTCATCACCATATCTCACAAAACACACTCTGGATTTCACCTCTAACTTATCTATAAATTTATCATTGATATGAACATATGTTACATTTATAAAGATATTGTGATGGTTGATCTATGGTCTCTTACCAGACCAAAGTTCCTTACGAAGTTCATGTCCCCCTGTGGAAGTCAAACTTCTATTTACTATGCAAGATATTGTATTTAAGTCATCTTCCCAAATTCCCTTAGTCATTCATGAGTGAAGCCTCATAATATAAGATTTCTCTATTAGAGTTCAATTCATTAAGCCAAATATTATATTTTGTTATGGAATCCTTGGAATGATCTTCTTATGCCCAATTTACTTCTTATAGAAGTTACAAAAGTTATGGATGGTGTATTCCCCACCATTTTCTTTATGGAGAAATGTTAAGTTTCTTTCATACACTTTCATAGCCAAAACTTTCCACTAATTAAATGTCTGAAACACATTAGATTTATTATTTAAAAATCAAACCCAGAACTTGTGAGTAAAATCATCAATGAAGGTCAAAAAGTACAGTGATCCTCCATATGAGTAAACAAGGGCCGATCCCCAAACATCATAATGAACAAGTTCTAACTTTCAATTCCTTAACTTTATTCCTTCATTGTTTAAGGAAACTCTATTTTGTTTTCCAAACATACACCTCTGACATATTCCAAGGTTTGTGTGATTGATTTTTAGTATTCCCTTTGCCACTAAAACTTTAAGATTATTCTAACCTAGATGACTATGCTTAAAATGACACATTATTAGACTATCTTATTAGGTCATTATAATAGATATAACTTTATCAATTTTTCTAGTAAGGTACAAGTACCATTCTTTACTCAGTGAGCAATCATTATGGAACCTCTTCTTATCTTCCAAACTCTAATCGAAAAAGTTATTCTGAAACCAACATCATCAAGTTGTCCCACTGATATAAGGTTATTCTAGAGACTTGGAATATGTCTAACATCTTTCAGTTTCATGAAACTTCCACTTTTCATTCAAATGTTAATATCACCTTTTCTAACTATATCCATAGATTCATTGTCCGTTAGATGTACTCTTCCCAATATTCCTAGTATATAATCAAACATGAACCCTCACTCACTATTTGAATAAAATGATTCCCTTGAGTCAATAACCCATGAATATTCCAAAATTATCATGCTCTGTATCTAGTTGGACCCTCTTTCCATTTTACTAATTGAGTTTTTTTTGTTTGGAAGTGGAATCCTTTATCTGATTCATGTAATATTTCTTGAAATGTACCTTTTTCCACAAAACCAACACGTAGGACCTGAACCTATTGATTTACCTTGACTTACTCTCTAGGACTTATCCTATAAAGATTTATTATTCTGATGGTCTATTAAATGAAATGAACATCCCCATCTAGTAGTATTGTGAGAAATTTTGGATGGAGTTTAAACTTCGTTTTTCCTCAATTCCTCATTCAAAATCAAGTTTCGAATATCATCAAACATGTGATTTTACTTCCCAATGGTGTTGATCACCACTGTCACCATGGTATCCCAGATCTCTGGAAGTGATAAAAGAAAAATAAAAACCCCAATATCATCTTAAAATTTTACCTTCAAAGATTCAATCTTCTCTTAGACCATATTTAAGTCATTCACATGATCGGCAATGGGCCTTCCATCTGATAACCTTAAGTTGGACAATCATCGCATCATGAAAACTTTATTAAGATATGTTGGATTCTCATACATTTCATCCTAGGATTTCATAACCACAATATTATTTTTCTTCTCTCTAATGTTGAATGAAAAATTTCAAGAAAGAGGAATCCTTATTAAGGATAAAGCATTCCTGTCTAACTACCCCCATTTTTTTTGTTCATTGTTTTAGGGCACTTACGGAAAAAAAGAGAATAAAGATCTTTTTGTATCAACATATCTTCAAGTTTAATTCTATAAAAGGAAAATTATATTCCATTTAAATTATTTATATTAAATTTTCTTTCCTCTACATTCATTCTTTCGATAATAGTTAACCAATTGAAATAAAAAAAATTGCAAGACAAAGGAATAAAAACACTTAAATGTTATGAGTGGAGTAGAACCAACCATACCCTCTGATACCACTTGTTGGGAAGGAGGGAAAAATCCAAACCATTGAAGAAACACAATATTTATCCATTAAATCAAAAAAAGACCTATCAGGACAACATTCACTAGATGGAGATGTCCCTCTGAATGCTTCATCTTGCACAATGAAAAAACTTCTCAATGTTATCAGTTGAAGAGTTTGTCTGATAAACTCTTTCTCTAAGAAATGCGCAATGAAAATAGGATGAAAAGAAACCTAGTCTCCACACAAAACTACATGATTTAAATTATCACAAAAGAAAAAAACAAATGTACAAACAAGATTTATATGGTTCATAAAAATTTCTACATACACAAGAGAACACTGAAACCATATTTCATTATGAGAGATAAAAATGAGTAAAAAACCTTCACTAAATTCCCCTCCACTATGAGGTCTTATAAAATTAAGCCAGAAAAACCCACTATTCATACTCTTAGTTATATCATTCAGATATGGGTCACCACACCTCTTTATAGAGGTCTTTATCTAGTCAAAAAGTTACACCGGCCTCTGAGTTTCATGATCAACCTTCCATTGAATTGTGTAAACATTGATATACTATTGTATATTTATTTTCAACTACCAACAACTAGTCATTAAGAAACAACCCATGTAATGAGTTTCCACTCCTGATGAATATCAAATGTGAGATCTTTATCTGATGATATTCTCCTGATCATTGAAGTCTTACCACATAATTCCTCTATCCAATGACTATGTGTTTTCTCAACTCTATCTGATGAAAACTATCCTATGGAAGTTTTTTTTGATAAAAAACCTTCCAACCAAATGTTTTGGAACATCATATCATGAAACATCCATTCAGTCTATCTGATGCTCTCCATTCGATCATCTCCACTGATGAACCCGAAGAAACTTCCACAAACCCAATGAAACATAGCACACTAATACAAAAACCCACATTGCCATTACTAAAAATAAGCACTATTAGTTCAAAGAGGGAGATTACATGACAAGCGATTATAAATCATGAAGCTTTTATTAGAACTAAAAAATTATAATAAAGTAAGAATTTTATTAGTGTTTTTTTAGTAGTGATATATGTGTCTTTTATTAATTATTTTTTATCATTGATACATGATAACTTTATCGACACCAAAAATAGTGATGATAAACAATATCAAATGCTGAAGAGATGCTATAGACAAGTATTTAGTATCTCTATAGAAAATGATGACATTAAAATAATTTAAAGAAAAAAAATTATAAAAAAAATTCATAAAAAATATTACAAAAAACCAATATTACATCTTAAAAACACACAATTCAAACAATATAAATAAACACAATTTAATAAGTACATATCACCTTGAACTATATTAAATATAAAAAAACAAAACATAAAAAACAATTACATTTCACCATCATTAAATTTACATTTTACCAAAATTTTAATTCAAATATTACATTAAATTACAACAAAATTACATTGATGTAAAATTTAATTATATTTGAAAATAATTACAACCAATACAAAAGAAAAACTATTGTAATGGGATTTATCTAACAATATATCAAATCTTATAAAAAATCATGTTCTGGTAATAAAAAAAATATTTTTAAGTAACATTACATAAAAAATGAAAAAAATTTATAATTGTAATGTTATATAATCCAGGATAATTTTCAAACCACACTTCAGATCAAACAATAATTTTGATCATATCGAGCAATTCGGGTATCAAATTGATGAACAGTTGATTCCTACAGAAAATAATGATTCAAAGATCATTTACCTAAATTCCTATTCCAATACAATATTGTTTTCTTAGTTATTACCCCCACATAAGTGATTTATCATTTATTAATAAGTGTTAACAATATGAAATTATACTTTCCATAATATTGAGCAATCTAGGAATCTGATTAATACACAATTGATTCTTATAGATCATAAATGATTTGATGATTTTTTTCCTAATTTTTCACATAAATATGAATTTTTATGCTCATTTTTTACCTCTTAATGGGTGATATATCATTTTGATAAAAATAGAAAGGTGAAATGATACTTTGGATCATATTGAGAATTTTAATTATAAGATTGATTCTTGATGGATTCTCATATATCAAAAATGATCCAAGGATCATTTTCCAAAGTTTTTGTGTCAAATTGATGTCATTTTATCAGTTTTGACCCCTTGATGGGTGATATGTCATTTTAATAAAAACACAAAAGTAAAATGGTAATTTTGATTCATACTGAGCAATCTAAACATTAGATCAATTTTTGATTGATTCATATAAATAAAAAATAACATAAAGATATTTTTTATATTTTTCATGTCAATATGAAGTATTATTATTATTTCTTACCCATTGATGGGTGATATATCATTTCAATAGAAATACAAAGATGAAATGGTACTTTAGATCATACTAAGAAATCTGAACATTAGATAGACACATAATCAATTCCTAAAAATTAAAATGTCATGAGGATCATTATCCTAAGTTTCTACAGAAATAAGAACTCATTTTCTCAATGTTTACCTCCTTTAGGTGATTTGTTAATTTAATAAAAATACGAAGGTGAAATGGTACATTTGATCATGATAATAAATTTGGGAATCATATTGACATGTGGTTGATTCCAATGGATCTGAAATGACTTGAAGATCATTATCCTAAGTTTTCATGAAAATCCAATATTTTTTTCTTAGTTATGAGCCCCTACACATGTGATTTTTCATTTATTATTAAGTGTTAACAATATGAAAACTTACTTTCCAATATACTAGCTAATATGGGAATCTAATTGATTTATGGTTGATTCTTATGAATGAAAAATTATTCAAGGATTATTTTCTTAAGTTTTCACATCTCTATGAACTCATGTGCTTAGTTTTGACCTCTAGATGATTTATATGTCATTTTAATAAAAATAAAATGGTTAAATGGTATTTTGGATCATATCGAGAAATAAAGGCACTAGATTGATGCATAATTAATTATTACAAATCATAAATGATTTGAGGATCGTCCAACTATGTTTTCATGGTAATATGAACCCATTTTCTTCACTTTTGACCCCTTTTTGGTGACCTGGCACTTCAATAACAATATGAAGGTCAAAAAACACTTTTGATCATACCAAGAAATTCAGGTATTTCATTGACATGAGTTTGATTCATACATATCTAAAAGGACTTTAAGATCATTTTTCTAATTTTTTGCACCAATGTGAACCCATGTTCTCATTTTTGACCCCTACACTAGGGCCTTTTCATTTCTTAACAAGTGTTAACAATTTAAAATCATATTTTCCATCGGCGGATCTCAAGATTAGGGCATGGAGTTCTGGTTCCATGTTTCTAAAACCGGGATGGCTTCATCTGCACGAATGGTCACTTGACTTTAATGTCTCGAATGCAAAAAATGTCTTCGCTCAGGTATGGGTGCGTCTTCATGGTCTTAATTGGGTTCTTTGGCATCCAGAGATCCTGCATGATATTGGAATGGCAATTGGAACTCCCATCCGCCTTGACAAGGAAACAACTGATGTCAGATTTGGGCACTTCGCTAGAATGCTGGTGGAAGTTGATCTCAGATCCACTCTCATTGATACGGTAACTCTTTCTATTCCGTCTGATCAAATTCAAATTGATGTTGAATATGAAAAGATGCCTCTTTTCTGCACTAAATGCATGACTGTGGGGCACTCTTTGGAGTTGTGTCGTAAAAACAACTCTTGTAAAGAGTGTGGGATGCGAGGACACCCCTCCAATCTCTGTCGAAAAAAGGATACTTTGAAGGAATATTCCTCTCCAAATCATGTCATCAAGGACAGCGACCCTCCTATGAAGGCAGTCCCTGATGTGCCGACTCCTTCAAAGGGAAAAGAGTTGATTGTTGATTCTACTCCGACAAGATCTTATAGCGGCCCTTCTAGAGATCATGAGGTTATCACTTCTGATAATTTGATCCCTGACTCTCACCAGGTTGATGTCTATAATCAGGGTGATGTGCAATTACATGTTGATTATCATCATGAAATCCAGAAGCAATTTCAGATATCTGAGTTACCTGAGAAATGGGGGAACATTTCTGAAGATGAACAGGGGAGGGTGCGTACACCGATCAGGGTCTCGGGCAATGGTGACAAGTCAAAGACTACTGAGAAAGGAAGGGCGGAGGAATCCACTCCTGGAGTTGGGGACCTAACCCTCTACAAAGGGGGTGCCTCTCATGTTGAGACCAAGGGAAGAGGTATGGATGAAAATACGATATCATATAGTGATATTGTACGAGGAGAAAAGAAAAGAGGCTATGACAATGAGGGTGTCAGATCTGCCCCTGTTTCAAGGAAACCAAGGAAGGACTACTCTGCAGTTCCGAGGACCGTGACCACTAGGGCATCTGCCAAGAAGGAGATTGAGAAGCTATCGAAGGAGCAGCTGGACAAACAGAAGTTCTATAAGAAGCTTCTTAAACAATACGAGACCCAATCAGAATGGGAATCAACTGATGCTGATGACACGATCGGGTATGGGGGTGGTGACTATGAATGTTTTGACTTGTAATCTCTCTCTCTTCCTTCTCCTGTTTCTGCAATTTTATTTTATTAATAAATTTGGTGGTCCAAGCTTTCTTGGATCAGACTTTCTGGTATAAGGCTATTTTCTTTGTTTGGACCCCTTGATGGGTGTTATGTCATCTTAATAAAAATACAATTGTAAAATGGTACTTTGGATTATACCAAGAAATACGATCATTAGATTGCTATGTGTTCGATTACTACAAATAAAAAAATGTCACAACAATCATTCTTAAAAGTTTCCATGGAAAGAAGAACCCATTTTATCAATTTTGACCCCTTTAAGGTGATTTTTTACTTAATAAAAATGTAAAGGTGAAATGACATATTCAATAATTTTGTTCAATCCAGGTATCATATTGATGTTTGATTGATTCAAACAAATTAGAAATTACTCTAAGATAATTTTCCTATGTTTTTACACCAATATGATCTTTTTTTCTCAGTTATGAACACTACATAGGTTATTTTTCATTTATTAATAAGTGTTAACAATATAAAATCATAATTTACATAATAATAGGAAATACATGCATCTGATTGATGCACATTTTATTTCTATAGATCAAAAAATATTTGAGGATCATTTTACTAAATTTTCACATCAATATGAACTCATCTGCTCAATTTTGACCTCTCAATTAGTGATATGTCATTTTAATAAAAATAAAAAGTTTAAATGGCACTTTAGATCATATTGAGCTATAGAGAATCGACCTAGTTTGACATGAAGTGTCACTTAATTCAGATCATCACAAGGACTCAAGTGTGCCTCTCCAAACATCAAAGGCTTCCAACTAGTGGTGAGTGTCTAAAAGATACAGTGGGGAGACTATAATATCTAGTTAGAGTGAAATAAAAATAGAAAATAACCAAAATAATACACATCCATAGCATAAACATCATAATAAAAATATAAATAACTAAAAAAAGAATATTGTAATAAAATTAAATGTGAAATATAATCACCAAAAATCATAAGACTACAAAAAGAGAGAACAAATTATCACCCATTGGGCTGATCACATATACAGAAATTAAGTAAAGAAAATAATATACAAAGGATCTACTGCTAACCCTGAGCCATACCTCATACCTACTCTCCAAATTTTGAATTAATCTAGCCTGATTATCAGACTCCATATAAGTAGTACGACTCGATATTGAAACACTAGGACTTAACCCTAAACACTATACAATATATTCTCCAAACTGAAAGCATACATGAGGGTCTACACGCACGCCGAGGTTCACATACATGGGGTGAGAAATAAATCTTAGTAGTCCACCCCCAATGCTGAACCTATAATTCGATATCATAACAAGTGTATGAAACACATGTTATGAACAACCTAGTTTAAAACTAATAAAATATAGAAAACAATAAATGATTTTTGAAATAAATAAAAGGGGATGAACAAAATAAATAAAGAAAATGACCAACTATGGGTTCTAGCCAGATACCTAAGGTAAATCTACCCCTGATCTAGTCCCATCTAGAGTAATTATAGCACATGGATAACCCAAAAACATGACATAAAACGTACCTCCCAGATCTCTACTGGAGCTCCAATATGTATAACAAAACATCAAGCATCAATGTCGAACCCCAAGGCATAGTTGTAGGTGTCCATGGCATCACACAACTCTACTAGGCTCTAGGAATCCAATAAAATGATCTGAACTGGTGATGTGAACTCTACTATCACTAAGAGAACCTTTCAATATCTTTATAATCCTATAAAACTAACTGACTCTATAAAATAAAATTGGAGAAATTCATTTCCTATAACCTTGGCCTATCCAAAACACACTAGATTATAGACACCCAATCCATAGCCAAAGTAGTACATCTGATGGCCTTGGGAGGGGCTTCACTCCTCCAAATCATCCATTAACACCCTATTCCCATTTAATAACTTTCAAAAAACAAAGGATATAACCAAAAAAATCTCAGGGCCAAAGTTTGATTTAATATATCAAAAGGACTCCTCCTATATTCAATCCTGTGCAAGAGCTGCCAAAAAATCCCAACCAAAGTCCCTAAATATAAGGCTCGATCAACTCTAAAACCCATTATCTAAAAATTCAAAGTCTCAACATCAATCAAATATTAGTCAAGAAAGATCACAGGGATCCCATGACCCTCCCGATCAACTCAACACATCCATAATGGGTTCATCCCGACCTTCATAAGGTCTCAAACAAAATACAAGGATCCAATAGTCCTTAGAACCAACATGAAAAGTAGGATACCCTATAATGGGATCCTTAATCTCATACAACTCCTTGATCCAAGCCTAATACAAGAAAAATATCCAAGCGGCCCTCAATGGACTCTAATTTATACTTGATTAATAACACACCCATAGGGGCATATGTGGGGGTGCTGGGACCTGCTTCCAAAAATAGACCAATGACTCCCAACAATGCTCGATTCTCCATGGTATAATCTTATCCCAAATGGGGATCCTCCATATCCAAACCTCAAATTCAATTATTAACCCACCCATCAGGGCAACCACTCGAGTCCCTCAAACCAATCTCAAAAACTACACTCAATGGAACCCCTCTACACCCAACACCCCATGGTGCCATCCAAACTCAAAAGGCTCCAAATGATATAAACCTTGAGAAAATACTCATAAACCCAAGACAGGAACCCTAAAGCAATTGCAATGATGTCTAGGAAACGTCCCAATATTCCCAACCATGAAATACCTCATTCCAAACTTTTGGGAACTATCTAAATATTCCCCAAAATAAACCCCATTGACACTCTAAGGCCAAGGTATCATCCAACTCACAATCCACTCAAGGTCTCATCCCACACCTCTCACCTAGAGGGTTCTAAATCTAAATCCATGAGGGGAACCTCATATCTAACCTAAAATCACTCAATGAATATCACTATGGACCATAAGAACCCATAGTACTCACCGCCACATCCCACTCAGAAGGAAACACTCTAAAGGGACTACTAATAACCCCATGATCAGTTCAAGGATAATGAGGGTGCCTGAGAACCTCCTCATCACTGCCACTATGCATCACTATGGAACACATGAGGTGATCCCACAGAACCGATCTAAGAAAGTGGTTCCTTTGAACAAATACCCCTCATCAAGGCATTTGAAACCCAATTCTTTCCCAAATAAAAACAAAACAACCCTCAATGGGTTCTCAAAAATCCAAGTCAATCATTTAAATTAAACTGAATGACTATAAAAAGGGAAGTGACATAAAACTAAACCCCCAACATACCTCACGGTGTAACCACCAAAGCTTTAGTATTGAAACTACACTTCACCAATAACTTGGGAACCTAACTCAGATCATAAATTGAAATTAAATTAATTAGAATGATTAAAATGAATTAATAAATTTAATTACAAAGAGGAATAAGGCTTTAAAACTCACTGAGGTGCATTCACTCTTCAAAATCATGACTAACCATCTATGGAAGGCCCAAAAAGAACCTATGATACCAAACCATGAAAAATTCCTAACACACAACACCTAATTAATTGAAAATTCAATTTAATGTAGTTGAAATTATAGGAAAAATCCATTGGGCATAATAACTCCACCGAAACAATGAGAAATGGTGTGCAGACACCATCTCAGGATGTCCTCTTACTAAGAAACACCAAATCCATATCATCCTCATCCAATTAAACCATTTTTGAATGGAATATAAATCTAAACCCTAATAAAAACATTGGGAAGAAAAGAGGAAGAATAAAAAATGGAGAATAGAAATATTCTCACATTAAAATGCTAAATAATGAACCCGAAAACCACCCTAAATCAAAGGGGGTTTGAAGGGAGAAATGGGGGAGATACCCTCTTGGACCACGCACATAATAGAGGAATAGGGGAAGGATATGGCTAAAAGCATGAGGGAATTTTGGTCATTTCCCACCTTTTAACCCAACATGTAAATCCACATAGTTTGACTTCACAATTTGTCAAATTGTGCACCAACCATTTTAAAGATTCTACCTAAATGAAACCAAATCACAAAATTTGAACACATGGTTTACTAACTATATTACAACTATTCCAAATGGATAGATAACCCCTCCAAAACTTTTTTATAGTTTTTCTGTAACTGTGTGAAATCCATGAGCTGTGGACCTAGGTGAATCCAAGACTCTAAAATTTCCTATGAAACTTGCATGGTTTCCTCTAAATCATTCGCAAGATATGAACCCAAACCCTGAACTAAAAACACCTATATCCTTATAGGCCCACACAGTTTTCACTAAATTGTGCACTAGAAAAAAAATAGATCAAAAAATCCAACTTGCACCCAAAGGTCCTGAGCTTCACCTGAGCAATCGAGCTACCTACTGGGACTCAAAGCACACCCAAAACACTTCCAAAAAGACTTTCCAACTCTTGGAATTTGAATTTGAATCTAAATTCACCCAACAACCTCTAAATATTCCAAAAATTTAAATTTACAATGAATTTCAAAACCTCTAATGATGAGGATCATTACATGAGAAATCTAGGCATCATATTGACACACGATTAATTCTTAAAGATAAAAAATTATTTTAGGATCATCATATTTTGTTTTAATGGCAATTAAAACTTGTTTTTATTGGTTTTGACCCATTTAAGGTGACTTGACACTTAAAAAAAATATGAATTTCAAATAAAACCTTCAACCATATCGGAAAATTTGAGTATTTGATTGATATATTTTTGATCCCTGTAAATCTTAAATGACTTTAAGACCATTATCTTAAATTTTTATGCCCATCCAAACTTGTTTTCTCAATTTTGACCCCTATATTGGTGGTTTTTCATTTATTAATAATTGTTGACAATTGTAAATCATATTTTACATCATAATGATCAATCCACACATTATATTTATACTCAATTGATTCATATAGATCATAAATGACTCAAGGATCATTGTCTTAAGTTTTTATATCAATAAAAGGTCATTTTATTAGTTTTGACCCCTTGATGGGTGATATGTCATTTTAATAAAAATATAAAGGTGAAACAATAATTTGGATCTTACATAGAAATTTGATCATCTAATTGATTAATAAGAGATTCCTAAAAATAAAAAATTTCACATTTATCATTCTCCTAAGTTTCTATGGAAATAAGAACTCATTTTCTCAGTTTTGACCCCTTTTAGATGATTTTTTACATTAATAAAAATGAAAAAGGTGAAATGAAACATTAAATCATGTTGATCAACTCATCATGATCTCTAAGAAATGAAAAAATAATTACAAATATAGTAGGAAATCACCTCTTCATGATTTCTATAAATATTCTGATATCATGTACTTTTCCAACTCATTTCTAAACATATATAATTCTTCTTATGAATATGTAAATTATCCAAAGTCGTTGACGTACTAGAAAAATATATATAGAAAAATGATTAATAAATATTTTAAATTAAAGTGTACTTAATTTCAGAAATACTTCTTTGGGGATGATATTTTGTTCATAGAATATGATATCATTCATAAATTTATAAATGAAATATCCACAATCGTTGTTTTTTATTTTGTTTCAGACACTTCAGAAACATTAAGAAAAATAATTAATTTGTTTTTATATGTGTTTTTATAGTGAAATGTTATTATATATACCGTAATCTATATCCTTGTGTATAAATCTATAAGATTCTTGTGCTCAGTCACTGACTATATACCATGATTTTGTTTATATTTAAATATCACCCTATGATAACAAAATTACCATTAAAACATAATATAAAATGTAAAATTTGAAGTTTAATTATAACATTTTTACTATAGTGCATTGAAAATTCATAATGGACATCACATATGGTCAATTTTTTGGAAGTCCATGCTTTGGATATAAAAAATAAACCTTAAGAGTATCCCAATTGATTGCAATGATCATCTAGTTCTCCCTAAATAGAAAAAGGAATAAGTAATGATTTTTTTTATATTTTATATAATTAGATTATAGAGTTTTACCCCTACAATATAGGTATCAATAAAATCTATTCATCTATTATTTTCTATTAAAATGTCATAAATAGTTCAATTTGTTTTCAATTTATTTTATATCCAATGTAGTTTATTCTATAGCAATGATAGCATGATTAATGAGTCCAAAATTTTCTTCCTAGGGTTTTCCCTTTATATAGTAGTGATGTATACGCCTGTAGAAAATATGAAAAGTTATTAACTATAATTAACATAATAGATAAATAATTAGAAAAATATATTATGAAAATGTACCCCATGTATACATTCATAATTGCGATTCCTATCCATTCATGCTTGAGAATTTCATTTATACCCTCAAGACCAATCACGTTTACAATGATATTTCCATACATTTGTTTTTTATATTCGACGTAGGCCATGTTTTCATCATTTAATGTTGTATCTATAATAAAATTTAATGTTAATAAATGAAATACAAGAATTGGTGGGGTAAATGTACTCTCAAAATTTCCTTTTGATTTCTTGGTTGATGTACTAGATTTTTCAGACCCAACCTTCAATTTCTCCTTCTATTTCTCCATCTTCAGTAGCATCCGTAATTTTAATTTTTTTTCAGAAATTATTAAAGGTTTTTCATTTGAAAAAAATTATAAAGGACATAACATTTTATCATCATGCATATTTATAATATTAAAAAATTGTCTATGAAGTTCCAATAACATGTTTGACCATGAAAACATCCATACCATAAAGGGGAAAAACAACACAAAGTTTGGCTCATGAGCTACTTGAATCCTCACACTTATGCGATATTTTGGGAGTTTTTTACAATTTGTCATATCTTCTAGGATATTTTACAATATAAACCTCACAAAAAGGTGATGGGTGGGTGTAAATAGATACAAATCATAGTCACTATCACCCTATAGAATGTTTGCATAAAATAGTTATCAGTAGTTATTTGATTTACAATTAGAAAAAAACTGTTATAAAAAAATAGATTACCTTAGGTAAAATAGGAAGTTAAGGATAATGGTTATCATTAAATCTAGAGGGGTCTGGGTTTTAATTTAGTGGTTATTGGTTTATTATTGGTTCTCTTTTACCCCTTTTCAAGTACTGGTCCATGAAACAAAAATTGATAATAATTTCTTTTAGATCATATATTTATGCATGCATGTCCTTCATTCTCTCATGTGCATCCCCCTATGACTTTAATTTCTCAAAATATGCTCAAGGTGACACTCTAAAACCTACCAATCTAACATGTCCATATTATTCTGGCCACTTTAAAGCTACTGTAATAGTCATACTTATGGTACAATCGATGAATATTCTTGTGTCAAAATCATATAAATAACATATGAACATAAGTAGATATTTTTATATAATACTATCACAACAAATAAAAAATTACATTTATATTAGACTTGCAAATAATTACCATACTTGTAATGTATTTTCATCTACTATTTGTCCATATTTATTTACATGAGACTCTTTATATAGAACATGAAATGGAATGGAAGTGGTTTTGGTATTCAATTCATCAATCTATATATCAAAAATGGAACATAATTATGTTTTTGTTTCATTCCACACAAAATTATTACTATATATTTAAAATATATATCATTTATTTCAGGTGAAGCATAACCCATCCTTGATTTATGGTAGATTTACATCGGTTTAGATGCATGTTGTTTATTTTTAGTACTTATTTGTTGTTTTATAAATTAACAAATTTGAATAAAAGTGAATAATACAAATCATTTCAAATAAAATATTACCAATTAAAATGAACCTAAAATGATTCATACTCATGATGACCAATTAAATAATTACATGTTTCTTTTTTTCATGTGTTCACCCATGGGTAGTGGGTGGGGATTTACTTTCCCCTTAACATCCCTGTGATGCTTCTTTGTCAGAAGTGTCTAAAAGGCTCCATGAGCCTATCTAGAAATCATTAATATAAATATCTTACGACAATCATCTAAAATAATCATACTATGAAAGGGATAATGAAAATTAAATCAATGTTTCATTATATATTTTTTCATTAAAATGGAGAAAGTATATCATAAAATCGCCCTAATGTATTCCTAAATTTCTATTTTTAATGTACACAGAACTTTTTGAAACATATATATATCAATTTCTACATGCATTCGAGTTGTGACCCCAATGTAACTAATGAAAATTGACTTGTTGTGGTCAAAATATTGGTACTTTTGATTCCACCCAACCTATAATTTTATACCTTTTCTTCTTACCATGATAAATTTTGTTAATATAGTGGTTCTAATATGCTTGTGTTATTTTCCATCCACTTATTTTTACCACCTAACAAATCCTTAGTTTTAGCATCGATGATGCCTTTTTTCCTTATTATTGGTAACATTAGCATACAATGAAGTCATTTTTTGCATTATTTGTTAAAAAATTAATTTATAAAATGTAAATGTAGTATTGAACATGTAGTATTATGAGGAAAATTATGGTATATTTTAAAAACAATTAACCTATACATTAAAATATAATTTTCTTCTTCAAAGGTTGAATGTATTTTGATCCTCTATTGAGTATCAAAATCCCATCCTTGTGGTCCACTATGATGTACATGACACTATCAATAGTGTGAACACCATGAAATGACTGTGATATCCTAATGAAAAGGTCACCCTCAATTGAATTTTCCTATGACTGAGTTTTTTATATAAAATCCAAAAAATATAGAGTGGTATATATTCCTTTAAATTATTTTTTAAACCTATCATTTTATGTTAATAAATGTGTTTATGAGTTAAGTAAGGGTTTTGGAGCATATGGGGCTTGTTCAGAGCCCGAAACTCCAGTTTTTGGAGGAAACAACTAAAGTGCATGGTTAGCGCACAGTTAGTGTTGACCATACACCTAAAACCATGTGGCCTTATAAGGGTGACACACTATTTGTTATACAATTCAAGGGATATGCATGACTATACAAATATGATACAGAGAAATATAGAGGAATTTGCTTAGGCTATGCACAATTTGTTAAACTGTGTGCCTAGCTCGTGCGAGGGGTGTGACATGTCAGGCAGTGTTGGTGCACGGTTGGAACATGGTTTGGAAAACCATGCATCCAAATCATATGCCTCTTAAAATTGTTGAGATTAATTTGTTTCCCTTACTTCTATTTAACCTTTTCTCCCCTGTTTTCTTCCCCAAATCACCAGATGATCTCTCCCTCTTATTGGAGCCTCCTCCACCTCTACTAAGCTATATGATAACTCCATTGACCGACCTACGATTGAAGAGCCACCTATCAAATTTTAATTCCATTAGAAATCTCTAAATTCATGTTTTTTATTTTCTTTGATTATCTAACATGATAGAATGTTAAATCCATTCAAGCTAATATGCCTTATTTTTAGGGTGTTGTTCTATTTCTTCAATTTATTCTATTCTATATCAAATCTAAAGTTGATACCGGATGAGGAGTCATCTACCAACATAAGATAGGAGGTCTCATGCCTTTCCCAAAAGTTCAATTTGATTAAATAATGTGTTGTCGTGAAGCATGCCATACCTTTCCATAAATTACCTCTAAAGTATGATTTTTTCCTTATTAAATTAATCAAGCATTTCTAGAGTTACTTCCATAGACACTGGTTATTATTATAGGGAATTTAACCCACCGAGTGCCACCCTTTTGGGTATTCCTATGGTATTTAACCAACCTTATGAATGTTTTTGTGACCAGACCACATTTTAAGTGGTTTTATATTGACTCTAAATTGAAATGCTTGAATTGAATTAAAGTAAAAGTTAATGTTAAGAGAATGTCATGTGAACCTTATATAATTGTGAATTATGTATGTGGATAATGAAATGTGAAATGGTTGGAAACCACCTTATGGATTATCTTAAATAATATAACGTTAAAAATGATTACTACTATTACTACACAAACTTGTATATTGGTTGTTGAGTCATGTTCAAGGAAAGTATTGTACAAGACACTTCACATTCTCTTAATTTGTGATGTTGGACATGAAGTTTCACATCATTTATTAGGATTTGGAAATGGAGTTTCACATTACCATGGATCAGATGTTGGAAATGGTGTTTCACATCATTGGTTGGGATTGAAAGACATAATACTGTATTCCCAGACTAAGCATCATGAGTTGATTGACTTACTTGAGAATGATACCCTATGATTATACAAGGATGCCTTGGTTATATGCCTCAAGTTCTGGCTAATAATACTTACAAATATATGGATACTTAAGTTTAGGAATATAAACATACACACAAACACACACAAACATATGGTGGCACTTTATTAAAGATATTCAGGATTAGACCAAAACAATTAGTGTTAGATAGGTGTCCTTTGGGAGCTCGAGATAACCTTGTTTCAGTTACAACATTGCTTATTATTTGTTTTACTTACACACTACTTATTATATATTCAATTACTGAATAGTATTATACACCATTTGTGGTGACATATTGATTATATCTCACACCCTTTTCAGGTATTCGTTTAGTACCTGAGAAAAATTCATGGATGTAGGTAGGAATAAGGTAAACAATCAACTATGTATGTTTGATATCTGTACTAGGATAGAGTACAATATTAAAGGATTGTGATGATACTCATGATTCCATTGGAGATAGATTTTGATATTTTTTCATTTTTTATAGCATGTCGTATATTCATACTACACTGTATCTCATGTATCCCCCATTTTTTTAGTACTATGAAATCATGAAATCGTTTCTTATATTACATTGGATATGATTTTTTTCTATTTATTTAATTATTTGGGTGTTTATTATGTTCTTATTCCATTTTGTTATATGTTTCCACTATTTTAGTTATTATTAAACTATTTTTTTCTACTATTATCATGAGGGTATATTATCCCCATCATATCTTCATAAACCCTCATTTCTAGTTTGTAGTCTCTTGTATACAAGGAGGCATGTTTGAGTTCATGTTCCAACCAGACTAGTCACTTGTCTATAAACCAGGCCTTGGATGTCACATAGTGGTATTAGAGGTTTCTTTTATTTGCCTTATTGTTTTGGAATAATAGAAATGAGACTTGGACATGTTGAGATTTGGTAATGTACCTGTTCTTGGGAGTAGCTAACCCCTAGGGAAAATCCAAATTACCTAGGATGAGACATTTTTTTCTAGATTATTCCTATTATAGTTTTATGGATTTAACCATTGGGTGATGCACATGATGTGTGGAGTTTATTATTATTATGATTATGGATTCTATTCTTACCCTTTGCCTAGTGCAATAAGGAGGTATTGTCTCATGCATCATTATTAGTACTTAAGGATTTATATGTGAGGCATATTCCCTTCCATGTTTACCATACTATGAGCATTTTTCTACTACATATTATTAGTTTCTAAATTATTATGTTTATAAATAAAACTATTGTTTCTTACATGGTAATGAGATAATTAATTGGTTATTAAAGTGGTTGCAATAACCTAAATGAAATTTTACTGATTAGCTTGATGATGGCACCTTAATTAACCAATTACAACATGTTTTATCCACGGACCATTGGTCACATAGTCCGAAATAGGATTATGGTTGTAATTAAATGGGTTCCAAATTCAAATTTATAAAGTGTATGGGAATTTATGAATCAGGAATGGTGATCTATATGACTCAACCATTGTGCATGACTCATTATATTCTGATATCGAATGAAAAAGTTTGGTCACAATTGCATGATGCTCCAATTACAACTTATAAAGCATGGTACTTTATAAATTGGGAATGGTAACTCATCTAACTAGACTATAATATATATAAATGATAATGAACTTATTAATCTCTAAAAGTTAAATGAAATGGTTTCCACTAAATTGGGATGTTTATTGAAAATTAAAGGGTGTTTTCTTCTATAACTTGAAATTGACACTCAACATACCTAAACCTCTGATGTATGAAAGAGAACTTTACCCAAACTCGACCTTAGTAGTGGGAAGTAGGCAGTGTCTCTTATGATTCCTCATGATATTATATATCACATAAACTTTCCTATAGAAGTAGGTAGATAGGTTTTGACTTTTATATAGGAAGAATTGTACATATCCTATTCTTATATCAATGATCTATATTGTTATAAAGTCTTGTTCTAAGGTGCCTTCTTTGAATTTGTAGAGATATTCTACCACGTAATCCTTGAGTCGTCTGCTAGGAGGGTGGTGAAGACCATGCTCCAGAGGTGGTGGCCCCTATGCCATCAGTATTATCTATCATAGTGCCACTTGTGGAACCTTTTGTTATTCTTGATATGGGAACTGATTCCAATTTTTTTGAGGGTTTCTTAGAACACATGCATTCCATGCAGGGAGCCTCGATACCAGCCCCTACTCTAGAAATATTGACATAAGAGTTTTAGCAGTAGCATCCACTTACCTTTTTAGGGGATGGTGGTCCACAAGATATTGAGTCATGGACGAAGGACATGCCAACTATATTAAAGCATCTGGAGACAGCTCGTAAGAGGAGATTGAATCTCGCTAGATATATGCTTTGGGATTTTTCCAAGAGTTGGTGGGATGATATTACCCATGTAGATCATTATTAGGATATTATTTAAAGTGAATTTCCAACTACTTTCTTCAATTACTTCTATCCGTAGACATCGAGAGTAGATTAGGATAGAGAGTTTATGAATTTTTACCAAGGTTTCATGTCCGTAATGGAGTATTCATCTTGTTTTAATGAGATTTAATGTTTTGAATTAAATATTTCTGGTGGAGAGCTAGTGAAAATGAGGTAGTTTGAGGATGAGCTCATTTATGCTATCCAATTTTAGGTTAACATTTTCTAGTTGACTACCATTTATAATACATTGAACCAGGATCTATCACTGAGTGAAACTTTAGGTAAGATAAAGGTGTGGGACAATGTAGTTATATATTAAGATGGGAAAGTGATTCATCTAGCAGCAGGAAGTGTCACCTTGAGTTAGATTACGAGGGGAATTGATAGTCAAAAGGCTCACACCAACAATTATGTGATATGTCACTAGTGTGGGAAGCCTAGTCACATGAATCCCCAGTGTAATAAGTACCCATTTGAGTGTTAATAATGGTAAAGAATGGGACATATTTAGAGATTTTTCAGAAATTTTACTCTAGTGTGTAGTGAGAGAGGATCTTCAATGATTCCATATTCTGGATCAGGATTAGTAGCTCCAGAACAAGCAGGGAGATGGACTAGTACCTACCAAACATACTGAGGAGGTGGTCTTGGTTGAGGCAGCCAGACCTAGGTTATGTCATGCCAGTAGAGTGGCCCTACCCAGAGTAGTCAATATTTCTCTTAGGGCCATGGATTAGGATAGTTACACATTGTGTATCCAATACCTGAGGAGAAGAGTTATGATCCTTCTACTATATGTGGTATTATTTTATTATACCCTACTTTAGAATTATCTTTATTTAATACAAATTATATACATTTTTTATTTATATGGCTATTATGGAGATCCTTGGTCTAGAGATATTGTACTTTTGTGGTTTCAAGACCCTAGATACTCAGTTAGGAGTGCGATCAGAGAATGTACATTATAGGGATTTCCCCATTGATATGGGTGGTTATCTTTTCCTTTTGAATATTTTTATCCTCAATATGATGGGTTTTTATGTAATTCTTAGGATGGACTGGTTAGTCCCATATAGACCATATATTTATTTTTATTGATGGTTGGTGACCTTCATATCACATGAGGGTAGTAACTACATTCACAAGGGAGAATGGGATGTTCAGGATAGTCGATCTGAACCCAAACCTAATGGGATAGGCAGAGTGACAACCCGTATTTCTAGTCTTTCTTTGGATGATCATACAATGTGATGTAAAAAACTCCCTCCTATTGTAGATTGTTTTGGGGACTTATTCCTTAATTAATTTTCTAGAGCACCTCCTAAGATATAGAAAGAGTTTTCTATCAAGATAGTACCAAGAGTAGCAACAATATCCATTACTCCATACATGATGGATACCACTGAGTTGTAGGAGATCAAGAGGCATATAGATTAATTGAAAGATAATGGGTTCATATGACCAAATACTTCAGCATGGGGTTTTCCCATGCTTTTCACTAAGAAGGCAGATAAAACCCTCAAGATTTTCATGGATTACTGTCGGTTGAACTAGATTATAGTTCTACAACCCCATATAGAAGGCCTCTTCGACCAACTCCAAGGAGTGATGGTTTTCTTGAAGATCGATTTGAGGTTAGGGTCCCATCAGGTATGGGTTATACCTTCATACATACCACATAAAAAATTTTATAGTAGATATAGCCTGTATGAGTATTTGGTTATTTCATTTGGTCCCATGAACATGCCATCAGTTTTCATGGCTCTGATGAATTGGGTTTTCCACCCATATCTAGATTCATTTGTGCTAATCTTTATGGAAAACATCTTGGTGTACTCAAACACTCAACACAAACAAGTCAAACGTCTTTATATTGTTTTGCACACACCATGAAATCACCATTTTTATGCTAAGCTTAAAAAGTGACACTTTTGGATTGACAAAGTTCACTTATTAGGTCACATTATCTCATATGTAGGAGTACTTATTGACCCAAATAAGATGAGAGATTTGGTTTTATGGGAGTATCCCATGAATGTATTTGTTATATAGAGTTTCTTGGGGATGGATGGATATTACATGATTTTTATACAGGATTTATCACACCTAGAAACACCTACTACTGGCATGACCATGAAGAGTGTGATATTCACATGGTCTGAATCATGTGAGAGATCCTTTCAGGAGCTAAAAGAAAGTATTACTTCAATATCAATATTCATGACTGGAATAGGATATACAGTTTATTATCATGCATCAAGCATCAGTCTAGGATCCATTCTGATGCAGGATGAGTGAGTCATGGTGTATGGGTCTCATCAGTTGAGGCCTCATGAGTGTAATTACCCGATGCATGATCTCGAGATAGTATTTATGATTCATTACTTGTATTTTTGGAGTCATTAATTATTAGGAGATCATTTTTTAGTGTACATGGACCACAAAAGCCTTAAGTATATATTTACACATCATTATTTGAATCTCAGGAAGTGAACATAGGTCAAATACCTATAGTCTTTTGACTTTAAGCATTCTTATATGCTTGGGAAAGGAAATATAGTTATAGAAGCTCTGATTTGGAAGACTTAGACATAGGTAGTTTAGGAGGCCGATAGTGAATGACAACTAGTGAACCTCTTTTATGAGATGAATCTTGTGATTCAAGGCCTTCAGGGAAAACCAATACTCACATCATTATTAGTGACCTCTTTACTCCTGGATAGAGTAAATATGAAGTAGTTTTATGATCCTGAGGGCTTGGTCCTAGGGGAGAGCATTTCAGGTGAGGACCCACCACCTGGATGGGTCATTTATGAGGATGATATCTTATGTATTCATGGATGCATCTAGGTTCCCAAAAATATCTAATAGGAATTGATGTGATAATCTTATGCCTCTACTTGTTAAGTACATCCCGGTCTTACCAAGATGTATCATGACTTATGCTGCCAATATTAGTGGTCGAGGATGAAGAGTAGATAGATGTATTTGTTACTTGGTATTCCACCCATCAATTGTTGAATGAGGAAAACCAGCAACTAGTGGGGATTTTACAACAATTTCCTATTCTTTATAGGAAATGGGATGATATCATTATGGATTTTGTGATGAGTTTTTTGAGATCATCATGGGGATGTGATGCATTATGGGTGATAATTGATAGGCTGATGAAGGTTTCCCACTTATTTCTTTTTAGGGATAAATTCTCCATGGATGAGATCGAGAGGATTTACATTCATGAGATTATATGCCACCATAAGATTCCACATACTATCATATCAGATGGGGATGCTTGGTTTACATTGCAGTTCTGGAAGGGGTTGTAGAGGGTATTGGGTTCACAAGTACTACTGAGTATAACCTATCACCCTTAGACTAACAGTTATTCTAAGCATAAGATACAAGTGTTAGAGGACATTCTTCGAGTATGAGTCCTTGATTTCAAAGATTCTTGGGAGAAAAATCTTCTTCTTTCTAATTTTTCTTATAATAAAACCTTCCGAGAAATGATACAAATGGGTCCTTATGAGTCTTTATATGGTAAGCTATTTCATTCACCCATGTACTAGTTAGAGGTATGAGAGGTAGTGCAACCAAGACCACATCTTATTCAGGACACCTCAGAGAAGGTATAAATTATTAGAAATCATATGAATTTATCTTAGTCTAAGTAGAATTCTTATGTCAATAATCACCAACAAAATATATAGTTTGAGCTTAGGGATTAGGTATTTTTATGTGTTTTACCTAATCTAGGGAATAGACAAATTCAGAAATAGGGTAAGATTTCACCTCATCATGTCAGGGATTATGAGATTTTGGAGGGAGTCAAGTCAACAGTCTATCATTTTTAGTTACCTCATAGGTACCCATCCATGAATGAGGTCTTTCATGTATCTCAGATTCATCATTATCACTCAGACCTATCTCATATTCTTTATTCTGATGTGGTAGAATTGGAAGCTGATGCTTCTTTTTTAGGAGTATCCTATATGTATCATTGATTGAACCATGAAGGCTCTCTAAGGAATGTCAGTTCCTCTAGTAAGGGTTCTATGGAATCATGTCTATGTACAAGATAAGACCTAGGATATAGAGGCTATCATATATGCTCAATGGATAGAAATTTTCTCAGATACTAATCAACCACCCTCAAAAAGAAAACTTAGAGATGAGTTGTTTTAACGGGGGGAAGTTATAAAATCCTATATTTTTAAAGCGATATGGATTCCTTTAAATTACTATTTAAACCTATTTTTTTTACTTTAATAAAAAATTTTAAGATTTCTAGAAGGGTTTGGGATCATCCTCAGCTTTTTCAGAGCCTAGAGCTCTAGTTCTCAGAGGAAACAACTGAGGCACATGATTAGTGTATGGCGAGTACTAAATGTGCACCTCAAACCATGTTACCCTATAAGGATGACTCACAATTTACTAAACCATGAAAGGGATCCACATGATCATGAATGAGTGTTATATAGAAATGCACATGAATCTACATGAGATGAACATGATTTGTCAAATCTTGCACCTAGCCCAAGCTAGAGGGTGACACCTCAATATGTGTCAACTCATGGTTGGTTTATGGTTTGGCCAAACATGTGGCTAAACTGTTCACCTCTTAAAAGTGTTGAAATAACCTTTTTTTTACCTTAGTTATATATAAAAATTTCTCCCCTCTTTTCTTCCCAAATCACCACCATCTCTCTCCTTCTCATTGGATCATCCTCCTCCTCTCCTAGTCTCTTTGAAAACTCCATCAATCAAATTCTAATTCTAGATCAATATATCTTGTTGGAATGCCTCCAATAATCTCTCGATAAATTTTATTTCTTTATGTTGATTATATAGTCATATGTAATGATAAACCCATTGGAGCTAATATGCCATATTTTCAAGGAGATGGTATATTTATTTGATTTCTTCTGTTCTATCTTAAATCTATAGCTGATACCAGATGAGGAGTCCTATACCGACATAAGGTAGGTTGTATCATGCCTTTCCCCAAATTTCAAGTCGATTATATAATGTGTTTTTTTTCTAAACTCCAAACATCTCCATTCATTTCTTCTAAAGTATGCCTTTTTCCCTTATTAAATTAATTAACCCTTACATGAGTTACTTCCATAACCACTGGTTATTTTTGGAGGGTGTTTGTCTCACCAATTTCCATCCTTTTGGGTGTGACTATTAAATGTCCATGACCTTATGAATGTTGTTACAACCAAACCACATTCTAAGTGGTTGTATCTTGAATCTAAATTGAAATGGTTGAATTGAATTAAAGGAAATGTGAATGGTAAGACCACATCAAGAGAACCTTATACAATTGTAAATTATGCATTTGGATAATGAAATATGAAATGGTTGGAAACCACCTTATGGATTATGTTAAATAATATCACATGACAAATTATTATTACTATTATTACAAGATGATGTATATTAGTTGTTAATACATGGTCCAGGAAAGTGTTGGACATGATGCTTCATGCTCTACTGACGTGTGACATTGGAAATGAAATTTCATATTGTTTGTTAGGCATTGGACATAGTGTTTCACATTCCCCTAGTTCAATTTCAAGATACGGTGTTACACATCATTGGTTGGGATTGATAGATGTAATAACATATTCCTGGACCGAGCATCATGTGTTGATTCCCTTACTTGATCATGATAGTCCTATGATTATACAAGGAAAACTTGGTTATATGACTTGAGTCCTAAGTAATAATACTTATAGATATATGAATACTTTAGTCTATTCACATATACATACATACATACACAAATATATATATGGTGACACTTACTCAGAGATATTATGTATTAGGCTAAAGAAGATACTGTTAGACAAGTTTCCTTTAGGAACCCAAGCTAACTTTTTTTTAGTTACAACATTTCTTATCAATTGTTTTACCTTCACACTGATTATTATATATTCACTAACTAGATATCATTAGACACCATTAGTGGTGGCCTTCTGAGTATAGATCACACCTTTATTGGGCCTCCATTTGGTACCCAACAAGACTTCGTGGATGCAGGTAAGGATGAAGGGAAGCATCCATTTATGGACGTTTGATTCCTATACCTAGATGAAGTATGAGAGCAGAGGACTGAGATGATTCTCATGATGATATTATAGATATATTTTGATCTTTTGTTCAATTTTTGTATATTATTTTTTATATTTCTATTTCTCTGTATCCTGTGTATCCCCCATTTTTGTAGCATTATAACATCGTGAAATCATTTTGTATATGACATTGGATATGATTTTTTCTATTAATTTATCTATCCGGGTGTTTATTATTTTTTACTACCATATTTTTATCTATATTTACAATTTAATTTATTATTATATAGCTGTTTTTCACTCGGATCATGTGGGTATAGTCTTCACATCACACCTTCACTGAACCTAACTACTAGTTTGCAGCCTTTGACATATGAAGAGGCACACTTGAGGTCATGTGGCCAACCCAACTAGTCATGTCACGAACCGTCCCCCGGGGCCCGTATCGTGACTACCCCAAACCCACCTTCCATAGGCCGGGGGTTGGCGACTAGCACCAAAGGCGTAACTCCCTAAAAACTGGGAAGGAATTGCCTTTATAAAACGTAAACACACACAACCAGAGAACAAGCGGAAGGAAACACTAAGTAAAGCAATATAACAAGTGTGATGAATGTACAAATGGGCCAGAAATACAAGCCCAACAAAAAGGTACAACTACATCTGAAAGTAAAGAACAACTGAAAAGACAACAGCTAAATGGTGAAGCAGCTCCTGGATCATCCTCTGGGTTCCTACCTGTAGGGTAGGTACAGATGGCCACCTCAGATCTCCACATCCGTTTGTCACCTTCGGTTACCGTCTCGTTGTGAAGTCCACCTCCGGGTACCGTCCAGCTCTACAAGCCTCAACCACGACCAGTGATGTCCATCATCTGCAACCAACACAATGAGGTGCAGGCATAGCTCGTGCAGGGGTGAGTATAACAATACTCAGTAGGGACCCCGAGACCCTCAAGGTTTCACTAAATCTAACAAGGATAAACCAAAAATAATGATCTCAACAGATAACCTTTACTTAGGTATATGACCATACATATACATAAGTTATCAAGTAACTCATCTCAATCATGAGGAAAACACAAAGGTCATTAACTCATCTCAAACCAGGATTTTCATTATCAAAACCACAACTGCTGGAGAACTCCTCGTCTGTCGAGTACAGTGACCCTATCACGACTCCGAGGCTCTACTCACTAACCTTAGACTGCTGAGGTACTCCTCCTGTCGAGTACCACGGGTATGCTACCAAATACCGGGCGCTCTGTCTGCTGTGGATCTGCCGCCAAATACCTGGTGCTCCCCCCTAATATCCTACAGAGGTACTCCTCCTGTCGAGTACCGCGGGTCTGCTGCCAACTACCAGGCGCTCCGTTTGCCATGGGTCTACCACCAAATACCGGGCGCTCCGTCCACTGGGCTAATTGAATCACTCCGAGTCAAATCGGTCAAGCAGTCGTCAGGTCTACAGCTACTAGGTCTCCGCACTCTGTACTCTCATCTTCGGGAGGGTCTGCTCCACGAGCTAATGGTTGTTACTTCCAAGTGTCATGAATTCTCACGTAGATATAACATAAAGGACCACCTCATCATAGGGGTCTCAACGCAATAGACAGTGCGTCAATCAGATGCCCGGTCTGTGAGTTATTAGCTTTTTAGTCCCAGGGGCCTGATTGGTTTCATGTACGAACCAACCCAACTGTATCTCAACTATACCCTAAACTCCCATGGGGTATAATCAAAGGGACGACTAATCTCCAAGAGTACTGGCACCGCTGACGGTTCGTCAAACGGACGTCCGATGCCAAAGATATGGCCCAAGAAGGTAATTGGCCAGTAATGAGCCCAGGTCCGATCTGACCCGGTCAGACCAACTCGGCCTAACCCAAACTGGGCCAACCTGGTCTGGGTTGGCCCCGGTCAGACTCGCTGGGTCTAACCCGACCCATTAGTCAAGTCAGCCCGCTAAGTTTTGACCCGGTCCGCTGGGCCCGACCCAGCAGACCGTAAGGGCAGTTCAGCCTGATAGTCGCCACGTAGGCGGATCGGTAACTCAGCCCGAGAGACCAGGCCAGTTTGACCAGTGACACTGCGGGGGTGTCGTGGGCCGGTTCAGCAGTCCGGTGATCGGGAGGCCAGCGGGCAGACCGCACGGGGCATGGGCAGGCCGGCTGGGCTCCGGGCTGGCCGTGGGCGCACCCAGAGTGCCTGGTAGTTGGAAGCAGACCCGCGGTACTCAACAGGAGGAGTACCTCTGTAGGATATTAGGGGGGAGTGCCCAGTATTTGGTGTCAGATCCACAACGGACGGAGCACCGGTATTTGGAAGAAGACTCGCGGTACTCGACAGGAGGAGTACCTCAGTAGTCTATGGTTAGTGAGTAGCGCCTCAGAGTCGTGACATGGCCACTGTACTCGATAAAGGAGGAGTTATCCAGTAGTTGTGGTTTTGATAATGAAAATCCTGGTTTGAGCTGAGTCAATGAACTTTGTGTTTTCCTCATGATTGAGATGGGTTACTTGATAACTTATGTATATGTATGGTCATATACCTAAGTAAAGGTTATCTTTTGAGATCTTTCTTTTTGGTTTATCCTTGTTGGATTTAGTGAAACCTTGAGGGTATCGGGGTCCCTACTGAGTATTGTTATACTCACCCCTACACGGGCTATGCCCTCACCTCGTTGTGTTGGTTGCAGATGACGGACATCACTGGTCGTGGTTGAGGCTTGTAGAGCTAGACGGTACCCGGAGGTGGACTTCACAACGAGTCGGTTTCCCGGAGGTGACATACGGACGTGGAGAGATGAGGTGGCCATCTATACCTACCCTACAGGTAGGAACCCGGAGGATGATCCAGGATCTACTTCACCTTTCAGCTGTTGTCTTTTCAGTTGTACTTTACTTTCAGTTGTAGTTGTACCTTTTTGTTGGGCTTGTATTTCCGGCCCCTTTGTACATTCAGCAAACTTGTTATATTGATTTACTTAGTTTTTTCTTCCACATATTCTTTGTTTGTGTGTGTTTATGTTTTATAAAGGCTATGCCTTCCCAGTTTTTATGGAGTTACGCATTTGGTGCTAGTCGCCAGCCCCTGGCCTATGGAAGGCGGGCTTGGGGTAGTCACGATACGGGCCCCGGGGGATGGGTCGTGACAAATTGGTATCAGAGGTGGTACCCAGCCTTAAGTGCGGTGCACTGCCTGGGTTGAGATTTAGAGCCCACAATGAGGACGTTGTGCTCTAAAGGTGGGGTGATTGTAACACCCCCAAATGATAAAGGATTAAATGACTAAATGATATGACTCATGTCAACAAGATGCACCTTTATTTTTAGAAGCCTGTCTGATTAGAACTCTACAGTTAAGCGTGTTTGGCCTGGAGTAATGATCAGGATGGGTGAACTTCTATGAAGTTTCCCAGGATCATTAGTCAGAGACCCGTTCGGGCATGTGGGTGGACATTGGGGTGGGCCTCACGTGTCTGCGGGGGCAACTGGTGGCACCTGGTAGGCCAGGACCCGACGACCCTGTTAAGGCGGGGTGTCTATGCTGTCATCGGGACCCAGTTGTCACAAGTCACTTGTCTATGAATCAATCCTGAAATGTCACATTTTAGTTTCCAATATAATAATTAACCAATTTTTATTTATAGGATCCAAGACCTAAAATACTTCCACTCCTTGTGATTCCATTACTAATGGTTCATCCTTGCACCCTTCCACATAAACATTTACCTTTCACAAAGCCCAATTCATCAACTTTAACCGTCCTTCTGTTGTCAATCCATTTTAAATAAAAATATTCACTTGGAATGTTGTATAATAAAACTCATATATTTGTTCCATGATTCCAAAGTATGACATATTCACATAAATTTGATTTCTTTCCTTAGTACCAGATACATGCATCTCTTATGCTATAAGATTAACTCTACTATTTTTAATCGTACTGCGTTCATAATTTTCATTTATATAAAATATATAATCATTAATTACATAACCCTTATAAGATAATTCATTTACACTTTCCCCTCTAGAAAACCATTTATGTCATTTAGAAATTACTTATATATTTATAGATAAATCTTTAAAAATATAATCTCAAAACTATCCTATATATTGCTGATTATATATATTTGATATCCATATTTCATCCCTTGTTGGATTTAAATATCTAAGAATTACTTTATGGGTTTCAACATACAGAGAAACCTATATATTTTTATATAAAATGTAAAGGTGATGTTGCTCCCACTTTGTAATGGCAATTATAACAACATATCTTTAGGAAATCCCTTCTCCCACAAGGTGTCTTTTGTGATAATATTTTGGAAGAAAAATTCTATCAACATCTGATAGGTACTCGATATAGAATTCAATAAATTCTTCATCAATATATCACTCTATAATATAACCTTCTGACCGACTTCAATTTTTTATATAACCCTTCAAAATATTTATATATCATTCAATGGGGTACATCCATATATAATGTATGTGACCACATAGATGGGTCTCTCTAACTATGTGAACCATCATATCAAAGAATATTGGGGGGAATTAAATTTCCAATTAACTTTATATGAGAGAAATTTACTTTTCCCTAGTAGGGATTGTTTTTAGGTCTATAACTTCACTACATATAGATTTAAAAAAGAAACAAATCTTGGTTAATGTCTGTCAAACATTTTTATGCAGAATGCAATGTAAAGATATAGACATTAAATCTTACATTAAAACATGATAGTCATGTGATTTTAGGCTTTTTATCTTCAAATAATTCATTAAAATTATATTCTTGATATTTGATGAATACCCCTATTAAACCTTTACATCATTCATAATGTTTCTAATTGATATATCTCTTTCCTAGAAAGAGTGTAAGATGTTGGAGGAAGAAAAGTCCACCTTTTAAACTTCACTAATGCCAACTCTTCCCCTATCCCCATGTCCATCATGTCCGACCTATCCTTAATGTCATCATTTTTTTAGGTTAATTTAGTAGAATATCAATAAAACTATCACATAATTTTTTTTAACGTGCATGACATCAAGAAAATTACTTACATACAAATAATTTCAGTATGGTAATTCAAAAAAAAACTGCTCACATTTTCCAATATATTTTAATAAGATCTTGATGATTTTTAACCAAAATTAGTGAAAATATCCTTTAATTTATCAAACTATTTATTGACCATTAATGGAGATAGTGTTGTACCTTATTCTGTATTCCCATAAAATGATATTGATAGGGATTGGTATTATGTTGCTGGGTTAAATTTTTTTGGTGTCCTAAAAACAAATTCATTGAGGAATGTTTCAACCTAACTAAGTGTATACCATTTTCAAAAATGGGACACCCCAAAATTCCTTTAATTCTATATCCTAACAAATTTACATTAACAAGAAGGCTATTTATCATCCCACACAACATGGCTCTCAATGTTAACTCTTCACTTCTATGAGATACAAATAATGTAACACTTGTATTCCACATCAATTCTAGATCTTGAATCAATGAATCCAAATAAACATCAATATCATTACCATATTATTTCAGTTAAGATATAAATAGAGACAACATAATGTATTTATGCTTCATTAATAACCACAGTGGAAAGTTATAATTTACTAACATAACAAGCCATGTACTACGAGTACTAATTTTTACACCAAAATAATTCCCTCTATATGTAGAAAATGCAAGATAGAGTTTTCTTAGCTTATTTCCAAATTTAGGATACTCATGATCAATATTTTTACACTAATGAGAGTCCGATGGGTGATATAGTTTCCTATCTTTAATTCTTATACCCACGTTCCATGTTAATTTTATAACAATATCATTACATCCATATAACCATATAAACCTTGGAATTATTGTAAAGTACCATAAAAATCTCAAATGACTTGATTCATATTTCTTATATCACGTCACACCAAAATTAGGTCATTTTATAAATGATTCATGTTCCTTGAGAAATAATGTACACTAATTTGGAAATACATGTATTCTTTCATAGATCATACCCATTAAATCTATAATTCATGTAGTGATATATATTCAATAAGGAAACTCATTTTCTTCTGGTAGTACATAATTCTGGAGACCAATTAGTTCTGTAAATCTAGTGTCACTCTATCCACTACTACCTTTCAAATTATATAACCCGAATATGAATAACAATGATGTATATTTAGTACAATCCGTATATAATGATCTCTTTTCACAACTCTTTAATTTCTCAAGAAACTTTGGACAATCATAAAGGTTGTCTTAAATTTCCATTGGCATTTATTGAATGTGTCCACCATCATCATTTACACATGTAATCATATCATGGTCATATATCATAGTATCATCCCATTTGGTATCTAAATATAGTTCTTCCTTGTGCTTAATACAATATTTATAGCTTCAATCTATTCCATGACTGATCAAATGTTCTTTCATCTCATCTAGACTATTTTTTCTTGAATAACAACAATTTAAACATAGACATGGTATTTGAGAAGGGTTATATGTACAATTTTTTTGAAAACATGATGAAAAATTTATGCTCATCCTCATAATCATTTATCATATGATTAATATCTATCCATTTTTGATTCATATACATCCTATTTGGTTTAAAAATATTCATATTTTACAATAAATAAATAAATGTACACATGGTATGCATATATTTTATCATTTTTTATATCTGTGAATTATATAAAGTATAAATTTAAAAAATATAATTATAAATTCAAATACATACCTATATAAATCATATGAATGAATATATATAAAATCTATGTTTTATAATACAATAAAAAATATATAAATATATAAATATTATGTTTTGGAAAGAATTAAGTATTTTCACTTAGTGTGGATTGTTTTCTTAGTGTGGAGTATGTAACTTTATGTAAAATGTGATGATATAATGTGATGGTTTTTTTCATAGAAGTTTAAGGATTTAAATATAATATAAACTAATATTAACACACACGCACACACACATAAACATATGGATATATGAACACCCAAACACACATAAAAAAGTATACTTTTATACTTATGTATACAAAACAAATAAAACAAATATTTATATAATATATATAAGAAAACATCATATGTAATGTCATGTTTCTATAGAAAATTCATTAATCATAGTCTTATATCATTGACCTAAACCACAACCGAATGAATAATCTTGAATCTATTAATATTTATAAGGTCCACACTTATTTATAACATTAAGAACATTGATTTATTATCTAAAAATTACCCAAGATATTAATTCACCGTATAATCAATAAAACCCATTTTCATTCCACTAAACCCCATTTAAAATTTTAATTAATATAAAATAATAAAATATTTTAACGATTTTTTAGGAAATACCAATCTATAGTCTATAAATACAAATAGGAATTTACAATAAAAAATTTGGGAAAATAAAGAATGATTAGTGAACCAAAATGGAAAGCACCCTAAAGGGTTGATTCATCCAAAAAAAGGGAAGAACAATGAAAAAAGAGATTACAGATGTGTATGTAGGGGAAGAACCATTACAGAAAAATAAGGGAAGAAAAACTCCAAAAAATAATGAAAACACATGAAATATCAATTAAGAATCCTTAAAATAATATCCATAATATCACACATTCAGTTAAGAGGTTTGATTTGTCCAAAATAAATGAGTTCGACCACCATAGATGAAGACAAGAAAAAAATCAAAATAATTGTGAAAAACATATGAAAGATCATATGAGAATCCTTAAAAACAATTTTATAATTTTCAACCTAAGGTTTTGAGGTTCGATTTTTTCAAAAAAACCATCTTTGGCTACTGTAGAGGTTCAGTTTTGCAAGAGTTTGAATGTGGTGGGAGGAGAAGTGATCTGTTATGGTTCTTTTTAAATAAGGAAAAAGGGTTTCATCAATGATTACTAAAAAAACTGATAAAAGGTCATTTTATCATTGATAAAAATAAAATAACTCATCAATAAAGTTTTTTTCAGCACTTTTTTAGTGTTGATAAATTAACACTTTTATCAGTGCTAAAAAACGTTGACAAAAGTGGTATTTCTCAGCACTTATTTTTTAGCACAGATAAAATACACTTTTAACAATGCTTAATCTAGCATTGAAAAAAGTGTATTTTTTTAAAAAATGAATAATTAAATAATATTAATTATATATGTAACAAAATCACTAAAAAATAAATTACAAGAATATTAAAAATTGCATCTAAATAGATTAATTATATAAATTAAAAACATACAAAAAATACTAAAAATTAATATATGAAAATTTAAATATATTAATTATATAAATTAAAAATATATTGAAAATATTAAAACTTAGTAAATAAATATGTATAAATAAATATTAAAAATGAATAAATTTTGAAAATATGAACAATTCATAAATGTTTTAAAAGAATAAATAATATTGAATGAATTGATATTAGAATGGAATAACTAAATTTTAATAAATTAAAAAAATATTCAAAAAAGTGAATTGATAACATTAATTTCAAAAGTTAAAAACACAAAAAAAATTAATACAAATGAATAAATAAATAATATTAATTATATAACTAGCAAAATTATTAAAAATAAATTATATTAACAATTAAAATTAAAAAAATATTTACAAAAATACATTTAAATTAATAACATATATAAATTTCGAACATATTTTGTTTAAAACAGGTTATAATCAGAGCTAGGAGGCCTTGACACATTTTATTAAAAGAAAAAAGAAGAATACAGAAGGAATATATGGGGTCCAAAAAAGTAAAAATTGCCTTCATCAAAAGAACAAAATTACCATAAGAAGCCAATTCAAATAAATATGTATAGTTCTAAAATTACTAGAATGTTTCCCTCCACCCCTTAGATATAAAAATCTACTCTCTTGATTTCTTTCCTCCTTTCCCAGTGATTTTTCTTAGCCCTAAGGTTCCAGACCTCTTTAACAGTCCACATGAACTGGGGATTTAGACTAAAGAGTTCCTAGAGGCTTTAGATCTTCTCAATATAACACTGGTGGATTGATTTAGGTATCATTGAACTTCAGTCAGTGCCTTCAATAGGTTCGTCTTTGGCTCTTGGGGTTTTCAAGAATGAGTGTTGGTTGGTCTTCTCGATAAGCGTCATATAATGATACACTTTTCTTTGAAGGATGATTAGATTACCACCTAGACCATAGATCCTATCTCCCTAAATGGGTGCCAATTCTATATTTTTTGGTGGTCTTATGATTTTCACATGAAATGTGACATTCCTTCCACAATAGTGTGGATAAGTTTTCCAAAAATCATTTTCCTTTCCAAAATCCTTCAATTATTAGTATGCTGGGGTACATGTTAGGTCATTATTTATGTTCTGATAGTCAAACTATTGTTGTTTGTCACCTGATATCCTCTTTAGTATGTGTTGAGGTTTATGTTTCAAAGCCTATGATGGAATAGATTTGGACCATGGTCAGGGACTAATTATGATGGAAGAAGTCAATGGTTTTTGAGTCATGGCCTAATTTATAATCATCTTAAAAATAGATGGGGCATATTATTTTATGATGTCATCAAGGAAGTAGGGACCGAAAATGGAATGACTCTATCCTGAGGTTGGAATTTAGGACAAAGGCTACTAATGATCCCACAATGAACCAGATTGTTATATCATAGGATGATTCCAATCAGAGGGAGGGACTGTCTGGTCTAAGAGGGGTTGAGGAGGTGTGCAGAGCTGTCTCAGGGGAACTAGGATCCCTCAAGCTACACTCCTTACAACATATTGAGGAGGAGACCTAGTATTATTAGGAAGGAGAATCATTGGGAAAAAGGGCCTAGCATAATTCCAATCAAGAGCATCAAACTTTATAGGGGTTGGTAGAATATAATGAGCAGGATAATTCCAAGTAAGAGAAGTTTTCATGTTAATCTAAGTAATTTATTTTAAGGGTTGGATGAGGAAGGGACAGAGTAGGATAATAGGCCCTCAAGGATAGTTAAAAAATAGGGGAATTAGGAATTTTTTGACTTGGTCATGTTTATACATTTATTATAGGAGAACCCCATAGTTGACCAAGGTTTCTCTGAGGCCGATTATGATGAAGAGATATCTTTCCAACTCTTAGATGACAGTGTGGAGGGAGCATGTCATAGAGGGATTCATAGTACAAGGAAGAAGAAGGGACAAAAGGGGAACCATGATGTGGGGGGATGTATTGTGGTAAATGGGAAGAAAACTAAAGTTTGAAAGAATTATTATCAGGTACCTAAGTTGATGGAAAAAAGGCATTTTAGAAGGAACAAGGCGATGGGTAGGAGAACAACAACCCAAGTCTAGGAATACAAAGGGATTTTGGGTATACAAAGTGGGAAAAAATATCAAGAGTGGTGACCCCAAGGAAAATTGGTAGGGAGGTGAGTCCGGGAAGGTGGATGGGGAAAAAGAAAACGAAAAAAGAAAACATATTGAGCTCATCCTAAATTCTAATGAAGAACTGCGGGTAAGATCCTTCCAAATTAAGGCTTCAAAGGAGGAGGTGGGCATAATCTTAGAAAAAATAGTATGTTTTGATGTCAATGAGGATAAAATGGCTTTGATCATAAAGTAAGACTAATTATTAGAATAAGGTTTCAATGAAAATAAGATAAATGTATATGAATAAATCCAATCATGGGATAAGCTGGCTGAAAGAGCGCTGTCGTGGGTGCCCTCAAATGATTAGTATGATTTTGGGGTACTTAGGTGCAGCAGAGTGGCTGACCAAGGTCGTCTCTCAAAGGAGGAAGTGAATTAAAACAATTTTTAGAGGTATTATAGAAGTAAAATAAAAGAGAATAAAAATACTACTTGAAAGTATGGGGGTGTTTGTTTATAGTTTATAGATCTAGAAGAAGTTTTCTGGAAGAAGATTGTATTTTTTTTGTTTTTAGTTTTGAAATGAAGTTTGATTAAAATGACACAACAAAAAGATGTTTGTTTAGACAATATTTAAAAGACGTAATCGATCTAACTCTACCTCTTCAATCATTTATTAATCATTATCATTTAAATTAATATTCACTTAATTATGATCCCTTAATTTGTTAAATCCCGAACCCTACGAGAATTAACTTTACCTAGAAGATTGAAGTGAATTTTAACCTTAGGCTAACTTCGGAACATGCAATCGCAACACCCTGCTTTGATTGATGTTATAAAATTAGCTTATGGTCAGTGGTAAATTAAGTCACATAACCACTCTGGAAATGAGGATTAATTGAGTTTAGGGATTATATTTGAACTCTACAAATTGATCCCATGTGGTTTTGAATTACCGGTAAAGGTTGCGCTCTCACAGTTCACACAATTCCCGACCTCGCGTGTTTTGTGTTAACTATTCAATTGCTTGATTAGTTTCATTTAAATTAAAAACTCAATTAATAGATCATAATATTTGAATTACAGTATCTCATTGATTCAAAATAAATGAATGAAGAAGGATAGAGGTTGATCGATTACTAAAAAGAACTACTCTTCCATGGGTGATGTAGTCATCGTGGAGACGTTTTGCATAAGCAACAGATTGAAAGGGTAGAACCCAATCTTGTCTCCACTCTTGATTCCAACCCAATTAAGAAGATTAAGATAAGAAGAAGAGGGATGAACACAGAATATTATTTGAAGAAAAATTCAAGAAACAAACATGAAAGAAAAGAAATACAAAGAAGAGGTGAGAGAGGAGAGCCTTTTTGGAAGAGAGGTTTGCACAAAGGCTTACTTCCTCCAAGAGTTGTGAGGGGCTCCCAAGAGACACCCTTTCGGCCACACCTTCCCAAAGCCTCGAAAAGCCCTCTCAAAGAGTTAAAACCCCCTTTAAATAGATTTTGTGAGGGCTAGGGATACATAACTTTTTAAGTTTGAAATGAAAATCTCGGCCAAATATTTTATTCCAACTTGCACCGCCAATTTGACCTCCAAAACGCGTGAATTGACCGGCCTTCCAGAAGGCTGATTTGTGCCACATCATGTCCCCGAGATTTCCGCAAAAGTTGGGCTCAATCCAAGCTCGTATGTAAAAGATATGACCCAAATACAGAACCCATGTCCATTCTGCCGAGTCCAGCCCACCATTGGATTAATGTCTCATTTACTCCATCCAAATGCACTCTTTAGCTCTAGTGTCCTGAATGAAAGTTGTATAAAATGAAGTTTGGAAAACTATTACAAAATTTAAAATTCAAATAATAAATATAAAAATATTTATCTTTGAAATACTACAGTGCACTATTAAGGGTAAAACTAGAATTTTCACCAAATTTTCAAATGAATGATCAAATCCCAAATATTTTATAAATAAACATATTTAACACAATGTGAGGAAATTATTTAATTTATTATCAATAAAATATTCAATAAAATAGTGTTTTATCAACTCCCCCACACTTACCCTTTTGCACACCTGGGCAAAACCTCATATCAAGTAAACATCAATATCAAATCAAAACCAATTTTAAAACACATATCCTTAAGATCAATCAATTTCACACCAAGAATCAAAAGATATCATGCCTCATAAAAAACCTTATTTCAAGTTCTCCATTTATATCATTCAATATATTTCCACTTCATTTATCCACCCATGCACAAAACACTTACCTCGCTTGAATTTTCTCTCATCACTCAAATATCAATTTTTTTGCAATGTCTTTCTCATCCAAACTCATACAAGGGTCACCATAGGCTTGATAGATTCCTACATCGCTACCCGATGTGAGTCAAGGACATATGTTTATCATGAGGACTTTTCAGGGTTGTTCTGTGGCTTTCGGTTGGTAGGATTAAGATGTGAAAAACTCTGAGGCTGAATGAGGAGGGCTTGACTCTTTTGAAGCAAAATTGCATTAATCTAATTTTCACTTAAATATGGTCTTCTCTTCAATCCCCATAGTATCAATTCAGCTCCATCATCATGAAAAAGTCATGAAAGGTTTACACCATTCATCATTTCAGCATAAAAAATGTCAATCTTCTCAAACATGATTTTCTTGAAAGCTCCAGATGGGCACAGCTTTCCACCTCAATTAGAAGCTCCAGAAAAGGCACAGCTTCACATGTCATGAAAGCTCCAGAAAAGACACAACTTTCAATATAATGACTTTCTTTAGCAGCAAACACATCTCTTCAGAATTTAATTTTCCACCCAAAGTATCACATAATGTGGTGGCAAAACCCAAGACAACTTCCCCCACACTTAAGCTCAACTAGATTATGCAATTTCACTTCAAGAGTTGGTTGGATAGGGAAAATTGGATTGTAATGTGGCTTATCCTAATAGGCTGTGCATGGCTTCTAAGGGCTAAAAGGATTAAATATTCAAGTTAGTCCATTATAAAAAAAGGATTCTTTGAAATAGGGGCTTTAATACCAAACAAATGCCTCAATCATTTAAACATAAGTACATCAAACCCTCAAGTTTTGATAGGAATAGATCAAATTCTGGTTAAATCAAGTATGGTTTGGTTCTCTCAAGAAGTGAGGTGAATGTAAAGAATATAAAAATAATGGTTTAGAATCCTCACAGGAAAGTGATTTCAAATATAAAGACAGTGAGATTGGCATGAGATTCAAAATTCAGCGTACTTTTCATGAAATTACTAAATATTTGAACTTGAAACAAAGTCATTTCAGCATTCATTTAAGCTTAGTTTCAAGGAGTAAATTGTTTCACTTATTGATACGGATTTAAAAATGGTGATGAGAATCATTTTAGCTCAAAATGTTTCAAAAAACACAGAAAATTGTAAAATAAACACACAAAATTTAAAAAACACACAATTTTTTTTTTGGTTTTTTTAAACAGGAAAACAATTGAAATTACTAAACTAAAAGGTTCCCTCCCCCACACTTAAAATATTGCATTGTCCTCAATGTGAACCTATGATATGATATATGCACATTAAATGCAGAATTTTTAAATAGGACAAATAATATAAAAGTGAAAGGGTTAGGAACAGCCTGATGTGATCAAGTGATGATGGGGTCATGCAGTGTGATAAAATCCACTGCATCAGTAGGAAGTCCCTCAATGTATCTCTTCAAATGTTTCCCATTGACTGTAAAGCTCCTTCCAGTGTCCTCTTGTGTGATCTCCACTGCACCATAAGGAAAAACATTAGTCACAACATAAGGACCTAACCATCTGGAACACAACTTACCAGGCATCAACTTCAGTCGTGAACTATAGAGAAGGACTTTCTCTCCAACATGAAACTCCCTTTGTTGGATAATTTTGTCATGAGCTGCTTTTGATCTTTCCTTGTAGAGCCTTGAGTTTTCATATGATGATAGTCGAATCTCCTCAAGCTCTTGAATTTGCAACTTCCTTTGAATTCCAGCTTGGGCCAAATCCATGTTACATTTCTTTATAGCCCAATATGCCCGATGCTCGACTTCCACGGGGAGATGACACGCTTTCCCAAAAACAATCCGAAATGGGGACATACCAATGGGGGTCTTGTATGCTGTCCTATAAGCCCACAATGCATCATCCAAGCGCTTGCTCCAATCCTTCCTATTTGGCTGCACGGTTTTCTCCAAGATTTGTTTCAACTCACGATTTGAAACCTCAGCCTGGCCATTTGTTTGGGGGTGGTATGGTGTTGATGTTTTGTGTGTCACCCCATACTTTCGAAGGAGGGAAGCAAAATTCCTATTGCAAAAGTGTGTCCCTTGGTCACTGATGATGGCCTTTGGTACTCCAAACCTGCAAAAAATATGTGCTTTGACAAAGTCCACAACAACATGAGAATCGTCAGTCCTGGTGGCCTTGGCCTCCACCCATTTACTCACATAATCAACAACAACCAAAATATACAAAAATCCAAATGAACTAGGAAAAGGAACCATAAAGTCGATGCCCCATACATAAAAAATCTCACAAAATAGTATGGGTTGTTGGGGCATCTCATGTCTCCTAGAAATGTTCCCAGTGTGTTGGCAACGAGAGCATGACTTACAAAACAAATGGGCATCATGGAACAAGCTAGGCCAATATAATCCAGAGTCTAAAACCTTCTTAGCTGTCCGTTGGGGTCCAAAGTGTCCACCACATGCAAGTGTATGACAGAATTGCAAAACAGACTCAAACTCATGATCAGGAATACACCTCCTAATAACTTGGTCACTACACATGCGCCAGAGGTAAGGATCATCCCACACATAATACCTAGACTCACTTTTTAATTTTTGGACTTGATGTTTCTTTAAATTTGCAGGGATTTCAGAAGCAAAAAGGTAGTTAACTAAATCAGCATACCAAGGATGCGTACCTGAGATGGTATAGAGATGCTCATCAGGGAAAGTGTCCCGAAGTGGTACCTGATCCAAGGTGTCATCCTCTAGTGTGTGAGTAAGACTACTCATGTGGTCTGCCACCATGTTTTCTGACCCCTTTTTGTCCTTTATCTCGATGTCAAACTCTTGAAGAAGGAGCATCCAACGGATAAGTCATGGCTTTGCATCTGGCTTCTTCAGGAGGTACCTCAAAGCTGCATGGTCAGAAAAAACAACTACTTTAGAGCCCAATAAATAGGAACAGAATTTATCTAAAGCAAATATGACAGCAAGAAACGCCTTTTCCGTGGTTGTGTAGTTTGATTGGGCTGAATCCAGTGTCCTCGATGCATAAGCGATCACATGTGAACGTCCCTCCACCCTCTGAGATAAGACAGCTCCAACCGCGAAGTTGGAGGCATCACACATAAGCTCAAATGGAAGGTCCCACCGTGGGGGCTATATGATTGGTGGAGTGGTCAGACACTTCTTCAGCTCATCAAATGATACCCTGCATGAATCATCAAAATTGAAGTCAATATCTTTTTGAAGCAATCGAGATAAGGGTAGAGCGATCTTACTAAAATCTCTGATGAAGCGTCGATAAAATCCAGCATGCCCAAGGAATGATCGAACATCACGCACACATGTAGGATATGGGAGGGATGAAATAATGTCTACCTTAGATTTATCAACTTCAATTCCATGTTGTGAGACTATATGACCTAAGACAATTCCCTTTTCGACCATGGAATGACATTTTTCAAAATTTAAGACCAGATTCTTCTCAATACAACGATGCAACACATCACCCAAACTAGAGAGACATTCATCAAATGAGGATACATAAACTGTAAAATCATCCATAAATACCTCTATGCAGGTCTCAATGAAATCTGAGAAAATACTCACCATGCATCTCTGAAAGGTACCTGGGGCATTGCAAAGTCCAAATGGCATCCTTCGGTAAGCAAAGGTACCGAATGGGCAGGTGAATGTTGTCTTCTCCTGGTCCTCTGCTGCAATGGGAACCTGAAAATAGCTAGAAAATCCATCCAAGAAACAATAGTGTGTCTTCCCAGCTAGTCTCTCAAGCATCTGGTCAATGAATGGAAGTGGGAAATGGTCCTTACGAGTGGATTGATTTAGTTTCCTATAATCGATACACACTCGCCAACTGTTTTGTACTCTCATAGGAACTAACTCATCATTTTCCTTTTTTATAACAGTGAAACCAGTTTTCTTTGGTACAACCTGAACAGGGCTAACCCATTGTGAGTCAGAAATAGGGTAAATGATACCCGCCTCAAGTAATTTTTCAACTTCTTTCTTAACAACTTCTAGGAGGGCGGGATTAAGTCTCCTTTGTGGCTGTCTCACCGGTTTAGCCCCATCCTCCAAGAGAATCCTATGCATACAAATGGAGGGGCTAATACCTGATATGTCTGCCAATGTCCAACCAATTTCCCTAATGTTATCTCTCAAAAGATTCAAAAGTTTTTCTTCATGTTCAAAAGAGAGATTGTTAGCAATTATGACAGGTAATCTATCACCACTGAGCAAGTATGCATATTTGAGATTTGGGGGCAATGGCTTGAGTTCCAATGTAGGTGGGTGATGTATGGATGGAGAAATTGATGCAACAGACATATCTTCACAATGAATATCTGCACAGTGAACATCAGTATCAGAATAAAAATAATCACAATCAGAGAATAAAGCACCAAATCCATCAGCATACTCAATAGACATGTCATAATCAGAGTTTACATGATCAAAATCAGAATATGATTCCATTTCAAAATCAAATCTTAGAGAGTCTTGGTCCTTAAAAATGGGTGTAGAAGTATTCTTAGACATCAAACTAGAACCAATACTCATAATCTCCCTAAGCATAGGACAATCCAATTCCATGATGTTTTTACTTGGTGGTTCAAAATGGGAGATAACAAAATCAGAATGGTCCTCTGAGGGGTACTTCATGGAATCCATAACATTAAATATCACAACTTCATCTCCAAACTCCATGGAAAGTGTACCCTCATTGACATTTATGATAGTTTTTGCAGTTTTGAGGAAGGGTCTACCTAAGATAATGGGGGCATGAGAACTTACCTGATCATCATCCATGTTAAGAACATAGAAATCCGCTGGAAAGATCATGTCTCTTACCTGAACAAGTACATCCTCAAGAACTCCCGCTGGATATACCGTAGCTCTATTCGCCAACTGCACCACTACTCTTGTCGGCTTCAACTCACCAACCTGCAAGGAAGAGAATACAGAGTGAGGCATCACATTTATTGAAGCTCCTAAATCACAAAGAGCATCAGAGAAGTGCAACTCCCCTATGGTACATGGGATGGTGAATGTCCCGGGATCCTTGCACTTTGTTGGCATTGCTAGATTTAGTGTAATGAGTGCCGAGAAATTCCTTCCAAGGTTGATCCTCTCATTCCCCTTGAGCCCTCTTCGATTGGTGCAGAGTTCTTTTAAGAATTTGGCATACCTTGGGATTTGCTTAATGGCTTCAAGTAGAGGAATGTTGATCTCGACACGCTTGAATGTGTCCAAAACCTCCTTTTGCATTGCTTATTCAACCATCTTCTTGGTTTGAACAACCCTTTTTGGAAAAGGAATGGGTTTAGGAGGAACATCATCAATCTTTTTCTTACCTTTTTCTTTCTCCTTGGATTGCTCATCAGTTGGTATGGAATGTGGCTTCTCTGAAGTTGAGGTGAATCCCGGTGGAATGGTAGGTGCAGATGTATCGTTCATTTGCTTCCCACTTCTTAATGTGATGGCACTAACATTCCCCTTTGGATTTGGAGTGGGTTGGGAAGGTAGATTTCCAGAATTTTTACTCACAAGTTCATGGAGGGTGGTGGCAATCTGGCTCATTTGAGTCTTCAACTCCCTCAGCTCCGAACTTTGACTCTTCAGCTCATTCTGTTGATTAAGAACAATTTGCTTCAAAAGATCATCAGTATTAGAATCTACCTTTGGTGGATGATTCCCTTGTTGCTAACTTGTTGATGTTTGAGCTTCAAATCTCCTTTGGGGTTGTTGGAAACCCTGCTGGTAAGGTGGAGGCTGCTGGAAGTTTTGTTGAAAGGGTGGCCTTTGTTGTTGTCCAGAGCCATACCTCATGTCCGACTGATCTTTCCACCCTTTGTTGTAAGTTGGATCAAACTTCTTTTGGGGATATGGTTGTTTTTGTTGCTGCTGAAATTGTCTCCCAGGGAACACTGCTGCACAATCTTCTGTTTCTTGGAGTTGTGGGCAACAGTCAGTTGGGTGGCTTGTCTTAGCACAAATACCACAAGGCCTTGAAGGAGGGGGTAAAGATGTCTTTTGTGCCAATGCAATCTGCCTCACCATAGTTGTCAATTCTTCTAACTTAGTATCAATCAAATGACTTTCAAGAGAAGAAGGACTTACTTGATGTACTCCTCGAACATGTGGTGTACCTCTATCACCGAATTGTTGAGAGTTTTGGGCCATTTTTTCGATCAATGCTCGTGCAGCTACTGGTGTCTTGTCCACCAATGCTCCTCCAGCAGCAGCATCCACCATGCTTCTCTCCATAGGTGTGAGTCCTTCATAGAAGTACTGAATGAGGAGTTGCTCACTGATTTGGTGATGTGGGCAGCTTGCACACAACTTCTTGAATCTCTCCCAGTACTCATACATCGACTCTCCTTGGGCTTGCTTGATCCCCGATATCTCCTTTCGAATGGATGTTGTCCTTGATGCTGGAAAAAATCTTTGCAAGAAAAGACGTTTCAAATCATTCCAACATGTTATATCTTCCGGTTGCAAATAATACATCCAATCTTTTGCAGCTCCATCAAGTGAGAATGAGAATGCTCTTAATTTAATTTGATCTTCAGAAACATTTCTTGGTTTTAAAGTTGAGCAAACCACATTAAATTCCTTAAGGTGTTTGTTGGGATCCTCACCAGATAAGCCATGGAACTTTGGAAGAAGGTGAATTAATCCAGATTTCAATTCAAAGTCCGATTCGAGATTTGGGTATGCAATACAATTTGGTTGATAGTTAATATCAGGTGCAGCCAATTCTCGAATGGTTCTATTAAGTTCATTTCCATTATTTCCAGCCATTGGTTCCTCTTTTATGTTTGAATTTGAATTGCTTCCAATTTCAATGTTTCCAGAAGAGAGGAATTCACCAACTGGTTGAATATTGAAACTTCCCGTAGATTGAGAATGTCTGATTCGTGCCCTAAGGCTACGTTCAATCTCAGGGTCAAGATCTAAGAGATCTTCGGGATTAGTTCGTGTCATAGATCAAATAAAAATGAAAAGAAAGAAGGTGGACCATAGTAAAATAAAAAGGAGAAGTTTGAGTTGATGGTCCAAAGAGAAGTAGAAGAAATTAAAAGAAGAAGAAGAAAAATCAGATTGGGTAAAGAAGGAAGAAAGAAGAGAGGAAGAGAATAAAATGTAAGATAAAATAAATACCTCTAATTGGTTGAAATAATTACTTGCCTCCCCGGCAACGGCGCCAATTTGAAAGAGCGCTGTCATGGGCGCCCTCAAATGATTAGTATGATTTTGGGGTACTTAGGTGCAGCAGAGTGGCTGACCAAGGTCGTCTCTCAAAGGAGGAAGTGAATTAAAACAATTTTTAGAGGTATTCTAGAAGTAAAATAAAAGAGAATAAAAATACTACTTGAAAGGATGGGGGTGTTTGTTTCTAGTTTATGAATCTAGAAGAAGTTTTCTGGAAGAAGATTGTATTTTTTTTGTTTTTAGTTTTGAAATGAAGTTTGATTAAAATGACACAACAAAAAGATGTTTGTTTAGACAATATTTAAAAGACGTAATCGATCTAACTCTACCTCTTCAATCATTTATTAATCATTATCATTTAAATTAATATTCACTTAATTATGATCCCTTAATTTGTTAAATCCCGAACCCTACGAGAATTAACTTTACCACGAAGATTGAAGTGAATTTTAACCTTAGGCTAACATCGGAACATGCAATCGCAACACCCTGCTTTGATTGATGTTATAAAATTAGCTTATGGTCAGTGGTAAATTAAGTCACATAACCACTATGGAAATGAGGATTAATTGAGTTTAGAGATTATATTTGAACTCTACAAATTGTTCCCATGTGGTTTTGAATTACCGGTTAAGGTTGCGCTCTCACAGTTCACACAATTCCCGACCTCGCGTGTTTTGTGTTAACTATTCAATTGCTTGCTTAGTTTCATTTAAATTAAAAACTCAATTAATAGATCATAATATTTAAATTACAGTATCTCATTGATTCAAAATGAATGAATGAAGAAGGATAGAGGTCGATCGATTACTAAAAAGAACTACTCTTCCATGGGTGGTGTAGTCATCGTGGAGACGTTTTGCATAAGCAACGGATTGAAAGGGTAGAACCCTATATTGTCTCCACTCTTGATTCCAACACAATTAAGAAGATTAAGATAAGAAGAAGAGGGATGAACACAGAATATTATTTGAAGAAAAATTGAAGAAACAAACATGAAAGAAAAGAAATACAAAGAAGAGGTGAGAGAGGAGAGGCTTTTTGGAGGAGAGGTTTGCACAAAGTCTTACTTCCTCCAAGAGTTGTGAGGGGCTCCCAAGTTACAACCTTTCGGAAACACCTTCCCAAATCCTCGACCAGCCCTCTCAAAGAGTTAAAACCCCCTTTAAATAGAGTTTGTGAGGGCTAGAGATACATAACTTTTTAAGTTTGAAATGAAAATCTCGGCCAAATATTTTATTCCAAATTTCACCGCCAATTTGACGTCCAAAACGCGTGAATTGACTGGCCTTCTATAAGGATGATTTGTGCCAAATCATGTCCCTGAGCTTTCCGCAAAATTTGGGCTCAATCCAAGCCTGTATGTAGAAGATATGGCCCAAATACAGAACCCATGTCCATTCTGCCGAGTCCAGCCCACCATTGGATTAATGGCTCATTTACTCCATCCAAATGCACTCTTTAGCTATAGTGTCCTGAATGAAAGTTGTATAAAATGAAGTTAGGAACACTGTTACAAATTTCAAATTCAAATAATAAATATAAAAATATTTATCTTCGAAATACTACAGTGCACTATTAAGGGTAAAACTGGAATTTTCACCAAATTTTCAAATGAATGATCAAATCCCAAATATTTTATAAATAAACATATTTAACACAATGTGAGGAAATTATTTCATTTATTATCAATAAAATATTCAATAAAATAGTGTTTTATCAACTCCCCCACACTTACCCTTTTGCACACCTGGGCAAAACCTCATATCAAGTAAACATCAATATCAAATCAAAACCAATTTTAAAACACATATCCTTAAGATCAATCAATTTCACACCAAGAATAAAAAGATATCATGCCTCATAATAAACCTTATTTCAAGTTCTCCATTTATATCATTCAATATATTTCCACTTCATTTATCCACCCATGCACAAAACACTTACCTCGCTTGAATTTTCTCTCATCACTCAAATATCAATTTTTTTGCAATGTCTTTCTCATCCAAACTCATACAAGGGTTACCATAGGCTTGATAGATTCCTACATCGCTACCCGATGTGAGTCAAGGACATATGTTTATCATGAGGACTTTTCAGGGTTGTTCTGTGGCTTTCGATTGGTAGGATTAAGATGTGAAAAACTCTGAGGCTGAATGAGGAGGGCTTGACTCTTTTGAAGAAAAATTGCATTAATCTAATTTTCACTTAAATATGGTCTTCTCTTCAATCCCCATAGTATCAATTCAGCTCCATCATCATGAAAAAGTCATGAAAGGTTTACACCATTCATCATTTCAGCATAAAAAATGTCAATCTTCTCAAACATGATTTTCTTGAAAGCTCCAGATGGGCACAACTTTCCACCTCAATTAGAAGCTCCAGAAAAGGCACAACTTCACTTGTCATGAAAGCTCCAGAAAAGGCACAACATTCAATATAATGACTTTCTTTAGAAGTAAACACATCTCTTCAGAATTTAATTTTCCACCCAAAGTATCACATAATGTGGTGGCAAAACCCAAGACAACTTCCCCCACACTTAAGCTCAACTAGATTATGCAATTTCATTTCAAGAGTTGGTTGGATAGGGAAAATTAGCTTGTAATGTGGCTTATCCTAACAGGCTGTGCATGGGTTCTAAGGGCTAAAAGGATTAAATATTCAAGGTAGGCCATTATAAAAAAGGATTCTTTGAAATAGGGGCTTTAATACCAAACAAATGCCTCAATCATTTAAACATAAGTACATCAAACCCTCAAGTTTTGATAGGAATAGATCAAATTCTGGTTAAATCAAGTATGGTTTGGTTCTCTCAAGAAGTGAGGTGAATGTAAAGAATATGATAATAATGGTTTAGAAGCCTCACAGGAAAGTGATTTCAAATATAAAGACAGTGAGATTGGCATGAGATTCAAAATTCAGCGTACTTTTCATGAAATTACTAAATATTTGAACTTGAAACAAAGTCATTTCAGCATTCATTTAAGCTTAGTTTCAAGGGGTAAATTGTTTCACTTATTGATACGGATTTAAAAATGGTGATGAGAATAATTTTAGCTCAAAATGTTTCAAAAAACACAGAAAATTGTAAAATAAACACACAAAATTTAAAAAACACACAATTTTTTTTTGGTTTTTTTTAAACAGGAAAACAATTAAAATTACTAAACTAAAAGGTTCCCTCCCCCACACTTAAAATATTGCATTGTCCTCAATGTGAACCTATGAGATGATATATGCACATGAAATGCAGAATTTTTAAATAGGACAAATAATATAAAAGTGAAAGGGTTAGGAACAGCCTGATGTGATCAAGTGATGATGGGGTCATGCAGTGTGATAAAATCCACTGCATCAGTAGGAAGTCCCTCAATGTATCTCTTCAAACATTGCCCATTGACTGTAAAGCTCCTTCCAGTGTCCTCTTGTGTGATCTCCACTGCACCATAAGGAAAAACATTAGTCACAACATAAGGACCTAACCATCTGGAACGCAACTTACCAGGCATCAACTTCAGTCGTGAACTATAGAGAAGGACTTTCTCTCCAACATGAAACTCCCTTTGTTGGATCATTTTGTCATGAGCTGCTTTTGATCTTTCCTTGTAGAGCCTTGAGTTCTCATATGATGATAGTCGAATCTCCTCAAGCTCTTGAATTTGCAACTTCCTTTGAATTCCAGCTTGGGCCAAATCCATGTTACATTTCTTTATAGCCCAATATGCCCGATGCTCGACTTCCAAGGGGAGATAACACGCTTTCCCAAAAAAAATCCGAAATGGGGACATACCAATGGGGGTCTTGTATGCTGTCCTATAAGCCCACAATGCATCATCCAAGCGCTTGCTCCAATCCTTCCTATTTGGCTGCACGGTTTTCTCCAAGATTTGTTTCAACTCACGATTTGAAACCTCAGCCTGGCCATTTGTTTGGGGGTGGTATGGTGTTGATGTTTTTTGTGTCACCCCATACTTTCGAAGGAGGGAAGCAAAATTCCTATTGCAAAAGTGTGTCCCTTGGTCACTGATGATGGCCTTTGGTACTCCAAACCTGCAAAAAATCTGTGCTTTGACAAAGTCCACAACAACATGAGAATCGTTAGTCCTGGTGGCCTTGGCCTCCACCCATTTACTCACATAATCAACAGCAACCAAAATATACAAAAATCCAAATGAACTAGGAAAAGGACCCATAAAGTCGATGCCCCATACATCAAAAATCTCACAAAATAGTATGGGTTTTTGGGGCATCTCATGTCTCCTAGAAATATTCCCAGTGTGTTGGCAACGAGAGAATGACTTACAAAACAAATGGGCATCATGGAACAAGCTAGGCCAATATAATCCAGAGTCTAAAACCTTCCTAGCTGTCCGTTGGGGTCCAAAGTGTCCACCACATGCAAGTGTATGACAGAATTGAAAAACAGACTCAAACTCATGATCAGGAATACACCTCCTAATAACTTGGTCACTACACATGCGCCAGAGGTAAGGATCATCCCACACATAATACCTAGACTCACTTTTTAATTTTTGGACTTGATGTTTCTTTAAATTTGCAGGGATTTCAGAAGAAACAAGGTAGTTAACTAAATCTGCATACCAAGGATGCGTACCTGAGATGGTATAGAGATGCTCATCAGGGAAAGTGTCCCGAAGTGTTACCTGATCCAAGGTGTCATCCTCTAGTGTGTGAGTAAGCCTACTCATGTGGTCGGCCACCATGTTTTCTGACCCCTTTTTGTCCTTTATCTCGATGTCAAACTCTTGAAGAAGGAGCATCCAACGGATAAGTCGTGGCTTTGCATCTGGCTTCTTCAGGAGGTACCTCAAAGCTGCATGGTCAGAAAAAACAACTACTTTAGAGCCCAATAAATATGAACGGAATTTATCTAAAGCAAATATGACAGCAAGAAACTCCTTTTCCGTGGTTGTGTAGTTTGATTGGGCTGAATCCAGTGTCCTTGATGCATAAGCGATCACATGTGAACGTCCCTCCACCCTCTGAGATAAGACAGCTCCAACCGCGAAGTTAGAGGCATCACACATAAGCTCAAATGGAAGGTCCCACCGTGGGGGCTGTATGATTGGTGGAGTGGTCAGACACTTCTTCAGCTCATCAAATGATACCCTGCATGAATCATCAAAATTGAAGTCAATATCTTTTTGAAGCAATCGAGATAAGGGTAGAGCGATCTTACTAAAATCTCTGATGAAGCGTCGATAAAATCCAGCATGCCCAAGGAATGATCGAACATCACGCACACATGTAGGATATGGGAGGGATGAAATAATGTCTACCTTAGATTTATCAACTTCAATTCCATGTTGTGAGACTATATGACCTAAGACAATTCCCTTTTCGACCATGAAATGACATTTTTCAAAATTTAAGACCAGATTCTTCTCAATACAACGATTCAACACATCACCCAAACTAGAGAGACATTCATCAAATGAGGATCCATAAACTGTAAAATCATCCATAAATACCTCCATGCAGGTCTCAATGAAATCTGAGAAAATACTCACCATGCATCTCTGAAAGGTACCTGGGGCATTGCAAAGTCCAAATGGCATCCTTCGGTAAGCAAAGGTACCGAATGGGCAGGTGAATGTTGTCTTCTCCTGGTCCTCTGCTACAATTGGAACCTGAAAATAGCCAGAAAATCCATCCAAGAAACAATAGTGTGTCTTCCCAGCTAGTCTCTCAAGCATCTGGTCAATGAATGGAAGTGGGAAATGGTCCTTACGAGTGGATTGATTTAGTTTCCTATAATCGATACACACTCGCCAACTGTTTTGTACTCTCACAGGAACTAACTCATCATTTTCATTTTTTATAACAGTGAAACCAGTTTTCTTTGGTACAACCTGAACAGGGCTAACCCATTGTGAGTCAGAAATAGGGTAAATGATACCCGCCTCAAGTAATTTTTCAACTTCTTTCTTAACAACTTCTAGGAGGGTGGGATTAAGTCTCCTTTGTGGCTGTCTCACCGGTTTATCCCCATCCTCCAAGAGAATCCTATGCATACAAATGGAGGGGCTAATACCTGATATGTCTGCCAATGTCCAACCAACTTCCCTAATGTTATCTCTCAAAAGATTCAAAAGTTTTTCTTCATGTTCAAAAGAGAGATTGTTAGCAATTATGACAGGTAATCTATCACCACTGAGCAAGTATGCATATTTGAGATTTGGGGGCAATGGCTTGAGTTCCAAAGTAGGTGGGTGATGTATGGATGGAGAAATTGATGCAACAGACATATCTGCACAATGAACATCAGTATCAGAATAAAAATAATCACAATCAGAGAATAAAGCACCAAATCCATCAGCATACTCAATAGCCATGTCATAATCAGAGTTCACATGATCAAAATCAGAATATGATTCCATTTCAAAATCAAATCTTAGAGAGTCTTGTTCCTTAAAAATGGGTGTAGAAGTATTCTTAGACATCAAACTAGAACCAATACTCATAATCTCCCTAATCATAGGACAATCCAATTCCATGATGTTTTTACTTGGTGGTTCAAAATGGGAGATAACAAAAGAAGAATGGTCCTCTGAGGGGTACTTCATGGAATCCATAACATTAAATATCACAACTTCATCTCCAAACTCCATGGAAAGTGTACCCTCATTGACATTTATGATAGTTTTTGCAGTTTTGAGGAAGGGTCTACCTAAGATAATGGGGGCATGAGAACTTACCTGATCATCCTCCATGTTAAGAACATAGAAATCCGCTGGAAAGATCATGTCTCTTACCCGAACAAGTACATCCTCAAGAACTCCCGCTGGATATGCCGTAGCTCTATTCACCAACTGCACCACTATTCTTGTCGGCTTCAACTCACCAACCTGCAAGGAAGAGAATACAGAGTGAGGTATCACATTTATTGAAGCTCCTAAATCACAAAGAGCATCCGAGAAGTGCAACTCCCCTATGGTACGTGGGATGGTGAATGTCCCGGGATCCTTGCACTTTGTTGGCATTGCTAGATTTGGTGTAATGAGTACCGAGACATTCCTTCCAAGGTTGATCCTCTCATTCCCCTTGAGCCCTCTTCGATTGGTGCATAGTTCTTTTAAGAATTTGGCATACCTTGGGATTTGCTTAATGGCTTCAAGTAGAGGAATGTTGATCTCCACACGCTTGAATGTGTCCAAAACCTCCTTTTGCATTGCTTCTTCAGCCATCTTCTTGGTTTGAACAACCCTGTTTGGAAAAGGAAGGGGTTTAGGAGGAACATCATAAATCTTTTTCTTACCTTTATCTTTCTCCTTGGATTGCTCATCAGTTGGTATGGAATGTGGCTTCTCTGAAGTTGAGGTGAATCCCGGTGGAACGGTAGGTGCAGATGTATCGTTCATTTGCTTCCCACTTCTCAATGTGATGGCACTAACATTCCCCTTTGGATTTGGAGTGGGTTGGGAAGGTAGATTTCCAGAATTTTTACTCACAAGTTCATGGAGGGCGGTGGCAATCTGGCTCATTTGAGTCTTCAACTCCCTCAGCTCCGAACTTTGACTCTTCATCTCATTCTGTTGATTAAGAACAATTTGCTTCAAAAGATCATCAGTATTAGAATCTACCTTTGGTGGATGATTCCCTTGTTGCTGACTTGTTTATGTTTGAGCTTCAAATCTCCTTTGGGGTTGTTGGAAACCCTGCTGGTAAGGCGGAGGCTGCTGGAAGTTTTGTTGAAAGGGTGGCCTTTGTTGTTGTCCAGAGCCATACCTCATGTCCGACTGATCTTTCCACCCTTGGTTGTAAGTTGGATCAAACTTCTTTTGGGGATATGGTTGTTATTGTTGCTGCTGAAATGGTCTCCCAGGGAACACTGCTGCGCAATCTTCTGTTTCTTGGAGTTGTGGGCAACAGTCAGTTGGGTGGCTTGTCTCAGCGCAAATACCACAAGGCCTTGAAGGAGGGGGTAAAGATGTCTTTTGTGCCAATGCAATCTGCCTCACCATAGTTGTCAATTCTTCTAACTTAGTATCAATCAAATGACTTTCAAGAGAAGAAGGACTTACTTGATGTACTCCTCGAACATGTGGTGTACCTCTATCACCGAATTGTTGAGAGTTTTGGGCCATTTTGTCGATCAATGCTCGTGCAGCTACTGGTGTCTTGTCCACCAATGCTCCTCCAGCAGCAGCATCCACCATGCTTCTCTCCATAGGTGTGAGTCCTTCATAGAAGTACTGAATGAGGAGTTTCTCACTGATTTGGTGATGTGGGCAGCTTGCACACAACTTCTTGAATCTCTCCCAGTACTCATACATCGACTCTCCTTGGGATTGCTTGATCCCCGATATCTCCTTTCGAACGGATGTTGTCCTTGATGCTGGAAAAAATCTTTGTAAGAAAAGACGTTTCAAATCATTCCAACATGTTACATCTTCAGGTTGCAAATAATGCATCCAATCTTTTGCAGCTCCATCAAGTGAGAATGGGAATGCTCTTAATTTAATTTTATCTTCAGAAACATTTCTTGGTTTTAAAGTTGAGCAAACCACATTAAATTCCTTAAGGTGTTTGTTGGGATCCTCACCAGATAAGCCATGGAACTTTGGAAGAAGGTGAATTAATCCAGATTTCAATTCAAAGTCCGATTCGAGATTTGGGTATGCAATACAATTTGGTTGATAGTTAATATCAGGTGCATCCAATTCTCGAATGGTTCTATTAAGTTCATTTCCATTATTTCCAGCCATTGGTTCCTCTTTTATGTTTGAATTTTAATTGCTTCCAATTTCAATGTTTCCAGAAGAGAGGAATTCACCAACTGGTTGAATATTGAAACTTCCCGTAGATTGAGAATGTCTGATTCGTGCCCTACGGCTACGTTCAATCTCAGGGTCAAGATCTAAGAGATCTTCGGGATTAGTTCGTGTCATAGATCAAATAAAAATGAAAAGAAAGAAGGTGGGCCATAGTAAAATAAAAAGGAGAAGTTTGAGTTGATGGTCCAAAGAGAAGTAGAAGAAATTAAAAGAAGAAGAAGAAAAATTAGATTGGGTAAAGAAGGAAGAAAGAAGAGAGGAAGAGAATAAAATGTAAGATAAAATAAATACCTCTAATTGGTTGAAATAATTACTTGCCTACCCGGAAACGGCGCCAATTTGAAAGAGCGCTGTCGTGGGCGCCCTCAAATGATTAGTATGATTTTGGGGTACTTAGGTGCAGCAGAGTGGCTGACCAAGGTCGTCTCTCAAAGGAGGAAGTGAATTAAAACAATTTTTAGAGGTATTCTAGAAGTAAAATAAAAGAGAATAAAAATACTACTTGAAAGGATGGGGGTGTTTGTTTATAGTTTATGAATCTAGAAGAAGTTTTCTGGAAGAAGATTGTATTTTTTTTGTTTTTAGTTTTGAAATGAAGTTTGATTAAAATGACACAACAAAAAGATGTTTGTTTAGACAATATTTAAAAGACGTAATCGATATAACTCTACCTCTTCAATCATTTATTAATCATTATCATTTAAATTAATATTCACTTAATTATGATCCCTTAATTTGTTAAATCCCTAACCCTACGAGAATTAACTTTACCTAGAAGATTGAAGTGAATTTTAACCTTAGGCTAACTTCGGAACATGCAATCGCAACACCCTGCTTTGATTGATGTTATAAAATTAGCTTATGGTCAGTGGTAAATTAAGGCACATAACCACTCTGTAAATGAGGATTAATTGAGTTTAGGTATTATATTTGAACTCTACAAATTGATCCCATGTGGTTTTGAATTACCGGTAAAGGTTGCGCTCTCACAGTTCACACAATTCCCGACCTCGCGTGTTTTGTGTTAACTATTCAATTGCTTGCTTAGTTTCATTTAAATTAAAAACTCAATTAATAGATCATAATATTTGAATTATAGTATCTCATTGATTCAAAATAAATTAATGAAGAAGGATAGAGGTCGATCGATTACTAAAAAGAACTACTCTTCCATGGGTGGTGTAGTCATCGTGGAGACGTTTTGCATAAGCAACGGATTGAAAGGGTAGAACCCAATCTTGTCTCCACTCTTGATTCCAACCCAATTAAGAAGATTAATATAAGAAGAATAGGGATGAACACAGAATATTATTTGAAGAAAAATTCAAGAAACAAACATGAAAGAAAAGAAATACAAAGAAGAGGTGAGAGAGGAGAGCCTTTTTGGAAGAGAGGTTTGCACAAAGGCTTACTTCCTCCAAGAGTTTTGAGGGGCTCCCAAGAGACACCCTTTTGGCCACACCTTCCCAAAGCCTCGACCAGCCCTCTCAAAGAGTTAAAAACCCCTTTAAATAGAGTTTGTGAGGGCTAGGGATACATAACTTTTTAAGTTTGAAATGAAAATCTCGGCCAAATATTTTATTCCAACTTGCACCGCTAATTTGCCCTCCACAACGCGTGAATTGACCGGCCTTCCAGAAGGATGATTTGTGCCACATCATGTCCCCGAGCTTTCAGAAAAATTTGGGCTCCATCCAAGCCTGTATGTAGAAGATATGGCCCAAATACAGAACCCATGTCCATTCTGCCGAGTCCAGCCTACCATTGGATTAATGGCTCATTTACTCCATCCAAATGCACTCTTTATCTCTAGTGTCCTGAATTAAAGTTGTATAAAATGAAGTTAGTAACACTGTTACCAAATTGAAAATTCAAATAATAAATATAAAAATATTTATCTTCGAAATACTACAGTGCACTATTAAGGGTAAAACTGGAATTTTCACCAAATTTTCAAATGAATGATCAAATCCCAAATATTTTATAAATAAACATATTTAACACAATGTGAGGAAATTATTTCATTTATTATAAATAAAATATTCAATAAAATAGTGTTTTATCACTGGCCATCTACTTTGACGATTTAATCAAAGAAGATCTATATATGAAGGTCCCTTGAAGGTATTTCAGAGGATTTTGACCATAGAGTTTTTTACCCTTCCATTCTCACATTCCTCAACTAAGGCCTTTCCAAAAAAACCATAGGTAGATTTCATTAAGTCATAAAATTTGGAAGGAAAAGAACAATTCTCATTTTTAATTCCATATACACTCATCCTGCATGAAGGGATGTTCAATTGATGTTCCACCTATAGGGGTAGGGGGTTCAAGATGAACATGAAATTCCATGTCATCCTAGATTTTTGTACTAGATAGCCCTGCCAAAAAGCCCTTTTGGGTGGAAACCTGGCCCTGCTCATACAACACAAACACAGATAGAGGTTTATGTGCTTTGGATTTTCAAGAAATGACCATTTGAAATCCCTATTCATCCACTTTTTTTTACCCTTGGACAAAGACTCCTAATTATCTTGAATGACAACTAAAGAAGTGATAGCCTCCTTTGACTTTATTTTGAAGTTTTTCACTACCATAGATGGTGAATCAGCAGTATCAACAACCACTAGAGATACCCTCTCAGACATAGTTGCAGGAAAATTTTGATTCCCTTTTTCAACAAAACTAGTCTCCTTAGAGATGGATGTTCCCCACTCATTGAATATGAGAGTAGAAAATCCAAGCTTGTTCTTAATTGGTAAATAAAAATCCATTTTCATTTTACCTCTCTTACTTTTGGAGTATTTGACTTTTTTTTCTCTCCACTGTTGAGAGTCATACTGTAATTGAGCTTCTAACTCCAAATTAGATTTATTATTCTAGTATTTTTATTGTTCCTGGTCCTTAGAATATGAGCATCCTAAAAATAGGTAACCCCATTACTAGTTTCCTTTCTTTTATCAAAATTTGGGAAGCTTGCAGTTTTATGCTCAAGGCCCATTGCTCATGCAGAGATGTAAGAGAGAGGGAAAGCCTACTATGGGTCATAGAAACAGCCAGAGCCTCAGAAAACTCCCTTTACACACGAGGAGGTTTATTTGAGAGGGTGATCCCAACAATGTTAAGAGAATCTATTAATGTAAGATCAATAGGTCCAACCCCAGAGTGCTCATCCAGATTGGTAGAATGCTGTCTTAGATTTAGGGTATGATCAGTCTCACATCTAGGCCCCTTACACTCTGAATTAAACTAAGGGTGTATTCCTTCATCTAAAATTTTAAATTTTATAACTCTTTCAATATCACAAGGTTTAAAGTGACTATAATTTTTTAAATAAGAATTTTCATCTTGCCCTATAATAGAGCAGAAGGCACATAAAACAATTTTTTTTGAAATTCATGGAGTCATGTACAATGATCTTACAGTCCATATAAAACCATGGGATTTTATCGTACTAAATTTTTAGATCAAATTCATCATTGTTATTTGAGAGAAGCACTCTATAAACTAAATTAGGGCTCAAGTAAACTCCCACAAGAAGGTGAGTATAATTCCCAGACCTAGCCACCTCTGCCTCCTTGTCTATTTTTACAGGGATGCCAATAGACATTGCAATGTCATATAAGATCATTGGGTCCCAAAGTATCCAATTTAAAATGTATATCTAGAACCAAAATTAAATAGAGGAATTACTAACCTTAAGAGGATTGAGGTTATGATCCCACTCCGGGATATAGAGGATACCTAGCTCGAAGGAAATCAATCCAAGTCCCCACACCCTCATCTTAAACTCTTTCACGGGGAAGAGGATGTGGATTGAAACACATTCCCAATTTTCAAAACCCCAAATATCAGAGAGGCACATGAAATATCTCTAATTATCCATGATTTAAAAGACACATGATTATGGAGTGCTTACCAATCTACAGTCGTTATGAGACAACATTCATATCCAATTTAACATGGGAAACATTTTTCTTTCAATGAAGACCTCCACCAATGGAACCCTTGTAGAGAGAGAGAGAAAGAGAGACTGAGAACATTATTAGGGATTGGGGTAGCAACATAAATCCCACCACAGAGATCCTTTCAACATTCTAATCCAGCAACAACATGCCTATAGGAGTCGAAACAACCTTGGGGAAGAAATATTTCTACCGAAGAATGAACAAATGAAGACGCCATAAAATTGTATCCCTAATCTCTATGGAGGAATAGAAAGCGAACTTCTCATGTGACACCTATCAAATCTCATTCAAACATATTAAAAAGATTAAAACTTAATAAAAAATTAAATAAATATTAATCATATAAATTAAAAATATATGGAAAATATTAAATCATCATAAATAAACTTTTATAAATCAATAATAAAAATAAAATAAATTCTAAAAAATAAAATAAATTAATAAATATTAAAAATTAAAAAATAATATTAAATGAAAGAATATTAAAATTGAATAAATAAAATTGAATAAATTAAAAAACATTAAAAAATTAAATTCATAACATTAATTACATGAATTGCAAAAACATAAAAATGAATACATAAATAATATTAATTATATAAATTAAAAAATTATTAAAAAAGAATCATATTAACTATTTAAATTACAAAAATATTAAAAAATACATTTAAATAAATTAATTATATAAATTTCAAAACATTTTAAAATTATTAAAACTTAATAAATAAAAATTAATAAATATTAATCATCTAAATTATAGACATAATGAAAATATTAAAACTTAGTAAATAAATATGTATAAATAATTATTAAAAAACAATTAAATTTTAAAAATATTTAGTATTAAAAAATATTAAAAATGAATTAATAATATTAAGTGAAATAATTTCTAAAATGAATAAATAAAATTTAATAATTTATAATTTTTTTAAATAGTGAATTTGAACATTAAATACATGAATTACAACACATAAAAATGAATAAATAAATAATATTAATTATATAAATAAAAAAATATTAAAAAAATTATCTTAACTATTTAAATTAAAAAATATTAAAATGAATTTAAATAAATAAATTTTATTAATTTCAAACACATTAAAAATATTAAAACTTAATAAATAAAAAATGAATAAATATTAAACATATAGATTACAAAAATTTTAAAAATATTAAAACTTAGTGAATAAATATGTATAAATATTAAAAAATGAGTAAATTATAAAAATACTAAAAATTAATAAACATTAAAAGTGAAAAATAATATTAAATTAAAAAATATTAAAAATATATAAATAAAATTAAATAATTCAAAAAAATATTTTTAAAAAATGTGAATTCATAAGATTAATCATATGAATTACAAAAACATAAAAAATTGGATAAAAGTGAATAATAAATAATGTTATTATTATTAATTATTGATATATGTAATATATTAGTTTTATATAATATATATAATCAATTATCAACCTCTATAATTTTTAATGATGTTTAAATATATTATTATTTAATTAAATGTATAAAATTTTAAAAAAATATTTAAAATAAACATTAATAATTAGTGGAATTACTATTTATAAATACATATATAGAATTACACACACACACAAACATGTATGAATTCATAGTAAAGAAATATCAAGCGGGTCATATAAACCATGTGCATGATGGGATGGGTCGTTGTTTGCTGTTGCAACCCATTTAAAATATGATTGGTGACACCATCCATTCTTTTCATATAATTGTAAATTATTTGTTTCTACGTAGTTAATTATAGTATGCATGTAATTTACTATATACATTCTTTGTATTTAAAATTATGAATAAGTATAAATTGACACACACACATTGTATTTATAAAAATATATACTTATTATTATTATTATCAAAATCACATTTAAAAATACATAAATTTTATAAATAAATTTAATTATTTTGAGTTCCTTTTAATAATGCTATTTTGGAACTAATAAATGTAGGATTTTATCAATAATTTTTAGCATCAATAAAAGTCAACCTTTATCAACACTGATAAAAGTAGGATTTTATCATCACTTTTAGATTGTACTGATAAAAGATACCATTGAATAAAGCATAATTGGTTGTAGTGGTAGTTGTGATAATGGTCTTTGAGTGTCGAAAGATACAGCTGCTGAAGCTGGAGGATGAGTTTCAGATTATGGAACCAAAGAACATTAATGTAGAGGGGACACAAAGAAATTCCCTAAGGTCTCTGAATGTGGGAATTTTTATTTCCCCCAGAGTTTAAGATAGTTGAGTGGTCAAGAATGGGTTAATTGACCAATTTATTAAATTTTAATTTTTATATCAGAGACAGTGAAAAATAAAAAACATGAACATCAAAATTTTTATTGTAGTTCAAATCAAAGTGATCCTTTGTTTATTCTACACACTATCAACACGAGAGTAGGATACCCATTATAAAGTGACATGACTTTTGATGAGTAGTCACAACCCATTTAAAACTACCCTTTTTCAACATAGAAGCCCAACCTTTATCCTGTATTTTACACACCGAAAGGCACAACATGAAACCATCCTTTTGAAGTGGAGTAAGAACAAAACTTTATTTTTTTTAGACCGAAGTACACTGAAACCCACTATCTTCTATTGGACCAAGGCACAACCTAATACATAACCGTTAAAATTGAGTCACAACTCATCTAATCCTGATTTTGAATGAAAAATGATAAACCAACTTTAATGCACACATAAAATAGATGAGAATAATACAATACCACAAAACTAGATTAGAAAATTAAGTAATAAATGTTGAGGACTAAAAAACTTTGATATCCTTGGAAATGTGAACCTTTACAACTGAGTTCAATAAAAAAGGTCACACGACAGTATCCATAAGTTAATGTGTACAACACTCAATGTTCATACAAGATACATTTTACTTGTTCTTTCAAACTCTATTTATAAAGTTTCCTCATGCATGAAAACGTTAAAAAATAACAACTACATTCATATCCATTGCATATTTTCTTTTCCCAAACATCAATCATAATTGTCTCTTTCATTGATAATGAACTACTTCAGAGTTGGAAGCACCTTCAATATTCTATAATAATAAAACATCTATACAAATAAAATCATTAGAATAATATATAATCCATTTATATATGATTTAAAAAATTTCAATAAACTTAAATAACTTTGTATAATTCCATGATAATCACCGTCAACATCTTTCCCCAAAATACCTAGTAAATTCAAAATTGTAATTTACTGCTGTAAATGTAAATATATATACATGCCTTTCCCCTCAGGTTTTTTATTTAATTTTGTATAAAACACATCCAATTTAATTTTAATTGAATCAAAATAATTTATAATAAATTATGGAATAAATAAATCAATGAAAATGAGTAAAAAGAATATGAAATGAATCAAAAAATAAAAAAGAAAAGGAACATAGCATATTTTCAGTTTCTAAAAATAAACTGTTGAACCATATGATGAGTGTATGATCCATTCTCCCTAGTTTATGAGTCCTTTTAATAGGTGAAAATTTATGAGTCCTTATATCCTTAGAATATAAGATATTTTCATATGATTCATTTTATTTGAATTTCATACAAGTCATTATATGAATCATTTCATACTCAATGAAATTTCAGCCTTCATATAAGTCAATTTTTTTACTACATATGAGTTATTTTATTAGGCTATGTAAGAGTGATTTGGTTTTTCATACAAGTCAATTGGTTATGTTTATGTGTCATTTTGCAATTATATTTTTTTGATAATATTTTGTATTAGAAAAATTTTCATAAGACATAGAAATTTCATAAGATTCAAAATTTTTGTAAGACATTATTTTCATAAGATATTAATTTAATAACACTTTAATTCCCATAAGACCACATATACTGTAGGAATTTTTATGGAATAAGACTTATATCATGTAAGAATTAATATCCCATAATTATTAAAATTATGTAACACTCCAGATTTTTCTCGTAAGACTTATTTTCTCATAAGGATTTGATTTCAAAACACTTAAAAATAACTTCATAAGGCTCTAAAAAATCACAAGACTTCTAGAATAATGCCTAAAATAGAGTGAAATACTTTATTCTTAGAGAAATTATAGAAAATTATTTCATCATATGATTCATTACTAAACTCATACCAATGTATATTTTTCTCCAAAACCAGTTCCTAAGAAAAAAACAAAAATAACAATTTAAAGAAAAATTAATCAATGAATAAATAATAAATAAAATCAATATGAAACTTTTCTTATATAAGCAGTGCAAGAATAAAACAAAGAAAATAACCTTTTTTGTTTTCAAAATCTCATGTTTTTTGGAATAAAATAAGGATTATTTAATTATAAAAACAAAAAAAAAGGAAATGATCCACTCAAAATTTTTCCCTTTTGGTAATTACAACAAAGAATCATAATTAAAAATTCTATATATATTTTAATTAATAAAAAAAGATTAAAAACTAAGTTTAATTATACATTTTTTTAATGTTTGATAGATCTAAAAATATAAAAATTTCTATGAAAAATATTTCTCCCCTTAATCATCATTAACTGTAGTATGAAAATATGAAAACTAATTAGAAAGTTTAGTATATTTTGGAATTATTTAAGAAAATTTAAATAAGATACCATTTAAATTCACACTTACTAAATATAAATATCAACAAAAAATGAATGTAATTAGAAAATAATAAACTCCTGCTCAATTTTTTCTTATTCCACTTTAATAAACATTATAATTTGGGAAGATTTTGAAATATAGTTTCAAATAATCCATCGTGTGTAAGAATTTAAAAGATTCAAGGATCCCTGAAAATAGGTTTATATATAAAAGAAATAATATATTAATATGTAATGAATTGAATAATTTTAAACATTCAAATAATATTCTAATAACCAAAAAAACAAATTTTAGTGAATTTTTGTAAATTGTAAAATACAATAAGATTAAGAATGCTTATTGAAAAAAGATAACATCATGTCACTGTAATGATGAATTCAAAAATAATAGGGTTGATATGAAGTGATATTTTAAAGGTGAAATGATTTTTTCCTTCAAAAATGACCACGAACTCTATATGTACCTATGTTTCTCATAAATATATTCTTTAAAGTATCTATGAAAAAATTTAATATAAAAATCCATACTCATTTTAACTATAACATAATTAAATAAGAGTTTAATTCTTCCAAGTTCAAACTTAATTTTATCAAACATAGTTACATCCAAAGGTTTAGTAAACATGTCTGCTAATTGATCATCAGTGGAAACATATTCTAAAAAAATTCACCTTTTTGTACATGATCTAAGATGTCTAGTTATGGAGAGTTTTAAAGTGTTTTTAGATAAAGAATAGTAGATTAATTATCACACAAAATAAATGAATTATTAGAATAAATATCAAAATCAATTAATGTTTTTTTAAAGCATAAATATTGTGAACAAAAACTAGTTTCCACAACATATTTTTCTACAGTTGTAGATAAAGCAATAGAAAGTTAATTAGGAACAAGAGGCTTGGATCAATGAAAAAGATAAAATAATGGCACAAGGTTTCAATGAGGGGAATATTAATTTTGATGAGTATTATCACACATGTGAAAAGCTGGATAGTCACTTTTAAGATCTACTATAAGGGGGGCCGAACTTGAAGGTGCATTTTCTTTTCTCGAAGATCTACAAGGTAAGAAAATGCAACAAATTTAGCCTTGTTTTTAATGATTTTTTACTATCTTACACAATTTAACTTACTTTGTATAACTTTTTGGTTTCACACTTTTCCTCAAAAGTGTTTTTTGGAATAATTTTTTTTTAATTTTAGAGGTACTTAGAAAGTGAAACGTTCCACTTGTACTCATAGGATTATTTGAAATTTTATAAGAGTTAATTCCAAACATTTTAACCAATTTCTCAGCATATTATACTGATTAAAAAAAATTATAAAAAATTTGATATTTTTTAATTCCTAGAAAAATATCAATTCTTCCAGACTCATGTCAAATTCAGAAGTCATTAAATCTGAAAATTCTTTACAAATTATTTAACTTAATGATCCAAAAATGATATCATAAAATGATATCATAATGATCAGAATATCTTTAGAGTTTTTATTAATGTTTTAATTGGAATCTATTTGTAGTTTTAAAAAATTATTATCAAAATAAATTGTTATAATATTTTATACCAAGCTCTAAGGAATGTTTTAAGTTTATAAAGAGCCTTAGAAAATTTTAAAACATATTCAGGTTTCTTTTAATTTAAAAAACAAAGGGGAAATTTTACATATTTTTTTAGAAATATGACCATTTATAAAATAACTTTTGACATCCATTTGATATAATTTAAATTCATGATGGAAACATAATATAATAAAATTATATAAATACCCATACCCTAGTAACAAAAATCCAGAGACTTACTTTATTCCATTAGCATAAATACAAGATTAAAATCCCAAAGGACCGATAAGTTTAGTAGTCTTGAATAACTTGATACAAAAATGGATCCTTTATTACATTGGTAATAAAATATAAAAAATAACAATGTAAATTAATTTCATCCTTGAACTCAGTTTATCATTTCATATTCATAACCTGGGGAAAGGAGAATAAATAAAAGGGTGATTTCAGATGCTTAGTAAGGTTTAAATACAATAAGAGCTTTCTTGAATAAATAAGAAATGAAACATAATACTCTTTTAAAAGTATATAAATAACTGAAATAAATGACATTTGATCAAAAAAAATTGAATCATGAGTGGGTAAGGTGTAGTCAATATAGAAATTTAAATGATTGGAAACAAATTCTATTTAATTAATAACTTGAGCACAATATGAATCCACAGATAATATCATATTGAAAATATCATGTATAATAATTATTGAAATATTAATGAAGGAAATTATTAATAATTTGTTTTCCATGATCTTAGGAATCATGGAACCTTTACCGTAAAGACATTTAACAAGAGATTTTAATCATTATGGGTAAAAAACCATTTAATTTGGCCAATATTGTCGTCACATGAGACTACTGATGCATCAAGGGGATATATGTAACTGGGCCCAACCCATATTTTCATGTACAAAGCATTCCTAAAACATCAATTAAATTCATGAATCAATATTCCTTATCAAAAAATATCTATATTGAGTAAAATATACATATTCAACATTATTTCCCCAATCAATAAAATAACATTCAAAGTAAATACCATATGAAAAATTGGTATATAACTTATGAAATAATCATATCTATGATATAATAAATATTAATATTTAATTAAATCATTAATGAATAATTATCATAAATAGAAGTGTTAGTATTTACACCATGGAAAATAAAATAGGTGCCTAATATAAAAAAATATGCCTTAATGAAAGAAAATTGAGATGAAGTCCCATAAAAGGATCATATCACAAATAAAATGAATGAATTATGTGTATTTACTATAAATAAACATAAAAAAGTGGAAATAAAACATAATATAATCCAATTTAATTTTACACATAACCTTAAAATGGAATAATCAATTAAGTATAAGTTTAACCGAATGAATTAAAATTGAGTTAATAAAATCCCTTACCACTTTGTAATCAATCAAACCGTATTCCCCATAAATATAATAATTATAAAATAAAATATTAAATACCATGAATATAAAGAGATTCAGTATATGATATATCCAATGTAATTATTTACAACACACACAAGAAATAAGGGTTGAATAAGGAATATATCTCACAAAAGTAAAAGTGAGATGAGAAAACTCTTACCTTATGTCTGAAAACGTTCTACACTTGTACTTAATGTCCTATATAATAAAATTATATCAATTAATTAATTAATTAAGAAATTATTAAATATATATTCTATTTATTATAATTTTATTAAGTTAATTTATGGAATTTTTTATTAGTTATAATGTTTAATTTCTTTATTCTGGGAGTGTTTGTTTCATGGTTTCATGATTAGTTCGCTTGTGTATAATTATGGATGTTCTTGTAAAATGGAAGAAAAAATACAGAAGTGAAATTATTTAATATTAATTAACTTATATAAGTTTAAATATTCTAATATATCATTTGGTTATATGGTATGAGAATGATTCATTAGATAAAATGTTAATAAAAAATTATTAGTTTATTTTGGATGTTTTTATGACCATCACCAACTAGTATTGTTTTATTTAATATCATGTTCATATACTAGTTCCATATCATCAAATAAGTTTTAATACAAATATTATAATCTTTATTAACCATAAAAATGGTTTTATGACCACTCTTGAAGGAGATAATGTAAAATGAAAACTCTTCATTCACAAAGGTGGTGAATCGACACATCACATATGATGTTTTTAGTTTTAAAAATAAATGGAAAAGAGAGGAGATTTTATAATGGATTTTACATTAGAAAAATAAAAATAAAATATATATATTATAATTTATTTACCATACCACTTTTTATATGGGAGGTGAGGATAAGATAATAAATTAAAAATAAATTAAAAGAGAAAGAATGAGGATTTTACCTCTTGAATATCGTCTCCTTGGGAACCTTCTTGAGACACTTGGATTTGGTATTTTGGTAAGACCATAAGGTCTTGGAAGTGTGGAAGATATTTGGAAATAGAGTTGGGTATAATTTAGATAAGGTTTAAGGATTATAAGGTGTGAGGAGAAAGGGTGGTGAGGGGTGGTATTTTTAGTTGGAGGAGAGGGGTGTTTTTGATTATTTTATTCATTTGTTTATTATTTTGGTTCAAGACTATCAATATTGTTGATAATTGTCACTAAGTACATTAAATAATGAATGTGAGTTTAAAATAAAGGTTTCTTACATCATCCATGATTCAAAAATTCATGTCTTTGGCTTAAAATGATAAATACCGTAAATTACCGTATTTCACTATTCACCAAAAATCTAACTATTTCATAAAATTATAAAAAATTCACCCTCAAATTTTTTAACATGTAGATTTTAAAAAGGGACTAAATTTATTGAAAATAATTTTATAAATATGGTTATCTTAATTTCTAATTAAAATCATCATTTATTAAAAAAATTATGATTTTAAAATTATAACTGATTTTATGGCACTTTGAAATTTAATTAAGGTCTCAAAAATTATATTATAATTATAAGAAAACAAAATATTAATTTATGAATCTATTTTATTAATATAAATTTTATTTTAAGTAATTATATTAATTATAAAATTGTAAATAATCATTTACGTTTTACAAAAATACCAACACTTAATTTATCATTTTTAAAACATTTATTTACTTATTTCATTATATAAATATATCATATTTTAATTTATGAGATACCAAAATTTTATTTATAATTTCATAGGTGATTATATTATTCTAATGGATAACTTACTATTCCTAATGGTCACATTGCTATTCCAATGGTCATGTGAATATTTAATAGTATATCAGAGTTCATTTAAGCTCAGTGTTGCATACAATATAAGTTATTGAATAAATTGAATTTATTTAAGAAGACACATACCATAAAATCATGGGTTGTTATATTCATCCCTCATTCAATAATTTCTTCCTTTAAACTTCTCATGAATATTGACTTCTAAATAGATGAGGATGGTTTTCTTCACAACATCCTCATGTTCCCGTGTTGCTTCTTCCATTTTGTGGTTTCTCTAAAGAACCTTTACCAATAAAGTGTATGATTTCTCAATAATTTCACTATAGTGATAGAAACTTTGATATTCTCTTCACAGTAAGAAAAATCAAGCTCCAGTTCTATTTCTTTATATTTGAGTATATGCGTTGGGTTTTTCATATACTTCCTTAACAATGATATGTAGAACACATAATTAACTTTGGATAGACATGGTGGCATTAATAATTGGTAATATATAGCTTGTAACACCCCAAAATTTCATTGTACGTTAGTTCTTCAATGTAATTCAATAACATACACTACATGCAACATCGAGTTCAAGTGCACCACGACTTACCAAACTAGCCATTCAAAAGCGATTATGAATAGTATTAACAGAATCTTGAACTTTATATAACCCTTATAATTTTAAAATCCATGTTATGAGTTTCTTAGACATAATGTAAGGACAAATTCATTTTTTTCAGATAAAAGAAGTATTTTAAAAAAATGCAATTTTACCGCCTTTTAATGGCGAACCCTTTTTAAATCCAATATTTGAAACTTTTATATATATTAAATTTGACAAAATAAACTTCTTATTTGGGATCGGGACATAAGAATTTAGTTTTAATAATTTTTTGGTGTTTTTCTGATAACTTTCATATTTGGGTGAACAGTGAAAATAATATATTTCAACTGAAAATAAATTTTTTTAATCAAAATAATTTATAGTGTTAAAAAATACATATGAATGGTTTGGTTTTATAATTAGATTATATTTTTACCATTTAATCCAATGTTTGTCATTGGAAGTAATTTCACTTTGAAATTGGACATAAACAAGTGTCAATCTTTTGGTAGTTAGTATTTCATAAAAATATGCTTCTTTGTTTTAACAACGGGAATTAATTTTAAAATAATAAATGAAATTTATATGTTTTTAATTTGGTAAAATAGACTTCATTTTTGAATTCATAATGTCAAAATTAGCTTAGGGTGAATTTTTGGTATGTTTCTGAAAACTTTTAATTTTTGATGAATAGTGAAAAACATTGAGTTATAGTTTAAAACTGAATTTTTATTTAAATTTATTTTAGGTAAAAATAGATATATAATACCTATATAAGTTCAATATAATTCATTGGAGTTAGTTTATAATAATTTTAGATATATAAAAATTTTATCGAACTTTTCACCGTCTTTTACCCACCTCCTAGGAGAATTTTCCAATTCACATAAAACATAATCTTACCGTTTCTGTGAATTGAATTTCGAAAATTCGAGAGACACGGTTAATATCAAGTAGTAAAATTTGGTTCAATAAGATAAAAATAATTTTTGGTGAATAGTAACTTTTTACTTTTTTTACCACGGTTAAAAGTAAATAGGGTAATTAAGGGTAAAAATGATATTATTATTACCCTAACACATGTCCTAATTCTATTGGATAAGTATAATTAGACCAAAAACAACCTTAGTAATAAAATATGAACCTCATTGGTTCATTTGGATTATATTAGGACACTTAATATTATTTAATTCAAAGAAGAGTTAATAGAGTAAAATAAAAGTTTAATAACTAAAAAATTTTTAATATTGGGTTATACATAAGAAAAATTTGACTATAAATATTAATTAGAAAGATAAAAATATTTCCTAGATAATGGTATTTTAGTTATATTTTTTAGACATTAAATAATTTAATTTATTTATGACACAATGATGATGCAGTACTTACCTAATTAATGAAATATTAAAATAATTGATATTATAAATATCTAAATAAATGTAATTTGAGACTTTTTTATGAATTCCAATAATTTTCTAGGTTAATATGACATATTAGTTTTGGTTAGATGAATTTTTTTCAAAGTAATAATTCTTTTATGAATTTAGAAAAACCAAAATACCAAATAATGTCAAAATTGACATAAGAGAGTTTTTAAAACAAATATTATATTATTAATTGATATTCTATTCCTAAAAATCTAAGTTTAGGCCAAAGGACGTATATAATGATAGGTGTATCATTAATGAACCACATGGGGTTCTCTTGTAAGTATATAGTAAGTTTAGTAACCATATAATATAAAAATAAAAAGAGACATGGTAAATGTCAAACTATTTAACTAATAGTAAAATCTAAAAGATAAAGTTAACATAGTGACCCAAACCTATCTAAAACCTATTTGTTTAGTCATTTTAGACCCATCCAAACCTTATCCTTTAAATAATCCATTTTGGAGCCATTATAAAACGAAAATTATTTTATTATAAAATAATATTTCTAGCTTTTTCTAAGGTGCCCCTCACTCCGCTTATAAAAGGGAACCCCTTCTCTATAATTCACACCTTAAAAGCCTTTTGGCTTAGCAAAACCCTGATAAAATATCCTCTCAACTTCCCTCACTTCATCCTAGATGCCCTCCTTTGGTCAGAAAGCCAACTTAAGGAGCCCTTTTGATCAAATCAAAAGGAAGAACCCGAAGAAGAGGTAATAATTTCACCACCCTCTTTCAAGTTCATTTCTTCTTCCACTTATTCTTTATTTGTTATATACATTCTAAAATAATAACTGTAGTATCTTCTATATACTGTGATATTATTATAAATATGGTACATCCATATTCATTATTCTATCCATCCTTTTAATGGCATGTCACCATACGTGTGTACGTACGAATTATCGTCTCCACGTTGTGGTGTAATTGTTATTCAATACATTATTATTTGGATGGGTATGATAATGATGTGTAATTCATGTAAATAATAAAATATAACATGGTAATGATTCTGTATATATGATATACCATCCAATTATATATTATTTTAATATCAAAAGAATGATATTGTCGCTCGTGCGTACGTACGGATTACCGTCTCCATGAACGCGATGAGATTCATTCCCCATTGTATCCATTCTAGACTAAATTTCATTTGATGATTAAAAATAATGTTTAGAGATATGATATAATTATGTATATGAATAATATACATCCCATCCCTAACAAATATGGCTCACATAACAAATAATATAAAGGAAAACGAATCCCTTAACACCCGAAACGATGATAATAATAAGATATTATTAACAAATAAATGTTAAAAGATCATATATGATATCATATTAATGTATATGATTATTTTATAATTCAATAAAAATTATTTCACCATTATACAGGAGGTTAAATTACCCTCAACCAAGGAAAAAGTACAAAGGGGTTTCTTATCTCATTTTTAATTTCGTGAGATTTCCATTGTTCACCACTTATTTATTGCATGTGGTGTGTGTACTGCCCATGATTGTATTCATTGTGTAATATACATTAATTTATGGATATTTACATCATCATTGTATGATCCTTATTTCATGGGTTTATGTTTTGTAAGTTACCAAATTGATAAGGGAATTTGAAATTTCAATTTCCACTCATTCGTCTTTATGCATACTTCAGTGATACTTTTACTCCAAGATTTTGTGTGGAATCACTATTAATTTGTTTATGTCATAATTTCCACTCCCCTTTTTGTGTATATACTTTTGATACACATAATCACTCAATTTATATATTCTCAAGTCATCAATATGAACTTGAAAAGAGTAATTTTAACTCAATCTCTATTTATTGAGTTAAACATCCAATTCATTGGTGTTGTATTTACAAGAATATGTGTGAATGTCCTTTGATATATTTACACTAAAAAACCAATAATATTTAGTGTATTTATATTTTTCACACATAATTATTTCGTTTATTTATCCTTAACCTAAGGAAACAATCTTTATAATATATTTCATCACTATTTACATTCCATTAAGACTCCTTTGTTGTTATACAGGAAATCACTTTTATATGGTGTATATAATGTACTATGACATAGTATATCATGAATCCCTTTATTCTCATGATATTAAAAAGTTTTTATTACCTCAATTATTTTTATTTAAGTGTCTCTATTTTGGTTAGGAACTCTAACTAAAATATCATTTTTAAATGTTTTAAAGATTTATCATTCTAAATCTATCTCATTAAAGTCCATGTTTTAAAAATGGTTTTAAGGATTTATTTATATTAACATTAAAGTTTTAAAATAAAAATTCCTTTTAAAAGTTTCAAAGTGGTATGGGACACTTTGATTCAAAAATATATTTTTAAATGGCTTATTAACAAATAGTGTAACTTTTAAATGATTTCAAGAAAAAGGTGGATATTTCTCTCTAATAGTTTTGATGATTATTTTCATCTATGCCAATATCCTTCATTATTCTCAATTGAGGTTAATATGATATAATAAAATCTTCCATATTGTATCAAATGAGTTATGTTTGACTGTGGATGTGCTATTTTTATACCATTCCTAGTTTGTGGATAAAGTATTGACATTTGATATGCTAGTTTTAATACGAATGTTTATGTTATGTTTAAACATGTTCATATGAGGAATGCATTGGAATTATTAAGTGATGGGTGGAGCCCGCTATAGCTCCTCGATGCATCGGTATGTCTTATGAGAAAAACTAGTTTCTTAGCACAAGGCCTTGACAAAATCTTATTTGTAGTCTTGCCACAAAGCCTTGACTATGTGGTTATGATAGTCTATCATTATGCATTCCATCATTATAAAAGTGGATATTGATATTGCATGTGATTATTCGACTAGTAGAATATTCATGTGAATAAGTAAATGAAATTATTTGATTTTATCTTTTCCATATTATGCTGAAGTTCATTTTTAAAAAGGATTTTGTTCTAGTCTTATACACTGCCTTAAATGTTTATGCTTATTTATGAAAGTTTCTGCTATAATGTTATCCTTACTGAGCATTTGAGCTCCCCCATTTCTATGTTTTATTTTTCCCAGGATGCAAAGAAGTATATTATGACTGACCTCGAGGGATAGTCTATGGGATCTCAGTGTTTTCTATGGAAACAATGTTGTTGTATTTTTTTTTCATTTTATGATGTAATGTAAACCTTATGAATGTATCTAGTACCCACAAGGCTACTAAACTAATCATTCTTTTGAGACTTGATCTTTTATGATCATGCCAATGATACGTAATAATGCACTGACTCTAGGCTTCTAGGGTCAGGGCGTTATAGTTGGTATCAGAGGAAGTTTAGTACAAACCTTCGAAACTAGATTTAGATAAACTTTGATTAGAGCACATAGCCCTAAGATAGACTTTGAGGATTAGTATAGAAGAACTTCCTAGAATTTTGGTATTGTATAGATTTTGTGAGTTTTCCAAGCAATACATCCCTATATAGATATGAGCAGGAAGAGGCGGCTCTGGAAAAAATGTGCCTAGGGGTAAAACCCGAAAACACCGCTTTGAGCTAGACTTGAACAAGAACTGGTGCACAATAACGGGTCTTGCTTTACTCTTGGTTATGACACTCCCAGGGGATTTTCTTAGGATAATTACATTTTCTTTACAAAACAATTTGAATGATTTTAATATAAGATGAGAATAAATGACCTTGGATAATCCTATGGTGTTTCAAAATTGAAAATATGGTCATGATATTTTCTAAATGATTTTATGACTACTGTTACTCACACAATTCTTTTTTGGTTTTAGTCAATGGCTGGATTCCAAGGAAGTCATAGTAACATTGAGCATGATGTACTAGGTGGGAACTGTGGTGGAAATGAGCAACAAAATGGAATGTTGATAGGCATAAAAGATATCGTGTTCATTCCAAATCAGTTTTCCAAAAATATGATGAACAACATATATATTAACCAACTCCCGGACTCAACAAATAAGAGAAAGGTGATGAATGATAAGAGCTACAACAGTAGAGACCATGGAGAAATGAATCCTCAATTTCCATCATGCAGGAAATGTGGAAGGAGACACCCAGAAAAGTGTCTCAATGGAACAAAGAAATGCTTTACGTGTGGGAAAGATGGACATAAAGTGAAGAATTTCTGAGGAAAAATGAAGAGTACTATGGAAGAAAATAAAAATGGTCACAATAATTCATTTACGGTCATTTTCCGTAAATGTAGGGGACCTGGCCATTACCCAAGTGAATTCCCTATTCTATAGGATATTTTCTTGGCCAAAACAAGAAGATATGTAGAAATAAATGGTTAAAGAAATGTTTAAAAGTATTAGTGATCCTTGTTGATGGGATTACTTTGGAATAATTTTCTCTTGTATTTGTAACCCTGAAGTTGTCATATGAAAATGATATTTAAGGAAGAATTATCTTTTCTCTTGTGGATATAGTTATAAATAACCATTTGGTTTTATATGATCATCGGGTTTGAGGAAATTACAAGTTATTATATTTTGGGATGAAAATGAAAGGTATGAGATAACATTTGTGGTTAAATTATGTTATGGTTATTTTGAGGAATTTATCTTATTTTGGTAATGTTATAAAATGTAGTTTTTGAAAAAGGATAACACGCAGACCGTGTGACAACCCATCGCATTGGACAAAGCTGTGGGAATCAAAACCACAACCAGAGTGTGATTGGGATTTATCGCCTACCACTGGACTACATGAAGTCCCTGGTTAGTGTGACTAATTATTATTAGTTAAATGACTTTATTGATCAATAATAATTTGATTTGGGATATTATGTCTTATCAAATTAATACCCTTAGTATAGGAAAATGATTTGGTGATTAAGTGATATATGTTATTTTAGAAGATTTTCACTTTGTTGGGAACACTATATGACCAAGGAAAATAGAATACTATGAGATTTAATTTGAGGAGTAATGGTGGATTTTTATCCATTTTTTTATTGTGGATTTATAGTGATTTGGGTTATTTATGGAAATGATTAACCTATAATAGAGAATATGTGATTAGGTTAATTACTTTTAAGTATTTGACTTTAAGAGTAGTTGATGTCATTTGGAGATACAATTTAACATGGAAGACTACATAACCAAATTCTTCTAAGTTTTGGGTTTCAATATTAGTTTTGATTATATTGAAGGATTTTAAGGACAATTGTTTATTGAATGATATTTATTTAAATTTGGGGTATTATTGGTTTAATTTTAGAAATTAAGATTTGTGTTTCTTTCTATAATTGAATATCCTTTTGGGGTATCATCAGATCTTGTACTAACCATTTTTGTTTTGATTAATCTCTAAAGACAAGGTAAATATATAGTTTATCTTTTTTGGATCATGTGATTCTCTAGAAGTTTATTCTAGATCTTTCGATGTGACCAAGTATTCTTGAAAACTCATCGTTTAAAAAAAAGAATTAGTGGTAGATATTTATTAAAGAATGAAACTCTACTTAAAAAGTAAGCATATCTCTTTATGTTCTTATTCAATATCATAAATTAATTCCTCATCTTTATGAAATGTAACTTAAAGAAAATGTTGTCCGTTTAGTTTTCATACTGGGAAACTAATGACCATTTGTCCTATCACAAGTTTGTGGTTTTCTTGTTGTTAAATTTCTCCTAATCATGTTTTGTATCCCTATCCATCAGAACGTGACACTTACTTTATCTTCCATATCCATGTTTTCCTATATGGAATCCTAGTATGGGTTATCTTGGGTGACCTTTGTACTTATCTTTATTTCTTTCAAAGTGATAGTTTTATTGACTATTTTTCTGATGTGGGACTTTCCATTATATCCCCAAGCCTAATTTTAAAAATTGTGAGGATACAATTTATTGAATGAGGGAAGAATGTAACACCCCAATATTTCATAGTACGTTAGTTCCTCAAAGTAATTTAATAACTTACACTACACGCAACATCGATTTCAAGCGCACCACAACTTACCAAGGTAGCCATTCAAAAGCAGTTATGAATAATATTAAAATAATTTTGAACTTTATATAACCCTTATAATTTTAGAATCCATGTTATGAGTTTATTAGACACAATTTAAGGACAAATTCATTTTTTTCAGATAAAAGAAGTATTTTAAAAAAAATGCAATTTTGCCGCCTTTTAATGGAGAACTCTTTTTTAAATCCAATATTTAAAAATTTTATATATATTCAATTTGACAAAATAAACTTCTTCTTTGGGATCGGGACATAATAATTTAGTTTCAATAAATTTTTGGTGTTTTTCTGATAACTATCATATTTGGGTGAATAGTGAAAATAATATATTTTAACTGAAAAAACATTTTTAATCAAAATAATTTATAGTGTTCAAAAATACATATGAATGGTTTGTATGTATAATTAGATATTATTTTTACCATTTAATCCAATGTTTGTCATTGGAAGTAATTTTACTTTGAAATTGGACATAAACAAATGTTAATCTTTTGGTAGTTATTATTTCATAAAAATACGCTTTTTGGTTTTGACAATGGGAATTAATTTTAAAATAATAAATTCAATTTATATTTTTTTAATTTGGTAAAATATAATTCATTTTTGAATTCATAATATCAAAATTATCTTAGGATGAATTTTTGGTATGTTTCTGAAAACTTTTAATTTTTGATGAATAGTGAAAACACTAAGTTATAGTTTAAAATTGAATTTTTATTTAAATAATTATTTGTTTTATTTAAATTTATTTTAGGTCAAAATAGATATATAATACCTATATAATTTCAATGTAATTCATTGGAGTCAGTTTATAATAATTTTAGATATATAAAAATTTTATTGAACTTTTCACCGCCTTTTACCTACCTCTTAAGAGAATTTGCCAATTCACATGAAACATAATTTTACCACTTTTGTGAATTGAATTTCTAAAATCCGAGAGACACAGTTAATATCAAGGAGTAAAATTTATTTCAATAAGATAAAAATAATTTTTGGTGAATAATATATTTTTACTTTTATTTACCACGGTTAAAAGTAAATAGGGTAATTAAGGGTAAAAATGTTATTATTATTACCCTAACACATGTCCTAATTCTATTGGATAAGTATAATTCGACCAAAAATACCTTAGGAATAAAATATGAACCTTTTTGGTCCACTTGGATTAGATTAGAACACTTAATATTATTTAATTCAAAGAAGAGTTAAAAGAGATAAAATCAATGTTTAATAACTAAAACATTTTTAATATAGGGTTATACATAATATAAATTAAACTATAAATATTCATTATAAATATAAAAATATTTCCTAAAAAATGGTATTTATTTTATATTTTTTAGACATTAAATAATTTAATTTATTTATGACACAATGATGATGCAGAAATTACCTAATTAATGTAATATTAAAATAATTGATATTATAAATATTCAAATAAATGTAATTTGAGACTTTTTGTGAATTAAAATAATTTTATAGGTTAATATGACATATTAGGGTTGGTTATATGAATTTTTTCCTAAGTAATAATGATTTTATGAATTTAGCAAAAACAAAATACCAAATAGTGTCAAAATTGACATAAGAGAGTATTTAAAATAAATATTATATTATTAATTGATATTTTATTCCTAAAAATCTAAGGCTTGGCCAAAAGACTTATAAAATGATATGTGTATAATTAATTAACCACTTGGGGTTCTCTTGGAAGTATATAGTAAGTTTACTAACCATATAATATAAAAATAAAAAGAGACATGGTAAATGTCAAACTATTTAACTAAGAGTTAAATATAAAAGATAAAGTTAATATAGTGACCCAAATCTGTATAAAACCTATTGTTTGAGTGGTTTTAGATCCATTCCCACCTTATCCTTTAAGTAATACATTTTTTAGCCATTATAAACCGAAAATTATTTTGTTATAAAATAACATTTCTATCCTTTCCTAAGGTGCCCCTCACACCTCTTATAAAAAGGCACTCCCCCTTCTCTCTAATTCACACCTTCAAAGCCTTTTGGCTCAGCCAAACCCTGACCAAATATCCTATCAACATCCCTCAATTCATCATATAGGCCCTAATTTGGTCAGAAATCCAACTTAAGGAGCCTTTTTGATCAAATCAAAAGGAAGAACCCGAAGAACAGGTAATAATTTCACCACCTTCTTTCAAGTTCTTTTCTTCTTCCACTTCTTATTTATTTGTTATTTCCATTATAAAATAATAACTACAGTATCTTCTATATACTATGATGTTATTATAAATATGGTACAACCATATTCATTATTCTATCCATCCTTTGAATGGCATGTCACCATACGTGCGTACGTACGAATTACCGTCTCCATGCCGTGGTGTGATTGTTATTAAATACATTATTATTTTGTATGGGTATGATAATGATGTGTAATTAATGTAAATAATAAAATATAACATTATAATGATTCTGTATATATGATATACCATCCAATTATATATTATTTTAATATCAAAGGAATGATATTGTCGATCGTGCATACGTACGGATTACCGTCTCCACGAATGCGATGAGATTCATTCCCCATCGTATCCATTCAAGACTAAATTTCAATTGGTGATTAAAAATAATGTTTAGAGATATTATATAATTATGTATATGAATAATATACATCCCATCTATAACAAATATAGCTCACATAACAAAGAATATAAAGGAAAACGAATCTGTTAACACCCGAAACAACGATAATACTAAGATATTATTAACAAATCAATGTTAAAAGATCATATATGATATCATATTAATGTATATTATTCTTGTATAATTCAATATCAATTATTTCACCATTATAAAAGAGGTTAAACTACCCTCTACCAAGGAAAAAGTACAAAGTAAGGGGTTTCTTTTCTCACTTTTAATTTCGTGAGATTTCCATTGTTCACCACTTATTTATTGCATGTGGTGTGTGTAATACCCATGATTGTATTCATTGTGTAATATAAATTAATTTATGGATATTTACATCATCATTTTATGATCCTTATTTCATGGGTGTATGTTTCGTAAGTTACCAAATCGATAAGGGAATTTGAAATTTCAATTTCCACTCATTCGACTTTACGCATAATTCTGTGATTATTTTACTCCATGATTGTGTGTGGAATCACTATTCATTTGCTTATGTCATAATTTCCACTCCCCTTTATGTGGATATACTTTTGATACACATAATTAATTCATTTATTGATTCTCAAGTCATCGATATGAACTTGATAAGAGCAATTTTAACTCAATCTCCATTTATTGAGTTAAACATCCAATTCATTGGTGTTGTTTTTACAAGAATATGTGTGAATGTACTCTGATTTATTTACACTAAATATACAATAATATTGAGTGTATTTATATTTTTCACACATAATTATGTTGTTGATTTATCCTTAACCTAAGGATGTGGTCTTTAAAAGAGATTTCATCACAATTTACATTCCATTGAGACTCCTTTGTTGTTATACACCAAATCAATTTTATATGGTGTATATAATGTACTTCAACATAGTATATCATGAATCCCTTTATTCTCATGACATTAAAAAGTTTTGATTACCTCAATTATTTGTATTCAATTTTCTCTCTTTTGGTTAGGAACTCTAACTAAAATATCATTTTAAATGTTTTAAATATTTATTATTCTAAATCTATCTCATTAATGTCCATGTTTTAAAAATGGTTTTAAGGATTTATTTATATTGACATTAAAGTTTTAAAATTAAAATTCCTTTTAAAATTTTCAAAGTGGTATGGGACACTTTGATTCAAAAATCTATTTTTAAATGGCTTCTTGAAAAATAGTGTAACTTTTAAACGATTTCAAGAAAAAGGGGGATATTTCCCTCTAATAGTTTTGATGATTATTTTCATCTATGTCAACATCATTCGTTATTCACGATTCAGGTTAATATGATACAATACAATCTTCTATATTGTATCAAATGAGTTATGTTTGAATGTGGATGCACTATTTTTATACCATTCATGGTTTGTGGATAAAGTATTGACATTTCGTATGATGATTTTAATACAAATGTTTATGTTATGTTTAAAACTATTCATATGAGGAATGAATTGGACTTAGTAAGTGACAGGTGGAGCCCGCTATAGCTCCTCAATGCATCGGTAGGTCTCATGAGACAAACTAGTTTCTTGGCACACAGTCTTGAAAAAATCTTATTTCTAGTCTTGGCACAAGGCCCTGACTATGTGGTTATGATAGTATGGAATTATGAATTCTATCATTATGAAAGTGGCTATTTATATTGCATGTGATTATTCAACTAGTAGAATCTCCATATGAATAAGTAAATGGAATTATTTGATTTTATCTTTTCCATATTATTCTAAAGTTCATGTTTAAAAAGGCTTTTGTTCTAGTCTTATACACCGCCTTAAATTTTTATGCTTATTTATACAAGTTTCTGCTATAATGTTATCCTTACTGAGCATCTGAGCTCACCCCTTTCTATGTTTTATTTTTCCCAGGATGCAAAGAAGTATATTATGACTGACCACCAGGGATAGTCTATGGGATCTCAGTGTTTTCTATGGAAATAATGTTGTTGTATTTTTTTATTTTATGATGTAATGTAAACCTTATGAATGTATCTAGTACTTACAAGGATACTAAACTAATCAGTCTTTCGATACTTGATCTTTTTTTATCATGCCAATGATATGTAATAATGCACCGACTATGGGATTCTAGGGTCGGGGCATTACAGTGCTCCAATTCTTTATAGAATTTATAATGGTATGACATACCTGGGTCTCTGTTTCCATTTCTTACCAGACCATATGACACCCTTACATGGAGATACTTTTATAAAGACATGATCTCCCACTTGAAATTATAAATCGTTTATCCAGTTGTCTACAAAAGGCTTTTTTATAATTTGAGCTAATTTAATATGAACCTGAATATTCTTTACCATTTTCATTTTTTCTTCAATAAGTTATGGACCTATAAGTTTCCTTTTAACAACTTCATCCCAAAAATTTGGATTACAAGATATCTTTCTATATAAAGCTTCTTATGGTTTCATTTGAATACTTTATTAGAAATTGTTATTGTAGGAAAACTTTACCAAAGGTAAATACTAATCCCACATACCTTAAAAGTAAAATGATCATGAACTCAACATGACTTATAATGTTTTAATAGTCCTTTGATAATGTCTATCTATTTGAGGATGGTGGGTGGTGCTCAAATGAAGCTCAGTATCTAAAGCCTTCTGAAGACTCTTCTATAATTTTAATGTAAAACAAGGATCTCGACCAGACACAATTGATAGGGGTGAACCATGAAGTCTTAAAACTTCATTAATATAGAGTTATTATATGTGATAAATAGGTAAATATTCTCTTATATCTAGAAAATGAGATAATTTTTTAATACAATAAAAAATAACCCATATCAAATCATTCCTTCTAGGTGTCCTTGGTAGTCCTGTGAAAAATTCTATCATAATGTCACCCCACTTCCATATAAGAATAGGTATATGTTTCATGAATCCTCTGGGATAATGTGTCACATCCTTCACTTGTTGAGAAACTAGTAATCTTGACACAAAATCAGAAATTTCCCACTTCATATTATCCCCCAAAAAATGTTCTATAATATCTCTATACATATTGGTACTACCAGGTTGTATAGATAAATTAGTTCTATGAGTATAATCTAATTATTCCATTTTTAGTTGAGGTATTGATAGAACACATAACCTCTTTTAAAATTTTATAATTTCATCCTCACATAAAAACTCTTCCAATTTTACATTATTAAAAAAATTTATTTTATTTTTATAATTCTAATTATTATATTAAGAACTTTTTATCTTCTCCAATAAAGATGCTTTAGAAATCATTTGAAAAACGTGTGATGTTTCCCCTTCCATAAAAATTCCCATATCCATATTTACTAAATCCATGAACCTTGGATCTATATCAATCCTCATTTGGGTCAAAACTCCATGATCTTTCCTACCTAATGCATTATATACCTTATTTTATTTTCTTGGGTGGTAGTTTATTGAGCAATCATAGTATTTGAGTAGCTCAATTCGTCAACTTTGCCTCATGTTGAGTTCTTTCAATGTAAAGATGCATTTAAAACTCTTGTGATCTGCATATATCTCACATATTTTACCATATATATAGAGTCTCCATATCTTCAAATTAATTATTAAAACTGTCAACTCAAGATCATGAGTTGGATTGTTAGGTTCATGAGTTTTTAACTACCTTGATGCATACAAAATAACTCTATCATTTTGCATAAGTACACAACTAAGTCCTTTCTTCATAGCATCCCTGTATATAAAAAACCCATCATTTTCTGATGGTAAAGTCCAAATTAGAGAATTAAACAATATTCTCTTAAATTAATTAAGACATTATGCACATTATTTTGTTCATATGAACTTAACCCCTTTACATGTGAGCTTGGTAAACAAGTTAGCCAATCGGGTAAAATTATGAATGAAACACCAATAACAACCTACTAAATAATTGATACTATATTACTTGGTTATGTTTGTTGGTGTAGGCCATTCTTGTACTGAATTTATCTTCACATGATCAACTGAGATTCCATCCTTAGAGACAATATTTCTGAGAAAAGAAATTTTCTGAAGATAAAATTCACACTCTCTAAGTTTACTATATAAATATTTCCTCCAGAGAGTCTCAAGAATGATTATTAAGTGAAACTAGTGGTCTTTATAGGTTTTAGAATATACCATAATATCATTAATGAATACCATAACAAAATCATCATGATATTCCTTCAATATTTTGTTCCTCAGATCCATAAAAACCGAGGGTGCATCAGTTAATCCAAATAGTATTTTTGTAAACTCATAATGTACATACCTTATTAAAAAAATATCTTTTGAATGTCTTACTTATTTAATCACAGTTGATGATATCTAGAATAAAGGTCAATCATTGAAAAAAATTGATATTTGTGAATTTGATCAAATAAATCATCAATGCAAGGCAATGGATACTTTTTATTTATTGTAATAGCATTTATTTGTCTATATTCCTTGAAAAACTCTTGGATCCATCTTTATTATTATAAAATAGAATAGGTTATCCCCATGGAGAAACACTAGGGGGGAATAAATGCTTTATTACTAAACTCCTCTAGTTTTTTCTTCATCTCTACTAACTCCACAGTGACCTTTCTATTGGGAGTCATTGATATTAGTTTTGCATCAGGGATTAAATCAATGGAAAAATCAACTTCACGCTCTAGGGGGTGTCCAAGTAATTCCTTAAGAAATAAATCAATGTATTCTTATACAATAGGTACATATTCAATATGAATATTACCTTCTTAATCCCTAGATGTTGTTTACTATTCCTCCATAAGAAATTAATTCAGTAGAGCTACTGGGGATAGATCTAGATAATATTTGGATAATGAAGTCTCTTCTCTAAATATAAGGAATTATATATCTTCTCCAAATTTTTTAATTTCCTTATTGTTGTAGTAAAATTTCACATCATATTTTGAAATATAATACATACTGAGGATTTTATCAAAGTAAAACATAGTTATGATAATAAGGTCAGAAAATAAATCATTTTTACATGCCATAATAGGGATTTTCTAACACATATTTCTTACAATGAGACTTCCCTTAGGGGTTTTTACTCACAACTCCCTTATTAACTCAAAAGAGAAATGTCTAATTTTCTTGGAAAACTATGTAGATATAAAAAAGTGTGATGATATATAATCAAATAAATAATTGGATAAATTTGAATATAGGATTAATGTACCTACTACCACATCATTGGGTACTCCTACCTCAATTTTAGTGATCACATTAGATTGGACATCTCCCCTTAGCATCTTTTTTGGAAGATTCCCATATCAATTTGGACATTGGTTTGAATAATACCCAATTTATTTGATGTTGAAGAACTATATATCATTAGATTGTTTCCCCTTTTACTCATGATACAAATAACCCTTATCTCCGCACTTGTAACACACTCCAGTGCCCTTCATACATTTTCCTAGATATTTCTTCCCATAATTTTCACATGATTGAAAATGATTCATTCCCTTATTACTATTTGGTTTTTTACCTTTATCATGGTTCTCATAGGCCTTATTACTCTCTTTATTTCCTTTGAATATATAAGATATATAAAATTATTTCTCTATTTTTATGTCACTTAGTTGGCTTATGACCTTCAAATAAATAATTAATCTTGTTTTCTGAATCATGAATGTTATATGTAGCATACTTGTATAGTCTTATGAAGTTACCCTTATACTCTACAACACCATATTCTTCTTATTTATTTAAGCTAATGAATTTTATCTTAATTTTAGTTCATATCTCATGAGGTAAATATTTTTATGAATAATTTTTCTTTAAAAGTTATCCATTCCATGTCTTCTAATTCATATTCCACCATAGTATTTTGGATCAATGACCACCATTGATTAATATCTCCCTTGATGTAATATAGCACTAGTAATACCTTTTCCATTTCATCACATCCCGATTCTAGAAATATATTTTCAAGGGAATTGATCAATTTCTCAACTACCACTAGATTAGTAGTCACACTAAAATATGGGGGCTTCTTCCACATGAAATGATCCAACATAGGTTTAATTTGGTTTTTTGAAATAACCTAAGTGATATGTCCTAATATGGTCATGATCTACTCAGATCCAACACTAACTGTGTTGACTCACTCAGTGGGGAAATCACTACATTATTTGTGGGCATTGATTTATTTTCTTCCTTTCGGATCCATCACTAAATAATGTAATGCACTGAGTTAGCTCATAATCATCATGAGTATTGAGCCAAAAAATAAAAGTTCCTTTAATAGTAAATGTTTTTTTAAAATAATATAATAAATTATTATAGTTATAAATTTGGTTATGTTTATTCTAATGTCTATTTCCCAAGGTCTTTAATAAACTTAATCTGATACCAAATTTAAAGACCCAAACCCCAGTAACTTGGAGCCAGATACTTATCTTATTACATTGGCATAGATATAATATTCAAATCCCAAAGGACCGATCAGTTTAGTAGTATTGAATAAATATATACATTCATGGTACCTTTATTAAATTGAAAATAAAATATAAAACATAACAAAGGAAGGTAATTTCATCCTTGAACTCATTCAATCATTTCATCTTCATAACTTGGGGAATGAAGAACAAATAAAAGGTGAACTTAGAAGCTTAGTAAGGGTTAAATACAATAGAAGATTTCATGAATCAATATTAAATGATACATAATTTACATGGAAAGGTATATAAATAACTAAAATAAATTCCATTTAATCAACAAATTTTCAATCATGAGAGGATAAGGAATAATCATTATGGAAATGTAATTGATTGGAAACAAATTAAATTTATTCAATAACTTGAGTATAGTATGAATCCATAAATAATATCACAGTAAGAATCTCATAAATAATAACAATTAAAATATTAATGAAGGAAACTATTCATAATTTAGACTCCATGATCTCAGGAATCATGGTACCTCTACTCTCAAAACCATTCACAATATGGTTTAATCATTATGGGTAAAAACCCATTTAATTTTGGTTAACTTTGTCATCTCATGAGACTATCGATGCATTGAGGGGATATCTATAACTGGACCCCATCCATGTATGAATGTCCAAATCATTCCAAATATATCGATTTATTTCATTAATCAATATGCATTATCAAAAAATATCTTTATTGAGTAAATGATACATATTCAACATTATTTTCCTACTCAATCAAATAACATTCAAAGTAAACACCGTATGAAAAATTGGTATATGACTTAGGAAATAATCCTATCCATGATACAAGAAATATGGATATTTAATGAAATGTTTAATTAATAATGATCATAAATAAAAGGTTCAGTATATACACCATGGAAAAGACAATAGGTGCATAACATAAAAAATATGCCTCAATGAAAGAAAATTGAGACTAAGTCCCACACAAGGACCATATCATTAATCAAATGAATATATTATATGTATTAACTATAAATAAACATAAAATAAGTGTAAATACAACATAATATAATAAAAATTCATTTTAAAAATAACCTTAGCATGACATAATCAATGAAATAGAAGTTTAACCTAATGAATTAATATTGAGTTAAGAAACTCCCTTACCACTTTAAAATTAGTCGAATATTATACCCATATAAGTAATAATTATTAAATGAAACATTTAATACCATAATGATAAATAGATTCATGATATGATATATCAAATGGAATTATTTACACCACACATAAGAAATAAGGTTTGAATAAGGAATATATCTCCCAGAAGTAAAACTGAGATGAGAAAACCCTTACCAAATGTCCAAAAGCATTTTGAGCTTGTACTTAATGTCCTGAATAGTAAAATTAGATTCATTAATTACTTAATTAATAACATGGTAAACATATATTTTATTTATTATAATTTTATTATGTTTATTTATGGAAATTTTAATGAGTTATAATGTTTAATTTTGTTGTTATAGGAGCATTCATTTCATGGTTTCATGATCAGTTTGCTTGTGTATAATTACAGAAGATCTTTTAAAATGGAAGAAAAACTCCAGAAGTGAAATTATTTATTATTAATGAACTTATATAAGTTTAAATGGTCTCATATATCATTTTTATATGGTATTAGGATTATTCATTAGATAAAAAGTTAATAAAAAATGATTAGTTTATTTTGGTGGTTTTTACGACCATCATGAACTAGTATTGTTTTATTTAATATTATGTTTATATACTAAATAAATATAATTATAAAGTTTAAATACACTTATTATTATTTTTTAACCAAAAAAATGGTTTTATGACCAGCCTTGAAGGTGATAAAGGAAAATTAAAACTCTTCATTTGCGAAAGTGGTGATTTGACACATCAGAAATGGTGTTTTCATTTTTAAAAATAAAAGGAGAAGAGAGGAGATTTGATGATGAATATTCCATTAGAAAAATAAAATTCCAGTATATATGTCATACAGGAGTTACCATGAAACTTTGGATAGGGGATTGAGTAGAGGGTAAGAAAAGAAAATAAATTAAAACAGAAAGAATGAGAATTTTACCTCTCAAATATCGTCTCCTTGGGAACCTCCTTAAGACACTTGGATTTGGTATTTTGGTTAGACCATAAGGTCTTGGATGTGAAGAAGAGGCTTGGGAATGGATTCAGGTAAAGTTTTGACAATCTTCAAGTCTTAGAAGGTTTGAGGAGAAAGGGTGGTGAGGGGTAGTATTTATAGTGGGAGGAGAGGGGTGTTTTTGATTATTTTGTTCATTTGTTTATTATTTTGGATCAACACTATCAATAGTGTTGATTATTATGAATACATATAGTAACTAGTTATTTTGATTTTGAACTAATGGTTACTAACATCACCCATGACTCAAAAAATCATATATTTGGATTAAAATTTTAAATACCATAAATTATCGTATTTCACTACTCACAAAAAATCAACTATTTTAGAAAAATCCAAAAATATTCATCCAACCATTTTCCAATGCGTAGATTTAAAATATGGACCCCATTTTATAAATAATTTTCTAAATATTAGAAATTTAATTTCTAGTTAAAATCACCATTTATTTGAGAAATACCGATTTTAAAATTATAACTAATTTTATGACACTTTGAAAAATAAATTAAGGTCTCATAAAATAATATTATAATTATATGAAAACAAAATATTAACTTATAAATCTATTTTTTGAATAAATTTTTTTATTTTAAATAATTATACTAATTATAAAATTATAAATAAACATTTACGTTTCAAAAAAAATACCAACACTTAATTTACCATTTTTAAAGAATTTATTTACTTATTCCATACTATAAATACATCTTATTTTATTGTATGAGATAATTAAATTTTATTTTTACTTTCATAGGTGAGATTATTATTCTAATGGCTAGTTTACTATTCCTAATAGTCATATTACTATTCCAATGATCATGTTAATATTTAATATTATATCATGGTTCATTTAACCTCAGTGTTGAGTGTAATGTAAGTTGTCAAATTAATTGAATTTATTTAAGAAGATACATACCATAAAATTTTGGAGTGTTATAAATTATAATATACTATACCCTAGAAACAGGTGAAAAATTCTCATCATAATAAATTCCTTCTTCTTCACAATAACCTTCAGAAACTAATCAGGATTTTTTTCTCATAATTTTTCAAGATTCATCAAGTTTGTTTCTAAAAATCAATTTGGTACCAATAAATTGTTTATCTTTAGGTGGTTTACCAAAATTCCGAACATCATTTCTCTAAAATTTATTTAGCTCTTATCCCACAACTAAAATACATTTAGAAAAAGTTAAAGCTTCAGAATTATAATTTTGAAAAAAAATTAGAAATAAGGATGAATCTACCTTCAATAGGTGCATTCAATTATATATTTTCATTCCCTTCATAGTTTAAATCCCTAAAATATTTTTTAATTTGTTCTAAATTATTATTATTTTCATTTAAATAATTCCCATAAAACTTTAAATTAATTAATTATTTAACAATAATGGTTATTTTATTATAGACTATATAAGATTTACTTATATTAGAATAATCTTGAAATATTTCATCATCAAATTTTATATAAAATTTATCTAAATAGTCTTAGTATTGAGAATAAAAGTTTTAGAACCAAAAAATAAAAATTATTCAACATTAGTTTCCTTTCCATCCATAGTTTATAATGAGTTTTCTTGAGAATAGGTCTTTAAATATTTCTATTTGTAATGTAACAAGCTCTATTTATATATTATACCTAAAATTATTTTGGTGTTTTGAATTCATTTAACATTGATATTAACATTTATTGAATACTCCTATTTTTTCTTTCAACTGCACCCTTTTATTGGGGGGTGTTATAAGAGAAGAAAAATTATTAAAATAATTATTTTATTCACATAAAATTTCAAATTTAATATTTAGAAACTCTTCTCTTATATCACTTATAATAAATAAAATTATGTTACCTTTCTCATTTTGAACCAATTAAAAATAAGAAATAAAATTTGATAAAGTTTCACTCTTATGTGCAAGAAAATAATCCCATGTAAATATACTAAAGTCATCAATAATAAAAAACATACCTTTTACCACTAAGAATAATAGTTTGTAAAGGTCCAAATAAATCAACATGAATATGTTCAAGTGTTTTTACAAATTTAACTACTTTAACTAATCTAGAACTTTTTATATGTTGTTTACCTTTCATGGATGATTGACAAACATGTTTTTTTGTCTATTTTTAACTCAAGAATATATATATTTTCCATGTTTTTATAGTTTGTGTAGTATACTAAGACTATAATTTTTTAGTCTTCTATGCCATAGAATATTGTCAGTATGTTCAACATTAAAATAGGTAACATTTTGATATGTTAGTTCAAAAAAATTAATCTAATAAATATTGTATTTTTAGTTAGCATAAAATAAAATAGATTCATCTTTAAAAATAATGATATTTCCATTTTGAAACTTAACAATAATACCATCATCACATATCTAATAAATACATATCATATTATGTTTCAAACCTTAAACATATAAATGTTTTTAAATAATAAAAGATTTTGAAATACCAAGTTCTATAAATCCTTTTACCTTACCTTTTGAGTTGTCACCAAATGTCACATTGCCTCCTTGAAATTTATTGAATGATATAAAATTTGAATCATCTCCTTACATGTTTCTAGAGAAACAACTATCCATATACCAAGTCTACCTTTTGAGACTTCTAAGGCATAATTCCTAGAAATCAAATTATAAGACTGTTTTAGTACCCATGAAAATTTGGGTTAAATTGGGTTAGAAAAAGAATTTTTGGGAATCCAAATATATTTTAGACATTTATTATTGGGAAATATTGAAGATAAATATTTATAAATAAGATATTTTGTATGTTCGAAAAATTTTTTAAATCACAAAGAACATTCACTTGTGTAATGACCATTTATTATACATATAAATCATGTAACAATTGATACACTTCCTTAATAACTTTTTTAAAATAATGTTTTGTAAATTTTGGGTAATTGATTATCATATCCATGTTTATTATTTTTATTCATTTATTTTGACCATTGAAATAATTTTATCATATCTTTATTTACCTTGAAAAAAAGTGGTGAGATATTGCTTCAAATTTTCAATTTCATTTTTGAGCCTTTCATTTTATTCTAAAAAAATATTAAATTTCCTTTCTTCAACTTCATTTTTCAGAAACAAAATCTTTGTACTTATCATTTTATATTGAAAGTTTTTTTTCTCTTGAGAAATAATTTTAATTTATTCAATATTATTCTTATTAATTTATTTATAATCCTTTTATATATAAATAATTATAAATTCATCATTTTTTTAATATTTAAATATCATCATATAACTCATTAATACAAGGTTATTTAGAATTAGATTAACTGGTATCACACTCAGAATCAGTAACCTAATTTTTTAAATCCATGAGACATAAATTTGTTTAATGTTTTTTAGTTATAGATTCATCATCGAAATCTAAATCTTCAGAATATCTCCAACCCACTACAAGTGATATTTTATCCTTATTGTTAAACTTATCATTCTTCCTTCCTTTATTTAACCTGAAACATTCATGATTGATATAGTATTTTCTTCTACATTCATAAAAAGTTACTTTTGGAGCATTATTAGAAACAGTATCACCTTTCCTACTCCCTTGACGGTTATAAGGACAACAGAATAACCTATTGAGTAGTTCCCAACTTGAATTTTTTCATAATAAATTATTATTATGATATACACATGATAGATAATGTCATGAACCATAAAATTAAAAAATAAATTAATTGATAGAAACGTTAGAACAAATAAGAGAAGATATTTTCATATATAATCCATAATTAATTTATTTTTATAAAAAAATACCATTTATTGAATTTATCTATTCATTGACAAATCAGTTAACCACATCTTGGTGTATAGTTGATGCGATGAGAGAATCCAAGGATAGAATCACTCTAGTGGAAATCTACACAGGCTCCAAAACCTTATAATTTCATCGTGTAATTTTCAGGTGCAAGCACAATTGATCTTTATCACAAGGGGGGATTCTCCATTACTCACAACAAGAATTACTTGGTGGAAGAAGTATTCTTTAGGTTATATCAAAGGATTTAGATGAAGGAGGAAGATTGATGCTTCAATTATTCAGTGTGTTCTTAATAGGTTTCTCTCTTAGGGATTGAGATGATCCTCTCCAGGTTTGTGGTGCACAATAAGAGAATCACATTGCAAGGTGATATAACTGGGTATTTATAAAGCCTGGTTAGAGTAGCTAAGTTCACATAGGTCCTTAGCTAATCCCTTATTATATATAAAACCCCTTTTCTAATAATAATATAAATAATATTATTATTTACTTGACATGTGCAAACCCCATAGATAAATAAATATCATCTGTTAAATAAATAAATTAATATTTATTTATATGATATTAAATATACCATTTTCAACCAAACTATTAAACTCGGTCCACCCATCCTCCTTTGTATTTACTGAACCTTATATAATGATTATTTATTTAATAAATAAATACTACTGCATTATCCACCAATAAATAAAATAAATAAAATATTAACAATTCTACTAAATAAATATTTATTAAATATTCATGTAACTAAATAAATAAATAATTATTAACTTTACAATGAACTAGAATAAATAAATATTAAATATTTTCATAATTAATAATTATATTGTGAAATGGATATTTATTTAATATTCAACTCATAGAATACTCTATCGAATAAGTGGTGGCTGAATTTATGCAATGAACTAAACATGAATAATTATTAAACAATGTATGAGAATAATATTAATTAAACAAGATTAATTCATATTGAAATTAATTGAGGTTCCAAATACACTTATCACGTGATCCTATAGGCTTCTTTCTGAGTGACATTAGGAAGATTCACCTAAATTACAAGGTTAACGTTTAACAACATGAAATGAAACCCATAAAGAAAGAAGTTAAATGCCATAATTACCATAACCACATATGAATATACACAATATAATATAATCCCTTTGTCATGATATCACTAATCAAGTAGGTTTCATGGTGGTTTCATCAAATTATACACTCATGTATCTTTCATTGTCTTTCCAAAAATGAATGTTCCAATATAAATCTATGAACATAGATTTAATAAGGATGATACATTCCCATAAAATGGATTGAGATATAAAATTACATTAAATAATATGAGGGAGAAACTATTTATCACATTATTCATTAATATAATGTCATTCGTGATGTGCCTACTTCATCACAAACATGTGTCATCATGGTTTTCATCAATACATCAATGTTTTTAGCTCATAACATGAATTAATAATAATCTTAAATTTCAAGTATCATTATACATGACCATAGATAGAAAAATCTAATGAAACATATAAATGGGGATTTCTTACTGGCAGATCATGTTCTCATAATCTCTTACTATGAATATTACCAATGTCATACACCATGATAAAGTGTCTCATAGTCCTATGAGTACCCAATCCTAATATCTTGTATCATTTGTGTCTCATAAAATGATATAATATAGATATAAAATATATATTTAAGAATAATTTCATTTCACTCCTAGATTCTCATCATAATGGAGAACTTCTATGACCTTTTAGTATGATAAGTACCCTAAGGACATTATCACATAGTTTTAAATAAGAATAATGATCATCATGTGATCAGTAATAAATTATCATTCAGGGATAAAAATATTTTGGTAATCAAATGATCAAAGCAGTTCGTTCTAGGGAACCAAATCCAATAAATTCCCACTTAGACTAAATCCAATTGATAACCCTCTACTGGTTAGTCTCATATATCAAACATGCTTTTGTTAGGGTATGGCTATATCTATTTAGCCCACCACACTACCTATGGTTGATCCGCTAGCTGCGACTCTAAACTCTATGTGGAAATACCTCAAGAGACAATATAACCAAGTATATAATTTCATTCTCTGTCATCCCTTGGAAAATACTATAGATACAATTTTATCATGATATGTTCAAACTTTACTATCTAGGTAAAAAATAAAAATCTAGAACAAAATATTTTTAAATCTATTTCTTATACTGCATTAGAAACTGCAGCATACTTGGTCGAATGTAGATATGAAAAACACTACCTGTAATAGGTTTCACCCTTTTATATTACCTTATAATTATTTTGATTCCATATCAAAATGATATTAAATAATATTAGTTTAATATCTCTGAAAACTAGTATTTCCATTTCTCTAATTATTAGAAACTCATACAGTTTTACTTTCCAAGCACTACCAAATAGTTCTGACTACCAACCTATGTACTTATCTAGGTCTCATTAGATATTTGAAATTTATTGTTTATATACAATAAAAATAAAACTTGTGTATATCTTATGACACATGAGATATATTTCCAAAGTACTCTTAGTCATATATAGTATATACATCATAATGATACCATGTGACACTAAAATAATTTGGGTAAATTATTGTATCTTGTATCTTTCAATACCATGTAAATTGTTTATTATGACTTTAATTTAATAACTCCTTAATCTAATCTAGTAGATCATGTTACCTAGAACATGAGATGCCACTTAAGTCATTTTAGAGAAATTATTTTGTCTTATATAACCATAAGACTAATCATTTGTTTTCATGTATTATTAAACATACCTATCTTGAAAAACTAAAGTGATCCCACTAACCTCTTATTAACACCTATTTTTTTTATTTTAAATGAATATACTATGATAATTATACTTATTTCTACCCATTAATGGATCCTTGAATCTTTCATTCCATATTGGTATTTTTTGATGACACTAAATTTTCTAGTCTTATCATATAGACACATTCCACAAAGTTTCCTCCAAGGGAGGTGATATTGACATCAAATTCCTAATATAATGATCATAATAGCTATGAAAATTACATTTCAAATGGATGTAATAATGATGGGTTGGAACAACCATTCAAGATTTTATTTAAATCTATTTTGTATCATCCATGTATAGTTTCTTTTGAATACCAACCAATTACTTTACATTAACCACCAAAAATGAAAAATTAATTTTGGTACATATAACCCTTATTTGAATCTATAAGGACATTTTGATCATTGTTGGTTGCAACTTACTTCCCTCTATATATTTAATTATTCTTACTAAATAATATATGACCTAATTTAGTGAATATAAAACCACCACTATGGTTTTATCCTTCCTACACAATATGTGTCTCTGGATAAATTCCTCCCACTAACACATGTAGAGTTTATCATTCTCATTCCAACTAGTGAATCTATTTATAAGATTAAAATCAATTCTTACTTTCTCCCACTATTTCAAAAGATATGTCCTTCCTATATAGAAATTTAGTTGGTATGATTAATACCTTTCTCTCTTGGGTATGTAAATATCCTCAAAGTTATAGGATAATAAATTGTGATTCACCTTGTGTTTACTTCGAAATAAATTTTAAGATAATACTAACTTAATAAATTATTCAAAATCAGAATCCATTAAGCTATGACATTAATTGAATCGTATCATACAATAATTTATATGATATCGATTAGTAATTTTAGTTGTAATATGGTTAGTTGTTACATTTATATTTTTTGAAACATGTTTGGAAAGGAATCATGAAAGAATTCCAATGTTTATTAGACTCTTTATCTATATACCATGTACAATCACTATCTCTATGAAGTGAATAAGGTAATGTAAGTTTATGAAAACCTTCACTCTATATTTAATGATCGAGTAATAATTGATTAAGATATTCTATTATTTACCATCTTTTAGGATCTTGTATCTTTTAACAAGTGTATTCATTACTTAACTAACCATTCTGAAAATTTCTTAAAGTAAACTCATGGAGTTCATAAATTTTACTACAACTTGTCCTTGGAATAGTTCACACTATATAGATGAATAAATTTTAAAATATTTGTGTCATACCTTCATTTATAAAGGTTTATTTCTCTAAAACTCAATAAGTTAGTATGTTTATAATACCAAAAGTGTTTTTATCTATAAAGAGACTAAATATTTTTGTAGGTAAATCCTTGAAAATGACCTTTAATTTTTCTTGACAAAGAATTATCTTACCACAACTGGGTTTGGATCTTATAATTTATATTCATCATATATTCATAATATTTGATATTAATTATTGTAGTATTAATAAACCATTAATTAAGTATAGAATACCATAAAAACATTAATTTCAAAAGAAATAATGTCCCATTATGTCTAATAGAACATTGATATAAATGTATCGATAGAAATTAATTCAAAAAATAGTTTAACTAGAATCTATCCAATAAGAAATTAGAAGATGTGAAATTATCACTGTTGACATATGAATCAACCTTTTTATCCTTAAAGATAATTCATCTTTACTTCTTGAAGTCACGTTCTTCTCATGACTGATATAGTAATCACCCTTCATTAGATTTTGGGGGAATATAGTATACTTATAATAATGTTTGATTCTTGGTTTTAGTATTTTAATACAAGATATTATTTAATAACCATAAAGTAAAATAGAAACATAAAAACCCATGATGAATATATTTTAAGGAGATTCAAAAACTTGTGCTTTCTTATATTTATTATAATTCTCTTTTAAATGACAATTTCTATCTACGTGAGAATAAAATATCTCCTTATTCACTACAATACCTCTAAATATTTTGTCTCATTTGAAGATTTTGTAAAGGAACCATTTACAATAAAATAGACATGGGATTTTCAACCTTTAATTTTGATTTATTCACTATAAGGGTTATGGAACTCAGTTCTCCTTGACTCTAATTTATGTGATGAAGTTGCATCAAAAGATTCCTCATATGTTCATTCCATAATTATATAAGAATAAGGAGAAACTATAAGTAAAATATGATAGTATGAGATTAATGGATGATTTATTGTCCATATTGAATAAAAACTTCACAAAGTAATCAATATACTTCAATATATTAAAGTCATGATCTATGGATAATTACCATCTTATAGTTTACACTAGTATAGTCTAGTGATGTTCTCATTTATCTAAATCCTTTCTTTCTAAATCTCATGAAATAAGAGATGAGATATCATGATATAGGAATTAGTGTCCTTATGTTTCATTATTAGTTCTCTAGACATAACTGATATCCAGTACCAATGGATAATTGATGCATCTCTATGTAACTACTATAGGTATCCTTCTCTCCTTCACTTTCTTTGTGAGGTGGATGGAAAAGTGTAGGTAATTCCAACCCATAGTAAAAAATTTCATGTAGTAGTTTAGTATATAAAAAAACTACACCACCCTTGGAAATATGTGTCGGTGTGGACATAGACTATGTCCTATAAGATTGTAGTGTTACGATGAAGTCACTTTCCATACTGTTCATTAATTAAAATAAAATTTATGTTTTATCCTGATGACCAAATATGTGATGTAATAAATTTTTTTTATTTGTTTTCTACTATTTTATTAAAACCAAATAACCCTCACCATTGGTTTTAGAATATCCTTTTTTGAGGATATTCTAGTAGAAAGTGTCCATATTCGCTTTCTCATAACCCATACTTAGGCCTAAAAAACTACTCAAGTGTATTTAGGAAGGTAGATCTTTCCAACTACATTAATTCATGTCTCCTTGATCTGTTAAGAAGACTCTCTAATCCTGAAATTCTGAATAAGGATTTCCTTATCCCTTTCCTCCTAGTAACACCAAGTCCCACTTGGGTAGTCAACCCTGATGTGAATTAAGTTAAATAGACCCAAAAATCAATCTAAAATTCCTCAATAATCGGAAGCAACCTGACATGGGCTGATTAAAAAAATTTAACTATGGTTTGATTTTAACTTATGTAGTGGAAGGCTATTCTAAGTTAATAATTTGATTTGAGATATTTTATCTTATATAAATAAATTTCCAATTTTATCTTATTACATGAATGTTAATATTAATCATATTTTAATTAAGTTATATGGCATTTGTAGATAAAATTATGCATAATCCATTTTATATTAATCATTTCTTGCATGCTTGTTAATTAATTTATTTAATGTGATAGCATCTATTAAAATAAACCACTAATCATGAAATTGAAAAAAAATAAATAAATAAAGTGGCATGATCATGTTTTTTTATCTAATAATTGGTTTATTTATTGGATGATAAACCAACTTCGAACATAGGGGAATAGCTCCTTGAACCCATACTAGTTCATGTTGTAAAATTCCACCTATAATCCTCTATATCTCATAGATTTTTTTATTCATCTCATAACTTTAAATGCCTTTACTCACATAGGAGATCTATCCATTATATAAGATTTACTCCCACACAGGTGAGGGGAACCAAATGATTGTTTTAATGGTTTACATAAAATAAATAACGAGTACTTAGGCCCTTATATAATGATAGGAGGGGATGACATTTAGACCATCTCTTTAATTTAATAATAAATTAAATTAAACAGATTCCAATCTCACTAATCGGTATAGTATAAGATTATTACCATCCACACAAATCAAATGAATATACATTTTAAATCTAACTTATATTAATTTTAATTTCTTCTTTAATTAAGATAAAACACCTCAAATTAACCCAATTGATTATCTTATCTATCATTTAATTCAATTAATTATCAAATCTATCAAATAATTATCTGATCTAGTACTGTGTATTCCCATGGAAAAATATACATAGTGTGGTACATAATTACAAGGCATGCGTTTTTCAACAAATGATGCATTCATATATGAAAATTATAATACATGTGATTCTATTAATTCACACAAAGTACACTATAATTAATAAACATTCACAACATATAGTTTAGAATTAAAAATGAAAATTAATTTAATATGTAATTAATAATCCCATGACATGGTGTGTACTCTTAATAAATGAAAAATATAACACATGTAAACTGGTTTAATTATATAATTATTTTTTCCCTCAACATTAAATTATTCAGATGAGTTATAATAGATTACACAATTTTTAATTAGGCTACACGAAGTGTGATCTCTTCTGACTGTCTCCACAATACACACCTAGGGACGAGGAATGTTTGTTGGCTATATATGTGTATGAGGTACATGATTTGTACACCAACTACACTCAATGTGACCTTGAAGTTACATAGTTTTTCAGTCACCATGTTGTGTAGTAAATACATGACAAAACTTAAACCCCCTATGTTTTCCATCATGAAAACACGTGGATTACATAGTGTGTAGTCTAGAAAACTACATGATAGCATGTCCCGATCAACAAAATATTTTCATTAAATTAATTATTCATGTACTTAATACATGATGACCCAATTTTAATAAAATTCCTATTAGTGTATTGAACATGGTTTCACAACAAGGACCTTCATGCCACATGCCATGTAATCTTCTGTTATATAACAAAAAAACCTTGGAATCTCCTGATGGAGTCTTTATATGGTCATTGAGATAATATAATATTTTCTTGGTCATATAAGTGAGAATGAAGAAATTAATAGAATAATTAGAGATTCATATTTAAATAATGAATAACCCATTAGTTAAAATAAAAAATTCCCATTATCAATAGATGATTAATATAGAATTATAAATTAATTACATGACTTCTCTGATACTGGTTGATGGTTTTGGGGGCAGTGAAAGTTCCAATTGGGAAGTTTACAATTTTTCTTTTATCATAATAAATGATAATTATAAGATTCATATGATAGAGAAAACCATAACCAATAATATTAAATCATAGACTAATTGAAAGAAACACCTGAAAAAATAAGGGAGGATGTTTTCACATATAATTTATAATTAATTTATTTAGATAAAGAAACCAATTTCATTTAATTTAATTCTTTGTTGATAAATCGGTTGACTATTTCCTGGTGTACCTTCATTGTGGAATGAGGATCCAAGGATATAATCTCTCTAATTGTTATCCACATGTGCAACAAAAACTTAGAACATTGTTATTGAATCACCAGATTCTAGAACAATTAATCCTTATCACTTGTGGTGTCTATTATTGATCAAAAAAAGAATCTATTAATTGATGAAGGATTATTGAGGTTCTCTAGAAGGCTTGAGAGGAAGGATGGAGATTTGTGATCTAGTTATTGATCATGTTATTGATAAGTTTTTCACTTAATGATTGAGGTAATTCTCTATAGATTTGTTATGTATATCAAGTAACTTACCCTAGAAAGTGATATAACTAGGTATTTATAAAGCTAGGTTAGGGTTGGTAACTTCACATAGGCCCTTAACTGATCACTTATGCTCAAGTGGTAAACCGCTTTTCATTATGAATTAGACAACTAAGTTCAAATATGGTTGGGGGATTATTTTTGAAGTTATTGTTGTAGTACTATAGTGATAATAAAGTAGTGGAACTATTCATCTAAATTGGGATTTCAGGCCACAAAATTAGGCTTATGGGATACAGGGCATTCAAGAAACCATTAGGACTTTGAGACATAGGGCCTTTAGTCCACCATTTATGGACAACAAGTGAAATTGTGGGACTAAAAAAATGGCTCGATGAAACAGGCAGGTGGTTCAGCATGGAAACATACATGCACTACTGGGTTGGAAGCCTCGAAAGGGGGATGGGTGAACTAACTCCTATCAACCAAACACTCATCCCCAAGATTTTTTATGTGGGATGAATGGTTTTACTACCATTGACTATCAAGTAGTGAGACCCATGAGATAATGCAACACAAGAGGCCTTTGATACAGTGAGGCACCATGAAAGGCACTGCTGTGTGGGTGAATCGAAAGAGATATGGGTGTAATGACACTTATAATCCTACCCTATACCCCCACAGTTTATATGGTTAGAGGGGTTCCCTACCATGATGCCTTATAGGGTTTCATGATGAATTGTTTTTGGAATGGGTTATGTAGAATTCGTATTGGTGACATGGTTTGATGATTATGGGAAAGGGGGGGTGATAAAGCGTTCAACTGGTGACACAATATGATGCACGCTTCTTTATTGGACCTACGACCCACATATTGAGAATTCAATCCATCATATGCAATAAAATAGGTCTAGTGGGTGGTTTTAATTTCTTATGGGGAGGGATAAAGGTTGATCCACTGAGGTTCCTGAGTGTGTGTTGTGTGGTTGCTTGTAATCATATATACCTATAATAAAATTATTATTTACCTAACATATACAACACCAAAAAATAAATAAATATAATTTTTTAAATAAATAGACGAATATTTATTTAAATAATATTTAATATATCATACCAACTGGACTAATAAACTCAGTTTTCCAATCATCCTTAGTATTAATCGAATAACAAATAACGAATATTTATTTAATAAAAATATATTACTTCATTATTAATAGATAAATAAAATAAATATTATACCCATAAAACTAGTGAATAAATATTTTTTGAATATTCATATAACTAAATAAATAAATATTTCTTACCTATTAAATGGACCTAAATAAATAAATATTATATATTCATGTAATTAATAATTATCTTGAAAAATGAATATTTATTTAATATTAAACTCACATAATATTCTATCAAATAAGTGGTGAATGAATATAAGAAATAAACTAAACATGAATACTTATTAAACCAAACATGAGATTAATATTTATTCAACAAGTTAAATTCATATTTAATTTAGATGAAGTTATAAATAAACTTAATGTGTGAGCCTCTAGGATCCTTTTTTAGAGGAATTAGGTTAAAGTGCCTAAAATACAAGGTTAGAATTTAGAAATACACCAAGAAACCCATAAATAAAGAAGTTAAATGATTCAATAATAATAACCACCTGTTAACTTACACCGTGTAATATAACCCCTTTATCATGATATCTCTAATCAAGTTGGTTGCATGTTTGTGCCATCAACCTATATGCTCGATGGCTCTTAATTTGAATTTCCAAAAATGAATGTGATAACAGAACTCCATGAACAAGAAATTAATAAGGTAGTTACATTCTCATTTATAAGAATGATATGTCCACTTCTATTAAAGAACATAAGGTAAAAAATCATTTCTCACATTAACCATTAATGCAATGTCATCCGTGACGCACCCAATGTATCACACTTCAACAAAAACATATATCATCAATGCTTTAATCAATACATCAAAGTACGTGAATCGAGACATGTATTAACAATAATATTAAAGTATAAGGACCATTATACATGTAAATAAGTAGAAACATACAATGATACATATAAATATGGATTTATTACCGACGAGTCATGTTCTCATAATCTTTTTCATTGAAGATTAGAAAGGGAGTAAACCATGAGAAGGTGTCTCAAAATCCTATGATTTTTTATGCCTGATAACATGTATCATTTTTCCCGTGAAATGATATAATATAACTGTAGAATATATATTTATGAATACCGTAATTTCACTTCTAGATTCTAATCATAGGATGAAACTATTATAACCTTGTAGTGTGATAATTACCCCAAGGAAATTATCACATAAATGCCACATAGAAGAATGATCATCATGTGCCAAGTATTTAATTAATATTCAAGGTTATGAATAATTTTATAATCAAATGAATAAAGTAGTTGGTTCTAGGGAACCAACTATGACATTCATTTATTATCATCTCTAGGATAATCCATTTTATTCCATCAAGAATAATATTTCATTATTTTGTCCACTCCTTTTTTTATATGAGAAACATCATCACTTTCATTTCCCTATAACTCTGAATCATATGAATAAGTGGTAATATTCATATATGATTTAAAAGAAAATCCTTTTATTTTGGAAGATTCTTGTTGATCAATGTTTTTCAATTCCAATAGATATTGTAATAATGAACCAATAAGCACATCAAGAGTATATATATTTTTTTACTTTCATCGATATTAACCTTTTTAACATGTCATTTCTTTGGTAAAGATCTAATTACTCTTTAAATAAGGAAAATATTAGCCAAGTCTTATCCTAAGTCACCCATTCCACTTAGAAAACTAGTGAATTGATGAAACATTTGGTTAATGGTTTCATTCTCACACATTTTTAAATCTTGGTATCTAGACCTTAACATTCCAAGTTTTGTTCTAATTAATTTTTCAGATCCATAATGAGTAGTTTTAAAAATTCTGTACATATCATGAGTAGTTTTTTAAATAGGTAGGGGGAAGACCCTCTTTTTATTAATCCAAAAAACCTCTCTTTTTTCTAGGAAGATGGAACCCATTGCATGGTATTGTAAGACAAGTGGAACAAAGGTCCAAGATACATAGTCCAAAGTCCCAATGGGAATTAGGACCATGAACGTTTTCCCATGATTATGTCGGATGTCTACCTTCTGTTTGTGTGTCCATCCCTACTCGCCATCCATATGAATTTTCTGGTGCAACCACAACATTTATTTTCTAGTGTCTTCCCCAACCTCATATCTACCATCACTAGGGTTTTCCCTACCTGTGTCCAGCCCAGATCATGTAAGTATTCTACCATGCCAACATCCAGTCCTTCTCACGCCACCTGTCCTTCCCTGCCGTGCATCCAGTTCCATTAACTAGCCATCCCTCCACTCCCTATGTGCTGCACCTTACTCTAGCTCACTGGAGCTTGATCTAAGCCTAAAATCACCACTCCAAAAAGTTGTTCATGGGGGACAAAATCCACTTTTGGTCAGCTATTGATAACTAGCCAGTCTGCACGTGCAATAATAGTGTGCATGAAGAAGAATCACCACCCCTTAAAATGGGGGGGGGATTAGTTGGGGTAGGATTTGATCCCCTATCCTAAAAATGAATTTCCATGGTTGATTACTACTCAGCCACATATTTTTTATGCAAAATGTGTGGTTAAGTTATTCTTGACTCCCAATGGGGGTGCCCAACCAAACCTATAGTGCACTGAACATTCCCCAACTAGGAAATAAATTTGAATCTCCCTCTACATAATATGAATAGTGTATGAGTATGGTTGGACATGAGCTGACACTAGTTCCCATGGACAGATCAGAGTTCAACTAGCAGGTACCACTTGACTAACACCCAATGGAAAAAACATGTGTATGGGTTACAGTTGAATCCCAATGGGAGAGGGGGACCCGACCATGCCTAGAGCATACTACATATTCCCCAACTAGGAAATGGATTTGAATCACCCTATAAATAATACCCATAGTGTTTGAGTCTAGAAGGATTCCAACCTATGGCAGTTCCCATAGAGAGTGAGGGGTACAACCAATAGGTACCACTCGACTGATAACCCATGGGAACATATCATGAGTATTTTTATAAGTGGAAATATGACTAAAACATTTCAGATTATAATTTAATATTGAATATTCATGATAATATAGTTAAGAACATATTTCAAAACATTTATACTAATAAGATAATATGGATTAGTTTTCAAAATTTTATAGGGTTCTACCATTGTAGTCCAATTATCAAGACTCATGTCTTTAAGATAAGGTTCCATTTTAGATTTCTAATATCCAAAATCTTTTCCATCAAAGAAAGGTTCTCTTTGAGGAACCCAACCATCATTTTAACTTTATCCTACTATCTTAAATAATTTTTTCCTTGGATATTTATGTCTATGATATGGTTAGAAATAGAATATATAGAAAGAAAAAAGCTAAAAATCCTTTCAAAGAATAGCTTTGATACCAATTATTTGTCCCAAATAGTAAAATGGTTGAATGACCAAGAGGATGTGAATTGACTAAATTATTAAATTTTAATGTTTATATCAGACTTAATTAATTAAGTAGTGGAAAATAAAAATAGGAACACAAAATGTTTTATAGTATCTCAGATCAAAGTAATTCTATGTCTACACTTCACACTCTCAACATGAGAGTATGAAACCCATTATAAAATGGCCTGAATTTTGTTGGAGATTCATAACCCAATTACTACCGGATTTCTCAACTTAGAGGAACAACCCTTATCCAAAATTTTTCACAACTATAAGCATATCTCATAACCTTCCTTTTGAAGTGGAGGTAGAACCGACCTCTGTTTTGTTCAGACCACGAAGCAACTGAAAACATCTTGATTTTAACAGACCAAGGCACAACCCAAGACACTATAAAAAATAGTGTATTTATAGGGGGTTATTTTTTCATTTTTAGGGGGTTATAACCCCTTCTAAATATATTAGTGATGGTTATGAAAAATTACCACTAAAGTGGCCTCCCACTCATATTGAAAGCGATTTTTCATAGGCACTGATAAGGATAAAAAAATTTAGTGGTGGTTATTTTATAGAAGATTTTAACCCCTTAAAACTTATTGAAAATATATTTAAAATCACCACTAAAAGATAGTATATTATGTAAAAATAGTAAATTATTTAGTGTCAATTACCAATTGTTGCTTTTTTTTAATATAAAATCAAATTGGGGTGGTTTTGAACCACCTCAAATAGTTTTTAATATTAAAAAAAACCCCAAAATGGCCACCGCTGGCCTCATGCTTTCTCACGAGTATTTACCCACACATGAAGGCACCCCCACCGACAGGGAGGAAACACCCCTCCCCCTTCCTTGCAAGTGCATAAATCTCACCCCCACCTCCCTACACAAAGGAAATTCTCCTCTAACATGCTTCCAACCCTTACTTTGCAAATTTAAATCCAAAGACCCAACCACTATGCCGCATTGAATTTAGAGAAATAATATACACATGTTTATATTTATATATATTAAAATATTTATAAAAATACATTTTGTTTGTATAAAATATTTAAGTACATTTTAATATATAACCTATATATATTTTTATAAATACATTAATATATTCATATTTATATCATATACCTTTATATTATATAAATTCATGTTATATATTAATGAAATTTATAATAATGTATACAAAAATATAAATATAGTTTGTTATAAAATAATATATATATATATATATATATTATACATTTATATACATTAATGTATTCATATTCATACATACATTTATATTATATATTAAATATTTTTATATTAATGTATATACAAATATAAATATGGTATATATTTATAAAACAATGAATATATTGTTAGAAAGGTAAAAATGCCAATGACATATCACACACGCTACAACAAATTGCAAATAAACCCATTAGCCCAGGGACTCGACCCCGCGACCACACCCCACACCCTAACCTACCCTCACCACCCCAGCCGACCACAGGGGATTATAAAATAATGAATATAATGTACATTAGTGTATTCCTATTTATATTATGCACATATATATATATGTTTTATAATTCATACAGACATATACATATTATACAAATACATATTTATATTATATTATACAAAAACATACAAATATATTATGAAAATACGAATATATTTTGTACAAATATTTATTAATACAAATATATATTATACAAATCTATATTATATATATATATATATATATTACAAATACAAATACATATTATATTATACAAAAACAAATATATATATATATATATACGTATATTACATATATATATATATTATATTAATATGTATAAAAAATATATTATATATTATATTATATATTTTTATATTTATATATTATACAAATATACTATTAAAATATATATACATATACAAATATATATTATATTATATAAAAATTTAAACTACCAATATATATTTTACAAATACAAATACATATTATATTATTCTAGTTGATAAAATATATATATATCCTATATATAATATATATTTAAATATATATTATTTACTATATTTATATGAATGTAAATATATATATATATATATATATTACATATTACATATTAAATATTTTTATATTATATAAATATATTATACAAATATATATTTTTTATATTTACATGTTATATAATTATAAGTGCGCAATTAAAAATTATTAATATATATATATATAATATTTATGTGAATAAAAATATATATTATATATTTATAAATACATTTATATGTTTAAAAATATATATTATATATTTCTATATGTATTCAATTAAATATATTTATATTATATTATATATAATATATATACAATTAATATTATATATATATATATAATTATTTGTTTATAATTAAATACATGTATTTAAATACATTTTATAATGTTTTTATATAACACATATGCACACAAGTTGATATTTAAAAAAATTAGAGGGGTTTAAAACCCCCTTTAACCGGTTATATTTTAGCAGCATTTTTTACACCACATTCACTAGTTTATATAGAAATTTAATTTAGAGCTGGTTGTGCACAACCCTCTCTAAATAACCACTACTAAATGTACTATTTTTTGGTAGTGATATCTGACTTTTAAGGGTAGTCATAACCCAATTAGTCTTGATTTTAATGAAAAAGCATAAACCAACATAGAAAATTGATGGGAGTAATATACCACCACAAAACCAGAATATACAATGAAGTTTTGAATATCAAGGAATAAGTATCTTTGACCTCCTTGGTAGTTTGGATTTTCACAATTGAGTTCATCCAAAAGGATCGCTGAGTAGGAGCAATAAGTTCATGTTTACAAAACTAGTAGTTTATGTAGGTTACATTGTGCTGGTTCTATATTAAACTCTATTTATAGATTTTCTTCATGCTGAATAACATTAAAAAATAATATCTTCATACATAGCCATTTTATATTTTCCTTTCCCAAACATCAACCGCAATTTTCTCAAATGACCTACATTAGAATAGACGATCCTTAAAAATTTTGTAAGGATAACATAGTTGTACATATAATATTATTGTAATAATAAATAATTCATTTATATATAGCTTAATCAATTTTAACTTGGTTTAATAGATTTGTATAATTCCAAGATAATCATGCTCAACAGCTTTCTACAAATACCAAGTAAATTTGAATTTTTAATTTACTAATGTAAATATACAAAATAAATATTTATACATTCATTTTCCCTCATGATATTCATTTATTTATGTATAAAAAACTTCTGATTAAATTTTAAAAGAAAAAAAATTAATAAGAAATTGTAGAACAAATAAATCTATAAAAACAAGTAACATGAATATACAATAGATCTAAATATTAAAAAAAAAGAGAAACATAACATATTTTTAGTTTCCAAAAATAAACTATTGAATCATACAATGAGTGTATGAGTCTTTCTATAAGGATCACCTGAGAAATTTACTACACTAGGGGGGTGAATTAGTGTAGGATAAATTATTAATGATTTGGAACTTTATCCCTAATTCACTACTACAATTATTTAGTGAAGAGATATCTATTCTCAATCATCACCTTTATTTTTCATGAAAGTACATAAATAAATAAATAAAAAAATGACACCAAAGTTTGTTAACGAGGTTTGCCTTCAATATGAATGACCATATCTGTAACGACCCTAAATTTTGAATAAATCTTGTTTCCTAATTTTGTGTGTTTTTTTAATTTATTTTTATACTCAACAAAAATGTTTCATTTGATAACATGAGTATAATTAAAATGAGACCGTTGTGTTTTGACTGTTATATGACCATTGGTCAATATGACTGCTGGAAACTAAACATTTTGATTATTGTCTCTAAATAATAGTAATCTTGGTTAATTAATATAGAAAGAAGATTCGATGGCCTCACCCAGTAGTCTTGGACCGATCGAAGCCCATCTAACAGAACTTGGGAAGGATGTAGCACCACTGGGCTTTGCTCTGGACCAAACCCAAGCTGAACATCATCGTGTAAAGATAGAACGAGATCGCCTTCGTGAGAAGTTCAAACTGATATAAATTACTACTCGTGCGATGTTGGCCGAGCCTCCCTCAGATTCTCTCACCTTAACACACCTTACACTTAGGTAATATGCTGGTGTGATAAGAGGCTATGTAAGGAGACCGTAACTGCCTTGTGTAATCCTTTGTTTTAAATAAAAATTGGAATTTCTTCTTATGACGAAGTTTATGAATTTTCAAATGTCCGGATAAATATAGTATGCAGATTTTTGATGAATTTTAGAGAGATGATATTTTAAAAATGTTTATGTAAACCTTAAATAAATAAAAATGTGTAATGATTTTCAAAAAATGGTCTTTTACAATTATGTCCAGTACGAAATTTAGAGTCTAATAAGATCAACTTGAGTTTTGATGAATAGTAAATTATGAATAGTGATTTTATGATTAGGATTATTAATGTGTCCAAATGGATTAGTAATTTCACTTAAAGAAGGTATTAAAATAATCTAGGCACCTTGATTAAGTAATGTGATCCAATAACATGGTTAAATAACGGTTTCATAAATTATTATTCAAGTATTAGTTTTTTCGGGTGAATAGTGTTTTTTAATTAAAAATTAAATTAAAAATATTTAGAAAAATATTTTTATAAAATGGATTTCATTTTTGAACTCAGAGCATCGATATTATGTTAAGGTAAATTTTGGGTTTTTTTCTGAAAAAAATGAATTTTCAGTGAATAGTGTATTTATTTAAAAAATAAATTAAAAATATTAAGAAAATTATTTTTATAAAATGGAGTTAATTTTTGAAATCAGAGCATTGATATTTGGTTAAGGTGAGATTTTGGGATTTTTCTGAGAAAGTTGGATTTTCAGTGAATAGTAAAAATACACTTTTAGGGTTTCGGTATGTTTAATGACATCATAACTGTGTCATGATGATGTCATGAGATATTTTATGGGTTGGCCGACCAAAGGTGATGTATTATTGTATTGGGGGCCCCATGTGGCCTAACTTTATTGGAAATATCTTGGGAGAGCACATGGTTTTGAGAAACCCACTTATGAGGTGTCCCTTGGCCATTAATGCATTGTCCCCTCACTTTCCCTATAAATACCAAGCTATTATCTCATCCTTTGGACTCCAAAATCATTATCAACGAAGTTATGGTCTCCTTACCTCCCAAGGAGTCCTCCCAAGGTGCCCCCAAGCCCTCAAGGTCCAAACCTTTGAGTTTTAAGAGTTACGTTTTAAGGTAAGGGATCCAAACTCTCTCTTTCTTTTCAAATGCTCTCTTTTAAGTCATTTCTTTTATGCTCCATGTCCTTATGTTGGAGGATGTTCTTTTATATTCCTCTTAATTCCCTTTTTATTTTCATATAATTAGAGATCCCATCTTACTCTCATTATTTAGTTTTATGAATGTTTAAGTGGCGTCGTTAGGCTGCCGAAATTTTTGTAACAGATTCTATCTCCCTTCTCGTTTTCAAGTTCTACTTTCATGTCAAGTATTTCAAGTTCCTTTTTATTATGTTGGGGTATGATATATATATCTATAATACTGATCTTTTATTATCATATGATGAGATACCCCATTTTATCTCTTCAATTCAGTATTTTGAAGTTTTAAGTGGCGCCGTTAGGCTGCCGAATTTATAAGTGGTTCTTTCACCCTTCTCGTTTTCAAGTTCTACTTTCATGTCAAGTCTTTCAAGGTTATTTTTTATTATGTTGTGGTATGATCTCTATATCTATAATACTGATATTTTATGATCATATGATGAGAGACCCCATTTGATCTCTTTAATTCAGTATTTTAAAGTTTTAAGTGGTGTCGTTAGGCTGCCGAATTTATAAGTGGTTCTTTCACCCTTCTCGTTTTCAAGTTGTACTTTCATGTAAAGTATTTAATGTTCCTTTTTATTATGTTGGGGTATGATCTCTATATCTATCATACTGATCTTCTATGTTAATATGATGTGATACCCTATTTGATCTCTTCAATTCATTTTGTTGAAGTTTAAGGGACGCCGTTAGGCTGCTGAATTTTCATAAGAGAAATCTTATTTTTGTCTTCCCTTCATGTTTTTCATTTAATATGGTATGTCTTTAAAATCTCATTACCATGTTCTTATATCCATTATATTCTTTCCATCTACTTTTCTTTGGATCATTTATGATTGGTTGACCTATGTCCCCTCTCTTTTCAATGTTTTCTAAAACCCCGAAACATATCTGTTATGCTGTAGAATTTTCGTCTCAAAACGCCTCTCTCTTTTCTCAAAATTATTTTATGTTATAAAGTGAATAATCAAAGCTCTTATTTCTACAGGGTTATTCACATATATACCAAAATGTTCTATTTTAAATTCTGGTATTTAAATACATGATACCCACCTTCCTTTTTTGTGGGTTTTAAAGTGACACAAAGATCATGTCTTTAAAGCAGTTTTTAAAACGTTATGATTATGAAATGAAACCCATTTATTTTATGATATATGGGTTGTTTATGAAATGATTTATGATGATATATGTGGCTCACATGATGATAAAGAAAAATTTAAGGGTGCGCCCTGATAGCGCTCCAATGCATTGGGTAATGATGTAACCACTAGAGATTACAATTTTCATGATATCTTGGTGAATAACCTTGGTAATTTTCAAATGACACCTTGGGGATGGACCTTGGTGATATTTTCATGACTGTCTTTGGTAAATTTAGTAGCCACATCTTCAAGTTATGAAAAATTTTATTTTTATTATGATATGCCTCATGATTTCTTTCTCATTCCTTAAAGTTCTTTTTCAGGACATTGTTGATGTATCTCAAGTTCACATGTTAAATGTTTCGCCTTGTTTCCCTTACTGGGCCTTCTGCTCGCCCTTTCTTTTGATGTATGTCCCCAGGTTATGAGATGCAGTAATGAACCTAAGATGAACATAAGGAGAAGCCTTTCAAGTTTTTAAGAAGATTTTTTTTGTTTCATGTATTAAGTTCCTGGTTTCCAAGACACTAAACCTTAAAGATCCTCAGTTTTGTATAATGTAATGAAAGTTCATGTGACAAAAAGGCGGGATGCTATAGTATCCCCAATGATACATGGTTTTTATACATGAAACAACAGTTTGTGTGCCTCCTAGACAATTTAAGGCTATTACTTTTCTTCAATGGGTATCAATCTACAGTATACCTCTATAACCTTTAGAATTATTCAACATGTGAAAGTTGTAGGTTGGAACTCTCATCTTCTTGGCCTGTATAATATCAACAATGGTCTAGGATGAAAAATATTCTCTTCTTATTCTTATTCTTCTTCTTCTTCTTCTTCTTCTTCTTCTTAATTTAGTTGACATGTAGAAAATTCTCTATGTAGAACTAGTTTACTCTCTCTCACTTCAATACTGTAAGTCGATAACATGCACAATATTGGTTCTTCTAACTTTCCTTTGACTTAAAAGACATGAAATATTTACAAGACTTGTGGATCTAACACTCACTTATTCTTTTCATTATATTATATTCACTATGTGAATATTATTATCTTAATTCTCATAATTCAAAATAATCCTCAAAACTCATACTTCAATTATCCTTCTTCATACTTCCCGAAGACTTGAACTCATTTAACTCTTCTGTTGTAGTTCCACAAAAATGTATCTCATTCCATGTTTGCATTAGATTTCATACAACATCATTAACTGTGGTTTTGTTTCATTTATCTTTCATCACGTGATTACAAAAATGGATACTTCCTATCAATATAAAGAAATATAAATGGGGTTCTACCTTGAATTTTTGTAAGGTTAATTATACCTTATGAAGAATTTAAATGTACCTTACAAAATCCTTTGTCTGAAACTTATGAACCTTTAGGATGTACCTTACCAAATCATCTAAAATATTTAGAGATATTCAATAACACCTTATTATTTTCACCACTGTACCTTATGATCTTCAGTACCTCAACCTTATTAAGAGAAAATATGAAACATATAAGGTTTCCTTACTTTAGCACTCTTCTTAGACAATGTCATCTCAGTTCTTCAACCATCAAACTCATTTCTTCTTGAACCACAATTGAAGACCATTATAAATGTGGTATCTTTAACTTTTAATGGTCAATGTAGCGTCATCACATTTAAATCTTTAAATTATCTAGAATATAATTTTTGGAAATACCATAGGATTACTCATACCTGGGTACTTAAATGGCTCTTACACTATCCACTTATATATCAGTGACTCACACAATAATCCCCTCGTATGTTTCTACATAAATGGAATCCTCTTACATGGTTCTAAACTATGAATCCCCATACATAGATCCCCTTACATGATCACTCTTTGATGGATCACCCATACGTGAAGATGGAATTAACCAATATTCTAAATTACATTCCTTCCTCCAAATTACTACATCACCTCTTAAACTCATTATTTGGTCTTTTTAACCACTAAAAAACAACTCAAATGAACATAAAAACTCATCTAAATATTCTCTCCTAACTTATATAGTTTTCCCAATTTCATTAATATCTACTTTATCAGTAATGACATCCAATTCCAACTACCCCACTAGATGGAAACTTCTAAATTCCATAAAATGTTGTAGAAAACTCTCTCATCATGAAAACATGTCTTAAACTTGAATAAATTATCATTAATCATCAAATATAGTTAAAGAATCATCCAAGTAAATTTTTATATGATCTTGTACTCATGATATCCATATGGATGGATCTTCTCAAATATATTTGAACCAAATATATATATTAATCACCAAGAGGATGCATCTTTAAAAAATAATTTTCAAGTTAATGAATCTTAAAAAATATCCAATGTAAGAACCTACTTCAGTTCATCAAATATTCTTCAACAGATTCTTTATATGGATCCTAGAAGAATCCTAATTATTTTTTATAGGAATGATTGAAGTATTAACTCACACCTTCAATCATATTTTTCATCATGTGACTGGATATCCTTGAATCTCATGGAAGAATTTCCTTTACATTTCCATCGCCAACCAACAAGTTATGGTAGAAACTTTCTTCACTAATAATTCATAAGTTAAATCACTAAAACTCAAGTAATCTTCATAATCCATTACAAACCATAATACCTTTCTTGGGAATTCCATGATTCTTTTAAGTCATTACACATAAATATTATGACATTATAAAACATTTCTTTAATAACTTGATCCTTATAATCAAGAAATAAAATGAAAACATAAAGTGGGTTCAACAATATTCCCCTTTTTATTTGTTATCAATAACTCATAGAAAATGATATGTTAATTTTTGGTCTAACTTAACTCTTCTTCTCTCCCATTTTCTCATTATTGTATTTCATTTAATTCTCTCCCTATTATTGATAATAAATACAATGTGTATGAAAGAGGATAGTATAACTTTATTATTAAGTAATGTGTCATCAGTCATTCCACCCTAATTTTATGTGAGTAATGTTTGGTGTAAAAAATAATAAGGTTTGGTTTAGATATAAAAGTTGTCCATTGATCAAGTAAATATGATACCAACTCATACAAATCATGACCATGACCCATTAAAGGTATGTTAATGTGTACTTAGGATGAAACCAAATTATTCCAATTGATATCTTCATTCCCTTTGAAATTACAACCTGAGATCCTATACTCATATCAATACACACATCAAAATCATTCAAGTATATATAGTAGGTTTTAGAAATTATCCCCAAGATCACAAAAAATTTCTTTATTTTATTTCCATTGATAAAAAGAAATTTCTTCCCCTAACATTAGACTTTATTATTTTATAAATAGTTTTGAGAGAATATGAATACACACCTCATCAATTAATGTTTCAAGCACTTTCCAAAAATTACTGATTTGAATGAAATAAATAAGTCCCAAAACTTCTTATGGTAAACTCCCCCTCAAGCGATGATCTCCATATTCACTTAATAAAGGTAGATCTTTTATTTAGATGTTCCTTAGTATAACATTTGATAAATGAGGCCAAGATGGAATCTTCTTTAGATCTATAATAATTATTTTATCTTACTTCACTTCATTAGTTCTCCTATTTGATTACAAGATTCACCTTCTATTCCTTAAAATGAAAATACAAAAATTCAACAAAAAATATTAAGGAATAGGGTGGAATTCCTTCCTCATCAATGTGGGTAGCTGAGTTGAGAATTTATTCTCAACCAGTTTTCTCTTTCCTTTTAGATATGGGTATAGTTAGACTCTTCATGCATGAACTTTTGGATTTACAAGAAGTCTTACATAACATCGATACTTTTTCTTTCTCAAAATTTTCTTTTTGTGAGGATTTATTTGACTTATAAGCCGTCAAGAAATATGCATCACTTTGGTGTAGTATTTATATATATTTTCATAATTTCCTCTTGATCTCATGTGATTGTTAGATAGTCCTTTGAGGTTCATCCATATTTCTTACACCTCCCATACAACACCTGATAAGATCTAGAGTTTTCATCCCTTGAAAACCTCTCATGAAATTCAATTTTTTCATCTTCATATGGAATATTAAATTTTCCTTTAGTTCTTTCCATCTATTGTTCTCTTTCCATTTTTTTATTTCTTTAAATAGGAAAAATAAATTTTCATACACTCCTTGGTAAATTTTCATCCATTTTGGTTCTTCCACATAGATTTTATAGAGAGTTATTTACCAAATCAGGTTTATTTATTTGATCTCGAAATAATTTTCCATTCCACCTAGATTTGCTTCCTCTAATACATATATTTGTGGATTGTTTTCATGTGTCTATGGTATGTTCTCTTTTACCACAATATAAGAATATAAAACTACTTAGTCTGTCATTCTTCTTTAAAATTTTGATCTTTGTTTGAGTGGTATTTTTTATTTTCTTATAGACCAAGGATGACTCACCAATATTATTTATTGAATTGTTACGAACATCTTAAGAGGAGAGATATATTATTAATGCATCATATTGAAGAAAATAGTCTAGAGAATCAATCATGTAACCATCACCCCACACCCCAACCCCCCATGCCACCCCAGCTACCTACATGGTAACTTCTTAGGAGTATCTTCTTTAGAAACTTTCTTTTGATTAATTCCCATTGCTGGATTACCTTTCTTCTTAACATGACTTTTATTTTCCATTTGTGATCTCCACTGTTCAGTAGTATTTAACATATGCTGGGTGGGTTTATACCAGTATGATTCTTCCATATAGACACTTTGATTTCATTTTCCACTAAACTTCTCAAAGCTCTAAAATGTGTTTGAGACAGGCAGATTTCTGTCTTTCTATTATGAATATTGTATCATTCAAGAAGTACTCCTACTTGAGACAGGCTTCTCTATTTTTTCTTAGTGGTGGAAACATTATTCCAAAAAATACAATTACATATACCTAAACCAATTACAACACTAAAAAATACTAACAAACCTTGTATTTATTCTTTGAACACCAATCTATGAAAAATTGATTTCTTGTTGTTTTTGTGATTAATTATTTTATTTTTTCGATTCCTTTGGGGAACAAATTATCTTATGAGTTATTTCATCCACCACATAGATAGTCGTAGGTTCATCAAAATTTTTATTCATCCACATTTGTATAAATTTTTTTATACATACAATATAAGAAAAAATATATTTAATATAAACATTTTATTCAGAGGTGGATGATACCTTTTTCTTTGGAAAAAATATAGATTGTTATTTAGATTATCACAAGATATTTTTTACACTAGATATATCTCTTTTTTACATGAAACCTCCTTGGAATTACATATGGTTGTATCCTTACTTTATAATTTTTATGAAGACCCAACTTGAACTATTTACAGGTTTTCAATTGTGATTTTAAGCTTAAGGAATTTCATATTGAGGATATTTTTCTCATCCTCTAATCTTATAAATTTTTCTTCATTTTTTTCTCATTTCTTTGACTTGATCCTCATGCATTTTATTTTTATCTTACACAAAATTGTAATTTTTTTAATCTTATTATCTTTTAATTCCTATTCTATATTATTAATATTAATGAAAGTATTTTTATTTTCTTATAATGCATGGAATTTTCTTTAAAAATTTGTTATGGATTTCCTTATCTCATGAATTTTAGTGATCTATTCATTCTCAAATCTGTAGAATCTTTCTTAATGATCCCCATTAATGAAATAGGATAATCCTAAACATTTAAATAGCTTTATATACATCAACATCCTTTATTCCAAGGAGTTCAATAAATTTTATGAATCTTTATCAAGCTAGGTGTTGTCCTCCAATATTATTTTTGATAGATCCATAAATGAAGGTGATTAATTATTTGGTAAATTTCTAGAGAACCTTTATCAGAGAGAAACATGAATATTATTATGATTCATCACATGATTCTTTAAAGACAAGATATCACCCTATTGTGATTAGATAATATAGAGGAAAAATTTGATAAGAGATTTTAGTTACCCATTATTCTTTTAGAGATGGTGAATTATATGGGGTATAATTTTTTCTATATCCATGGTAGTTTATTCTACCACTGTATATTCTTTTTCCTTGCCTTATTTTTCTTTTTTAGGATTTCTGCATGAGGAAACCTATTTTTCTTCCTCTTTACTTAAGAGGGATGAATTCTCATCATAATTTTATTTAATATACAAATTATTAAAAGATATATTAAGATGAACTATAATTTGATTACCTTTAATTAGTATAGATTCATCTTTTTTAGATGAGGCCCTTCCTAAAATCTTTCCTTCTCTTTTATTCCCATTATTTAGTTTCTTGGTAGAAATATCTTATATAGTTTCTTTGAAAGGATACTCACAAGAATTTTAAAATTTTCACTTTGTAAAATATTTAAAAAATAAATTAAAATATTTAAACTTGATATTATTGAGAATCCAATTAGAGGTGTAACCATATTTAAAACCAATTGTTTGGATCACATGGGATATGACTTACAATAAAAGGGGAGTTAATTAGTGTAGGATTACTTATTACCACTTTTAAATTTTATACCTTTTTTACCTATACACTTATTTAGTGAATAGATCTATCTTATCGATCCTCACATTTAGTTTTTATACATATATATAGAGAATAAAAGTAAATCAACAAATGAAACTAGGGTTTGTTAATGATTTTTACCTCTAGTATTCATGACCAAATACCAAGTGATATGTGGTTGTTATTCCATGCACACATGTTACCATTTATTATAAAAATAATCATAGGAAATTTTATGGTCTTGGACCCACTATCCTAACACATACCATGTATAAAGAAAATAATGAATTTATGTTTTGTAATTTCAATAGAATGCATGACTCAGTCTGCACCTCTCAAAGTGAGAATTTTGTGTCCCTCTTGAACAATGTATATCTGGGGTAACACCTATTCTCTTATTATTCATCTTTTTTATTCAGTTCACATGATCAAAATTCTATGTGAAAAATGATTTAATCTCTCTATATCTCTCACTTTGATACTACAAGTCTGTGACACGCATGATATCAATTCTTTCAATTTTCCTTCAACTTACAAGATATGAAGTATTCACAAGAGTTTTGGATCTCTATATTTGAGTTATTCTTATCATTTTATTATATTTAATATGTGAATATTATTGTCATAATTATTAGTTTTCAATATACCACTTAAATCATATGATTCAATTCTTCTTCCTCTTCATTATTCCTAAAGACTTATCCTCATATAAATATTCATTTATATTTCTACCAAAATCATTATTCATTATCTATTTTTAGAATATTTATATTGGTTCTAGGTGAAATAGAAGTGTGTGGTGGTGTGTGATATATTAAAATTTATTTTAACTATCACTATCTGAAACCAAGAGTGAAGATTTTTCACGTCAAATATATAATTAATTTATTTAACATCTAAAGAAATAAATACTTGGGATTAGGAAAATTATTCATTGATGAATGTTTATCATCCAAAAATACCCTTTCAGATTGCCTTCATCATGTTTTAAGTATCCAAGGATAGAATCCCTCTAGATGTGATCCACACATTCTTCAATGATCTCCAAGAAACACCACTAGATCTATGGGTTCTATAGTGGTGAATCAAATGTCTTACATTGGTCATTCTTGATCGCTCATTATTTAGTCTTGAAGAAATATCTATTGAATTTCTTGTTCTTGAGAGGGAGAGAGAAGGAGGATTCAAGAGAGAATTTTCCATGCACAACAATTCTCTATTCTCAAATTTTGATTCCATATACAATAGACATGACTGCCTATTTATAGGGTTGAGGTTTAGGTTAAAATATTATTTAATTTCTTTCCAACCCTTAAATAAAATTTAAAACATTTAATAAACCCCATGACATATAATAATAATTCCCATATTATTATTTTGTGGCACGCACCAACTTGCGTAATAAAAAACATTATGTAATAGTCATGTTAATTAATATTTGTAACCAGACTCAGTCTTGATACATTTGAAATCCTCTTGTATTTATTAAACAACTGAATACATATTTTATTCACAATATAATGAATAAAAAATTATTAAAATATTCTAAAAATAAAATAAATATTTTATTCACAATTCAGTGAGTAAATATTTTATATATATTCACTTAATCAAATAAATTATTAATTAATTAAAAAATAATTATTTATTACCTTTTGAATATTTGTGATCAATTATACTTGAATAAAAATATTTTTTGGTTTATAGAATAATATTTATTTCAATAATTAAATTCAAATAGAATTTAATCATGATCACCAAAAATAGTTAGTGTGTGACCCTCATAGATTCTTTCTCATTTTCATTAGTAAGACTTACCTAAAGTCAAAGATTACTATCTAGTAATGGGTCAAGGAACCCAAGAGAAATAAACTAATTTCACAATGATGACAATCACATATGAATATACACTTTTTAATATAATACCTATATCACAATATCTCATCAAGAAGGTTGAATATTCGTGTCCCCAACCTATATGCTCGACAAAGATTTATTTGAATATCTGAAATAAATAGGTCATTACATCATGAACATGGAATTTAATGATATTGTTGTATTCCAATAAATGGGTCAAGAATCAGCTTCCATAAATATGGAAGGGAAAAATCCTTCCTTGACATGTTCATTAATGATGTAACATCCCGGACCCAGCCATCCACCCAAACAGTGCCGAACGGGTCGGGTGTTACTACCTTAGGCGCACCTCCCTGAATGCCAAAGGCTGCCGACTAGCAGCGAGGGTCTATTAGGTATAGTGGGGAGGCTATACCCTTTTGGAGGATCATAATAAGGGTACTGGTCCAAGTATAAAAGTAAAGATGCAGCGGAAAGAAGGACTCAGCAGACTCAAACCAGACCCACAAAGCGGAAGCATAACCAATATAGATAAACAACGGAAGCAGTAAATATAACAACAGTAGCGAAAATAAACACAACAGCATGCTAATATCATGTAACTACAACTGAACAGTGAAACATGCATCTAGAGCAGGTCGTACACAACTGAATATAAAAAGGGCGCCGATGGATAACCAACATTAGCTACAATAAGAATGCCAATATAGAAAAGTAAAGAAAGAAAATAAACCCCAGCTAGGCATGACCTCATGGTCCATACCATCTCCATGCAATAACTAACGCAGCCCAGCTCATGAATCTGGCCTCTTTCCTGCATGTAAATCCATAAAGTCTACACGCGTCCCAAAGGGCCCGTGTAGGGTGTGAGAAAAATCTCAGTAGGATACCACCCAGTGGTGCGTACCAAATATATGTGTTTAAGCAGTCATGCATTTACGAGGAAAGCAGTAAACAATACAGTGCACAAGTAAACACAAACTCCACTGGTGCTCAACATACACCAAGGAGCGTCACCTGCTTCGGCCAACGCCGGAATCTCTGTCGTGTAACTCGGCACCACGTGCCACCTGACACCTCCTGTCTCAAGTACCGACATCCAGAAGGCACGCCCAAAAATAATAACTCGGCACCATGTGCCTCCTGAAACCTCGTGTCTCAAGTACCAACATCCCGAAGGCACGCCCTAAACAGTAACCCGACATCATGTGCCTCCTGACACCTCGTGTCTCAAGTACCGACGTCCCGAAGGCACGACCATTCCCTGAAGTCTCCTCACCTCTCCTGTGGCTTTCTATGGAAAGCGCCCCCAACCAAAATACCTAACCGAAACTACGGGGGCCTCTACCCACACGAGTGGTCAAAACCACCTCATCACGGAGTATCTCTGTGTGCACACTACTCAAAGTCCCGGTGAGTGGTAATCACCCAAAAATAGTCCTAATCCACCAAAAAATCTGACACCTTGTGTCACTATGACCATGTCGCTCAAGTCCGATGGCCTCACCATCCAAGTAACCCGGGCCATGCCCAACCTGACAGTCACACTGCCTCAATCCGACATCCATGACGCCCAATCCTGTGGTCAAAACCACCCAAAGTATCCCGGGAAAAGCCCCAACCTATGATCAGCATCACTCAAGCGTAACCAGGCCAAGCCCAACACAACCCAAAGGGTCCAGTAGATGCAATTCAGAAATTTCATATATATAACATATGTAAACAGAAAACACAACCAGGAAAAACAAACTAACAGTTGAATTGCACTATGCAAAGTGCTGTCCCATACCAGCACTGAGGTCTGAAATGCCTCTAACAATTTATAACAGGCTTTAACAACTTAAACTAAACAGTTTATAACAATCATAATTCAATTAAAACCATTTTGGAGCTCCCCAGCCAAAATTCCCCGACGAGAAACAGCCCCTCACCCGGCCCTGCTCACGCAAATTGGTAACCGGGCATACCCAAAAGCATCCCAGAGGTCAAATAAGCAATACAGTATAAAAAAATAGATAAAACAGGTCCCGCTCAAAATACCCGAAAATGCGCCGAAGGCCGCGTTACCCAAACAACCACGAAAACACAAAATGAAATATGCACCACCTACCTAAGACTTGCACGATGCTACTCCTCCAGTAACACCCGCCAATTCGGTCTAAAACATGGTAAATCTACAAAAGATTAAAAAATTCTCAAAGGGATATAACTCTTTCTAGAACAAAAATCAAACAAAATGGACAAAGAGGAATCAAGGCCTTACTGAGGGGGTTCCAACACACTAATTAGAGCTCAAAACGGGTCTCGGACGGACGATCAGGAAGGGAAGAGAGGTTTGGCCGACCTGGTTCATGTATCCGGGAGGAGGATGGTGTGTTCTGCCTCAAAACGAGGCTACTGCCCGATTTAAGTGAAAAAAATAAAGTACACGACATGTACTTTAGGACTACACGCCGTGTATATTTCATTTAACTGTTCAAAAGACGGAAATTTTCCGCCGACTTACTTTCCAAGCCTGCCGACATGAGTACACGGCGTGTACCGGGTTTTTATTCTCTTCCTCACCGACATACTCACACGCCATGTATATCCCTCATACACGGCTAGACTACACGACCTGTCAAAAGGGAACACAACATGCCCCTGGTTCTTACCCGGCCAATAGCCTACACGCCATGTATGGCCTCACACGGTCGGGGGTCTACACGGTGTGTTCACAACTACACGCCATGTAGCAAGAAACTATTACACGGTCACTGCACGACATGTACTCGGCGAGCACACAGCCAGTCACTCGCCTACACATACACGACGTGTACTTAAGGTACACGACGTGTATTCTGGAAATTTCTAGAAACTTCCCATTAAAACCAGTTTCCTTAGAAACCTGTCAAAAATTTAAATAGGGTCGGGATTTTGACCCGTTCCAAAAACCCGGGATCTTAAAAACTCTCCACCTTAATGTAGCTCGTCCCCGAGATACCAAACGAAACCTGGAGATGGCACCAAATATACCACTCCGATCAAAACAACCCGGACTTCCCCGATCTCAAAGGTTCCAGCTAAATTCCTCAAGGGGCTCCCCACCTTAGGAATTTCCTACTCGGTCTCAAACAAAAAAATTTAAAGTAAACAAGGTTTACTAACCTGTTTCCTAGACGCATAGTCCTCCCGTGACGCATTGTCACCCCTACACCTCATTGGTGCTCCTGTGTCGCTACCGACACCCAACGTAACCCGCACCGCATCGGTGTCCGCCTCCACGAGGTGCTGGTGCCTAGCACCTCAAGTAACCCGCATCCATGATGCCCTGATGCCCACAACACCTCAAGTAACCCGCATCCATGATGCCCTGATGCCCATGACACCTCAAGTAACCTGCATCCACGATGCCCAGATTCCCACAACACCTCAAGTAACCCGCATCCACGATGCCCCGATGCCCACGACACCTCATACATACATACATATATATATATATATATATATATATATATATCTCACGCACCCGAGATGGTCCCAACCCACTGACTAGCATCTAGTCAGTCCACAAAGATCCTGTGCACCTAGTGCACTCAAAACTGACATTCCTCTACAGGTCATGACAAAAAGGAAACATGGAGATCACGACCACACCACGGTGTACCACTAACTATCACTGGATCACCGGCCTGCTCAGCCTCTGGCAGCTCCACGGCGTGCACCTGCCCTGAAACATGGTTTCCTAACACCTGAACTCTCGATGCTGCTCTAGTCTCCGGCCACTAACCCCTCAGTTGGGTACCACCGTCTCTGTTACAACCTCCGCACACAGATGAACCTCTACTACCCTCTCTGAGTACCGAACCTGAACCAACTCTAGACGCTACAGTCTATCCCAGTCCCTACCTGCCGGCTATCGGAGAAGGCTGCCTACAAAACCTATCCTGATGGCCGTCCTGTCCACATGCCCGACACTCCTTCGGTGGCCTGTCACACTGCACCTGAACATGTCCCGACTATCCACACTAGAAGCAAATCACCTAAGAACTACCATGAGGTGGTCTAGCTAAATCCCTGGCCTGACTGCCCTGCTGGAACTCATCCCGCCCTCGCTTCCTACTATTCAAACCATCCCCTGAAGCTGACGTCCTTCCCAAGAGAGATTTCTCCCTCTCGTTGACCTCGGCTATGAGTGCCTGATTCACCACCTCGGAGAAAGAACCCAGCCTAAAGATGTTCACCTGCACCCGAATGATGTGTTGTAAGCCATCCTCGAAGTGCCTCACCCTAGCAGCGTCATCGCTCACCATACCCGGTGCAAAACGAGACAACTCTGTGAAGGTAGATACGTAGTCCATAACATACATGTCTCCCTGCTGAAGACTCAAGAACTCCTGAGCTCTCTCTGCCCTCAGTGTCTCCAGGTAGAAGTGCTCAAAGAACCTGCACTCGAAGTCCTTCCAAGCCAGTACCTCGTGCCTACGAGCCTGTACCTGTACATCCCACCAACGCTTCGCTGGTCCTCTCAGCATGTACGTCACCAGCTTGACCCTCCACCCTGGAGGCATCTCGAGCTGTTTGAAAATCATCTCCATAATCTCTATCCAGTTCTCAGCTGCCTGAGGACCACCCTCTCCCTGAAAAAGTGGCGGGTGCTGTGACTGAAACTCTCGAGTCAGATACGCCATAAAAGGTTCTGTACTCTGCGCGCCTCTATCAATCCCCTACAAGACACGTACCCGGCTAGCTCAGAGCTGATCGTCAAGCCATGGCCCGAACGATGCCATACCCGGCTGCTATCCTGCCTGCACTGGATCCTGAACTTGTTCTTGTCCCTGATCCCGTACCTGCGGCTCATGCTCTGCCTGTACCAAATTCTAACCCTGATCCTGTGGCACTGTATCATCTCCTGCCTGATGATCCATCGAACCTTGAAGGAGTAACCCACTGAATACCATAAATGGTCAGACAACCCATATATATATAACAATATACTCTACACAGATAAGGAAAGCAGTAAAAGGCAGTGCATAACAACTACCCTTACTCCCCCTCACCGCAACCCATGCATCACCACATCCTGGCCTCATGGCCTCCTTAACCACCCTCAACAGAGCCAATTATCAATGTACCTCGGGCCATGCCCATCCCGACAACTCGCGTTGCCTCAAAGAGACGACCAAGTCGCCCAATCCTGGCAGTTACACTGCCTCAATCATAGTACCTTCTTGTTCTCATAAGAGTCAGACCCAATTATCCTACAACATGCAATTATACAAATATAAAGCATGGAATACACATTTGCACAACTAGTAGTTCTATCAGGAATTTCACCAACTCACATTTTAAAGCATATAAAGCATGTCATTTGATTTTTCATTCACATGTAATTATCACTTCACAAAGAATACATGCAATTATGAAATTGAAATACCCTAAAATGTGCCTATCAAAAGCCAAGAAACCAGCCTTTCCATACCGGGCTATGGTTCAATTCTCCCTTACCACACCGGGTCAAGAGTCACAAATCACAATCAACAACATCACACATCAAGTGAGCCACCGAGGTGGAAATCATATCAATTGTAATCTGAGAAAATGTAAATAGCAATTCCCACCCGTGAAAACTAGGTCCATCCCTCATACCTGGGGTTGCAGGCACCCAAGAACAAGCTAGAAACCCAGTCCCTGTAACCAACTATCTCCAGTATACCATACCCCAAATAGTAAAAACAGAAGAAATAAACGAGAATCCTCAAACTCATTAGTAGCCAGTAAAACGCTGCTACTAAATCCCTGTCAAGAACTCCTCTGATACCACTTTGTAACATCCCAGACCCATCCAGCCACCCGAACAGTGCCGAACGGGTCAGGTGTTACTACCTTAGGCGCACCTCCCCGAACACCAAAGGCTGCCGACTAGCAGCAAGGGTCTATTAGGTATAGTGGGGAGGCTATACCCTCTCGGAGGATCATAATAAGGTTACTGGTCCAAGTATAAAAGTAAAGATGCAGTGGAAAGAAAGACTCACCAGACTCGAACCAGACCCGCAGAGCGGAAGCATAACCAATATAGATAAACAACAAAAGTAGTAAATATAACAACAATAGAGAAAATAAACACAACAACATGCTAATATCATGTAACTACAACTGAACAGTAAAACATGCATCCAAAGTAGGTCGTACACAACTGAATATAAAAAGGGCACCGATGGCTAACCAACAGTAGATACAATAAGCATGCCAATATAGAAAAGTAAATAAAGCAAAGTAAACTCCATCTAGGCATGACCTCAAGGTCCATACCATCTCCATGAAATAACTAACGCAGCCCAAATCCTGATGCTGGCCTCTTTCCTGCATGTAAATCCATAAAGTCTACACGCATCTCAAAGGGCCCGTATAGGGTGTGAGACAAATCTCAGTAGGATACCACCCAGCGGTGCGTACCAAATATATGTGTTTAAGCAGTCATGTATTTACAAGGAAAGAAGTAAACAATACAGTTCACAAGTAAACACAAACTCCACTAGTGCTCAACAACCACCAAGGAGCGTCACCTGCTTCGGCCAACGCCGGAATCTCTGTCATGTTACCCGACACCACGTGCCACCTGACACCTCGTGTCTTAAGTACCGACGTCCCGAAGGCACACCCAAAAATAGTTACCCGGCACCATGTGCCTCCTAACACCTCATGTCTCAAGTACCAACATCCCGAAGGCACGCCCAAAACAGTAACCCCACACCATGTGCCTCCTGACACCTCGTGTCTCAAGTACCGACGTCCCGAAGGCCCGCCCATTCCCTGAAGGCTCCTCACCTCCCCCGTGGCTTTCTATGGAATGCACCCCCCAACCAAAATACCTAACCGAAACTACAGGGGCCTCTACCCACACAAGTGGTCAAAACCACCTCATCACGGAGTATCTCTGTGTGCACACTACTCAAAGTCCTAGTGAGCGGTAATCACCCAAAAATAGTCCTAAGCCACCAAAACATCTGACAACTCATGTACCTACGACCATGTCACTCAAGTCCAATGGCCTCGCCATCCAAGTAACCCGAGCCATGCCCAACCTGACAGTCGCACTACCTCAATCCGATGTCCATGACGCCCAATCCCATGGTCAAAACCACCCAAAGTATCCCGGGCAAAGCCCTAACCTGTGATCATCATCACTCAAGCGTAACCTGGCCAAGCCAAACACAACCCAAATGGCCCAGCAGATGCAATTCAGCAATTGCATATATATAACATATGTAAACAGAAAACACAACCAGGAAAAACAAACTAACAGTTGAATTGCACTATGCAAAGTGCTGTCCCATACCAGCACTGAGGTCTTAAATGCCTCTAATAATTTATAACAGGCTTTAACAACTTAAACTAAACAGTTTATAACAATCATAATTCAATTAAAACCATTTTGGCGCTCCCCGTCCAAAATGCCCCAACGAGCAACGACCCCTCACCCGGCCCTGCTCATGCAAATTGGTAACCGGGCATACCCAAAAATATCCTAGAGGTCCAATAAGCAATACAATATGAAAAGGCAGATAAAATAGGTCCCGCTCAAAATACCCAAAAATGCGCCGAAGGCCGCGTTACCCAAACAAGCACGAAAACACAAAATGAAGTATGCACCACCTACCTAAGACTCGCATGATGATACTCCTCCGGTAACACCCGCCAATTCGGTCTAAAACACGGTAAATCTATAAAATATTCAAAACCGCTCAAAGGGATATAACTCTTTCTAGAACGAAAATCAAACAAAATGGCCAATGAGGAATCAAGGCCTTACCGAGGGGGTTCCAACGCACTAATCAGAGCTCGAAATGGGTCTCGAACGGACAATCGGGAAGGGAAGAGAGGTTTGGCCGGCCTGGTTCGCGTATCCGGGAAGAGGATGGTGTGTTCTACCTCAAAATGAGGCTACTACCCGATTTAAGCGAAAAAAAGAAAGTACACGACATGTGCTTTAGGACCACATGCTGTGTATATTTAATTTAACTGTTCAAAATATGGAAAGGTTCCGCCAACTTAATTTTCGAGCCTGTCGACATGAGTACACGGCGTGTACCTAGGGGTATACGGTGTGCACCTGGTTCCTCTTCTCTTCCTCATCGACATACTCACACGCCATGTATATCCCTCATACACGGCTAGAATACATGGCATGTACAAAGGAAACAAGGCGTGTCCCTGGTTCTTACCCGGCCAACGACCTACACGCCATGTATGGCCTCACATGGTCAGGGGTCTACACGGCGTGTTCACAACTACATGCCGTGTAGTAAGAAACGACTACACGGTCACTGCATGACATGTACTCAGCGAGCACATGGCCGATCACTCGCCTACACATACACGGCGTGTACTTAAGGTACACGGCGTGTAGTCTGGAAATTTCCAGAAACTTCCCATTAAAACCAGTTTCCTCAGAAACCTGTCAAAAATTTAAACAGGGTCGGGATATTGACCCATTCCAAAAACCTGGGTTCTTAAAAATGACATATCACTCATGACACACCCAATTTATGCAAATTCTCCATGAACTATTATCATTATGGTTTATGAAATAAATATATGTATGTGATTTGTAACATTAATTAATAATAATCTTAAAGTATAAGGACCATCACACATGATCATAGATAGAAATATTCGGTGACACCAAATCAAGCCGAAAACCTAATGGCGGGTCTGTTCTCATAATATCCCATCTTGGAGATTACTATGCGATAACTTCATTAAAAGAAGCCTCATATACTTATGAGTACTCATACCTAAGAATCTATATACTATGTGTCCCATCATAGTATGTTATCCAATCATAGAACATTATTTAGGAATATCATCATAGCACATCAAGGTTCTCATCATAGCAGAGAACTGCTATGACCTTAAAAATTTGATGTATACTCTAGGATATTATTACATTAGAGTCATGAAAAAATTAAACAATATATAATAATTAGTTTTATTAATATTAAATACATTGAATATACTTTTAATTAAAGTACAATCATTTGGTACTAGGAAAAAATTCTAACAAACTCCCACTTGGACTTGAGCCAACTTCCTATGACCATTAGTCTGCTAGACGTCACATAATATTCATATTTCTACTGATTCATGTATTTAGTCAAGGGGTCCTCCATTTAGTCTTCTATAGAAATACTACACACTAAAACTTCACCTCTATAAGAAAAATCCCTCAAAAGATGATACTTCCAAAGTATGTGCTTCTTCCACTAATGTGACTTTGGCACTTTATCAAGATCCACCGCTATAGTATTATCACAATAGAGTGTGCTAAGATCTTTAATACTAGGTACCATGTCAAGATCTTGGATGAAGTTGAGAATCTATACTTATTCTTTAGCTACCTAAGAAACAATAATATACTCAGACTCTATTGTAAAATTTGCAACCACAACCTTCTTTGAGCTCTTCAAGTTCAAAACACCTCCATTAAAAGTGAAGATGTATCCTATTTGTGAATTCATTTAATTTTGATCAGTTTAGAAAATAAAAACTTCATATCCTCTAATTACTAGTTTCTTATCTCCTCCATAAACTAGGAAAATATCCTTATCATTCTTTAGATACATAAGGGAAATATCAACTTCCATCCAATGGTGGTCACCTAGATTTACATGATATCTTCCTACCACACTTAATGCGTACATGACATCTAGACCAGTACAAAGAATAGTATACATGGCTGACCCAATCACCGATGAATATGGAATCCCTATCATTTTATTTATTTACTCATGTGTCTGAGGACACATTTTCCAAGAAATATGAATTTCATGTGATGCTGCTGAATCTCTTCAGTATCTTATCAATGTATATACTTTGACTTAGGCCAATCAACCTCTTAACTTTTTCACGATGGATCTTGATTCCAAGAATATATACTACCTCACCTATGTGCTTCATAGATAATCATTTATTCAACCATGCCTTAAAATACCGTAATACTGGTATTTTGTTTCCAATGAGTAATATTTCATCAACATATACTACTAAGAAAATAGTTTCACTCCCACTAAACCTTTTCTAGAAACACATATAACGTTTTTTCTTTATAAAATTAAATTCTATTATGGCCACATCAAAATGAATGTTCCATGACTTGTAATCTTTCTTTGATCCATAAATGGTTCTTTATAACTTTCATACCTTTTTGGAATCCATTAGAGTCACAAAACCTTTGGGATGTATCATATAAAAATATTCTTGAAGGTTCCTATTAAGGAAAGATATTTTGAAATCCATTTTCTAAATATCATAATCATGGAAAGACATAATGCCAAGTAAAAATTCTTATGGATTTCAGCATTGCAACCGATGAAAAGGTTTGATTGTAGTCAATGCCTTGACACTATTTAAATCCTTTTGCAACCAGTAACACATTACAGGTAATGACATGTCCTTCTATGTCTAGTTTATTATTGAATACAAATTTTAAACCAATAGTATTTACATCTACTAGAGGGTATACCAAAATCAATAGTTGGTTTTGGTACATGAATTCCATTTCAGAATTCAATGCCTCTTGCCACTTGAAAACATCTGTCCCACTTGCTAATTCCTTGTAGGTTAGAGGATCATTATTATCTATTAATAATAATTCGCCATACTATGTGACTAGTAAACCATATCATTCTAGTTCTCTAACCCCTCTTGTAATTCCATATAGTAATTGAATCTCTAGAATGATTTCTTCTTCCACGAGGTATTATGTAATTTGGTATTGTACTAAATATTATGTGTCTTCAGCCTGGAATTCATTGAAGTTATCACACTCCCACTATCTTTTTTAGATATAAGATCCTCCTTAAGAAATGTGGAATTTTTTTCAACCATAACATTTTTGTATGAACAATTTTATAGGTAGTATCCCTTTGTTTCTTTGGGATATCCTATAAAGATATAATTTATGCCTCATGGTGAAATCTTGTTACCTGAAGATGACTTAAAATTCATCACAACCCTAGAATTGTAGGTAAGACAACATGGGTTTCTTTACATTCCATTATTGCTATGGTATACCATATGTCTCATTGGTTGGCACTCTGTTTAGTATATATGCCACTGTTTGTAACACGTATCCCAATATGGATAATACAAGACTCACATGACTCATCATTGACATCACCATGTCAAATATGGTTTGGTTCATCCTTTCACTTACACCATTCAAATGAGAAATATAAGGAGGATTGATTTGGGATAATATGCCAAAATCCTATAAATAATCAATGAAGTATTGATTAAGATATTCTCCACTATAGTCTAAATAAATTTTCTTAATTTTCATACCAATATGGTTCTCAACATCACTGTTGTAATCCTTGAATTTAACAAAATAATCCAATTTATACTTCATTAAGTAGCAATATCCATATCTACTAAAATCATCAGTAAAATTTATGAAGTATGGGTACCCACCCCTTTCTTTAATAGGAAATAGTCCATGCACATCAGTATGAATTAATTCAAGAAGATATTTAACCCTTTCCTCTTTCCTAATAAATTGTTCTTTGGTCATTTTTCCTTGTAAACATGTGTGAGATACACTAACTGGTTTTAGTTTAAAAGAATATAAATATCCATCTAGATGTGATTTATTCAAGTGATTTTCTTTTACATGACCGAGCTGGTGATGCCAATGTTGGGTGTGTTATAAGTCATGTGAAGAAATTTTGTTAACGATTTCCATTACATGGTTCATATAATCCAACACAAAAAGATAGTTATTTAAATGTAAATTACTATGAAAAATGATATATTTATAAAATAAGCATAATTTATTCCCAAATTTGAAAATAAATCCATATGTATCAAGTCTAGATACAAAAATATTTTTTTGGTAACTGAAGGCACATAATAACAACCCTTTAATACCAAGATCATTCTGGTCGGCAATGTGAGGTGGTAGTCCCTAACATCTACAATAGTATGTTTAGCTCTATTGTCTGCCTGAAGATCTAACTCTACTCATTCAATCTTTTTGAATCTACTCGGATCATGTATTTGAAAGCATATGTAATTTCCAAAAGTTGTACCTAATATACAATTTTTATAAACAGATAAATTACACTTGATAAAAAACATACCTGAAGTTTCCCCTTGCTTTTTTTGATGGGTGAATTTTTTTTTCCAGTGGCCCTTCATTCCATATAAAAAATGGAAAACATCTTATTCCCTTGATTTTACCTTTATATTTATCTTATTTGAAGGGAATGAAGAAGCTTTGGTCTTAAAGATCTTCCCTTTCCCTTTTTGTTTTTTCATCATTAGGAAAAAAGGCTTTTCATGCTTCGTATCCTTATCTACTTAGTGAAGGAGAGTATGAAGATCTGGAATAGACTTCTCAATGTTGTTTATATTAACATTTACACAAAGGCTAGATAATTTATAAGGGATTGATTCCAGAATGAGATCAGTTCCTAGATCTTCAGGGAATTTTTATTCTAGAACCTCTAATCGCCAAATGTAGCCAATGAACACGACTAAATGATGCCTAGTTGGGGAAACATATCTAATATTTCTCTAAAAGATCATCTTGGAAACCTCAAACCATTCCTGTCTAGATCTCTCATAGTAAAGACCAGAAAGGTTATCAAGTATTCCATAAACATCTATTTTTTCATGAGACTTCATTAGTTCACTAGACTTAAATGAAAGAATAAAACATTGAAGATATACTGAATCACTCAAATGTTTTTCATAGACAACAAAATCTTCATCACTCACCTCTTTAGCAGGTGGATCATGCATTGAGGATTCTAGCACATAATATTGCTGTTCATGGCGTAACACAACCCAAAGGCATCTAAACCACTCATGGAATTTAATACTAGTTAGGAGGTTGTCTTTCCACAATATTGATCATAGGGATATTATGGATGATTAAATAGTCATTTTATTCTATAATTAAAAATATCAGATTATTAATACTTTTCTTGATTAAAAATTATGTGAGATATAATAAATTAAATGTTTTATTAAATATACCACTATTTTATCATGTCCCATTATCCCTCACCATTAAACTTGGAATGTCTAGTTGATCTAAAATTATAGTGGAAAGTATCCTCGTTAAATTTCTCAATGATCTATATTTTGGCTATGAAAAATAGAATAAAGTAATTAGGTAGGAAGCCTTTCCAACTACAGACTTGAAACTCCTTGATCTAATGACTGAATTCCTCTATCCTAAAATCCTGGCTTGGACATCCTCAAAAATTGCCTCAAAATTTTCATTTAACAGACTTTTTCCATTAAACATAACACAATTTTGGTTAGTAAAAACAAAACTCTCATGAGAACTCCCCGATAAAAGTAAGTGTCCATAATTTGTCCTTGTACTACACTTAGTTCTGTGGTTTCATTCCCAATCATGTAATGGAAGACCTAGTTTGAATTAATATTTAATTGAGGTATTTTAATTTATAATGCATAAATTTTATCTTTTTTTATCCTTTTATTCCTTGTTAATATTAAGTGGTTGTTACTTAATTAATTAACAGTGTTTGATAAAACATTTATGCACAATTCATTAATTTAACTTCTTTCTTTTCACATTAATTCATTTATTTATGTTATCACGACCTTACATCCACAAAATAAATAACTACATAGATAGAAATAATTAATTAAATGGATCATTTATGAGCTTTATCTAATGGATGATTTAATGAGAAAACATTAAATCAACATTTAACCTAGGGGAAATAAATCCTATTGTGAGTCTGGACATGAGTTACAATATTCCACCAATCCACCTATGTATCACTTGGGTTGGAATCATTATGGTTTAATCTTGAACCACATCCATGCATCTTAGGATGCTCCATTAGTTAAAAATATTTATTACTCACACACAGGTGAGGGGAATAAAAAGATTAGTTAAAAGAGATTACATAAATATCCTTGAACAAGTAGGTCCTACATAATAATGGAGGGGGATGACATGCATACCATCATTTAATTTAATATAAAATAATTTAAAACTCATGAAATAAATAAAAATAAAACATCCAGCACATATAGAGGTCATGTTCAAGATCATGAATGGTCATACATACAATGAATATGAAAAATTAAATAAATAGCTTTAATTTCATTATTTTTTCTTGATTATTAAGATAAAAATGGTTGAATTAATTAATTAATTATCTAATTAATTTCCTTTAATCTTAATGATCATATGATCTTATTTATAGAAAACCATCATTTATGGCATGCATGGAAAATAAATGGAAGAACCAATAATGAAATATTAATTACAATAAATTAATTGAGCATTTAAAATTATTTGAAATCATTATTGTATTATCAAACAGAAAATGGTGTTCCAATCAATAAAATAATGTTTTAATGCTGTAATTTTAAAATTTAATATAATTTAAAACTTTTTCCATAAATGGGAGACTACATGACTTGTACATCCAACTACACACCATGTACCTCGGTTTCCATGGATCTGAGTGACACACATGGGCATTCGGCATGTTAACTCATCCAGACTACATCATGTGTACATGCCATCTACACACCATGTATCTTCTTGTCATGTTCTAGGTTAGTTTGGACAACACATGGTGTGTAATAAAAGAACTACATGTAATTAATTACTCAATCATCTAGGTACAATGTTCATGGGTACATGGTGTTTACTCCGGCTACATGCCATGTGACCCAGTTTTACAAGCCATAGATTTGGAACTTTCCAATGGAATCTCTATTCATTCTTCATCTACTCTTAAAACATTAAGAGAATGAAACACTAAAAAATATGGTTAATATGTTGAAGCATGTTAATTAAAATAGGATTAAATAGGTAATAATAAGAAATGGAAATTCAACCACGATTGCATATGTATCAACAATCAAAAAAATAATTATGAATTTAAACATGACTACCCTGATACCATTTGTTGGTTCTGATTTCAGTAGAAGCAAGAAGTGGTGGGTGATATATTAAAATTTATTTTATATATCGTTTCCCTAAACCAAGAGCGAGGATCTTTCATATAAAATTTATAATTAATTTATTTAACACCTGAAAAAATAAATACCTGGGATTAGGCACTTTCATCACTGATGAATGTTGATCATATGAAGTTCATATTTCCTTCATTGTGTTGTGAGGATCCAAGGATAGAATACCCCCAGTGGTAATCCACACATGCTCCAATGATCTCCAATCAACACCAATCGATCTACGAGTTCTAGTGCAACGAATCAAATGTCTGGTGTTGTTTGTTCTTCATCTCTTATTATTAATTATTGAAGAAATCTGTCTTATATTTCTCATTCTTGAGAGGGAGAGAGAAGGTGAAGTTTAGATATAATTCATTGTGTAAAATAATTCTCTACTCTCAAATTTGTATTCCATATACAATAGACATAACTGTCTATTTATAGAGTTAGGGTTTAGGTTAAAATATTGTTTAATTGAATACCGACAAATAAATAACATTTAAAACCTTTAATAAACCCCATTCCACATAATAATAATACCATTATTATTATTTTGTGGTGGGTTCCAACCTTCATAAGAACAAATATTATGTAATGATCTTATTAATTAATATTTTTCAATGAACTTGGGATTAGTCCCTTCGAACTCCTCTAGCATTTTTTGAACAACTGAATAAATATTATATTCATAAATAAATATATTATTCACAATTTAGTGAACAAATATTTATTAAAATATTCAAAAAATAAAAAATAAATATTTTATTCACAATATAGAAAATAAATATTACACATATATTAATGTAATCAAATAAATCATTTGTTAATAAACAAATAATTATTTATTACCTTGTGAATATTATCAATCAATAAAACTTGAAAAAAATTATTCCTTGATCTTGAGAATAATATTTATTCCAATAATTCAATTCAAATACACTTTAATCGAGATCATCGAAAACACTTAGTAAGTGACCCTGTAGGATTCATTCTCGGTAGCATTAGACATAATTGCCTAAAGTTTGAGATCATCATCTTGAAATGGGTCAAGGAACCCAATAGAAAGAACTTAATGTTGTAATGATGACATCCCCATATGAATTATCACTGTGTAATATAATTCTTTTATCATAATATCTTATAAATCAGGTTTCACATCTATGTCATAACCTATATGCTTGATATATCTTTCTTTGACTATCTAAAATAAACACGTTGTTACACCATGACTATGGAATTTAATGCGGCGGTTCTATTAAAATCAAAGGGTCAAGATATCATCTTCCATAAATTTAGAAGGGAAAAATACTTCCTTGAATTATTCATTAATGACGTGTCCCTCACGACACACCCAACATATCCAACTTCTTAATGAATTATTGTCGTCATGATTTACGAAACACATCTAAATATATGAGTTGTAACATGCATTAATAATAATCTTAATGTCTAAGGACCATCACACAAGCTCATACATTAGAATATTCGTTGACACCAAAACATGGGGAATTCATATCGGTGGGTGTATTCTCATAATCTCATGTCTTGAAGGTTACCAAGTGTGAAATCTATGAAAGGAAGCTTCATCTTCTTATGAGTACTCACACCAGACAATCAATGAAATATGTGTTCCAATATATTACATTATCCAACTGCATAACATTATTTAAGAATATCATCATAACACATAAAGGTTCTCATAATAGAAGGGAACTGCTATGACATTATCAATGAAACATATACTCTAGGACATTATTTCATTATATTGATATAGAACAACAGAAATTATGTAATAAATAGTTTTATTAATATTCAATACATTGAATATACATGTAATAAAAGTAAAAATAGTTGGTCCCAGGACACCTACTTCAACAATTTTATATAGTTTCATTAATCTTGGCCATGTTTCTTTTTTCATCACATGATTATAGAATTTATCCTTCATCTTGGTACACAAAAATATTGTAAAGGGGTGAACCTTAAATTTTTGTAAGGTTGTTTGTACCATATAAAAATTTTAGATGTACCTTAAGAACTCATTTACATTAACCTTGTGGACCATCAGGTTGTTCCTAATGAACTCACCTAAACACTATAAAGACCTCCAGCCTTACAATATTCACCAACGAACCTTATAATCTTCAGTACCTCAACCTTATTAAGAGAAAACATGAAACTTATATAGTTTAATTCCTTTATCATTATTTGTAGACACCATTATAATCATTCTTCAATTATCAAAATCATTTCTATAGGAAACATGATGGATCACCAATATTATCATGGTATCTAAAAATTTTAATGATTAGTGTAGCATTATCACATTTATATCCCCAAATTATCCAAAACATAATTTTTGGAAATCTCATTGAATTGGTCATACGTGGGTCCCCAAATGACTTGTATGTGGTCCACTCATATATATTTGACTTGTATGTGGATCCCCTTACATGTTTCTGCATACATTGAATCCCCTTATGTGGTGGATTAACTATGTATCCCTATACATGGATACACATAAGTGTGGATCCCCTTACATGAGATCTTTTTCCAGGATCACCCATACATGAATATGGACTTAGCTGATTTCCTAAATTCCTATAATTCCTCCAAAATTTTTCAATACCCCTTAAAATAATTATGAGGTCATATAAAAAATTGAAAAAAAAAACTCAAATAAACTTAAAAACTCATCCAAATATTCACTTCTCACTCAGACCATCTCCCCACTTTCTTTAATAGTTGTTTTATCAAGCATGATTTCCAATTCCAACTCCCCCACTAGTTATAAAATTACAACTTCTATAATATATTATAGAAAATACTCTCATAATAAAAAATTATATTAAACATTAAGAACAGTCCATCAACTTTATCATATAGTTTCAACTTCAACCAAGTACATTTTCATATGATCATGTAATCATGATATCCACAAGGATAGATCTTCCCAAATATTCCTAAACCAAATCTATTCATTAATCACCAAGAATCAGCATCTTCAAACCATAATTTCTAATTAAATTAATCTTCAAACATATCCAACAAAAAAACCTACTTTATATAATCAAATGTTCTCAAATAGATTCTATATATGAACTTCAAGTAGCTTATTAATTCTTTTCCACAAGAATAATGGTGAAAAAAACTCACACCTCCAATCATCTTTTCCATTATGTGACTGGATCTTCTTTAATCTCATGGATACACTTCCTTTAAATTTATTTTTCCATAAAAAAGTGATGGAAACAACTTTTAACACTTCCAAGTCACAAGGTAAATCATCAAATGTCAAGTAATTTTCACAATCTATTACAAACCATATTAACTTGCTTGGGAAATCCATGATTCTTTTAATCCATTAAACATCAATATATTCACATCATGAAACTATCATTAAATTACTTGATCCATATTAACAAAAAATAAATCACAAACACAAAGTGGGTTCAAAACATTATTCCTAGATTAAGAGTCATTTTAGTATGTTTCAATGTATGAGTCATTCCATCTTTATCATATGAGTCATTTTAATACAAGTCATTTTATATGAACTGCATATCAGTCATTGTGTGAATAATTTCATACTTAGTGAAATTTTAGCCTTCCCTTGAGTTAATTTATCATAAATATGAGTCATTTTCTTAGGCCACATATGAGTTATTTGGTTTTGTGTATGAGTCAACTGGTACAACAAATGTGTCATTTGACAATTCGTTTTTTTTTGAGAAAATAGAATTCACATGATACAAATTTTCATAAGATACAAAAAATTCATAATGTATAAAAATATCATAAGACATGATTTTCATAAGTTATAAATTTCATAAAAATTTAATTCCCATAAAACCTCATATACCATAAAACATTGTAGGGTGTGAGACTTATATCATGTAATACTTCATATCCCAGAAGAATTTAGATCACACAAGACCTTAGATTTATCTCATAAGACTATATTTCTTATAATAATTATATTTCCTAATATTTAGAAGTCACTTAATAAGACTCTAAAAACCATAATACTTATAAAATAGATCCTAAAACAGATCATATGCCTTTCTAATTAGAGAAATTTTAGTCAATTATTTTAGCATATGAGTCAATCTACCACTCATACTGATGTGTAGTTTTATCTAAAATAATTTAATAAGAAATAATTAAAATATGAAGAATAATTTAAAGAAAAATGAATCAATGAATAAATAATAAATAAAATAAAAATAAAAATTTTATTTTAGAAGTAGTGCAAGATTAAAATAAGGAAAATATCTTTTATTTCATTTCAAAAACTCAAGTCAAATGGAATGAAATGATTATTTTGTGATTATAAAAAATAATGTGTCAAGGAGTTACTAAATGACTATTCATAGGGTATTGTAGTTGATGTAGTGATTTCCATTTATGCTGCTAAAGATTGTGCATTATTCAGCACTACCCTTTATCAGTGATAAAAAACACTCCTAAAAGGAAATCGTTTATCAAGAGCACCTAAAAACACAAATAAATGAAACCTTTATCAAAACTAAAAAAATCATTGATGAAAGGACATAATTTTTCATGCCTTTTATTTCGAAAAATAATGGTTTTTTTGATAAGAATTATCATAAATAAATCTATATAGAAAATCATTTCGCAATTACAATTATTTTCCAAAACTTCACAATTCTATAAAAGTAATATTTTTGACAAATACTATTTGGAATGGAATTTTGAATACACCATAAATAGTACTAAGTTAACTTATTTTCAATGGATTTAATGTTTCATCTCTAAAAATTATTTTTGAAAAAATTATAAATCCATAAAAAATAACTGTACATTAAAAAAATAAAATTAAGACTGTAAAAAATCAATAATTTTAAAATTAAATAAACTTTTTAAAAATATATTTAAATTAATAAATATTTTTGAAATAAATTTTAAAAAATACCTTAATTCTTAATTTACGAATATAGATTTGGAATTAATAATTCAACATTAAAATATAATTAAACATAAATTTTAAAAATAAAAACAAAAAATTAATTGCTATTAAAAAAATAAATGTTAAAACTAAACTTAAAAAATACAGATATTTAAGAGAGTTTTAGGAGAGTTTAGAATGGTGGAAATAAGGGATAGAGTGAGGGAAATGGGTTGTGCACAAATATATTTATATTTTACTTTATTACGACATATTATTCCCCTGTAAAAATTCCTTTGTTTGAAATATTTATGACTGATTTTTGTGATGAGTATTTTTGAATGTATGACAATCTATCACAAAAAGTAGTCACCATGAATAATTTTTTCTCTTATCTGAAAAATATTTGCAACAAATATAAATTGTTGTGAATAATCCACCACCACTATATTTATGAAAAGGTTATTTGGAACCATCATAAATAATCCATCATAACTATTTTTATGACAAGGTTATTTTCAAAAAAATGGACAGTACTTCACAAATAACCTTACTAAGAACAACTTATTTATGACATAATGGATATTCCATCAAAAATAAATTCACTAAGAACATATTATTTGAGATATAATGGAGATTCCATCACAAATATTCTTAGCAGGAACAAATTATCTATGATGAACTCTCCATTCCATCGTAAATAATCTATTCTCACTAAGGTTATTTGTTAAAAAAAAATTATTCCATCACAAATAAAAATTTGTGACAAAGTTATTTAAAAGGGAAAGGATAGTATATCAAAAATAAACTAACTAATAATTAATTATTTGTGACAGAATAAATAATCCTTCATAAATAACCTTAGCAATAAAGAACTATTTGTGAAAAAATGAAAAATATGTCTTGAAAAAGTGTCTCCCTCCATGGAGCATGTCATGACTCGACTGAATGGGGCCCACCTGGCTGACGATATGCTAAGTGTGACTACCCAAAACCCACCTCCAATAGACCATGGGCTGAAACCACTGCTGAGTTGGTATAAAACATAAATGGTAGGACTTAACCCAAAGTACATATACACCCACACACATCTTTGAGCCCATATAATGTTGAAATGTAAAATAAAAATAATACCAAATTCATGAATACATATAAATCCCACAATTAGAGTATGAAAATATTATTAGAAAGCATAAAGGGTTAATAGAAGCACACTAAAAATGGAAAGGAAATCCAAACTTCTAGAAAGAGGGTTCAAGGGTCAAATGTGACTCCTAGTTTGAAACACAATCTATCTTGCCCAATATAAGCTCTATATTCTCATAGTCCACTAAGAACCCCCATCTAATGGTTAGTTGAATTCATAAGACATGACATGTGTTGGAAGATCCCTTACAGGGGTGAGTATGACAATATCCAATAGGACACCCTAAAATCAATAAGCATAAAGCATCAAGATAATAGTCAGCTCATCATAAGGACATATCAATAAAAATATGATTCATACAATAAATATATAACTATAATCATTGTAGACACTAAGTATCAAGGTAATGTCATAGCCACATTGGCTTCCTAAGATTACACTCGAGTGTCTATAACAACACTCACTTGAGAGAACTCACTCCGTAAGTTTGATATGACTGATGGAGTCCATTTGAAATTTAGTGCTTGTTGGGTCTCACCATATGGAAGTATAAAATGGAAGTATTAAGACATTGATACACATATGAGGATCAAACCTAGGGCCATGGGGTATATCAACAACCCAATATGGATTAACCCGCTAAGTAGGGGATCGACACCTTTGTAAAATTTGTCACATCAATTCCATGAACCCCACCTAGGGTAGATGATGATGGAGGAATCCACCCAGAGCCATGGGAGAATTTTGAAAAATATATCTTAGACTAATTCCCATATAAGGGATCATAATCCTATGATCAGGATATAATACCATACTATACCCTTAGGAATGGATTGAGGGAACACACCCTAAAGAAAACTTGTCCACTTTAAAGAGAACAAGGGGCTAAAACATCACAAGGGAAAGTACACAGTGTGTGCTAGTAGTACATGACATGACATGTCTTTCCAGTCCCAAGTCTAACTGTGTGCTCTAGCCCATGCCTGAGTACCTTAGGTTGTGGCTATGTACATATGGATGTGTTCATGTATGTGTCCATGTCTATGTTCCGAGTTATTATCGTGTACTCTAACTATGTGTGTGTGCCTAGTCATGTTTATGCCTATGTACATCCCTGGTTAAATTATAAGTTTCTAGGTTGAGGTTAAATGGCATGTGACACATGTCCCACAGTGTGTGATACTTTTCTTCTCCTTGGAAACCTTAGCACCACAACCATAGTGCCACACAATGTGTATCTTTGGATTACATGCCATGTTTCTTAGGATTTTTGAGAATCCCACAGTTCTTCATGAAGTCTCCTGATTATGTCACTTCCATTTCCAATCATTCCCATGAATCTTGGATTTGGGGGTTGACTGAACCCACTAATGCTGATGTCTAGATTTCAGCATCTGATTTTATGAAAATTTCCACTTATAGCCACACCTTCGTCGTATGCCCAAAACCCACACCCAAACATCTCTAATACAATATCAAATCACTGTCATCACAATCATAGATCAATCCTATGACCATGAACGAACCCGATTCATGGTATCAATCCATTTCTATGAATAACGAATGTGGAATGATTGATTTTTAGGTATTCATTGAATCACTAGTTGAATGAAACATTGGTGATGAATGCATGAAGAAAATGGGAAGAAATTCACATAAAATAGGAATTAACCTTATCTAATGTTTATATTGGCCTCAATTATTTGTCCTTATAATGAAAAAGAAAAATATCACTAACCAATTATAAAAAAAATTCCCCAAATCCCTAAAAATAACACCATACACACAAAACAATCAACCCATGAATCAATCTACTAGTTAATTGATTTGCATTAATCATGAGATAATAAAATGAGGATAAATCCTCATAGAACAAATATCAAAACATGATATTAGATCGATCATTGATGAATAATTTTTTAGGGCCATTGTAATTGATGAGATCCACAAGTCTTTTTGGCGCACAAATCACTAAATCATGATCCGTCGATGATCGTAACCAAAAGATCCTACATCGGTTCCTCTCTTAAATTATAGGATTATGTGGCCAACAATAAAATTTTCCTATAACTATGTTTAAATAGTATAGGGTTAGTTCACTGAATCAATACAAGTAAATATATTAATTTAATTAATTTATTTTATTATTTTCACCCATGATCAATTTTTAATAGACGCTTGTCACGACCCATCCTTGGGGCCCATGCCGTAACTACCCCAATCCCGTCTTCCATAGGCCAGGGGCTGGCGACTAGCACCAAAGGTGTAAATAACTAAGCTGGGAAGGCATTGCCTTTATAAAAGTAAAAAAACACAACAGAGTTCACAACTAAGGTTAGCACTAAGTAAACTGAGCACAAAAGTAAGTGCTGAAAATTAAATGGGCCAGTATACAAACCCAACTGTAAAGTACAGTACAAATGAAAATATAGAAAAACTGTAGTAAAGTAAAACAATAACCACTGAGTCATCCTCCGAGAGTCCCACCTGAATGGTGGGTAGATATGGCCTCCTCAGCACCTCAAGTCCGTCCGTCCACTCCGTGTACGTCTCACCAAGTGGTCCGCCACTGGGTACTATCCAGATCTACAAGTCTCTACCATGATCAATGTTGTCCGTCGTCTGCATCCAACACAATGTAGTGCGGGAAAGGCCCGTGCAGGGGTGAGTATACAATACTAAGTAGGGACCCTAAGACCCCCGAAGGTCTCCCATAATCCACAAAGGATAAACCACATAAAATAGATACAAACATGAAGTATCAACCTACCCTACTTAGGTATATGCCCATACATATACCGAAGTTACCAACCATAGTACAACTCCAACTCTCGAGCCCATGTACAACCCATTCCACACAGGAAAGAAGTCAATCACATCAATGATAATGATTGTAAGTCAATAATCAGCTCACACAGTTATACACATTTCATATAGCGATAAATATGATCATATTTAGTCACTGATTCATCTAAGCTGTCGAACCCACACAAGATACAAGACCAGCTAAGCTATCGAACCCACACAGGATACAAGACCAACTACTCTGCTGGACCCACACAGGATACAAGTACATAGGTCAAACTTCCGGACCCACACAAGATACAAGAACAATATTCATCACCATTGAACCCACAGAGGATTCCAATACGGTAGTCGTCGCTGTCAAACCCACGGAGGATCCCAGTATAGTAGTCGACACAGTCGCAACCAGCTCTAGGGTTCCCACACACAGCACGCTCGATTCCAGGAGGGTCTGCTCCTCAAGAAACGGGGGGTCGATACATAAAATTTCACAAAGTCCAGATTTTATGTATCCCAAAGTTCCTTCACATCAAAAGGAACCCAATGCGACAGACGACGCGTCATTCGAACGCCCGGTCTGAGAGTTATTGGATTTTCTGTTCTAGGGGCCCGGTTGGAATTACACTCATTCCAAACCCGACCATTTTCCAAAGTTTTCTAAAACTCACTTAGAGTATCGCAAAAGGACCACCTCATCACAAGGCTCCCAGTGCCATAGACGGCGCGTCAATCATACGCACAGTCATGAAGTTATTCGCAATTAAGAGAAACGGGTCCGGCCCATCAAGCATAGTGGGCTGGCGGGTCAGACCATCCTGGCTTAGTGGGTCCAACCCAGTTAAGTGGTCAGCCTAGCCAGGCCCATTGAGGCGCAACCCAGCCTGGAGGGGTATGGCCCGGCCCGTGGCCGGCCGAGCCGATCGGGGGGTGCGGTCCCCGGTCTTCCGAAATGGCGACACCGAGTGGCACCGCCCTCCTGTCCGGCCGGCCAAAGCCGGCCGGTCTTCCTGGTGCGAGCGGCCCACATGGGTGGGCTGCTGTTCCCCTAGTGTGGCACCCTCCTAGCACCGCGGGGACTTCCCATCCCGACTGGCCCCCTTCCAACCGGTTCGTCCGTCGAGCGGCCCGTGGAACGCGGGCCGCGGTCCTCTGCAGCACAACACCCTCGTGGCGCCACAGTTCCTTCGGCTCGACTATCTTTAGCCGGCCAGTTCTTCTTCGGCTGAGTGACCCATGGATGCGGGCCACAGTTTCCTACACGCGGCCGGTGCGCGGCCACCGCCTTCATTCACCGCCGCCTCCGGTCGCCACCACCTCCAGTTGCCACCACCAAAATAAATTCAAGAACCATCGGAGGGTCATCGGGCCATGTTTGTTCGGCCCATGCCCTCCGCGTTAGGTGATATCAATTGGATGAAGACAAATCAAGAATTCACCAAGGACGAAATATAATTTCATTCACTTAAACTCATATCAAACCCCCTACCTCATAATTTTCATCGCACATCGACGAGCCGCAGAAGACGAGCATCGCGGTAGTCAGGCATCGCGGAAGACGGCATCACGGATAACGGTGTCGTCCCATCAACGTGGGAGGAAGAGTCGTTGTCATGATGTTGGAAGAGAATCCAAATACGATGTAGATTCCTTGACGTCGGGGTGTGTTTGAGGAAGAAGCGTCGTTGGATGAAGTCCTTCGCATTCTTTGTCGGGGATGTTCTTCATAGAAAAAGGATCACCTCTCTTCTAATTCTCCAGAGCCTCCCCAATAGTAAACTTCTAACCCAAAAGAAATAAAAGGCTCCCAATTTAATAGAATTTCCATGCAATTCAAATTGATTCAAAAGAGGTGCTAATTAATTAATGCAGATATTAATTAATTACGTTGGCACATTCAATGGGTGGGAGGTGGAGAGGCTCCACCATAATAAATGAGAGGAGTTGTCAAATTAAATAATAGGGAATTAATGTGGAGTTGAGGGGAGGTGAAAGGGTTTGTGTTCATATGGCCCCCACCACACTAAATCCTCTCATGGGAGGTTATGTGGGTGTTGGCCCCAACTCTAACTTCCCATTGTAGGAAATAACCACCATTTATAAATAAAATTGTGTACAACAATTTTATTTAATTTATTAGAAATCCCCAAAATTAACTTTCAACCCGCATAAAATGAAACTATAGTAAAGGTCCCCTTAAGAGAATACCAGTGCTGCGAGTTCATCGGTTCCCTCAGATTTGTATTCCAAGCAATGGTTCAAAAGATAGAAAAACCTGCAGGTAGATTTACTAAACGTACCTGAACAAAACTATAGAAATTGATTTCGGGAACACTGGGCCTCAGAATCAGGCGCCGTCATAAACTGCAGACTCATAATATTCCAAAGAATTTAAGAAAAAAAATTTCCATTGAAATTTCCGGGTCTTTACATTACCCCCAACTCAGGGCTTTACGTCCCCGTAAAGCTACAACACAAACTAGGGAAACAAATGGAGGTACTGAGCATGCATCTTAGCCTCCTGCTCCCATGTGCTCTCCTGGAGGTTCCTGTGCTGCCAGGAAATGCTCCCCAGAGGCATCAACCATCCACATAGGACCCTCTCCTTTCGATCCTCAATCTACACCAGGACCTCCGTGAATTTCGCCCCTTCATCGATGTCCATCTCCTCATGGTCGATGATGTGGGTTGGGTCATGCACGTATATCCTCAGCTGAGATACGTGGAAGATGTCATGCACCCGATGCAATTGAGGTGGAAGGTACAGACGGTAAGCCACCTCTCCTACCCTGCTGAGGACCTGGAAAGGTCCGATGAATCATGGAGATAACTTGCCGCCCCTACCAGATCACCGTAGAACACGTCGAGGTGAGACCCATAGGAAAACGAGGTTTCCATCCTCGAACTCTAGTGGACTCCGTCTCTTATCAGCATAAGACTTCTATCTACTCTATGCAGTCTTCATCCGCTCCTAGATGATCTGTACCTTCTCCGTCGTATCCTACACCATCTCTAGCCCTACTAGTGCTGACTCCCCTGGGTCTGTCCAGCATAGAGGTGATCTGAAGGTCAGCCGTACAATGCCTCTTAAGGGGCCATCCCGATGGTGGAGTGGTAGCTGTTGTTGTACGTAAACTCCACCAAGGGTAAGTGAACCTCCCAGCTGCGACCAAAGTAGAGGACACATGCACCGAGCATGTCCTCGAGAGCCTGAATGGTCCTCTTAGTCTGACCGTCTATCTAAGGATGGAAGGAAGTTCTCAAGCGAAGCTGCATGCCAAAATCCTACTATAACCCCTTCCATAGCTGGGAAGTGAAACAAGCATCTCGATCAGAGACGATAGTCGATGGTACACCATGAAGCTAAACGATCTCCCAAACGTAGAGGCGTCCCAAGATCTCTACTAAGCCCTGCTCTCTAATTGTTAGGAAGTGGGCCGAATTGGTGAGTTGATCTATGATCACCCAGAGAGAGTCGTGTCCTCCGGATGTACATGGAAGCCCCATCAAGAAATCCATAAATATCTTGTCCCACTTCCACTCTGGGACCTCTAAGGGCTGTACCAAGCCTGCTGGTACCTGATGCTCCACCTTAACTTGCTGACAAGTGAGGCATCATGAAATGAACTCTGCTACAACCTTCTTCATACCCGGCCACCAGTGCTGTTTTATGATGTCCTGATACATCTTCGCCACTCCTGGATATACCTCTATAGGGGAAGTGTGGAACTCCATCAACACCTCCTCCTGTAGTGCAACTGGTACCATGGTACGTCCCCTGAAGAGGATGACATGCTACCCTCCTTCAGAAAATCCATCAGGTTCCTGCCCTAAGGATATCTAAGCATGTCATGTCTCACAGTCAAAATCCCCACGCTATGCCTCTCTGACTCGCTGAAGAAGTGGAGGAGTGACAATGAGAGACTGAAGAAAGGCTGCTCCATCTCTATCCACAAAGGATATCTGCAACGCGGCCAGCTGCTCCGTCGCCTCTCCTAGCAGCTGAATGCCCAATCTCCTGCTGATAGCATATGCTACAGTGTTCCCTTTCCTAGGAGTAAAGACTATATCAAAGACATAGTCCTGGAGGAACTCAAGTCATCGTCGTTGTCTCAGGTTCAGGTCCTTCTGCAAGAAGATGTACATGAGACTCTTGTGGTCAGAGTAGATTGTAAAATTCTCGCCCATCAGATAGTGCCACCACATCTTCAAGGAAAAGACCACTGTTTCTAACTCCAGGACATGGGTAGCATAGTTCTTCTCGTTCTGCCTCAACTTCCATGAACCGTAGGCGATCACTGCTCACTCCTGCATCAGGACACACCCGAGTCCATTCCCGGATGCGTCGCAGTAAGCTATATACCCTACGCCCTCCTTCAGTAGCCTCAAGATGGGTGCGCTGTTCAACCTCTGCCTCAGCTCTTGAAAGCTCTGCTGGAATCTATCTGACCTCATGAAGGGTTTCCCCTTCTTTTTCAAAGCTGAAAGCGGTGCTGCAACTTTGGAGAAATTTGGCATAGATCTCCGATAGTATCCAGCCAGGCTCAGGAAACTCCAATCGTCCTTCACACTCATGGGTGGATCCCAAGCAAGCACTACTTCGATCTTCGCTGGATCCACTGTAACCCCTACCTCCGAGATGACATGTCCAAAGAAGTGAACCTCTCGAATATATAACTAGCACTTCGAGAGCTTACCATAAAGCTGGTGCTCCCAGAGTGTGTACATTACTACCCGCAAATGGTAGGTGTGCTCCACCTCAGTAGTCGAGTAAATCAGCATGTCATCGATGAATACTATAACAAATCGATTGAGGTAAGGATGGAAGATCCTGTTAATGAGACTCATGAACACTGCTGGAGCATTGGTTATGCTGAAGGGCATAACCAAGAACTCATAGTGGCCACACCGACACCTGAATGTTGTCTTATACACATCCTCGTCTCGAACTCTAAGCTGGTGATAGCCTGACCTGAGGTCTATCTTCGAGAACCATTGGTCTCCCTTGAGCTGATTGAAGAGGTCATCAATCCTCGGAAGTGGGTAATTCTTCCTCATGATCACCTGATTCAGACAATGGTAGTCGACACACAGTCGCAAGATCCCATCCGCCTTCTTGGAGAACAAAATCGGAGAAGCCCAGGGTGAAACACTGGGTCAGATAAATCCCTTTCCCATCAAGTCCTCCAGCTGTACCTGAAGCTCACAAATCTCGGCGGGATCCATCTGATATGATGGGGTAGATATCAGTGTTGTCCAAGGGTACAGGTCTATGTAGAAGTCTACCTATCTACGAGGAGGTAGTCCTGGAACGTCGTCAGGAAAAACGTCCACATACTGATCCACCACAATAGGAAAACTCAGACTCCGCACATCAACTGCTCTGAGGATGAGACTATCCAACTAATGTGTGATCGGTTTCCCTCTCCTCTGCATAAGTCCATCCAGTAATGCAAAGGGTCCCTTCTCGCTAGTGAAGGTGAACCTGGTCCCATCCGTGCGGACACGCTGCACTTTACACATAAACAGTCGATCTGAGCATGGGATGTAGATTACCAGTCCATACCCAAGATGACGTCAGAAGGTCTCGACGCCGCTACAAGAAGATCCCAGCCGAAGCTCTTGCCTCCCAGAGTAAGCTCACACTATCGGAACCAGTGCGTAATCATCGAGACTACTCCCGTAGGAGTCTCTAGCCGTAAGGATCGATCCAACAGCTCCATTGGAATCTCCGAGCTCCAAACAAGGGCAATGAAAATAAAAGAATGCCTCACACCTGTGTCTATAAGTACTGCAGAAAGGGTGGAGTAGACACAGATAATACCTCAAATTATCTCAGGTGCACCGTGGTCATAAGCCTCAACTGTCTGGAGCTGAGCCCGCCTCTGTCTTCCAGATCCCTGTGGTCGGGGTGGACCTCCTGGTGGTGGTGGTGGTGGTAGAGCCTCGAAACGTCATCCACCACCAGCTGCTCGACCAGCTCCTCTGCCTCGTCCACCCACTCCCGGCGGACCACCACGGTCAAACCTCTTCCTCTACCTGGGAGGTCCCTCTACTGTCTTCTACTTGTCTGCATGGTGGGTCTGGCAGTCACAAGCCATGTGGCTCTGCCCGCCACATGCATAGCACTTCCTGATCCTCGTTAGGCTGGATCTGTTTTGTGTGCCCCGCAAAACCGAGCCTATATCATGAGGTCGCCCACCTGATGGCCTGGTCCTCTTAGACCCTTGTGACATTTGTATACTGCTGGCTGCAGAATACTCTACTACGTGTTTCCCTACGGTGGGTGTCCCCGCTGGTTACTGCTCAGTGAGAAAGCTCTCCAATAGAAGGGCTCGCTCTAGCACCCCTGCCTGTGTCGGGATGCTGTTGGGAATCGTCGAAGCCCTGATATCATGCATCAGTACCTACTCGAAGGTCCAATCCTTGAAGAACGGGTCTCGTACCATATCTGTGGAGTAGCATGAGAGGTCAGTAAACCTCGCTGAGTAGTGAGCTACTGTCATGTTTCCCTACTGCAGATATAGTAACTCCAAAATCTGTACCGCATGAAGGTTGTCTAGAACGAACTATGACTGGAAGAGACTCTCGAAGTCTATCCAAAGTAGCGATGCCTCGTCATGCACCTGGAGTATCAGGCTCCACCATCTACCTGCTGCTGCATGCAAGAGACTCGTGGAAAAGATCACCATAAGGTCAGAGGGTGTCCCTACTAATCTAAAAACTCTGACGATAGCCTCCAGCCAATCCTCAGCTGCTTGTGGGTCCATCTCTCTGTGGAACCTAGGCGGCCTATGTCACTGGAACTCATGCAATGCACTCAGGTGGTGTGCACTCTCTGTTGCTGGGGCTGTTGGTATCGGTGGCCCAGCGGGTAGAGGTGCCGCTGGCACCTCCGCTGTGATGGGTCCCTACAACGAGGTCTCATCGCTCGGTGGGCTATCATCTCGTACGTAACTCGGAAACATAGCTGACTGCCTTCATGGGGCTATCCTGAAAATAAAAATGTGCGCCATGGTCAAACAGTATACCTGGTGTGCTGACACAAAGTAATCACAAAGAAAAATGTTCAAAGGAAACACACACGCAATCCGTGTTTTCGTGCACTGAGTCAGAAATCAGAGGTCAAGGTCCGGGTGTATGGATACGTTGGCTGCCGCCCCAACACTGGACTCCCTAGACTGAAAACCACACTCAATACTCTTAACACTATTTCTTCACTGAAAGGAATGATCAGAGTCCTGAGTTTTGCAGTAGAACTGACTCCTTTGATACCAATTTGTCACGACCTGCCCTCGGGGCCCGTGCCATGACTACCCCAAGCCCACATTCCATAGGCCAGGGGTTGGCAACTAGCACTAAAGGTGTAAATACCTATGCTGGGAAAACATTGCCTTTATTAATGTAAAAAAACACAACATAGTACACAAAAGTGGTAAGAACTAAGTAAACTGAGCACAAAAGTAAGTGATGAAAAGTAAATGGGCCAGTATACAAACCCAACTGTAAAGTAAGGTACAACTGAAAAGCTAGCACAACTGCTATAAAGTAAAACAGTAACCACTGAGTCATCCTCCGGGAATCCCACCTGAAGGGTGGGTATAGATGGCCACATCAGCACCTCAAGTCTATCAGTACGCTCCGTGAATGTCTCGCCATGTGGTCCACCACCGGGCACTGTCCAGCTCTACAAGTCTCTACCTCGATCAGTGTTGTCCGTCGTCTGCATCCAACACAACGTAGTGCGGGAAAGGCCCATGCAGGAGTGAGTATACGATACTAAGTAGGGACCCCGAGACCCCCGAAGGTCTCCCAAAATACATGAAGGATAAACCAAAAAAGAGAGATACAAACACACAGTATCAAGCAACCCTACTTAGGTATATGCCCATACATATACCGAAGTTACCAACCACAGTACGACTCCAACTCTCGAGCCCAAGTACAACCCAGTCCATATAGGAAAGAAGTCAATCACATCGATGATAATGATTATAACTCAAGACTAATCTCACATAGGTATTCATATTTCGTATAGTGATAAAGATGATCAGATTTAGTCACTGATTCATCTGAGCTGTCAGACCCACACCAGATATAAGACCAACTAAGCTGTCAGACCCACACAGAATACAAGACCAGCTACTCTGCCAGACCCACACAGGATACAAGTACAGAGGTAAAACTTCCAAACCCACACACGATACACGAACAATAGTCATCGCCGTCGAACCCACAGAGGATTTCAGTATGGTAGTCGTTGCTGTCGAACCCACGGAGGATCCCAGTACAGTAGTCGATGCAATCGCAGCCAGCTCTAGGGTTCCTGCACACAACACGCTTGATTCCAGGAGGGTCTGCTCCTCAATCAAAGGGGGGTCGATACATCAAATGTAACTAAGTATAGAGTTGATATATTCCAAAGTTCTATCACATAAAAAGGAACCCAACGCGACAGACGGTGCGTCATTTGGATGCCCGGTCTGAGAGTTATTTTCTTTTCTATTCCATGGGCCCAGTTGGAATTACGCTCATTCCAAACCCAGCCATTTTCCAAAGTTTTCCAAAACTCACTTAGAGTATCAAAAAAGGACCGCCTCATCACAAGGTTCCTAGTGCCATAGACGACACATCAATCAGATGCACGTTCGTGAAGTTATTCACATTTAAGAGAAACGGGCCTGACCCGTCAAGCCTGGTGGGCTGGCGGGTCTGCCCATCCTGGCTCAGTGGGTTCGACCCAGCTAAGCAGTCAGCCCGAACCTATGGGGTGCGGCGCAGCATGGCCCACGGACAGCTGAGCTGATCGGGGTGCGCGACCCTCGGTCTTCCGAAATGGTGGCGCCGAGTGGTGTCGCCCCCCTATCCGGCTGGCCAAAGCTGACCGGTCTTCCCGATGTGAGCGGACCGCATGGACGGGCCGTTGTTCACCTAGAGCGACATCCTCTTGGTGTTGTGGGGTCTTCCCAGCCCTGCTGGGTGCCTTCCGGTCGGTTCATCCACCGAGCGGCCTGTGGAATGCGGGCTGCGGTCCTCCGCAGCACGGCTCCCTCATGGATCCACGGTTCCTTTATCCTGACCGTCTTTAGCCGGCGGGTTCTTCTTTGGCCGAGTGGCCCGCAGATGCGGGCCGCGGTTTCCTCCACATGGCCAGAGAGTGGCCACCGCCTCCATTCGCGGACACCTCTGGTCACCACCACCTCCAGTTGCCACCACCAAAATAAATTCAAGAACCATTATAGGGTCGTTAGTCCGTGTTCGTTTGGCCCGCACCATCCACATTAGGAGATATCAATTGGCCGAAGACAAATCAATCATTCACAAAGGACGAGATATAATTTCATTCAATTAAACTTATATCAAACCCCCTACCTCGTAATTTTCATCGCACGTCGACGAGGCGTAGAAGATGATTGTCGCGGTAGTCGGGCGTCACAGAAGATGGCGTCATGGAGAACAGTGTTGTCCCGTCAACGTGGGAGGAAGAGTCGTTGTCATGATGCGGGAAAAGATTCCAAAGAGGTCGTAGATTCCTTGACGTCGGGGTGCATCTGAGGAAGAAGCATTGTTGGATGAAGTCCTTCACATTCTTCATTTGGGATGTTCTTCGTTGAAGAATGGTGTTCTTCGTCGAAAAAGTATCACCTCTCTTTTAATTCTCTAGAGCCTCCCCAATAGTAAACTTCCAACCCAAAAGAAATAAAAGGATCCCAATGTAATAGAATTTCCATGCAATTCAAATTGATTCAAATGAGGTGCTAATTAATTAATGTAGATATTAATTAATTAGGTTGGCACATTCAATGGGTGGGAGGTGGAGAGGCTCCACCATAATAAATAAGAGGAGTTGTGAAATTAAATAATAGGGAATTAATGGGGAGTTGAGGGGAGGTGAAAGGGTTTGCATTCGTATGGCCCCCACCATACTAAATCCTCTCATGGGAGGTTATGTGGGTGTGAGCCCTACCTCTAACTTCCCCTTGTAGGAAATAAACACCATTTATAAATAAAATTGTGTACAAAAATTTTATTTAATTTATTAGAAATCCCCAAAATTGACTTTCAACCCGCATAAAATGCAACTGCAGTAAAGGTCCCTTTAAGTAAATACCGGCGTTGCGAGTTCATCAGTGCCCTCAGATTTCTATTCTGAGCACTGGTTCAAAATATAGAAAAATTCACATGTACGTTTACTGAATGTACCTGAAAAAAACTACAAAAATTGATTCCGGGCACACTGGGCCTCGGAATCAGGCACCGTTAGAAACCGCGGACTCATAATATTCCAAAGAATTTATGAAAAAAATTTCCCTTGAAATTTCCAGGTCTTTACAATGCTAGCCACCGAAAAGGATTATATCATGCCTAGAGTAAATCCTACATTCCAATATCAAAGGCAGTCTCATATTTAAGATATAGGACTCTGTAATAGAGTTATTCCACTTTTTTAGAAAAAATTAGGCCTGCAAAATATTAATATATTTAATATTTTTCATATATCAATTCTGGACTAACCAGCCCTCAAAATCTCATACCATCTCAGTGCTGGGATTCAAAAATATTACTAGATATATTTCAAATCTTTACATGTTAAAAAATGAGACATTAAATTCTCCCCATATTAAGATTACTTTCATCCTAAAAATTGAAAAAGAATACTTGAAAATGTGAGGGTATTAAGCTTTCATTTGGGTCTCCTGCTCCCAAATGCTATCTTGAAGATTCTCTTGCTACCATTAGGCACACACAAAAGGAATCACTCACCCATATAGGATCTTCTCAAACCAATCCTTGTTCTCCACCAGTTATTCTACAAAGGTATCCCCATCCTCGATGTACAACTCATGCTAGTCAATAAAATTTGATAGGTTGTGAATGTACCTCTCAGGTAAGAAACATGCAAGATGCCGTGTACCCGATATAACTACGGTAGTAGATCAAGATGGCATTCCACATCACAAAATCTTCATAGTATTTAGAAAGGGCTAATGAATCTCAGAGATAACATTCCATCCTAGCCAAATATTTATAATCCACATTTAGTTGAGACCTTAAAAAACACATGGTCTCCATACTCAAACAAAAAATGCCTCTATCGTCAGTCCACATAAGACTTATGATGACTCTATGAGTATTTATCAACTACTAGATAACTTGAACCTTCTCTTTCATAGCTCGCACCAACTTTGGTCCCATGGGTGCAGACTCCCCTAGATCAGTCCAACATAGTGGTGACGTGCAGGGTTTACCATAAAAATCATCAAATGGTGCCATACCAATGGTGGAATGATATATATTATTGTATGAAAACTCTATAAAGGTTTTATGATCCTCCCAACTATGAATTAAGTCCAACAAGAAAGCCAACAATATATCCTCTAAGATATGAATGGTCTGCTCATTCTAGTCATCAGTTTGGGGGTGAAACACCATGTTCAAATATAAATAACTCTCAATGTATTTCTATAATTATATTCATAATCAGAATATGAATCAAGTATCATGATCTAAAATGATCATAGAGGGAACTATATAAAGCTGAAATATCTTCTGCATGTAAAGGTGTCCCAATTTATCCACTGAACTCTTCTCTCAGATAGCCATGATGTGGTATGACATGGTGAGTCAGTCTATGATCACCTAGATGGAATAATGTCCTTTGGGTGTATGTGGTAACCCCATCATTAAGTCTATAGATATCCTATCCCACTTCCACTCTAGAACCTAAAGGGTTTGAGCTAAACCTGTTGGAAATTGGTGCTCAGCCTTTACCTTCTGATAAGTGAGGCATCAAGAGATAAACCATGGTAATATCTTCTTCATTATTGGCCACTAGAACTGACAACAGAGGTCATGATACATGTTTTCCACACCTAGATATACCAAAAAATGTGATGTATGAAACTCCCTCATAACATCATCCCGCAACATCACTATTTCCATCATTCATCCTCTAAAAAAGTCAACATGCCCCCACCTTCATAAAATCTATTAGGAGTATGTTTAGTGGATATATGAGTATGAATAGTCTCACAGTCAATATCTCTAATATGGGATTCCCAGCTAGAATATAGAAGCAGTGGGGTAAAAACAATCAACTAAAGATATAAATCATCATCCTTGTCCACTAAGGACAAATTGAGTGAGGATAACTACTCAGATTCCTCGACCAAAAAATGGGAACAAAATCTATGGATGAGGGCATCTTCCACTATGTTCCCCTTCCTAGAATTATAGACTATCTCAAAGTCATAGTCCTAGAGAAACTCTAGCCATAACCTCTATCTCAAGTTAATATCCTTTTAATATAATATGTATTCAAGGATCTTGTGGTCATAATAGATGATATACTGCTCATGCATAAGGTATTGTGTCCACATCTTCTACATGAAGACTACCACTGCCAAATCAAGATTGGGTGTCAGGTACTTCTTCATGTTTAGTCTCAACTAATATGAACCATAGACAATCATTTCTTACCTCGACATCAAAACACAACCATTTATAGTCCCTAAAGTATCACAAAACACTACATATTTTACACACTCCTCTAGAAATTTCAAGAAGGATGTGCTTGTTAGTATTTACCTCAACTCCTGAAAAGCCTGCTGGAACCTTTCCTTCTAAATGAAAGGTTACTCCTTCCTAGTCAAAGTAGTCAAAGTTGTTGATATCTTGGATAAATCAAACATGAATCTTCTATAGTATCCCACCAACCTAAAGAAGCTCTAAACCTTCATCATTATCTTGGGTTGCTTCTAAGATAACACTGCCTATATCATTTATGGATCCACTACTACACTATATACTAAGATGACATACCCTAGAAAGTGGACCTCTTGAATCTCAAAATGACACCTTGATAGATTCCCATAAATATAGTTCTCTTGGAGTAAGTCCTAGACTATCCTCAAGTGTCTCACATAATCCTTCTCAGATTCTAAGTACACTAGGATTTTATTGTTAAATATTACCACAAATTGATCTAAGAAAGGCTAAAAGATATGATTCATGAGTCCTATGAACACTACTGGTGTTTTATTCATGATAAAGGGAATCACCAAGTATTAATCATGATTATAGAAATATATGAACACTGTATTTGGTATATCCTCATCCCATACTTGTAGGTAGTGATAGCCTGATCTGAGGTCAATCCTAAAGAACCATCATGCCCCTATAAAATAATTTAATAGGTTGTCAGTCCTCGGTAGTGGATACTTATTATTCATGGTCACTTGGATTAGGCACTGATAATCCATGAAAAACCTAAAACTCTCATCCTCCTTGTAAAACAATAATGGAGCTTCCTAGGAAAAAACATTGGGTATAACAATTCCCTTCCTCAATAATTCCTCCAAATGCACCCTTAGCTCTCATAGCTCTATGGGAGCCATATGATATTATGGAACAAATATCAATGACATCCTTGGGTGCAAGTGAATGTATAATTATATCTCTTAGTGGAAGGTAATCCTAAAAAATTCTCATAAAATACACCCACATACTCAACCACCATAGTAGGAAGCTGATAGCCTATAACATCCACTTCTCCAAGAGTCACACTATCAAATTGGTGAGTATTTGGATGCACCCTTCTATGTATGAGTCCTTCCTACTCCACCTAGTTCTCCTTCTCACAAATGAAGGAAAACATTATCCCATTTACGTGAATACAACACATCCTCAGCCTAAAATCACCTATATAGGCATGAACTATGAATAACTAGTCTATTACTAAGTTGAAGTTGTAAGGCATCATCACTACTACAAAGAGATCCCATGAGAAACTCTATCCTCCAAGCATGAAATCACATTGTCAACAAAAGTGTGTGATTTCTGAGTCATCCCTAGTAGGAGTCTCAAAGCACATGGGTTGATCCAAGGGATAAATCAAAATATATTCATCACAAAATAGGGATATAGTAAGAAAGGAGTGTCTCATGATCATGTCTATCAAAACTATAACTATGTTATAAATGACATAGATAATACCTCTAATTATCCACATATCCTCTTGATCGTAGGCCTATATGTACTACAACCACCCTCTCTCCTATCCACCAACTCCCTGAGCCTAGCGGGGACCACCTGTGGGTGGTGGTGGAAACAAGTCAAACCATCATCCAACTCTATCCACTCTCCCTATTCCTTTTCCACATCCACCACCCTACAGACCTTCCTTCCCCTACCACTGCCTCTCCCCAGAAGGACCATCCACTATCTCACTATAATCCATACAATGGGTTTAAAAATACCTCAGGATATGTCCCATAACATTATAAGAGTAGTAGAACCTCTATCTAGATTGAATAGAACTGTCTTGAGATCCCTAAACCACTGAAAATTTTTCTTGAGATCACCATCTGAAACTTATTGCTTGGATAGATCCATGTGTCTTCCATCAACTAACTACTATTGAAGTATCATCTCTTGTGTTCCCACTACTGAAACCCACTATCGGTGTTTGTCAATCATGAAATATCTTTATAAAAAAATCACGCTTCAGTACCCTAGAATAGGTAGGAATGCATAGATGTATCACATTTACCCAGATGTCTCTACATATACCTATCTTAAAGTTATGTTCCTAAAAGAAGGGGTCCCAAACCATATCCATTGAGTATCATGAGAGGTTGGTTAACCTTAATGAATACTCAGCCAAAATTTTTCCCCCTGATGTAGTTGTAGAAGTTCCTAGATGCACACTACTTGCATCATAGATAGAGAGTATGCCTTTATAAATATGTGATTTAACTCTACCATTGAAAGAGTCTCCTCATCCTATGATAGAACCACTAGGATTCACTAATTCCCTGGAAATCCATGAATAAGGCTCACCGCCAGGACCACTATCTGGTCTGCTGATGTCCTGATGAGAAGAGAGACTCACATAACCATATAGAGTCAATACTCACCTAGTTGGGGATATTTCTTTCCCTAAAACCCAAGAGGTCATTGATTCATAAACTCATGATGCACACACAACTTGCACACCTCATCCACTAGTACTGCTAGTACCATCTGCTGCTCAACGGGTGGAGGTATGACTGGAAAACCACTTGGAGGAACTATATAATAAATAGGTCTCTATATCAAAGCCTCATCACTAAGGGGATCATCCTTGTGATATTGTTTTTGAATCTAAGATATAAATCATTGCAGAGGAATCCTAAAATAGACAAAATGTTCCATGATCAATGAGTATATTCATGGAGCTAACTCAAGAATGACATGGAAACAAAAACTATTCATATATGATGAATTTATCAATGTTTTATTTCCTAAAACCAATGTCTATAGGTACCGAGTCAAAAGGAAGGTAATCATAGTCATTATGTATGTTTAGATTAGATGGAACACCAACACTAGAGTCCCTGTCTTGAAATTTGAACATGAAACACTTAACACTGTTTCCATAAAACCCAAAAAAATATCATATGTATAAAAAATCCAAATTATGGTCCTAATATAGAATGAAATCTAATACCAATATTTCATGACCCAACCCATTAGGTCCCACCTAGTCATTGATAATCCAAGTGTGACTACCCCTATACCACCATTAATAGTCCAAGGGTAGGTGACTATCACCGAGTAGGCATAAAACTCAAATGGGATTCCTTAGACTAAGGTACCTGTATGAATAAACACATCTCCAAGTCTATATAATTTTGAAATATAAAATAAAATTGATATCAAATTCATGAATACATCTAAATAGTGCAATCAGGGAACGAAAATAATATTGGAAAGCATAAAGGGCCAAATAAAATCCCACCAAAATCTACAAGGACGTCCAGACTTATAGAAATAGGGGATAACAGTCAAATGTGACTCATGGTATGAAGCACATTATGTCTAGAAAAATCTAAGATCCGACTTATCTTCATCCACCAAGAACCCAATTGAATGGATAGTCATCTACATAAGACACGGCATGTGTGGGTAGAGACCACACATGGGTGAGTATAATAATACCCCCAGGACACCTCAAAATCACTAATCATAATGAATCAAGATAATAATCAAATCATCATAGGGATATATCAGTAAGAATATGGGACATATAAAAAACATTCAGATATACTCATAATAGATACTAATTCTCAAGTTAGATTCACAACTACATTGCCAACCTAAGATTCTAATTAAGAGTTTGTAGTAACACTTGCCTGTGGGAACTCACTCCATGAGTCTGATAGAACTGATGGAATCCATTTGAGATGTGATGCTCATTGGGTCTCACCATAAGGAAGTACACACTAGAAGTAAAAAGTGATTGATACATAGATGGGGATTACACCCTAGGATATGGGGTATACCAACAACCCAATCTGGATTAACCATCTAAGTAGGAGATCAATGCCCGGGTTAAGTCAGTCTCGCCGATTCAAAGAATCCCACCTAGTGCCACTAGATAATTTTTAAAATTATATTAGACACAAATTACATTATAGGGGATCAAAATATTATGATCATGATGTAATACTGTAATATACTCTCAGGTAATGGATTGAGGGAACAAACCCTAAATAAAACTTGTCCACACCAAAGAGAACAAGGGGCTCAGATCACCCAAGAAAAAGTACAGAACATATACTAGTAGTACACAACATATCTTACCAATCCCAGGTATTCCAATGTGCTCAAAGCTATTCCCATGTACCTCAGGTCATTCCTATTCACATTTGGTTTTGTCCTTGTACGTGGCCATGTATGAGTACTGGGTCGTGCCTGCGTAATCTATCCATGCCCGTCTGACTGGCCATGTTTGTGCCCATGTACCTCCTCGAGTAAATTTTCAGTCACTAGGTCAAGGTAACATGACTTGTGACATGATTCACATGACTTGTGATACTATTATTCTCCATAGAAACCCTATAGCCACATCCAGGGTCCCACACATCATGTATATTTGGATTACATTCTATCTAAATAAAGATTTTCCAGCCCATAGTTCTTCATGTAGTCTCTCTATTCCATCACCAAAATCGCCAGTCATGCCCAAGAAGCTCGGATCTGGGGGTTAATAGGCCTCACCATCAACGGTGGCCAGATTTTGACATCTGATTCGCCAAAAATCACCACCTATAACGACGCCTTTTTCGTTCTCCAAAAACCCATACCGAAATATATATGATACAGTCTTGAATCATCCTTATTAGTATCATAGCTAAATCACATCTACAAGATTGAACCTCATCCTTGGTATCAATATAATGAGATAATTAATGGGTTCACAATGATTGATTACCAAGTATTTTTCAAATTACCAACCAAACAAAACACCAGTGATGAATGAACAAAGAATGGGGGAAGAAATGAACAAAAAAACAAGAGGAATAGAACTCAGATGATTTTCATTTTGTTCTCAATTTTTTTTCTATTAGAAAGATGAAATAATAAATACAATTTACCAAAAATAAAAAAATACCCCGAATCCCTGAAAACAAACCCATATCCGCAAAACGATCGACCTATGAATCAATCTGTTGGTTGATTGAATCATGTTCATCATGGGATACTCAAATAGGGATAAATATAAATAAAACCTATGTTCTACCTTGATATTGGATCAATCATGGATGAAGAACTATTTTGGTTCATTGTTGTTGATGAGATCTACAAGTTCCATTGGTGCACCGATATCCAAAGCATGATCCATCAATGATCATCCACAAAAGATCCTCCACTGGTTCCTCTCTCAAATTCTAGGATTATGTGGAAAATCCTAAAATTTTATTATAAGAAGGTTTAAATAGGATATATTTATGCTATTGCATAAATATAAATAAATAATCTAATTAAATTCGTTTATTTTATTATTTTCACCTGTGATGAATTTTTAACAAACAGCTGATACAGAAAATTATTATGTTGTACCTAGTGTAAATCCCACATTCAAGACTCAATGACAATCTCATCTTTTTTATCTGAGACTACATTTAAGAGTTATTCTACTTTTTCAGGAAAACTGTGTGCACATGATATTAATGTATTTAATATTTTTCAAATATCAATTCTCGGCTCACTGGGCATTGGAATCTCACACTGTCTCAGTGATCGACTTTGAAAATATTACTAGATATATTTTGATGTTTTACATGGAAAAAAACCAATACATTATAGTGCACACATTTCTACAAAAAACTTTGAGTGACTGAATCTTTTTCCATCACAAATTTTCATTGCTAAAAATATTATTTATGATGGGCTAATAATTCCATCCCTAAAAACCCATTTTGAATAACTATTTGTGATAGATTAAAAGTTTGTCGTAAATAATCCTCCATAAAAGGATGAATTTATAATAATATTTTTTAAGAGTTGATAAAGGTCACCAGTTATCAACACTTTATTTAGTGCTGATAAACAATGGCCTATATCTACATTTTTAGCACTGATAAATGGTACTGTGAATAATTTGATTTATATATATTTAAACATGATTCAAATAAAAGTAAGTATATATATATAAAAATACAATATATATATATATATATATTAATTTATACCTATTTATAATTATACACATAATTGTAATTGCATGTATATATATTATGAAATATAGTAATATGAACTATATAAATAAATATATAAATACATTAAATATAATTCATATCTAATGTTATATATTTATTTTCCTATTATATAATTTATAATATGCACATATATTTATATATATACATTTTGTGTGTCATATATATATATATATATATATATAAAGGCTACCTTTCATATATATTTCATATATACATATTTATAAATTCTTAACCATGATTTATATAATAATAAATAAATATATATATATACATATATATACAATTTATATTTATTTTTAATCATATATACTTTGTTTTTTAAACTTTTCTATAATTACATAAAAAATTATAATCACACACACACACATTATAAAATATAGTGATATGAACTATATAAAAAAATATATAAATACATCAAATGTAGTTCATATAAAAATAAAAAAAATTATATTTATAATATATGATTTATAATATGCATATATATATATGCGCTATACATATATATTTAGAATTATATGTGTGTGAGTTTACATATATTTAAATATATGATTATATATTATAAAGTATACAAATAAATATTAAAATATATTAAAATATTTTTGACACATAAAATGTATATTTTGAAATATAATTCATATTAAAATAAAATTTTGTTACCAATTATATTTTCAGAATTTATATAACAACAAATAGTATATTAATCAATAATAAATTTAATGATGTATTTAAATACATTAACAAATGTATATGTAAATATAATATATTAATATTAATATTAATAATTATATATATATATATATATGAATATATATTCATTTAATTATATTTATATTAATATACATAAAAAAATTTAAATATTCATATTAATATAATTGTTGGCATTATGATGTGAGTTTGGTATGGACTGAAAACCTTAAAGTACGACAAAGGAAAAAATAGTGAAAAAATGGGGGGTTAATATATTTATGTGTATAAAATATGTATGTTTATGCATGCATGCATTCAATAATGCATGTATGTATATATGTATGTATATGTATGAATGTATATGAATGTTTGTGTGTGTGTGTGTAAGATCCCAAGTATTTTTTGAGCTACGGATCCTTTAAATTTCAGTCTAACTCTTTGTTTTAGACCTATTATAAATGTTAAATGGGTCCATGAAGATTACGGGGATGTTCGGGTCTTGTTCAGAGCTCAGAACCTTGACCTGTGGGAAAAATGAATTTGATGCACAGTTAGAAGAAACCATACGAGGAAGTCTACACAATTTCTACAAATCGTGTAGGGATGGGAAGAGAGCCATGTAGGGTTCATGACTTGCCCTAACACTACACCCAGGAATGAATTCTCATGTGAGGATCTCATCAAAATGTAGCAGAGGTTTGTGCATGGTCTGCTCAGGGTTCACCAAACCGTGCACATGAAACTATGAGGGGCCCCTTAGATTGTGGAAGGCGTATGATTGGAAAATCGTTTGGCCATCCATGCATCCAAACTATGTGACCCAGATATTTTGTTCAAAATTACCAAATTGAACTTAAAAACATAAATATCCCACCCTCCCTCTCATTTCTCATTAAAGTGGATAAGGCTCCCCTTCTTCACGTTTGAGATCACTTTTTTTGGCATAACCTAGTTTCTTTGATATCTCTTACGTCCAAAGTCCGATCAATGTTCCATTGGTCTTATTGGATTCATCCTAGTAAGATATTCGATAATTTATCTCAATTTTTCATTATTCTTTCTCTCAATGGAGTTATTGAGGTGTAGGCTCATATACCCTATTTTCAGGTAATTCATCCATTCTTTATATTTCTTTCGATCCAGGCCTTGCTAGATGTTGATAATAGACGAGGAGATTACTATGAGCATGAGATAGGCGGATTAGTATTTATCCCTTCAAGTGTTGATATTTTTATAATATGTGATATGTGATTCATGCCAATTTCCCCATACGTTTCCCCTAAAATGAATCTATCACAAATTGGTTGTCCTGATTAGGATCCTTATGATCTTCTAAGGTACTATCATATGTTTCCACCCTTTATGGTATTCCCATGGTTTGAATTGATATTGTTAAATAATAATATGGACAAACCAACCTCTAAATCATTTTGGAATGACTCTAAATTGTGATAATTTTAATTAATTGAATTTAATGTGATTGGTACAACTATATCCCCCAATAAAATGGATCAATTGTTACACCCTTGTTATTATTAAATGTTAATGAGATATGTTGTATCCATTGGCTCACATCAAGGACAATTATCAATTATTACTATTGATATATGGGAATGATGACCCTTGATAATTATGGTAAATGGGAATGATGACACCTATGCATGTTATAAATGTATGAACATGGTATCCATTCTTCTAAAGGGGATACATAAGCATGGAGACCCCATGGTTATGATATAGGGATGAATACCCTTTATAAATGTGATATCTAGAATGAAGTCCCTATACTGTGATACCGAGCATGGAATCCCTATACTGTGACATAGACAAGGCATCCCTATATGTGGTCCCGAGCATAGAATCTCTATAATGCGATATAGATATGGAATCCCTTAATTGTGATACTAAGCATAGAATCCCTTATTCTTGTGATTCTCGTCATGGAGTTCCTATACTGTGATACTGGGCATGGAATACCTATACTGTGATACTAGGCATGGCGTCTCATACTACTGTGATACTAGGAATTATGTCCCATGATACTTGTTTAGAGATATTCCAGCACCGACCAAAGCATGTAGTGTCATCCCGATTTCCATTAGGGACTAGAGCCGACCTATTTATAGTTATTGTTATAGCTTTTAATTATTATATATGCACACTTTTGTGTTATATACACATACTAGATATTTATAGATGCTGTTGGTGGTGGCCTACTATGTTTATCTTACACCTTATCCGGGCCGCTGATGGTACCCAAGCAGACTACATGCTTGCCGGTGTAGACAAGGGGAAGTTTCCTCTTATATATGCGTGAATTCTTTAATGAATTAGGTTGAAATTTTGGTAGTAGATGACCAGGATGATGCTTAGGATTATTGGATAGATTTTTCCCTTTTTGTACCTTTTGAATATCATGTGGTGTATTGACTAACTACCACCATGTATACATTTTCCTTATTTTTTAGACACATAACATCATAATCTATTGTATATAATTTTTTTACTACTTTGATTATTAATTTATTCTTGGATTTTTATTCTTGCTTCCGCAAAGGCAGGTTACTGGTCTAGTTGTTATAGTGTATGTTCTACTATGCTATCTGTTTATATAGGTTTCCACTATTTATATATTATTACTTATCCACTATTCTCCACTATGATAATGATTTCATAGAATCCCCACAGACATACCCTAGGTCCTTGCTTCTAGTTAGTAGCTCTGGCATACCGGGAGGCGCGCTTGAGGCCATATGGCCAACCGAGCTCAGGGCACCTTTGAGTGGCCCCTGGGTCCAGGACGTCACAAAGTGGTATCATAGATTTTTTTCTTGATTTACTATTTTGAGATAATAGTAATGAGATTAGGATGTAATTGGGGTTTGTTAATTAGTTGTTCCTAGAAGTATCTAACCCATGTATAGAGAAAATCCAAATTTCCATGGATGGAAATTTCAATTTTTTGTATTATGCTTATTAGATTTGATTACACCATTGGGTGAAATACCTAAATTGTGATATTAATATTAATATGGTTGGGCATTATTTATTATATTTTTCCTGATGATATAATGGAAATGGAGAATTGATCATGCATCATTTTTGGCACCTTGTTGGAAATTCACATTCCATTCATATGCCATTCCATATAAGAGCATTGTGTCATTTTTTTGTCTATGATTTCCATGACTGATTTTGTTTCTATAAATAGAATTTTTATTGGATATAAATTATTATAATAAATTGAGAATATATAGTTGTTACTTAGGGTTCCTACCATAACCTAAATAGTGGTTTCTTGTTTAGGCTATAAAAGACACCCTAAGCAGCCAACTATGGATCATTGAGTCATAGAACATTGGTTTCATGGACTGGAATGTGTTATGGTATGGATTAAATGGATGCCACACTTCGGTTTATAAGGCATATGGGCCCTTATGGATTGGAAGCGGGGAAGCATTTGGTTCAACCATCTAATGAAATTAGAAATAAAAATATGAATTAAATGAAATTTAAATAGTAAAACATAGATCTAGACCTAGTCTTGACCTTGTTTGTGGGTAGTTGGAAATGTCTCTGGTGTTATATGTAGTGCTTATATCACCCATTCCTCACTCTTTGAGTAGATATAGGGGTGAAACTATTACATATAAAGGCCTTTTACCTATTCTATTTCTATATATGTGGCTTACGTTGTCATCGAAATTTACCTATGGTGTGTTTGACATCCATAGAGTAATGTCAACACAATATCATCTAGTAAATCACTAAGAAGGGGATGATGACCATAATATAGAGATGGTGGGCCCTGAGCCACTGGTTATACCTCCAGTATCTCCAAATGTGGAACATCTTCATGTTCTTAACATGGGTGATGATTCTCAGTTTCATGTATTCTTTCTGAAACTTATGCAAACTTTATAGGGAGCTCTTCACTCTTCCCCTTCTATGGGAGAGTTGACTTGGGAGTTCCAACAGCAGCATCCACCCATGTTTTTGGTGGATGGTGGACCAAAGACTGCAAAGTTAAGGCTTGATACAATTATGTATATATTAAATAATCTAGATACACCACCTAAGATGAGATTTAAACTCTATACTTACATGCATTGAGGATTATCTAAACACTAGTGGGATATTATGAACCAGGAAGGTCAGTATCAGGAAGTGATATGGAGAGATTTCTAGTCAATATTCTTTGATTATTTATTCCCTGAGACCTTGATGGCCAATTTTTCTAGGTAATTCATGAAATTGCAGTAGGGTTCAATGATAGTTATGGAATATTCATCTCATTTTTCAAATCTTCATCACTTTACACCTATCAATAGTACAGATGAGCCAGTGAAGGAAAGATGATTTAAGGATATACTTAGACATCATATTCATTCTTAGGTGAATTATTTTTGGTTTAGTAGTGTATATAATATAGTGAAACAAACTCTTATCATTGACTGAAACCTGAGGGAAGCATATAGTGAGATTCATGGAAGTTTAGAACCTAGACAAAGTAGTGGTTCAATTACTGGTCGGAAGCGATGCTCTGAGACTGTTAGTGTGAGAAGCGGTAGCTTGGTGACACTCATTGACAGTTATGTGGTATGTCACCAGTGTGGGAAGTCTGAGAATAAGAAAACCTAGTGTCTTATAGGCCCAATTTACTATCGAGGATACGGTAGATTAGGGAATATAAAATGTTTCTGTTGGACCTTCCTATATATTCCAAGTTGGAGAGGATCTGTGCTAGCTCTACCTTCAAGAGATGGTTATGTAGAACCTTTCCAGACACGTAGATAGATTAATAATGGACATAATGTTATAGGATTAGGTCATATCCATGGTACCTAGGCTTCAGATATACAACACATGCATAGCGGACACACTCTAGGTAGTCAGGTTGAAGCACAAGGATGTAGATCATGCCGGATATATTCAGTGCAACCTATACCAGAGGAGAAATATGCCAAACCATATACTAATTGCGTTACTATTATAGTGTCATATACTATCATTTCTATATTATTTGATATAGGTGAATCACATTCCTTCATATCTATGCCTATTGTGGAGAGCCTTGGGCTCTATGTTTAGTTCTCTAGTGTCATTATAATATTTTATACTCTTTTGGGTATGCATTATGAGAGTATATTATAGTGAAAGGACTATCCTCTTGAGATATAAAGCTATAATTTATTATGGAACCTCATTATCTATAAGGTTACAGGCTTTTACTTCATTATCTAGATGGACTGTTTGGTTCCTTATCATTCCCATGTGGATTGCTATCGCTAGAGGGTGTTGTTTGCATCACCAAATGGAGACAATAATATTCACAAGGGAAAGTGGAATTTATAAAAAGGAATATATAGGCCAGATCATCTTAAGATAGGTGGAGTGATCTCCCATATTTTCATCCTTTATGTGGATGACCAGGGACTACATCAGAATAAGTTCCCTCCTGTTGTCGACCGATTCAGGGATTTTTTCCTCAACAAATTTTCAGGACTACCTCCAGAGAGAGGTAAAGTTTACTATCGAGCTAGTTCCTAAAGCTGAACCAATATCCATTCCTCCTTATAGGATAACTACTACTGATTTTTAGGATATCAAGAGGTAGCTAGATGATTTAGAGGACAAGGGGTTCATAGGACCCAATACTTATCCCTAGGGTTCACCAGTCCTTCTCACCAAGAAGGAGGATAAAACCATTAGGCTATGCATGGGTTACTAAAAGTTAAATCAAATTATTGTGAATAATCGTCATCCCTTACCTTGTATAGATGATCTCTTCGACCAACTCATTAGGGATTGAGTGTTCTCAAATATCAACCTAATATTGAGCTATATTTAGGTTTGAGTTTTACTTTTAAATATTCGATGCACAACTTTTTGTAGTCTGTATGAATCATATGAATATATAGTTATGCCATTCAGTATTATGAATACACATTCTATCTTTATATATTTGATGAATAAGGTCTTCCACCCCTATTTGGATTCCTTTTTCATGGTCTTCATATATGAAATATTATTTTATTCTTATACATGAAAATACCATTACACTCATCTTGAGATTGTTTTGAATACACTGAGAGAGAACCAGTAATATAACAAGCTCAATAAATGTCATTTTTGGACCAACAAGGTACACTTCCTATGTCATATTATCTAAAAGGTAGTAGTTTCAGTTGACCCAAATAAGCTGAGAACTGTGGTTACCTGGGAGCAACCCCTGAATGTCTTTTAAATAAGGATTTTCTTAGGGATAACTGGTTACTATAGGAATATTTTACAGGAATTATCAAATTTAGAAGAAACTCTTACTAGATTTACTAAGGAGGGTGTAAATTTTACATGGTCTAAACCCTATGAGACAGCCTTTAAAGAGCTAAAAGAAAGATTGAATTCAGTGGCAATCCTAATTCTTCCAAAGGCAGATAGAAGCTATAAAGTATATTTTGATTTATCAGGTGTTAGTCTAGGAGTAATTATAATGTAGGAATATCAAGTAATTTCATATGGTTTAACCGAATGGATTAAAATTGAGTTAAGAAAATCCCTTACCACTTTGTAATCAATCAAACCGTATGCCCCATAAATTTAATAATTATAAAATAAAATATAAAATACCATGAATATAAAGAGATTCAGTATATGATATATCCAATGTAATTATTTACAACACACATAATAAATAAGTGTTTAATAAGGAATATATCTCACAAAAGTAAAAGTGATATGAGAAAACTCTTACCTTATGTCTGAAAATGTTCTACACTTGTACTTAATGTCCTGTATAATAAAATTAGATTAATTAATTAGTTAATTAAGAAACTCTTAAATATATATTTTATTTATTATAATTTTATTAATTTCATTTATGGAATTTTTTATTAGTTATAATGTTTAATTTCCGTTGTTCTGGGAGTATTTGTTTCATGGTTTCATGATTAGTTCGCTTGTGTAAAATTATGGATGTTCTTGTAAAATGGAAGAAAAAAATCCAGAAGTGAAATTATTTGATATTAATTAACTTATATAAGTTTAAATATTCTATTATATAGTTTGGTTATGTGGTATGAGAATTATTCATTAGATAAAATGTTAATGAAAAATTATTAGTTTATTTTGGATGTTTTTATGACCATCACGAACTAGTATTGTTTTATTTAATATCATGTATATATACTAGTTCCATATCATTAAATAAGTGTTAATAAAAATATTATAATCTATATTAACCATAAAAATGGTTTCATGACCACTCTTGAAGGAGATAATGTAAAATGAAAACTCTTCATTCACAAAGGTGGTGAATCGACACCTCACATATGATGTTTTTAGTTTTAAAAATAAATGGAGAAGAGAGGAGATTTTATAATGGATTTTCCATTAGAAAAATAAAAATAATATATATATATATTATAATTTATTTACCATACCACTTTCTATATGCGAGATTAGGATATGATAATAAAATAAAAATAAATTAAAAGAGAAAGAATGGGGATTTTACCTCTTGAATATCATCTCCTTGGGAACCTTCTTAAGACACTTGGATTTGGTATTTTGGTAAGACCATAAGGACTTGGAAGTGTGGAAGATTATTAGAAATATAGTTGGGTAGAATTTAGATAATTTTTAAGGATTATAAGGTGTGAGGAGAAAGGGTGGTGAGGGGTGGTATTTTTAGTGGGAGGAGAGGGGTGTTTTTGACTATTTTATTCATTTGTTTATTATTTTGGTTCAAGACTATAAATAGTGTTGATAATTGTCACTAAGTATATTAAATAGTGCATGTGAGTTCAAAATAAATTTTTCTTACATCATCCATGATTCAAAAATTCCTGTCTTTGGATTAAAATGATAAATACCGTAAATTACCGTATATCACTATTCACCAAAAAATTAACTATTTCATAAAATTATAAAAAATTCACCCTAAAATTTTTTAACATGTAGATTTTAAAAAGGGACTCCATTTATTGAAAATAATTTTCTAAATATGATTATTTTAATTTCTAATTAAAATCATCATTTATTAAAAAAATAATGATTTTAAAATTATAAATGATTCTATGACACTTTGAAAATTAATTAAGGTCTAAAAAATTATATTATAATTATAAAAAAATATTAATTTATGAATCTATTTTATTAATATAAATTTTATTTTAAATAATTATATTAATTATAAAATCGTAAATAATCATTTACATTTTACAAAAATACCAAAACATAATTTATCATTTTTAAAAACTTTATTTATTTATTTCATTATATAAATATATCATATTTTAATTTACGAGATACCAAAATTTTATTTATAATTTCATAGGTGATTTTATTATTCGAATGGATTACTTACTATTCCTAATGGTCACATTGCTATTCCAATGGTCATGTGAATATTTAATATTATATCACAGTTTGTTTAAGCTCGACATTGCATACAATGTAAGTTATTGAATAAATTGAATTTATTTAAGAAGATACATACCATAAAATCATGGGTTGTTATATTCATCACTCATTCAATAATTTCTTCCTCTAAATTTATCATGAATATTGACCTCTAAATAGACGAGGATGGTTCTTCTTCACAACATCCTCATGTTCCCGTGCTGCTTCCTCCATTTTGTGGTTTCTCCAAAGAACCTTTACCAATCAAGTGTCCAATTTCTCAATAATTTCTCTATAGTGATAGAAATTTTGATATTCTATTCACAGTAAGAAAAATCAAGCTCCAGTTCTATTTCTTTATATTTGAGTATATGCATTGGGTCTTTCATATACTTCCTTAACAATGATATGTAGAACACATAATTAACTTTGGAGAGACATGGTGGCATTACTAATCGGTAAGATATAGCTTTAATTCTTTATAGAATTTAAAATGGTATGACATACTTGGGGCTCAGTTTCCATTTTTTACCAAACCATATGACACCCTTACATAGAGATACTTTTAGAAATACATGATATCCCACATGAATTTATAAGTCATTTATCCAGTTGTCTACAAAATGCTTTTTTATACTTTGAGCTAATTTAATATGAACCCGAATAATCCTTAACATTTTCATTTTTTCTTCAATAAGTTATGGACCTATAAGTTTCTTTTTACCAACTACATCCCAACAATTTGGATTACCAGATATCTTTCCATATAAAGCTTCTTATGGTTCCATTTGAATACTTGATTAGAAAATGTTATTGTAGGAAAACCTTACAAAAGGTAAATAGTGATCCCACATACCTTGAAAGTCAAATGATCATAAACTCAAAATTACTTCTAATATGTTAATATTCCTTTGATAATGTCTATCTATTTGAGGATGGTGGGTTATTCTCAAATGAAGCTCAGTATCTAAAGCCTTCTGAAGAATCTTCTAGAATTTTGATGTAAAACAAGGATCTCGACCAGACACAATTGATAGGGGTGCACTATGAAGTCTTAAAACATCATTAATATATATTTCTTCTATGTTCTAAATAGGTAAATATTCTCTTATATCTAGAAAATGTGATAATTTTGTAATACAATCAACAATAACCCATATCAAATCATTCCTTCTAGGTGTCCTTGGTAGTCCCATGAAAAATTCCATCATAATGTCACCCCACTTCCACATAAGAATAGGTAGATGTTTCATGAATCCTCTAGGATGATGTCTCTCATCCTTCACTTATTGAGAAACTAGTCATCTTGACACAAAATCAGCAATTTCCCAATTCATATTATCCCACAAAAAATGTTCTTTCAGATCTCTATACATATTGGTACTACTAGGTTGTATAGATAAATTAGTTCTATGATTATAATCTAATTGTTACCTTTTTAGCCAAGGTATTGATAGAACACATAACCTATTTTAAAATTTTATAGTTTTATCCTCACATAAAAACTCTGCCAATTTTCCATCATTAACGAATTTAATTTTCTTTTTAAAATTATAATTATTAGATTAAGAACTTTTTATCTTCTCTAGTAAAGATGCTTTAGAAATCATTTGAAAAACTTGTGATGTTTCCCCTTCCTTAAAAATTCCCATATCCATATTTAATAAATCCATAAACCTTGGATCTATATCAATCCTTTTTTGGGTCAAAACTCCATGATCATTCCTAAATAATGCATTAACTACCTTATTATCTTTTCTTGGGTGGTAGTGTATTGAGCAATCATAATCTTTGAGTAGCTCGATTCGTCAACTTTGCTTCATGTTGATTTCTTTCCATGTAAATATTTATTTAAAACTCTTGTGATATGAATATATCTCACATATTTTACCATATATATTGTGTCTCCATATCTTCAAAGTAATTATTACAACTATCAACTCAAGATCATGAGTTGGATAGTTAGGTTCATGAGTTTTTAACTACCTTGATGCATATGAAATAACTCTATCATTTTGAATAAGTACACAACCAAGTCCTTTCTTCGATGCATCCCTGTTTATCAAAAACGTATCATTTTCTGATGGTAAAGTCAAAATTAGAGCATTGAACAATATTCCCTTAAATTACTTAAGACATTATGCACATTATTTTGTTCATATTAACTTAACCCATTTACATGTGAGCTTGGTTAACAGGTTAGCCAATTGGGTAAAATTATGAATAAAACACCAATAGTAACCTACTAAATAATTTATACTATATTCCTTGGTTATGTTTGTTGGCGTAGGCCATTCTTGGACTGCCTTTATCTTCACATGATTAACTGAGATTCCATCCCTAGAGACAACACTTCTGAGAAAAGAAATTTTCGGAAGATAAAATTCACACTCTCTAAATTTACTATATAAATATTTCCTCTAGAGAGTCTCAAGAATTTTTATCAAGTGATTCTCATAGTCATTATAGGTTTTTGAATATACCATAATATCATTAATGAATACCATAACAAAGTAATCATGACATTCCTTCAATATTTTGTTCATCAGATCCATAAAAACCGAGGGTGCATCAGTTAATCCAAATGGTATTATTGTAAACTCATAATGTACATACCTTATTCAAAAAAACTATCTTTTGAATGTCTTAATTATTTACTCATAGTTGATGATATCTAGAATAAAGTTTAATCATTGAAAAAAATTGAAATTTGTGAAGTTGATTAAATAAATCATCAATGTGAGCCAATGGATAGTTGTTATTTATTGTAATAACATTTATTTCTCTATATTAATTGCAAAACTCTTGAATCCATATTTATTATTAGAAAATTGAATAAAGTATCCCCATGGAGAAACAATAGGGAGAATAAATTCTTTATTACTCAACTCCTCTAGTTTTTTCTTCAGCTCCACTAATTCCACAATGACCATTTTATTGGGATTCATTGATATTAGTTTTGAATCAGGGATTAAATCAATGGAAAACTCAACTTCATTCTCTAAGGGGTGTCCAAGTAATTCCTTAAGAAATAAATCAATGTATTCTTGTACAATAGGTACATATTCAATATGAATATTACTTTCTTCATCCCTAGATGTTATTTACTATTCCTACACAAGAATTTAATTCAATAGAGCTACTGGGGGTGGATCTAGATATTATTTAGATGACGACGACTCTTCTATAAAGATAAGGAAATATATATCTTGTCCAAAAATTTTAATTTCCTTATTCTTGTTGTAAATTTTCACATCATATTTTGAAATCTAATACATACCGAGGATTTTATCAAATTCAACCATATGTATGATAATAAGGTCAGTAAATAAAGCATGTTTACATGCCATAATAGGGATTTTCTGACACATATTTATTGCAATGAGACTTAAATTAGGGGTTTTTTACTCACAAATCCCATATTAAATAAAAATATAAATGTCTAATTTTCTTAGAAAACTAGGTAGATATAAAAAAGTGTGATGATACAAAATCAAATAAAGGATTGTATAAATTTGAATATAGGATTAATTTACCTACTACCACATCATTGGGTACTTATACCTCAGTTGTAGTGATCACATAATATTGGACATCTCCCCTTATCCTATTTTTTGGAAGATTCCCATATCACCTGGGACATTGGTTTGAATAATACGCAATTTCTTTGACATTGATGCACTATATATCATTAGATTGTTTCCCCTTTGACTCATGATACAAATAACCCTTATCTCTACACTTATAACACACTCCAGTTCCCTTCATACATTTCGCTAGACATTTCTTCCCATAATTTTCACACGATTGAAAATGATTCATTCCCTTATTCCTATTTTGTTATTTACCATTTTCATGTTTCTCATAGGCCCTATTAATCTCTTTATTTCCTTTGAATATATAAGATCTAGAAAATTTATTCTCTATTTTGATGTCACTTAGTTGGCTTATGACCTTCAAATAAATAATTAATCTTGTTTTCTGAATCATGTATGTAATATGTAGCATACTTGGATAGCATTATGAAGTTACCATTATACTATGCAACACCCTATTCTTCTTATTTCTTTAAGCTAATGAATTTTATCTTAATTTCAGTTGATATCTAACGAGGTAAATATTTTTATGAATAATTTTTCTTTAAAAGTATCCAATCCATGTATTCTAATTCATATTCCTCCTTAGTATTTTGGATCAATGACCACCATTGATTAATATCTCCCTTGATTTAATATACTTCTAGTACTACCTTTTCCATTTCATCACATCCCAATTACAGAAATATATTTTCAAGGGAATTGATCCATTTCTCAGCTACCACTATATTATTAGTCCCACTAAAATATGGGGGTTATTCCGAATGAAATGATCCAACATAGGTGTAATATGGTTATTTGATATAACCTGAGTGAGATGTCCTAATATGGTTATGATCTACTCAGCTCCAACACTAACTGTGTTGACTCACTTAGTGGGGAAATACCTACATTATTTGTGGGCATTGATTCATTTTCTTCCTTTAGGATCCATCACTAAATAATTTATTGCACTGAGTTAGCTCATAATTATCATGAGTATTGAGCCACAAAATAAAAGTTCATTTAATAGTAAATGTTTTTTTAATAATATAATAAATTATTATAGTTATAACTTTGGTTATGTTTATTTTAAAGTCTATTTCCCAAGGTATTTAATAAACTTAATCTGATACCAAATGTAAAGACCCAAACCCTAGTAACTTGGAGCCAGATACATACCTTATTACATTGGCATAGATATAAGATTCCAATCCCAAAGGACCGATTGGTTTAGTAGTATTTAAGAAATAGATACATACATGGTATCTTTATTACATTGGAAATCAAATATAAAACATGAAAAAGGAATGTAATTTCATCCTTGAACTCATTCAATCATTTGATCTTCATAACTTGGGGAACGAAGAACAAATAAAAGGTGAACTTAGATGCTCAGTAAGGGTTAAGTACAACAGAAGAATTCATGAATCAATATTAAATGATACATAATTGACATGGAAAGGTATATAAATAACTGAAATAAATTCCATTTAACCAACAAATTTTCAATCATGAGAGGATGAGGAATAATCATTATAGAAATGTAAATGATTGGAAACAAATTAAATTTATTCAATAAATTGAGTATAATATGAATCCAAAAATAATATCATAGTGAAAATCTCATAAATAATAACAACGAAAATATTAAAAATGTAAATTCTTAATAATTTAGACTCCATGATCTTAGGAATCATGGTACCTCTACTGTCAAAACCTTTCACAAAATGGTTTAATCATTATGGGTAAAAACCCATTTCATTTGGCACATTTGTTGTCTCATGAGACTATCGATGCATTGGGGGGATATCTATAACTGGGCCCCATCTATGTATGAATGACCAAATCATTCCAAATATGTCAATTTAATTCATGAATCAATATTAATTATCAAAAAATATCTGTATTGAGTAAATGATACATATTCAACATTATTTCCCTAGTCAATCCAATAACATTCAATGTAAACACTGTATGAAAAATTGGTATATGAATTAGGAAAAATTCATATCCATGATACAAGAAATATTGATATTTAATGAAATATTTAATTAATAATGATCATAAATAAAAGGTTCAGTATATACACCATGGAAAAGAAAATAGGTGCATAACAAAAAAAATATGCCTCAACGAAAGAAAATTGAGACTAAGTCCCATACAAGGACCATTCATTAATCAAATGAATATATTATATGTATTCACTATAAATCCACATAAAATAAGTGTAAATACAACATAATATAATAAAAATTTATTTTAAAAATAACCTTATCATGACATAATCAATGAAATAGAAGTTTAACCTAACGAATTAATATTGAGTTAAGAAAATCCCTTACCACTTTGTAATTAGTCAAATATTATACCCATATAAGTAATAATTATTAAATGAAAAATTGAATACCATAATTATAAATAGATTCATGATATGATATATCAAATGGAATTATTTACACCACACATAAGAAATAAAGTTTGAATAAGGAATATATCGCCCAGAATTAAAAGTGAGATGAGAAAACACTTACCTAATGTCCAAAATCATTTTGAACTTGTATTAAATGTCCTGGATAATAAAATTAGATTCATTAATTACTTAATTAAGAACATGTTAAACATATATTTGATTTATTATAATTTTATTAAGTTTATTTATGGAAATTTTAATGAGTTATAATGTTTAATTTTTTTGTTCTAGGAGCATTCATTTCATGGTTTTGTGATCGGTTCGCTTGTGTATAATTACAAAAGCTCTTGTAAAATGGAAGAAAAACTCCAGAAGTGAAATTATTTATTATTAATGAACTTATATAAGTTTAAATGGTCTCATAAATCATCTTTTATATGGTATTAAGATTATTCATTAGATAAAAAGTTAATAAAAAATGATTAATTTATTTTGGTTGTTTTTATGACTACCATGAACTAGTATTTGGTTTATTTAATATTATGTTTATATACTAAATAATGATAATTAAATAAGTTTAAATACACTTATTATTATTTTTAAACCAAAAAATGGTTTTATGACCTGCCTTGAAGGCGGTAAAGGAAAATAAAAACTCTTCGTTCACAAAGGTGGTGAATTGACACATCACAAATGGTGTTTTAATTTTTAAAAATAAAAGGAGAAGAGAAGAGATTTGATGATGGATATTCCATTAGAACAATACAATTCCAGTATATATATGTCATACTGGAGTTACCATTAAACTTTGGATAGGGTAGTGATTAGAGGGCAAGAAAAGAAAATAAATTAAAAGAGAAAGAATGAGGATTTTACCTCTCAAATATCATCTCCTTGGGAACCTACTTAAGACACATTGATTTGGAATTTTGGTTAGACCAGAAGGTCTTGGATGTGTAAAAGAGGCTTGGTATTGTATTTGGGTAAAGTTTTTACAATCTTCAAGGCTTAGAAGGTTTGTCGAGAAAGGGTGGTGAGGGGTAGTATTTATAGTGGGAGGAGAGGGGTGTTTTTTATTATTTTATTCATTTGTTTATTATTTTGGGTCAGCACTGTCAATAGTGTTGATTATTATGAATACCTATAGTAACTTGTTCTTTTTCTTTTGAACTAATGGTTACTAACATCAGCCATGACTCAAAAATTCATATATTTGGCTTAAAATTTTAAAAACCATAAATTACCGTATTTCACTACAAAAAATAAACTATTTTTGAGAAATACAAAAAAATCATCCAACCATTTTTCAATGCGTAGATTTAAAATATGGACACCATTTTATAAATAATTTTCTAAATATTATAAATTTAATTTCAAATTAAAATCATCATTTATTTGAGAAATACCAATTTTAAAATTATAACTAATTTTATGAAACTTTGAAAAATAAATTAAGGTCTCATAAAATAATATTATAACTATATGAAAACTAAATATTAACTTATGAATCTATTTTATGAATACAAATTTTTATTTTAAATAATTATACTAATTATAAAATTATAAATAAAAATTTACATTTCACAAAAAATACCAACACTAAATTTTCCATTTTTAAAACATTTATTTACTTATTCCATACTATAAATACATCATTTTTTATTTTATGAGATAATTAAATTTTATTTTTACTTTAATATGTGAGGTTATTATTCTAATGGCTATTTTACTATTCCTAACAGTCACATTACTATGCTAATGATCATGTTAATATTTAATATTATATCACGGTTCATTTGACCTCAGTGTTGAGTGTAATGTAAGTTATCAAATTAATTAAATTTATTTAAGAAGATACATACCATAAAATCTTGGAGTGTTATAAATTGTAATATATTATAACCTATAAACATGTGAAAAATTATCATCATAATAAATTCCTTCTTCTTCACAATAACCTTGAGAAACTAATCAGGCTTTGTTTCTCATATTTTTTCAATATTCATCAAGTTTGTTTCTAAAAATCAATTTGGTACCAATAAATTGTTGATCTTTAGGTGGTTTACAAAACTTCAAACCATAATTTCTTAAAAATAGATTCAGCTCTTATCCCACAACTAAAATACATTTAGAAAATGTTTATGCTTCAGAATTATACTTTTGAAAAAAATTAGAAATAAGGATGAATCTACCCTCAATAGGTGCATTCAATTATATATTTTCATTCTCTTTAATTTTAAAATCCCAAAAATCTTTTTCAATTTGATCTAAATTATTATTATTTTCATTTAAATAATTCCCATCAAACTTAAAATTAATTGATTATTTAACAATAATAGTTATTTTATTATAGACTATATAATATTTTTTATATTAGAATAATATAAAAACATTCCATCATAAAATTTTACATAAAATTTATCTAAAAAATATTTAGTATTGAGAATAAAAGTTTTAAAACAAAAAAATATAAATTATTCAACATTATTTTCCTTCTTATACATAGTTTGTAATGAGTTTTCTTGAGAATAGGTCTTTAAATATTTCTATTTGTAACGTAACAAGCTCTATTTATAGATTATACCTAAAATTATTTTAGTGTTTTGAATTCATTTAACATTTATATAACTATTTATTGAATACTCATATTTTTTCTTTCAACTGCACCCTTTTATTGGGGTTGTTCTAGGAGATGAAAATTTATTAATATAATTATTTTATTCACATAAAATTTTAAATTTAATATTTAGAAACTCTTCTCTTCTATCACTTCTAATAGATAAAATTATGTATCCTTTCTCATTTTGATCCTATTTAAAATAAGAAATAAAATTTTATAAAGTTTCACTCTTATGTACAAGAAATTAATCCCATGAAAATATACTAATGTCATCAAAAATAAAAAACATACCTTTTTCCGATAAGAATAATAGTTTTTGAAGGTCCAAATTAATCAAGAAGAATAAGTTCAAGTGGTTTTACAATTTTAACTTAACAAGTCTGGAACTTCCTCTATGTTGTTTACCTTTCATGGATGACTAACAAACATGTTTTTTATCTATTTTTAACTCAAGAATGTATAGATATTTTCCATGTTTTGATAGATTTTTTAGTAGCCTAAGACTATAATTTTTGAGTCTAATATGCCATAGAATATTGACAGTCTGAATGAGATTAAAATAGGTAACATTTTGATATGTTAGTTCAGAAAAATTAATCGAATAAATTTTGTATTTTTAGTTAGTATAAAATAAAATAGATTCATCCTTAAAAATAATGATATTGTCATTTTGAAACTTAACAATCATACCATCATCACATATCTAATAAATAAAAATCATATTATGTTTCAAAACTTAAACATATAAATGTTTTTAAATAATAAAAGATTCTGAAATACCAAGTTCTATAAATCCTTTTACCTTACCTTTTGAGTTGTCACCAAATGTCACATTACCTCCTTGAAATTTATTGAATGATAGAGAATTTGACGCATTTGCTTCCATGTTTCTAGAGAAACAACTATCCATATACCAAGTATACCTTTTGAGACATCTAATACATACTTCCTACAAATTCAATTATAATACTGTTTTAGTACCCATGAAAATTTGGGTTCAATTGGGTTAGAAAAAGAATTTTTGGGAATACAAATAGATTTTAGACATGTATTTTTGGGAAATATTGAAGATAAAGATTTATAAATAAGTTATTTTTTGTGTCCGAAACATTTTTTAAATCACAAATAACATTCACTTTGTAATGACCATTTATTATTCATATAAAGCATGTAACAATTGATACACTTCCTTAATAACTTTTTTAGAATAATGTTTTGTAAATTGTGGTTAATTGATTATCATATCCATGTTTAGTCTTGTTTTTATTTATTTTTATCATTGAAATAATTTTATCATATCTTTATTTTCCTTGAAAAAAGTGAGGAGATATTGCTTTAAATTTTCAATTTAATTTTTAAGCCTTTCATTTTATTCTAAAACAATATTAAATTTCCTTTCCACAACTTCATTTTTCAGAAACAAAATCTTTGAACTTATCATTTTATATTGAATGTTTTTGTTCTCTTGAGAAAGAATTTTAATTTATTCAATATTATTCTTATTAATTTATTTATATTCCTTGTATATAAAAAAATTATAAAGACATCATTTTTTAATATTTAAATATCACCGTATTACTCTTTAATACTAGGTTATTTAGAATTAGATAAATTGGTATCAAACTCAGAATTAGTAACTTAATTTATTAAATCCATGAGACATAAATTTGTTTATTGTTTTTTAGTTCCAGATTCATCATTAGAATATGAATCTTCAAAATACCTCCAGCCCACTACAAGTGTTCTTTTATCCTTATTGTTAAACTTCTCATACTTTCTTCCATTATTTAACCTGAAACATTCATGATTTATATAGTATTTTCTTCTGCAATCATAACAAGTTACTTCTGGAGCATTATTAAAAATAGTATCACCTTTCCTACTCCCTTGAAGGTTATAAGGACATTATAATCACCTATTGGGTAGTTTCTAACATGAGTTTTGTCATAATCAATTATTATTATGAGATACACAAGATATATAATGTCCTGACCTATAAAATTAAATAATAAATTAAGTGATAGAAACATTAGAACAAATAAGAGAATATATATTCATATATAATTCATAATTAATTTATTTTTATAAAAAAATACCATTTTTTGAATTTATTTATTCATTGATGAATCAGTTAACCACATCTTGGTGTACTATTGATGTGATGAGAGGATCTAAGGATAGAATCACTCCAACAGGAATCCACACATGCCCCAAAACCTTAGAATTTTATCATGGAATTTTCTGGTGCTAGCACAGTTGATCCTTATCACTTGGGGGAATTATCCATTACTCACAACAAGAATTACATGGTGGAAGAAGTATTCTTTAGGTTATCTCAAAGGATTTAGAGGAAGGAGGAAGATTGATGCTTCAATTATTCAGTGTGTTCTTAATAGGTTTCTCTCTTAGGGATTGAGATAATTCTCTCTAGGTTTGTGGTGCACAATAAGAGAATCACCTTGGAAAGTGATATAATTGGGTATTTATAAAGCCAAGTTAGAGTAGCTAATTTCACATAGGTGCTTAGCTAATCCATTATTCCATATAAAACCCCTTGTATAATAATAATATAAATAATATTCTTATATACTTGACATGCACAAACCCCATAGATAAATAAATATAATTTGTTAAATAAATAAATTAATATTTATTTATATGATATTAAATATAACATTTTCAACCAAACTATTAATCTTGGTCCACCCATCCTCCTCCGTATTTACTGAACCTTAAATAATGACTATTTATTTAATAAATAAATACTACTGCATTATCCACCAATAAATAAAATAAATAATATATTAACAATACTATTAAATAAATATTTATTAAATATTCATGTAACTAAATAAATAAATAATTATTACCATTACAATGAACTAGAATAAATAAATATTATATATTTTCATAATTAATAATTATTTTGTGAAATGAATATTTATATAATATTCAACTCATAGAATACTCTATTGAATTAGTGGTGACTGAATATATGCAATGAAATAAACAAGAATAATTATTAAACAATCTATGAGAATAATATTAATTAAAAAAGATTAATTCATATTTAAATTAATTGAGGTTCCAAATACACTTAGCATGTGATCCTATAGGCTTCTTTCTAAGGGACATTAGGTAAACCACCTAAATTCCAAGGTTAACGTTTAACAGCATGCAATGAAACCCATAGAGAAAGAAGTTAAATGCCATAATTACCATAACCACATATTAATATACAAAATTATATATAATCCCTTTATCATGATATCACTAATCAAGTAGGTTTCATGGTGGTGTCATCAACCTATACACTCGATGTATCTTTCATTGTCTTACCAAAAATGAATGTGCCAATATAACTCTATGGACATAGATTTAATAAGGATGTTCCATTCCCATAAAATGGATTGAGATATCAAATTACATTAAATAATTTGAGTGAGAAACAATTTATCACATTATTCATTAATATAATGTCAGTCGTGACGCGCTTACTTCATCGCGAACATGTGTCATCATGGTTTTCATCAATACATCAAAGTATGTAGCTCATGACATGAATTAATAATAATCTTAAAATTCAAGTATCATTATACATGACCATAGATAGAAACATCTAATGAAACATATAAATGGGGATTTCCTACTAGCGGATCATGTTCTCATAATCTCTTACTATGAATATTACCAATGTCATACACCACGATAAAGTGTCTCATAGTCCTATGAGTCCCCACCCCTGATAGCTTGTATCATTTGTGTCTCATCAAATGATATCATATGGATATAAAATATATATTTAAGAATAATTTCATTTCAATCCAAGATTCTCATCATAGTTGAGAACTTCTAAAACCTTTTAGTATGATAATTTCCCCAAGGAAATTATCACATATATTTAAATAAGAATAATGATCATCATGTGATCAATAATAAGTTATCATTAAAGGATACAAATATTTTGGTAATCAAATGATCAAAGTAGTTATTTCTAGGGAACCAAATCCAACAAATTCCCACTTGGACTAAATCCAAGTGATAACCCTCTGCTGTTTAGTCTCATATATTAAACATGCTTTTATTAGGGTATGGCTATATCTATTTATCCCACCACACTACCTGTGGTTGATCTGCTTGCTGCGACTTTGAACTCTATGTGGAAATACCTCAAGGGACAATATAACCAAATATATAATTTCATTCTCTCTCATCCCTAACATATTTAATAATACTATAGATACAATTTTATCATGATATGTTCTAACTTTACTATCTAGGTACAAAAACAAAATCTAGAACAAAATATTTTTAAACCTATTTCTTATACTGCATTAGAAACCGCAACATACCTGGTCGAATGTAGATATGAAAACCACTAGCTATAATAGGTTTCACCCTTTCATATTACCTTATAATTATTTTGATTCCATATCAAAATGATCTTAAATAATATTAGTTTTATATCCCTGAATAATAGTATTTCTATTTCCATAATTACTAGAAACTCATCCAGTTTTACTTTCCAAGCACTACCAGATAGTTCTGACTACCAACCTATGTACTTCTCTAGGTCTCATTAGATATTTGAAATCTATGATTTATACACAATAAAAATCAAACCCGTGTTCATCTTATGACACATGAGATATATTTCCAAATTACTCTTAGTCATATATAGTATATACATCATAATGATACCATGTGACACTAAAATAATTTGGGTAAATTATTGCATATTATATCTTTCAATACCATTTAAATTATAAGGACCCGACCTTAAAATATTACATAATCTTGAATTAAATGAATAATTCACATTTAGGATATTTTCAAGTTTATAGTTTTAGAGAATTAGGACATAACTATTACGTCTCACAAGATTACAAATTAGGCACTTCTACTCAGTTTCCATAAAATAAAAAAAATCTTAAAAATAAACATTTCTAGTTCCATGTTTTATATAGAATGTCTATCCTTGATCCCATCCTTGACCCTATTAACCTTTAAGTCCTATGGAAAACATTTCAAAAAAACTTGGGATGAGCATAAAAAGATCCGTAAGGGTTATAAAAAAATTGAAAGAAAACATCAGTCCATGTATACATAAGAATCAACAAAATCGTACTTTTCTCATAAAACATAAGCTCTTTAACATACCTCATTAAATCATAAGATTTAGGAATAACTCATATAAATCATAAGACATAAAGGTTACTTGATGCATTCATAGCATTCTTACATAGGGAGTAACCCTCATGGTTACGTTTGGAATACCCATAACGGTATATTCCCTAAATCTCTTTGGAGAAAACTTAGCGTTTAACTCCTTCATGTTACCCAATGAATTGAAGAGATATCTCGGGATCACCCACCCTTAGTTTATCACGGAACCACCCGATTTCATAAACATTTCCCAAGAACCATTAAATAATCATAACACTTAAAATATGCATAAAAGAAACATGAAATTTCCATATTACAATCACAAGAGATCACATCATGATATTATCATAAATAAAAACATTTAATAAAATCACTAAAACTATATGAGAGAAAAACTCCTTTATACTTTGAAAATATTAAAAGAAGACATTTATAATAGATTTTAGAATCAAAGTGTCCCATACCACTTCAAAAATTTTGAAAGGGTTTTAAAACATTCATGTCCATATAAATTAATCCTTAAAACCATTTCTAAAACATGGACATGGATGAGAAATTTTTAAAAGAATAAATCTTTAAAACCATTTAAAACAATGTTTTAATAATAATCCTTTTCCATTTTGAACATTTAAATTATAAGCCACTTGAAATTAGACCATTTTAAAAACATTTAAATGACTTTAGTATAGACATAACATGGATATTGAAAGTCAAAGGGGCTGTATATACACTTTATAAAAGAATAAAAGTGCATATCATTAAGAAATGTCTCAATGAGAAGAAATTGAGATGTATTCCCAATCAAGGATCATGCCATTAGAGAAAGGATAAAGAAATGAAATAATTATGTGTGAAAAATATAAATACACTAAATATAAGTGGATAATCAGTGTAAAACAATCATATGTCATCCACACATATTCATAGCATGAAATAATCATGAAGTAGAGGTTTAACCTAAAGAATTGGAATTGGGTTAAGAAGTTCCCTTGCAAAAATTCGATAGCCTAACAACGTCACATTGAATTTTTAGAAAAAAGAGTTGATGAGAGAGATAAAGAGTATCTCATAACATGGACATAAAATTTACAGCAATAAGGATATATAAGAACATATCCCAACATAAGAAGATGTAATTTAAAAGACAAAACAAAAATAAGTCTTTTAAAAATAGGAGGGTGAAAGGTTCCCTTACCAACTTGGGTAACTTTCGAAACGTACACCCCATGATAGAAGGACTATACAACATTGATGTAAATACTCATAAACGGAAGTATATTACACAAATATTAGAATAATGGGAAGTACATACACCACTCAATGGAAATGGTGGAAAATGTAGCATAAATCTCACGAGAATAAAAGTGAGATGAAAAATACCTTATGAAAACTCGGGAGCCTAACAACGCCACATAAAACATCCAAAAATGTATTGATGAGATAAAATAGGGTCTCTCATCATATTAATATAAAATTTACAGAAATAGGAATATAAAATAACATCCTCAAACATATGAACATGGATCATAAATGAAATGACATAAAAGAGGGTACTTGAAAAGAAAGAGGGAGGTCGGATCCCTTACGAAAATTCGGCTTGTCTTGTCCGTTCCTTTATATTCCTGAATAATAAACTTTTGTAAATTTATAATTTCTTAAGGACCTATTTTAAAGTTTATTATTCAATTCATATCACATATTATAATGTTATAATAATTATTTAACTATGTGAGTTCATATCAGATGTTTTTTGTCGATGTATGGTACATGAGTAAAAAATGAACTTGTTTGAAAAGAATTGTCCCTGTAGTTATAAGTAAATCATCTCCAGAATAGTATTAATGATTTAAATATCATATATATCCAGTACATATTCATTTTATACTATTCCATAACATTTGGAGATAACAAGAAATGAAATGCACCGTTCATGGAGACGGTAGGCCGTACGTACGCATGAACGCTACTTTCATTTCTTTTTCATATTAATGGAATTAAAAATAATCAAGAGATATATATATTATAATTAAAGTATAATATATATGTTATATAGGTCACATAAGTTCATTAATTTCACTCTTTATACATTCTATGTATTGCATGAATGAGTCACATCATTTGAGGGGGCGGTAGTCCACACTTCCTCATATGAAATTATCGCATTTGCACAACATGCAAAGAATAAAGGTATGTTTTAAATATAAAATAAAGAAGAATATAGAAAACATAAATACCACATATATCATATATAAAATACAGTGACATCATAATGGTCACCTTTAAAGGTGTTAAAAGAATATTGAACAATCATCGTTTCGTGAGGCAGTAATTTTCCATCCACAGAAACAATATGTTATTTAACCATTAGACGAATGTGTGTGTATGTGTAGCTCTAATAATTCTTATAACAACATCCTAGTATATTTAAGATACTATTGTTGTTACAAAATAAAGGAATAAAATGAGGTTAGGGGGTTGTAGTAGTAAAATAAATCAAAAGAACATAAGAGAAGACATTACCTTTAAATCGGGTAACTCCATTTGGTTTGAACCAAAAGGGTTTCTTGAAGAGATTTCTGCCTAAAGTGAGGCTTCAATGTTGAAGAGAGGGATGTGGAGAGATAAAATGGGAAGGGTTTGGCCTAGAAAAAGGCTTGAAAGGTGTGGGTAAGGTGGTACAGCTGGGGGCCTTTTATAAGAGAAGAGGAGGGGTACTCTGGGAAAGTTATAAAATATTACTTTATTATGAAATGATTTTCGTATTTTAAAGGTCCTAAAAGGATATATTTATAGGATAATATGATAAGGTTTCTAAATCCACCCATACAATAGGTTTGTGACAAGTTTAAGACTTAGAATTTACATTATCTTCTCATTTTATTTAAATCGTTCATTTATGAGGTAATCACTGCATCATCACGATGTCATAAATAAATTAATTTATTTAATGTCTAAAAATTATAAAAAAATATAAAGATGTAGGAAATATTTTTATATTTCTAATGAATATTTATAGTAAAAAATATGACTTGTATTACCCCATGTAAAATTTTTTTTAGTAAAATAATACATGTTTGTGACATTTTAATTTTAACTTTAAATAAAAAGTTATTAATGTCATTTTCCTACCAAAGTAACTCCATGGAGTCCCCAAGTTGACCCATGAACTGTCTGGGTCGGCCATGACTCATCCAATAAGGGTAGGACATGTGTCAAGGTCATTTCATATTATTATAACATTATCTTTATCTTAAATTACACTAATTACCTTTAATTGCGATTAATAAAACTTAAAAGTTACTATTCACCAAAAAAATTATTTTAATCCCATTGAACAAAATTTTAAATCCTAATAACAACCATGTATGTTGGATTTTTTAAATTAAAATCACATAAGTGGTAAAGTTTCATTTAAACGAAAAATCAGTTTTTTTAACTACCACTTAGTGGTGTCACTATTCATCAAAAAATTGATGTTTTTCAGAAAAATACCAAAAATTCACTCTAAGCTATATTTGATATTCTGAATTCAAAAATTATGTATATTTTACAAAATTAAAAACATATAAGTTGCATTAATTAATTTAATAATTAATTCTCGTTGTCAGAACAAATAGCGTGTTTTTATGAAACAATATATATCAAAAGATTGACACTAGTTTAAGTCCAATTTCAAAGTGAAATTAATTACAATGAACACTATTGTATTAAATGGTAAAAATATATTATAATTGGACTTTAAAACCAATTCAAAAGAGAATCTAATCATATAAATAAATTAGATTAAAAAGAGTTTTTGAATTAAAATACAACATTTTTCACTATTCATTAAAAAAATGAACTTTATCGGAAAAATACAAAAAATTTACACAAAGTAAATTTTGATGTCCCGATTCTAAAGAAGAATTTTATTTGCTCCAATAGAATGTATAAGAGTAAACAAAACTATATTAAAGAGGGTTCACCATCAAAAGGCGATAAATCAACCTTTTAGTGAATTTTAGAGTATTTATGTTTAAAATTGAATTATTTTCTTATTTTAAGCCTTTATCTTTTATTGGATAAATGTAAAAACATTTAACAAACATATATAATCATATTTTAGTTATTTCTATTCATTCCCACCAATAAAACGACAAGGAATTAACTACAATTTAAAATAATATTATTTTATTATTAAAGTGCAACGTAAGATTTCATAGAAACTCGTTGTTGCGTATTGGGTACGCCATCGAGCATAGCGTCCCCTTTAAAGTAATATTAATATTTCATTTCAAAAATATTAATAAATATGAAAAATTAATATTCTTTATTTACCTGGGATGTTACATAAATTGTGTATTATGACTTGGATTTAATAACTCCTCAATCTAATCTAGTAGATCATGTTACTTGGAACATGAGATGCCACTTAAGTCATTTTAGAGAAATTATTTTGTCTTATATAACCATAAGACTAATCATTTTTTTTCATTTATTATTAAGCATACCTATCTTGAAAAACTACAGTGATCCCACTAACCTCTTATTAACACCTATTTTTTTATTTTAAAGGAATATACTATGATAATTATACTTATTTCTACCCATAAATGGATACTTGAATCTTTCATTACATATTGGTATTTTTTGATGACACTAAATTTTATAGTCTTATAATATAGACACATTCCATAATGTTTCCTCCAAGGGAGGTGATATTAACATCAAATTCCTAATATAATGATCATAATAGCTATGAAAAGTACATTTCAAATGCATGTAATAATGATGGGTTGCAACAACCATTCAAAATTTTATTTGAATATATTTTGTATCATCCATGTATATTTTCTTTTGAATACCCACAAAAAATGAAAAATTAATTTTGGTACATAAAACACTTATTTGAATCTATAAGGACTTTTTGATCATTGTTGGCTGCAACTTACTTCCCTCTGTATAATTCATTATTCTTAATAAATAATATATGACATACTTTAGTGAATATAAAACCACCACTATGGTTTTATCCTTCCAACACAATATGTTTCTTTGGATAAATTCCTCCCACTAACACATGTAGAGTTTATCATTCTCTTTTCAACTAGTGAATATAGTTATAAGATTAAAACTAATTCTCACTTTCTACCACTATTTCAAAAGAGATGTCCTTCCTATATAGAAATTTAGTTGGTATTATTAATACCTTTCTCTCTTGGGTATGTCAATATCCTCATAGTTATAGGATAATAAACTATGATTCACCTTGTGCTTACTTTTAAATACATTTTGAGATAATACTAACTTAATAAATTATTCAAAATTAGAATCCCTTAAACTGTGACATTAATTGAATCCTATAATACAATAATTTATATGATATAGATTAGAAATTTTAGTTGGAATATGGTTAGTTGTTACATTTGTATTTTGTGAAACATGTTTGGAAAGGAATCATGAAAGACTTCCAATATTTATAAGACTCTTTATCGATATACCATGTACAATCACTATCTCTATGAAGTGAATAAGTTAATGTAAGTTTATGAAAACATTCACTCTATATTTAATTATCAACGAATAATTGATTAAGATATTCTATGATATACTATCTTTTATGATCTTCTATCTTTTAACAAGTGTATTCATTACTTAACTAACCATTCTGAAAATTTCTTAAAGGAAACTCATGGAGTTCATAAATTTAACTACAGCTTCTCCTTGGAATAGTTCACACTATATAGTTGAATAAATTTTAAAATATTTGTGTCATACTTTCATTTATAAAGGTTTATTTCTCTAAAACTCAATATGTAAGTATATTGATAATACCTAAAGTGTTTTTATCTATAAAGATACTAAATATTTTTGTAGGTAAATCCTTCAAAATGACCTTTAGTTTTTCTTGACAAAGAATTATCTTACCATAACTGGGTATGGATCTTATAATTTATATTCATCATATATTCATAATATATGATATTAATTATTATAGAATTACTAGACCATTAATTAAGTATATAATACCATAAAAACTTCAATTTCAAAAATAAATAATGTCCCATTATGTCTAATAGAACATTGATATAAATGTATAGGTAGAAATTAATTCAAACAATAGTTTAAATAGAATATATCCAATAAGAAATTAGAAGATGTTAAATTCTCTCTCTTGACATATTAATCAACCTTTTCATCCTCTAAGATAATTCATCTTTACTTCTTGAAGTCATGTTCTTCTCATGACTGATATAGTAATCAACCTTCCTTATATTTTGGGAGAATAGAGTATACTTATAATAATGTTTGATTCTTGGTTTTAGTATTTTAATACAAGATAATATTTAATAACCATAAAGTAAAATAGAAACATTAATACCCATGATGAATATATTTTAAGGAGATTAAACAACTTGTGCTTTCTTATATTTATTACAATTCTCTTTTAAATGACACTTTTATCCATGTGAAAATAAAATATCTTCTTATTCACTACAATACCTCTAAGTATTTTGTCTCATTGAAAGATTTTGTAAAGGAACCATTTACTATAAAATAGATATGGTATTTTCAACCTTGATTTTTGATTTATTCACTATAAGGGTTGTGGAACTCAGTTCCCCTTGACTCTTATTTATGTGATAAAGATGCATCAAAATATTCCTTATATGTTCATTCCATAATTCTATAAGAATAAGGAGAATCTATAAGTAAAATATGATAGTTTAAGATTAATGAATGATTTCTTTTCCATATTGAATAAAAACTTCACAAAGTAATAAATATACTTAAATATATTAAAGTCAAGATCTATGGATAATTACTCTCTTCTAGTTTATACTATTATAGTCTAGTGATGATCTCATTTATCTAAATCCTTTCTTTCTACTTCTCATGATATAAGAGATGAGATATCATGGTATAGTAATTAGTGTCCTTATGTTTCTTTATCAGTTCTCTGTACATAACTGATATCCTGTACTAATCGATAATTGATGCATCTCCATGTACCTGCTATAGGTATCCTTCTATCCTTCACTTTCTTTGTGAGGTGGATGGAAAAGTGTAGGTAATTCCAACCCATAGTAAAACTTTTTATGTAGTAGTTCAGTATAAAAAAAAACTTAACCACCCTTAGAAATATGTACCGGTGTCGACATAGACTATGTACTATAATATTGTAGTGTTACGATGAAGTCACTTTCCACACTGTTCATTAATTAAAATAAAATTTAAGTTTTACCCTGATGACCAATGATGTGGTGTAATAAATTTTATTAATTAGTTTTTTACTATTTTATTAAAACCAAATTACCCTCACCATTGGTTTTAGAATATCCTTTTTTGAGGATATTCTAGTGGAAAGTATCCATATTCCCCTTCTCATAACCCATACTTAGGCCTAAAAAACTACTAAAGTGTATTTAGGAAGGTAGATCTTTCCAATAACATTAATTCATGTCTCCTTGATCTGTTAAGAAGAATCTCCAATCCTGAAATCCTGAATAAGTATTTACTTATCCCTTGCCTCCTAGTTACACCAAGTCCTACTTGGGTAGTCAACCCTTGATGTGAATTAAGTTAAATAGACCCAAAAATCAATTTAAAATTCCTCAATAATTGAAAGCACCCTGACTTGGGCTGATAAAAAAATTTGAACTGTGGTTTGATTTTAACTTAGGTAGTGGAAGGCTATAGTGAGTTACTATTTTTATTTGAGATATTTTATCTTCTATAAATAAATTTCCCATTTTTTCTTATTACATGCTTGGTAATATTAAGCGTATTGTACTTAATTTATATTCCATTTCTATATAAAATTATACCTAATCCATTTTATATTAATCATTTCTTTCATGCATGTTAATTCATTTATTTAATGTGAGAGAATCCATTAAAATAAACAACTAATCATGAAACTAATACAAAATAAATAAATAAAGTGGCATGATCATGTTTTTATCTAATAATTGGTTTATTTATTGGATGATAAACCAAATTTTACCATAGGAGAACAACTCCTTGAAACCATACTAGTTCGAGTTGCAGCATTCCACCTATCATCCTATATATCTCAGAGATTGTTTTTATTCATCTCATAACTTGAAATGCCATTACTCACATAGGAGCTCTATCCATTACATAAGATTTACTCACACACAGGTGAGGGGAGCCAAATGATTATTTTAGGGGTTTACATAAAATAAATGAAAGGCACTTAGGACCTTATATAATGATAGGAGGGGACGACATGTTGATCATCTCTTTAATTTAATAATAAATTAAATTAAATAGATTCCAATCTCACTAATGGGTATAGTATAATATTATGACCATCCACACAAATAAAATTAATATACATTTTAAATCTATCTTGTATTCATTTTAATTTGTTCTTTAATTAAGATAAAACACATCAAATTAATCCAATTGATTATCTGATCTATTATTTAACTCAATTAATTATCAAATCTATTAATAAACTATCTGATCTAGTACTGTGTATTCACATGGAAACAAATATATATAGTGTGGTACATAATTACTAGGCATGATTTTTTCAACAAACGATGCATTCATATATGAAAATTATGAGACATGTGATTCTATTAATGCACACAAAGTACACTATAATTAATGAACATTCACAACATATAGTTTAGAATTTAAAATTAAAATTAATTTAATATATAATTAATAATCCCATGACATGGTGTGTACTCTTAATAATTGAAAAATAAACCACATGTAAATAGGTTTAATTATAAAATTATTTTTTCCCTCAGTATTAAATTATTCACATGAGTTATAATGAATTACACAATTTTTAATTAGGATACATGAAGTGTCATCTATTCTGACTATGTCCACAATACACACCAAGGGACGAGGCATGTTTTTTTTCCATATACGTGTATAAGGTACATGATTTGTACACCAAATACACTCAATGTGACCTTGAAGTTACATAGTTTTTCAATCACCGTGTTGTGTAGTAAATAAATGACACAACTTAAACCCCCTATGTTTTCCATCATGAAAACACAAGGATTATATAGTGTGTAGTCTAGAAAACTGCATGATAGCATATCCCGATCAACACACTATTTTCTTTAAATTAATTCTTCATGTAATTAATACATGATGACCCAATTTTAATAAAATTCCTCCTAGTGTATTGAACATGGTTTCACAACAAGTACCTTTATGCCACATGCCATGTTATCTTGTGTTATATAACAAAAAAACCTTGGAATCTCCTGATGGAGTCTTTATATGGTCATTGAGATAATATAATATTTTCTGGGTCATATAAGTGAGAATGAAGAAATGAATAGAATAATTAGACATTCATATATAAATAATGAATAACCCATTAGTTAAAAGAAAAAAATTCCCATTATCAATAGATGATTAATATAGAATTATAAATTAATTACGCAACTTCTCTGATACTGCTTGATGGTTTTGGGTGCAGTGAATGTTCCAATTGAGATGTTTCCAATTTTTATTTTATCATAATCAATGATAATTATAAGATGCATATGATAGAGAAAACCATAACCAATAATAATAAATCATAGACTAATTGAAAGAAACACCTGAACCAAGAAGGGAGAATATTTTCATATATAATTTATAATTAATTTATTTACATAAAGAAACCAATTTCATTTAATTTCTTTCTTTTTTGATAAATCTATTAACTATTTCCTTGTGTACCTTCGTTGTGGCATGAGGATCCAAGGATATAAACTCTCTAATGGTGATCCACATGTGCAACACAAACTTAAAACATTGTTATTAAATCACCAGATTCTAGAACAATTAATACTTATCACTTGTGGTGTCTATTATTAATCAAAACAAGAATCTATTCATGGATGAAGTATTATTGATGTTTTCTAGAATGCTTGAGAGGAAGGATGAGGATTTGTGGTCTAGTTATTGATCATGTTATTGATAATTTTTGCACTTAATGATTGATGTAATTCTCTATAGATTTGTTGTGTATATCAAGTAACTTACCCTAGAAAGTGATATAACGAGGCATTGATAAAGCTAGGTTAGGGTTGGTAATTTCACATAGGCCCTTAAATGATCCCTTATGATCATGTGGTAAACAACTTTTCATTATGAATTAGACAACCAAGTTCAAATATGGTTGGGGGATTATTTTTGAAGTTATTGTAGTAGTACTATAGTGATACTAAAGCAGTGAAACTATTCATCTAAATTGGGATTTCAGGCCACAAAATTAGGTTTATGGGCCACAAGGAATTCAAGAAAACATTAAACCTTTGAGACATAGGGCCTTTTGTCCACCATTTATGGACAACAAGTGACATTGTGGGACTAGAAAAAATGGCTCGATGAAACAGGCAGCTGATGCAACATGGAAACATATATACACTACTGGGTTGGAAACCTCGAAAGGGGGATGGGTGAACTAACACCTATCAACTAAAGACGTATCCCCATGATTTTTTATATGGGATGAATGGTTTTCCTACCATTGACTATAATTTAGTGAGACCAGTGAGATAATGTGACACAATAGGCATCTGATACAGTGAGGCACCATGAAAGGCATCGCTGTGTGGGTGAATCAAAAGAGATATGGGTGTAATGACACCTATAATCCATCCCTATGACCCCACATTTTCTATGGTTAGAGGGGTTCCCTACCATGATGCGTTATAGGGTTTCATGATGAATTGATTTTTGGGGTTATGTAGAATTCATATTGGTGACATGGTTTGATGATTACTGGTAAGGGGGGTGATAAGGCATTAAATTGGTGACACAATATGATGGAGGCTTCTTTATTGGACCTACAACCAACATATTGAGAATTCAATCCATCATATGCAATAAAATAGGTATAGTGGGTGGTTTTAATTTCTTATAGGGAGGGATAAAGATTGAGCCACCGAGGTTCCTGAGTGTGTGTTGTGTGGTTTCTTGTAATCCCATATACCTATAATAAAATTATTATTTACCTAACATGTAAAACACCCAAAAATAAATAAATATAAATTTTTAAATAAATAAATGAATATTTATTTAAATAATATTTAATATATCATATCCAACTGGACTAATAAACTCAGTTTTCCAATCCTCCTCAGTATTAATCAAATAACTAATAATGAATATTTATTTAATAGAAAAATATTACTTCATTATTCATTGGTAAATAAAATAAATAGTATACCCATAAAACTAGTGAATAAATATTTTTTGAATATTCATATAACCAAATAAATAAATATTTCTTACCTATTGAATGAACCTTAATAAATAAATATTATATATTCATGTAATTAATAATTATCTTGAAAAATGAATATTTATTTAATACTAAACTCACATAATATTTTATCAAATAAGTAGCGAATGAATATATGAGATCAACTAAACATGAATAATTATTAAACAACACATGAGATTAATATTTATTCAACAAGTTAAATTCATATTGAATTTACATGAAGTTATAAATACACTTAATGTTTGACCCTCTAGGATCCATTTTCAGTGGAATTACATAGAAGTTCCTAAAATACAAGGTTAGAATCTAGAAATACATCATGAAATCCATAGAGAAATAAGTTAAATGATTCAATAATAATAACCACAGGTTAACATACACCGTGTAATATAATCCCTTTATCATGATATCTCTAATAAAGTTGGTTGCATGCTGGTTCCATCAACCTATATGCTCAATGTATCTTAATTTGAATTTCCAAAATTGAATGTGATAACAGAACTCCATGAACAAGGAATTAATAAGGTAGTTACAATCTCATTGAAGGGAATGAAATGTCCACTTCCATTAAGGAACAAAAGGTAAAAAATCCTTTCTCACATTAATCATTAATGCAATGTCAGCCGTGACACACCCAATGTATCACACTTCACCAAAAACATATGTCATCAAAGTTTTAATCAATACATCAAAGTACGTGACTCAGGACATGAATTAACAATAATATTAAAGTATAAGGACCATTATACATGCAAACAAGTAGAAACATACAATAAAACATATAAGTATGGATTTATTACCAGCGGGTCATGTTCTCATAATCTTTTTCATTGAAGATTAGAAAGGGAGTACACCATGAGAAGGTTTCTCAAAATCCTATGTTTTTATGCCTAATAACATGTTTCATTTCCCCATGAAATGATATCATCTAACTATAGAATATATATTTAAGAATACTGTAATTTCATTTCTCAATTGTATTCATAGCATGAAACTTTTATAACCTTTTTGCATGATAATTACCCCAAGACAACTATCACATAAATCCCACATAGAAGAATAATCATCATGTGCCAAGTATATAATTAATATTCAAGGTTATGAATATTTTGATAATCAAATTATTAAGGTAGTTGGTTCTAGGGAACCAACTTTGACATTCCATTATGATCATCTCTTGGATAATCCCTTTTATTCCATCTAGAATAATATTTCATTATTTTATCCTCTCCTTTTTCTATATGAGAAACATCATCACTTTAATTTCTCTATAACTTTGAATCATATGAATAAGTGGTAATATTCATATTTTATTTAAAAGAAAATCCTATTTATTTTGGTAGATTCTTATTGATCAATGTTTTTCCATTCCAATAGATATTGTAATAATGAACCAATAAGCACATCAAGAGTATATTTTTTTTTACTTTCATCGATATTAACCTTTTTAACATGTCATTTCTTTGGTAAAGATCTAATTACTATTTCAATAAAGAAAATATCAGCCAAGTCTTATCCTAAGTCACCCATTCCACTTACAAAACTAGTGAATTGATGAAACATTTGGTTAACAGTTTCATTCTCACACATTTTTAAATCTTGGTATCTAGCCCTTAACATTACAAGTTTTGTTCTAATTAATTTTTCAGATCCATAATGAGTAGTTTTAAAAATTCTGTACAAATCATGAGAATTTTTTTTAAATAGGTAGGGGGAAGATTCCTTTTTATTAATCCAAACAACCTCTATTTTTTCTAGGAAGATGGAACCCATTACATGGTATTGTAAGACAAGTGGCACAAAGGTCCAAGATAAATAGTCCAAAGTCCCAATGGGAATTAGGACCATGAAATTTATCCCATGATTATGCTGGACGTCTACCTTCTGTTAGTGTGTCCATCCCCACTCGCCATCCATCTGAATTTACTGGTGCATCCAAAAACTTTATTTTCTAGTGTCTTCCCCAACCTCATCTCTCCCATCACTAGGGTTTTCCCTACCTGTGTCCATCCCTTATCATGTTTGTCTTCTACCATGCCAATATCTAGGCCTTCTCATGCCAGCCGTCCTCCCCTGCCATGCATCCAGTCCCATTCACTGGCCATCCCTCCACTCCATATGTGTTTTCCCTTAATCTAGCTCACTGGAGCCTGATCTAGACCCAAAATCACGACTCCAAAAAGTTGTGCATGGGGGATGAAATTCACATTTGGTCAACTATTGATAGCTAGCCAGTCTACACGTGCAACACTAGTGTGCATGAAGAAGAATCAGCACCCCTTAAAATGGGGGAAAATTAGTTGGGGTAGGATTTGATCCTCTCTCCTAAAGATGAATTTCCATGGCTGATTACTACTCAGCCACATATTTTTTCTGCAAAATGTGTGTTTGAGTTTTTCTTAACTCCCAATGGGGGTGCCTGACCAAACCTAGAGTGCACTGCACGTTCCCCAACTAGGCAATAAATTTGAATCTCCCTATATAATATGAATAGTGTATGAGTATGGTTGGACTTGAGCTGACACTAGTTCCCATTTCCAGATCAGGGTACAACTAGCAGGTACCACTGGACTAACACCCAATGGAAAAAATTTGTGTATGGGTTACGGTCGAATCCCAACGGGGGGTGGGGGGGACCTGACCATGCCTAGAGCATTCCACAAATTCCCTAGCTAGGAAATGGATTAGAATCACCCTATACGTAATACACATAGTGTTTGAGTCTAAAAGGATGCCAACCTATACCAGTTCCCATAGAGAGCAAGGGGTACAACCAATAGGTAACAATCGACTGATACCCCATGGGTACATATCATGAGTATTTTTATAAGTGGAAATACGACTAAAAACATTTCAGATTATAATTTAATATAGAATATTCATGATATTATAGTTAAGAACATATTGCACAACATTAATAATAATAAGAGAATCTATATCAATTTTTAAAATTTTATAGGGTTTTACCATTGTAGTCCAATGATCAAGACTTATGTCTTTAAGATAACGTTCCATTTTAGATTTATAATATCCAAAATCATTTCCATCAAAGAAAGGTTCTCTTTGAGGAACCCAACCATCATTTTAACTTGATCCTACCATCTCAAATAATCTTTTCCTTGGATATTTTAGTCTATGATATGGTTAGAAATAGAAGATATATAAAGAACAAAGCTAAAAATCCTTTCAAAGAATATATTTGATACCAATTATTTGTCCCAAATAGTAAAATGGTTGAATGACCAAGAGGAGGTGAATTGAATAAATTTTTAAATTTTAAAGTTTATATCGGACTTAATTAATTTAGTAGTGGAAAATAAAAATAGGAACACAAAATGTTTTATAGTAGTTCAGATCAAAGTAATCCTATGTCTACTCTTCACACTCTCAACATGAGAGTACGAAACTCATTATAAAATGGCCTAAATTTTGTTGGAGATTCATAACCCAATTACTACAGGCTTTTTCAACTTAGAGGAACAAAACTTATCCAACATTTTTCACAACTATAAGAATAACTCATAACCTTCTTTTTGAAGTGGAGGAAGAACCAACCTCTGTTTTTTTTAGACCATGAAGCAACTGGAAACCTCTTCATTTTACTAGACCAAGGCACAACCCAAGACACTATAAAAAATAGTATATTTATAGGGGGTTATTTTTTCATTTAGAGGGGGGTTATAACCCCTTCTAAATACATTAGTGATGGTTATAAAAAATTACCACTAAAGTGGCCTCCCACTCATATTGACAGTGATTTTGCGTAGGTGCTGATAACGATAAAAAAATTTAGTGGCAATTATTTTAGAGAAGATTTTAACCTCTTAAAATTTATATAAAATATATTTAAAATGACCACTAAAGGATAGTATATTGTGTAAAAATAGAAAATTATTTAATGTTAATTATCAATTGTTGCTGTTTTTTTAATATAAAACCAATTTGGGGTGGTTTTGAACCACCTCAAATAGTTTTTAATATTAAAAAACCCCAAAATGGCCACCCGTAACCTCATGCTTTCTCATGAGTATTTACCCACACATGAAGGCACCACCACAGACACGGAGGAAACACCCCTCCCCCTTCCTTGCAAGTGCATGAATCTCACCCCACCTCCCTGCACAAAGGAAATTCTCCTCTAACATGCTTCCAACCCGTACTTTGTGGATGCAAAGCCAAAGACCTAAACACTATGCCGCATTGAATTTAGAGAAATAATATACACATGTTTATATTTATATATATTAAAATATTTATAAAAATACATTTTATTTTTATAATATATTTAAATACATTTTAATATATAACCTATATATATTTAAATATATATATATATTAATATATTCATATTTATATTATATACCTTTATATTATATAAATTCATGTTATATATTAATGAAATTTATAATAATGTACAAATAAATATAAAGATGGTATGTTATAAAATAATATATATATATATATATATATATATATTATACATTTATATACATTAATGTATTCATATTCATACATACATTTATATTATATATTAAATATATTTATATTAATGTATACACAAATATAAATATGGTATATATTTATAAAACAATGAATATATTATTAGAAAGGTACAAATGCCAATGACATATCACACACGAAACAGCAAATTGAAAATAAACCCATTGGCCCAGGGACTCGACCCCACGACCCCACGACCACACCCCAAACCCTAACCCACCCTCACCACCCCAGCCGACCACAGGGGGTTATAAAACAATGAATATAATATACATTAGTGTATTAATATTTATATTATGCATATATTTATATTATATATATATATATATGTTTTATAATTCATACACACACACACACACACACACACACATATATATATATATATATTATACAAATACATATTTATATTATATTATACAAATACATACAAATATATTATGAAAATACAAATATATATTGTACAAATATATATTAACACAAATATATATTATAATAATCTATATATTATATATATATATATATATATCATATAAATACAAATACATATTATATTATACAAAAACAAATATATATATATATGTATGTTAAATAAATAAATATATATATATATATATATTATTTATATGTATAAAAACATATTATATATTATATTATATATTTATATATTTATATATTATAAAAATATACTATACAAATAAATAAACATATACAAATATATATTATATTATATAAAAATTTAAACTACCAATATATATTATACAAATACAAATACATATTATATTATACCAGTTGATAAATAAATAAATATATATATCCTATATATATTATATATTTAAATATATATTATTTACTATATTTATATGAATGTAAATAAATAAATAAATAAATATATATATATATTACATATTACATATTGAATATTTATATATTATATAAATATATTATACAAATATATATTTTTATATTTACATGTTATATAATTATAAGTGCACAATTAAAAAATATTAGTATATATATATACTTAATATTTATGTGAATACAAATATATATTATATATTTATAAATACATTTATATGTATACAAATATATATTATATATTTATATATTTTTGAAATTAAATATATTTATATTATATTATATATAATATACATACAATTAATATATATATATATATAATTATTTTTTTATACTTAAATAGATGTATTTAAATACATTTATATAATGTTTTTATATAACACACACACACAAGTTGATATTTAAAAAAATTACAGGGGTTAAAAACCCCCTTTAACCGGTTATATTTTAGTAGCATTTTTGACACAACATTCACTTGTTTATATAGAAATTTAATTTAGAGCTAGTTGTGCACAACCCTCTCTAAATAACCACTGCTAAATGTACTATTTTTTGGTAGTGAGATCTTACTTTTAAGGGCAGTCATAACCAAATTAGTATTGATTTTAATAAAAAAGCATAAACCAACATAGAAAATTGATAGGAAGAATATACCACCACAAAACCAGAATATACAATAAAGTGTTGAATATCAAGGAATAAGTATTTTTTATCTCCTTGGTAGTTTGGAGTTTCACAATTGAGTTCATCCAAAAGGATCGCTGAGTAGGAGAAATAAGTTCATGTGTACAAAATTAGTAGTTTATGCAGGTTACATTGTGCTGGTTCTATATCAAAATCTATTTATAGATTTTATTCATGAAAAACAACATTAAAAAATAATATCTACATACATATCCAATGTATATTTTCCTTTCCCAAACATCAAAAAAAATATTCTCAAATTAGCTACTTTAGAATGGAAGAACCTTTGATATTTTGTAAGAATAACATAGTTGTACATATAATATTATTGGAATAATAAATACTTCATTTATACATAGCTTAATCAATTTTAACTTGGTTTAATAGCTTTGTATAATTCCATGATAATCTTGCTCAACAACTTCCTACAAATTCCTAGTAAATTAGAATTTTGAATTTACTAATGTAAATATACAACATAAATATTTATACATTCATTTTCCGTCATGATATTTATTTATTTATGTATAAAAAACATCCAAAGAAATTTTAATAGAATAAAAAATTAATAAAAAATTGTGGAATAAATAAATCTATAAAAACAAGTAACATGAATATAAAATAGATCTAAATATTAAAAAATTATAGAAACATAACATATTTTGAGTTTCTAAAAATAAACTATTGAATCATACAACGAGTGTATGAGTCTTTCTATAAGTATCACTTGAGAAATTTACTACACTAGGGGGGTGAATTAGTGTAGGATAAATTATTAATGATTTGGAACGTTATCCCTAATTCACCACTATAATTATTTAGTGAAGGGATATCTATTCTCAATCATTACCTTTATTTTTCATGAAAGTACATAAAGAAATAAATAAAAAATGACACCAGAGTTTGTTAATGAGGTTTGCCTCCAATTTGAATGAATATGTCCCCAATGATACATGGTTGTTATACCCCACACAAAAATTCTCTTTTATTATCAGAAGAATCCCAGTTAAGGGTATAACGTTGGACCAACTATTTTGACACCAATCAGGTACAATGAAAGAAATTACATTCTAATATATAATTTCAATAGAATGAAAAATTCATCCTAAACTTATTGAAGTTGATCAGTAATAAGAAGCTTGTGTCTCTCCTAGACAATGTAAGTCTAATCCTTTTTTTCAATGTGTATCAATCTACAGTCTAACTCTATAACCTTTAGACTTCTTCAACAAGTGAAAGTTTCAGGTTGGATCTCTTAGCTTCTTGGCCCGTATAATATCAACAGTTGTCTAGGATGAAAAATATTCTCTTCTTCTTCTTATTCTTCTTCTTATTATTCTTCTTTCTTTAATTCACATGTAGAAAATTCTCTATGTAAAACTAGTTTACTGTCTCTCACTTAAATACTATAAGTCTACAACATGCACAATATTGGTTCTTCAAACTTTCCTTTGACTTACAAGACATGAAAATTCACAAGACTTATGGATCTATCACTCACTTGTTCTTTTCATTATTATATATTCACTATGTGAATATTATTATCTTAATTATCATCATTCAAAATCATCCTCAAAAATCATACATCAATTATCCTTCTTCAGACTTCCTGAAGACTTGACCTCATTTAACTATTCTGTTGTAGTTCCACAAAAATGTATCTCATTCCATGTTTGCATTAGATTTCATACAACATAATTAACTGTGGTTTTGTTTCATTTCTCTTTCATCTCGGATTACACAAATGGTTGCTTTATATCAATATAACGAAATATAAATGGGGTTATACCTTACATTTTTGTAAGGTTAATTGTACCTTATGAAGAATTTAAATATACCTTACAAAATCCTTTGTCTGAAACTTATGAACCTTTAGGATGTACCTTACAAACTCATCTAAAATCTTTAGAGATATTCAATCACACCTTATTATTTTCACCACTGTTCCTTATGATCTTCAGTACCTCAACCTTATTAAGAGAAAATATGAAACATACAAGGTTTCCTTCCTATGCCACTCTTCTAAGACAATTTCATCTCAGTTCTCCAACCATCAAACTCATTTCTTCTTGAACCACAACTGAACATCATTATCAATGTGGTATCTTTAACTTTTAATGCTCAATGTAGCATCATCACATTTAAATATTTAAATTATCTAGAATATAATATTTGGAAATCTTATAGGATTACTCATACATGGGTACTTAAACGGCTCTTACACCATCCACTCATATATTAGTGACTCACACAATAATCCCCTTGTACGGTTCAACATAAATGGAATCCTCTTATATGGTTCTCAACTATGAATCCCCATACATGATCACTCTTTGATGGATCACCCATACATGGAGATGGAATTAACCAATATTCTAAATTACCTTCATTCCTCCAAATTACTACATCACCTCTTCAACTCATTCTTTGATCTTTTTAACCACTCAAAAAAACTCAAATGAACTTCAAAACTCATCTAAATATTCTCTCCTAACTTATATAGTCTTCCCAATTTCTTTATTATCTACTTTATCAATAATTACATCCAATTCCAACTCCCCCACTAGATGGAAACTTCCAAATTCCATAAAATGTTGTAGAAAAATCTCTCATCATGAACACTTGTCTTAAACATGAATAAATTTTCATCAATCATCAAATATAGTTAAACAATCATCCAAGTAAATTTTTATATGATCTTGTACTCATGATATCCATACAGATGGATCTTCTCAAATCTACTTGAACCAAAATACATATATTAATCACCAAGTAGTTACATCTTTAAACAATCATTTCCAAGTTAATTAATATTAAAAAATTTCCAATGATAGAACGTACTTCATTTTGTCAAATATTCTTCAACAGATTCTTCATATGGATCCTAGAAGAATCCTAATTATTTTTCATAGGAATGATTGAAGTAGTAACTCACACCTTCAATCATCTTTTTCATCATGTGACTGGATATACTTGAATCTCATGGAATAATTTCCTTTACATTTCCATTGCCAACCAACAAGTTATGGTAGAAAATTTCTTCACTAATAAGTCATAAGGTAAATCACTAAACCTGAAGTAATCTTCATAATACATTAAAAACCATAAAAACTTTCTTGATAATTCCATGATTCTTTTAAGTCATTCCACATAAAGATTTTGACATCATAAAGCATTCCTTTAATAACTTGATTCTTATAATCAAGACATACAGTGAAAACATAAAGTGGGTTCAACAATATTACCCTTTTTATTTGTTATAAGTAACTAATAGAAAATGATATGTTAATATGTGATCTAACTTAACTCTTCTTCTCTCCCATTTTCTCATTATTATATTTCATTTTATTCTCTCCCCATTATTGACAATAAATACAATGTGTATGAAAGAGGATAGTATAATTTTATTATTAAGTAATGTGTCATCAATCATTCCACCCTAAGTTTATGTGAGTAATGTTTGTGGTAAAAAATAAGAAGGTTTGGTTTTGATATCAAAGTTGTCCATTAAACAAGGAAATATGATACCAACTCATAAAACTCATGACCATGACCCATTAAAGGGATGTTAATGTGTACTTAGGATGAAACCAAATTATTCCAATTGAAATCTTCATTCCTTTTGAAATTACAACTTGAGATCCTATACTCATATCAATACACACATCAAAAGCATTCAAGTATATATAGTAGGTTTTAGAAATTAGCACCAAGATCACCACAAATTTCTAAATTTTATTTCTATTGATAAAAATAAATTTCTACCCCTAATATTAGACTTTATTATTTTATAAATAGTGTTGAGAGAATATGAATACACACCTCATCCATTAATGTTTCAAGCACTTTGCAAAAATTACAAATTTGAATGAAATAAATAAGTCTGAAAACTTCTTATGGTAACCCCCCCTCAAGTGATGATCTCCATATTCACTTAATAAAGGTATATATTTTATTTAGATGTTCCTTAGTATAACATTTGATAAATGAGGCCGAGATGGAATCTTCTTTAGATCTAGAATAGTTATTCTTTCTTAATTCACTTCTATCCTATTTGATAACAAGATTTAACTTATATTCCTTCAAATTAAAATACAAAAATTCAACAAAAATGATTAAGGAATAGGGTGGAATTCCTTCCTCATCAATGTGGGTAGCTGAGCTGAGAATTTATTCTCAACCAGTTTTCTCTTTCCTTTTAGATATGGGTCTAAATAGACTCCTCATTCATGAACTTTTGGATTTACAAGAAGTATTATATAAAATGGATACTTTTTTCTTTCTCAAAATTTTCTTTGTGTGAGGATTTATTTTTATTATAATCCATCAATAAATATGCATCAATTTGGTGTAGTATTTTTTTTTTCATAATTTCCTCTTGAGATAATGTGATTGTTAGATAGTCCTTTGAGGTGCTTCAATCTTTCTTATACCTCCCATACAACACCTGATGAGATCTAGAGTTTTCATCCCTTGAAAACCTCTCATGAAATTAAAGTTTTTCATATTCATATGGAATCTTAAATTTTCCTTTAGTTCTTTTAATCTATTGTTCTCTTTCCATTTATTTTTATTTATTTAAATAGGATAAATAAATTTTCATACACTCCTTGGTAATTTTTCATCCATTTTGGTTCTTCCACATAGATTTTATAAAGAGTTCTTTACCAAATCAGGTTTATTTCTCTGATCTCGGACTAATTTTCCATTCCACCTAGATTTGCTTCCTATAATACATATATTCGTGGCTTGTTTTCATGTGTCTATGGTATGTTATATTTTTACACAATAGAAGCATCTAAAATCCATGGTATGTCATTCTTCTTTAACATTTTTATCTTTGTTTGAGTAGTCTTTTTATTTTCTTATAGACCAAGGATAACTCACCAATATTCTTTATTGACTTGTTAGGAACATCATAATAGGTGATATGTAATATTAACACATGATACTGAAGAAAATAGTCTTGAGAATCGACCATGTGACCAGTGCCCCACACACCAACCCCCCGTCCCACCCCAGCTTCCTACATGGTCACTTCTTCAGAGTATCTTCTTTAGAAACTTTGTTTTGATTAATTTCCAAAGATGGATTACCTTTCTTCTTAACATGCGTTTTATTTTCCATTTGTGATCTCCACTGTTCAGTAGTATTTAACATATGATGGGTGGGTTTATACCAGTATGATTCCTCCCTATAGACACTTTGATTTCATTTTCCACTAAACTTCTCAAATCTTTAAAATGTGTTTGAGACATGAAGATTTCTGTCTTTCTATTATGAATATTGCAGCATTCCAGCAGTACTCCTACTTGAGATAGGCTTCTCTATTTTTTCTTAGTGGTTGAAACATTATTCCAAAAATAAAATTCGATATACCTAAACCAATTACAGCACCAAAACATACTAACAAACCATGGATTTATTCTTTGAACACCAATCTATGAAAAATTGATTTCTTGTTGTTTTTGTGATTAATTATTTTATTTTTTCCGTTCCTTTGGAGAAAAAAAATTCTCTTATGAGTTATTTCATCCACCAAATTTATAGTCATAGGTTCATCAAAATTTTTATTCAACAACATTTTTATACATTTTATGTTTATACATACACTATAAGAAAAAATATATTTAGTATAAACATTTTATTCAGAGGTGGATGATACCATTTTCTTTGGGGAAAATATAGATTGATATTTAGATTATCACAAGATATTTTTTCCAATAGATATATGAATTTTTTACATGAAACCTCCTTGGAAATACATATGGTCGTATCCTTTAAAATTTTTGTGAAGACCCAAATTAAACTATTTACTGATTTTTAATTGTGATTTTATGCTTAAGGAATTTCATATTAATGATATTTTTCTCATCCTCTAATCTTTTAATTTTTTCTTCATTTTTTCTCTCATTTCTTTGACTTGATGCTCATTAATTTTATTTTTATCTTACACCAAATTGTAATTTTTTTTAATCTTATTATCTTTGAATTCCTATTCTACATTATTAATATTAATAAAAGTCTTTTTATTTTCTTCTAATGCATGGAATTTTCTTTAAAAATTAGTTATGGATTTCTTTATGTCATGAATTGTAGTGATATATTCATTCTCAAAACTGTAGCAACTTTCTTAAAGATCCCCATTAATGAAATTTAATTGTAACACCCCAAGATTTTATGAAAAATATTCTTTTTAATTTCATTAATGTCTTGTGTTGTACGCTACACCAGAAGGAGCTTGCACAACACGCATCCTTGACTTGCCTTTCATTACACGCAATCACGACCTTCCTTGATAGCGTGTGTAGTACGCAATACCGAGTTTTACTAAACAACGATATGCTATTAAAATATTATTAAAACTAGCCGTTATGAATAGTAATAACCACTTTTTGAAATTTTGTAAATTCTATTTTTCAAAATGGACTTCATTTTTGGATTCGGAATATCGAAATTAGCTTAGGGTGAAATTTTGGTACTTTTCGGATAACTTTCATATTCTGATGAATAGTGAAAATTACTAAATTTTAATTAAAAACAACTTTTTTAATAGAAATAATTAATAGTGATAAATTATTAATTTGAGTGGTTTTAAAGTATATTTAGAATAGATTTTTACAATTTAATACAATGTTGGTCATTAGATGTAATTTCACATTTAAACCAGTTATAAACTAGTGTCAATCTTTTGATAGTTATTATCTCTTAAAAACACGCTATTTGTTTTGACGACGAGAATTGATTTTTAAATTAGTTAATGCAACTGATATGTTTTGAATTTTGTAAAATAGACATCATTTTTGAGTTCATAATATCAAATATAGCTTAGGCCTAATTTTTGGTATTTTTCTGAAAACTTTCAATTTTCAATGAATAGTGAAACCACTAAGTGGTAGTTAAAAAAACTGAATTGTTCATAAAACTTAATTTTACCGCTTCTGTGAGTGGAATTTCGAAAATCCGAGAGACACGGTTAATATCAAGGACTAAAATGTGGTTCAATGAGATGAAAATAATTTTTGGTGAATAGTAACTTTTTAGTTTTATTTACCACGGTTAAAAGTAAATAGGGTAATTAAGGTTAGAAATGATATTATTATTACCCTAACAGATGTCCTAATTCTATTGGACAAGTGTAACTCGACCAAAAACAAACTTAGGAATAAAATATGACCATTTAGGCCAACTTGGATTAGATTAGGACATTTATTATTAATTTATTTAAAGAAGGGTTAAAAGAGTTAAAATCAACGTTTATTTACCAAAACATTTTTAATATGGGGTTATACATAAGATAAATTAGACTATAAATATTCATTAGAAAGATAAAAAGATTTCCTACATAATGGTATTTTATTTGTAATTTTTAGACATTAAATAATTTAATTTATTTATGACACAATGATGATGAAGTAATTATCTTATTAATGAAATATTGACATAATTAATGTTATAAACACCAAACTAAATGTAATTTGAGACTTTTTATGAATACCACTAATTTTCTAAGTTAATATGACATGTTAGTATTGATTTAATTAACTTGTTTCGAACTAATAATTCTGTTATGATTTTCACAAAAATCAATTACTAAATAGTGTCAAAATTGACATAAAATAGTTTTTAAAACAAATATTATATTGGTAATTGTTATTTTATTCCTAAAAATCTAAGGTTCGGCCAAATGACTTAGATAAGGTTATATATATTAATAATAAACAACTTGGGGTTCTTTTGGCTGCTTATAGTAAGTTTATTAACCTTATAGTATAAGAACACAAGAAGACACGGTAAAAGTAAACTTATTTAACTTAATGTTAAATCTAAATGATAAGGTTAAAATAGGAACCTAAACATGTCTAAATTCTATTGGATGAGATTATTTTGACCCATACCCACCTTATATTAGAAATATATCAATTTGGAGCTATTTAAAACCAAACTTGACTTTATAATAAAATAATAGTTTTAGTTATTCCAAAGGTGCCCCTCTCCTCCCTTATAAAAGGACACCTCCTCCCTCTCTTCCTCACACAACTTTGAGCCTTCAAGCTCGGCCAAACCCTGACAAAATATCTTCTCCACTTCCCTAGAAACATCCTAGAGGTTCTGGTCTTCCTCAAAGACCAATTTTAGTGCCCTAAGAGGAGGTCTCAAAGAGGCTCTTCAAAGAAGAGGTAATTTCCGTTACCAATTCTTTCACCTTTATTTCTTCTTCCACTTCTTCTTCTTAGGTTGTTTCATTATGAAGTAATAACATCAGTATAAATAATATACTGATATGTTATTATAAGTATGAAACAATCCTAATTCACCATCTATCCATCCTACGGAAAACGAAATCACCGCGCGTGCGTACGTACAGAATACCGTCTCCACACCGTGGTGTAATCTGTTTTTCCACCAACACCTTACATGGATTGGTATTATGGTGTAAAGAATAACTATACATAGTTATTATAACATCATAATGATTATGATATATTTTATCAACCACTCCAATTCAATTCAATAATTATGGAAATGATATCATCGCTCGTGCGTACGTACGGACTACCGTCTCCACGACGCGATGAGATTCATTCTCCATGTTAACCATTTAAGAATGATTATAAATTATATATAAGAAATAATAATGAAATATATGACATTATAAAGATATTGGATTTATGTGTATATATATGTATGTCATCTACTTAATTCCACTCAATTCAATAAGGAAACGAAAACAACGTTCATGCGTACGTACGGCCTACCGTCTCCATGAACGGTGTATTTCTTTCCATTTATCGATCCATTATATATATTTATATTCTAAATATATATTATATATAAATAATGTTTTATATTCTATAATTAAGTAATAATGATCTAAGTAATCATATGAATAATTACAAGTTAAAACACGAACGACAAATGAGACGATTTTACCCAAAACACTACTTTAACATGAATTTACAAAAGAACGGGTAATATAAAGTCATAAGTGAACCATATATGATATAATAACAATGAATATGATTCTGTAATAAGTCAATGACATTATTTAAATCATTATACAGGAGGTTCGGACACTTACGAAGCAAATCGGACCTAAGGTAAGGGAAATATCACAATCTCATTTTTATCCGAGATTGTTTATAATTTAGCATTTACTGGGGTGTATTTTATCATCGACATCCATGTTTCCTCAATATGTAATATTATTTCCATCCACATACAATTGTTTAAATCCAATTTTACCCTTCGGTGAGTTTTTAGTAAAAGATATTAAAGGAATCTTTTGTCAGTTTTCGTACGAGGTAATTTTTGAATTTTCCGACAAAAGTACGGGAAGAATTTTTTTTTAACTTATACGGCAAGAATGGATTTTTAAAACATTATTTACAAGAAGATTCCTTTACAAGTTTTCAAGTTTATTTTTAATCAACTTCTTTTAGTTTAAAATTGTATGACATGTTAAGAAAGGAAAAGTATTTTTGAAGTAGAAAGGATATTTTCCTCAAGAATGAAGTTCAAGTGTTTTATCAAAATTATTTTCCATCTAAGACAATAAAGGGTTTTGTTTTTATCCCTATTATTACATTGATTTTATTATGTTGTGATGGAATTATTTTTATGAATTCCTTTATTGTATATGAATTGTTTTATGATGTCATGATGTTTAAGATTCCCATTTTTATTATATGGGTTATGAAATGATGTATGATTTATGATTTTGTGGCACACATAAGAATGGTATCATTATGAGATGGGTGGGACCTATATCTCCCTCCAATGCATTGGGTAAAGATTTTATATCTCATGAGATAGACATGGCTGGAATGGTAGGTTATACCGGTTCAGTGAAACAGGACTGAAACGAGGGTTACTCGATTCAGAAAGGGACTTTTTCCACTAAGATAGTCTTGGCAATGAGTCTTGACTAACAAGAAATGATTCTCTATGATTATGTGTGAATTACACAAAGTTTCATGTTTTAAGTTATGATTATTGTGATTACATTTCACTGCCATGATTTATCCCATGTTATGAAATTATGCTCTCTTTTGCAGGTTATGATTTCCAAAATGTTATGTTCTTATGAATATGATGTGATTGATATTTCTTTTGTTTACCCTTACTGAGCATTTGAGCTCACCCTTTTATGTTTTCTTTTCCCCAGGATATAAAGAAAGGTTTTAGGTAAAAAAAAAGGAAGATCTTTATGGGAGATGCTGAAGATCTTTCACCACGATTAGAAGATTATATTCCGAGTTTCCAAAGACACTAAACTATTACGGTCCTTGTGTGTGTGTTTTTGTAATGTACTAAGTATTCCGCAAAAGTAATGTAATGTACATGTACATCAGGCTCCGGGTCTCTACAGTTGGTATCAGAGGAATGGTTTAGTCAACCTTTGGAAACTAGGATGCAAGAACTTTAGTGAGATCCCTAGAGATATTTCTAAGGTGTGTCTAGGGATGTCTCTAAGGTTAAGTATACGTATAGGTTATAGTACTATAATTACGCTAATGATCATAGAATTAAACCTAAGTTGTTAGATATTTAAGGTACTCCCCCTTTATTATGTTGTTTTCCCTAGCATGATTTTTGCCTCTCACACTATTGTTTTTGGGTTTTAGACGATGGCTGGAACCCGAAGGAACCGTGTTGATCAATGCAATGGACAATGTAATGATTGCCCTCCTGAACAAACAAATTTTATGGGAGATGGAGTGCAAAATCTTATTGCTATACTTACACAAGCTATGAATCATTCTGGACTTCCAAATGAGCAGAGAGGGGAACAATATTCTATTGAGTCCTTCATGAGGCAACGTCCACCTTCTTTCAGTGGGACTTCTGATCCACTTGTTGCTGAACAATGGATCAGTACCACTGAAAATATATTTTCACTTCTTCAATGTTCTGAACATGATAAAGTCATCTTAGCAGTATATCGTTTGGAAGGTGAAGCTGATCAATGGTGGAATCTTATCAAGAATACGAGGCCAAGAGATGAAATTGAGTCCATGGAATGGGACGAGTTCAAGAACTTGTTTTTCAGTAAGTACTTCCCTCATATTCTTCGAACAAATATGGAAAAGGAGTTTCTTGAGCTGAAGCAGAAGGATGATGTATCTGTTGGTATATACGAATAGAATTTTACAAGACTTGCAAGGTATGCATCTGGCATTATCATCCAACCTGAAAGTAAAGTTGATCGATTTTTCAGTGGCTTAAAACCAAGTCTTCGAAGGGCATTAGCTATAAGAGACTTCAGTAGCTATGAAGAAATTGTGCGTTGTGCTATCAAGGTAGAAATGGAAGTTGGTGTTACATATCCATCTCATGGTTTTGAGAAGAAACGAAAGATGGAGTTCAAGGAGAAATCTCAGAATAATGGTGAAAGGAAGATGAATGTTTCCTTATGCACAAAGTGTGGAAAGAAGCATGGTGGAGATTGTCTTAAAGGGACTAGAAAATGTTTTAAGTGTGGAAAAGAAGGTCATCGAGCAGCTGAGTGTCGAGGTAATGGAAAAAGGGTTTCTAATGATGTGAATAAAGCAAACACTGCAGAGAACGCACCACCAACAGTTCAATGCTTCAAGTGCAAGGAAATGGGGCATTATGCTAATAAATTCCCTAATCCAAGGGTTAGTGATGATCAACATGAGCAACCACTTAAGGAAAAGGACAAAGGGAATTCACATGTGATAACTATTGGTGATGTTGAATATGACAACGATGTGGTGGAATGATTAAGTGTTTATGTAATGGGATTCAAAAATAATGTTGTATATAGTATCGTAGAATATTGGAATATTTATGTTTTGGTCTATTGTGGTTTTCAATAATTTTATGGTACCAGTAACCATGAAAAGTGATTGAGACATTTTTGGTAAACAGATGATATGAGCATAATGAAGGGATAAGAAGATAATGAGATGTTTGATTGTATTCATGAGCTCATGATTGATATAAGGACTAAGTGATATCATGGTTTGAGTATATAGAATTTTGAGGATTTTGGTATGTGGAAAGTGTTAACTTTTAACTACATTCATATTTTCACTAAGGTTCAATGGGTATTCATTATTCAAGAGAATACATGATTAAGTTATTCACATGTTTTTAATTTGACCAACAAGATATATCTTATGATATATGGAGGATAAATGATGGAATTCACGTGATTATTCTATGACATTTCAAGTAATCATTTTCTTTATACTATGAGCTTGGACCGAAGTATTTTAGATAAGCCTAAAGATTAGAATGGATTATGTTGGACATAAGTTAGGATAAACCGTTTTTAGATATTATTGATGGGATGTTATAGTAATATAGATTTAGAAAAAGGATAAACTGCAGGAAGGGCGACAGCCCATCGCGTCGGACAAGGCTGTGGGAATCGAACCCACAACCGAAGTGTGACTGGCCTTTATCGCCTATCACTGGCCTACAGGAAGTCCCCATTTAGTAGAAACTATTTTTATTATATTAAGAAGTATGATATATGAAGTATAAGTCCATTTTAGGAACCATATATGATTAATCTCACTATAGAATGACTTATGTATATTTAATAACTTTTGCTAACCTTTTGTTTGAGACAGATGGAATGACCCATCATTCTATCACAAGATCTGCTAACACTTCACGAATAAAAAATTCAACTTCATTTATTTAAGAGATGAAGTGGAAATTGTTCAAGGCATGAACAACAGTGATATTGTACCAAAATAAAGTAAGTATTTATTCTAATTCAAATTCTTCAACTTTAGGGAAACGATCTTGAAAACCAAAAATGTTGTCCTAGTGCCCTTATATCTGATTAATTAGATGGTACCTTAGATCATCTCAAATTTATGGATTTGTGATTGTTGGCTTTTCCATAGCCATGTTCTCTACCACTCTCCATCAGAACATGATGGTTAGATTTTTCTTCCATATCCATATTTTCACCTATGTGGAAACCCAGTGATTAGTTTATTTGGGTAATCGTTACATTTCATACTTTAGTTTTTAAAGCCATGTTTTGGTATTCCTTTTTACGATGTGGGTTTCTATCAAAGAAAATTTCGAATAGTAAACCATTTATAACCCTGACGAATTTCGAGGGCGAAATTCATTTTAAGGGGGGTAGAATGTAACACCCCGAGATTTTATGAAAAATATTCTTTTTAATTTCATTAATGTCTTGTGTTGTACGCTACACCAAAAGGAGCTTGCACAACACGCATCCTTGACTTGCCTTTCATTACACGCAATCACGACCTTCCTTGATAGCGTTTGTAGTACGCAATACCGAGTTTTACTAAACAACGATATGCTATTAAAATATTATTAAAACTAGCCGTTATGAATAGTAATAACCACTTTTTGAAATTTTGTAAATTCTATTTTTCAAAATGGACTTCATTTTTGGATTCGGAATATCGAAATTAGCTTAGGGTGAAATTTTGGTACTTTTCGGATAACTTTCATATTCTGATGAATAGTGAAAATTACTAAATTTTAATTAAAAACAACTTTTTTAATAGAAATAATTAATAGTGATAAATTATTAATTTGAGTGGTTTTAAAGCATATTTAGAATATATTTTTACAATTTAATACAATGTTGGTCATTGGATGTAATTTCACATTTAAACCAGTTATAAACTAGTGTCAATCTTTTGATAGTTATTATCTCTTAAAAACATGCTATTTGTTTTGACGACGAGAATTGATTTTTAAATTAGTTAATGCAACTGATATGTTTTGAATTTGGTAAAATAGACATCATTTTTGAGTTCATAATATCAAATATAGCTTAGGCCTAATTTTTGGTATTTTTTTGAAAACTTTCAATTTTCAATGAATAGTGAAACCACTAAGTGGTAGTTAAAAAAACTGAATTGTTCATAAAACTTAATTTTACCGCTTCTGTGAGTGGAATTTCGAAAATCCGAGAGACACGGTTAATATCAAGGACTAAAATGTGGTTCAATGAGATGAAAATAATTTTTGGTGAATAGTAACTTTTTAGTTTTATTTACCACGGTTAAAAGTAAATAGGGTAATTAAGGTTAGAAATGATATTATTATTACCCTAACACATGTCCTAATTCTATTGGACAAGTGTAATTCGACCAAAAACAAACTTAGGAATAAAATATGACCATTAAGGCCTACTTGGATTAGATTAGGACATTTATTATTAATTTATTTAAAGAAGGGTTAAAAGAGTTAAAATCAAAGTTTATTTACTAAAACATTTTTAATATGGGGTTATACATAAGATAAATTCGACTATAAATATTCATTAAAAAGATAATAATATTTCCTACATAATGGTATTTTATTTTTAATTTTTGGATATTAAATAATTTAATTTATTTATGACACAATGATGATGACGTAATTATCTTATTAATGAAATATTGACATAATTAATGTTATAAACACCAAAATAAATGTAATTTGAGACTTTTTATGAATCCCACTAATTTTCTAAGTTAATATGACATGTTATTATTTATTTAATTAACTTGGTTCGAACTAATAATTCTGTTATGATTTTCACAAAAATCAATTACTAAATAGTGTCAAAATTGACATAAAATAGTTTTTAAAACAAATATTATATTGGTAATTGTTATTTTATTCCTAAAAATCTAAGGTTCGGCAAAATGACTTAGATAAGGTTATATATATTAATAATAAACAACTTGGGGTTCTTTTGGCTGCTTATAGTAAGTTTATTAACCTTATAGTATAAGAACACAAGAAGACACGGTAAAAGTAAACTTATTTAACTTAATGTTAAATCTAAATGATAAGGTTAAAATAGGAACCTAAACTTGTCTAAATTCTATTGGATGAGAGTATTTCGACCCATCCCCACCTTAGCTTCGAAATATATCAATTTGGAGCTATTTAAAACCAAACTTGACTTTATAATAAAATAATAGTTTTAGTTATTCCAAAGGTGCCCCTCTCCTCCCTTATAAAAGGACACCTCCTCCCTCTCTTCCTCACAAAACTTTGAGCCTTCAAGCTCGGCCAAACCCTGCCAAAATATCTTCTCCACTTCCCTAGAAACATCCTAGAGGTTCTGGTCTTCCTCAAAGACCAATTTTAGTTCCCTAAGTGGAGGTCTCAAAGAGGCGCTTCAAAGAAGAGGTAATTTCTGTTACCAATTCTTTCACCTTTATTTCTTCTTCCACTTCTTATTCTTAGGTTGTTTCATTATGAAGTAATAAAATCAATATCAATCATATAATGATATGTTATTGTAATTATGAAACAATCCTAATTCACCATCTATCCATCCTACGGAAAACGAAATCACCGCGCGGGCATACGTACAGAATACCGTCTCCACACCGTGGTGTAATCTGTTTTTCCACCAACACCTTACATGGATGGGTATTATGGTGTAAAGAATAACTATACATAGTTATTATAACATCATAATGATTCTTATATATTGTATCAACCAATCCAATTCAATTCAATAATTATGGAAATGATATCATCGCTCGTGCGTACGTACGGACTACCGTCTCCACGACGCGATGAGATTCATTCTCCATGTTAACCATTTAAGAATGATTATAAATTATTTATAAGCAATAATAATGAAATATATGACATTATAAATCTATTTTATTTATGTGTATATATATGTATGTCATCTACTTAATTGCACTCAATTCAATAAGGAAACGAAAACAGCGTTCATGCGTACGTACGGCCTACCGTCTCCATGAACGGTGTATTTCTTTCCATTTATCGATCCATTATATATATGTATATTCTAAATATATATTATATATAAATAATGTTTTATATTATATAATTAAGTAATAATGATCTAAGTAATCATATGAATAATTACAAGTTAAAACACGAACGACAAATGAGACGATTTTACCCAAAACACTACTTTAACATGAATTTACAAAAGAACGGGTAACATAAAGTCATAAGTGAACCATATCTGATATAATAACAATGAATATGATTCTGTAATAAGTCAATTACATTATTTAAATAATTATACAGGAGGTTCAGACACTTACGAAGCAAATCGGACCTAAGGTAAGGGAAATATCACAATCTCATTTTTATCCGAGATTGTTTATAATTTAGCATTTACTGGGGTGTATTTTATCATCCACATCCATGTTTCCTCAATATGTAATATTATTTCCATCCACCTACAATTGTTTAAATCCAATTTTACCCTTCGGTGAGTTTTTAGTAAAAGATATGAAAGGAATCTTTTGTCAGTTTTCGTACAAGGTAATTTTTGACTTTTCCGAGAAAAGTACGGGAAGAATGTTTTTTTTAACTTATACGGCAAGAATGGATTTTTAAAACATTATTTACAAGAAGATTCCTTTACAAGTTTTCAAGTTTATTTTTAATCAACTTCTTTTAGTTTAAAATTGTATGACATGTTAAGAAAGGAAAAGTATTTTTGAAGTAGAAAGGATATTTTCCTCAAGAATGAAGTTCAAGTGTTTTATCAAAATTATTTTCCATCTAAGATAATAAAGGGTTCTGTTTTTATCCCTATTATTACATTGATTTTATTATGTTGTGATGGAATTATTTTTATGAATTCCTTTATTGTATATGAATTGTTTTATGATGTCATGATGTTTAAGATTCCCATTTTTATTATATGGGTTATGAAATGATGTATGATTTATGATTTTGTGGCACACATAAGAATGGTATCATTATGAGATGGGTGGGACCTATATCTCCCTCCAATGAATTGGGTAAAGATTTTATATCTCATGAGATAGACATGGCTGGAATGGTAGGTTATACCGGTTCAGTGAAACAGGACTGAAACGAGGCTTACTCGATTCAGAAAGGGACTTTGTCCACTAAGATAGTCTTGGAAATGAGTCTTGACTAACAAGAAATGATTCTCTATGATTATGTGTGAATGACACAAATTTTCATGTTTTAAGTTATGATTATTGTGATTACATTTCACTGCCATGATTTATCCCATGTTATGAAATTATGCTCTCTTTTGCAGGTTATGATTTCCAAAATGTTATGTTCTTATGAATATGATGTGATTGACATTTCTTTTGTTTACCCTTACTGAGCATTTGAGCTCACCCTTTTATGTTTTCTTTTCCCCAAGATATAAAGAAAGGTTTTAGGTAAAAAAAAAGGAAGATCTTTATGGGAGATGTTGAAGATCTTTCACCACGATTAGAAGATTATATTCCGAGTTTCCAAAGGCACTAAACTATTACGGTCCTTGGGTGTGTGTTTTTGTAATGTACTAAGTATTCCGCAAAAGTAATGTAATGTACATGTACATCAGGCTCTGGGTCTCTACAGTTGGTATCAGAGGAAAGGTTTAGTCAACCTTTGGAAACTAGGATGCGAGAACTTTAGTGAGATCCCTAGAGATATTTCTAAGGTGTGTCTAGGGATGTCTCTAAGGTTAAGTATACGTATAGGTTATAGTACTATAATTACGCTAACGATCATAGAATTAAACCTAGGATGTTAGATATTGAAGGTACTCCCCCTTTATTATGTTGTTTTCCCTAGCATGATTTTTGCCTCTCACACTATTCTTTTTGGGTTTTAGACGATGGCTGGAACCCGAAGGAACCGTGTTGATCAATGCAATGGAAAATGTAATGATTGCCCTCCTGAACAAACAAATGTTATGGGAGATGGAGTGAAAAATCTTATTGCTATACTTACACAAGCTATGAATCATTCTGGACTTCCAAATGAGCAGAGAAGGGAACAATGTTCTATTGAGTCCTTCATGAGGCAACGTCCACCTTCTTTCAGTGGGACTTCTGATCCACTTGTTGCTGAACAATGGATCAGTACCACGGAAAAGATATTTTCAGTTCTTCAATGTTCTGAACATGATAAAGTCATCTTAGCAGTATATCGTTTGGAAGGTGAAGCTGATCAATGGTGGAATATTATCAAGAATACGAGGCCAAGAGATGACATTGAGTCCATGGAATGGAACCAGTTGAAGAACTAGTTTTTCAGTAAGTACTTCCCTCATATTCTTCGAACAAATATGGAAAAGGAGTTTCTTGAGCTGAAGCAGAAGGATGATGAATCTGTTGGTATATACGAAGCGAATTTTACAAGACTTGCAAGGTATGCATCTGGCATTATCATCCAACCTGAAAGTAAAGTTGATCGATTTTTAGTGGCTTAAAACCAAGTCTTCGAAGGGCATTAGCTATAAGAGACTTCAGTAGCTATGAAGAAATTGTGTGTTGTGCTATCAAGGTAGAAATGGAAGTTGGTGTTACATATCCATCTCATGGTTTTGACAAGAAACGAAAGATGGAGTTCAAGGAGAAATCTCAGAATAATGGTGAAAGGAAGATGAATGTTTCCTTATGAACAAAGTGTGGAAAGAGGCATGGTGGAGATTGTCTTAAAGGGACTAGAAAATGTTTTAAGTGTGGAAAAGAAGGTCATCGAGCAGCTGAGTGTCGAGGTAATGGAAAAAGGGTTTCTAATGATGTGAATAAAGCAAACACTGCAGAGAACGCACCACCAACAGTTCAATGCTTCAAGTGCAAGGAAATGGGGCATTATGCTAATAAATGCCCTAATCCAAGGGTTAGTGATGATCAACATGAGCAACCACTTAAGGCAAAGGACAAAGGGAATTCACATGCGATCACTATTGGCGATGTTGAATATGACAATGATGTGGTGGAATGATTAAGTGTTTATGTAATGGGATTCCAAAATAATGTTGTATATAGTATCTTGGAATATTGGAATATTTATGTTTTGGTCTATTGTAGTTTTCAATAATTTTATGGTACCGGTAACCATGAAAAGTGATTGAGACATTTTTGGTAAACAGATGATATGAGCATAATGAAGGGATAAGAAGATAATGAGATGTTTGATTGTATTCACGAGCTCATGATTGATATACGGACTAAGTGATATCATGGTTTGAGTATATAGAATTTTGAGGATTTTGGTATGTGGAAAGTGTTAACTTTTAACTGCATTTATGTTTTCACTAAGGTTCAATGGGTATTCATTATTCAAGAGAATACATGATTAAGGTATTCACATGTTTGTAATTTGACCAACAAGATATATCTTATGATATATGGAGGATAAATGATGGCATTCACGTGATTATTCTATGACATTTCAAGTAATCATTTTCTTTATACTATGAGCTTGGACCGAAGTATTTTAGATAAGCCTAAATATTAGAATGGATTATGTTGGAAATAAGTTAGGATAAAACGTTTTTCGATATTATTGATGGGATGTTATAGTAATATAGCTTTAGAAAAAGGACAAACTGCAGGACGGGCGACAGCCCATCGCGTCGGACAAGGCTGTGGGAATCGAACCCACAACCGAAGTGTGACTGGCCTTTATCGCCTATCACTGGCCTACAGGAAGTCCCTGTTTAGTAGAAACTAGTTTTATTATATTAAGCAGTATGATATATGAAGTATAAGTCCATTTTAGGAACCATATATGATTAATCTCACTATAGAATGACTTATGTATATTTAATAACTTTTGCTAACCTTTTGTTTGAGACAGATGAAATGACCCGTCATTCTATCACATGATCTGCTAACACTTCACGAATAAAAAATTCAACTTCATTTATTTAAGAGATGAAGTGGAAATTGTTCAAGGCACGAACAATAGTAATATTGTACCAAAATAAAGTAAGTATTTATTCTAATTCAAATTCTTCAACTTTAGGGAAACGATCTTGAAAACCAAAAATGTTGTCCTAGTGCTCTTATATCTGATTAATCAGATGGTACCTTAGATCATCTCAAATTTATGGATTTGTGATTGTTGGCTTTTCCATAGACATGTTCTCTACCACTCTCCATCAGAACATGATGGTTAGATTTTTCTTCCATATCCATATTTTCACCTATGTGGAAACCTAGTGATTAGTTTATTTGGGTAATCGTTACATTTCATACTTTAGTTTTTAAATCCATGTTTTGGTATTCCTTTTTACGATGTGGGTTTCTATCAAAGAAAATTTCGAATAGTAAAAGATTTATAACCCTGACGAATTTCGAGGGCGAAATTCATTTTAAGGGGGGTAGAATGTAACACCCCGAGATTTTATGAAAAACATTCTTTTTAATTTCATTAATGTCTTGTGTTGTACGCTACACCAAAAGGAGCTTGCACGACACACATCCTTGACTTGCCTTTCATTACACGCAATCACGACCTTCCTTGATAGCGTGTGTAGTACGCAATACCGAGTTTTACTAAACAACGATATGCTATTAAAATATTATTAAAACTAGCCGTTATGAATAGTAATAACCACTTTTTGAAATTTTTTAAATTCTATTTTTCAAAATGGACTTCATTTTTGGATTCGGAATATCGAAATTATCTTAGGGTGAAATTTTGGTACTTTTCGGATAACTTTCATATTCTGATGAATAGTGAAAATTACTAAATTTTAATTAAAAACAACTTTTTTAATAGAAATAATTAATAGTGATAAATTATTAATTTGAGTGGTTTTAAAGTATATTTAGAATATATTTTTACAATTTAATACAATGTTGGTCATTGGATGTAATTTCACATTTAAACCAGTTATAAACTAGTGTCAATCTTTTGATAGTTATTATCTCTTAAAAACACGCTATTTGTTTTGACGACGAGAATTGATTTTTAAATTATTTAATGCAACTGATATGTTTTGAATTTGGTAAAATAGACATAATTTTTGAGTTCATAATATCAAATATAGCTTAGGCCTAATTTTTGGTATTTTTCTGAAAACTTTCAATTTTCAATGAATAGTGAAACCACTAAGTGGTAGTTAAAAAAACTGAATTGTTCATAAAACTTAATTTTACCGCTTTTGTGAGTAGAATTTCGAAAATACGAGAGACACGGTTAATATCAAGGACTAAAATGTGGTTCAATGAGATGAAAATAATTTTTGGTGAATAGTAACTTTTTAGTTTTATTTACCACGGTTAAAAGTAAATAGGGTAATTAAGGTTAGAAATGATATTATTATTACCCTAACACATGTCCTAATTCTATTGGACAAGTTTAATTCGACCAAAAACAAACTTAGGAATAAAATATGACCATTTAGGCCTACTTGGATTAGATTAGGACATTTATTATTAATTTATTTAAAGAAGGGTTAAAAGAGTTAAAATCAAAGTTTATTTACGAAAACATTTTTAATATGGGGTTATACATAAGATAAATTCGACTATAAATATTCATTAGAAAGATAAAACGATTTCCTACATAATGGTATTTTATTTGTAATTTTTAGACATTAAATAATTTAATTTATTTATGACACAATGATGATGAAGTAATTATCTTATTAATGAAATATTGACATAATTAATGTTATAAACACCAAAATAAATGTAATTTGAAACTTTTTATGAATCCCACTAATTTTATAAGTTAATATGACATGTTAGTATTGATTTAATTAACTTGGTTCGAAATAATAATTCTGTTATGATTTTCACAAAAATCAATTACTAAATAGTGTCAAAATTGACATAAAATAGTTTTTAAAAAAAATATTATATTGGTAATTGTTATTTTATTCCTAAAAATCTAAGGTTCGGCCAAATGACTTAGATAAGGTTATATATATTAATAATAAACAACTTGGGGTTCTTTTGGCTGCTTATAGTATGTTTATTAAACTTATAGTATAAGAACACAAGAAGACACGGTAAAAGTAAACTTATTTAACTTAATGTTAAATCTAAATGATAAGGTTAAAATAGGAACCTAAACTTGTCTAAATTCTACTGTATGAGAGTATTTTGACCCATCCCCACCTTAGATTCGATTTATATCAATTTGGAGCTATTTAAAACCAAACTTGACTTTATAATAAAATAATAGTTTTAGTTATTCCAAAGGTGCCCCTCTCCTCCCTTATAAAAGGACACCTCCTCCCTCTCTTCCTCACACAACTTTGAGCCTTCAAGCTCGGCCAAACCCTGAAAAAATATCTTCTCCACTTCCCTATAAACATACTAGAGGTTCTGGTCTTCCTCAAAGACCAATTTTAGTGCCCTAAGAGGAGGTCTCTAAGAGGCGCTTCAAAGAAGAGGTAATTTCCGTTACCAATTCTTTCACCTTTATTTCTTCTTCCACTTCTTCTTCTTAGGTTGTTTCATTATGAAGTAATAACATCAGTATCAATCATATACTGATATGTTATTATAAGTATGAAACAATCCTAATTCACCACCTATCCATCCTACGGAAAACGAAAACACTGCGCGTGCGTACGTACAGAATACCGTCTCCACACCGTGGTGTAATCTGTTTTTCCACCAACATCTTACATGGATGGGTATTATGGTGTAAATAATAACTATACATAGTTATTATAAAATTATAATTATTCTGATATATTGTATCAACCACTCCAATTCAATTCAATAATTATGGAAATGATTTCATCGCTCGTGCGTACGTACGGACTACCGTCTCCACGACGCGATGAGATTCATTCTCCATGTTAACCATTTAAGAATGATTATAAATTATATATAAGCAATAACAATGAAATATATGACATTATAAAGCTATTGGATTTATGTGTATATATATGTTTGTCATCTACTTAATTCCACTCAATTCAATAAGGAAACGAAAACAGCGTTCATGCGTACGTACGGCCTACCGTCTCCATGAACGGTGTATTTCTTTCCATTTATCGATCCATTATATATATGTATATTCTTAATATATATTATATATAAATCATGTTTTATATTCTATAATTAAGTAATAATGATCTAAGTAATCATATGAATAATTACAAGTTAAAACACGAACGACAAATGAGACGATTTTACCCAAAACACTACTTTAACATGAATTTACAAAAAACGGGTAATATAAAGTCATAAGTGAACCATATATGATATAATAACAATGAATATGATTCTGTAATAAGTCAATGACATTATTTAAATCATTATACAGGAGTTTCGGAAACTTACGAAGCAAATCGGACCTAAGGTAAGGGAAATATCACAATCTCATTTTTATCCGAGATTGTTTATAATTTAGCATTTACTGGGGTGTATTTTATCATCCACATCCATGTTTCCTCAATATGTAATATTATTTCCATCCACCTACAATTGTTTAAATCCAATTTTACCCTTCGGTGAGTTTTTAGTAAAAGATATGAAAGGAATCTTTTTTCAGTTTCCATACGAGGTAATTTTTGACTTTTCCGACAAAAGTACGGGAAGAATGTTTTTTTAACTTATATGGCAAGAATTGATTTTTAAAAAATTATTTACAAGAAGATTCCTTTACAAGTTTTCAAGTTTATTTTTAATCAACTTCTTTTAGTTTAAAATTGTATGACATGTTAAGAAAGGAAAAGTATTTTTGAAGTAGAAAAGATATTTTCCTCAAGAATGAAGTTCATGTGTTTTATCAAAATTATTTTCCATCTAAGATAATAAAGGGTTCTGTTTTTATCCCTATTGTTACATTGATTTGATTATGTTGTGATGGAATTATTTTTATGAATTCCTTTATTGTATATGAATTGTTTTATGATGTCATGATGTTTAAGATTCCCATTTTTATTATATGGGTTATGAAATGATGTATGATTTATGATTTTGTGGCACACATAAGAATGGTATCATTATGAGATGGGTGGGACCTATATCTCCCTCTAATGCATTGGGTAAAGATTTTATATCTCATGAGATAGACATGGCTGGAATGGTAGGTTATACCGGTTCAGTGAAACAGGACTGAAACGAGGGTTACTCGATTCAGAAAGGGACTTTGTCCACTAAGATAGTCTTGGCAATGAGTCTTGACTAACAAGAAATGATTCTCTATGATTATGTGTGAATGCCACAAAGATTCATGTTTTAAGTTATGATTATTGTGATTACATTTCACTGCCATGATTTATCCCATGTTATGAAATTATGCTCTCTTTTGCAGGTTATGATTTCCAAAATGTTATGTTCTTATGAATATGATGTGATTGATATTTCTTTTGTTTACCCTTACTGAGCATTTCAGCTCACCCTTTTATGTTTTCTTTTCCCCAGGATATAAAGAAAGGTTTTAGGTAAAAAAAAGGAAGATCTTTTTGGGAGATGTTGAAGATATTTCACCACGATTAGAAGATTATATTCCGAGTTTCCAAAGGCACTAAACTATTACGGTCCTTGTGTGTGTGTTTTTGTAATGTACTAAGTATTCCGCAAAAGTAATGTAATGTACATGTACATCAGGCTTCGGGTCTCTACATTAATACTCCTAAACGTTTAAAGATCTTTATATACATCAACATCCTTTATTCCAAGGCTTTCTATAAATTTTATGAATCTTCATCAATCTAGGTGTTATCCTCCAATATGATTTTTGATAGAGCCGTAAATGAAGGTGATTACTTCTTTGGTAAATTTCTATATAACCTTCATCATAGAGACACAAGAATATTATTATTATTCATCACATGATTCTTTAAAGACATGATATTACCCTGTTGTGATTGGATAATATAGAGGAAAATTTTGATAAGAGATTTTAGTTACCCATTATTCTTTTAGAGATGGCGAACTATATGGGGTATAATTGTTTCCATATTCATGGTAGGTTATTCTACCACTGTATATTCTTTTTCCTTGCCTTATTTTTCTTTTTTTGGATTTCTGCATGAGGAAACCTATTTTTCTTCCTCTTTACTTAAGAGGTATGAATTCTCATCATAATTTTATTTAATATACAAATTATTAATAGAGATATTAAGATGAACTATAATTTGATTACCTTTAATTTGTATAGAGCCATCTTTTTTAGATGAGGCCCTTCCCAACATCTTTCTTTATCTTTTATTCCCATTATTTAGTGTCTTGGTAGAAGTAACTTATATAGTTTCTTTGAAAGTATACTCAGAAGAATTTTAAAATTTTCACTTCGTAAAACATTTAAAAAATAAATTAAAATATTTAAACTTGATATTATTGAGAATCCAATTAGAGGTGTAACCTTATTTAAAACCAATTGTTTGGATCACATGGGATATTACTTACACTAAAAGGGGATTTAATTAGCATAGGATGACTTATTACCACTTTGAAATTTTATACCTTCTTTACCTATACACTTATTTAGTGAATAGATCTATCTTATCGATCCTCACCTTTAGTTATTATGCTTATACATAGAGAAGAAAAGAAAAGAAACAAATTAAACTAGGGTTTGTTAATGATTTTTACCTCTAGTATTTATGACCACATACCCAGTGATATGTGGTTGTTATCCCATGCACACATGTTACATTTTATTATAAAAATAATCATAGGAAATGTTATGGTCTTGGACCCACTATCCTAGTGCATACCATGTATAAAGAAAATAATGAATTTATATTTTTTAATTTCAATAGAATGCAGGACTTAGCCTGCACCTCTCAAAGTGAGTGTTTTGTGTCCCTCTTGAACAATGTATGTCTGGGGTAACACCTATTCTATTATTATTCTTCTTTTTTTTATTCAGTTTACATGATCAAAATTCTATATGAAAAATGATTTACTCTCTCTATATCTCTCACTTTGATACTACAAGTCTGTAACATGCATGATATCGATTCTTTCCATTTTCCTTCAACTTACAAGATATGAAGTATTCACAAGATTTGGGGATCTCTATATTTGAGTTATTCTTATCATTTTAGTATATTTACTATGTGAATATTATTTTCATAATTCTTAGTTTTTAAAATATCACTTAAATCATATTATTCAATTCTCTTTCCTCTTCATTATTCCTGAAGACTTATCCTCATATAAATAATCATTGATATTTCTACCAAAATCATATCTCATTATCTATTTTTAGAATATTTATACTGTTTCCAGGTGAAATATAAGTGTGTGGTGGTGGGTGATATATTAAAATTTATTTTAACTATCATTGTCTGAAACCAAGAGTGAGGATTTTTCACGTCAAATATATAATTAATTTATTTAATATCTAAAGAAATAAATACTTGGGATTAGGAACATTATTCATTGATGAATGTTGATCATCCAAAAAGACCCTTTCAGATTTCCTTCATAATGTTTTGAGGATCCAAGGATAGAATCCCTCTAGAGGTGATCCAAAAATTCTTCAATGATCTCCAAGAAACACCACTAGATCTTCGGGTGCTAGTGTGGTGAATCAAATTTCTTACATTGGTCGTTCTTGATCGCTCATTCTTTAGCCTTGAAGAAATATCTCTTGAATTTCTTGTTCTTGATAGGGAGAGAGAAGAAGGATTCAAGAGAGAATTTTTTGTGCACAATAATTCTCTTTTCTCAAATTTTGATTCCATATAAAATAGACATGACTGCCTATTTATAGGGTTGGGGTTTAGGTTAAAATATTATTTAATTTCTTGCCAAACCTTAAATAAAATTTAAAACCTTTAATAAACCCCATGCTGGATAATAATAATGTCCATATTATTATTTTGTGGCATGCAACAACTTGCGTAATAAAAAATATTTTTTAATAGTCATGTTAATTAATATTTTAAACCAGAATCAGTCTTGATCCATTTGAACTCCTCTTGTACTTATTAAACAAATGAATACATATTTTATTCACAATATAATGAATAAAAAATAAGTAAAATATTCTATAAATAAAGTAAATATTTTATTCACAATTCAGTGAATAAATATTTTATATATTCACTTAATCAAATAAATTATTAATTAATTAAAAAATAATTGTTTATTACCTTGTGAATATTTTTGATCAATAAAACTTGAATAAAAATATTTTTTGGTTTACAGAATAATATTTATTTCAATAATTAAATTCAAATATAATTTAATCATTATCATCAAAAACACTTAGTGTGTGACCCTTAGGGATTCTTTCTCATTGTCATTAGGAAGACTTACCTAAAGTCAAATATTACTATCTAGTAATGGGTCAAGGAACCCAAGAAAAATAAATTAATTTCACAATGATGACAACCACATATGAATATACACTTTCTAATATAATACCTTTATCAAAATATCTCATCAAGAAGGTTTCACATTTGTGTCACCAACCTATATACTCTAAAAATATTTCTTTGACTATATGAAATAAATATGTCATTACATCATGAACATGGAATTTAATGATATTGTTATATTCCAATAAATGGGTTAAGAATCATCTTCCATAAAGATGGAAGGGGAAAATCCTTCCATGACTTATTCATTAATAACATATCACTCATGACACACCCAATGTATGAAAATTCTCCATGAACTATTATCATCATGGTTTATGAAATAAATATATGTACATGATTTGTAAAAAGAATTAATAATAATCTTAAAGTATAAGGACCATCACACATGATCATAGATAGAAATATTCGATGACACCAAATCAAGCGGAAAACCTAATGGCGGGTCTATTCTCATAATATCCCATCTTGGAGATTACTAAGTGAGAACTTCATGAAAAGAAGCCTCATATACTTATGACTACTCATACCTAACAATATATGTACTATGTGTCCCATAATAGTATGTTATCCAACCATAGAACATTATTTAATAATATCATCATAGGACATCAAGGTTCTCATCATAGAAGAGAACTACTATGACCTTATGAATTCGATGTATACTCTAGGAAATTATTACATTAGAGTCATGAAAAATTTAGAAATATATAATAATTAGTTTATTAATATTCAATACATTAAATATACATGTAATTAATGTAAAAGAAGTTGGAACTTGGAAAAAATTCCAACAAACTCCCACTTGGAATAGATCCAACTGCATACGACCATTAGTCTGATAGACACCACCTAATATTAATATTTATACAGATTCATGGATTTAGTCAAGGGTTTCTCCATGTTGTCTTATATAGAAATACTACACACTAATACATCACCTCTATAAGAAAAATCCCTCAAGAGATGATACTTCCAAAGTATGTGCTTCATCCACTAATGTGACTTTGGCACTTTATCAAGATCCACCACTGTAGTATTATCACAATAGAGTTTGCTAAGATCTTTACTACTAGGTACCATGTCAAGATCTTGGATGAAGTTGAGAATCTATACTTATTATTTAGCAACCTTAGAAACAATAATATACTCAGACTCTACTCTAAAATTTGTAACCATGGCCTTCTTTGAGCTCTTCAAGTTCAAAACACCTCTATTAAAAGTGAAGATGTATCCTGTTTGTGAATTCATGTAATTTTGATCGGTTTAGAAACTAAAAACATCATATCCTCTAATTACTAGTTCCTCATATCCTCCATAAACTAGGAAAATATCCTTAACATTATTTAGATATATAAGGGAAATGTTAACTTCCATCCAATGATGGTCACCTGGATTAACTTGATATCTTCCTACCACACTTAATGCGTACACGACATCTAGACCTGTACAAATAATAGTATACATGGCTGAACCAATCACTGATGCATATGGAATCCCTACCATTTTATTTCTTTCCTCATGTGTCTAAGGAAACATTTTCCAAGAAAGATGAATTTCATGTGATGATACTGAATATCTTCAGTATCTTATCAATGTATATACTTTGAATTAGTCTGATAAACCTCTTAGCTTTTTCACAATGGATCTTGATCCCAAGAATATATACTACCACACCTATGTCCTTCATAGATAATCTTTTATTCAACCATACCTTAAAATACTGTAAGACTGGTATTTCTTTTCCAATGAGTAATATTTCATCAACATACACTACTAAGAAAATAGTTTCACTCCCACTAAACCTTTTATAGAATCACATATCACATTTGTTCTTTATAAACTAAATTCTGTTATGGCCTCATCAAAATGAATGTTCCATGACTTGGAATCTTTCTTTAATCCCTAAATGGTTCTTTATAACTTTCATACCTTTTTGGAATCCATTAGAGTCACAAACACTTTGGGATGTATTATATAAAAATATACTTGAAGGTTCCTATTAAGGAAAGCTATTTTGAAATCCATTTTCTAAATATCATAATCATGTAATGACATAATGGAAAGTATAATTCTGATGGATTTTAGCATTACAACCGATGAAAAGGTTTCATCATAGTCGATTCCTTGACACTATTTAAATCCTTTTGCAACCAGTCACACATTATAGGTAATGAAATGTCCTTCTATGTCTAGTTTATTTTTGAATACCAATTTGAAACCAATAGTATTTACATCTACTAAAGGGTCTACCAAAATCCACACTTGGTTTTGGTACATGAATTCCATTTCAGAATTCAAGGCCTCTTATAACTTGGCAACATCTCTTCCACTTACTACTTCCTTGTAGGTTAGAGGATTGTTATTATTTATTAAAAATAAGTCTCCATACTCAGTGACTATGAAACCATATCATTCTAGTTCTCTAACCCCTCTTGAAATCCAACATAGTAATTTCATCTCTCGAATGATTTCTTCTTCCATGAGGCATTATAGAATTTGTTATTGTACTAAATATTATGCGTCTTCAGCCTGGAATTCATTGAAGTTATCTCACTCCCACTATCTTTTTTAGATATAAGATCCTCCTTAAGAAATGTGGAATGTTTTTCAACCATAAACTTTTTGTATAAATGATTGTATAGTTAGTATCACTTTTTTTTCTTTGGGATATCCTATAAAGATACAATTTATGCATCATAGTGAAATCATGTTACCTAAATATGACCTAAAAAATTCTTCACAACCCCAGAATTGTAGGTAAGACAACATGGGTTTCTTTCCATTACATTATTGGTATGGTATACCATCTCTCTCATTGGTTGTCACTCAGTTTAGTTCATATGCTACTATTGGTAACATGTATCCCAAAAATGATAATATAAGACTCACATGACTCATCATTGACATCACCAAGTCTAATAAGGTTTGGTTCCTCCTATCACTTACACCATTAAAATGAGATATATAAGGAGTATTGATTTGAGATAATATCCCAAAATCCTATAAATAATAAATTAAGTGTTTATTAAGATATTCTCCACTATAGTCTGAACAAAGTTTCTTAAGTTTCATACCAAGATGGCTCTCAACTTCATTGTTTTATTCCTTGAATTTATCAAAATAATCCAATTTATACTTCATTAAGTAGCAATATCCATATATACTAAAATCATCAGTAAAATTTATGAATTATGGGTACCCACCCCTTACATTAATAGGAAATGGTCCATACACATCAGTATGAACTAATTCAAGAAGATATTTAACAGTTTCATCTGTCATAATAAATTGGGCTTTGGTCATTTTTCCTTGTAGACATGCGTGAGATACACTAAGTGGTTTTAGTTTAAAAGAATATAAATATCCTTCTTGATGTAATTTAGTCAAGTGATTTTCTTTTACATGACCTAGCTGGTGATGCCAATTTTGGGTGTGGTATAAGTCACGTGAATAAATTTTGTTAACGATTTCCATTACTGGATTCATGTAATCCAACACATAAAGATAGTTATTTAAATGTAAATTAATATCGAAAATGAAATATTTATAAAATAAGCATAATTTATTCCCAAATTTGAAAATAAATCCATCTATATCAAGTCTAGATATAAAAATATATTTTTTTTGGTAACTGAAGGCACATAATAACAACCCTTTAAATCCAATGTCGTTCTGGTTAGAAATGTGATGTGGTAGTCCCTGACATCTACAATAGTATGTTTAGCTCCATTAGCTACTTAAAGTTCTACCTCTCCTCATTCAATCTTTTTGAATCTACTCGGTTATTGTATTTGAATGTATATGTAATTACCAAAATTTGTACCTATTATACAATTTTTAGAAACAGATAAATTACACTTGATAACAAACATAGCTGAAGCTTCCCCTTGCTTCTTTGGATGGGTGGAATTTTTCTTCCAGTGGCCCTTCTTTCCATATAAAAAATAGACAACATCTTATTCCTTTGATTTCCCCTTTATCTTTATCTTATTGGAAGGGCATGAAGAAGCTTTGGTCATAAATCTCTTCGCTTTCCCTTTTTGTTTGTTCATCATTAGGAAAAAAAGGCTTTTCATGCTTCATATCCTTATCTACTTGGTGAAGGAGAGTATGAAGATCTAGAATAGACTTCTCAATTTTGTTCATATTATAATTTACACAAAATCTAGAGAATATATAAGGGAGTGAATCCAGAATGAGATCGGTTCCCAGTTCTTCAGGGAATTTTTACCCTAGAACCTCTAATCACCAAATGTAGCCAATGAACTTGACTACATGATACCTAGTTGGGTAAACCTCTCTAATATTTCTCTAAAAGATCATCTTGGAAACCTCAAACCATTACTGTCTAGATCTCTCATAGTAAAGACCACAAAGGTTATCAAGTATTCCATACACATCCATGTCTTCGTGACACTTCATTAATTAACTAGAGATAAATGAAAGCATCAAACATTGAAGATATACTGAATCACTTAAATGTTTTTCATAGACAAAAAAATCTTCATCTCTCACCTCTTTAGCAGGTGGATCATGCATTGAGGATTCTAGCACATAAGATTTTTGTTCATGGTGTAACACAACCAAAAGGCATATAAACCACTCATTGAAGTTAATACTAGTTAGGAGGTTGTATTTCCACAATATTGATCATAGGGATATAATGGATGATTAACTAGTCATTTTATTCTATAATTAAAAATAGCAGACTATTAATAATTTTCTTGACTACAAATTATGTGAGATATAATAACTTAAATGTTTTATTAAATATACCACTATTTTATCAAGTCCCATTATCCCTCACCATTAAAATTGGAATGTATAGTTGATATAACATTATAGTGGAATGTATCCCCAATAAATTTCTCAATGATCTAGATTTTGGCTATGAAAAATAGAATAAAGTAATTAGGTAGGAAGTCTTTCCAACTACAGACTTGTAACTCCTTGATCCAATGAGTGAATTCCTCTATCCTAAAATCCTGACTTGTTCTTCCTCAACACTTGCCTCAAAATTTGAATTTAACATACTTTTTACATTAAACATAACACAATTTCGATTAGGTAAATGCAAAACTCTCATGAGAACTCCCTGATAAAAGTATGTGTCCATAATTTGGCCATGTACTACACGTAGTTATATGGTTTCATTCCCAATCAAGTAATGGAATTCATAGCTTGAATTAATATTTAATTGAGGTATTTTAGTTTATAATGCATAAATTTTATCTTTTTTATCGTTTTTTTTCCTTTTTAATATTAAGTGGATGTTACTTAATTAATTAACAATGTTTGGTAAAACATTTGTGGATAATTCATTAATTTAACTTTGTTCTTTGAACATTTATTCCTTTATTTATGTTATCATGACGTTGCATCCATAAAATAAATAACTACATAGATAGAAATAATTAATTAAATGGCTCGTTCATGAGATTTATCTAATGGATGATTTAATTGGTGAACATTAAATCAACATTTAACCTAGGGGAAATAAATCCTATTGGGAGTCTGGACATGATTTACAATATTCCACCTATCCACCTATGTATCAATTGGGTTTGAATCATTTTGGTTTAATCTTGAACCACCACCATGTATCTTGGGAGGCTCCATTAGTTAAAAATATTTTTTACTCACACACAGGTGAGGGGAATAAAAAGATTAGTTAAAAGAGATTACGTAAATATCCTTGGACACGTAGGCTCTACATAATAATGGAGGGGGGATGACATGCATACCATCATTTAATTTAATATAAAATAATTTTAAACTCATGAAATAAATAAAAATAAAACAGCCAACACATATAGAGGTCATGTTCAAGCTCATGAATGGTCATACATGCAATGAATATGAAAAAGTAAATAAATAGCTATAATTTCATTATTTTTTCTTGATTATTAAGATAAAAATGGTTGAATTAATTAATTAATTATCTAATTAATTCCCTTTAATATTAATGATCATATGATCTTATTTATAGAAACCCATCATTTATGGCATTCATGGAAAATAATTGGAAGAACCAATAATGAAATATTAATTACAATAAATTAATTGAGTATTCAAAATTCTTTGAAACCATTATTGAATTATCAAACAGACCATGGTGTTACAATCAATAATATAAGGTTTTAATGCTGTAATTTTCAAATTTAATATAATTTTAAATTTATTCCATTAATGGGAGAATACACAACTTGTACATCCAACTACACACCATGCACCTCAGTTTCTGTGTATCTGAGTGACACGCATGGGAATTCATCATGTTAACTCATCCAGACCACATGACGTGTACATGCCATCCAGACACCATGTATCTTCTTATCATGTGCTAGGTTAGTCTGGCAAACACATGGTGTGCAATAAAGGAACTTTTTGTAATTATTTACTCAATACATCTAGGTATAATTTTTATGTGTACACGGTGTTTACTCTGGCTACATGCCAAGTAACCGAGTTTTACAAGCCATAGATTTGGAATATTCCAATGGAATCTCTGTTCATTATTCATCTATTCTTAAACCGTTAATAAAATGAAACACTAAAAAATATGATTAATATGTTGAAGCATGTTAATTCAAATAGGATTATAGAGGGAATGATAAGAAATGGAAATTCAAACACGATTGAATATGGATCAACAATCAAACAAAAAATTATAAATTTAAACATGACCACCCTAATATCATTTCTTGGTTCTGATTGTAGTAGAAGCATGTGGTGGTGGGTGATATATTAAAATTTCTTTTATATATCGTTTCCCCAAACCAAGAGCGAGGATCATTCATATCAAATTTATAATTATTTTTTTAACACCTGAAGAAATAAATTACTAGGATTAGGCACTTTCATCACTGATGAATGTTGATCATATGAAGTTCATATTTCCTTCATTGTGTTATGAGGATCCAAGGATAGAATACCCCCAGTGGTAATCCACACATGCTCCAATGATCTCCAAGAAACAGCAATCGATCTACAGGTTCTAGTGCAATGAGTCAAATGTCTTGTGTTGTTTGTTCTTCGTCTTGTATTCTTGATTATTTAAAAAATCTATCTTATATTTCTCATTCTTGATAGGGGGAGATAAGGATAAGTTTAGATAGAATTAATTGTATGCAATAATTCTCTACTCTCAAATTTGGATTCTATATACAATAGACATAACTGTCTATTTATAGAGTTTGGGTTTAGGTTAAAATATTATTTAATTGAATACCGACAATTAAATAGCATTTAAAACCTTTAATAAACCCCATTCCACGTAATAATAATACCATTATTATTATTTTGTGGTGGGTGACAACTTTCACAAGAACCAATATTATGTAACGATCTTGTTAATTAATATTTTTCACCGAACTTGGGATTGGTCCCTTTGAACTCCTCTAGCATTTTTTGAACAACCGAATAAATATTTTATTCATAAATAAATATATTATTCACAATTTAGGGAATAAAGATTTATTAAAATTTTAAAAAAATAAAATAAATATTTTATCCATGATCTAGAAAATAAATATTATGCATATATTAATGTAATCAAATAAATTATTTATTAATAAAAAATAATTATTTATTACCTTGTGAATATTAACAATCGATAAAACTTCAATTTTTTTCCTTGATCTTGAGACTAATATTTATTATAATATTTAAATTCAAATATAATTTAATCGAGATCATCGAAAACACTTAGTAATTGACCCTCTATGATTCATTCTCAGTAGCATTAGACAGAATTTCCTAAAGTTTGAGATTATTGTCTAGAAATGGGTCAGGGAACCCAATAGAAAGAACTTAATTAAGTAATGATGACATCCCCATATGAATTCTCACTATGTAATATAATCATTTTATCAGAATATCTTATAAAACAGTTTTCACATCTATGTCAGTAACCTATATGCTTGATATATCTTTCTTTTACTATCTAATATAAACATGTTGTTACACCATGGCCATGGAATTTAATGCAACAGTTCTATTCCAATCAAAGGGTCAAGATATAATCTTTCATAAATTTACAAGGGACAAATACTTACTTGACTTATTCATTAATGACGTGTCCCTCACGACACACCCAACTTATCCAACTTCTCCATGAATTTTTATCGTCATGGTTTACAAAACACATCTAAATATATTAGTTGTAACATGCATTAATGATAATATTAAAGTCTAAGGACCAGCACACATGCTCATTCATTAGAATATTCGATGAATCCAAAACATAATGAATTACTATCGGTGGGTGTATTCTCATAATCTAATGTCTTGGAGGTTACCGAGTGTGAAATTAATGAAAAGAAGCTTCATCTTCTTATGAGTACTCACACCAGAGAGTTAATGAACTATGTGTTCCGTCATATTACATTATCCAATTGCATAACAATATTTACGAATATAATCATAACACATAAAGGTTCTCATAATAGAAGGGAACGCCTATGAAATTATCAATGCAATATATACTCTAGGACATTATTTCATTATATTATATAAAACAATAGACATTATGTAATAAATAGTTTTATTAATATTCAATACATTGAATATACATGTAATAAAAGTAAAAATAGTTAGTCCCAGGACACCTACTTCAACAATTTCATGTAGTTTCCTTAATCATTGCCATGATTCTTTTTTTCATCACTTGATTATAGCATTTATCCTTCATCTTGGTACAAAAAAATATTGTTAAGGTGAGAACCTTAATTTTTTTAAGGTTGGTTGTACCATATAAAAAATTTAGATGTACCTTTAGAACTCATTTACATTAACCTTGTGAACCATTAGGTTGTGCCTAATGAACTCACCTAAACACTATTAAGACCTCCAGCCTTACAATATTCACCAACATACCTTATAATCATTAGTACCTCATCCTTATGAAGATAAAACATGAAACTTATAAAGTTTCATTCCTTTATCATTCTTTATAGACATTATCATCATCATTCCTCAATTATCAAACTCATTTCTACAGGAACCATGAGCGATCACCAATATTATCATGGTATCTAAAAATTTTAATGATTATTGTAGAATTATCACATTTATATCCCCAAATTATCCAAACATAATTTTTGGAAATCTCATACAATTGCTCATACGTGGGTCCTCAAATGAATTGTATGTGGTCCACTCATATATACTTGACTTGTATGTGGATCCCCTTACATGTTTCTGAATACATTGAATCCCCTTATGTTGTGGATTAACTATGTATCCCTATACATGGATACACATAAATGTGGATCCCCTTACATGAGCACTTTTCCATGGATCACCCATACATAAAGTTGGACTTAGCTGATTTTATAAATTCCTAGAGTGCCCCCAAAATTCTTCAATAACCCTTAAAATAATTACGAGGTCATATAAAAAATTGTAAAAAACTCCAATAAACTTAAAAAGTCATCCAAATATTCACTTCTCACTCAGACAATCTCCCCACTTTCTTTAAAAGTTGTTTTATCAAGCATAATATCCAATTCCAACTCGCCCACTAGTTATAAAATTACAAATTTTATAATATGTTATAGAAAATACTCTCTTCATAGAAAATTATATTAAACATGAAGAACAGTTCATCAATTTAATCATATAGTTTCAACTTCATCAAAGTACATTTTATGATCATGTAATCATGACAGCTACAAGGATGGATCTTCCCAAATCTGCCTAAACCAAATCTATTCATTAATCACCAAGAAGAAGCATCTTCAAACCATAATTTATAATTAAATTAATCTTCAAACATATCCAACAAAAAAAACTACTTTATATAATCAAATGTTCTCAAATAGATTCTATATATGAACTTCAAGTAGCTTCTTAATTATTTTCCACAAGAATAATGGAGGAAAAAACTCACACCTCCAATCATCTTTTCCATTATGTGACTGGATCTTCTTGAATCTCATGGATACACTTCCTTTAAATTTAATTTTACATAAAAAAAGTAATGGAAACAACTTTCATCACTTCCATGTCATAAGGTAAATCATCAAATGTCAAGTAATTTTCATAATCTATTACACACCATGATACCTTTCTTGGGAAATCCATGATTCTTATAATCCATTCAACATGAATATATTCACATCATGAAACTATCCTTCAATAACTTGATCTATATTAACAAAAAATAAATCACAAACACGATGTGGGTTCAACACATTATTCCTAGCTTGTGAGCCATTTTATTATATTTCAATGTATGAGTCATTCCATATTTATCATATGAGTCATTTCCATATGAGTCATTTTATATGAACTGCATATAAGTCATTGTGTGAATAATTTCATACTTAGTGAAATTTTAGCCTTCCCTTGAGTAAATTTAACATAAATATGAGTCATTTTCTTAGGCCACATATGAGTGATTTTGTTTTGTGTATGAGTCAATTGGTTCAACAAATTTTTCATTTGAAAATTAGTTTTTTTTTGAGAAAATAGACTTCACATGATACAAATTTTCATAAGATACAAAAAATTCATAATGTATAAAAATTTCATAAAACATGATTTTCATAAGTTATAAATTTCATACAACTTTAATTCCCATAAGACCTCATATCCCCTAAAACTTTGTAGGGTGTAATACTTATATCATGTAAGACTTCATATCCCAAAAGAATTTAGATCACACAAGACCTTAGATCAATCTCATAAGACTATATTTATTATAATAATTATATTTCCTAATATTTCAAAGTCACTTCATAAGACTCTCAAAAATCATAAGACTTCTAAAATAGATCCTAGAACAGATCATACGCCTTTCTAATTAGAGAAATTTTAGTCAATTATTTTAGTATATGAGTCAATCCTCCACTCATACTGATGTGTAGTTTTATGTAAAATAATTTCATAAGAAATAATTCAAATATGAAGAATAATTTAAAGAAAAATGAATCAATGAATAAATAATAAATAAAATCAATTTGAAAATTTTATTTTATAATTAGTGAAAGCTTTAAATAAGGAAAATAACTTTTGTTTCTTTTCAAAAACTCCAGTCAAATGGAATGAAATGATTATTTTGTGATTATAAAAAATAATGTGTCAAGGAGTTACTAAATGATTATTCATATGGTATTCCAGTTGATGTAGTGATTTCCCTTGATGATCCTAATGATTGTGCATTATTCAGTACTACCCTTAATCAGTGATAAAAAACACTCCTAAAAGGAAATCATTTATCAGGAGCACCTAAAAACACAAATAAATGAAACCTTTATCAAAACTAAAAAAACCATTGATGAAAGGACATACTTTTTCATAACATTTATTTCAAAAAATAATGGTTTTCTTGTAAATAATCATCATAAATAAATGGACATAGAAATTCAGGTCTCAATTGATTTTATTTTCCAAAAATTCACAATTCTATAAAAATAATATTTTGGAAAAATATTATTTGGAATGGAATTTTTAATCCACCATAAATAGTATTAAGTTATCTTATTTTCAATGGATTTAATTTTTCATCTCAAAAATTATTTTTGAAAAAATTATAAATCCATCATAAATAACTGTACATTAAAAAATAAAATTAAGACTGTGAAAAATCATTAATTTTAAAATTAAATAAATTTTTTAAAAATAGATTTAAATTAATAAATATTTCTGAAATAAATTTTAAAAAATATTTTAATTCTTAATTTACTAATATAGATCTGGAATTAATAATTCAACATTAAAAAATAATTAAACATAAATTTTAAAAACAAAAAAAATTAACTACTATTAAAAAAATAAATTTTAAAACTAAACATAAAAAATTATAGATATTTAAGAGAGTTTCAGGAGAGTTTATAATGGAGGAAAGAAGGGATATATTGAGAGAAATGGGTTGTGCACAAATGTATTTATATTTTACTTTATTACGACATATTATTCCACTATAAAAATTCCATTGTTTGAAATATTTATGACTGATTTTTGTGATGAGTATTTTTAAAATTATGAAAATCTATCACAAAAAGTAGCCCCCATGAATAATTTTTTCTCTTATCTGAAAAATATTTTCAATAAATAGAAATTCTTGTGAATAATCCATCACTACTATATTTATGAAAAGGTTATTTGGAACCATCATAAATAATCCCCCGTAACTATTTTTATGACAAGGTTATTTGCAAAAAAATGGATAGTACATCACAAATAACCTTACTAAGAACAACTTATTTATGACATAATGGATATTCCATAAAAAATAACTTCACTAAGAACATATTATTTAAGATATAATGGATATTCCATCACAAATATTCTTAGCAGGAATGAATTATCTATGATGAACTCTCCATTCCATCGTAAATAATCTATTCCCATTAAGGTTATTTGTTAAAAAAATTTATTACATCAAAAATAAACATTTGGGCCAAAGTTATTTAAAATGGAAAGGATAGTATATCACAAATAAACTAACTAAGAATTAATTATTTGTGATAGAATGAATAATCCTTCATAAATAACCTTAGCATTGAAGAACTGTTTGTGAAAAAATGGAAAATATGTCTTGAAAAAGTGTCTCCCTCCATGGCGCATGTCATGACTCGACTGACTAGGGCCCACCTGGATGATGATATGATATTTGTGACTACCCAAAACTCGTCTCTAATAGACCAGGGGCTAGAAACTACCACTGAGTAGGTATAAAACTTAAATGGGAGGCCTTAACCCAAGGTACCTATAGACCCACACACATCTCTAAGCCCGTATAATGTTTAAATGTAAAATAAAACTAATACCAAATTCATGAATACATCTAAATCCCACAATAATAATATGAAAATAGTATTATAAAGCATAAAGGGTTAATATAAGCACACTAAAAATTGAAAGGAAATCCAACCTTCTAGAAAGAGGGTTCAAGGGTAAAATGTGACTCCTAGTTTGAAACACAATCTATCTAGCCCAATCTAAGCTCCATATTATCCTAGTCCACTAAGAACCCACATATAATGGTTAGTTGTATTCATAAGGCATGACATGTGTGGGAAGATCCCTTATAGGGGTGAGTATGACAATATCCAACAGGACACCCTAAAATCACTAAGCATAAACAATCAAGATAATAGTCAGCTCATCATAATGACATATCAATTAAAATATGAGTCATACAATAAATATCCAACTATAATAATTGTATACACTAAGTATCATGGTAAGGTCATAACCACATTGACTTCCTAAGATTCCGCCCAAGTGTCTGTAACAACACTCCCTTGAGAGAATTCACTCCGCAAGTCTGATATGACTGATGGAGTCCATTTGAGATTTAGTGCTTGTTGGGTCTCACCATATGGAAGTATACAGTGGAAGTATTAAGACATTGATACACATATGAGGATCACACCTAGGGCCATGGGGTATATCAACAACCCAATCTAGATTAACCCGCTAAGTAGGGGATCGACACCTAGGTAAATTTTGTCACATCAATTCCAAGAACCCCACCTAAGGTAGATGATGATGGTGGAATCCACCCAGAGCCATGGGGGAATTCTGAAAAATCTATCTTAGACTAATTCTCTTAGAGGGGATCACAATCCTATGATCAGGATGTAATACCATACTATACCCTTAGGAATGGATTGAGGGAAAACACCATAAACCAAACTTGTCCAATTTGAAGAGAACAATGGGCTCAAACATCACAAGGGAAAGTACACAGTGTGTACTAGTAGTAGATGACATGTCTTTCCAGTCCCAAGTCTGACTGTGTTCTCTAGCCCATGCTTGAGTACCTTAGGTCATTCCTATGTACATATGGATGTGTTCGTGTATATGGCCTTGTCCACGTACTAAGTTGTGACCATGTAACCTAACCATGTTTGTGTTTCTAGTCATGTCTATGCCTATGTACGTACCTGGTTAAATTATAAGTTTCTAGGTTGAGGTCACAGGGCATGTGACACATGTCCCACAATGTGTGATACTTTTCTTCTCCTTGGAAACCTTAGCACCACAACCAGAGCCCCACAAAATGCGTATCTTCATATTACATGCCATGTTTCTTAGGATTTTCTATAATCCCACAATTATTCATGAAGTCTCCTGATTATGTCATGACAATTTCCAATCATTCCCATGAATATTGGATTTTGGGGTTGATCTAACCCACTATTGCTGATGTCTATATTTCAGCATTTGATTTTCCAATAATTTCCACCTATAGCCACACCTTCACCATATGCCCAAAACCCACACCCAAACATCTCTAATGAAATATCAAATCACTATCATCACTATCATAGATCAATCCTATCACCATGACCGAACCCGATTCATGGTATCAATCCATTTCTCTGAATAATGAGTGTGGAATGACTGATTTTTAGGTATTTGTTGAATCACTAGTTTAATGAAACATTGGTGATGAATTCATGAAGAAAAGGGGAAGAAATTCACAAAAAAATAGGAATTAAAATTATCTAATGTTTATATTGGCCTCAACTATTTTTCCTTATAATGAAAAAAAGAAATATCACTAACCAATTATAAAAAAAATCCCCCAAATCCCTAAAAATAACACCATACACACAAAATGATCAACCCATGAATCAATCTATCAGTTGATTGATTTTCTTTAATCATGAGATAATAAAATGGGAATAAATTTTCATAGAACAAATTTCAAAACATGATATTTGATCGATCATTGATGAATAATGGTTCAGATACATTGTCATTGATGAGATCCATATGTTTTATTGGCTCACCAATCACTAAAGCATGATCCATCGATGATCGTCCCTAAAAGATCTTCCATCGGTTCCTCTCTTAAATTATAGGATTATGAGGCCAACACTAAAATTTTCCTATAATAGGGTTTAAATAGTAGAGGGTTAGTTCACTGAATCAATACAAGTAAATAAATTAATTTAATTAATTAATTTTATTATTTTCAACCATGATCTATTTTTAATAGAAGCTATACACCCAAAAATATTATATAATGCCTAGAGTAAATTACACATTCCAATATCAAAGGCAGTCTTAGATTTATGATATGGGACTCTGTAATAATGTTATTCCACTTTTTTAGAAAAAATCAGGCAAGAAAAATATTAATATATTTAATATTTTTCAAATATCAATTCTGGACTCACCAACCCTAAGAATCTCATACCATCTCAGTGCTTGGATTCAAAAATATTACTAGATATATTTAAAATATTTAAATTTTAAAAAATGAGACATTAAATTCTCCACATATTAGGAATTTGCATCCCAAAAATTGAGAAAGAATACTTGAAAAGGTGAGGGTATTAAGCTTGAAATTGGGTCTCCTGCTCCCAAGTGCTCTCTTGAAGATTCTCTTGCTACCACTAGACACACAAAAAAGGAATCACTCACCCATATAAGATATTCTCCTACCAATCCTTGATCTCCACCTCTTATTCTACAAAGGTATCCCCATCCTCAATGTCCAACTCATGCTAGTCGATAAAATTTGATAGGTTGTGCATGTACCTCCTCGAGTAAGACATGTGGAAGATGTTGTGTACCCGATATAACTACGGTAGTAGATCAAGATGGAATGCCACATCACAAACTTTTCAAAGTATCTAGAAAGGGCTAATGAATCTCAGAGATAACCTTCCATCCTAGCCAAATATTTATAATCCACATTTAGTTGAGACCTTAAAAATCACATGGTCTCTATACTCAAACAAAAAATGCCTCTATCGTCGGTACACATAAGACTTATGAAGACTCTATGACTATTTATCAACTCCTAGATAACTTGAACCTTCTATTTCATAGCTCGCACTAGCTTTGGTCCCATGAGTGAAGACTCCCCTTGATCAGTCCAACATAGTGGTGACATGCAGGGTTTCCCATAAAAATCCTCAAATGGTGTCGTACCAATGGTGTAATGATATCTATTATTGTATGAAAACTCAAAAATGGTTTTATGATCCTCCCAACCATGACTTAAGTCCAACAAGAAAGCCCACAATATGTCCTCCAAGATATGAATGGTCCACTCATTCTAGTCATCGGTTTGGGGGTGAAACACCATGCTCAAATATAACTAACTCTAAAAGGATTTCTATAATTCTATTCATAATCAGAATATGAATCAAGTATCATGGAATAAAATGATCATAGAGGGAACTACATAAAGCCGAACTATCTTCTGCATGTAAAGGTGTCACAAGTTATCCACTGAACTCTTCTCTCAGATAGCCATGATGTGGTCTGACATGGTGAGTCAGTCTATGATCACCTAGATGGAATCATTTCCTTTGGATGTATGTGGCAACCCCATCATGATGTCTGTAGATATCCTATCCCACTTCCACTCTAGAACCTAAAGGTTTTGATCTAAACCTATTGGAAGTTGGTGCTCAGCCTTTACCTTCTGATAAGTGAGGCATTAAGATATAAACCTTGGTACTATCTTCTTCATTCTTGGCCACTAGAACTGACAACAAAGGTCATGATACATGTTTTCTACAACTATATATACTAAAAAAACGGGATGTATGAAACTCCCTCAGAACTTCCTCCTGAAAAATCACTATTTCCATCATTCATCCTCTAAAAAAGTTAACATGCTCCCCACCTTCATAAAATCTATTAGGAGCATGTACAATGGATATCTGAGTATGAATAGTTTCACAGTCAATATCTCTAAGATGGGATTCCCAGCCAGACTATAGAAGCAATGGGGTAAAAACAATCAACTAAAGATATAAAGAATCATCCTTGTCCACTAAGGACAACTGGAGTGAGGATAACTACTCAGATTCCTTGACCAAAAAATGGGAACAAAATCTATGGATGAGGTCATCTTCCACTATGTTCCCCTTCCGAGAATTATAGACTATCTCAAAGTCATAGTCCTAGAGAAACTCTAGCCATAACCTCTATCTCAAGTTAATATCCTTTTAATAGAATATGTATTCAAGACTCTTGTGGTCATAATAGATGATAAACTGCTCATGCATAAGGTGGTGTGGCCACATCTTCTACATGAAGACTACCACTGCAAAATCAAGATTGGGTGTCATGTAGTTCTTCATGTTTGGTCTCAACTAACAAGAACCATAGACAATCATTTCCTATCTCGGCATCAGAACACAACCATTTCTAGTCCCTAAAGTATCACAAAACACTACATATTTTACACACTCCTCTAGAAATTTCAAGATGGATGTGCTTTTCAATATTTACCTCAACTCCCGAATATACTGCTGGAACCTTTCCTTCTAAATGAAAGGTTTCTCCTTCCAGGTCAAAAGAGTCAGAGGTGTTGATATCTTGGATAAATTAAACATGAATCATATATAGTATCCCACCAACCTAAGGAATATCTAAACCTTTGTCATTATCTCGGGTTTCTTCTAAGATAACACTGCCTCAACCATTTATGGATCCACTACTACACTATCTACTAAGAGGAAATAACCTAGAAAGTGGAACTCCTAAATCTCAAAATGACACCTTGAGAGATTCCCATAAATATGGTTCACTTGGAGTAAGTCCTAGACTATCCTAAAGTTTCTCACATACTCCTCCTAAGATTATAAGTACACTAGGATTTTATTGTTAAATATTTCCACACATTGATATAAGAAAGACTAGAAGATATGATTCACGAGTCCTGTGAACACTACTGGGGTTTTCTTCATGACGAAGGTAATCACCAAGTATTAATCATGACTATAGAAATATATGAACACTATATTAAGTATACCCTCTTCCCATAATTGTAGGGAGTGATAGCCTGATCTAAGGCCAATCTTCAAGAACCATCGTGCCCCTATAAACTAATTTAATAGGTTGTCGATCCTCAGTAGTGGATACTTATTATTCATGGTCACTTGGATTAGGAACTGATAATCCATGAAAAACCAAAAACTCTCATCCTCCTTCTTGTAAGACAATACTAGAGCTGTTTAGGAAAAAAAATTGGGTATAACAATTCCCTTCCTCTATAATTCCTCCAAATTCACCCTCAGATCTCATAGCTTTATGGGATCCATATGATATTATGGAACAGATATCAATGACATACATGGGTGCAAGTGAATGTATAATTCTATCTCTTAGTGGGAAGGTAATCCTAAAACATCCTCATAAAAGACATTCACACACTCAACCACCACATTAGGAATCTTATAGCCTATAACATCCACTTCTCCAAGAGTCATGCTATCAAATTGGTTAGTATTTGGATGCAGCCTTCTATGTATGAGTCTATCCTGCTCCACCTAGTTCTCTTTCTCACAAATGATGGAAAACCTTATCCCATTTACGTGAATACAACACATCCTCAGCCTAAAATAGCCTATATATTCCTGAACTATAAATAACTAGTCCATTACTAAGATGAAGTTGTAAGGAAGCATCACTACTACAAAGAGATCCCATGAGAAACTCTATCCTCCAAGCATCAAATCACATTGTCAATAAAGGTATGTGATTTATGAGTCATCCCCGATAGGAGCCTCAAAACACATGGGTTGATCCAAGGGATCAATCAAAATATATTCATCTCAAAATAGGTATATAGTAATAAAGGAGTGTCTCATGATCATGTCTATCAAAACTATAACTAAGTTATAAAAGACTTAGATAATATCTCTAATTGTCCCCAAATCCTCTAGATCGTAGGACTATATGGAATGCAACTACCCTATCCCCTATCCACCAACTCCCTGATCCTGGCGGGGACCACCTATGGGTAGTGGTGGAAACAAGTCAAACCATCATCCAACTCCATCCACTATCCCTATTCCTTTTCCACATCCACCACCCTGCAGACCTTCCTTCTCCTACCGTTGCCTCTTCCCTGAAGAACCATCCACTATCTCCCTATCATTCGTATGATGGGTTTAAAAATACCTCATGATATGTCCCATAACATTATAAGTGTTGTAGAACCTCTATATATGTTGAATATAACTGTCTTGAGATCACTAAAAAACTGAACATTTTTCTTGAGATCACCTTCTAAAATGTATCGCATGGATTGATCCATGTGTCTTCCATCAACTACATACTGCTGATGTGTCATCTCTTTTGTTCCCACTACTGACACCCACTGTTGGTGTTTGTTCGTCATGAAATCACTTTATAAGAATATCATGCTTAAGTACCCTATAAAAGGTAGGAATGCATAGACGTATCACATTTACCAAGATGTCTCTACATATACCTCTCTTAAAGGTATGTGCTGGAAAGAAGGGTTCCCAAACCATATCCATTGAGTATCATGAGAGGTTGTTCAACCATAATGAATACTCAGCCATAATTGTGTTGCCCTTATGTAGCTGTAGAAGTTCCTAGACGCACACTACTTGCATCATAGAAGGAGAGTATGCCTCTATGAATATGTGATTTAACTCTACCCATGAAAGAGTATCCTCATTATATAACAGAACCACTAGGATTCACCAATGCCCTAGAAATCCATGAAGAAGGATTTCCGCCGGGACCACTATCTGTTCTACAGGTTTCCTGATGAGAAGAAATACTCACATAACCATATAGAGTCAATCCTCACCTACTTTGGGATCTTTCTCACCCTAAAACGTAATAGTTAATTGATTCCTAAACTCATGATGCACACTCAACTTGTGCACCTCATCCACTAGTACTTCTAGTACAATCTGCTACTCAATGGGTGGAGGTATGACTGGAAAACCACTTAGAGGAACTACCTACTAAATAGGTCTCTATATCAAAGCCTCATCACTGAGGGGATCATCCTTGTGACATTGTTTTTAAATCTAAGCTATAAGTCATTGTGGAGGCATCCTAAAATAGACAAAATGTTCCATGATCAATGATTATATTTGTGGAGCTGACTCAAGAATGACATGGAAACAAAAACTATTCCTATATGATTCATTTACAAATGTTTTATTTCCTAAAACCAATGTCTATAGGAACCGAGTCAAAAGGAAGGTAATCATAGTCATAATGTATGGTTACATTAGAAGGAACACCAACACTAGAGTCCCTCTCTTGAAATCTAAACTTGAAACACTTAACACTGTTTCCATAAATCCCAAACCAATATCACAGGTATAAAAAATCCAAATTTTGGTCCTAATATGGAACGGCCTTTGATACCAACATTTCATGACCCAACCCATAAGGGACCACCTAGTCATTGATAATCCAAGTGTGACTACCCCAAGCCCACCTCTAACATGCCAAGGGTAGGTGACTATCACTGAGTAGGCATAAAACTCACATGGGAGGCCTTAGACTAAGGTACCTATTTGAAAAAGCACATCTCCAAGTCCATATAATGTTGAAATATAAAATAAAACTGATATCAAATGCATGAATACATCTAAATCATGCAATCAGGGAACAAAAATAATATTGGAAAGCATAAAGGGACAAACAGAAGCCCACCAAAATCTACAAGGACGTACAACCTTATAAAAATAGGGGATAATATTCAAATGTGACTCATGGTATGAAGCACAATATGTCTATCTCAATCTATGCTTCAATTGCTCTTAATCCACCAAGAACCTAATTCAATGGCTAGTCATCTACATAAGACACGACATGTGTGGGTAGAGACCACACATGGGTGAGTATAACAATACCCACTAGGACACCTCGAAATCAATAATCAAAATGAATAAATATAATAGTCAAATAATCATAGGGATATATCAATCAGAATATAGGACATATAAAAAACATCCAGATATACTCATAGTAGACACTAAGTCTGAAGGTAAAGTCACAACTACATTTCCAAACAAAGATTCTGATTAAGTGTTTGTAGTAACACTTGCCTATGGGAACTCACTCCATGAGTCTGATAGAACTGATGGAATCCATTTGATATGTGATGCTCATTGGGTCTCACCACAAGGAAGTACACAATAGAAGTAAAAAAGTGATTGATACATAGATGGGGATTACACCCAGGTCCATGGGGTATACCTACAACCCAATCTGGATTAACCCTTTAAGTAGGAGATCGATGCCCGGGTTAAGTCAGTCTCGTCAATTCCAAGAATCCCACCTAGGTCATAAAATGATAGAGGATCCCACCTAGTGCCACAAGATAATTTTTAAAATTCTATCAAAGACTAATTCCCTTATAAGGGATCAAAATATTATGCTCATGATGTAATACTGTACTATACTCTTAGGGAATGGATTGAGGGAACAAACCCTAAAGAAAAAATGTCCACACCAAAGAGAACAAGGGGCTCAGATCAACCTAGGAAAAGGACACAACATGTACTAGTAGTACAAAACATATCTTACTAATCCCGAGTCTGCCCATGTGCTCCACGATATGACCATGTACCTCAGGTCATTCCTATTCACATTTGGTTGTGTCCTTGTATGTGGCCATGTATGAGTACTGGGTCGTTCCAAGGTAATCTATCCATGCCCGTGCGCCTGGCCATGTTTGGACCCATGTACCTCCTCGGGTTCATTTTTAGTCTCTAGGTCGTGGTAAAATGAACGTGACACATTTCACATGAATTTTGATACTTTTATTCTTCACAGAAACCCTAAATCCACATCCAGGGTCCCACACATCATGTATCTTTGGATTACATTCCATCTAAATCAATATTTTCCAGCCCACAGTTCTTCATGTAGTCTCTCTATTATGTCACCACAATCACCAATCACACCCAAGATTCTCAGATCTGGGGGTTGACAAGCCTCACCATCAATGGTGGCCAGATTCTGACATCTGATTTGCTAGAAATCACCTCCTATAACCACGCCTTTTTCATTCTCCCAATACCCGCGCCCAAATATATATGATAAAGTCTTGAATCATCATTATTGGTATCATAGATAAATATCATCTACAGGATTGAACCTCATCCTTGGTATCAATCTATTGAGATAATTAATGGGTTCACAATGATTTATTACCAATTATTTGTCGAATTATCAGTCAAATGAAACACTAGTGATGAAAGAATAAAGATTGGGGGAAGAAATGAAAAAAACAAGAGGAATAAAACTCAGATAATTGTAATATTGTTCTCAATTTTTTACTATTAGAAAGATGAACTAATAATTATAATTTTCCAAAAATAAAAAAATACCCCAAATCCCTTAAAATAGACCCATAGCTGCAAAACGATCAACCTATGAATCAATATGTCGGTTGATTGAATCAAGTTCATCATGGGATACACAAATAAAGATAAACCCAAATAAAACATATGTTTTACGTCGATATTGGATCAATCATTGATGAAGAACTATTTTGGTTCATTGTTGTTGATGAGATCTACAGGTTCCGTTGGTGCACCGATTGCCAATGCACGATCCATCAATTATCATCCACAAAAGCTCCTCCACTGGTTCCTCTCTCAAATTCTAGGATTATGTGGCCAATCCTAAAATTTTATTATAAGAAGGTTTAAATAGGATATATTTATTCTATTGCATAAATATAAATAAATAATCTAATTAAATTCATTTATTTTATTATTTTCACCCGTGATGAATTTTTAACAAACACCTGATGCTGAAAATGATTATGTAGCACCTAGTGTAAATCCCACATTTAAGACTCAATGAAAATCTCATATTTTTATCTGAGACTACATTTAGGAGTTATTCCAATTTTTCCAGAAAATTATATGCACATGATATTAATATATTTAATATTTTTCAAATATCAATTCTCAGCTCACTGGGAATTGGAATATCACACTATCTCAGTGCTCGACTTTGAAAATATTACTAGATATATTTTTATGTTTTACATGGAAAAAACCAATACATTATAGTGCACACATTTCTATAAAAACTTTGAGTGACTGAATATTTTTTCCATCACCAATGTTCACCGATAAAAATATTATTTAAGATGTGATAATAATTCCATCCCAAAAAACCCATTCTGAATAACTGTTTGTGATAGATTAAAAGTTTGTGGTGAATAATCCTCCATAAAAGGATGAATTTATAATAATATTTTTTATGAGTTGATAAAGGTCACAAGTTATCAACACATTATTTAGTACTGATAAACAATGGTCTATATCTACATTTTTAGCACTGATAAATGGTACCGTGAATAATTTAATTTATATATATTTAAACATTATTCAAATAAAAGTAAGTATATATATAAAAATAAAATATATATACATATATATCAATTTATACCTATTTATAATTATATACATAATTTTAATTACATGTATATATATTATGAAATATAGTAATATGAACTATATAAATAAATATATAAATACATTAAATATTGTTCATATCTAAAGTTATATATTTATTTTCCTATTATATAATTTATAATATGCACATATATTTATATATATACATTTTGTGTGTCAAATATATATATATATATATAAATAAAGTCTACCTTTTATATATATTTCATATATAAATATTTATAAATTCTTAAACATGATTTATATAATAATAAATAAATAAATATATATACATATATATACAATTTATATGTATTTTTAATCATATATACTTTGTTTTTTTAAAATTTTCTATAATTACATAAAAAATTATAATCACACACAGACACACATTATAAAATATAGTGATATGAACTATAAAAGTAAATATATAAATAAATCAAATGTAGTCCATATAAAAATTTTAAAAAATTATATTTATAATATATGATTTATAATATGTATATATATATATATGTGCTATACATATATATTTATAATTATATGTGTGTGAGTTTACATATATTTAAATATATAATTATATATTATAAAGTATATAATTATATATTATAAATTATATAAATAAATAAATATATATATTAAAATATTTTTTGACACATAAAATGTATATTTTGAAATATAATTCATATTAAAAAAAATTGTATTACGAATTATATTTTCAAAATTTATATAAGAAAATACTATATTAATCAATAAAAATATTTAATGATGTATTTAAATACATTAAAAATTGTATATGTAAATATAATATATTAATATTAATATTAATAATTATATATATATATATATGAATATGTATTAATTTAATTATATTTATATTAATATACATAAAAATTTAAATATAAATATTAATATAATTGTTGGCACTGTGATGTGAGTTTGGTATGGTCTGAAAACCTTATAGTACAAAAAAGGAAAAATAGTGAAAAAATGGGGGGTTAGTATATTTATGTATATAAAATATGTTTGTTTATGAATGCATGCATTCAAGAATGAATGTACATATATATGTATGTATATTTATGAATGTATATGTATGTTTGTGTGTGTGTGTAAGATCCCAAGTATTTTTTGAGCTATGGATCTTTTAAATTTCGGTCTAAATCTTTGTTTTAGACATATTATAAATATTTAATGGGTCCATGAAGTTTATGGGTGTGTTTGGGTCTTGTTCGAAGCTCAGAACCTTGACCTATGGAAAAAATGAATTTGATGCACGACTAAAAGAAACCATGTGAGCCAGTCCACACAATTTATCCAAACCATGTAGGGATGGGAAGAGAGCCAAGTAGGGTGCACAACTTGCCCTAACCGTCGACCCATGAATGCATTCTCATGTGAGTATCTCAACAAAATGTAGCAGAGGTGTGTGCATGGTATGCTCAGGGTTCAAAAAACCGTGCACATGAAACTATGAGGGGCTCCTCTTTAGATTGTGGAAGGTGTATGATTGGCACTTCGTTTGGCCAGCCATGCATCCAAACTGTACGACCCAGATATTTTATTCAAAATTTCCAAATTGACCTTAGAAACCTAATAATCCCACCATCCCTCTCATTTCTCATTTTTAGTGGATAAAGCTCCCCTTCTTCACGTCAGAGCTCCCTTTTTTTGAATAACCTAGTTTCTTTGATATCGTTTATGTCCAAAGTCTGATCAAAGTTCCATTGTTCTTATTGGATTTATCCTAGTAAGATATTAGACCCTTTATCTCATTTTTTCATTATTCTTTCTCTCAATGGAGTTATTCAAGTGTAGGCTCATATGCCCTATTTTCAGGGCATTCATCCACTCATCAGATTTCTTTCAATCCAGGTCTAGATAGATGCCGATACTAGACGAGGAGAGTAATATGAGCATGAGATAGTTGTCCCAGTATTTATCCTTTCAAGTCTTGATGTTTTTATAATATGTTATATGTGATTCATGCCAATTTCTCCATGCATTTCCCCTAAAATGAATCTATCACAAATTGGATGTCCTAATTAGGATCCTTATGATCTTCTAAGGTACTATCATACGTTTCCACCCTTTATGGTGTTCCCATGGTTTGACTTGATATTGTTAAATGATAATATGGACAAACCAACTTCTAATTGATTTTGGAATGTCTCTAAATTGAGATAATTTTAATGAAATGAATTGACTGTGAGTGGTACAACTATATCCCCCAATAAAATGGAATAACTGTTACACCCTTATTATTATTAAATGTTAATGAGATATGATTTATCCATTGGCTCACATCAAGGACAATGATCAATTATCACTATTGATATATGGGAATGATGAACCTTGACAATTATGGTAAATGCGAATGATGACACCTATGCTTGTTATAAATGTATGAACATGGTATCCATTATTCTAAAGGTGATACACAAGCATGGAGACCCCATGGTTATGATATAGACATGAAGACCCTTTATAAATATGATATCTAGAATGAAGTCCCTATACGATGATACCGAGCATGGAATCCCTATACTCTGACCTGAACATGGAATCCCTAGATGTGGTCTCGAGCATGGAATCTCTATTATGCGATACAGAGATAGAATCCCTTAATTGTGATACTAGGAATGGAATCCCGTATTCTTGTGATTCTCGGCATGGAGTTCCTATATTGTGATACTAGGCATGGAATCCCTGTACTCTGATACTAGGAATGGTGTCTCATACTACTATGATACTGGGCATTGTGTCCCTTGATACTTGTTCAGAGATATTTTGGCACCGGCCAAAGAATGTAGTGTCATCCCGATTTCCTATAGGGACTAGAGTTGACTTATTTACATTTATTTTTATAGATTTTCCTTATTATATATGCACACTTCCATGTTATATACACATACAAGATATTTATAGATGTCGTTGGTGGTGGCCTACTAAGATTATATTATGCCTTATTCGGGCCACTGATGGCACCAAAGAAGACTACATGCTTGAAGGTATAGATAAGGGGAAGTGTCCTCTTATAGATGCATGACTTGTTGAATGAATTAGGTTGATATTTTTGTAGTAGATGACCTGGATGAAGCTCAGTATTATTGGATAGATTTTTCCCTTTTTGTACCTTTTGAATATCATGTAGTGTATTGACTACCTACCACCATGTATACATTTTTTAATTTTTTAGACACATAAAATCATAATCTATTTTATATAATTCATTTTACTACTTTTATTATTAATTTATTCTTGGATTTTTATTGTTTCTTTCACAAAGGTGGGTTACTGGTCTAGTTGTTATAGTGCATGTTCCAATGTGCTATAGGTTTTTATATGTTTCTGCTATTTATCTATTATTACTTATACACTATGATCCACTATGGTAATCAGGTCATAGAATCCCCATAGACATACCCTAGGTCCTTGCTTCTAGTTGGCAGATCTGGCATACAGGGAGGTGCGCTTGAGACCATGTGGCCAACCGAGCTCGGGGCATCTCGGAGTGGCCCCTGGGTCCAGGACATCACAAAGTGGTATCATAGATTTTTTTCTTGATTTACTATTCTGATATAATAGTAATGAGATTAGGAAGTAATTGGGGTTTGTTAATGTATATACCTGGACATTCTGTGGAAATGTTTTTTCTTAAATACACAGGAATTTTACGAGTCCACATTTTCTAACGATGCTTGATTCCGAGGCACGGTGTGCCCGGAATCAATTTATGAAGTTTTTTCAAGTATGTTCAGTAAACATACGTATGAGATTTTATAACTTTTGAACCGGTGCTCGGAATTGAAATTTGAGGGCACTGTTGAACTCGCAGCGTCAATGATTTCTTACTGAGACCTTCACCGTAGTTGTGTTCCAACAAGAGTGGAAGTTAGATTTTGGGGGTTTTTAATTAATTTAAATAAAAATAAGAGTTAGCTTATTTTTATTTCTTGGTAGTTAAAACCTAAAAGGGGAGGTTAGTGGTTGGGACCAACCACACATAAACTCTCTTGGGAGGATATTATTAGGTGGGGCCCACACGAGCTTCAAACCCCCTAAACCCCCCATTTATGTGGGAAGAAACCCTTAAACTTCCCTTGAGTTATTGAAGCCAACCCTCTCTTTAATTAATTGTAACTTTCCACCTACCCTCATAAGTGTGCCAAACCACAAATTAATTAATGGACTTAATTAATTAATTTGAAATCGTTTGAATTCTTTTGGCCAAAAATTAAATAATGGGTAAGCTTAACCTATTATTTTTGTTGGCACTTTATTTTTGGTGGAGCTTTGGAGAACCCTTAGAGATCTTTATTCTCCCAATGAAGAACGCCCCTCTCCAACGAAGAACGATAGATATCTCTCTCTCCCTCTTCAACCAGGACAAGAAGAGGAAACACTGCCGTCCTTGAAGAACACTGACGATGTAAACTTCTTCATCTTCTTCCGACTTCAACGGAATGACATCCACCTTTCCGTGACTTCTTCAACGATCATCAACAATCGTGGTAGGGGAATTTGAGTTATTTCATATATGAGTATAAACCTGCGTTCTTCGTCGTTCAAATTTCTGGATTATGGTATGCCAAATGTTATCGCCATGACAAGGAGGGCTCGGACCGCACGAACATGGCCCAACCCTCCCCCTTTGGTTGTTCTTGTTGTTGACGATGGAGGCACACCGTGAAGAAGCTGGTAGCGTAAGGCCACAGGGTCGCCACAAGGGCGCGACACCACCGTGCCGCACAGGGAACCGAGCCACGACCCCTGGCCACGACGGTGCTAGAGGGGTGTGGTGTCGTCGCACCACGCCAGATGAAGGGGGTCGCGGCCAGGAGGGCCACGGTGGTCAAACTATGAGCGCGATGCTGTCCTCTCGCGCGGAGGAGCTGAAGGCTGTGGCCAGGCCGAGCTGCAGCGGAGGTGGCACGACACCGTCACGCCGCGCGGAGGCCAGCAGAACCACGGTGTCGTCGCGCTGCGGTGGAGGAACTAGGGGTGGCCGGCTGAGAGGGCCACCAGTGTGTGCTACAGGCGGGACACCTCGGGTCCTACGGGTCACCTGAACCGGCACTTAGCGCCAGTTCTGTTCAATAACAGGGGGGCACGACACCCCCCTCCCACACGTGGCCAGCCAGGCCACGCGGGCCGGTTCGCCAGGACATGCTGGCCAGCCAGCCATACCATGTGGGCCCACCAGCTAGGCCATGTGGGACCACCATCTAGGCCATGTGGTCCAGCCAACCAGGCCACGCGGGCCACCCCCTCGGGCCGAGCCACCCACTCGGGCCGGGCCGCCTTCGGGCCAGGCCACCCACTCGGGTCGGGGCGACCACTTAGGTCGGGCCACCCCCTTAGACTGGGTCGGACCTGCGGACCGGGTCTGACCCTAGTTCAGACCGGGTCGAGCCAGGTCAGTCCGACTGGGTATGAACGGACCCGGACCCGTTTGGCCAGTTTACACTTTTTCACCCCTATCTAGGTCTACAGGTGTCCAATTGACGAACCGCCTGTGGCGATGGAAGGCTTGGAGCGAGGTGGTTCTTTTGGAATACCCCACTTTGGGGTTAGACATAGTTGGAGTATGGTTGGGTTGGTTTGAACCTAAAAACCAACCAGGCCCCTCAGACGGAAATGCCAATAACTCACAGACCGGGCGTCCGATTGACACACTGTCTGTCGCGTTGGAAACCTTATGACATAACAGTACTTTAGGTTAATACTTTATGGAGTTTAGTGGTGGTTGAGGTACAACCGATATCTCGAGGGCAGATTCTACAGAACTCGAGCGCACTGGGTGTGAGGAATCCAGTGGCTGATAGTGAGGTAGAGGTTGGAGACAGATCATACGGAGGTCAGTGCTCAGTGATCCTATCTGGGTCAGCGCATACCAATTCTATGTAGGTCAGATCCTATGTGGGTCCGCGCTCACCAATCTGTTGTGGGTCCATGCATACCGATCCTGTGTGGTTCAGATCCTGTGTGGGTCATTGTAGTGGTTAGTTCCTGTCGATCATGTGTGGGTCAGACTCCGTATGGTCAAAAACATTGCCTTTTGTTAGAATATGATGATCTAGCTTCACAACTAATCATCTGCACTTCTATGCTACACTAAAAATAATGGTTTAGCTAATTCAATGACCTTTGTGTTTTCCTCATGATTGAGATGGGATACTAGATAACTTACGTATATGTATGGGCATATACCTAAGTAATGGTTGTCCGTTGATTCGTACTTTGTGGTTTATCATTGTTGGATTTTGTGAGACCTTGAGGGTATTGAGATCCCTACTGAGTATATTTATACTCAACTCTGCATGGGCTTTACCCACACCTTGTTTTGTCAGATGCAGACGATGGACAATGCTGACTGAGGCGGAGTGTACGAGGACTGGATGGCACCCGGAGGTGGACCTCATGACAAGTCGATACTCGGAGGAGACAGATGGATGTGGAGTGCTGAGGAGGCTATATGTACCTACCGTTCAGGTAGGATCCGTGGTGGACGATCCAGGAGCTGCTAGACACCTTCCAGCTATTTGTATTTTTAGTTGTACATGTTTTTTCTTTTCCTTGTACCTTACTTTGGGGCTTGTATTTCTGGCCCCTTTTTCTTTCCAGCACATATTTTTTATAAAGTTTCTACTTAGTGTTTTGCTTCCAATTGTTTACTCTATTATGTGTGATTGATTTTATAAAGTCAATGCCTTCCTAGCTTAGGGATTTACGCCTTTGGTGCTAGTTTCCTGCCCCTGGCCTATAGAAAGCGGGCTTGGGGTAGTCACGGTACGAGTCCTGAGGATGGGTCGTGACAAATTGGTATCAGAGGAGTCGGTTCTATCGCAAAACTTAGGAATCTAATATTTCTTTTCTGTGAAGCTATAGTGTTAAGGGTACCGAGTGTGGTTTTCAGTTCCGGGAGTCCAGTGTTGGTGCGGTGGCCGACGTATCCATACATAAGGACCCTGACTACTGATTTCAAACTTAGTGCATGAAAACACTAATTACGTGTGTGTTTTCAAAAGTTTTCTTTAATTAAGCTCAAACCAGGTCAACTCACTAGGTATAATCTTTTGACCGTGTCACATCTGTCCTTTCAGGATGCCTCCCCGTAGACAACCATATAGAGCCCTGAGAGTTGTACGCACTAACAACCCTCCAAGTGATGAGGCCTCAGTGCAGGGCCCATTTCCAGTTGAGGCACCAGCAGAGGCACCAGTGGTACCACCACCCGTTGGGCCATCGATGCCACTAGCACTAGCAATAGATGATGCATGCCGCTTGAGCATGCTGCACGAGTTCCAGTGCCAGAGGCCACCCAGGTTCCGGGGAGAGATGGACCTACAGGCGGCTGAGGATTGGCTGGAGGCTATGGTGAGAGTCTTCATATTGGTAGGGACACCAGCCGACTTCATGGTGATCCTTACAGCCAGCCTCCTTCAGGAAGAAACAAGAAGATGGTGGAGCCTGATGCTCTAGATGCATGATGAGGTGACACTTCTATGGGAAGACTTCGAGAGCCTGTTCTGGGTAGAGTTTGTATCAGCCACCCTTCGAGCGGTGCAGATACAAGAGCTAATTCATCTGCAGTAGGGCAACATGAGTGTAGCTCAGTACTCAGTGAGGTTTACCGACCTCTCATGTTACTCCACTAATATGGTACAAGACCTGTTCTTTAGGGCATTGACCTTTGATCAGGGACTCAAGTGATAGATCAGAGCTTCAGTTATATCCCACAGTATCCCGACGCAGGTGGGAGTGTTGGAGTGAGCCCTCATAGTGGAGAGTTTCCTTGCTAATAAGTCTCTAGCAGCGAGACCCACTACTAGTCGACTTGTAGCGGAGTCTTCTGTAGCTAGAAATAGACAGATGATGCAGAGGTCCAAGAAGACCAGACCCACAGGTGGTCGACTTCACGACTCATGATCAGTTGTGCGGGCCACCCAGAGTGGAGACAGAGCCAGTCATGCCAGGAGCGGACAGTATTACTCCTGCGGTGGGATTGGTCACATGGATCGTGACTATCCGACCCGCCATATTGATGATCAGAAGACAGTTGAGAGATCTCCCAGGTAAAGGTAGAGGTTCGATCGAGGCAGTATGTAGGAAGGATGTGGACGTGGAAGAGGAGATGGACGTACAACTAGCGGTGGACGACGATACGAGGTGCTACCGCCACCACCACCGGGAGGTCCACCCCGACCGCAGGGAGTGGGTGGACAAGGGAGAGCTCAGTTTTAGGCAGCTGAGGCCTATGACTATGGCACTCTATAGATGATATGAGGTACGATCTCTATCTAATCCACCATAGTTGTAGTTCTTATAGACACAGGTTCCAGTCACTCTTTCATAGCCACTGCCCTCGTTCGGAGCTCGAAGATTCTGACAGAGCCGTTGGCTCGATCCTTATGGCTAGAGTCTCCTACAGGAGCAGAATCGACAATTACGGACTGGTTCCGGCAGTTTGAGATTACTCTAGGAGGCGAGAGCTTCAACTGGGATATTCTCATAGCGGGGTCGAGGCCTTATGACGTCATCTTGGGTATGGACTGGTTATCTACAGTCCATGTTCAGATCAACAATATTAGGTGCAAAGTGCGGTGTGTCTGCACAGATTGGACAAGGTTTACCTTTACTAGAGAGAAGGGAAACTTTTCTACACATAACAAACTTACTCAGAGGAGGGTGCTGCCGATCACTCACCAGTTGGCTTGCCTTACCCTCAAAGTAGTAGATGTGGAGAGTCCAACTTATCCTATAGTGGTGGACCAGTACACAGATGTTTTTCCTGACGATGTTCCTGGACTACCTCCTCGCAGAGAGGTTTAATTATACATTAAACTGTACCATAGGAAGGCACTGATATCTACTCCAGCATATCGGGTGGCTCTTGCTGAGCTTTGTGAGCTGCGGGTACAGCTAGTGAACTTGCAGGCGAATGGATTCATCTAGCCCAGTGTTTCTCCCTAGACAGCCCTGGTTCTATTCTCCAAGAGGGTGGATGGGAGCTTGAGGATTTGTGTCAACTACTGTTTCCTGAACCAGGTGACCGTAAAGAACTAGTACCCACTCCCGATGATTGAGGACCTCTTTGATCATCTCAAGGGAGCATGATGTTTCTCAAAGATAGACCTCAAATTAGGCTATCACCAACTCAGAGTTCGAGATGAGGATGTGCAGAAGATGGCCTTCAGGTGTTTTTATGGCCACTATGAGTTCTTGGTTATGCCCTTCGGCGTAAACAACGCTCCAATAGTGTTCATGTGTGTCATGAACAGGATCTTCGAGCCTTACCTCAATTACTTTGTCATGGAATTCATTGATGACATTTTGATCTACTCGACTACTAAGGAGGAGCATGCCTACCATTTTCATTTAGTACTAGACACAATCTTAGAGCACCAGCTTTATGGTAAGCTCTCTAAATGCTAGTTCTAGATTTGAGAGGTTCACTTCTTGGGACACGTCATCTCGGAGGCTGGAGTTACAGTGGATCAAGTGAAGATCGAAGCGATACTTGCTTGGGAGCCAACCAGAAGTGTGGCAGAGGTACGAAGTTTCGTGGGTTTGGCTGGATACTATCGGAGATTCGTTCCAGACTTCTCCAGAGTCGCAACACCACTTTCAGTCTTGACAGAGAAGGGGAAACCCTTCTTGTGGTCGGAGAGATGCCAACACATCTTTCAGGAGATGTGGTATAGGCTGACTAGTTCCCCCATCTTAAGGCTTCCATAGGAAGGCGTATGGTACGTAGTCTACTAAGATGCATCAGGGACCAAAATCGGGTGTTTCCTGATGTAGGATTGAGCAGTGATCGCGTATGGTTCTCGGAAGTTGATAAAGCATGAGCAGAACTATGATACCCATGATCTAGAGTTAGAAGGAGTGGTTGTCACCTTGAATATGTGGCGACACTATATGATGGGTGAAAGTACTACCATGTGCTCTGATCACAAGAGTCTCAGGTCTTTATTCTCTCAGAAGGACCTGAACCTGAGACAGTGATGATGGCTTGAGTTCCTCCAGGACTATGACTTTGAGATAGTCTATACTCCTGGGAAGGGGAATGTTGTTGCGGATGCGCTCAGAAGGAGTACTGCTATACAGCTGCTAAGAGAGGTGATAGAGCAGCTGGCTGCTTTACAGATATCCTTTGTGGATAGAGATGGATCAGCCTATCTATAGTCTCTTATAGTCACTTCCCCACTTCTTCAGCGAGTCAGGGAGGCGCAGTATGGAGATGCTGACTACGAGACACGATGTCCTCAAATATCCACAGGACAGGCACCTGATGGATTTTCTGAAGGTTGGGAGCACGTCATCCTCTTCAGAGGGCGTACCATGGTACCAGTTGTACTTCAGGAGGAAGTGTTGAGGGAGTTCAACACTTCCCCTCTAGCGGTACATCCACGAGTGGTGAAGATGTTTCAGGACCTTTGATGATAGCACTGGTGGCCAGGTATGAAGAATGTGGTAGTAGAGTTTGTCTCACAATGCCTCACTTGTCAGCAAGTGAAGGTATACCACCAGGTAACAAAAGGATTGGTACAACCCTTAGAGGTCCCTAAGTGGAAATGGTATGGGATATCCATGGACTTATTGATGGGTCTTCCACGTACATCCAGGAGTCACGACTTGATTTGGGTGATTGTTGACCAACTCACCAAGTCGGCCCACTTCCAACCGATCAGAGAGAAGGGATCAGTTGAGAGATTGGTATGCCTCTATGTGTAGGAGATAGTGTGTTGACATGGAGTACCTTCTTATATTGTCTCCAACCATGACGCACACTTTACTTACCGGCTATGGAAGGGGTTGTAGGAAGCTTTCAGGACACAGCTTCGCTTGATCCCCACCTTCCATCCTCAAACGGATGGCCAGATCGAGAGGACCATCCAGATCCTCGAGGACATGCTCTGGGCTTGTGTCCTTGACTTCGGTTGTAGCTGGAAGGATCACTTACCTTTGGTGGAGTTCACCTGAAACAGCAGCTCTCACTCCACCATCGGTATGGCACCTTTTGCGGCCTTGTATGGTCGACCTTGCAGATTTCCACTGTGCTGGACAGACCCAGGGGAGTCAGCACTAGTGGGACCAAAGATGGTACAGGCTACCACAGAGAATGTGCAGATCATCCAGGATTGGATGAAGACTGAATAGAGTAGGCAGAAGTCATATGCTAACAGGAGATAGAGACCTCTAGAGTTCGAGGATGGCGACCACGTCTTTCTATGGATCTCACCTCAATGAGGTCCACAGAGATTTGGCTGAGGCGTCAAGTTATCTCCGAGGTTCATTTGACCTTTCTAGGTTCTCAGCAGAGTAGGAGAGGTGGCTTACTGCTTATCTCTTCCACCTCAATTACACCAGGTGCACGATGTCTTCCACGTATCTCATGTGAGGAGATACGTGCATGAACCGTCCCACATCATTGACCATAGGGATATGAACATAATGATGGGGTGACTTTCACGGAGGTTCCATTGGAGATTGAGGATCGAAAGGAGTGGGTCCTACGTGGACGGTCAATAACACGGGTGCGCGTTCGTTGGCAGCATGAGGACCTCCAAGAGATCACATGGGAGCGGGAGGCTCATATGCGTGCTCAGTACCCTCATTTGTTCCCTTAGTTTGAGTTGTCTCTTATGGGGATGTAAAGCCCTGAGGTGGGGAGAATGTAAAGAGCCAGAATTTCCATGGAATTTTTTTTTCTTAAATACATGGGAATTTTGTGAGTCCGCAATTTCTGATGACGCTTGATTCCGAGCCCTGGTGTGCCCGAAATCAATTTCCGAAGTTTTGTTCGGGTATGTTTAGTAAATGTACATATGCGATTTTATAACTTTTGAACCGGTGCTCAGAATTGAAATCCGAGGGCACCATTGAACTAACAACATCAGTGATTGCTTAATGAGACCTTCACCACTGTTGCGTTCTAACGAGAGTGGACGTTAGATTTTGGGGATTTTTAATTAAGTTAAATAAAAATAAGAGTTATCTAATTTTTATTTCTTGGTAGTTAAAACCTCCAAGGGGAGGTTAGTGGTGGGGCCCAACCGCACAAAACCTCCCTTGGGAGGACATTATTAGGTGGGGCCCACACGAGCATCAAACCCCCTAATCCCCCCATTTATGTTGGATTAAACCCTTAAACTTCCCTTGAGTTAAAGAAGCCCACCCTCTCTTCATTTAATTGTAACTTTCCACCATCCCTCATAAGTGTGCGAAACCACAAATTAATTAATGTCATTAATTAATTAATTTGAAATCGTTTGAATTATTTTGGCCAAAAATTAAATAATGGGTTAGCTTAACCCGTTATTTTGGTTTCACTTTTTTTTGGTGGAGCTTTGGAGAACCTTTGGAGATTTTTCCCCCAATGAAGAACACCCCTCTCCAACGAAGAATGATGTACATCCCTCCCTCCCTCTTCAACCGGGGAAAGAAGAGGAAACACCACCGTCCTTGAAGAACGCTGGCGATGTTAACTTCTTCGTCTTCTTCTGAATTCAATGGAATGATGTCCACCTTTCTGAGACTTCATCAATGATCGTTGGCAATCGAGGTAGGTGAATTTGAGTTATTTTATATATGAGTATAAACCTCCGTTCTTTGTTGTTCAAAATTCTAGATTATGGTATGCCAAATGTTATCGCCATGAAGAGGAGGGATCAGACTGCACAAACATGGCCCAACCCTCCCCCTTTGGTTGTTCTTGTTGTTGACGACAGAGGTGGACCATGAAGAAGCCGACGGCACAAGGCCACCGGGTCGCCACAAGGGAGCGACACCGCCGTGCCGTGCAGGGAACCGAGCCGCGACCAGGCAGGCCGCGGTGGTGCCGAAGGGGCATGGTGCCGTCACACACTGCTGAATGAAGGGGGCCGCGGCCAGAAAGGTCGTAGTAATAGAATGATGAGCGCAGTGTCGTCCCGCCGCGCGGAGGAGCTAGAGGCTGCGACTAGGCTGGTCCGTGGTGGAGGTGGCGCGACGCCATCGTGTCGTGCGGAGGCCAACAGAACTGCAATGTCGTCGCGCCGCCGTGGAGGAACCAGGGGTAGCTGGCTGAGACGACCGCCAGTGCGCGCTACAGGAAGGACCACTCAGGTCCTGCGGGCCACCTGAACCTGCGGTTAGCGCCGGTTCTGTTTGACAACAGGGGGTGTGACACCCCCTCCCACTCGTAGCCAGCCAGGCCATGAAGACCGTCCCGCCAGGCCACGCAGGCTGACTAGCCAGGCCATGCGGTCTAGCCATCTAGGCCACACGGGCCATCGAGCCAGGCCGCCCCCTTCGGCCGGGCCACCCACTCGGGCCGGGCCGACCACTTGGTTCGGGCCACCCCCTTGGAACGGGTTATACCCGAGTGCCGGGTCAGACCCTAGTTCAGATCGGGTCGGGCCATGTCGGTCTGAATGGGTAGGAATGGACCCGGACCCGTTTGGCCAATTTATACCTTTTTACCCCTATCTAGGGCTACAGGTGTCTGATTGACGAACAGCCTACATCGATGGAAGGCTTGGAGCGAGACGGTTCTTTTGGAATACCCCACTTAAGGTTTGGACACATTTGGAGTATGGTTTGGTTGGTTTGAACTTAAAAACCAACCAGGCCCCTGGGACAAAAATGCCAATAACTCACAGACCGGGCATCCGATTGACGCACCGTCTATCGTGTTGGAACCCTTACAACATAGTGGTCCTTTGGGTTACTCTTTATTGGAGTTTAGTGGCGGTTGAGGTACGACTGATATCTCAAGGGTAGATTCTACGAAACTCGAGTGCACTAGGTGCAAGGAATCTAGTGGCTGATAGTGAGGCGGAGGTTGGAGACAGTTCATACAGAGGTCAGTGCTCAGAGATCCTGTGTGGGTTAGTGCATACCGATCCTGTGTGGGTCAGCACTCATCGATTCTGTGTGGGTCAGTGCATACCGATCCTGTGTGGGTCAGATCCTTTGTGCGTCACTGCGGGGGTTTGTTCCTATCGATCCTTTGTGGGTCAGACTCCGTATGGTCAGAAGCAGTGCCTCTTGTCAGAATAAGATGATCTAGTTTCACGACTAATCATTTTCACTTCTATGCTACACTAAAAATCCTGGTTTGAGCTGAGTCAATGACCTTTGTGTTTTCCTCATGGTTGAGATGGGTTACTTGATAACTTAGGTATATGTATGGGCATATACCTAAGTAATGGTTGTCCATTGATTTGTACTTTGTGTTTTATCCTTGTTGGATTTTGTGAGACCTTGAGGGTCTCGGGGTCTCTACTGAGTATCTTTATACTCACCCCTACACGGGCTTTGCCCGCACATCATTGTGTTGGATGTAGACAACGGACAACACTGATCGAGGCAGAGTGTATGAGGACTAGATGGTACCCAGAGGTGGACCTCACGACGAGTCGATACTTGGAGGAAACAGAAAAATGTAGAGCGCTGATGAGGCTATCTGTACCTACCCTTCAGGTAGGATCCGTGGTGGATGATCCAAGAGCTTCTAGACACCTTCCAGATATTTTTCTTCTTAGTTGTACATGTTTTGTCTTTTCTATGTACTTTACTTTTGGGATTGTATTTCCAGACCCTTTTTCTTTCCATCACATCTTTTGTATAAAGTTGCTTCTTAGTTTTTTTCTTCCAGTTGTGTACTCTATTGTGTGTGATTAATTTTATATTGGCAATGCCTTCCTAGATTAGGGATCTATTCCTTTGGTTCTAGTTGCTAGCCCCTAGCCTATAGAAGGTGATCTTGGGGTAGTCACGGCATGGGTCCTGAGGATGGGTCGTGAAAGTTAATTAGTTGTTCCTAGAAGTTTCTAACCCATGTATAGAGAAAATACAAATTTTCATGGATAGAAATTTCAATTTTTTGTATTATGTTTACTAGATTTGATTCCACCATTGGGTGAAATATCTAAATTGTGATGTTACTATTAATATGATTGGGGATTATTTATTATCCTTTTCCTGATGAGATAAGGGAAAGGAAGAATTGATCCTGCATAATTTTAGGCACCTTGTTGGAAATTCACATGCCATGCATATGCCATTACATATAAGAGCATTGTGTCATTTTCTTTGCCTATGATTTCCATGAGTGATTTTATTTCTATAAATGGAATTGTTATTGGATAAAAATTATTATAATAAATTGAGAAAATATAGTTTTTACTTAGGGTTACCACCATAACCTAAATAGTGTTTTTTTGTTTAGGCTATAAAAGACACCCTAAGCATCTAACAATGGAACATTGAGTCATAGAACATTGGTTGCATGGACTAGAATGTGTTATGGTGTGGATTAAATGGATGTCACACTTAGGTTTATAAGGCATATGGGACCTTATGGATTGGAAGCAGTGAACCATTTGGTTCAACCATCTAATGAAAATGGAAATAAAAATATGAATTAAATGAAATTTAAATAGTAAAACACAGATCTTGACCTAGTCTTGACCTTGTTAGTGGGTTGTTGGAAATGTCTCTCGTGTTATATATATAATGCTTATATCACCCATTCCTCACTATTTGAGATGATATAGGAGTGAAACTATTACATATAAAGGCCTAGTACCTGTTCTATTTCTATATTTGTGGCTTATATTGTCATAAATATTTACCTATGGTGTGTTTGACAACCATAGAGTAATGTCAACACAATACCATCTAGTAATTCACTAATAAGGGGATGATGACCATAATCTAGAGTTGGTGGGCCCTGAGCCATCAGTTATACCTCCAGTAGCTCCACATGTGGAACCTCTTCATGTTCTTAACATGGGTGATGATTCTCAGTTTCATGTATTCTTTTTGAAACTTATGCAGACTTTATAGGGAGATCTACACTCTTCCCCTTCTATGGGAGAGTTGACTTGGGAGTTCAAACAGCAGCATCCAACCATGTTTTTGGTGGATGGCAGACTAAAGGCTGCAAAGTTAAGGCTCGATACAGTTATGTATATATTAAATAATCTAGATACACCTCATGAGATGAGATCGAAACTATATACTTTCATCCATTGAGAATTCTCTAAACAGTAGTGGGATATTATGAACCAAGAAGGTCAGTATCGGGAAGTGATATGGAGATATTTCTAGTCAATCTTCTTTGATTATTTATTCCCTGAGACCTTGATGGCCAATTTTTCTACGTAATTCATGAAATTACAGTAGGTTTCAATGATATTTATGGAATATTCATTTCATTTTTCAAATCTTCATCACTTCACACCTATCAATAGTACTAATGAGCCAGTGAAGGAACGATGATTTGAGGATGTACTTAGACATCCTATTCATTATTAGGTGAATGATTTTTGGTTTATTAGTGTATATAATATAGTTAAACAAGCTCTTATCACTGAACAAAACCTGAGGGAAGCATACAGTGAGATTCAGGGAAGTTTAGAACCTAGACAGAGTAGTGGTTCAACTAGTGGTCGGAAGCGATTCTTCGAGACTTTTAGTGTGAGAAGCGGTAGCTTGGTGACACTCACTAACAGTTATGTGGTATGTCACTAGTGTGGGAAGTCTGAGCATAAGAAAACCTAGTGTCCTAGAGGCCATGTGGACTATTGAGGCTATGGTATATTGGGGAATATAAAGTGTTTCTGTTGGACCTTCCTATATATTCCAAGTCGGAGAGGATCTGTGATAGCTCTACCTTCATGAGATGGTTTTGTCGAACCTTTACAGGCACGTAGATAGAGTACTAATGGACATAAAGGTATAGTATTAGGTCATATCCATGGTACCTAGCCTTAAAATATACAACACATGCATAGAGGACACACTCCAGGTAGTCAGGTTGAAGCACAAGGATGTTGATCATGCCAGATATATTCAGTGCAACCTATACCGGAGGAGAAATACGCCAGACCATCTACTAATTGTGTTACTATTCTAGTGTCCTATACTATCGTTTCTACCTTATTTCATATAGGTGAATCACATTCCTTCATATCTATGCCTATTGTGGAGAGCCTTGGTCTTGATGTTTAGTTCTCCATTAGCATTATGATATTTTATACTCCTTTGGGTATGCATTATGAGAGTATATTCTAGTGCAAGGAATGTCCTCTTAAGGTAGCCAGCTATCATTTATTATGGAACCTCATTATCTCTAAGATGACAAGCTTTGACTTCATTATCGAGATGGACTGGTTGGTTCCTTATCATTCCCATGTGGATTGCTATCGTCAGAGGGTATTGTTTGCATCACCAAATAGAGACACTAATATTCACAAGGGAAAGTTGAATGTATAAAAGGGAAGATATAGACCAGATCATCTTAAGATAGGTGGGGTGATCTCCCATATTTTCATCCTTTATATGGATGATCAAGGACTACATCAGACTGAGTTCCATCCTGTTGTCGACCGATTCAGGGATTTTTTCCTCAACAAATTTTCAGAACAACCTCCAGAGAGAGGTAAAGTTTACTATCGAGCTAGTTCCTGAAGCTTCTCCAGTATCCATTCCTCCTTACAGGATAACTATTACTGAGTGGTAGAATATCAAGAGATAGATAGATGATTTAGAGTCCATGTGTTTCATACGACCCAATACTTGTCCCTAGGGTTCTCCAGTCCTTCTCGCCAAGAAGGAGGATGAAACCCTTAGGCTATGCATGGGTTACTCGATGTAAAATTATATTACAGTGAAGAACCGTTATCCCTTACCCTGTATAGATTATCTCTTCGACTAACTCATTAGGGAATGAGTGTTCTCAAATATCAACCTAAGATTGAGCTATAATTAGGTTCCAGTTTTACTTTCAAATATTCAATGCACAACTTTTTGTAGTCTGTATGAATCATATGAATATATGGTTATGCCTTTCAGTATTATGAATATGTCTTCTATCATTATATATTTGATGAATAAGGTCTTCCACCCCTATTTGGATTCCTTTTTCATTGTAACACCCCAGGTAAATAAAGAATATGACATTTTCATATTTATCCATATTTTTGAATAAGATTTTAATATTAATTTAAAGGGAACACTATGCTCGATGGCGTACCCAATACGTAACAACGAGTTTCTTTGAAATCTTACGTTGCACTCTAATAATAAAATAATATTATTTTAAATGGTAGTTAATGCCTAGCCGTTGTAATGGTGGGAATGAACAGAACTAACTAAAAAATGATTATAAATGTTTGTAAAATATTTTTACTTTTATCCAATAAATGTTAAAGGCTTAAAATTCAAATGAATCCAATTTTAAGCGTAAATATTCTAATATTCTTTAAATGGTCGATTAACCACCTTTTGATGGAGAACCATTTTTAAATCCACTTTTTGACAATTTTTTATGTTATATTGGACCAAATAAAATCCTTCTTTAGTATCGGGACATCAAAATTCACTTTGTGTATGTTTTTGTTATTTTTTTCAATAAAGTTCATTTTTAATGAATAAGTGAAAAATGTTGTATTTTTATTCAAAACCTCTTTTTAATCTAATTTGTTTATATGATTAAATCATCTTTTGAATTGATTTTAAAGTTAAATTAGAATATATTTTCACCATTTAATCCAATGGTGGTCATTGGAATTAATTTCACCTTGAAATTGGACTTAAACTAGTGTCAATCTTTTTATAGATATTGTTTCTTAAAAACACGCTATTTGTTTTGAGAGTGGGAATTAATTATTAAATTAATTAATGAAACTTATATGTTTTTAATTTTTTAAAATATACATCATTTTTGAATTCGGAATATCAAATATAGGTTAGGGTGAATTTTTGGTATTTTTCTGAAAAACATCAATTTTTGATGAATAGTGAAACTACTAAGTGGTAGTTAAAAAACTGATTTTTCATTTAAATGAAATTTTACCACCTCTGTGAATTGAATTTCAAAAATACGACATATATGGTTGTAATTAGGATGTAAAATGTGGTTCAATGGGATGAAAATATTTTTTGGTGAATAGTAACTTTTACGTTTTATTAATCGCGATTAAAGGTAATTAGTGTAATTTAAGGTAATGATAATGTTATAATAATATGAAATGACCATGAAACATGTTCTACCCTTATTGGATGAGTCATGTCTGACCAAAAAAATCCATGGGTCAACATGGGGACCCTATGGAGCCACTTGGGTAAGAAAATGTTATTAATAACTTTTTATTTAAAGTTAAAATAAAAATGTCACAAACAAGTATTATTTTACTAAAAACAATTTACATGGGGTTATACAAGTCATATTTTTGACTATAAATATTCATTGGAAAGATAAAAAGATTTACTACATCATAGTATTTTTTTTATAATTTTTAGACATTAAATAAATTAATTTATTTATGATACCATGATGATGCAACGATTACCTCATTAATGAACGATTTAAATAAAATGAGAAGATAAGGTAAACTCTAAGAATTAAACTTGTCAAAAACCTATTGGATCTATGGATTTAGAACCCTTATCAACTTATACTCAAAATATATAATTGTGGGACATTTTATTTCATAAAATAATTTTATAATAAAGTTACATTTCAAGACATTCCAAGAGTGCCCCTCCTCCCTCTTATAAAAGGCCCCCCACCTCTACCTCCTTACCCACAACTCTCAAGCCCTTGGCTCGTCCAAAATCTGCTCATATTGTCTCTCCACATCCCTCTATTACTCCTAGAATCCTTACCTTAGGCAAAAAGATCTTCAATAATCTCTTTTGGTTCAAACCAAAGGGAGTTACCCAATTTAAAGGTAATGTCTTCTCTTAAGTTATTTTGTTTTATTTTGCTTCTCCAACCCCCTAAAATATTTTTATTCCTTTCTTTTGTAACAAAACCAGTATCTTAAATATACTAGGATGTTTTTATAATAATGATTAGAGCTAAACTTACACACACATCCATCTAATGGTTCAAGAACATACTGTTTCTGTGGATGGAGAATTACTGGCTCACGAAACGATGATTGTTCAATATTATTTTAACACCTTTAAAGGTGGCCATTATGATGTCATGGTATTTTATATTTGATATATATGGTATTTATGTTTTCTATATTTTTCTGAATTTTATATTTAAAACATACCTTTATTCTTTACATGTTGTGCAAATGCGATAATTTCATATGAGGAAGTGTGGACTACTGCCCCCTCAAGTGATGTGACTCATTCATGCATCACATGGAATGTATAAAGAATGATATTAATGAAAATTTGTGACCTATATAACATATATATTATAATGTAATTATAGAATATATATCTCTAATTTATTTTTAATTCCATTAATATGACAAAGAAATGAAAGTAGCGTTCATGAGTACGTACGACCTACCGTCTCCATGAATGGTGCATTTCATTTCATTTTATCTCCAAATGTTATGGAATAGTATAAAATGAATATGTACTGGATATATATGATATTTAAATAATTAATACTATTCTGGAGATGATTTACTTATAACTACGTGGACAATCATTTTCAAACAAGTTCATTTTTGACTCATGTACCAAACATCGACAAAAACGTCTGATATGAACTCACATTATTAACCAATTATTATAACATTATAATATGTGATATGAACTGAATAAAAATATTTAAGGGAGGTCCATAAGAAATTATAAATTTACCAAAGTTTATTATTCAGGAATATAAAGAAACGAACAAGACAAGTCAGACTTGAGGTAGGGGATCCAACCTCTCTCTTTCTTTTTAAGTACTCTCTTTTGTGTCAAATCTTTTAAGCTCATCTTTATTATGTTGGGGGATGTTATTATATATTAATATTGCTGTAAATTTTATGTTAATATGATTAGATACCCTATTTTATCTCATCAATCCGTTTTTGGAAGTTTTATGTGGCGCCGTTAGGCTGCCGGATTTTCATAAGGGGATTTTCATCTCACTTTTTATTCCCGTGAGATTCATGATACATTTGCCACTATTTACTTTTGTGTGGTGTATGTACTGCCCATTATTTTACTATTTGTATAATATAATATCATTTATGGGTATTTACATCTTCATTGTATGACCCTTCTTTCATGGGTTGTACTTTTCGAAAGCTTCCCAAATCGGTAAGGGAACATTTCACACTCCTCTTTTTAAAAGACTTATTTTGTTATGTCTTATAATTTTCATATTTTTATGTTGGGATATGTTCTTATATATCATTATTGATGTAAATTTTATTTACAAGTGATGAGATACCATTTTACCTCTCATCAACTAATTTTATGAATTTTAAGGTGACGCCGTTAGGCTGTCAAATTTTACCACAAGAACTTCTTAACCCAATTTCAATTTCTTTGGGTTCAACTTTTAGTTATTGAATATGTCATCCTATGAATATGTGTGAATGACCTCTGGTTGTTTTAAACTTAATATCCACTTATATTGGGTGTATTTAAATTTTTCACACATTATTGTGAGATTGATTTGTCCTTAATTTAAGGATACCTTCTTTATAAGGGATTTCATCTCATTTTACATTTCTATTGAGACTTCATTGTTGTTATGCACCAATTCACCCTTATATGGTGTATATACTGTCCTTTGGAATATTATATCATGAATCCCTTTATTCTCATGATATTATAAAGTTCTGATTAAATGTTATTCTTCAATTATTTTATTCAAGTGTCTCTCATTTTGTTAAAAACCTTTTAACAAAAATATCATTTTAAATGTTTTAATGATTTATTATTATAAATATTTCTCATTAATATCCATGTTTTCAAAATGTTTTTAAGGATTTAATTATATGGATTTTAATGGTTTAAAATGTTAAAATCTTCAAAGTGATATGGGACACATTGATTCAAAAATCTCTCTATTAGATGATTTAAATGGTTTTGAAAATGGTTTTTAGAATGGATTCATTATTTCAATATCTTAAAATGTTATATTGTTATTGAAATGTGGGAATGTTATATTTCCTTTATGTTTAAGTTATGTTCTATGATTATGTTATGGCTCTTGGGCATTGTTTATGAAGATGGGTGGTTCCGTGATAAACTAAGGGCGGGTGAGCCCGATATAGCTCTCCAATTCATTGGGTAATGCGAAGGGGTTAAACGTTAGGGTTTCTCCGAAGATATTTAGGGAATATACTATGATGGGTATTCCAAACATAATTATGAGGGTTACTCCCTATGTAAGAATTTTATTAATGCCTCAAGTTACCTTTATGTCTTATGACTTCTATGATTTATTCATGATTTTATGAGGTATGTTAAAATGCTTATGTTTTATGAGTAATGTATGATTTCATACATGGACTAATTTTTTCATTTCATACTTTTATATCCCTTAATGAGATTTTTACGCTCATCCCATATTTTTGAAATGTTTTTCACAGGACATAAAGTGGAATAGGGTCAATGATGGGATCAAGGAAATGTCATGCTGTCTAAAACAAGAACTAGACATGACTCTTTTGTTCAAGAGTTTTTTATTTTGTGAAAAAAATGTAAACTGAGTAGATGTGTCTACTATGTAATCTTTGAGATGTAATAGTTATGTCCTAATTATCTAAAACTCTAAACCTGAAAAGATCCTCAATGTGAATTATTCAATTTAATTCAAGATTAAGTAATGTTTTAAGTCCGAGGCCTTATATTCATGGTCTTCATAGATGAAATATTATTTTATTATTATACATGAAGAGACTATGACACTCATCTTGAGATTGTTTTGAATACACTGAGAGAGAATCGGTAATATAACAAGCTCAGTAAATGTCATTTTTGGACTAACAAGGTACACTTTATATGTCATATTATCTAAAAGTTAGTAGTTTCAGTTGACCCAAATAAGGTGAGAACTGTGTTTACCTTGGAGAAACCCATGAATGTATTTTAAATAAGGATTTTCTTGCGGATAACTGGTTACTATAGGCATTTTTTATAGGAATTATCAAATTTAGAAGAACCTCTTACTAGATTTACTAAGAACGGTGTGAATTTTACATAGTCTGAACCCTATGTGAAAACCTTTAAGGAGCTAAAAGGGAGATTGAATTCAGTTCCAATCCTAATTCTTCCAAATCCAGATAGAAGATATAAAGTATATTGTGATGCATCAGGTGTTAGTCTAGGAGAAATTCTAATGTAGGAAGATCGAGTCATTTCATATGGGTTGTGGTCTTTGAGGCCTCATGAGTAGAATTACCTAACACATGATTCCAAGTTAGCAGTTGTTATACACACCTTTAATTGTTAGAGGTATTACCTATTGGGAGAGTGTTTCATGGTGTTTATGGACAAAAAATCCTTAGGTATATTTCCACATAGAATGGATATAATATTAGGAAATTAAGATGAGTTGAGTACCTATAATCCTTTTAATTTGAGCATGCCTATATTCCTAGGAAAAGAAATGATGTTGCCAATGCATTATGGAGGAGGACTTAGAAATAGGTAGTTTAGGAGGCTAGTATTGAATGGAAGATTTTGGAAATACTTTCAGGGATTCACATAGAGGTGTGGGACCATCATGGATATTATGTACTTGAATTATTAATAGTGACCTCTTTAATTATTGACAAAGTGTAGATGAGGTAGTTTTTAGATATTGAAGGATTGATCCTATGAGATAGTGTTGTTGGTGAGGACCCACCTCCAGAATGGTCTGTCAGTGGTTATGACATCCTATGTATACATGGGAATATATGGGTTCCCACAGAAATGAGAGAGGATATAATGCACGAGTCGCATGATTCACAGTGGGAAGCTCACCTGAGTATATCCAAGATGCATCGTGATATGCGCTGATAATATTGGTGGCCAAGGATGAAGTGTCATACAACATGATTTATCACTAGGTGTTCCTCCTGTCACCAGGTGAAGGTGGATCACCAGTGGCATACTATATTTTTAAATACACTTACATTATCAAAATGAAAATGGGATGATGTTTCTATGGTTTTTTTCACCATCTTACCAAGGTCACCTCAAGTTAGAAACACAATTTAGGTAGATAGGGATCAATTGATGATATTATCCCACTTCTTTCCTATCTGGAAGAATTTATTAGTTGATGAGTTGAGAAGATTGTTTGTCTATGAGATTATAGAGCTCCACGAGGTCCCTCGTACTGTCATATCTAATAGGGATACTCACTTCACATTAAGGTGGCAGGGGTTGTAGATGGATATGGGTACATAGGTCCTTCTGAGCACATCTTTTCACCCTCAAACTGATGGTCAATTAAAATTGACTATACATGTGTTAGATGACATTCTCTAAGCATGAATTATTGACTTTTATAGTTATTGGGAGAATCATATCACTTTCATCGATTTCATCTAAAATAAAAGTTATCGTGAAACTATTTAGATTGCTTTTTTGGGCCCTATACGGTTGGCTGTTCCATTCACCCCTATGCTAGTTAGAGATAGGAGATGTAACACTACTAGTTCCTCATATAATCTAGGAGACTTTAATGTAGGTTTATCTAATCAGGAATATGATTTCTACTACTTAGTATAGATAGAAACCTTATGCGGATCCCTGTCGATGACCTCTAGAGTTCAAGGTTGAGGATCGTGTTTTCTTACATGTATCACCCAAACACGAGTGTAGATGGATACATAGGTAAGGGAAGCTATCACCACCCTTTTTAAGGCCATTTTAAATCTTGGAGATATTTAGGATGGTAGCCTATCTGTTGCTATTACCCCAGAGGAACCATTCCATGTATGATGTCTTCTATGTTTCAAAGCTTCATAATTATAATGACAACCCATATCATACTTTTCATCCTGAGGATTTTGAGCTAGATGATGATGATTCATTTGAGGTGTATCCTATTCGCATTACTGATTAGATCACGGAGGTTCTATGGGGCCAATCTATCCCTTTATTATGGGTTCTATGATAGCATGACCTGGTATATGATGAAAATTGGGATTAAGAGGCGGATGTACGTGATTATTGGGTGAAATTTTTCTCTGAAAGAATTTCACTGCCCTTGGAAGGTGAACTCTGGGATGAGTTTCTTTATGATGGGAAGACTATAAGATCCTAGTTCCTTCTTGAGGTATGGATCCTTTAAATTTCAGTCTAACTCTTTTCAGACCTTTTATAAAATATTAATGGGTTCATGAAGGTTACAGGGGTGTCCGAGGCTTGTTTGAAGCTCAGAACCCTAACTAGTGGAAACAATGTACTCACTACAAGGTTAGAAGAATTCATGCAAGCTAGTCCACAGAGTTTCTACTAACCACATGGGACTAGGAAGAGGTCCATGCAAGGTGCATGACTTGACCTAACCATTCCCTTAGGGCTTCATGCCCATGTGAGGATGTCATCAAAATATTGTAGAGGTGTACACACAATTTACACATGGTTAGAAGAGACGTGCTCATGAAACTGTGCGGGGTCCCTCCTTAGACAGTGGGAGGTGCATGGTTGGCACACAGTTTTACCAACCATTTTGCCAAACCATGTAAACTAGATATTTTGGAAAAAATTGACAAATTTTACTTAAAAAATAATTAATCATACCCCTCCCTCTCATTTATCATTTCCAATGAACTTGGATCCACTTTTTCCCATTGAAGCTCCCTTTTTGGCATAACCTATTTTATTTAATATATCTTCTGTCTGAAGTCTGATCGAAGATCTATTGGTCTTATTGGATTCCTCATTTTACGATCTTCAATTGGTTATCTCAATTTTTCATCCTCATTTCTCTTGATGGATTTATTGAGGTGTAGGCTCATATTCCCTATTCTCAAGGCATTCATCTGTTATTCATATTTCCTTCGATCCAAGCCAAAATAAAGGCCAATACTAGATAAGGGGAGTACTAAAAACATGTGGTATGTGGTCTAGTATTTATCCATCCATGTATTGATGTTTTTATAATATGTGATATGTTTCGCATGTAGATTTCACTATGTGTTTACCTTAAAATGAATATGTCACAAATTGGTTATGCTACATAGGAATATTATGACCTTATTAGGTCCCATCATATGTTTCCCCCCTTTATGGTGTTCCCATGGTTTGAATTGATATTTTTAAATGACTAAATGTACTAACCATCTTCTAAATGGTTTTGGCATGATTTTGAAGTGAGATAACTATAATGAATTGAATTTAATGTGAGTGGTAAGACAACATCACCCAATAAGATGGAACAATGGTTATACCCTTATTATTATTAAATGTTAACGAGATATGATTTACCCATTGGCTCACATTAAATCCAATGATCACTTATCAATATTGATATGTGGTCATGACTAACCTTCATAATTATGGTAAATCGTCATGATGACCCTTATGCATGTTATAAATATATGGACATGGCTTCGCTTCTTCTAAAGGTGATACACGGGCATAGAGACCCTATGGTTATGATATAGGCATGGAGACCCTTTATAAATGTGATACCAGGAATGGAATACCTATACTATGATACCATGCATGGAATCCTTATGTTGTGACATGGGAAATGAGTCCCTATATGTTATCTCGGGCATAGAATCACTATACTATGATACTGGTCATGACATCCCTTTACTGTGATACTGGGAATGGTGCCCCCTATTCTTATGATTACGAGAATAACATCCCAATACTGTGATACTAGGCATGCTTCCTCTATACTATGATACTGTGAATGATGTCCCCTACTACTGTGATACTGGGCATGCTTCCTCTATACTATGATACTGTGAATGATGCCCCCTACTACTGTGATACTAGGAATTGAATCTAATTACACATGTTCAGAGATATTCTGGAAGAGGACAAAGTAGGTAGTATCAGTATGGTTTTCTTTAGGGACCAAAGATGGCCCATTTATAGTTATTATTACAAATTTTCATTATAATAGATACACACTTCCATATTATACACATTGACTGGGTACTTATAGATGCCATCAGTGGTGGCCTACTGAGTTTATCTCACACCCTATCTAAGTCACCGATGGTACCCCAGGATGATTACATTCTTGAAGGAGTAGATAAGGGGAAGAATCCTCTTATAGATGCATGACATCTTGAATGAATTAAGATATGATTTTAGTTATAGATGATCGTACTGGAGCTCAAGATTCTTTGATATATTTTTGGTCTTTTTTTACCTTTTGTATATCAGGTGGAGTATTTACTGACATCTACTATGTATAAATGTTTTCCCTATTTTTTATAGATATGAAATCATCATATATTTTATATGATTCATTTTAATTATTTGTTTATTAATTTTTTCATGGATGTTTATTCTTACTTTTTATAAGGAAAGCTATTGGTTCTGCTGTTATAGTGTATATTCCACTATGCCATCAGTTTGTATATGAATTTTCTATTTATCTGTAATTACTTATCCATTATTCTCCACTCTAGTAATTTTGGAATTTTCTCCCCACAGACAGACCCTAGGCCCTCGCTGCTAGTCGAAAACCTATAGTGTATGGGGAGGCACACTTAAGGCCATGTGTCCAAACAGGCTCGGGTACCTCTGAGTGGCACCCAAATTTGGGACGTCACAGTGTGCATGTGTATGTATGTATATTCATATGTCTGTGTATTTATATATGTATGTATGTGCGTACATATGTATATGTGTAGATACAGATACATATATGTATGTATATGTGTACACACACACACAAACATATATGTATGTATGTGTATATGAATATGTGTGTATATATATATTTGTGTGTATATGTGTATGTATGTTTATACATGTAAGTGTATACATGAATGTGTATTAATATGTATGTGCATGTGCATGTATGTTTGTGCATGTGTATACATGTATGAAAGTCTACGTGTATGTGTATATATGTATGTATATGTGTATATACACATACATGTATATATATATATGTGTGTGTCTGTGTGTGTGTGTATGTATGTATATGTGTATATATGTGTATGTATGCATGTGTGTGTTTTTATGTATGTGTATGTGCATGTATGTTTATTTTTGTATGTGCATGTATGGGTATGTGCATGTATGTGTTTGTGTATGTGTATGTAAATGTATATGTATGTACATGTATATGTATGTGTCTATGTGTATGTGTATGTATGTGTATGTGCGTGTGCGCACACATATGTATGTGTATTTATGTCTATGTATGTCTATGTGTATAACTGGATATAAACATGTTTGTGTTGGTTTAACTATATATCACACACACATGTATAAAAAATATTTATACGTTTATAAAAATAATGATATTTATAATTATTATTTAATTTTTTAAATGTAGTTAATAATTAATTATAGTTTTTATATACAATCAATATTGTATATATATTTATATTACCATTTATTAATAATAATATATCTATATATTAGCAATTGTAAATCTATTTAAACATAAATATCAAAATTCTTACTTTTAATTTTATAGTTTTATAATTAATATTATATTGTGAAAGTCATTTATACATAATATTTCTATTTATACATTTATTAATGATATATTTTTAAAAAATATTTATTAATTTATATAAATAATATATATTTTATTTAATTTTAATTATAATATTTAAATGTATTTAATAATTGATTATATATACCTTTTAAAATATTTATTCATTTTATTATAAATTATTTTTACAATCTATAATTTATTTTAATATTAATAAATTTATTCAAAATATTTATTGTAATATTAATAAATTTATTAATAAAACATTTAATATAATATTAATACATTTTTATATTATTAACATATTTATTATAAGATCATAATATTAATACATTTATCAATGCATTTATTATAATATTAATAATTCCTTTATCATAATATAACTAATTTTATTATAACCCATTAATTATAATATTAAAACATTATTTAATAGATTTATTAGAATACTAATACTTTTATTTATACATTCAATATAAATAGTATTGTTGATTCATTTATATTTTTTTTGTAATTTATCCATTTTTATTGATTATTCATTATTATTATAAATTAATTTTGAATTTTTAATATATGAAAATATGAATACATTTATTCATAATATTTATTATAATATTAATACATTTAATAATACATTTATTAATAAAAAATTTATTATAAAATCAAAACATTTATTATAACATCATAATATTAATACATTTATTAATGCATTTATTATCATATTAAGAGTACATTTATCATAATATTAATACATTTATTCTAATTTTAATACATTTAATATAATTAATACTTTTTATTCATTTTTAATATTTATTCATTTTTTATAAATAAATTTTTAAAATTTTAATATTCATTTTTATATAATTAGTAATATAATTTAATTTTAATATGCAATTTTTAAATTTCAAAATTCACTACTATTTATCAGTGCTAAAGTTATCACTGATAAATCTATCTTTTATCCACACTGACATTAGTGCCCATAAAATTATTCTTTTTCACTTCTTTTTTAGCATTGATTAAAGTCCTCTTTACCAAAATTTTTTATTTTAGTGCAGATAAATGGTGCTTTTATTAACATTTTTCTAGTGCTCATAAAATCCTTTCCCTTATTTTAAAAGAGCCCTAGATGACGCATTGCTCATCCTCACCATTCAAGCTCTTGTAGAACTCGAATCTTGTTGCTGACTTTTGTGGATTATTTTGGCCGAATCAACCTCTAAAACTGAAGGCATGGTTTCAAAAAATGTTTTAAGGATCTCTTAATCCTTCATGCATGTTTTTTTCCCAATTATTCTGTTCTTCCATGTTCTAATGAGACCATATTTCCTTCCCTTATATTGTATAGTTTTTCACATTTTTTGAATGTTCCTCTTGTTAGTGAATAAAAATTTATATATAGAAAATAATATTAGCTTGATCCCTCTTTTGATTGTTCTTCACATAATTATTTATGCAAACACACACACAAATGCATGTTTCATCTATTTATATATATATACATATGTATTTATATATGTTTTTGTTTATGTGTGATTGTGTATTTATATATCTCTATGTGTGTGTATGTATATATATATATATATTAATATTAGTTTATATTATATTTAATATATATTTTGTTATTTTTATTTAATATATATATACTAAAAAATTATTCAAACATGTATTATTTCTAATTATATATACCAAATATAACTTTATTTTTACAACAACACAATATCATTCAACCCCAATTCATCCAACATGAATAATACATCATGTTTGAAAAAAAGAAAACATCGTTTAATTCCTAAGATGATTCTGTGATTTATTATTCTATTTTCAACAAGCATAATTCATATAAAAATCCTAATTTTAACACAATTTTAATATTTCCTCAATAAAAATATCATTAAACAAAACTTTCCCAATTTATTATCACATTATATTGTTAGAAATAAAATTTCCAGCAAGAAATCATCACTTTAAATCCTTGTATTTCCATGATAAAAACCATAAAAACTAATACCTGATGATTCAATTTCATTATATGTCTTCATCCCTTATAAAATTTTAGTTCCACTAAATTATATATTTATTATAATACCTAATGAAAACCAAAACATGAACAAAACCAGTAAATTAAACCAAAATAATTCATTTAAATTCTTAACCCATGAAATTAATTTATGTTGTAGTTAAAAAAACTTTAACATATCAATTTAATATCAAAACAACAATTTTAACCTTCACATTCACACCATTTATTTCATTAATAATGATTACAAAAAATTCAAAAGTTATGTTATCATTTTCCCTATTATACCAACAAATATTTTATGAAGTTTCATAATTTCAATGTTGAAGCACATTTATAAATTCAAAATGGCTTGAGGTCAAGCACATTTTAATTAAAAATCATTCTATAACATTATGACTAATTTATATTATCACTTAACTCACAAAAATAGATAAATATTATGGATATGAATAAAAAATGGATAGATGATAATCATATGACAAAATAGTATGAGGATGGGATTCAAGAGTTCATTAAGTTTACAATAAATCTGGCATATGACCCTTATCAAACCATTTTCCCATGTTTATATTATTTCTATTCAAGATGAATTTGTCTTGAGGAGTTGGAAGAAAACGTTATCTATCATGGAATAAATTAAAGTTATAAATATTAGACTAAACACAAGGAAGAAAAAAATATATCTAGTCACTAGGGAAACACTATATTTTACAGATCATCTAATATGATTACAAGTGTAAATGATGATAAATATTGTATTGAGTAAATGAAAATTAAAGTAAAAAACAGCCTTTGTAATTATCTAAATATGTTTAAGAAACTAAATAGTTGTTTAAAGATTCAATTTCTTGCTAGTTTTACTAAATATAAAATATTATCACATGAACTGAATCAATATAATTTTAAAGGTGGCTGTGGATGGAGTGAAAACATAGTTATTGAAACACTTTCTCTCTTGAGTGATATTATACCATAAGATAATGAGCTACCTTATCAAACATATGATGATAACAAAATTATATATTCAATGGTTATAATCTATAAAATAATACATTCCCATCTAAATGAATTTATATTTTTTTAAGAACCATGAATCACTAAAGAAAATTCCATAAGTGTGGTGAAACTCAATACAAGAAAGATAAATAAGGTCATTCAAAAGTTATATGAAGTTTTCCAATCCATAAAATATTTAGCTGCCTAAATAAAAGTGGGGATCCAAAAATAAAATTTATTTGTCATGCAAATAAAATATTTCAAGATGAGAAACTTCATCACCCAAAAAACTCTACTCAATGGATTAAAATTGATCACGAGTATTGTGAATTTGGAAACAAGCTGAGAAACCTCTATCTTATGCTATCTATAGATGGAATAATTTTTTGGTGTACAAACTATCACTCATAGTACATGGTTGGTTATGTTGGTAAATTATAATTTCCACTGTTGTTATGCATGAAGTGTAAATATATCATGTTGTCTCTACTAATATCAAGACAAAAAAAGGCAATGATATTGGTGTTTATTTTTCTTCATTGATTGAAGATATGAAATTATTGTGGGATTCAGGTGTTACATTGTATGATTCTCAAATAAATAAAGTTTTCACATTGAGATCCATGTTTTACAATATGATAAATGAATTTCCTGATTATGAAAATTTGTTAAGATGTATCATAAAAAGAAGTTCAGGGCGCCCCATTTGTGAAGAAGGTAGACACTTAGATAGGTTAAAACATTCCTCAGACTATGTTTCTCAGAAATCATAAATTTTTACCTTGATGACATAAATACCAATCCTAGAATACATCATTCAATGAGAATTCATAAGAAGGTACAACATCATCTCTACCAATAGGTTATTTACAATTTGATAAAGTAAAATATATTTCCACATTTTTTGTTAAACCTTTAAAAAAACTTTACAAAAACTGGTTAGAAAATGAAGTCAATATTTTTTGAATTAACTTAATAGAATATTCTATACATTAAACATTTTATTGATTTCATGAACATAGAAAAAATTTATGTGATAATGTCATTGGAATATTAAAAAATGAACTTAGAAAAAAATAAAATAAAATTATGGCTAGGTTATAAAGGATTGACATTGGGATATGGGAAGACTTGGTGCTAGGAAGGGTGGAAAGTGAACTTTTGTTTCCTTAATGGTCTACTCTCTTTCTAAGAATGAGTTATTTATATTTTGAAACTTACTTAATTGTGTAAATGTCCCAAAGTGGTATTCCTCAAATATAAAAAATATCACATTAATTGTTCATTAGAAGTTAAAGGACCTAAAATCATATGACTATTATATTTTGATGCAAGATTTAATGCTTGTGGATTTATTTTACATTCTACCTAAAAATTTTCAACACACATTAACCAAGATTTTAGTATTTTTCAAAACTATATATAGTACAATTATATACTCATTGAATTTTCTAACTATAGAAAAGGAAATTACCATCATATTAAGTGAATTAGAGAAATTATCCCCATTATAATTCTTTGATATAACGGTTCACTTGGTAATAGATATATGACTATGTGGTCCTGAAAATTATAGATTAATGCACCCCAGTGAATGATATATGAATATTTTTAAAGGGTAATTCAAAAATAAAAGTCAACCAAAATGTTTTATTGCATAACAATACATTATCGAGGAAGCTGTTGAATTCTATACAAACTACCAATATGATGTTGTAATTAACTGTCCTGAGTTGACCTGAACCATCACCCATAAAAGTGTGTTCATGATCACCTTGGTATAGTGATAACCACCATGGTATCAAATATAACCAATTAGGAATGGTTTCTTCCTTAAAATACAAATAACCATCAAATAGATTCCTCATGGAATTATAGTATGATCCATCCAGATATTTGATGCCAACACTAATAAATAAATATATTCCAAATATTAATACAAAAAAAGAGTATAAACAATATTGGTAATAGCCCAAAACTCATAAACATAATAATATTAGAATAAGAATAATGATAAAAAATATCAAATATGATAATAATAATAAAAAAATGTCATACAACATAACCTATCAACACTTAGGATCCCAAAACGATCTATAGGAGCCTAAATTCTTGCGACCCATAGTCACCACCACTAAAAAGAGATTAGGAAGGATGAAGAACATCATAAGGTTCCAATATAATATATGAAACTCTTACCTTTTCCCTTTTCCTATAAAACCAAGTCTGTATAGCCCAATTACATATAAAGGGTGGAAGGAAAATCCCGGTAGGATCCCACCATAAATCTAAATAACACTTTTCACAATGTAAGAAGATAGTCTAGGTTTGGAATCCATTTGAAACACATTTCCATATGAAAAACTTTGGTTTATTTAAATAACCAAAGTTAAAAATATATAAAATATGAAGAAGGAAACACATAAAAAATAGAGGTAAACTAGGATTTATTAATATCTTTATAAATAGAACTAAATTGAATATAAAGTACATGCTTTATCTCATGTTTAGTATAAGAAACATGGTAATATATCTAACCTATATGTTCCAAAGGTAACTAGAACTCACTCATGGAACACTGACCAACCAATGCAATCCTAAACAAGTATGTTAACATAAGGTCATATGAGGAATCACAAAAAATGATGTCTATTTAGTCTACACCTAAATCTAGGGAAGCACCCATTTGGTCACTCACCTATCTAAGGTATACCATGTGCTAAAACAATCAAAACCAATACTGAATTATTGTTCAAGAAAAACAAAAACATCCCAAAATCAATAATATAGAATGTAAAAATAGTTTCTTTCAAAAAATCCTTTGATAAATCATATAATAATAAGAAATAAATTTGAAACATTTTAACAAACCCCTTGAAGGCATAAAAAATAGTTTTTAATGTAAAACAAAGAGAAACCACTATTTATCCCCATATATGCCAATATAAAAATGAATCCACAATCACATCATCCCTAACAAATTAATTTCAAACACATTTTATAAATAAAACTAAAGGAAATCATAATGACATTTAGTGTGCCAATGGAAAATTCAAATTTTATAGATACACATACATTAAATTCAATGAAAACTCAGAGCCTTTGAAAAATAACACCATGGATGAAGATAAGGGATCCCCAAGAACCTAAAACCCAATAAATTTTATCAAAATACCACCATAAACCCTAGTTTCAAACCTCCATGGTCATTATGGATAGAATAATGAGAGAAAAATTAAGAAAAATTAAGAACATGGCGTGAGGAGGAAGGATTAATGGGAAAATAGGGGTTACCTCAAGAGAAATCACCAAATTGAAAGAGGAATAACCAAGTATTATATGGTAGAAGAGTTATATTGACTAGAGGGGTTGGTTTTCAGGAAATGGAGGAGGAGGATGAGGAAAAATAAAAAAAATTCCATAAGGTAATTTGTGAAATTTCACAATTTTAAGTATCTAGGGATGAAAATATTGTGTGCTAACGCATACACCAAATGTGTAGGTCACCCACCGTCATAAAATAGGCTACACAATTTCCTTATAGATCATGTATGGTTAGAAAAACTATTTGGTAACTGTGAAAAATGGATCTTGTCCCCCCAAACCCTATCTCATATTGTTAGGCGCACAATTACTACTAATCGCGCACTAACCATGCACATTGACATGTTTCTCCCAAAATCCATATCTTCAACCCTCGATTACCAAAAAATCTTAAATAAATAAAATGAAAATAAAAAATAAAAGTAAAGCATACTAGTGACCTAAATAGTGTCACAATTCTCCCCATTATTCCACTTCCCCCATAAATTCCTTAATATTCTAAATCTCTGAAGAGGTGAGGTCACTGCTCCCTCAACAATGCTTTATGATCCCACATCTTGTGGCTATCCCAACCACACTTCCAAAGTACATGTACCTAGGTAATTTTAACAAACTAGATCAGGTAATCTATCCAATGGACACCCAAACCAGTTTGGTACAAACCCAAGGTGTTTTTGCATCTACCTCAGCCTAGAAACAAATATTGGGGTCTTAGAACATAATCGTTGGCATTGATTTTATCTTCGATCAAAAAACAAGAATATTGATAGGATAACTACCTTAGAGTAATCTATATAAATAAAAAGAAAAAATTAGAGGCTAAAAAATGAAATTTACATCACATTCATAAGAGATAAATATAACATAAATTAATAAAAATCAACTCATCTCAACATCGAGGCAAAGGACAATATGATACAAAAATACCAACAAAACAGAACTAGAAAACAATATCTACTCATCCGATAAACCCCATGAGATATTTTATCGACCAATATAATAACCCTAAATGATTTTAATTAATAATATCCATCAAAATTAGGTTCCCTTTCCTTTACCCGTGTCCTATAAAACATAGACTGTATACACCCAAATCCATAGGTTGGGTGTGAGGCATAAAGCCCAGTAGGATACCACCATGAATCTGTGTAAGGATTTTATAACAATGAAAACCTATATGTATCATTTTAAAAATAATTTTTCAAAACCAAATAAGATCATTTTAAAATAATCCTTTATAAATTGCTTTGATTTTTCTAGAAAACAATCCAACTTTTAAAAGTACTGTAAAAAAATTCATTTCCAAAATATTTTTCAATGGGGATCAAAATTAGGAAATAAATCCACCTAAAAAACCGTGATCTTCACACCCAAACAAGGAATAAAAATGACCATAAATATAAGTACCATTACTTAATAAAGTAATATAAAATGTGTGTAATCATAAGCGACAACATTTGTAACAAAAAGGGGTTATAAACATAAGATCATGGTTATAAAATCATTATATGACTCATAATGATAAATAGAGAAAGAGTAAGATGCATATCAAAAACATACATGGCACTAACATCATATATAAATAATATAAAATCAACTAGTAATAAGTAATATGAACCATGGGCTATAAATATAAGGGTCCAGTGTGACTTATTCTGAACAAAGTTAGCTCACCAGCTAGACTTGTACAACAAGTTTATAAGCTTTCATGGCCTTCCCCAGTCCCAAACATCCAAGATCTATCTCAATCCATTGGTTAATGTTTTGGAAGATTTCCCAGTCTTCCCCCTCAAAGTCTTTCCCAGTCCCTTGAAAAAAAAATTGATGCTCACTCAGTCTTCCACCTCAAAGGCTCTCTTGATCCCTTAAAAAGCATTTTTGGAAGCCCACTCAGTCTTCCATTTCAAAATCTATCTTAGTACCTTGAATAATGAACTATAACTAGTCCATAAAATAATTTAGGATCCCAATGCCTAAGTCACTAAACACATACCCAATCCCCCCATGTTGTATTCAATTCAAAACACACAAAATACATTTCAAAATATAATTTAATAAGTCAAATTTTCCATTTTAAAACAACACCTTCTATCAAGGAAAAAAATTCCCATTTAAAATAAAAGTCCTACCTCAAGGAAAACCCCCTTTTTAAAACCCACAATTTAAAATGTATTTAAAACCATAACAAATCCTCCTTACACAATCCATTTAAAAACCAATTTATAATCCATTTATGCCCAAAACATGTCTATCATTCAACAAAATAAAATACCACTTTAAAAACCCTTTTTAAAATCCCATTTGAAAGCACTATATTCATTTAATCCATTTTATTAAACAAGTGGAGTGTAAAAAATTCAAACCCATTTGGAAAACAACTTTGAAACATAAAATTTACTATATAAATCGTGAATTACATCAAACAACGATAAATCATAATCTATAAATGAATTTACATAAAATTTAATAAACCAAAAACCAAAGGTAACTATGAATCAATGTTTATTCATGGAAAATACCTTAGACAGATAAACATACCTTGCAATCATTTAATTTTTTTCACATTTTATGAAAACCACTAGATTTGAGTAAGAGGGGTCCTCACACTCCTAATACATAAAGAAAATAACAAAAAACCACCATAATAAACCCTATAATCAATAATGGTTCATGATACGAGATAAATATTCCATGAAAGAGGTAGAAAAATAGTATAATATGGGAAGAGAAAGAGAAATCAATAAGAAAATAGATTACCTCAAGAATAACCACCAATAAATCAAGGAGAAATTCACCAAGGAGAAAGGGGAGAATATCCATGTCCAATGGGAGAGGGCTTCATTGGTGTGAGAGGAGAATAGGGCTAAGGGGACTGGAAAAATTGGAAATTCCAAAATTTTCAATGACCTAGACAACTTGCATAGTTTGGTTGCACAGTTAGGAAAATGGTGCACCAACTGTGCAAGGGTCACTATCACCCCAAACCCAAAGCACCACAATTACTCCTAAAGTTCACATGATTTTACAAACTATTCCCAAAACATGAAAAATGGTACTACCTTCCAACCCTCACCCTCACATGGTCAGCTGCATGGTTATATAAACTATGAACCAATCGTACATCAGGTTCTATTTTCCCAAAAACCTTGGTTTTAGACCCCTAACACCTGGTAACTTAAACCAAAAAACATGGGTAACTAAATACCAAAATTAGGCATAAAAATGACCCAATGAATGTATTCAAACTCCCCACAATTCCATTTTATTCCTATAGAAAAGTACATTCAATATAGAAGAAAAATGAATGATTCACAACCCACACATCATGGAACATAGTGAGTTAGACTTACACAAAAATATAGGACCCTAGGAATAAACAATAAAACATTAACAACTTTTCTATACTAAAATATCAATTCAGTAAAACTATCAGATGTCTCTAACTAGAAAAAACCATTCTAACCAATAAATGACCCAAAAAGGGAATGAAGATCGAGCATAGGTCTCTACACCATTGAGAAATTCTCAAAATGGTGTTACAAAAGATAATACCCCAAATAAGGACCTACACTATATGAAATATTCTCCAAAAAGTTACAAGGAACACTTAATAAACAACAAAAAACCTATTCTCACTTCCTCAAAGGAAAACCGACCTAATGAATCTAAACACCCACAAGGCCGAGCCATCAGTAAACTTAAAAACACACATGATGATAAGGTAAAAATTATGAGCATGCCACAACAAGATACAACATGGGATCTTGACATAGGCTACCACACTAAGGGTAAACTAGGGCCTCAACTCAGAACACCATCCCATAATGAATCCCATAATGTTAGCACTATTGTGTGCTTAATGATCCAAAGGCAACATCCATCCTAATTACCCAAGAACCGACCCAAAAGGTCACTCACACACACATTAATAATAAAATGACTATAAATTGGTCATGATACTAGAAAACAACCGAATATCCCATGTAAGGAAACTAAAAAAACAAATCATGTACCTAAGCTAAAAAACAGAAGGCATCATATAATTCAGAAGGTAAGCAGAGAACCACAAGAATTCAAAATCCAAATCACACAAAAGCATTTTAAAAAAATAATTTCATTTGGATTAAATGGAAAAAAACACTTTCAAAAACACGTTTTTGGGCCTTATCCCCCATTTATAAAACATATCCCCTTTCTCATAAAGAAATTAAGGAGGAGTCCGAAGTTTGTTTTGTTAACAACCACTTAGCAAATCAAAACTCATTTTGTACCATTTTAAAACATTTTCCAAAAAAGAAGTCAAAGAGAAACACTATTATATTCAAAAACAAATTCCAAATCATTTTTAAAAATTAAATTCAAATTGAATAAAACAAAACTCACATAATAGGAGAAAAAATTGATCCTAAAATAACTAAAAACTCCTAAGGGCCAAGAAGAACAAAATTTCTATAAAAAACCATGATAGGAAATAAAAGCAATACAAAAAAATAGAATCCCCTAAAACATACTATCAATGATATCCATGAATCAAAAAAAAAACCTAGGACTAAAAATAGTTATTTCACTCACACAATCCATTTAGAAAAACAAAAAAAGTTTCAAATAATCCTTTATCAACAGAATTATAAAGCTAATCTACCTCTCAAAGGTTAAAGTCAGACTCAAAATCCTATTTTAAAATAAAGGTCTTGAAATATTTTTATAAAATACATTCGAAATAATTTTTTCACAAGACAATGGAAGAAAAATTATAAGAACCAAGGAATTTCCATTTGAAACTCTCAATGGGTTTGAAACACCCTTTTAAATTTACAACATGGCCTAATCAAGGTAGAGTCATTTTAAAATATTATACTTTTTTTGAAATTATTTTTCTAACAATTTCCAAATCACATGAAAATTTAAATCACCAACTGAATCACTAATAAAAACCTTTAGAAGTCAAATAGCACACTTCCCATTTCATTTCATGACACAAATGAGGTCAAAACCCATTTAAAATTTCACATTGAATTTTAAACCCAATTTTAGAATGTATCACTACTTTTCATTTTGAGTACCACATGAAATGCCTAGTGAACCATTTTCCAGGAGGACATAAATTCACCATAAACTCATTTGAAAACCAAAGAATATAATATGAAAGGGTTAAAATTTAACATTTGAGAATTTTAAACTACGAAGAACTCAAGTAATGGCATAAAAACTACCCCTAGTTCAATGAAAAACTAGGTTGGAAGTCATTTTATAACAACAGAGAATGATCAAAAAACCCAAGGGATCCTTTTAATCCACATAATGTTTGAGAGATATTAAGAATAAAAAAGCTCTAATCCAAAAAGTTATGCAACTGAAAAAGGATCCGTCCCAGATAAAACACTCTAACTTTCATCATGGACTTTATGGGAGGCACATAGAAACCAACATAAGACATGAGAATAAATTTACACACCCATAAAATCACTTCTTTCAAAACATATTTTGAAAATAAATTTCCAAACTTCTTTGAAAATATCATGTAGAAACTCAACCATTTTCCTTCAACCCAAAACTAGGCATTCAAAACCATTATTGAGACCCACTAGTCTCAAAATAACTTAATCCAAGGGATAATCCACTTGTTTTCAAAAATATCACATAACTTTCACAAAATGGATTATGACACTCTTTTCAAAAATAATTTCTAATTTATCTCAAAACTAGGAATTTTAAAACATTCCATGATCCTTCAAATAGACCATAAAAATTCATTTAACATCAAAATTTCAAAACTAATTTTTTGAATTAAACCATCTTGAGGAAAAAAATTTGAAAACAAATTCATAAAACATCCGTTTTAGGAATTTATAATCCATAAAAAAATTCTATTTTGGAACTCAAACACTTTTTCACTCAATTTTTTTTCATTATCTCAATTTCAAAATAAACCACATTTTTTTAAGAAAAAAACCAAAAGTATTTTAAATCCCCCAAAAACAGTTTTCAAAACAGAACACATCATGGAATTCCTCTCTTTCTTTCTAAGAACCATTTTTTACTTTCACAAATCTAATTTCCCAAGGAACAAAACCAAGCACACCATCACACATCTCAATTAAAACTACAACCAACCACATCAACTATATTAAACCCCAATAAAAACTCCCCTATAAGATAAAACACCATTGTAATTCTTGTAACAAAACGACTTGGGATGACTTGACTTGTCACTCGTGCCAACCTATCATACGACTTGAAGTGTGTTCTCAATCACTATGGGTGGGAAACAAGCACTGGGAATTACCTAGAATCTTTTGGGAATGGTTTCACCCATGGTAAACCATAATAACCCATCCATGAAATGGGATTAACACACTGATATCATTTGAGTCAATAATATGAAATACAATATCCAAAGTAAGAAATAAAGACTAGGAAGATACTATAAGGAACAATTAACATCATAGACAAAACATGTCATAACATGGCATATATATATATACATGGTATCAAAAGTCAATCCCAAAAATCAAAATAATATTAACAATTCCAAAAAAGTCCTATAAATACATACCAATGGATACAAAAATCCCAAAACATCTCCACATGATCCAACTCCATGAGACCACACATCTTCTATAAAACACTATACATTGTTAATCAAGAAGTGCCACCCAAGTACATGGTGCCCTTTATTTTACTTATGTCCCACAAAATGAAATCTACATACACCCAAAGGTATATATTGGGTGTGTGGAACATATACTAGTAGGTTAACACCATGAATCTATTTAAGTCTTTTACAAATGAAAACCAATAAACTAGTTTGAAATCACGTTTCAAAACTAAACCACTTAAAAAAATTTGCATTTAAAAAAAATATTTTGAACTCAAGTTTGTTTTACATTTCAATCAAAAAAATTTTCCAAAAAATTTCTCAACATGGAATAAATAAATAAATGAGTCCACCTAGCATAACATGTTCAATATACCCAATAAATCATAGTAAGGTCAGTCATAACATCATCATCATCATATAACTAACTAGAAAAAAATGGGAATAACATATATCATCTCATCAAATGTGGAATTAATAAAATGAATAAAGCATATAATCTAACTCAGCATGAGTAATTTCACTTAGGGATTTAACCATAAGGGTCTTATGTGATTAATTATAAACAAAGTATGATAGCTGGCTAAATAAGGTGGAAGATCTCACGATCTTCCTGGGGGCCAACTCTGAGATAAATCATGGTCTCTAAATAACCAATGTAAGCTCTCATGGTATCCCTACCCAAATTATCTCATATTCCTTTGAAAAAAATGTAATCACTCATATTTTTCCTCCTTGAAGGATCTCACAACCCCTCAGACAACCTCTCACTTACACCCCAATGAACCCAAGTGCTACTCTATGCCAACATAATCACAAAACAAGTTACACCCAATATAATACATAATCAAAAGTTAATTCAATAAAAAAATATTCCCAATTAAAAAAAAAATCCCCACAAGGTGAAAATATTTCTTATATATATTTATAAATCTGTTGGAAAGGTTAAAAATTATTTGAGTCACTTCATCAAAGAGTTGGAGTGAATAGAAGACACTGCCACTTGGAAAACCCTATTTAAACACCCAAATTTCCAAGAAAATAAAAATAAAATAAATAAATCATGGGTTACACATCAACCAAAAATCAATCAAATGGAAATTTAATAAGAAAAAACGATATTCAATTATGAATTTAAAGGTATGTAATGGAAAACACCAATAAATAGTGTCACTTACCTCATATTTGGTTCCAACTTTGTCGCCTTCTTTGATGGACACCGAGAATAGGTAGGAGAGGACCTCATACACGAAAAAAACATGAAAAAACTGAATCCCCCATTAAAACCCTAGGTTTATCCACCCCATCACCTAGGCTCACACACTTCCATGGAAATATAAGAATAAGAGTGAGAAGGGGGAAATAAAAAAGAAAACTCAAAGAAGATGACTTACCTCATGAAAAATTACTAATTTATCAATTATAATATGCCTAAATGGAAGGGAGGAAGGTTCCACTCTAATATAGGAGGTTTAAAAAAACAGGGAGAAGAAATTAGGCCAAAGGAATTATAAATTGATAAGGGTAGTTTGGTAAATTTGTAAATTATTAATGAGTTGTAAAGGCCACATGGTTTGGCCACATGGTTAGGAAAACTATGCGCTAACCATGCGGGGGATACTATATCCCAAAAATCCAATATGTATGGTTACCCCTAGGCTTCACATGGTTTGAAAAACTATGCCTAAACTATGAAAAACTCGACTGTCTCCACCTATAGCCCCCTTGCATGGTTAGCCACATGGTTAGGAAAACCATGCAATAATCATGTTATTGGTCTTTCTTCCCCTAAAAATTCAATTTATGACCCCTATAACATAGGAACTCTATGAATGAACCAAAAGATAAATTAAAACCAAATTAGATGTACCAGTGACCTGACAGGTTTCATAAACTCCCCACTATGATACTTTGTGTCCCAAAAAGGTCCTCAAGAATCCTCAGAAGAAAACATGGGGGAAACTATTCCATAAAAAAACATTTCTTCTCCCACGTATCATGGCTATCGATAACTCTATTCCTATTTAGAAAAACATATGAGACCATCCTACCCTTGTGAAACTTGTATTGATAATACATAACATTAACTGGATGATCTACAATGGTGGTATCAGGATCAATCACCAATTCATCCCACTCTAACACTTGATATGGGTCCAGATAAAATATCTTCAATTATTAAACATGAAGGATTTCATGGATCAAGGTAAGCTATGAAAGAAACTCTAACTAATAGGCTATCTTCCCAAGATGCTCCACAACATGAAACAACCCGATAAACACAACACCAATTTTCCCTACTTTCCAAGTGGTGATGTACCAACCAAATAGATACCTGAAGAAACACCCATTCACTAACCTAAAACTCAAATGATTAATGAATATGGGAAACATAAAACTTCTGGTGACTCTGATCTATCTCTAACATTTTCTAAATCAGCTGAACTATCTTATTCATCTTCTATATGAGACTTTATCCAACTAAAGAATGATCACCCGTGTCTTCCCAACTTAACGGGGATCAGAACGACCGCCTATATAACACTTCAAATGGGAAAATACTGATCAAGGCCTGATAACTATTATTATGAGAAAACTTGCACAATGGTAGGTTCCTTTCCCATGAACACCAAAAATCAAGCACACATGCTCACAATATATCTTTTAGAGTTTAGATGGTCCATTAAGACTAACCATATGTCTATGGGTGATACACGATGATCAAATTCATCTCGGTAAATAAATCCTCTTAGATCCCCTTCTAGAATTAGGAAGTGAAATGAGAATCCCAATCTGAAACTATTGATGAGAGAACTCTATGAATCCAAATAAACTCTTTAAAATATATGAATCCATGGTCCTCCACCTTCATCGACTCCTGAATGGAAGAAAGTGGGATGATTTCATCAAATGATTTATAACCACACATATGGAATCTTTATCACTCAAATTATGAGGTAGTCCAATCATGAAATCCATATAGATATTATACCACTTCCATACTGAAATAAAAAGTGGTTTCTAAAACCTGACTGGTCTATGATTCCCAAATTTGATCCTATGACTGATTAAGCATCTCAAAATGAAATTTTCAACTTCACTTCTCATCCCAAGACACCAATATCAACCCCTCAATGTATAAAACAACATTTTTCCTAGGGATAATAAACTAACTATAATTATGCATCTTCTGTATCAACTTCTACTTTAATAATAAAGGAAAAACTGACCAATTACTAAAAAGGAGAGAGCCATCAAGAAATTGAGATTATCAGCCGAGGTCTCACTGCTATTTAAGGAACTAATAATTTGTTGGAACTTATGGTAGGATATCTGCTCACTACGAACCCGATTGATAAGAGATGGCATGACTTGATCACTGGATATAAAAACCCACTCTACATCCTCCTGAACCTTCATAATTAGACCAGCAAACAAACTCATTATACCCCACACTTCTACTAATTCCCAAATGGTTTTTATGGGATGCTTCTTAGTCAAAGCATAAGTAACCATGTTTCCCTTACCTAGAATATAAGTAATGTATAAATGAAAATTATGAATATATTATACCTATTTTATCTATCCATGGTTTAGGTCCATATGGGTAAAAATGTACTTCATGATTTTATGATCTGATTAAACTATAAAATACTCCTCAAAGAGGCAGCATCACCACATTTTCAATGCATGAATCAGGATTTCCAATTCCAGGTTGTAGTTGGGATAATTTTGCTCATGTGGGAATATATTCAACAATCCATGGTCATAATGCATCACCACACATACCAAACCCACATAAGAGGAATCAAAATAAACATTATAAGATCTCCTAGAATGAAGAAAAATCAAATATGGTGCAAATGTCAAATAGGTCTCCAACTGCTCAAAATCACACTGAAACTTTTCATCCCACTCAAATTTGACCCTGTAATAGTCAGGGATGACAAGGGAGAATCAATCCTAGTGAATAACATAATAAAATTTATATAATTCCCTACCAATCCTAGAAATAAATGGATATTCAACACATTCTTGGGCTTCTCCCAAGTCATGACTTCTCAAAATTTCTCTGGATCCACTAAAAATATTTCCTTAGAAATCATGTGCCCCCAAAAAATCATTTCCTGAATACAAATATGTCACTTGGGAAGGTTGGAATATAGATGGTTCTCTTTAAAGACATCTAAAAAAACCCCATATGGTCAGTATGGTCCTCCTATATATTTTAATAGACCAAGATTTCATCCACAAATATGACCATGATGGACTTCAAAAAGTGATGTAAGATCCGGTTCTTCAACACCATAAAGACTGAATGAGTATTTGTAAACCCAAATGGAAAAACTAAATACTCAAGATGACTATATGGACTTTTAATTTTAGTCTTTGTAATATTCTATTCCTGAACTGCTAATTGGTGGTACATGGATCTCAAGCAATATTTGAAAACCATCAGGCTCCTCTGATCAAATCAAATAGATCATCAATTATTGGAGATGAGTATTTATTCTATATGATAACCCATTTAATATTGTGATAGTATATTTAAAGTAATAGGATTCTATCTTCCTTATTTTTAAATATAAATGACAAAGCCCATAATGAATAGATGGGGTAGATAAATCCATTTCCCTTGAGTTCCTCTAACTGGAATTTCAACTCCTTTATCTTTTCTGGATATATCTGATAAGATGGAAAAAAATCAATCTTTTATATGGAGAATATCAATGGTATACTCAAGATATATCTAGTGTAGAAATCCCGAGATATCCTCTAGAAATAAATTTGGGTTCCAATCCATGGCCACCTAAATTTCACCCACTAAAATTTGCTCTATAACATCAAATAAAATCTTGGAAACCCAGCATGAGATCTAACCTATATTTGTGACACCTAGTCCTGACCTCCCTAATCATGGACCCCAATCACCCTAAAAGATGAGAGTGACCCTATCAAGATTAATGAACTATATCCCGTGGTGATAATAGTCAAGTATCCCCTTAAATCTGATTAACTAATCCATACTAATAATGAGTTCAAATATATCCAATTCCAACATGAGGAAATCCCAAACAACTTCTATATCAGCGATTAAAACATGAATCTCTGGGAACTTGAAACCGTGATCCTTCCTCCAACATAAAGGGGTTAATAGTTCCATAAGATATGGAATAAATTAAACTATCATACTCAAAGTATCAAGAAACTTCCATGAGATAAAATAAAGGGACACACCCATATAAAAAAATTCCATAAAAGAAGCAATAAATACCATACCCCACATAGTGGCTAGCTTAGAATTTGAATCCTCTGGAATAAACTTAGTTTCATGAAGACAGTTTGTCTCAGGATCTCTCTAATCCTTCATCCCCTATTTAGAATCTCCATTTATTAGTGTTCTAGATCTTCCACCCTCAGAATCATTAGAGTGTACCTGAGATCCCTTTGAAACATGGGACCTACACTACTCCCCTAACAAAACCTAGAAGAAACACTAAAGATGACCCAAACACCCACACTAGTGGAACATACTTAGACCCTCTAGGAAACTAGTCCTAGTGGTTACAAATTTTTAAAAATGGAAGAAAAAATAGGTTTTTCCCCATAGAATCCACCATATCCATGCCTGAGGATTGATACACACTCTTTCCACTTCCTTAATGAGACTCATCATGTTTCCAATTTTGTCTTGATAGAGATCTTTAGAAACAACCCAATTAAAGAATTCCACTGATACCTATATTTTTATTCAAATGTCCCTCTTCCATTTATACCTTATCAACCACCTATGAATAAGCTTTTATATTATGTATAATAAGAATATACCTTATCTTTGGCCTCAATCCCATCTCAAAATATCAAGCCTTGAGTTAGTCATTTTTAGGAGGTCTGAAGAAACATGAAACAACTTATTAAATTAGGTGACATAATCCATTACTGAATAATCTACTTGCTCCAACTTCTAGAACTCCTGGGAATTCTCTAGCCTCAATGTATAGGGGTAGAACTATTGATTAAAAGACACATTGAATGTGGTCTGTGTAAAATTATCTTGCATCTTTGAGAGCACTATTGACTCCCACAACTTTATACCTATTACTTCCAACAAATACATGGTGAATATGTCCATTGAGTTCTTAGGGATCTTTAGAAACTAAAATATTCACTAGATACAATTTGGAAACTCCTCAGGATCATTGGGTCTCTTGTTTCCATGAAACAATGGTGAATTTTTCCTCATAAACTTTGGGTCATGGTCTAACATCTGTTCCTACTCTCAAATAATATCTTGAGATAAGGATTGGATTATACAAATCAAAGAATCCACTATAGTTGGATCAATAGAAGGGTTCTCCTATGGAGTATTCTATAAAAAAACCCTCTCTATGACTAGATAACATCCTTCTAGGAATCATCATATATAAGACATAAAACACAAGCTTTATCAATCACAATTCAATATCATACCACAAAAAAATAATCCAAAAGAATACCTCATCATGGGTATAAAAAAGTAACACTAGAATCAAGATAGTTTCCAAGTTAAATAGGTGAAAAACCCTAAAAAACTCAAATATTTTCCATTGTACACATTTTAGATGCATGGTTAGGAAAACCATGAACCAACAGTGTGGGAGTCCTTAGAGTTAATAGGTAAGGCCACATGGGTGGTTCATGGTTACTACCAACCATATTCCTTAACCATGAAAATCCTCCAAATCTCCTCATTTCACCTAAAAACTCAAATAAACCCATGGGATCACCCTGAGACTCATAACCAATAGGCAAATACCTCAAAATATCATAAAAACAAAATTAGGCTCAAAACATAAACAAAATCCTATAACACCCATGGAAACATGAGGTTCGACACAAAGAGGAGTTGGACAAGAGCTCCCCTACTCCCACCTACTGATTCACGATGGTCTTAGATTCAGTGTACTATTTAATCTCAAATAAAAAATAGTTTTGATATACTTTTATAATAAAATAACCTGGGATGACTTGACTCGTGACCTGAACTGGCCTGTTACACATCCCAAAGTGAAATCATGATCACCATGAGCAGGCCAAAAACATCAGGCATAACTGAGAATCTCTTAGGAGAAATTTCATATATGGTAAATCACCATAATAAATCCATGAAATGTGGTGACCACACCAATATCATTAGAGTCAATAGTATAAAGTGCAACATCCATAGTAAAAAAATAAAGGCAATATAGTTATCCTAATAAATAATTTACATAATAAAACAAATATTCAATAATAGGATATATATATACATGATATCACACATCTAATAAAAAACTCAAAATATGCCAAATAAGGCCTATACATACATCTGGATGGATAGAAAATTCTAAAATGGATTCACATGAGCCAACCCCCTAAGAACACATATCCTCCATAAAAAATATAATTTTTCTAATGAGGAGGATCCACCCAGGAATATAGTTCCCTTTCCTTTACCTTTTTCCCACAAAAAGAAATCTACATACGGACAAAGGCTATGTAGGGTGTGAGAAAAAAGCCCAGTAGGATACAACCCTGAATATATTTAATGATTTTATCCATGAAAACATATAAAATAGTTTGAAGTCATGTTTTAAAATAAAAACAGTTTGAAAATATTCCTTTAAAAAACCTTTTGAAATCCATTTTTTTACATTTCAAATAAAACATGTTTTCAAAAAAAAATCTCAACATGGGTCAAATAAATAAACAAGGACACCTGGTACAACATTCTCAATATATCTAATAATTCACAGTAAGTGTAAACATAATATCATAATCATCATAAAACCAAATAGGGAAAATGGGAAGAACATATCTCATCTCATAAAATGTGGTAATAATAAAAAGCATAAAGCATATAAACCAACCTGACATGAGTAAGTGCACCTAGGGATCTAACCATAAGGGTCTAATTTGAGTGAGTTTAAACAAAGTATACGAGCTAGATAAATAATGTGTAATCTCTGAAGACCTTCCAATGGACCAACTCCAAGAGATCACATGGAATCTTGGTAAATAATGAAATATCTCATGGTATTCCTACCCAAAGGATCTTATATTCCCTTGGAAAAAAATTGGAATCTCTTATAGTCTTCCTCCCTGAATTCTCAGAAAATACCTTTGGAAAACTGTCATTCACACCCTAGTTAACCAATGTACTACTCCATGCCAACAAAATCACAAAAACGTGCCATGAAATATTATCCATATCACAATTCAATTCCATAAACAAACATGACAATTTTATAAAACAACATCACACAAGGTAAAACCATTTCTGAAATCAATTTAGGAATCCATTGGAAATTATAAAAACCCTTATATCCATTTTAACAAACACTTGGAGTGAATAAAATCTACTCCCACTTTTAAAACCCTCTTTACACACCCAAATTGCCAACAAAAATCATAAAATACATCAAGAATGGGTTTCAAATCAACTGTAAATCAATCACAAGAAAATTTGAAAATCAAAAATAAAATATGATTATGAATTTAGGGGTAACCTATGGAAAACATCATTAAATAGAGACACTAAACTAAAATTTGGTTCCAACTTCATTACCATCTATGATAACCACTTGTAATAGATAGGAGAGGACCTTACACACCTAAACCACATGAGAAAACCAAATGACCCTTTAAAGCATCAGGTTTAGCTTCCCCCCATCACTTAGGATTACATACTTCCATGGAAATATAAGAAAAATTATGAGAAGGGGGGAAGATAGAAGAATGATCAAAGAAAATGACTTACCTCAAGAAAAACCACCAAGATCTCAAGGATAATCCACCAAAATGTAAGGGAGGAAGCTTCCACATTAAGGGAGGAGGGGCGTGTATGACGAGGAGAAGAAATAAGGGCAAAGAGGTTAAAAATAAAAAGGGAAGTTTGGTAAATTTTTGAATTTTTAATGATCTGGATAGGACACATGGTTTGGCCACATAGTTAGGAAAACCATGTACTAACCATGAGGGTGACACTATCGCCAAAATATCCGAGTCACATAGTTACCCCTGGGGTTGGTATGATTTGGAAAATAATGCCCAAATCATGTAAAAGTGCATTGTTCCCACCTATAACACCCTCATATGGATAAATTCATAGTTAGAAAAATGGTGCACAAACCATGAACCCGGTTTGCCTTCCCAAAAAACATCCATTTCTAGACCTTGACACCCAATAACTCCAAGAATAAACCAATAGACAAATAAAAATCAAAATTAGATGTACCCGTGACTTGGTAGGTGTCACAATAATCAATTAGAATCAATATAGGAGGAAACGTTGGAAAAAAATTCAAGGGGAGAGATTGTACTGTACACGGTTTGAATGCATCGGCTGGTAATCCATGCTCCAACTGTGATACAAGCACTACCATTGATATAGATTCATTATTCATGGGCACCACATACTTTCCCAAATCACATGTGCTAATTATAAAACCCTGATTCATTCACCATTTTCACTTCTAAAACTAAAAAAACTCCTAATACTATTGATACACTCAATTGGGATCAAATAATCATCAAAACATTTCAGAAATCCACTAAAAACATCTAAATATGAACTTAATATCATGACAAAAGCCCGATATTCCCATGGAAACCTGAGGTTTAGTGAAATGAAGAGCAGGCCAATACCTTTCCCATACACTCCAATCTAGTACTAATGACAATCCTAGTCTCTAGACTACCTAGAATCACCCCAAATAACAATAGGGAAGCTCTGATACAATTTTTTAATGAACCAATTTGGGTCATCTATCCATGAAACAGCCAAACCGGTCCGGTAAACACTAAAGCACATTCTCAATCACCTAGGGCTAGAAACAAGTACTAGGGTCTTGAAAAATAATAACTGGGAATGATTTTACACTTAAGAAAACAACTAGAACAATGATACTATAACTACCTCAGTGTAAGATGCATAAAAAAAGGAAGAAACCAAAGACTAAACAATGAAAGCAACATCAAATGCATAAGTGGTAAGTATAACATAAATGAATAAATATCAACTCATCTCAACATCGAGGATAAGGACAATCCAATAAAAAACATCCCAACTATACAGAACTCAGAAATAACATCTTGTCATGATTAAACCCTAGGAGACCACATCTAAACCAATATAACAACCCTCGACAATGGTAATTAAAAATATCCACTTAAATTAGGCTCCCTTTCCTTTACCCATATCTTGTAAAAAAGAGTGGTCATATGCCCATAGTGATAAGTAGGATGTGAGGAACAAATCCCAGTAGGATACCACCATGAATCTATGTAAAGATTTTATAACCATGAAAAATAATAAGTCTCATTTGAAAATCGATTTTTCAAGACCAATTACACTTTTTAAAATAAGATAACTTGAAAAAAATCCTTTAGAAATCCATTTGGGTTTTTTAAAAAACAAACCATATTTTAAAAGCATGGAAAACAAAATTGTGTTTCTAAAATATTTCTCAATAGGTATCAAATTAAAGAAATAAATCCACCTAGTAAAGCGTGATCAATGCACCCAAACAAGGCATAAACATGATCAAAAATACAAGTACCATTACAAATGAAAGTAATGGAAAATGGGAATAACCATAAGAGGAAATATTTGTAAAAAACTGGGTTCTGAACATCATATAATGGGAATAACATCATTATATGAATCATAATGATAAATAGGGAAAGATTAAAATTCATATAATACACACACATAGAACTAAAATCATGTATAAAGAATATAAAATCAACTGGTAATAAGTAATGTGAACCATGGGATCTAAATGTAAGGGTCTAGTACAACTTAGTCTGAACAAATTTTTCTATTTAGATAAACTTGTATAAATATTTTGGAATCTTTCATGGTCTTACCTAATCCCAAACATCCAATAGCTCTCTTGGTGCCTTGGTCAAAATTTTAGATTCTCTTTCAATCTTCCTCATCAAAGGATATCTCTCTCCATTGAAAAACATTTTGGACGGTCTCTTTGTTTTCCTCCTAAAATTCTCTCATTCCCTAGAAACATATTTTGGATGATTGCTCGATATTATTCTTTAAAGGCTCTCTCATTAGCTTGAACAAAACACCATATCAATTCCATGACCTAAGCTAAGGTCTCAATACCTAAGTCATTAATCATTCAACCAAGGTTCCCCATGTGCTACTCAATTCTAAACACACAAATCCACTTCAAAAGTTAATTAAAAAAAACCAACTTTCCCATTTTAAAACAAAACCATCTCAGAAGGTAAAACATGACCATTTATAATATAAGGCTTTCCTCAAGGGAAACACCATTTTTAAAACCATAAATTTAAAATACATTTAAAACCATTAAAATAGTCCTCACATGATCTGTTTAACAACAAAATTATAACCCATTTATGTGCAAAACATGTCAATACTTTACCCCTATGAAAGATCTCTTTAAAATCCCTTTCCAAATCCCATTTGGAAGCACTAATTTCCTTTCATCCATTTTAATAAAGAGCACAAAATCCATATCCCTTTGGAAAATCGAATTAAAAAATTAAATTTCAAGCATAAATCATGGATCACATAAAACATAGATAAATAATAATTCATAAATAAATTTCAAGTCAAGTCAATAAAAAAACCAATGGTAACCAAGAATTAATGGTTAGTTATATAAAAATCAATTAAATAGATACACCCAGCTTGTAATCATTTAATTTTTTGTATTTAAATGAAAACCAATATATTTAAGGGATATTGGTCCTCAAACACCGAACAAAAAAATAAAAAATAAAAAAAAATCCATCAAAAACCCTAGAACCGTCCATGTGACATAGTAGGGTTTCACTCTTTCATGAAAGAGGAAGGATAATGGTAGAAGAGGTGGGAAGGAAGATAAATCATGAAGAAAAAGTATTACCTCAAGATAAACTACCAATGGTGCAAGGAGAAATACACCAAGGATAAAGGGAATAAGCTTTATGGAAAAGGGGGTAGAGATACATACATGCAGTAGGAGAAATAGAGCTAAAGGGATTTAAACTCGACAAGGGAAAAATGGGAAATTACCAAATTTTTAATGACCCTGAAAAATCATATGGTTTGGCCTCATGTTTAGGAAAATGGTGTTCCAACCATGCATGAGTCACCATGTATCTAATTATAATGTTTTATAGTCACTCCAAAGCTCCCATGGTTTGAAAAACTATGATCAAGCTATAAAAAATGAAACTACCCCTTAACTATCACCATCAAATGGTTAGACACATAGTTAGAAAAACTATTCTCCAATAGTGTTCTCGGGTATATTTTCTGAAAAAACATGGTTTCTAACCCCCAAAACTTGATAACTCCAAGAAAAAAATATGGGTAAATAAAAACCCAAATTAGGCATACCAGTGACCTGGTGTGTGTCATGGTAATAATATAACCTCGAATCACCTTATTTTGGGAGTCTATAATGAGAACTTTATTCTCAACGATATTGGTATTGGGATTCACCTCTAGGTCCTCCCACTCTATCATAGGAGATGGTTCTGAATGAAATTTTTTCAACTGGGATACATGGAACACATCATGAATGGATGTAAAACAGGGTGGTAAATCCAACTGGTACACCACCTTCTCGAGATGCTTTGTGATATCAAACAACCTGACATATCATGGCTCCAACTCTCATTGTCTTCCCAAAAAATAGTTCCCCAACTTGGGGTAAAACCTAAAAACACACAATCACCTATCCCAAACTTCAATTGATCACATAAAAAATCAACATAAGATTTATGGAGACTCTGATAAATCATTAACTACTTTCAAATTAGCTGCACCTTCTCCATCGTCTACAAAATGATTCTTGATCCCAAAAATGATTACTCACCCAATTCAGTCCAATATATAGGATATCAATACATTTTTCCATAAAAATACTCAAAGGGATCCATCTTGATTAATGTATAGTAACTGTTGTTATAGTAAAATTCATCCAATGAAAGATGATTCTCCCATGAATCACCAAAGTGAATTACACATGCTTGAAGCATATCCTTAAGAATATAAATGGCCCACTCATTGTGAACATCCATATAAGGGTGATACTATGTGCACAAATTTATCTTAGAACCCATAACCTCATAAATACTACTCCAAAACCATAATTTAAAGAATGAGTCTTGATCATAAACAATGGTTGAAGGCATTCCATAGAGTATTATAATCTCTTATATGTAAATGTTTCGAAGACCCTCTACCTTTTTCAACTCCATGATAGGAAGTAAATGGGATGAATTAGTCAACTAATCAATAATAACCCAAACATAATCCCTACCACCATGGGTCTAAGGCAATCCGATCACAAAATACATCGAGATCTCATCCAAATTCCATACTAGAATAGGAAGGGGATAAAATAACCCAGATGGTCTTTGATTATCAACATTGATCATCAGATAACTGATACACTAAGACGAAAAATTAGCAACCGAACACCTCATCCTAGGATACCAAAACTGATGTACCAAATTATAGAACATCTTGATCTCCCTGAGTCAAACAAACCAATTAGACTGGTTCCTACCCTCCATTAAATACTGACTCAAATCCATAGGAATGATGATCCTTTTTTGATAATACACCAAATTCATCATTTGATGATGATTATTTAGTTACAGTTTGAAAAATTTCCACTAAATATTTATTGAAATCAAAAAAATATCTCATTTTATTCTTCCGTGATTTCTTTTCCATTGATCTGATCCCTCACCCATTTCATCCCATCTGTGATCCATTTACAAAGACTACCTCCCATGAGATCATCACCACTAAGCCCTCACCATCGATCCATAACCATCAAAACCCTAGTCACCACTTCTCTCACACTTGACCTCAACCTCATGGTATCCCTAAATATCATGAGACCTCTCCACTGATCCCTCACCGCTATCACCCTTGTTATCACCACTCCCTCATCACCCTTGACCTCATGGTCTACCTCTCCATTTTTGTCACCATAACCCCAATACATTGATTTCCTCCTCAGATTCACTTACACTGAATACCTCCCATCATCATCACCCTTTCCCTCATTTTATTCATCATTTATATATCTATAATCAACTGATAGGTCAAATAAAGGTTAAATATCTTACTTATTTTATTTGAAAGTGTGTTCTATATATTATTTTGCTCGTGATGATGACAAATCTATAACTTTTTCCCATGCATAATGTTTTATCATTGAATTAAATTATTCTTTATTAACAAAAAACATAGCTTGTCACAATTGATCTAATCATTGAAAAACATGAATAGTAAAGATTTCTGTGTCATATTTGAGGAGCATCATTTTCTTAATATATTTTTTATTTTTTTAATTATTTATGAAGAAATTCATTTTTTATAGTTATTTTTATTTAAATTTATAGATTTGGTGTTATAAATAATAATAATAATAATAATATATACTTAATAAAAAATTTCATTGTTTCTTTTATTTTTTTCACATTAATTAATACATGAATGGAGTGCTTATAGTCAGTGATAAATTGATAAAAGCTGGATCATATTACCTAGGAACATACATCAATATTCTAAGGTTTTGAAGGATTATTTAGTTTTTTTCAATTTAAAATTGATTTGTTAAGAGGAGAATAAGATTTCTGTTTCTTAAATGTATATTTAATAGATTTGTTTATGTGAAGTCATCCATTAACTTACCCATGTAATATGTTTCTAATTTTCCATATTTTGAATCTGTTATCATTTTCAACTTTATTTTTCTTCATGAATTATTTAATAGTGAAAAAATGTTATACTTTTTTCAATATGTATATATATATGTTATGAAGTTGTTTTTACTTTTTTAATTGATAGGAATTCTGAAAAAGTTATTAATTGACAATAGTTGTTTAACAACTTATATTCCCCCTACCATATAGAAATCATCAACATTTCTTATTGATCCCTCACCTCTTGTATGTAGGATCTTCATTGAACCTAACTTCAAAAAACCTTCTATGCCCTTAGGTTACCTCCCTATAAAATTTGGGATGTGATCTGTCTCCCTTATGATAGCATCTGACACACTACAAACTGATTGACCAGGTTCTACATGAAATGATCCTACAGTAATGGAATAGGTGGTCACTCTTGTTTCGTTAATAGTATATTTGAGGGTTCAAATTATATGAACAAAATTTAATGTGAAAAAAATTATTGTAATTTTTTATACCAATAAATTATTTTTTCACAATAGATAGAAGAAATACTACTATAAAGAAAACATGAATAGTTCAAAAGTGTGTTATATGAATGGATTGACGATAGTTATCCCATTTGATTATTCTGGGGTCCCCATAGAGGATAGTGAAATAATATTTTGTTAGATCGTAGGCTAGTTGGAATCTAAGTTAGTGAATCTTACCATTACATATTTTTATTGAAAAAATACGCCTTTATTATGGAAGAATCTGGTATTTTATTCACAAAAATAGTTAGTTTTAACACATTATGCCTTAATTTAATGTCATTATTTAATTAAATTCTAATATATTGAATACATGTATTATAGAAGATGTTATTCTACTTTATTATGGACGATTCTGTCACATGTAAGTGTTCATTAACAAATTTGGGTAAGAAATAAAAATATTTTAAATGGATATTTGTGCACAAGTTCAATGATACGTCATTGAATACTCAACAGAATCATGGCAAGGTACCTAAAGGGGTACCTTGAGAGTAGTGGGAAGTTTTTTTTTGATATTTATCACCATGATATGCACATGGTATTGACGAATATATTATTTTATTAATATAAATTTAAAGTTATACATTCACATGAGAATCAGGTGGAATTGCAAACATTACTATTAAATTAAATGTTATTTGTTTTAGGATGTTTCAAGAAAAATGTATCGATCCAAGCGAAGAAAATCATCCCTCATACAAATAGTTTGTAGATTTTTTCAAGAAATAGGTCCATTATGGTAATATTTTTATCATTTAAAATATTTATATGCTAATATTATGCAATTAATATAATAAAATATTGATTTTTCCCTTTCTAATAAAGAAAAATAAGTTAGGGTTCCATGTCTCTCAGATGAAAATTTGGTTAGATGTTCGTACGAAATCTGATGGAAGTTATGTGAATGAACCAACAAAGATGTTAGGGTATGAATTTATTTTCCAATCCAATGGTTCACAAAAACATATTAATACCTTAATAACTAATGAAACCAAGGATTATTTATATAATATCATCAAAATTAATTTTAAATATTTTATTCATGGAATATAATTATATTTTTTATTTGATCTTATGTATAATTTTTCTATAAAATGGTATCTGTAAACATATTTTCTTTATAAACATATCATTATAAACATATTTTATTTATATACATATCAGTTTATATAATATGAGGGTGTATTTTTCAATATGATATGCCAATTATCACTAGTTTTGTGTGTTTTATTAGTTTCACATGAACTACTATTTATTTGGATTCCATGATATATGATGAAGTATGTAATGAGATTTAATATTTTTGTTATATTAATTAAAAGGTTGAACTATTATCGAATTATCATTTTTGGATGTAGTTTACTGTGAAATTATTTATGATATATTGGTATAAATTATCTTTTATTTTATTTTAATATGTATTAATTTAAATTTGTCTGATATTTAATTTATATGAAAGAATAAAAGAACTATGTGATGATAATCCTGAACACTCTTACTCAGTATCCCATGATGACCTCGTTAGTCAAGTACTTGAGAAGAAGTATCTTGGTCATGTGTGTGGGATGGGTTCTGGCCAATTATCATAAGAGGTATTTGGAAGGTCATCAAGGATTAAACCAACATCTACTTGAGGTTCTAGTTATTCTCTCCATCTAGAAGCTTAGAGAAAATTTATTATGATGCTAAGAACAATTATAGAATATGGGGACAAAATCCAGCAACATGGGACTCCTAAAAATAAAGGATGTGAATGACATTGCTATATAAAAATCATTAATTGAATTGTATCATAATATGAATATATGTTTCCCAAGAAACATTGCAGCAATGGATGGTTTGAGTCAGCAAGTAAATGACACAATTTCATATTCATTTAGAACAAAAAGTTTTATTTGATTCAAGTTGAAATTTAAATATAATCCATTATTTAATATTCAATAAAATTATCACACAGATGTTGGGATAATGTAGTGGAGATGGAGATAGATATGGAGATAGAAATTTTGATGGAGATGATTGTATTCCATTGGGATGTAGTGATCAGGATTTATTTTAAACTTAGTGGTGATGTTTTATAACTAAACCCCATTTCTAACATATTATATTTATTCAGATACATATGTTTGTTACTTAATAAGTTACATGGCTTAGTAAATGTGAAGTCTAATAAAGTATATATCCTTGTATAAATGCATTATGTGATTAATATAAAATAACATTGGATGTGAAATTTATTATGGGTATTTCTATTGGATATTTTTTTAGTATTTTCTACTGATTTTTTGGGGATAAAATATGTATTGATGTTATATTTTTTTAACTTCAATATATAACACCTATTTAAATTGGATCAAAATTATTTGTATTAATAACACGCATTTTTTTATTAAAACTTCTACCAAAAACCTTAATAAAATTCAGTAAAAATCATTTTGTGAAACATGAAAAAACCACAACATAATTCATAAAAACTTTATGAATTATTTCCTGTATCCATCTCTAGCACTAATTTTATAAAATGTCCAAAAAATATTTGGTGGTAATTTAAGCCACTTACTATTATAAAAACATCTCTAAACCATGAATTTGGAATAGTGAGAAACAAAATAGGACCATCATGAGATGAAGAATAATGAACCAAGGTCTCCCCACCATTTAAAGATATGCTAAGATGCTGGTATTTAGAATCCATTGACTGCTCATGTTGAATCTTATCATCCCAAAAAAAATTTACCTGCACACATACCATGAAAACTTTCCCATCTTCCTCATTAATATCCAAACGCATCTCAGAAAACAAACTCATCGTGAACCTTTCCTATATGTATTCCCTAACTACTTGGGTTGGTATTTTCCTACTCAAGGAATCTGATACCACATTCCTTGGGGGGGGGGCTTAAGCAATATAAAATAAAAAGGACTAGATATACTCCACTCATTGTATTTGTAAAATATATATGTCCATTTGGGTGAAAATATACTTTAGAATATTTTGGTTTTGAATATACTATAAACCTCTCTTCAAAAAAATAGTTACAAAAAATCTTTAAGAAATGCATCACAACTGGTAACTCGAGGTTGTGAGTGGGGCAATTATTCTCATGATGGCATAAATGGAGAGAAACATGCAACACCACATGATAAAGATATATCATCATGTTCCCCAATCCTAAACACATATCATTATGATACACAACATAACCCTAACCCAACCCATGGAGAATAAAAACTAGAGTTCATGTCAACCTCACTTTAAACTCCACAAAAGACCACTAAAACTTCTCATCCTATTCGAGCATCATCCCATTTTGGGTAAAAGTAGTCAAGAGTGAAGCCTACCTAGAAAAGTCTTGAAGGAAATTCCTATAATATCCACCAAGACACAAGAGTCTCTTGATCTCAAACACATTATTGGGATACTCCTAATACATCACTACTTGGATCTTCTCAAGATCTATCGAGATGCCTTAGTTAGATATTACATGACCCAAGAATATCACCTCCTGAATCTAGAAATGTAATTAAGATAGTTTAACATACATATAGTTCTATTTACAGGTTTCTAAGACAACTACTTGATGCTCTCACATTACTCCCTCAACATGGACTACAATATTATTTCACCCATAAAAACCACCCTGAATTAATCCAGATGGAAATGAAAGATCTAGTTTATGAAACCCATGTAAACCATATGATCCTTCGTAAATTTTAATGGAATAACCAAATAATCTTAATGAATGTTCCTCCTCCACATATTTGTTATGGGAACATCCACTTTATGAACCCTAAACTAATGGTATCCCAAAATTAGATCAATCTTTGAAAACCAATGGGGTCTACTAAGTTAGTTTAAGAGATCCTTAATTCTAAGAAACATGTATTTATTTTTTATGCTCACTTGTTTGAGCTTCTTGTAATCAATACAATGTTATAGGCTTCCATATATTATATTCGAATGGAGAACTGGGGATGACCATGGTGAAACACCTGGGTGAATAAATCCCTTGAATTAAAGATCCAATAACCAAGATTTTAACTCCTTCAGTTTGGAAGGATACATCTTGTACAATGTTAAGGTGATGGGGATTATCTTGGTAAGTATGTAGATAGAGAACTATACACCCTATTAGGGAGGTAACCAAGAAAATGCATCCTAAAAAACCTCAAGATACTTGTATACCACCACTGGAAGATAACTAACTGAACTCTACAAAACCACATAGAAGATATTCCTTGAAAACTAGCATGAGATCAAGGTAAAATCCAATACAACTGGTCCTTTTCTCCCTGACCCATGGACCCACTCACTATGAAATATGTAGTGTTCCCATAAATATATAGAAACTTCACTCTATGATGATAAAAATCAATCTGATCTTATAAACTGATCATCTAGTCCATTAAAATGATGAGATAGAAAATGTAAAAGTCAAGGAGTAAGAAATCCCAAATAATCTTGAAGTCAATAATAACAACTTGAAACTCTAGACACTTAAATTCCAACTCATTCCTCTTTACCAATACAGAGAAAAGTTCCATCACATAAGGAATAAAATATGTTTTTACCCCAAAGGAATCAATAAATTTATATAAAATGAATGAATGAGATTCACCTGTTTCAAACAAAGCTAGAGCTGTTGAATAAGCAATAAGCACCATACCTTAAACAATTACTAGCCAAACCTTTTAATCTTATAGAACATGATCCTCCATAAAAAGTCAATCATATTTAGGGCCACACTAAGACTTATTAGCTGAAAGGTAGTCTACATTCACTTTATGTTGTTACCCCACTACCTTTGATGTGTTTAATTTATCTTGTGAACCCATAGTATGATAAGTACCCACCATACTACCCTAAGGAGAGAATTTACAGTAGTGCTGGAGATGAACCATCCATATGTACTAATGGAAAGTCCCTATCACCTCCTAGAAGACTATTTTCATATGCCCAAGGCTCCCACACTAATAAAATACCACCGAATTCCATCCAAAAGACACCCTATATGAAAATTATAGATTCCATACACTTCCACTGATATGTTGATGAGTATCCTCATGTTTCCTCTTTTGACTTGAAGAAGAGATATAGCTACCACATACATCAATTAGGGTACCATACATACCAGTAAAAATTAATATGTCTTCCTAGTCCATTGTATCCTTTTCCACTACTTGTGTATATATATATATAAACAAGTAAGGATAATCCTATATGCGATCATTGATTTTGAATCTATTTCAAAATGATGAGCGTTTAGATATTGGTTTGTGAGAAGCCCAAGTGAAATAAGAACCGTCTCATAAAACTAATTTGATTATTCCATAATAGAATGGTCCTTTTTCCTAATCATCAAAAACTCCATGGATTTAGCCACTCTTAAATTCTTTGGATAAAATTACTAGTTATGCATTTTCTTAAACCTAGTAAATGAAATAAATTTATGGAGCTTAGATAATATTATCGAGTCCCACCATGTCCAACTATTACCTTATAGTATGTAGGTGTAAAAACCTACCTTGGATGTCTTAGGAGTCCAAATGAATAAGACGATTCATTTAATCTTGTATTACCATTCTTCTAGTTTCTAAGTCCCTTAATCACCTTAGAAAGATGGAAAATTATACTCCATGAACTCTAGATTGTGATCTATCAACCATTATTTTCCAAGATCACCACCTTTCCCAAGAGATTGGAAGTATTTTATAACTAATTCATTAAGATGAGATTCCATAGGTGGATTAGACTATGGTGTATTCTTTGTAGCTTCTTTTATCATATTCCTATGAGTCCTACTAAGAGTAATGATCTATAACACACTAGACATAAATCACAATCAACACCAAAATCATTTCCTAAATCGTCAATTTAATTATGAAACCCCATTTAGATGATATTAAAAAAGTAATAACAATAATATAAATAATTAGAAATACCAAAGGTGTGAAAACATTGAAAATGTAACAATTTCCCCACTGTACATGGTTTGACCAAGAAGTTTGGCAAACTATGCACCAACTATGTGAAACGACACTGGAAGGATTATATCTGATTTCATGGGTTCCACATGGTTTTTACTAACTATGTTTGAAAACTATTTCCCTCTTCTTTCCACCCTTATTTTATCCCCAAATTCAAAATGACTCAAAATGGACACATAGTTTCTTCGTGAAACCAATGACCAAAAATATGCAACATGAAATCCAATAAAAATAATCGAAATTTGAGATCAAATCCAAGACACAACTACCAACTACACATGGTAACTTGAGGTTCTACATGAAGGGGACTTGGCCAAACACTCCACGACACCTACTACTGAAGCACAAACAATCATATCTCTATACTACCTTTACATACTCAATAATATGAGTAATTTGATACCATTGTGTATTAAACTAGCCTAGTTCAACCCGACTTGTTGTATGAACCAGTCCATCACAAGTCCCGAAGTGCATTCCTGACCACCATGGGTTCTCAATAAGAACAAAAATATCAATATAACCAATTGGGAATGATTTAAAACTCAAAATAAAAATAAAAATCACACAATTTTTCTTAGAATTATAGCATAACCAAGCTAGATATTAGATTCCCACACTAAAAAATAAATATATTCCAAATATAAATACAATCACATAGAGTATAAGAAGCAATGGTAATGACCCAAAAATTGATATACATAATACCACAACCAAAAGAAAAATGATAAACAACATCATATATGATAATAATATCAAAACAATTTCAAGGTCATATAGGATGATACAACATAACCCAAAAACACTAAGGTTCCCAAAAGTTTTTATAGGATCCCAACATTTAATGCCCGTTGACCACCACTACCAAAAGAAGCACATGAAAGATGAAGAACATAAAGGGGATCCACTATACTACATGTCTATATTCTATTTACCTGTTTCCTATAAAATCAAGTTTACATATACCAAATGGAATATGAAAAGTATGAGGAAAATACCTATAAGATACCACCATAAATTTACATAAAAAATTTCATAATGAAAACCATTGGTCCACATTTCAAATCTATTTGAAATTCCTTTTATTTTTTCAAAAGAATTTATATTTTAAAACCTTTGGTTAATTTAAATAATCAATGTTCAAAAGTAAGAAATTATGAACAAGGAAGCTCATAGGAAATAGAGGTAAAAATTGAATAACTGACATCATCTTAAAAAAATTAAAGTAAATATAATGAACATGCATTATCTCATGCATAACATAAACAACATGGTATATGTATAACCTATAGGTTCAAAATGTAATTCAAACTCGCTTATAAAATAATGGATGACCTATGTGATCCTAAAAAAGTAATTTATCTTTATAAATCATGAGGAATCACTAGAAATTACCCCTATCTAGTTCACTCCTTAATTTATGGAAGCACCTATTTGGTCCCCCATGCCTAAGGTCTCCCACATGATAATAAAATAAAAAATAAAACCAAATCAACATCCAAGACAAATAACAACATCCCAAAATCAAGAATATAGAATGAAACCATATTTTAGTTTAAAAAAAACTTTGGAAACTCATTTAATAATAAGAAATCCATTTGAAACATTTTAAAAAACACCTTAAAGTCATAAAAACTAATTTAAAATGAAAAAAAAGAGAAACCACCATTTATTTTTACACACATGAATATCACAATGAAAACACACAAAAAAACCCTCCAAAATAAATTTTAAACACATTTTATCAATAAAATCAAAATAAATATCATGATAATTAGGTGTTATAATTGAAAATTCAAGTTATGTTGAGAAACCTACATTAGATTCAATGGAAACTCATCACCCTCACAAAATAACACCAAGGATGAAGAGAAGGGATCCTTTCAAACCTAAACCATAAAAATTTTCATCAAAACTCCACCATAAACCTTAGATTTAGATCTTAATTTTAGTCAAATTTATATGAATGAGAAAAAAATAAATAAAAATGAAGAACATAGGGAGATAAGGAAGAAATCAAAGGAAAAGAGGGTTACCTCATGAGAAGTCACCAAGTTTAAGGAAGAATAAGTAAGGATAAAAGGGGAGAAGAGGGATCCTAGCTTGAGGGGTTGATATACATAAAATGGTGGTGGTGGGGGGATATAGAAAAAGAGTTAAATTTAAAAATTTCATTGAGTAATTCCATAATTTTAGGCAACTTGGGAAGACCACAAGGTCTGGACACATAATGTTCAAAACCATGCAACAATTGTGCGAGTCACCCCTTTATAAAATGGGTCACAAAGTTTCCCTAGAGATCTAGAAGACATGGTTATAAAAGCTATGTGGTAACTATTAAAAATTACTTTGGTCCCCCAAACCCCCTCTCTCATGATTAGGTTCAAGATTAATACTAATCATGCACTAACCGTGCATAATGACTTGTTTCCACCAAAATACACAATTTCAATCCTCAAATCTTAAAAAATCCAAAAAAATACTAGTGACCTGATGAGCTTCACAAATGTGGGTAATATTTTTCTCATGAAATCCCATCACAACAGGAGACTTGTGGGAGATAAAATTTATAGAGGAGTTCTTCTCACAATTACTATTACAAAGTTAGACAAGACTCACCGTTACATTTTATATTACAATATAGATGTTTCACAATATTTTTTAACCCATAAATTAATTATTAGGTATTTTAATTATTTAAGGGATGGAATATGAATATTAAATACACATAATCAAAAATTTATAAAAATGTTTCGAAACCATATTTTAATGGAGTTTTTTGAAAATATGAATTCAATTTCAGAACAACTTTGATGGTTAGAAAGAGGAACATGTGTATATGTATGTTATTACAATGGATATGTAATTAATAGTTATATTTCCTATACAAAGGAATAGGATAAACGTATTATGATATTAAATAGTGGAGTTAATCTAATCGAGGAAGCGATGCATATATCAAGTACTAAGGATAAATATCCAATTTACATGAATATGTCAAACTTTTCCATCATAAAAAATATAGTAGTAGGATTATAAAACATTCCAAGTATTTATTTATTGATGAAAATGGGTTTATAACAAGAGTGAAATTAATTTAGATGAATTAGGATTCCTAAAACTCAATTTTAGTAAGGATGGGTACATTGATGAACTATTCATAATAGAATTACACGCAATATAAGTATTTATATCCTGAATCCTACAAATATAAATTCTTCAATTTTTTTATTTATGACTAAAAATACTTTAGGGATGAATAATTATTCCATTAAAGATGACCCTTTCATTGGGACATCACAATCATTTCAGGAAATTCCTAATGTAGGCAGTTTCTTGTATGTCAAAGGGGACCTCAATAAGGGGTTTTTGATACTCGATATAAGGGAAAAATACTTTCAAACATTAAAGTAAAAATAGATACCTCAATTAATAGGTTAATGTTTTTTAATACATAATATTTTTCCTCATAATATTATAGGATCTCTAATTTATTTATATAATGTAAATTAAATTCTTAACTAATTCTATAGATAATGGATTCTCCACATACTGATACTACCAATCCTGAGGAAAAATATATTAAATATGTTGAAATTGAGGAAATTTTATATGGAAAAAATAAATTATTGAATAAAGATAGGAGTGTCACAATGTGATGGTTTTAATGAATATTATTAAAGTGAGAAGAAAAGGCCTAAAATTCACGGTTGGATGGAATGTAAACAACCAAACTATTAACCCCAAACATTCACATACATTAGTCACATTAGGTTTACTACTCAATTTCATGTGTCAATTTATTTATACATCAGGAACAATGTTTTGTCTTTCATTGAAGATGATAATTTGGGATGACATTAGGGTAAAATTATGATATTAATTCTATATTTTAATAAAAAATAAAATACTTAAATGTTGATTTATTCTTCATTATACCTTAAAGAGTACATTTATTTTCTCTACAAGAAAACGGCCGTTTAGCGGCGGTTTTTTCACATCGGTTTTTAAAACCGCCGCTAAACGCGTTTCGAACCGCCATTTCGCGGCAATTTTTAAACCGCCGCGAAAAAACTGCCGCGAAATGCCAAAAAAAAATATTTTATTTTTATTTTATTTTTATTTTTTTTTTAATTTTATTCGAGGATTAGCGGCGGTTTTTTAAAAAACCGCAGCGAAATGAAATGAAAAAATAAAAAAACACGAGAAACCCCAAAATCACTAAAACGACCATAACTTTTGATCCGGGCATCCGTTGAAGCGCCACGACCAGTAAAATAGAAGCTCATGAAGAGATCTAGAGGCACATATAATCAAAATCATGAGACGGTCTAAGGTGCATATGATATTAGAGTTATAAGAAAGTTGAAAAAAGTTCTCCAACTTCAAACGGCCATCACTTTCGCTCCGGGTGTCCGTTTGGGCTCTACCATATATCAAATCGAAGCCAGCGAAGAGAGCTACACACAAAAATTGCACAAGAAAGATTTTGTCATGTTTTTCGACCCCCAAAACCCCTCCGAAGGCCTCCAAAACCCAATTTCTGTCACTGGTGTCCCGTTGA